>JBAMCF010000352.1:22500-1268803 GCA_037075285.1 Drosophila lutescens
ACTGCATTCGTGTGTTTAAAATCAAGTCACACGAAAATAGTCAAAATAGAAAGAGTCCAGTAATCAATTGAAACGAGTTTGCGGCGGCAAAGGAAATCCAAAAGCCCCAAAATGCAATTGCTTTGCATCTCGCTCACCGTTTTGGCCGCCTTGGCACTCGGAAGTGGAAGCTACGCGGCCACGCTGCCAGCCTCCGCACCCAGTGTTTTCAGCAGCGATCCCAATCCGAGCTCGAATCCAAATTCCAATCCGGGCGAGGAGTTCGCGGCGGGATCTCCGAGCTTTTCCGACAGCGATTTGGCTTTGCCCGCAGGGTCAATCGATTTCGGCGATGCAGGTAAACTTAAACTGGCTTATGCAGTCTAGAAAAGAACTTGAACCAAACTCAAACCAAATGTCACTCCCAGCACACGCCCTCAAAAGTTATTCATTACAATTATATCAGCTTAGGTCAAACAGTTCGTTGTCTAAGTCTTTTGTTTGTTTGGGTGCAGCTGAAGGCAAGGAAAAACTGTGCGTCGCTTGGCATTCAAGCTAAAATGCTTGATTAACTTTATTTGTATTATTTTCAATGTTTATATTTTGCAAATTTGTTGCCTTAATATTTAAACTATTTTTTTATTTTCCTCAATATTTTAAAGATCAAAAAAATCAATAAACTAATTTTATAAACACTGAACTTAGTTTAAAATACAATTTAAAGCTTATTGATCAATATTAGAATTACATTAGCAGTTCTCAGTAAAAAATTGTAATGTATAACTTTGTTAGTTATACATTTATTTGAAGCAGTTGAAAACAGGAAGTTGGATTGTAGCCAAAAAAGAGTACAAATGTACCCATTGAATACATTTCAACTGTAGTACACATCAAAAGTTCTTCATTTGCTCTCTACGCTTCACCGACAATTTGATTTCTTATTTTAAATTCAGCACAGACCTTGTCCAGTGTGCCGTCCATGCCAATCGGTTCAGATTACTCATTGTAAGCTTCTTGTGCATACACTTAACACCACTTTTATAGGCCTGTAACCTTCAAAAAAACACGAACAAAATTGGGAAAAATACTGAGAAACTGCAATCGTAAAAGAGCACTTTTTAATGAGATTTGCTAAGAGCCAAGTCCAGAAATTGCAATAGAAATTAGCAAGTGTATTTGCAGTAAAATGTTTTTATTTATCTCGCTTTTTAACGCTTTTGAAATGGCAAGTGGAATATGTAAAATAAAGCGACAAGCAAGTCATCGCCTGTGCCACTTGAACTTGACATACTTACAAATGTTTTTTTTTCACTTTTGGGTAAAAGTTATCAAGCTGAGCTGAGCTGGGACGCAAATCGCTGGGGTAAATAGAAATTGTGACGCAATTCCGGGGCCAAGTTATAAATGCAGAATAAACACGAGATAATGCAGGCTCGAAAAATCACTGTGAAATATTGCCAATTACATTAATTTAATCAACCACGAGGTGTTTGCCAGCGTGTGTGTTTGTGTTGTTTGCTCTGTTGCGAAAAGAGTTCAGCGTCAACAAAAGCAACAACGAGGCTTAAATCCGATCCGAAACCGGCTGCTGTCGCTATATAGCGATACCAAGACTATCAAGAGACCACCGAGAGCTGACATAAAGCGAAAAGCTGACTGAAAAACTGACCTACATCAATGCGTAAGCGGCGCTGCTGGGCTTGTGCCAAAATTGAAAGCTGCAATTGTAACTTGTCTCTAATTGCGCAAAGAAAACCGTCAACACAAATAAAAAAAAAATAAAACATGGCGAGCACAAATTTATTGACATTTGCTTGGGCAAACAAAGGACTTAGGCAACGAACTTGGCTGCCGCCCAACCCTTTTCTGTCACCTCTTAGTTTTGACATTTCGACTGCTGATTATTATTATTATTATGGAGCACATAATAACAACATGCGGTTGTTCGGCTCACCTTTGACATTGAACTTGTCGGCCGAAACAAAAGGAAAAATGTAAAAAAGTAAAACAAAACAGTGGGAAACAAATTTCGGGGCACTCAAGCCAAATGACTTAATAGGGCTGTTCACGTGCGTAATTCGGCTTTAAATTAACCAAAGTTTGTCTCATTCCTCAAATGCCTAATTGCAAGCTTTAAATTCATTTTCATATCTTTTAAATTCGGAATTGCCTTGCCAAGGAACATTAAAATAATTGCTTTCCGCTTGTCATTAGAAGGAGAAGATAGAAACAATTAGTGGCGTGACTAAATATCATTTCAAGCTGAATTTAAATTTAACAACAGGCTGTTTTTGAGATTTGTCTTCCTTAGCTTAAAGATAATAAAAAGATTAAGCTAAAGAAGTTGATTGCATTTAAAAATTAATATCTTTTTACACTTTTTCTGAAAGAAAATATAGTTATAAGCAGGAATTTTACTCAGTCATTTTTAGGCTTTTATGATGCAACACCAATACTCAGGTTTCTCTTATTTTAACATTATTTTTTAGTAAGAGTTTAAGTTCTAAAATTTCTTTGAGGTAATCAGCATGATTATAATAATTACTATTATTGTAAATTCTTTAAAATACATTTCCTTGATCATTTCCAAGACCTAGTCACCCAGTGTCGCCCTGACATAAAACACACATAGAAGACACGTGGTAGGGGTGTCCCCGTGAACTTCGTCGCGCCTGGTTGGATGGCACAGATGGTGAAAACTGAAATAAATATAATAGTTATAATCCCCCTGGTCAGGGCAGTCTAGCGCCATGCCATGCCTCGACGAACTTAACAACTGAGGCTAAGGCTAACCATGACTTAATCGACTTGTGAACTAACCCCTCATCACTTTCGCCTTTCAGTTGCAGCACCATTGCCGGCCATCGTGTCCAGTGGCTCGAACGAGGTGACACCCTGTAGTCTCAGTTCGGCGGATCTAAACGAATGCATACGCGGCTTGATTCAGACCTTCGCGCCCAAGCTGAGGTACCAGGGAGTGCCGCAGTTCAACATGGACTCCATTGACCCGTACTTCTACAAGAGGGGCATCTTCCGGTACACGAACGACGGCATCCAGGGTGGACTGCTGATCAAGAACATGGAGATCTATGGCATCAGTCAGCTGCAGGTGAACAACGTGGCTGCCAATTTCACGGACAGCGGGTTTATAATCAAGCTGGGCGTTGAACTGCCGCAACTGAAGGCCGGAGGACATTTCAAGGCGGACGTGAAGTTCGGAGGACTGCGTTTGGTGCCCAAGGGACCCTTCAACATCACCATAGGTGAGTGTGCGGGGTTAATATGAGTGGATTGAGTGGATACTCATACTTTTACTTTCCCCCAGACAACATCAAGGCCACCATTCTGACCGATGGTCACATCGAACAGCTGCCCAGTGGTCAGCAGCGTCTCAGCTTACATCGCCTGAATGCCAATGTCAATATCGGCGATGCCAAGGTGGTGGCCAATGGCATCTTCTCTGATCGCAACCTGAGTAAGTCAATCACTTTCCCCTTCTTATTTCCCATTTCTTATTAATTTCGTTCCCCTGTAGATGCCATGATTCTCAATCTGGTCAATGAGAACCTGCCCGAAATCACCCGAGTCGGAATTCCCGCCACTCGCGAACAATGGGCTCCCATTCTGATTGCCCACATCAACGAGTTCTTCGCCAAGGTTCCCATCGAGAAATTCCTGGTTCAATGAGGCACTAAACCTATGCTCAAGGAACACAATTAGCCTCTAGTTAGCTTTAGCCTAATGTCTACAATTACAATCTTAACTTAAGCGCTGTTTCCAAATAATTTTCTACGCACAAACGATTTGGCAATCATTTGGAATTATTTTAAACATAACCAATTTGTATTTATTTATGTCATCCATTCTGAACAAAAAGAGAAGCTGTGTGAAAATTTCAAAATAAATGCTCTTTTCAAAAATATTTTCCCACTTTTTTATTTATTTTTTTATGACTCAGAAAAAACTGACTTCAGAAAAAAGCTTTTAATTTTCTGATATTTTTGATCCCAAAAGTATGCCTTCTTTCAGATGATCGCACTCTTCGTACTTAAATGTAAAACATGCAAAACTCATGTATTTTACGAGTCGATCTGGGATAATTTTGCTAAGGAATAATTTTGTTTATTTCTAATGTAAGCGTAGAAAAGCTTAAGGACAATATTCTTAAATTCATACGACAATTTAATTAAAATCGCGTTCATTTGAAGATATGCTACTGAAAATAACTTTATTGTAGGTAGTAATTTAAATATTTCTTTGTGCATTAGTGCAACCTTGCAATGTGCATAATAATTGTATGGTTATACACAACTACTAAAATTTAAAATAAGTTAAAATTAATGGGAACGTGAATTAGAAAGAAAGAAAATCAGCTAATTGTCCTATAAATAAATATTTCAACGGTTCCAGTATTCAAGTCGATCATTAAACATCGAGTGGGTGAAATTCCCTTGTCAGAACATTCAATTGACTCTCCAGCTGAATGAGCTCGAAGATGCTGAGAAGTGCAAACTCGATCGATACCAATCCCAAAACAATACTCAACACTCCCACTTGTCGATCAATCAAAGGGGCGATTGTGCCCCCAGGCTCCCAATTACAGACAATTAGTTGGCAAAATATTGAAATAAACAGATCCCGCAAGGGTCCAGGCCGCGACACTTGATATTCCATCGATCAATATGTGGGACTGGGGTCAAGTGCTTTTATTGAAATGATCTGGCCGATTCTCAGGAAACAATTGATACTTCTAAGCGTTGATAATGCGATTAAAACAGAGACTGAGTCAAGAGGAGCGCTTCTTGCAGCCAGTTCAACGCTCGCTAAAAGTCGTAAATTTTGCATATTATTTAGTAAAAACACTTACATCAGCCGACCAATTCAAACGGGTCTACTTAAACTAGCCGAGTGGAAAATGAAGAGCCAAATGCAATGTGCACCATGGAATTTAAATGGAAATTCAATCTAGCCTTGCAGTGAAAAAAATGATTAAGTTGGAAAATTAGTTGGATAGATAATACTGAGAATGAAAAGATTCAGATTTAATGAAAGTAGATTATACATACATATATTATATGATACATATATAGGTATATATATTTTTAAGAAAATAATATGAGTGTAGGGAAAATATTTTATTAAATAAAATGATGTACCTATTATGCATTTCTTTATTACTTTATTTTTATTTCAAGGTATTATTGTATTCTCTAAAAAATTCGCTGAGTGCATTTTAATGGCCAACTGAGCCAGAGTGCGAAGATGCAACCGCGGCTGGATTTTTCTTTTATTAGTAGGCAGTCGCACAACTTCCCGGCGGCTGCTGTGAGTAGTGAATAGCCCGCCCTGTTCAGTCTACATTGGTGCGTGTTCCGGATCGGATTCAGTTTTGGGATCGGGATCGGCATCGGGTTGGAAGCCTGGTGGGCATTGGGAACGGAGGCGTTCCAGCAACTAGTTTAGTTTGGCGGCTAGCGTCGCGTGTGCATTAAAAGACGGCCCAATAAGTTGGCCAAAAGTGTTCCAGCGAAAGAAACGCGTTCATAATTGACATTTCGGCTGCTCCGGCCGAACATTCAACATTTCTGTTTCTGCCGGCGTCGCTGTCGTCGTCGTCGTCGTTTGGCAAACGGAGCTGTTAACCAAACCCCAGAACCTCTGTTGGCTCAGAAGCGATCGGACCTCACAGCCAAGAAGACGGTCCTGTCCGTCTAACGCACGTTACAATAAATCGAGAATCGAGTATCGAGTATTGAGTATCGAGTACCGAGTACCCAGTTCCCAGTACTGAGATCCAGAGCAAGTCCAAGTCCAAGTCCGAGAACTTCGTCTTCGCGATCGTAGTCGTGGTCAGGTGAATGCCATCGGGGCAACGTGCCTGGCATTCCAAGAGATATATATTCTCAGTGGCGGTTCTTTATACTGTATAGCAGCCAATTTATATATGGTCTGCCCCCCCGTTCAAAAACGAAAACAAATTGGGAAGATATAACCGCAGCGAAAGCAAAAAATATCAAAATGTTTGCAATTTTGCCAGTTTTATTACTTTGTGTGCATTTGCTGCATTTTAAAACTGTCTCGGGAGCAGATCTTCGATCCGTTTCGGGAGGGGCGGGAGCTCCAGCTCCAGCTCCTGTGTGGCAAAATGATGAAATGAATGCGGCGCCCGAGGCTGCATTGTTCAAAGCCAATGCCACCGCTAAGGAAAACTATGGCGGGGCGGTGGTGGGTAAGTTAAATGATTGGATTCGGATATTAAAAAACCCCAAGCACTGGGCCAAAAAAAATATTTTGGTTTTAAATATTTTCAAAAGACTTAGGGCACAAACTTTTAATTCGAAGAATCCTTAAAATTATAGAAATAAAAAATATAAAGTAAACATTTACCAAAGATGTTTAAATAAATGAATATAATATATTTATTTAATTATGTTTTTAATACGATTACATATTTTCTAATAATAAAATTAAAATCTCTTTTACATTAAAAAAAAAATTTAACTTAAATTATAAATTCTCAAAAATGTCTGAGACTTTCGTTTTATTTTTTAAAGAAGCGTATCAATAGATCTTCTTCAATATACGTCACTAATATAAATTTAAGTTCAACGACTTCGAAATAACATTTTTCTGATTCGACAGTAGAATTTATGCGTGGCACGCACCAAGCATTACTTGTTTGACCTTCAGAAATCTATAAATCGTTTAGAGCTAGGAGGGTAAATGCGAAATTGTGTTCTACGAGTGAGTGGTCTCAACATTGTTTACCTTGTCTACCAAGACTTACAGCTTGTCGCTATGCCCGTCCCTTTAGAAAGCTTTCTAGTGCAGAAAATAAAAACTAGAAACCCAGAACTCATGTAGGCGTGAACTTTTGGATCAACTTCATCGCTTGTTGATCGTGTCTGTCGCCTGTCAATGTCCCCGCCAATCTATTCTCTCTTATTTACGGCCAACAATTAGACAATTAGACAGCACTTTTGATGGAGGGGCGTGATCTGTGGTGATGTCTTTTCGGGGCGACGACATGAGCCTATTAATTTGGGATGCCCGCAGATGGGGCCATAAACGTATAGCAGATATGTGTTCGACAATAAGCCGACACCTTTCTCGGATTTAACAAGCCATATTCATTAAAAATTAATTTTTATTTGCATTTTGCCCACTTTGCTCGATCGCTGTTAACAACGTTTGCGATCAGAATCGCGATAAATATTGT
Source organism: Drosophila lutescens (assembly GCA_037075285.1). Classification (NCBI taxonomy): domain Eukaryota; kingdom Metazoa; phylum Arthropoda; class Insecta; order Diptera; family Drosophilidae; genus Drosophila; species Drosophila lutescens. The sequence goes on from JBAMCF010000352.1 coordinate 29,699, forward strand.
TTATATGACCGTTGGTAATATAAAATTTAAGAGCCACCATAAAGTAGACCTCCAAGTCGAGTTCTCGCGATCTCTGGGATCCTGCGTTGAAATTCAGGTTTTCAGTAGCAGACAAGCTGTAACGGTCTTGCAGACCTTGAACTTGTAACTTGCCCCTGATTCTAAATAAACGTTTTGCAAGTCTTCAGTATCAAGTGTTTATGTTTAGCTGGGAAAACAGGTTGCATCTTGAGTTGCGCGTATCTCGAGGACCATTCAAGTTATAAGAACTTCCAAGAAAATATGGTTATTTATATTCATAGCAAAAATTCTCATATGAAAAATCATCTAAACAATTTAGTTTTAACTGATTTTAAAGGATCTCATACTTAAATACATTTTTTTTCAAGACTTGCATTCTTTACATCTTAAGTCTTATTAAGTGTGTCGAATTCCAAGCAGGATCTTTAATCAATCAAAGTGAGTTTGTTGCGCTGATTTTTGGCTGACAGCTTGTCATAACAATTTAAAAGGAATCAATTTAATGCCCAATAAGCAATAAACATAAAAACACCAATTCAAGCACATTATTTGGGGCAAATGAGTAATATTCCGATGACTTTCTTTGGGGATTCAGTCAACCATTCCTGATGAGTGAGTCAACCGAGCGGATTAACATTTTTCGGCGAGTGTAAAATTTACTTTGTAAAATGAAAATTTTCACAACAAATTATGCATATTTATTACCGATTCGAAGCACGCCCTGAACGTATTCTTCATTACGAGTTGTGACGCTCGAAGCAAAAGCCACGTGCAGATTTGTAAGACTTCCCTGCTCCAATCTTCCACTGACAAATCGCTTTTATGCTCGATTTAGAATCAATAAAACTTACACCTCTCATCGGAGGCATTAAAGTTTCGGGCTGTCAAGAAGATCGTTAAAATTAATCGGCACAAAGGCAAATGGCTCGTTAAGAACAAAACCCCAAGATAAACTGCCCGAATCGCTTATTTAGTCAAATTTTATGCACTGCCGAACCACTCGGAACTATATATGTGGGCCAAAACATGCGTAATAAATTAGAAATATGGCGAAATCATGCTAAATAGCAACAACAATCGTCGGCCGAAAAAAGAGAGAAAAAAACCAAATAAAGCCGGCGACCTAAACAAAGGCCTAGACCAATTTTAAGAAGCTGCCAATGGACATGACAAATATATGACAATTGACAGTAGAAAGTTGCCGCAGTGGGGGGCACGGCAAGTCCAGCATCTCTGAAGTCTCTGAAATGGCACAGCAATTGTCATTCCGTGTGGAAAGAGCTTAAGTCTATTGTCAATATTCTGGGCAGCGAAATATGTCAAAATATTGAGTAATCACTCTCGACTTTGTGGAGAGGAGAAGCGTGGACCCGAAACTCAAAACGTGAACGAATGTTAAGCAAATATTGGCTTGGTCTTTTCTCCACTTGTTGTTTTTCTTCTCATTTATTTCTTTTTTTGGGTGCTTTGTCAATAGCGCAACAGATTGGCCAAAAAAAAATGGTCTGTAAAGTACCATAGTTTTGGGCTAGACAATTGCGTATGTAGCTCAAAACTTTTTAGGGGTTCAACGAACCCTGATCTCGAGGGCCTTTAAAAAGGTTCCCCAAGTGTCATCCATATTCCAAGGCATGGAATCACCTGTTAACTCTTAAAGTCTTGAATGACCAAATTGCCATTAATCACCCAATAACGTCACCTATATCACATAGTGATATAGTAATCTTAAAGAAACTTAAAAAAAAGTAAAAAAAGGATTTTAAAATTTATTTAAAGGAAATAATAAAATAAAATGAATATTTCAATACCCCTTATCTTTAAAATTCAATTTTATAACTTTTCTTTATTCTACAGATTCCTCATCAGCAAATCTGAGTCGCCAGCGACGTCAGTTCTTCTTCGATCCTAGTATTTTGCTGTGGCAGGGAGGACTTGGAGGCGCTGGTGGTGTACCTGGTCTTCCTGGTGGCTGGGGCGGCCCCGGCGAGGGATCCAAGTGCCTTACATCTCGTGGACAACCGGGCGTCTGCGTCCGCATCGATGGATGTCGCCAGTATTACCGGGTGGCACGCCAGATTTCGATCTTCACCCTGCGCCAGTGGCCGCAGACCAATGGTCTTGGCCTCAATGGCAACATGTGCAACTTCTTCGATCTGCTGGGCAGGGTTAACAATGGAATCTGTTGCACAGACATCGATGCCAATACATTTGGGGTGTTTCCACTGCCCTCGACTACGACCACGACTACGGAGAAGCCTTCGATGGCAGCTGACGAGGAGGAGGACAGGGTGGATGTGATGCCCGAGGGTGAAGTGGATGGTGAACAGCCTCGACCCGAGGATCCCATTGATAATGGGAACAGTGTAGAGGACATGCCAGATTTTCAGGATGTCAATACCATTGAGGGAAATGCTCCTGAATCCGGACCCGAACCCCAGCCCGCAGAGGAACCGGTGGAGCAGCCTATTCCCACGCAGCCAGCCACCACAATCTATCCCTACCAATGGCCATTTGGTTCCTTCGCCGGCGGAGTGGCCCAGTGGCCGCCAGCCCTGCCCACTCATCCACCCACAACTGGGGGCTGGCCACCACCGCTTCCTACCCATCCGCCGAATCATCATTATCCCACGCATCCCACCACCGGCGGAGTTCCGAGCACCAGGCGCACCACTCCGCGACCTATTGTCACGACCAGACCCACCACCACCAGGCGACCCAGCTATCCCAGTTATCCCACCCCAACTGTGACAACCACGACCACGACGAGACGTCCTGCGAGTGGCTCCAGTCCCGAAGGACTCCCGCTGCAGTGCGGCAACAAGAATCCGGTGACACCCGACCAGGAGCGGATTGTCGGGGGCATCAATGCCAGTCCGCACGAGTTCCCCTGGATAGCGGTGCTATTCAAGTCGGGCAAGCAGTTCTGCGGCGGCAGCCTCATCACCAACAGCCACATCCTGACCGCAGCTCATTGTGTGGCGAGGTAAAAACAACGGAATATTTATTTTTTCTAAATTTAATTAAATTTTCAATAACTACAGAATGACCTCGTGGGACGTGGCGGCCCTGACAGCCCATCTGGGTGACTACAACATCGGCACGGACTTTGAGGTGCAGCACGTGTCGCGCAGGATCAAGCGGCTTGTGCGGCACAAGGGATTCGAATTTAGCACCTTGGTAAGTGCTGCTCAGTAAAACAGTCCCAGTATTAAATGGGTATTATTGGTAACTAATTGCATTTAGTTCTTTTTAATGGTAAGACACTTTTAATTTATTAATTTGGAATACTATCAAGAGTTAAGCATCAAAATAATAGTTAAATTCAAAACAAACAAGAAAGGAAGCTAGCTTCGGCAAGCCGAAGCTTATATACCCTTGCAGATCATTCTATTAATTTACAAAACGCAAAAATGTTAAATTTCCTATTATTTCACATTAATTTTTTGATCGTTCCTATGGCAGCTATATGATGTAGTAGTTCGATATTGATAAAATTAAAATCGAAATTCGAAAACATTAGAAAAGAGTCACATCCCAGAGTAGAAGAGAATACAATAAAAACCAACGAAGCAATAATTGATTTCCTATTATATTCCCATTAATTATTTTATCGTTCCTATGGCAGCTATATGATATAGTCGTCCGATTTTGATAAAAATTTATTCGAAATTCAGAATTAGATACAAAATGGTATTTCCAAAAGTAGGAGGTGATATGTTCAAAAACACCCAAGATATAATTTTTTTTACATTTTTTTCCCGACTATTTCTATGGGAGCTATATGATATAGTTGTCCGATCCGGCTCGTTCCGACTTATATACTACCTGCAATAGATATAAGACTTTTGGGAAAGTTTTAGCCCGATAGCTTTAAAACTGAGAGACTAGTTTGCGTAGAAACAGACGGACAGACGGACAGACGGACAGACGGACGGACAGACGGACAGACGGACAGACGGACAGACGGACATGGCTAGATCGACTCGTCTAGTGATGCTGATCAAGAATATATATACTTTATGGGGTCGGAAACGTCTCCTTCACTGCGTTGCAAACTTCTGACTGAAATCATAATACCCTCTGCAAGGGTATAAAAATGTTTACTAGACATTGATAACAGTTTTGAAAACCGTATAAAACAAAAACAAAAATTTTATCAAAATGGATTCAATTTAAGAGTAAACAAGAGAGAACGCTATAGTCGGGTTGGTGTCCCGACTATCTAATACCCGTCACTCAGCTAAAAGAAGTGCGAACGCTGTACTCGGGTTGGTGTCCCGACTATCTATTGGGGCTAAAGGGAGTGCGAGGGAGATAGATATATAAACAATTTTGATTGCGTATAACTTTTTAATGAATGGTCCGATTTGAAAAATGTCTTCTACATTTCGATAGGTATTAATAAACACTATAAAATTGCGTTTATATATTTTTAAAATCTTAAAAGATGTGGCCTCCAGACACATTTGAAAATCGTTTATGGTGATTGTGGGCGTTAGGGGGGGCGTGGCACCTCGATGAAACAAACTTGCGCTGCGTAGAAAGCCCAAGAATATGTGTGTGAAATCTCAACCTTCTAGCTTTTATAGTTTCCGAGATCTCAGCGTTCATACAGACAGACAGACGGACAGACGGACAGACGGACATGGCTAGATCGACTCGGCTAGTGATCCTGATCAAGAATATATATACTTTATGGGGTCGGAAACGCTTCCTTCTCCCTGTTACATACTTTTGCACGAATACAATATACCCTTTTACTCTACGAGTAACGGGTATAATAAATGGAACTGTTTAGGAACGAGGAATTTTGTATAACATTTTCATAATACTTTTTGTCATCAAGACTTTAAAATACTCGTTTTATTTAATTTTCAGCTTTAAATTAATAATATTAGGATTGTTATTCTAGATATTTTAGATCTAAATTTGAATATTTTATTAAAATATTTAAATAATTAATTTGTCTAGCACAACGATGTTGCCATACTCACGCTGAGTGAACCGGTGCCCTTCACCCGGGAGATCCAACCGATTTGCCTGCCTACCTCCCCTTCGCAGCAATCCCGCTCGTACAGTGGCCAAGTGGCCACGGTGGCCGGCTGGGGAAGTCTGCGGGAGAACGGACCTCAGCCCTCGATCCTGCAGAAGGTGGACATCCCGATCTGGGCGAATGCCGAGTGTGCCAGGAAATACGGACGAGCTGCGCCCGGCGGCATCATTGAATCGATGATCTGTGCTGGCCAGGCGGCCAAGGATTCCTGCAGTGTAAGTGGACTGTCTAAAACTATCTTGTCCTATCATTAGAATATCTCCAACTGATCCTATCTTATTTCCAGGGCGACTCTGGTGGACCCATGATCATCAACGATGGCGGACGCTACACTCAGGTGGGAATCGTATCCTGGGGCATTGGCTGCGGCAAGGGTCAATATCCTGGCGTCTATACTCGTGTGACTTCGCTCCTGCCCTGGATCTACAAGAACATCAAATAAACATAGGATTCCGTTTAGTCTAAGACGTGATACGCTGCAATAAAATAAGAGCGAACGATTCAATAAAATGACAAAAATTTTAGAAATGCCCAAAAGTATACCGCGTTTTTCTACCAGGTCAACCTGGCTAAGTTAAACGTTTTCATTATCAATTTTGAATTGATAAGTTATAATATATTTTGTAATCAAATTACAGAAGGTCTCAATGGTAAGTTTAACAACTACCTTACGCTCCAAAAATAATTAATTGTTATATGTTGATAGGTTTGCAATGTATAAGAAATGGTAAAGGTAAAGTAATACTGTTTTTCAGATGGCTGTTAATTTAGATAAAGTCCAACTTCAGTTTATATATTTTTAATAATTGATTATCGCGGAATAAAAAATAAAATATAATATTTCACAAAGTATGCATTTTTCAAGTAATCATAAGTCATATTAATTCAGAACAAAGGCCGTTCAAGCAAGAATAAAATACAATAAAATCCTTGCGAATCATGACTACACCACGCGAATTCCTTCTCGAAGACATGTTTAAGTTTAACAACATTGTGCTGGACCCTTTGGTTGAAGTATATTCCCTGCCATTCGTACTCCCCAAAATCTTGGAGCATCCCGAACTGGTTCTTGCGGCGGACTCTCCGGACGGGCATCTCGTGGGCTTCATTCTCGGTACTCGGATCCAGGACTCGTCTGAACAGATTGGCGATGGAAAGGATCTCAGTGGGAGTCATGGACATATCTCTGCCCTGGCAGTGGCTTATGATTATCGAAAACTGGGCCTGGCCACTCGTCTGCTGACTTCGCTTAGGGATTTAATGGACCGCCAGAGGGACTGGTATGTGGATCTGTTTGTGCGGCAGAAGAATAAGAACGCCATCAGGCTCTACGAGTCCCTGGGCTTCGTAAAATATCGATGGATGCCCCAGTTTTATGCCAACGATCACGGCTATGATATGCGGATGCCTTTGGCCCGCGATGTGGACAAGACTTCCCTGGTGGGAATCTTTATCAATAAACTCTACAGCTTTGGCAATTTGCTTTACCATCTGCTCTTGATCTATTGGTTCGGACTCAGGGATATTACGATTGGTTGAAAATGCCTCGAATAGAGCTTTAAATCTATTATATAAAATCCCATATTTTATTCGCTCTGTTTGACAACGAATAATATAAACTAAAACGTTCAGGAAACACCCAGAAAAAGTTCATTGCACTCGACCGGCCAAATTGAACTAAAAGTTTGAGCAAATCGCTCAAAGTAAAAAATGAAAACTTGAAAATATATGTCAGAAAGCATATGGAAACAAGATTTGTTTATATGACAACATTGAACCAGAATTTTCAGATGCTGTGCGTTTCAAGTTGCGCAAAATGCCAAATTGTGAAAATCATTGCGCGTGTTTCAGACACATGTCCGGACCGGACCAGACTACACTTTATATTTAAATATATATTTTCTAATTTGTTTGCTTTGAAAAATGTAGCTAATAAAAAAGACAACAACGAAAGCCTTGACCATCTCGGAACGGAAATTTGCAATTGGATTTGTTTGGCAAACGAGACGAACATCAATGCGTTTGGGTGAAACTACTTATATGCAGTGTGTACATTAGGGTGGACCTTTTATTCACTATTTAAACTATTCTATTCCAAAATTGCATAAAAATAAAATTTTTTTGTTTATTCATTGTACTACGACACCACTGCGCATGCGTGATAATCGACCCTAAAAGCGATATTCATACGACTGAGGTCCGCCCCAATTCGATCCTATAGTTAGCCTTTGTGCGTCAACGGAAATTGATCTTTCGTTAAAAATTCACCTCAATTGATTTTCTTTAATTAGCTATGTAATCCGAAAATAAAACTAAAATTTATACGAAAAACACATGTCCTGCTTATTGAACCTCCATGGGACGGGGTATGTACTTTCTCATCTCGTAGGCATTCTCCGGTTCCGGGTGATCTGGATAGTAGTCCAGGTGGGTTTGGCGGTGAGCGTAGCCCATGGAAGTGTACAATTGATAGGCGGCTATATTGCTGGTTCGCATGAAGAGGTTAACGAAAGAAGCTCCCTTGTGGTTTGAGACCATGAAAAAGTACTCCATTAGAGCAGTGGCCAGTCCAAGGCGTCGATATTCCGGGGCTACAGTCAATGCTGCGACATGTCCATGCGGTTCTTTATTTTGCTTTGCCAGATACTGACCGAATATATATCCCATTCGAAGGTCATCGTTCGGTCCAGGAGCCTCGGCAATCTGTGAGAGTCCTGGAAATTCCAGGAGGTGCTTGACGAAAAAGGTTAGGCTGTACACCTCGGTGAGGCTATCGAATAGTAATGAATTAATTTTGAATAAATCATCGAAACGCATCTCCCGAAAGCTGGTCATTTTATACAAAAATTTTTATTGTAATTTTACTTAATTTTCAGACATTTCAAGGATTTGTCAAGTTATAGGCATGCTTTATTGGCTTTTTATTTGTTTTTCGGTTCACTGCCAGGGTTATTAGTGCGGCTATAGACCACACCCGATAAACATAATCAAGCCAAACAGTGTGTTCGCACTCTTTAGAGAATCGAAACTCATTTCTCGATCCTCTAATGAGGTTAATGTTCGAGGCACTCGTTGACTCAGCGCCCTGTGCGCTTTTCAAAGATCTATTTATACAATTTAATGGCGCATTTTGCACAAAAATAAATAAAAGTACAAACCGATATTTGTCTTTGGATGTATACATTTATATGTAAGCACACATTATATTGGTAAAGAGGCAAGGATCTATTTATAATCGAAAGCATCAGACAACTTTGCTCTTTTTGTCTTCTGTCTGGACAGGTGGTCCAGTCAAAATGATGGAGAACGTGTAAAATGTAAAATGCTAGCGAGGAATATTAAAAGGAAAATCGTCTAACCGGCTGAAGAAAAATGATTTGCTAATTTCCCAGCATCGGTCTTTTTCCCTTGTTTAGGGTACATATATACTACATTTACACATATCCACTGGATGTTTGTTTAGCGGTCTTTTTCTATTATTTATTTTTCAAGCATGTGTGATTTATAATGATTTATCATCGCATTTGCCCACAAGGCATGGCCAGAACAACCAAATGGAATCATTCACTGAGTGTTGGAAATCTTTTGTCTTTTTGTAGCGAATCTTTTATGGGGATCATAAATTTCTTGGGATGCATTTTCGTAGTTTCTGTTTGGGTACTCAATAAATTTATTACATGAACTGTGTTACCTACTTAAAAAATAATAAATAATAGTTTGATTTAAATGTGAAGAAATATTAAAAATTTATGAACACACACAAAAATAATTTGATGGCAATTGATTAACTAATATTTAATTTATTCATTTTTTTAATGTTACCTACCAAAACTTGATAATCTTACAAGACTGTTTATGAAAATAAAATACAATAAACAACCGATTTCAATCTTTGAATCAGTCTAGTGTGAAATATCAGAGTACCAATAATTTTTTTAATGTGCCGAGTGCATTGCGCATTAACCCGGCGATGATCGGCCCTGATTGTAAATACATTAGAATGGTTCTGCGGATCGGAAAAGAGGAAAACAATAAGTACAAACGTCCGCGGGCTTTCTCAACTTTTAGATTTCTTTTAAATAAACTCAAAATTCATAGAATTTTCCGAGCAGACGCACTTTACACATGCTCACAAGTACGCACACAAACGCATTGTGGCCACTACAGTCAAACGGATATAGACACGGACATGACCGATGGCCGAAAAGAATATGTACCGAATAGGAAGAAGAAGAAGAGGGAGAATTTATTTCGAAATGTGAAATGTGCTTTTCGGCTTTTCGGCCGAGAAAATTTTGTGTGCGAATTCAGTGCGACTTGGGCTGCTAACTTGAACGCGTTGCAAACGAGAAAACCATCCGAAATAAAGAAATTTTCAACTAGAAACTAACACATAGATATATCTATACCATCTAGCTGGGCTGTCTATATATACGGATATATATAGATATAGATACGAGTATTTTCTCTGGCAAAAGTGAGCAATGCGTCGTGCCGCGATTTATAAATAGCAAATTACAAAATTCTCAAAAGAACATTGGTGGAAAAGGGTTTCGTAGTTTTTGACTAGTGCAAAACCCTTCAGAAATATTAGCCAGACTAATCTCTTTCCATCTCTAATGATCATCAAGATTCTGAACATATAATATATGTACCTGTGAAAAAAAACTATTTCCCAGTGGATCGGTTGTGTCCGTGCCGCAAATTATATAAGAACGCGTGATATTATTCGGTGCTAAATAATTCTCGATTTAATATTCATAATTTCCTTTTAATTTTCCATGAATTTTTCAGTGTTTCTGTGTGCATAGGCGTCGTTTGCAAAATCTTTTCGTAGAACTTGCGTGAGTTTGGCGAAAACCAACGCCTACGACAAAATCCAAAGATCGCGATCTCTTCCGACTGGCGACAGTGTGTGGGCGGTGTGTAAAAGTGTTTTGAAGTTGAACTTGAAATACATAAAAAGCGGCTAAAATGAGTTCTGGGTAAGTAAAACATTAGAATCTATATAACAAATAAGTTAAGTACAAAAAAACGGTAAAAGCTTTTATTATAAACATTAAAAAATATATTGAAAATTTAAAAACTTTAATTTTTAAAAAATAAACTATTGGAGGATTAAAAAATTTGAGCAAAGTAAAATATAAAAAAGACTTAAAGGGCATCTGCCTTATTTCTTGACTATGTATCTTTATTTTTCGAGTGTTATTCGAAAACTAATAAAAAGCACACACGTTTACTTGCCGGGGATATGGCTAGAAGGAAACAAAATAAATAAAACATATGTATTTACAGCTGAGCTCAATATAATAGTGTTTGAATATAGGCTCCATATGAAAATAGTTCGTTTCCCTTAAGATACTATAACTTGTATTTAAAAATAAAAACGGGTTTATAAATTAATACAGGAGAGGAAAATATTCTTTTAACTTGGATATACTTTAAAAATATTTTTATCAATTTATTTTTTTATTAAGATCTAATAAATAAATAATTTTGATTGGATTGGGTTTTTTTGTACTATTGTGATGACCTCAGCTGTAGCGGCCTATACGGTGTATAGAATACATATAGTCTGAACATCTTTATGATCTCTTCTACAATTAAGGCTCATACATGAGTATTTTTGAAGGCCATCAACCCACGCCCAAATCTCTTTTGGCTACCCCACGCTGCACGCGCTTTTTGGCAGGCGACACTTTCGGTGTTTTCCCCCCGCTTCCCATTATTTCCCAGCCTTCTCCTGGCCACCGCTGCTAAGCGAATTAATTAATTAAATTTCCCATTTTTCAACAACATCTTACTCGGACTGTGGTGGTGCACATTTTTATGTCTTAGCCCCGGCCAGCAGCTGTCTCTTGGCTTTTGTCTAGAAGCAATTGGCACACGTGTTGGGAATTTAGACGGCTGACGGCATTCACCGGAAGTTTCTATCGAACATCACCACGCACATCATAAAACAAATTCTCAAGAACCTTTCAAAACAAAAAGCCAAGAATTTGGCATAAAATGCATTTATTTCATTTTTTTGGTACGCTTTTCTTTAAGTTTTTCCTCAGACAGTCGATTTTTTTTGCATTTCTTTGTTGACGTTGATGTGTGGCGCATAAATTTTCAGCACCCACGGAAATCTGCGATAATATATTGACAAAATTGGGTCAAACAGCAAAAAGAGAGGAAAAAGATTATGTTGAGAAAAACTAGGACCTCTTTATGAATATTAAATTTCGAATAGCCTTAATTTTCATTGTTTGAATTTTTTTTAACATATTCCACAAACAAGAAATAGTTATTATTTAACTAGACAGAGAAAACTTTCCACCGTTTGCAATCAAACAAATATGAAGTATACGCAACGTTTAACATATAAATACAATTTATATCTGGTTAAATAGACGTACAGAAACTATAGGTACTTACAAATTTTACGTGTGAACTTGGAATAAATATTGACCATGTACATTTAAAGTGTTGACGTTTATTTTGACTTAAATTATTTTTTCGCATTTTAATGTCTGAGCCTCTGATGCATTACCAGACATGACTTTGATTTTTGTCAACGACAATTATTTTCACACTTCTTTGTCGGTTTTTTTCTTCACTTTTGTTGATTGCGTAAATCAGGTGTGAGTTTATTTATTTTATACATTTTTGCATTTTTAAATTCGTCAACAGATTTTTGTTTTCCGAAGTTCAAGTTGGTCGCAGTTGACCGTGAAATTTGAACGCGAAAAAGGGCATTAAAATTAAAGGAAGATTTCCAAGTGGATAAGACAGAAGAAATAAAGCCACACCCATTTGAAAGTTCATCGGCATTGGCAATTGATTATTGGGCAGCCTCGTGAATGGATTTAGATGGTTCCCATGATAGTTGACTTAATGATTCACTTTGTTTTTGCCTCGTCTCAGCTGGTAATAAAATAATAATAAAAAATATCATAGAATACTAACAGAGTTGTGACTAGTTAACTACTTTTGTAATGCAGTAGTCATTTCATTAGAAATAAAAAAAGTAATGCTAATGAAAACACTTTTCATTGGCATTGAAAAAAGTAATGCTACTGAAAACAACTTTCATTAGATTTTCAAAAAAGTAATGCTACTGAAAAATATTTCATTGGCATTGGAAGCTTTCAATGCTACTGAAAACACATTTCATTGGCATTGGAAGCTTTCAATGCTACTGAAAATATATTTCATTAAAGTCCCCAAAAACAATGCTACTTAAAAATGTAATTCCAAAAAGTAATGATAGTTAAAAAATTTTAATTACCATTGTTTTTGGAAAAACCTACTTTGTTGTCCATTAAAGCTATCACTTTTCAAGAAAAAGATCTCAAGAAGACGCTAGTTCGTATCCCTAGCCTATCATTAGTTGCTTTTTTGGGATTGACTAACTAAGAATGTTAATCAATAGAACCGCGAGTTCTTGAGAAGAGGAGGAACATTAGCTCCCCAGGTCAGGATGACCCCACCTAGGATGAAAAATAGTTGAAGCGCGAATTCTTCAGAAGAGGAGGACCCTTTGGTCTTTGGCGCAGAAAACGACTCGACTCGCTGACACCGCGAATTCTTTAGAAGAGGAGAATCCTTTGCTCATTAAATATCAAATTACGAGAAACGTTAGAACATGTTATTTCATTTTAAAATATTAGCTCCTAAGATAAGTAACTCTTGGAAATAGGCATTTTTATTTGCGGAAATTTAACAATTTTATAACGGTGACAATACTACATTGTCTCAGGATACGGTTTGATGACGTCATCTTATCCAGAAATCGCCAGGGTGTAGAAGCTTTAGCCTTCTTCTGGTGGACAACAAAGTAGGTTTTTCCAAAAACAATGGTAATTAAAAATTTTTAACTATCATTACTTTTTGGAATTACATTTCTAAGTAGCATTGTTTTTGGGGAATTTAATTAAATATATTTTCAGTAGCATTGAAAGCTTCCAATGCCAATGAAATGTGTTTTCAGTAGCATTGAAAGCTTCCAATGCCAATGAAATATTTTTCAGTAGCATTACTTTTTTGACAATCTAATGAAATTTGTTTTTAGTAGGGGAGTGTAGGGTAAGGGGACGAACGATTCGACTTTTGAATGTAACTTTTCGAAAAATCAATATTTTTCAAAAATGTAAATGCAGAAAGTTGCTTACATCTTTAGAGCATATCTCTGTAAAATTTGGATTCGAAATTCTAACGGAGCTAAGTCCTACAGCGTTTAAAGTGAACCATCCTTTTTTTGCACTTTTAAAAATTGTAGGGTAATGTGACGAACGATTTTCTTTTTAATGTAACTTCCCCAAAAATCTATATTTTTTAAAAGTGTAAATGCAGAAAGTTGCTTACATCTGCTGAGCATATTTCTGTAAAAGTACGATTCGAAAATCTAACGGAGCCAAATCCTACAGCGTTTGGCGTGAATCATCCTTTTTTTGCACTTTCAAAAGTTGCCAGATAAGGCGACGAACTAATAAATACACACTAAAACTGTATGTACATATGTGCGAATTATTTTTTTTTCAAGAATGGATGAAAAATGACAATAATATAATAAAAAGGTAATCTGAGAATGATTGTTTAAAAAGTTCAATACCACGTCGTCGGATTCCTTTGAAACATCAACACTGGCTTCGTTTACTTTTTTAATGTAACCTCTAAAAGTGGGTTCCGAAATTCCTTGTTCATTTGCAACCGAATTAGTCGATCTACCATGGAGCTTTACTAATTTTATTGCCTGCAACACTTTTTCGAGTTCATTTTTTTAACAAACTTTGATTTAACTGACGACATACCTAAAACAATACGAAAAAGCAATAAAACTGCAGCAGTTAATGTTATTCGGTATTATAATAGTTTTTTTTACACATAATCAACGATAACAATTCAAATTCTTGAATAAAAAAAGTTCGTCACCATACCCTACAAAAAGTTCGTCACGATACCCTACAAGGTAGACTTGGAGCAAAAACGGTGTCACTCTTAAACGGTGCAAACAAAACAAACGCCAAGTACCAAAAACTGTTGACAAAGATCTCATTTATACGTGCATATACTTACCTGATTTTATTTTTCACTCCTCTTCGCTCTGGCCCTGCTGAAACACAAGTAAATTGAATAGATTTGCTAGTTTGCGCACCACCTTTTTAGAAAAAATTACCTCACGAACAAATTATGGGACTTCTTATTAATATTACTGTAAATACATTGTCGACACGATAAGGGGAGACGACTACATTTATTTGGAATTTTTGTCGTGACGTCATATGTGAGATTCGACGAGTTCGTCACATTACCCTACTCGTCACATTACCCTACACTCCCCTAGCATTACTTTTTTCAATGCCAATGAAAAGTGTTTTCAGTAGCATTACTTTTTTCATGATATTTCAAAAACAATGCTAATGCTTATAGACACAACTCTGAATACTAAGAAAGTTACAAGATAGTTGAAGAACTGAAAAATCAGTTTCACAATTTAAGAATTTGATTAATAAAATACACGCTTTTTTATTTCTATTGAAAGCCAAATGTCAAATTAATATTAGTTTTTAGGTAAATTTTACGATCGTCAAGTATATTGTTATTTTTAAATATAAACAACAAAGTTTTATTCTTTTCTCGTTTCCATGGAAAATGTTTTTTTCGGAAATCCTAATAAACTTTCTCCAATGTCTAAAATAAAACTTGGTCTTTTTGTATTTCCACAAATCAATATGGCAATTTTTCAACCAGCACCAATTCGAGCTGTAAGGAAAAATATATAAAAATCGAAAAAAGGCGCTGGCGGGATTCGGTTGCCTATCTGGCCAAAAACAACGGACGATGAATGACGACATGTGGTCATGGCAGGAAAAATATACCGAAATTCACGATTGTATGCGCATATATATCCACATCCCGCCACTCGGCTGAATAAGAAATATTACCGCCATCGATTGTGCAACGGGCTTTTGGGGCAGAGCCTGCGTTTCGCTTTCACCTGGGATCGTTGACGTTGACCCAGGCCAGATTAATATAAATAATTACGAGTGCGAGTACCAAAGCCAAAGCCAAAACCAAACCCAATCCCATGGCTCCCTGTCTGATGTGCTCATGTCATGCAATCAACGCAGCAAAATGACAAATGCAAAACGAGTTGCACACTCAAGTAGTCGTAGAAAGTGATGAATGAGTTCCCTGATTGCGTTTGTTTTTTTCCCCAAACGTATAATCATTTTTTCCTGCCGCTCAGATAGTTTTTCAAGGTCGGTTCCAACAATAACAAGAGAGAACGCTATAGTCGGGTGCCCCGACAATCAGATACCCGTTACTCAGGTAAAGGGAGTGCGAGGGAGATGGAGATAGAAACTTTGAACACGCATAACTTTTTAACGAATGGTCCGATTTGAAAAATTTCTTCTACATTTCGATAGGTATTGATAAACACAATAAAACTGCATTTTTACTTTTCCGAAATATTGAAATTTTTAAAATCGTATATAAGCGATTGTGGGCGTTAGAGGAGGCGTGGCACCCTTTTGAAACAAACTTGCGCTGCGTAGGAACTCCAAGAATCTTCATGCCAAATACCAATCTTCTAGCTTTTATAGTTTCCGAGATCTCAGCGTTCATACGGACAGACGGACAGACAGACAGACAGACAGACAGACAGACAGACAGACAGACAGACGGACAGACGGACAGACGGACATGGCTAGATCGACTCGGCTAGTGATCCTGATCAAGAATATATATACTTTATGGGGTCGGAAACGCTTCCTTCTCCCTGTTACATACTTTTGCACGAATACAATATACCCTTTTACTCTACGAGTAACGGGTATAAAAAGGCCTACAATATCATAGTCTTACACACGCTCGTGTCTTTAATAGTGGGTGTTGATGGTAAAAGCTACTTTATTGGATTATCTTTTTTGTTTTTCGTTTTATTTTTCCCTGGGAGATCGCTTTGCTGTTTTTGTATTTAATAGGATATAAATTTTGTTCGTTTTATGTTTTGCAAATTTAAGTTTTGTATAAATGGCTTTCGTAAATTTGTGTATGTACGTGTTTATGTTTTTTGTTTGCTCCCCTTTCTTTAATTTCTCTGTAGTTTGGGTTAATTTATGGGACTAATCGCCAGACCCACAGGCGTTAAATCTCGTCATTTTGGGATTTTTTTTATTGTTTTTTTCTTATCGGTAAATACAAGATACACACTATCTAAATTCTATTTAATAAGATTTTCCTATGACCAATGATCTTAAGATATCTGAACTATTCTTGTAAAGTATTAAGGAAAATTAGGGTATAGGGTATAATTACTCTAGACCAAGGATCTGGATTAGATAAGACTTTAGCTAAATTAAATATTTTTTAAAAGCCGTTGCATCAAACTAAATAAAATTAAATAATCTCCCACTGCAACAAAGTGTGTCAATAAAATGAAAGTGTAAGAGCGTTAGAGAAAATACTAAAAAAGAGCACAGCCACATTTAACACATAATTAAAAATCCCATTCTTCACGGTCAGAAGAAATCATTCTAGTATTTCCCACAATAGGAGGCCTGTGGCTAACTAATTAGATGGCCCTCATGATTGATGTCTGCACAACACCGAATATCTCTGTGTGACCCAGTTTCGTGCCAGCCAAAACAGCCAGCCGAAATATTGAATGAATGGGGGAAACAGAAATTTTCTGACAGTTCTTTGAGCAAAGAATATTATTGACAGCCACTCGAATTTCAAGTGTGCGTCAATTGGCGGCCCAGCACTTAAGTGTTTATCGATCCGAGCCGAATGAGTCATTCATTTAGTCGGTCGGTCTGTCCTGGATGTCCACTTCGAAGATGTCGGGCTCGCCGTGCAGTATGATCTTTACAAAGATCCTTCGTTGTAATCCTGAAAGGCATAGCTCCTGGATATTGCTGGCCGTGTAAATCAGATAGTCCGTGTTGCAATATAACAGATCTTGAGATTCGCTGTCCTTTACAGGGGAGTCCATAGGATTCCTTAGGCAGCGCACTCCGGTTGTCTCATGGGCATAGGAAGCATCCAGTAGTGATAAATGAGCATTCACCCGCCTGGAGGCCACCGGACTCACCAGGTGGAATATGTAGGCCTGTTCCTGGTTCACCACCGGCGGACTGACGTACAACATGAGAATTATGGGCAGATGGTGGAGAATCTGCAGCTCAGGAGTAACCGCACGGCTGTGACCCACTCTCGGGGATCCCCCGTAGGCCAATACACCCACCGAGTGATTCTTTCCCGGCGTCAACGTGTCCAGATCCACCTCGTACTGCATCGGCACATCAGCTGCGATCTCGGTCATCGAATCCTGTGGATCGTGGCGCATCAGCAGATGGGCGAGCATCTCGGGCGGCGACATTTGCGACTGGCACTCGGCCACTGGACACATCAGCGGAATTCCATGGAGCGCCTCCAGGTCCAAATGGGCGAACCGGTCGTTCTGGATGGGATATTATGGAAAGCTGAGACGGAGCTGCTTTTTCCTGTATCCAACTTACCATAATTTCGGGATGGAAGTAACTTTGTTTTTATCTGGGTAATATTTCGATTGATCTCGTCAGTTGGGAAAAAAGGAAATGTCAGTAAATTGAAAGGAAATGCTTGTCTACTGATTATAATACTGCTTTATAAAAGGTCCAATATATAAAGGATTTGTTTACCAATATATAGAATTTATAGAACTCTTTTAAACTTTAAAAAGTTAATATTAATAATATTTGAAAATTTCTTAGCAAATTATTATTTTTTCTCCCATGGCTACAATAGATAAGAGATCTATTGAAAGTTCAAATATTTTTAATTGCCTATAATGGGATCAAACGAAAGTCGAATATTCGATGACCAGAACCATCCACAATTATGGTTTGACGATGTTGTCTCTTAACTTTCCCCTTCTCTCTGGCATTTTCCGTTGATGTTTTTTGTTATTTTGCACAAATTGTAGCTGTCAGCCGGCAAAAGAAAATGATTTCAGCCCAGTCATTCTGCGTTTTAAATTCCTTAACGCTTTCTTGCCAATTATTATTTAACTGGGCACAAAGCAGTCGCAAAAAGTAAAAAAAAAGACAGCAGAAAAGATAACATCTTATTTGTCTGTCAAGGCTAGTGGGCCACATTTCCGCAGATGCTTGTTCAAATGAGTTAATTAGAGCAGCAAACCGAGTGCGCGGATTCGATAAAGAAATCCCCCGAACTGAGATAGTGTCGAAGTAACAGCCGTGGGAGATACCCTACCCGTCTTAGGATATTTGTCTAATTACGAAGAGGCAAAAGACAAAAGTAATAAGCAGACGACATGACAGCGGAGCCAAAACAATTAGCCGCACGATAAGAGATGCAGATACAGCCGAAAGATACCAGATACAGATAAACGAAAGCGTCGCAAAGTCTTTTTGGCGTTTAGCTGGAAATTTGTCGCCATCATCGAACCGCATTGACAGACAAATAAATTGCTCTGCAGTCCGCGTGCCAGCCGACCGTTTGTCAAGAGATCGGTTTTCCTTTTGTGGCACCACCACCACCACCACTGCTGGAAATGTATCTGCAACAAGTTGCCGAACCAGCCGACTGAGCTGCGCCGTCCAACCTCAAGCGATCCGAACCCGACTTCAATGCGCCTCGAGAGTCCGCTGCGATCAGTCGCCCAGTGCGCTCCTCAGATACAAACGAACCTACGAGATACATCGTTTTTTACGCAGCGCGTGTGTCTTAGTTAGTGAGTGATTAAAGTGTGTCCAAGTTAGTGATTAAATCCAGGAAAAATTCCTAGATATTTGCCTGATACTATCTACCCCTTTGGAGGCCAAGCAAATGCTATCTTAATACAGATTTACTATTTAGCTCATGCCTAAAAATAATTAACGTGCGTGAGCGTTCTTCTCTGCGACGGAAAACAGCTGGTCTACATACTGATTCTCTAATTGATTTCCCCAAACTGCGATGATTCTTCTCCGTTGGGAATGAGTCATCCGTACAACATAAGCATTTGCCGGCTGCCCTGTGTCAAAAAAGGTTAAATTGACTTCTCGCATTCGATCGATCGTTGAGTCATTCGACCACCTAGGCTCCCATAAAGCACCTTTGTTTGCCTGTCCCGCGATCGGACAAATGTAAATCCGTTGTTCAACCCATTATACCTGGTTAGATTGTTACCCTTTGTTTGGCGAATCTACTGATAAGGGCAATTGCAAACAGGCAAATGTGTTGTAAATATTTTTCTTTCATTTGTTTAACTTCAAATGCGCTTGAAAATAGATATTAGCAACAGAGAAAGTCAGGGAATATCCCTAAAATTTTTTTTGTTATTTAATTCTATTTAAAAATTAAAATAGTATTTTCTAAAAAAATAAAGATAAGGAGCAGATTAGATTTTTTTCTTTCTTTTTTATAAGCAGAATTTACTGTTTTTCAAATTATAATCTTTAAACCCCTTTGCTTGGATCATCGGTTTATAGATCAGCTTTTCACAGAGAATCGACTCATTTCCGCGCCATGCAAGTGTAATTTAAAAACAAAATTCAGATAAAATAGTGAAGCAATAAATCAGAATAAAAAATATCTAAATAAAGAAGAAAGCGCAAACAATGGCCACCTCAACGCTGCAATCTCCGTCGCCGTCGCCATCATCCGCCCCCGTTTCGACCAAGAATCCGCAGCTGAAGCGCGTCGTCTACTCCAAGTATCGGGAACTTCTCGGCTCCTATAATGATAAGGCCAATGCCATCATCGACACTCTGCCCGCCTATATGGTTCGTCAGGATCGCGGATTTCAGCTGTCAGAGTTGCCCGTGAATGGAAATGGAGATGCCAATGTGGTTCTGGAATCCTCGTAAGTTCCCCACGAAACTCAAAGTCAAAGTCAAAGCCAAACACTTAACGCGCAAAAAAGAAAAGAGAGCTGGAGCTAGAAAATGCCAGGGCAAAAGCAAGTTCCAAGTAAATATTTATCGCTAGATTAGCTCAACTGCGGAATGTGAGCGGCTGACTGGACGGAGCACCCTGTACTCCCATACTCCCAAACCTCCATACTCCGACTTCAGGTCCAGCTATTTATAGAAGAGACGGGCGGACAATGACTATCATTATGTCATGTTGCATGTGGCAGCTTTCAAGTTCTTAGTTCTGCTTCCACTGCTGCTGATGTTGCTGTTGCTGGCTGCCCTTGATCTTGAAATATGCACGGCCAGCTGCAACTGCGGATGCTTCTAGGCAACAAGTTTGCCTTTAAATTAGAGGGTACTTAAGGATATTATGGAACTAGTCCCCACGACACATAAATATTTTAATTAGTTTTGTGTTTAGGCTTTCATATATAGTAATATATGATATCATAATATAATATCATATTATTAATAACTTGTACAATGTACATAGAATATTTTTTTTATAACATAAATATTAGGTAGCCATTCTGATATCAGACATTTTATTTATACACATTTATTTACAAAGAAGATATAAGAGTACTGTAAAATCGTATATATGTTTCTTAATGTAACATAAATAAAATTTGTAAAATTAAATAATAATTGGCAATTTAAAGATAATGGAAAATAACCAAAAGATATTATTAGGGTATGGGCCCCACAATGGATATTTCAAGAGAAATCAACGAGTTTATCACTCGTTTTCCCAGCGCTTTCCTAAAGACATCTCCCGTATCTAGCGGATCCACCCGGTTCCAAGTCAAAGCCAAGTTGCCTTTAGATACATTTTTGCACGCTCATTTGCATGCGCAAATGCAAAATCAAAGCCAAAAGTAAAAAAAAAAATGAGAAAAAGTGAAAATGCGAAATCGCACAGATGTTTTTCTATCATTTAATTTTTAAATTGGGTTTTTTGTTACGATTACATGTTTTTAACTCACGCACGAACAGCTGCGATTCGAGGATTTCTGCTGTTTTGCATTTATTTTTGGCTAAATATAAAGCTCAGCCATCAGTCAGTTAAATGTTTTAGATATATGTTTATTTAAGGCGCCAAGTGCATGTAGAAAATGTCACAATTACATTGGCATATGCATATGAATCACAAAGAATATAGGTAAAATGTGCCAGTTAATTAGTCATTTATTTATGTATTATGGGAAAACTATGAATGATGGTTGATTTGAAGTGCTTTTGGTTCACCCTTCCTGGTTCCTCGTAGTTTCTTCTTTGTTTTTGGGGGTCTGACATTTTAATTGCCAAATCTGTCAGAGAGGAAAAACAGTTGGCGGTCTTGTCTTGTGGTCAATTGCTGGCCAACCGAATCCCCGAGTACTGAAACCAAGTACTGACGCCATGTCCCGGCCATTGACGTCATCAGGCGACATCTGTGCCTTCAGCGCGTGTATCTTTTAGTTTTTAATGTTTTTTTCCCCGAGAAATTATTTGGCAACGTTGTTTTTTAGTTCAATATGCGTGACGATCATGGGAATTGAGAGCAATGAATAGTTCCCTCGATAGTTCAGGAAATGTTTAGTGCATTAAACTGACATTTTTCCAGGCTGGTCACGGTGTTTAATAACTTTCATAACCGAGCCGAATAAGGCGGCCTAGCGTTTAATACAGAAAAACAGTTAACCAAACGGTTGTGTAAATTGAATTTCCTACCCGGCCATAAAACACTCCGATCGAGTCAATAAACAAGGGGCAGTATACCCATACCCATACCCAAGTGAACCGAACGACCTCACAATTTTGGGCTTGGCTCTCGACAATTATGGAAGCTGCTGGATGCTATTAATTCGCACATAATCAATGGCAAGTTCAGCACACACACGGTCATAAAGGTGTACCAACCTGCCCGGGAATATCTTTCCATAGTTTTGTACTCCCTGTCATCTAAAATAAGGAGCAGACGGCATTTCTTCGATCCATCCCCATACAAGGGGGCAATTAATGAATCGCTCTGACTGGCTTCGATTTAAATGCGATTTTGTGGTGACAACTAACTAACCGCATGGTGTTACGTCATTTGCATTTGACTTTGATGCACGCGCTCCAATTTGCATGTAAGCCAGTTGTGGGTGAGTTTCGCAACCGTTTTCCCACACAACTTGGCCTTCGCATTTGCGGTTTTGCTCTCAGTCTCAAGGGGAGGAGGGTTTTTCGATTTTTTTTTAATAAATGGTAATAAATGGCCAAAACCACAGAGTCTTTATGGAACAACTGCAACAGACAGCAGGCATCACCTGTTCCTGTTCGCCTGACCCACTTGGAGGCGAATCATCATCGTCCACGCACACCAACACCAGGCTAATGACAAACGGGCCTGACAACTTTTCAGAACCCGATCCGATCCCGAACTCCATCACTTTCTTTCAGCATAACAGGCTTTCATGCTGCGCCAAACGTTAACGAGAACGTCACCGAACCTCTTCGATTTTCGCTTTTAATTAGCGAATTGTTAACGTTTAACGCATTTAAAATAAGGAAATTATGCGGAGAAAAGTCGACACTGACTGGGAAGTGGGATGTACATGTACGTACATGAAGACACATTCAACGGTACTGAGAAAGTGCGAATAGGAAAATTTCGCTGGCTTAAATCTACATCAAATAAATAAAATCCGTAAAATCGTCATTATCAACATATTTTATATATATTTTGCAAACATTTATCGGGTAGTCCTAGAAAACTTGATTAATTCTCTATTGGGAGAACTATAGTAATATAATTAAGATTTGATCATTTGATCAAACCTATAATTTAGAAGGCATTGTTTTGTTTTTGTCCATAAAAATATCTTTAAAAATTAAATGAAATATTTGTGTGCTCCTATGGATAATTAATAAATGGTATCAATTTCTTAAGGTATATATTTTCGCTTCGAAAAAGTGTTAGTTGATTTTCTATTAACTTTATTATAATCAAACTAATCTATGCAATTTTTTCAATAGACCTTTTATTTTGCCATGATACCACCATAACTTCTCAATTTCAACCTTTCAAATTTGGCACTTCATCGGTCGTCTGAACTTTTATGGTCGGTCGTCCGTAACAACTTCAACTCACTTTCCCCCTTGATCGTTAAAAAATCAAATCAAAACATTGGCTCATTGAACTATCGATGAACGACTCATTAGTCAAGCAGCAGCAAAGAAAGGAAAACAACACTATTGAGTGCTTTTGCCGGCGAACAAGAGCCAAACAATAAATTAGAAAAAGATTTAACAAAAATTATGATAAATAGCCTGCAAAAAATAGAGAGGAAGCCAGATTAGCATGACCAGGGGGTTGCGAAAATAAAACCATACACTAAAGAAAATTATAGCTTAAGTCTAGGGAATTTGTACTTTAAATTGTAAAAGAACTTTCAGATTTTATCAATTATAAATTATCATGATAATACAGAGACAACTAACTTATTATATGTTTAGAAAATTGTTTTAAAAACATTTCTACAATTATTAAAAATTTACAAGTATTTTCTAATTCTTTTGCATTTTTTTTGCATGCAGGTATGGACAGCGCGGAGGAGGCGGATCCGGAAATGGCGGCTACGAGGCGCCCGCCTGCGTGCAGAACGCGATGATGACAAAAGACAAGAAGCCCTTCACCTACACGCCCGGCGGCATCGATCTCTCCCAGATCCGGTCGGAGCGGATGGCCAAGCGGCTGGCGCGCAATGCCCAGTCGGAGGGAGCCACCGGCGCCGCCCAACAGAACAGACCCGCCCAGCCGCAGTCGCCAGGTGGAGCAGGTGCAGCACCAGGTGGTGCAGCCAGTTCGATGGGAGCCGCTGCCATGGGCATGCCGTTCCAGGTGCTGCCACCGCCGCCACCACCGCCACAGCAGTCACAGGGTAAGAATGGCATCCAAGGTGCTAGCGCTGCCGCACCCCCACCACCACCCCCACAACAACCACCCAGCACGTTAGCGCCACCCACTGGCCGCCTGAGTGCGCCCGGTTCGCCGGCGACGGCTCGCAAATCGCCGACTCCACAGCGTTTTGAGCCACCGCCGCTGGGCTTCCGGCCGGAGATCAAGATCCCGACAAATCCGATGGCCGCACTCCGCAAGGTGGCGCCACCTGTGGAGAAGAACACGTTCTGGAAGGACGAGTATCGCAAGGATCGCTCCAAGAGTCCGCTGCCCGAGGTGGCAGCCGGAAATGGAAATGGAAATGGTGGCCAGAATGGAGGATACTCCAGCCCAGCAGATGCCGTTGATGGTGAGCAGAGCCCCCGCCCCCAAGAGGAGTTGGCTCGCTTTACATTTGGGTGTTTTTATGGTCCCGCTACTGATCCCGATCACCGATTCCGATCGACTCATCATACATCGCCAGCTCTTACTAAGCGGTTGAGGTTGCTTCTTCTAAAAACCCCATCGACTAACCAGACATCCAAAAGGCCTTACAAATTGGCCGCGAAAACCTCCCACTAACTGCACTAAAATAAAAATGGTATTCGGAGAGAAATGCATGAAAGTAATTAAATTTTCCATTACAAATGTAGGTCCAAGACCATCGGCAGCCGGCGTGGACAGCAGCTATAGTCCTTACACACCCACTCAACAGGCGCTTCCCGTGGCCAAGAGTCCACCAGTGCAACAGCAGCAGCAGCCCACGCCACCGGCAACACCGCCGCAACAGCAGCAACAACAGTCGGAGCAGCAACCTGGAACTCGACAGGAGTTCCGCAGTGTGGCCATGCCCACTTCTCCGGCTGTGAGTGTCTACACTCGTCAGACGGACAGTCCTAGATCGCCTTTCGAGCCATCACAGCAGCAACAGCAGCGATCCACTGAGAGCCCCTTTCGCTTTGCACAGCAGCAACAGCAACAATCGCCGCAGCAACATCCACCAACAGCAATATCGCCGCTGGCTCAAGTGCAGCAGCAGCAGCAACAGCAATATCAGCAGCAACTACAGCAGCAACAGCTGCAGCAGCAGCAACTACACCAGCAACAACTACAGCAGCAGCAACTACAGCAGCAACAACTACAGCAGCAACAGCTACACCAGCAACAATTGCAACAGCAGCAGCAACAACAGGCAGCTCAATCAGTTCCCTGGCGCACTCAACGCACACAGCCTGCAGCACAGCAGCAACAGGAATTGCATCCACAGCCCATCTACAACAATGTTCAGCAGCAGCAACAAAGATCTCGCGATGTCTTCAGTCCAGCAAGGACTGAAGCACCAGCAGCAACCACGTTCAATTCACAGCAGCAGCAGCAACAGCAGAACTTTGCAAGTCAACAAAACCAATTTGCCGGAGCAGCAAAGCCGGTGAGTAATATTTAAAAAAATAGTAAAAAGTATATTTAAATTAGATCCAAGTATCTTAAGCATATTTCTCAAGATCAGCTAATGTTTACCCATAAGCAGCTTGCTCACTAAATTTTGTGTTATTTCCATATCGAACTGACCTTTAACTTTATTACTTATACGCCTCATTAAGCAAGCCTCTGAATGGCCTATGAGTAATACTTAAATAAACCGGCCAGTGCTAATTTGTAAAATACCTATTTGTGTTAAGCAATATTAAATATTCACGTAAATACAAGGCAAATAAATGGAACGCATGAAATCAAGTCAAATGGCTGACAAGCTGTTTTCGCGGAAGAACAATAGGATATTTTTAAACCGATTTCATCGAGCGAGAGTTTTTGATTCACACATAAAACTGAACATTGAATGCATTCACCAAGTGCAGCGTCTAAAATTAGGCACAAGCAAAGGCCAAACACGAATTTTGAACTTGAGGCGATTGGCAAGCGAGAAATTTCAGGGGGAAAATTAAAAACTTAAATAAACAAGTGGGGAAAAGAATGATGGTTAACTAAATTAGCTAACTAAATATTACAACTTTGTTCTAAATTTCTTTGGACAGACCAACGTTGGCTCGCTGTACATAGCTCCATTGGCCCAGCCCACGGAGCCGCAGGCCCAGCGAATCCTTCTGCAGCAACAGCAGGCCTCCGCCCGGGATTCCCCGATGCGCCAGCTTCCACAGCAGCAGCAGGGATCACCGCAGCAGCCACAGGGCAACCAGCCTATGCGATGGCTCAGCTCACAGCCGGCCAGCAAGGAGCAGGCTCCTTGGGCCCGTCCCGAGGAGAATGGCAACGTCCTGCCCTCCACTCTGCGACAGACCACTCCGGCCCCGCAGCCCCAAGTCGCACCTCAGGCGCAGTCGCAGCCACAGCAGCAGCAACAGCAGCAGACATCCTTCTACCAGCCCCAGTTGGTCCAAGGAAATGGCTATGGACCCACTGCGGTTACCGCTGCTCCCATCAGTCTCCAGAACTTCGGATCCAATCCCCAGGCAGGAGGACTTCGTTTGCAGATCAACGTAAATACCAATGGCAGCAGCAGCAATGCAAATCAGAGCGCTCCAAGGGTGAGTTTGAAATTAAGGAATTTTTGAGGATATACTTTACATAATAAAGTTTATATAGCCTAAGAACAATTGCTGGATTAATATTAATAAATAATTATAGTAGAGCAAATTAATTTACAGATTTTAAAGCTTGTATTTATTAAATAAGAGTAGGGATTTATAGGGATATAAAAATGTTAAAATTAGATTTATTAGTCGCCCCAATTTTGTTAAATTTAATACGGAACTTTAAAATATTAAAAAAAAAGTTATAGAGTAATAAGCCCAAAAGGTCTATACATGGTAAATAATTTCCCCAACGCTTTCTATTTTTAGGAGCGTATCATACCCATAACCCTAGAGCAGACCCCGACTTATGCCGCAGCCCAGCCCAACTTTGGTGGTAAGTTTTTAGAAGAGCCTCCTGCTTTTATGTGTTCTGTGTATAATATGTGTGTGGCGCTTTCCTAAAAACCCCTAAATGTTTGTGACTAAAACCGTACGTAGTTTATTCCCAACCCAAACCCAAACCCCAAAACTCCCGTGCACTCTCCACCCCAAAGGAATGACTTTCACCCGTGTTTGATCCTCCCGAATCCCTGCTCTCTCGTCCAAAAGTGTAACTCTCCAACTTCTACATCACTATGTGTCTATGTATACTCTTTCTTTCCCACGAAAGCGCCTGCAGGTCACATAATTCGCTCAGCTAATCAATTTGTCGATCAAGGTTACCACAATTACCCAGCTCAGGCCCAGCGCGTCCTGTCGCCCAATCAACAGCCGGCCAGTGCGAGTAACACCAATGGCAATGGTAATGCCGCCCGGATAATCCCAATAGCTATCGAGGGAGGACGCGGCGGTCCAGTTTCCCAGTCGCCGGTGCTGCTGCAGAAGTAAGTAGAATCCCGTTCGCCGTGGATAATACCATCCGATAGATATCTTTGTGCTTTACCAACACCCAACAATTGGCCCGCACTAATGCGTATTAATTTTGTGCTTTTCTACCAACTAAACCAACAACTATTCAGTGGCAATTACAATTTGTATGTGCACCAGTGTCCGCTCGAGGCGGAGATACTCTACAGAAAGAATCGTCTCAGGTAGTGCCACTGTGCCCACCAAAGTACTTACAAATATATATCGAACAAAATCAGTACTTCATGCCATGCATTCCTATGTGTTGTTCATTTAAAATAATGTGCAATCTTGAAATCTGAATTAAAATCCTCTTTTACAATCTACGGAATTGTTATTAAAATATTGAATTGTATATCGTAACTATTGATATTAAAATTGTACTTAAATCAGTTTAAACTTTTGTAAGCTTTGTTAGACGTAGAAAAAAGCTAAAATTTTGTATAACATGTCAAATATTATATAATATATTATATATGATGCGTTTTAAATGACAGATAAGAAGTCATAAATACCATCAACTCTTATCTAAATTCTCATATATTGCATTCGCATTCTAGCTTAAAGTACAGCTTCGTACATTCTTGAAAAATTTTACAAGATTTGGTTTCTTTAATTTCCAATCACATATCGAATCGAATCCAATGCCCAACCTAACCTAACCATTAATCCCAACTTTCGCACACAAAATCGTTGTAATTTGGTTGATTTCAGACATTTTCGACGGCATGCTAACCAACAACCTAACCTAACACACGCCTATATCTACTTGCAGCGATCCACGCTCACCGCCCATCCAATCGAAATCGTTTAGAATATTGCAAAAGATAACCGACACCGTGGACGATGGCAGCGCGAATGGTGGGCAGGACTTGCGGCAGGACTTGCGGCAGGACTCGCGGCAGGATGTGCAGCAGACGCCCCAGGAGGCGGAGTTGCAGCGGCCGCAGTTCGCCCGCCAGATGAGCGCCCAGCAGGCCAGGAATAGTCCGACCATCGAGCAGATGCGTCGCCTGCAAATCGCCCAGGATCAGCAGAGTAACCATCAGCAGTCGGGTACGCCATTAGCTTGGTCCCCGCAAGGTGAGATCCGATAGGTTGTCCCCGTTACCCCTGGTACCCCATCCTCAGAAAACTCATTACCCCATATCCATCGGTTGGTAAGATTCTGGTCTTCGTGGTGAAAGTGCCTAATCCTCGGGGAGTGTCTTGGGTCCTTGGGAACTCTACTAATACGTAAAGCCGCTTTTAGCCACAAGAACACCTTCTGGTTGACAGAAACTAACCAGCTTCCTGTGTCTGTCCTGACTTGAATTACAAGTATTGGTGGCTTACCAAAATTTTGCAGCACTACTAAGTAGAAAACTAATTAGATAGTTAATTGACATAGCATTAATGAAGTTGATCTTTATTTATTAAATGTTTAATGTTTGTTTTAGGTAATGGCGTCTCAGCTCAGAACCGATTTACGCAACAACGATATGGTAAGAAGTTAGTCCAGGTTATTTCAAAATCCTATTTTTTATTTGCAAACCAAAGAGTAATAGATATTAAATTATTTAATGACCTTTTTTAGATACCCCCCAACAACAACAACAGCAATATGTGCCGCCAAGTGAACAGCAAGCTCCGGAACCCAAAAAATACACCGGTAGCGCTATTCCCAGTCGATCATTCAAAATTCTACAGGCAATGACTACACCTGAAAATGCCGGTAAGTACAGATGTGCCAAAGAACTCAGTGTCCCGAAAAAAGAAACACTTGGAAGGATGAATCGCTTTCTGAAATTTAGTTACCAGTTTTGAATCCCACACATACATCAGACAAACATCATGGCTGTATATATATACTCAGAACCCATCGAGCATCACTAATCCCAATGATCACACGCTCATTCAGACACAAGCACATGGAGCATTGCATCAAGGATCGTAATTTTAAAAACCCTTTTTTGAGAGATTTCACCTTTTTATGCTGAATGGTGTCCAACCAATAGTTTGACCTAATCCCAATGGCTTTTGATATTCAACCTTTGAGCATCCCACACCATTTTGCAGCGCATAGCCACCATTTTGCACTACTCATGAGCCACTTGTACATAGCTTGCTTTACCATTTAACCAATCGATTAATCAGATCACATTTGATCGGATCAATTTGACAAAAAAAGGATCACATGAAAAACACACAACATAATGTTCGCACTCTCACCGTGTCTATTTCTCTTTTTCTTCTTTTATATTTGATAACCGTGTACCACAAAACCGACCTCAGACCATAAAATTCACACCGAGCTGGACTCGGATTTGGAAAATGTTGAACTGAACGAAACCCTAAATAATAATAATACAAATAATAATAGTAACAACAACGGAAATACTGAAAATAATAATAATCATAATAAGATTAACAGTAAAACCAATAAACGTCATAGCTACACATCATCCATCCCCACACCCACACCACCACCCTGCACAGAACCCACCACCCACTCATCAAACTCATCCCTCAGTTCGGATAGCTCTTGTCCCCCACAGGCGCCTCGATCGCAGTCGGTGCCACCGCACTATCCCTACGCCTTTGGCTACCCCTATCCCTGGTACGGGATGCCTCCTCCTCCTCCTCCGCCTGGAAATGGTGAGGCCACTCCTTGGCCATATCCCTATTCGTATCCCCCGCCACCTCCACCACAATCGGTGGATGGAAAGCAGGCCGAGGGATTTCCCCCGTATCCCTATTACTATCCGTACTATCCACCACCCCTGCCACCCTATGGCCAACAGCCGGGGGACTCGCAATTTCCCGCCGGCTATCCTCAGTTCTATGGCCATCCGTATCCCTATCCAGTGGCTCCCAGCTACAGCCAGAGTTCCACCGAGGAGCAGAGCAGAGCCAGCAGTGTTCTGCCCGATATTATCATCACGCCCAGTACCGATGATATACCCTCGCAGGTGATCATGCAGCATCACATCCGAGTGGAGCCACGAGAGCCTCCCAAGAGGGCGCACTCCGTCGAGATCGAGGAGCTGGTCAGCAAACCGAAGGCCCGAAATATTTGCACCAACAAGCACGAAGTCATCGATGTGCTGAGTCAACGGTTGGCCAATATCAACAAGATTGCCAGCGGCAATACCCAGGCCAATCTTTCCAAGCAGCTGCATAAGAACTATGCGGGAGAGCAGTCCAAGGAGCTGGGCGAGAGATCCCCCAGCGAAAATGCCTCCAACTCGGATAGCGAATCGGAGGAAGAAAGCAGTGATGAAGAGGACACCCCAAAGCCCGGAGCTCGTCCAGCTCCCCTGCAGTCCATCAAATCGGTGACCAATGTTCAGGTCTACAAGGGTAAGACCTTGGGACAGCATCTGGACTCCGAGAGCAGTGAGGACGAGGACGAGGATGACGTGACCACAGCGGATGAGATGTTCGATGAAGAGGAACAGATTGAGGAAGAACAAGAGGGCCTGGTCGAGGAAATGGACGATGATTACATTGTGGAGGAGGATCTGAGTGTCATCTACGAGGAGGAGAGCGAAATTGAACGGAGCAGCGAATACGCCAAGACAGTGATACGGAAGGATGACTCTAGATCCACCATTGTCGATGAGATTGAAAAGCAAATTGAAGAGAACGATGATGACGATGACGACGAGGAGTCCACTTCGGTAACAGTTCGCCTGCCACTCCGCTTCTCCTTCAGCCGCAGCTCCAATGATGAAAACATCGCCACCGTGCAGGTGGGCAATACAACTCAGATCGAGGAGAAGCAGCCCAGCATCGTGAGCTCGTTCAGTGTGGCCAAGGTGGAAAGCGAGGATGAAGACGACGACTGCGAGGTCAGTGTGACCATCAGTTTGTCGAACTCTTCGCGTTCCAATTCGGTGGAGAAGTCTACCCAACCGTATAAGACATCCCATGCCTATCCCGTAGAGGAGATTTGCGCACCCCGCAAAGCCAGCGAAGAAGACGTTTCCGCTTCGTTTTCACTTGGAATGCGTAACAAGTTCATGGGTGAAACAATTGCCAATGATGTAACCAATAATATTTCCCGAGACAAGCCACAAGCAAAGACCGAAGAAGTAAAGGAAGTGGCAAGTTCACCCAAAGAGGAGTTCGATTTCTTTGCCACTCTGATGGCCACCAAAATGCAGGCCCAAAAAATGATGGAGCAGTCCAAGAACTTTTGGAAGACACCTGAAGCCAAGCCAGTGGAACCGACAGTTGAAACACCAAAACTTAGACCTAAAGAAAGTATCTCTGAGGCCAAGCCACCAAGACCAGTATCTGGTGACATGTCCAAGACTCAAGCTTCGCTGGAGGCTGCCAAAAACAGCTTTTGGTCCACTTTCGCCACAGCCTCTAAGGAAAAGGAGCCTGAGCCACAGGAGCAGCATAAAACCGAGGAAGTTGACTTTTGGGCTAGCATTGAGAAAAAGGAAACCTTTGAAGGGGAAGAAAAGCAGTGGACCAAGAAAAAGAAAACAGTAACCTACACTCCTCTGCAAAAAGAGTCAATAACTCGAGTGGAACACTGGACAACAACACTCAGGGCTCAGGTGAAATCTCTACCCACTCCTCAAAAAGCCGAAGTGACTTTTGTAGTTGAAGAAAAGCCAAAACAGGAAATTGAACAACCCCAAGAGGAGTATAAGGTTGAAGAAGAGGATTTCTGGGCCTCGGTAAATCAAGAAACGGTGGAAAACACAGACACAGGTTCAACCTGGCAACACACAGCCTATAATTCAGAGCCCCAAAACGAACCGGAGATCGACATTTGGCCAGTTCAGGAAGTAACTGAACAACCCTCGCAGCCAGATGAAGAAAACGTTGACTTCTGGGCGGACATTGAATCAACTACCAGCTACCAAGACGAAGAGAAACACAACGACTTCACCTACGATCCCACCAAATACCCAGAAGAACCTCGCGAAGTGGATACCGATGAGGAAATTGATTTCTGGGCCGAGATCGAAGCGAAACGCAAGCCAGGTGAAGACGACGATGAAGATGTCACGTTCCATAAGTCAGCCACCTTCTGGGCACGCAAAGAACGCCAAAATTCAGTGGAGGAGACACCCTACAAGCCCGTCGAGATCAAGGCGTTTAGAGCCAAGTTGCCCGATGAAGGGGCTGTCGAAATAGATGTTTGGGCCACCTTGGAAGCAGCCAGAGGTCACGAGCCCGAAATAGTGGATCCCGTGGTGGAAGAGGAAAAGGTTCTTGCCGAAAAATTTGAGGAACTGGAACACGATAGTTCAGAGGAGGAGGAGGAGCCGATTAAGGAACAACACCACAAAGAGATCCCCGAGAGCAATCTCAGCCATGTGGACACCATGTCCCTGGCTTCGATGCACGAACCAGCCACAGTCTACACATGGAATCCACCACCGCAGGAGCAGGATGATCAGGTTGAAACCGATTTCTGGGCGGACATGGAACAGGAACGATCCAAGAAGGAACAGTTCGAGGAGGCAGAACAGAAGCGCCACAACTACCGCCAGGCCATGGCCTTCTTCAACACCTCCATCGATGGCCAGCAGTCGCCGCCACAGCAAACTGCAAGTCCCAATCGCAGTAGTGTTATCCTGGAAGTGGAGGAGCCACAAGAAGTGGACCTGGGACCGCCGGGTGAGTACCAGCTGGTGGGCGAGGATGGCCTAGTCGTGGAGGAGCACAAGCCAGGGATATCCGAAGCCGAAGAAGAGGAGCGCGGAACAGCGACTCCCACCAACATGGAGCCTCAACTGCCAGAGGTCTACGTGGAACCCGAACTCCCAGAGGTCTATGTGGAACCCGAAGTGGAAGTCAGGCGCCTGTCCAACGGGCTGCCCGATCTTGGCGTCGAGAAGTTTACCCAAGAGACGCCCAAGATATCAGTGCGTGATCGGATTAGTGCCTTTGAAGTGGTACCCACACCAAGCGGCGATATCTCCAAGGGATTGACCAAGCAATCCCTGTCGGTGGACAGTGCCTATGGCAAGGGCACCTTGTCGCGCAACAGCAGCACCCAGCGATCCGAGTCGGAGATCGAAGAGGACGACTCCGGGGTGACGGACATGAATCGCCAGCTCTCCGAGACGGACACCGAGTCCGAGAGTTTTCCGGAGCTGCGCAAGATGACCAGCTACCAGCGGGCGGCCACACATTCCAGGCTCTTCAAGCTGCTGCAAGACGAGAACGATGTTCCGGAGGCGGGAGCCAGTCCATCGGATGAGTTCCAGTTGAAGCCCAGTCGCCGGAAGATTGTCCACAATGTCTCGATCACGAGGCGTCAGAATCCCGGGGTCCTCAACGATGCGGAGACAATGACACAGCGCAGGGAACGACTCTCCCTGCCGCTTCGCAAGAACACCAGCATCGATGCGGACAATCCCTCGACCCCGAACAGTCCGGCCTCCCCCATTATGGGACCCTCGGCCAAGAACCAGCGGGTGGTGAGCGACAAGCTGGTCAATGAGCTCGTCCAGAGTCTGCTCCTGAAGAGCGACAGTACGCATTTGCGGAATCTGCCCATGGAACGCCTGCAGGCGGCCGCCAAGAGGGCGCTGGTGGAGGAGATGGACTCGGCCCAGGAGAACAGCTCGCTGGACAGCACGCCGGCACCGACGCCCAAGCAGGACAAGGAGTACTCCGACTACTACAACAGCTGGTGCGAGGCCAGCGGCAGCGGGGACGAGGTGCTGCCCTCCAAGAGCTTCCGTGCCCTGCAGGATCCACGTCGCAGTCCCTGGACGGTGAGGTGTCCGCGGGTGCTCAGCTCCAAGACGATCAACCGGGATTTGGCCCGGGTCACAGAGTCACCGGAAATAGCAAATGGACGGGGCAGCAAGAGCCCGGAATGCTTCCGCCAGAACTCCCACTCGCAGAGTAGAGAACGCTCCGTGAGCAGTTGGCGGAGGGTCTAGGATACGGCAAAGGATTGCCTATATACTTAGTATATAAAAGGGCGGGTCTATAGTCTTTAGCAGGGATGTGAGACCGGTTCAAATGGGAGATAGAATCTCGAAAGCGCCCCACACCAAACTCGAACGAAATATAATGCGAACCTAAATCGATTGGGGAGAAGTAAATCCTGAATTTAGGGAATCAGGCCAGAAGCTAGTCAACTTCCGAACCGGATTTCACTCCTGAACTTTTCGTAAAATATGCGCCTTCTGCATTTGGCCGAATCAATCACTGCCCTTGGGAATGGGTGATAAAAGAGCCAGTTATTGCATTTCTCATCTCATCAATCATCCATAACCCATCCACATTGTACATTATGAATATCGAAATACACTCAATACATTAATAAACTAAATCTAATTAAACATGTAAATAAACAATTGAAACCAATGAAAGGAAATCGTTCATTCGTTCGTTCGTTTGTTACCTCAGTAAAGCGCAAAACCAAAAAACCAACCAATATCATTTTCTAAAAATAACATGAGTATTTCAAAATTTGTAAACCGTAACTCATGAAATCGAACCAAATAATAACAAGCATATAAAACTGAAAAAAATCTATCAAACGCCACAATAAACAACAAAATAAAAACCAATTTCATCTCAACTCAATGATTTTGTAAAACTCGTTCAAAATCCTAAGGTACCTAAAAATTGCAATTATTAAAAATTACCCAAAAAACAAGTTTTAACTAATTGAATGTTCCATAATATTCCAAAAATTGTCCTCTATCTATTCTATGTATTTACTTTTATTTTCGCCGCTATTTGACTTTTAATTCTGTGTGCCGTATTCTTTTTAATTTGTTCATAAAAATATTTGCGATCGTTGTAATTGAAAAATCTTAAAAAAATCTAACCCAGGTTTGTATTTATTTATTTATAAATGGATTAATTAAAGATACTTTTCGTCGCAAATATTTTTATCGAACTATTGTAGTTCCTTTCCCAAATGCTTCCCTACAAACTTGAGCTTGGAGAGCAAACTCCACCTTGCAAAAAGAACAACGAATGAAGATTACTTTTTTGTTGTTGTGAACATAAATAAATACAATGAAAATAATCGAGTGGAAAAAGATAAATGCAAAATTGTACAATATAACTTGTCGAAAAGTCGTTCGTTACATTAACCATTCATGAGTTTACAAATGCATAATTAAATGTTTCTTTCTCTTATACTCAATTAACTTGTTTTATACACACAATAAGAAATATATATTTTTAACAAAAATTAATCGTTAACTTTAATAATGACAATGAATGGCTTTTACCCCAAAAACTTAAATTGAATTGAACTGACTTGAATTGAATGAACAAAACAAACAAAAGTTGAACAAAAAGGTGAAGTTTTCTCTCAAAATTGATTTGGCTGCCTGGCACTTGCACTTTCTTAGTTGCTGCTTCAGTTTTTATTTATTTACCTTTGAAGTTTTCTTTCTTTAATATGTATGTAAGTCGAAACCCAGATCAGTGTTCATGGTCAAATCGAGACTTGAAAGTTTCCACAAATTACTGTTAGCTTTATTTGTTTGTTTCTGCTTCTTGAAGTCACCCAAAAGTAACACTCCTCTTGATTTGATCTTTTCCAGGACCTGGACAATCGGATCTATAATTATTTCTCAACGCCATAGAAATCAATTATAGCAACTCAACAGCATCATACAGAAAACGAAACTGAAATCAATCAGATTGCTTGTTATAGTTATCTAGTTTAAGTACCAGACACTCTAAGGATCGCCACAATCAAATAACTTGGGAACGGGAAACAAGTTTTTAGTAAAATTTCTTTACACTAACAACCAACATTGTAGCTGAAGAGGAAAGTTTTTTTGTTGAAACGCGATTTGGTAGCAGCACTAAAACCAAACAAAACATTTCTAACACCATTACGAAGCAAATAGCGAAAGCGAACATATACTAATCCTACACATTAAGATGAAGAATGCAGCAGGTGCAATGAGGTAACAACGAAACGAAACAAAATCCAAGAAATCGACTATGCTTGATATGTATCCGGATAACACGAAAGCGCACATCAAACACGACTAATAATATTTTAAAAATACTTTTGTTACTTGCGAACATTATAATTTCATTATTGAAGATTCTTTTTTCTTTGTCATCAATATTTATTCATTTACTCAGTTCGTATGCATACGAATGTTTTTAAATTTAAATTTATTTGAATATTATTATTTGATACATATATAAAATATACTTTTGTGTTGTATAATTTTTTATGCAGTAAACATTTATAGTAAATAAAGAGAAGTAAAACCCATAAATTGGATTTGTCTGAATTATATATCTTGCTTTGTCTAGGTAAGGAGATCCTGAACTTAATCGAATTATTAGAGGCTTGTAGAAAAATCGTAGAGGTACAGAGAAGCCAAGTGTAGCAAAAACCGTTTAATCCTGGTTGGTTTTAAACTCAATTTAAATTCGACATAGGTCTATAATTGTGTCTACAGTATACATCTCTGAATAATCAAAAACGTTCAATACTTTTATATATATAGTATATCAATATTTCATATTTTGGACTTGCTGCTCCATGTAACGCCAACAAAACGTATTGAATTCTCATCTACAAGCGTTACATTCAACGAACATTTGAATCTAGGTTAGATACCGATATTGCATAGCCACATAATTCTAATAGTCTGTCAAGCTATTTTAACATTAAATGCATATATAAGTATGTTAATAGTTTACGTATTTTATATGTAAATACTTTCAACAGTACGGTTTGATAGTTAACTTTGAGATAATTTTCATTTGTACAACTTATCTCATTTGAGATCAGCGATATAACATGCTCGAAAACAAAATAAGAGCAACTAAGGCAAAATTTAAGTTTTGTAAAGTTATTGTTTACAATATTGCTTGGCTAGGTAACTGGTTTTTATACAATTTATAAACCATTTAAGAGGTTTGACTGTCCGCCTGCACTTCCATGAGCTCTTGCACAATCCGGTACTCATGACAATCCGGGCACAATAAACGACCGTTAGAACGGTTTGACCGCTGAACCTTTTCGTGGCAAACAATGTGCACAAGTTTAAGGTTCTTCAGCGAGAATATCTCCAGAAAGTACTCAAGAACGGAGATGTCAACCACTTGCTTTTTGTGCAACGAGCACTTGCGCTGCGGATGGCTCACTAGGTCCTCCACATTGGCCACAAGTGCGGGTAGAATCGTGCGGCACAGTTCAATTTGGTGGTCCAGGTTCCAGACCTGGAACAAAATCAGATTCTCGCGCGAAGCGTATGGATTGATGGTGTGCTGCATGGAGCAGCAATTGCCATTCTCCGAAAAGGCTCCCTGGCAATAGAAGTCGCCCAAGTCGGAGCACAAGGACACGGACCACTCGTCCAGTATGCAGTTCTCCTTGGTGTACTCCTTGATCACCTGCCTCAGTCTCTTGCTGGGCAGACCGCCAGCGTCCGTCTCCTCCTCGGCCAGTTGCTGCTGCAGAAACTCATGTTTTTGCTGACACTTTCTGTTGAACATCATGGAGAAGTAGTCGCAGCCGATAAGCAGGTACCGAAACTGCTCTAGCACCGAATTTATCACTTGTCGTGCCTTGGCATTTTGGCGGTACAAGGGAGTGCGGGTCAGCTCCTCTTTGGCCTTATAGTAATAGCCGCGCACACGTGTCTGAGCCCGCATGGCCATGGCCTCTTCCTTTGAATGGAAGCGCTCCTCCCCGCCCTCGAACCACTCGACGTGCTCGGCCTTCAGACTGAGGTGGGCCTTGGTGTTGTCCAGGACGCGTCGGTGCTTCTGGTGCTCGTACTCCATGATCATGCGGCGGAATTTCTCCGGATGCTGTTCGATAAAGTCGTAGAAAATATCGGCAACCTTCAGCAGTGGAGATTGCTGTCGCATCTTCTCAAACTCAAAGTCGGCATCTAATGGAAGTTAAGGATATTAGATAGATTAGCCTAACACATAATATTCAAGCTCACCTGTTGTAATAACCGCATCCGGACCAGCCACAATGAACAACGTCTGGGCGGGCAGGCTATTTAGGTACTCGTCATCGGAAACTTCAAAGCCATCGGAGGCCAAATACAAGTGCAACTCGAGTAGCTAAAAGGAACAAGCCGAATTAGTTGAACTGCCCTTGACATGGCCCAATTACAAGGAGGCCAGGGTGACGGAAAGTCTCGCCCAATTCCTGGTTCAGTGGCCTTCAGCAAGTGTTTTCTTTTGGCTGGGCAAGGACGCTGCACCAACAGGTGGTTAGCTCCTTGGACCGGGCATGCGCACTGCCCGCCACTGGTGGCATTGAAAGAGAGCCAAACAAACGCGGAAGCCACTGCCAGGGACGTGGCCTTGAAATTGCCAGGACCAGGAACTTTGGGCCCTATTTTGTGAGTGGGTGGGTGTCTTGATTGGCGCTTCTACGCAGGAGTTTTTCCTGTTTTTTCTTACCGGAAACTTGCTATTGGCCTTGGTGATCAACATTTCCAGGGAATTGGCTCCAATGCCGTATTTTCTCGTCCTTTCGTTATCAGTAACCTTGTAGCCACGCATTGGAGCCCCTGCTGTTTCCCTGGATGCGGATGAGTTCACATTCTTGAGAGCTTCACCTGCCTGCTGGCTGCTGCTGTTGTTGTTGTTGTTCTTGGGACTGCTGCGTGTCGTCGGTGCCATGATTGCATCTCTAATGTAGCTGAGCATCGTTCTGGCTCATGGTAAAGTCAACTTTGGAGTGGAGTCCTTGCAGCAAGTTTCCGTTTTGGGCGGACAAAGCAAAATATCTTTGTTGTTTTGTATATCGATAAGCCTTCGATACAAAATACTAAAGAAGAAGCACAAGGGCTGTTCAGAAAGTCTAGCTTTAAATAGCCAAATGCAGAATAAATATTTAGTTTATATTTCAAACTGGATGGAATTTGTATTATCCATTGCAGGTATTTAATGCCAAAATTCTAAAAATATTTAATTATAAATAAAAAGACAATAATAAATATCAAAACAGTTAGTTTAGCTAGAAAATGGCTCGCACCTCTTTTGGCGGCTTAAAACGTTTTTCAACACTAACGCATCAGAGAACAGCTGTTGGGACCCATAATTTTTTTTGTAAAAAGTTATTTAGGAAAAACTACAACAAACGTTGTTTTAGCGTACCATGAACTGGGCTGCGGGCTCCGCGTAATCCGAAGTTCGCCGGAATCCGCGTAGCAAGATGAATCTACGGCCGCGATGCCGCAAGTGGCTGCCACTGGCCACCCAGCAACTGCGACTGCGGAACCTGGCGCGAATTCAGGGATTCAACATTGTGTCCGGGCCGCTGGATAAGTCACCAAAGCCGGTGGAGCCGGAGGATGTGCTCCTCTACTACACTCTGCACACGGAAAAGGATAGCGAGGCGTTCTACACTAGCGAAAAGCTGCCGCAGCGGCACCAGCAGCAAAAGTGGGCGGAGATCTGCACGGATGACGAAGCCTGGCGGAAAACCAATGCGCAGTGTGTGTGCGTCAAGGTGTGGAAGCACTATCCGGCGGCGAGGAGAGATGGCCAACCGGCTGAGACTGACCACAGGACTAAGGAGATGTGCGGGTATGTCGGGCGTGTCCCAGCTTGCATCTAGAACTTCACTCATCATGCACTTCTTTCCAGGAGGTCCCAGCTTACGCCCAGCAGGCTGCCACGCCCACCGGAACTGCTCTTCAGCTGGGGCGTCTTCTTCTCCGGCCTCATACCCCTGTCACCCCTCACCCTGTCCCAGTGTGGACCTAATTGCTTGGTATTCCAGCTGAATGGCGAGCAGTTTGCCTCCCCATCTACGATAAGCGAGCAGGGTTTGCAGTCGCAGCTGCACTTACACTACCAGAACTACGCGGCGGATGAGCAGCTCGAGGAGCCGCAGGATGAGGGCATTAACTCGCCCGCTGTCAGCCGCAGTTCCAGTCCCGTGCTGCGGATGAGTACGATGCGTTATGCCCAGCTGAAGTGCCAACAGCAGGAGATCCGGCGCAGCTACAACCTGGACAAACTGCTGATGCTGCAACGTTTGCAGCGTTTGCATCAGCAGAAGATGCGCCAAATGGCCGAGGTGTGCCGGGAAATCGCCCGCCTAAGTGTGCACTGTGTGACCAGGAACGAGCTCCGCCTGAAGCCTCGCACCACATCGCTGTCCGGCGATCACTCCGCCCATCATCACCATTCCATGGGCCGCGCCCTGAGCGTGTTGCTGGCCGAGCAGCAGCAGATCGCACCCCTCACGCTTTACAATGCCCAACAGCTAACCAGAAGGATCGAAGCGTTAGGCAGCCAGCAAAGACTGCTGAAAGCGGAACGGGAAACGTTTCGCCAGCGCAACGAGCGGGCCCGTCAACGGCTGGAAGAGATGCGAGAACAGCGCGAGGCACTGCAACAGCAGCTCCACAGCCAGCGCTATCGACTGGAGCAGGAACGCCTAGAGCTGCGCACCCTGTCACCCCAGCACCTGGAACAGCGTGATCAGAAAAGACAAATAGTTCGACAGGTGGTAGTCCCAGAATCTGTTTCTAATGAATCACTACTATAAATTATTTATTTTTAAAGGTGGAGCGAAGAATGTCCACCCTTGTGTTGGAGCTGCAGGAGATCTACAACATCCAGAACGTGGGAGGGCAGCAGTTCAGCATCTGTGGCATTGCCTTTCCTCACATGGAGGAATATACGAGCGACTCCCGGCAAGCGGCCAATGCAGCGCTCCTGGAGAACGTCTCGCCGCTGGCGGTGAGTGCGGCCCTGGGCTACGTTGCCCACTTGGTGCAGATGCTAGCCATCATCATGGATCGTCCACTGAGGAACCGCATTTTGTACGAGCCATCGAGAGCAAGGATTGTGGACGATATCAAGGAGTTGACCTACACCACCAGGGAGTAAGTGAAAATGAGTGGGAGTGCGAGATGATACAAATTATGACATAATTAATCTAATATGTAAGAATACTGTAATGCTTATTCATGCTATTCCATCACAGATTCCCCTTGTACACACGCTCCATTTTGCCGTCGCAGCAAACCAAGTATGCCATCTACCTGCTGCGCCAAAATGTCTCCCAGCTGTGCTTCGACATCACCGGTCACTGCGATCTGCGAAACACCTTTGGCAATCTGCTGGAGCTTTTCAAAACACTTCGCTACATCGAACGCTCGCAAAGGAATGAGGTCGACGAGCGGGATGGCCGTGCAGGCGGAACCAGCGGCGGAGAAGCACGCTTGGCGAATGGGTTGACTGCACCGCACCTGTCGCAGTCGCACTCGTCGGTGGACATGAACCACGTGCCACTGCCGACAAGCGTCAATGCGGTCAAGGATGCACTGCTCCAGCAGCTGTTGCCGCCGGGAGTGAGTCAAGCGCTGGCCATCGAGGGTTATGCGTCAACACAACGGTAACATAATAGTCATTTAAGTGCAGGGTTACGAGCAGTTGTAAAAATAGTCCTAAACTGCTCTCTAACAATAAGATTTAAAACCACAAATCAAAAAAAAATTTTGAAATATTTTAATTTACGAATATATTTATCATTATGATTCACACTATACATTATGTATCTTTAAATTTCTTACAGCATCTGTCGATCGGTGGGCTCCTATTCGGATGGCGAGGACGAGTTTCGACCCCGACTAGAGCACAACTATTCCAACTCGGACTCCAACATAACGCTGCAGACGGAGCGTAGCTGAGCATGTGCAGCCACATCCGACAGTGTATTATAGCAAGCGATTATATAAAATACCCATGAACACGGAAGCCTGACGTAGCGGCTCCTCCTCAGTGGTAAATTTTGGATTGGACGCGTATTAGTTGAAAATCATATGTATACTTTTAAATTATAAAAATCAATGGTAGGTGTATGCAGAACGCGGACCTTTGCGGGCATATTATCTTTAGTTGTTTAAGATCTCTGTGTAAATTCCCGTTTATTGTTTGTTTGCTAATGTAAGCTACGAATAAACATATAATATTTTATACATACCAAATGGTAATTATTATTAAAAAGAGGTCAAAAGTTGTAGTAAAAACAAAAGACACATTTTAAATTTCAATTGTTGGAAAGTATCTAAAAGCATAAGTTGTTATATCTATAGCTTTTATGAAAGTTTGAATTTGCCGCCAATTAGTGTTGAAAAGTGTAGAAAGCAATTGTTGCTTTATGACAGAGGCGTAGGTGGTAACATTTATTGTTTGAAATATTGAAGCCCTTTAAGGGATTAAACTTTAAACATTCCTTAATTTTATTCCTTTTGATGTATATTATTTTTAACAAGCATGTGGTAGCTTTATTATTTAAACTCTTTAGCTTAAATTAACATTTAAACTGGAACAGTGTTGCAAGGCGAAGCTTTAAAGCCAGCTGATTAGCGCTTGGCCAAAATTATTTCGCTGGCAACTTGCTTCCGGGATTTCGAAGTTTTTCGCACAATATCCGGGCTAAAAATAAATAAAAAATGTGCTGGCAGAGGCCCAAAGCGGCGACAAGTAAAGTGCAATAATTGTTTTTCTAAATGAAAACTCGAAAAGCTTCGTATTTCGACTGGCACGTATGAAGTGCATGTGCATGTGTGTGTTGTGTGGCCCGGGCCTTGGCCTTTTATTTATCGAATTCGTATCAATTAAACTGAAGCGCTGAGCAATAGAAGGCACTTGGAGGTGTCATAATGACGATTTGGTAGCCGGCAACTGTTTCGACTGATAAGCGGACTTCCACCACGGGGAATGCC
This sequence comes from Drosophila lutescens, assembly GCA_037075285.1. Lineage (NCBI taxonomy): Eukaryota > Metazoa > Arthropoda > Insecta > Diptera > Drosophilidae > Drosophila > Drosophila lutescens. The sequence continues at coordinate 72,679 of JBAMCF010000352.1, forward strand.
TGCGATTTACGCGTATATGGTGTTTACCCTGCCTGTTTACCGCTCAAATAGAAGAAAAAAACTCAGGTGCGATAAGGAGCAGCAGCAGTAAAGTTTACACCTGGAATTGCTCAATGGAAACGTGGCAAAAAGAGTACTCGGCATTTATTTTTATCTAGAAAGTAGAAGGTAAACAACAGCTAATAAAGAGAGCAAAACTCCACATCCAATAAGGGTGTTAATAAGTTCAATTCGGGCGCCAAAAGCCAAAACACACCTACACTTAAGCCAACTACGCTTGCTTACGCTCTTACTCCGCTCTCTTCGCTCTCTCTTAAAATGGCTGAGAGCAATTTACCGCTACGTGATTTCGATGAAGAGAGCGAAACGGATTCGGAGACGGAATTACTCATACGCCGCGATGTACCGAGCGGTAGAAACAACAAAAACAACAGCAGCAGCAACAACACTGGCAGACGGCGCAAAAGCTCAACGGGCTACAGCGGCGTCGATGTCGACGTCGGCACTGGCAGCGCTGTCGCTGGCGGCGGAGGCAGCTTTCTGGGCAATCTGTTTGGATCCCACACTTTTGGCTCTGCCGCCGGCCAGATACGTTATAGAAATGAGCGGAGTCGCGAGCGCGCCAAGAACTCCAACGGCATCTATAGCAGCATTTCGAAACTGGCGCAATTAACGCACACGTCATCGGGCGTCGCGGGCGGGACGGGGGTGGGATCGGTTGGGGGAAGTGGCAGCGGAGTAACCACTGCAGATGGAGGAGTAACCACTTCGGGAGCAGCGGCAGCTGGCGGATCTGCCCTGCCACCGGGGGATCATCTCAGCAATGGCGGTACGCACGCAACCATCGTCGATCCGGAGAATGGGTCCTCTACGGTCTTCTACCAGCACAATCGGCGGAAAAGCAAGAGCCGCAGCATTGGCAACGTCTGCAAGCTGTGCCTGTGCAGGTGAGTCCCCCGTTTCGGTGCGATCCGTTCGTTACCCTCCGGCAACGCTGCGTATGCGCAATATTTCCATTTCACTGCTGCAATAGTGCAATCGAGGGAATTGTGGGAAAGTAAATAGTGAGGCAACAGCTGTTCACTAGTCAGCAAAAGATCCGAAAACCCCCAAGTGTTAGCTAATAGGGAATAGAATTTTTTCTATCTATAAATAATTTTTGAATAATTAATATTTGCTTAAGAAATCAAGAAAAACGTTGACCGCTCTTTCCTGGCTATTCTATCATTTTCTCAAATAATCACTTTTATGCCAAACAAGTTGTTGATTTGTTTTCGCCACTGGGAATTTGTTTATTATTTTTTTGGCCTGAGCAAAATCTGTTTGCGGCTTCTAGGATGAGCAGAGTGAGCCAAATTCTGTTGTGTTGCAATTTGATGTTACTTTTAAATTAGATCTTTTACGAAACACATTTCCAAGAAAAATATTCTAGCCGAAAGGCCACACATGTGTGACATATACACAATGAATGCATCTGTGTACAAGCATATATAGCGATTCCGAGATATATTTTTAATTTACCTAATTAGAGAGGGAAACACGAGAGAACTTTTGAGAAAGGGGGCACATGCGAAACCAACGGCGAACAGGCTCACACGTCTGAAAGTGGATCGGAGAAAGAAAATTAAAAACATTTCGGTTTCTACGCTGCGTTGTTGTACTGCAAATCGATAAACGTGACGACTTCCATGTCTGGGGGAAGATTTGAACGAATGGAAATGGAAATGAAAATAATAACAAAAACACGGCTATAAATAGTGGCCGAGACAAGCGAGATGGTTGGGTGACAAGGCATAAAGTTAGCGCAAACATTGGAACCCCCACATTTCTAGGCGGAACTCTAATTGCCGCGAAACTTCGCCCAAAAACACACAACTCCACCCGTTACCTGTGCACTTTTTAATCGATGTTTGCTGTGTGACTCGAAACCCGATTGGTGGGCGAAACAAAACAAAATAAAAACGACTCAAGAAGTCACCAAGAAATGCTAAAAATTCCGAAACCAGTTCTCAGCTGGTTTGGCTACACATTGTTGTTTTCAAGGTTTCTAAAAAATACAAACGAGTTGCCCAGAAGAAGTCGCTCTATAGGGTTTTTTCTTCGTTTTCGGCTAGTCGCAGCCTTTTCTGTGTCGAAAATTGAAAGTTTCTCTGCTGCCTTTTCGTCGCTTATCAGAATCAGGTCGATTGTCGACCAAATTACAAAATGAAGCCACGAATTCCGCAATGCGTCGTCAGATCGAAGTAGTGATAATAAATCGAAATTTAAAATTTGTCTATGGTAATAAAATGAGCGTACTCGACTGGGAAACTTTGACAAAGAAAAGCTCTGTGTGTAAATCGTTTTTTTAACTTTAATGTGGGAAAAGTAAATATAGATAACATGGGTTTGTTGAGCATTTAACAGCTTGAGCAAAAAAAATAAAAAATCTCTAGAGTTTTGATATTATAGGTAGACCGAAATTATATAATATTTTATAAGAAATCACATTAGCTCATTATTAAACTATAAACTTTAGGTTAATTATAAATTCATAATGTGTGTGCCGCCTTACTCAAAAGACAGATTTATTTTTCCACATTATGAAATATAAATCTCCTCTTCCGATGCCCCAATGTCATCATTTGATTTACAAGTGCGTCTTTAACTCTGTATAGCCCTCTTATCGCCCCCTGACCACGGACAAATCTTAAGGCCTTTACAGCTTCAAGTTCTCTTCAATGTTTTTTCGACACCCAGTTTAGTGGTCGGTTTTGTGAAGGTTTTCTTACCTACAGAGCCTAGCTTTTTAGCCTGCTTTAAACTTTTCCCCGCTTTTTCGTTTCATTTTCGGAACTCAACACCAATTGCCGTTTCGGTTATATGAGGCTCAAAGATTTCGACAGGCCGATTAGAATTGCAAAGTGAGGCGCCATGCGGCACAGTTTGTTGGTGTGATTGTAGCAGCCACGGTGGCCACTGTGGTGGAACCATTTGTGTTTCCCTATATACGAGATGTTATTCCACACTACACTACCAAGACGGAGAGCAGCTGATAACCTTACTTTTTTTATTTGTCTTATAATAAAAAATATGTTTTTAATTACTTGGAATTTTAGAAATATATACATTATTATTGCAAATTATATTTAGAACGCTTCGCCTTATTATTACCATTTTTTTTTAGATTTTTATGTTAATTTGTTTTGGGGTTTTTTGCTACTTTCCGTTTTTTTGGGGAGACCTTTATAGTATAGTCTAGATTATTTACGTTGAATAAAATTAAATCAATTTTATTTCCAAGAGTTCAATGAATTATTCATAACTCTTTCATAATTTGCTAAAGACTCGAATCAATCGCACTCAAGCTAATTGTAATAGCATTAAATATAGCCATTGCCAACTGACGACAGACTTTTCCCAAGCTTTTTTCACTTTGCGGCATGCAAATTGGTCAGCCACGCCCACAGCCCCCCTGTCCGCCTCCCCCACACGCCACAAACTGTCAATGGTAACGCCTAATGTTATTATTTTCTAGTCGCCGTTAGCTGTTTATCTAGTTGCGAATGCAAATGGCTGGGAAGGGAAAAAGCAAGGCTAAAAGAAGAAGGGGGCTGTGCGGTGAAATGCGACAACGATTGACGCCCGCAACTTGGACTTTGTTGGCATTGTTTTCCACCCACCGGCAATGTGGGTTAATAACCAAAAGCCAGAAGGCAGCGCAAGTCACACTTTTCATAGCTCACCTCATTCCATTCCGGTAACCGGTGAAAGGGTATATGGTACACGTGTTTCCACTCCCAACCAAGCAAACATATTTGCCTTTTTCCGTAACAACCATATGTGCATAAAAATAAAATAACAATTGCATTTCAGTAATTGTAATATATATTCGATATTAAACCTAAGCAGCAGGTTATCATTCTTTCAAGATTTTTCAAAATTCCTGTGAGAAATCAATGCTTTTTTGATATTTATCCATAAAATATTTATGTACACAAATTGAAGATATCAACTATTTGAGTCACCCTAATAATGATTCCAGAACTTTAGTTCTTTGTTTATATTTTTAGATTCTTTTCTTTGTGGGTGATAATAATTGAGTTTCGATATTTTCATACCGTAAATGCTAGTGAAGTTTCAAGAATAGTTTTTAGGAGTATATTAAAAAATTAAAACTAGTAAAGTAAAATATTTTTAAGGGATTAAGTCTCACTTTAAAAACCTAATTAGAAAATATGATATGGTTTAAGTAACCAAAAACCATTTGTAAAACCACAAACAACTCACTTAACACTTATCTTTGGCACAAAATTGTAAATTAGTTTCTTTGAAGAGTGACACAGCCGTTAAAGGAAATGGGTCTAGGGAGTTGGGAGGAGGAGTAATGAGTAACCGCCAATGGGTGATGCATAAATTACACAAATCAGTTACTCAGTTTTTCAATCGCTCATTGAAACCAACTCTTTTCAGTGGGAAATAGTTTTCTCTTTGCCTTTTCTGGAGTTTTCGATGCTCTTTATGTGCTGTAAACTGTGTTTCCGTCAAATTACTTACAGATATTTTTTTACCTCTTTGTCTTAAACAGGTTAAGCGTTAAGAAAGGTAATTTATATTTACATTATAAATCAACATATGGAAAAGTAGGCCATACCAAGTAGATAAGAAACATATTGTAAGATTGCAAGTCAGGAATTGAGTGATGTGCAGCTTTTCACCTATCTGTCGTCCACATTGAGAACGCAAATCAGACCTATTTCGAAATTCCATACTGCGGAATGATTTGTTATTGTTTTATTGGTTTGTTAGCTGATATAAACATTTATCGTATAACTGTGTTTGAAGGGTTAATAATAACAGTAAAAGGTACCAATATTTGATTATTTTTATATCCTCGCCACGTTCATAATACAACTGTTTATTTGATTATTCCAATTCCATCTGAAAGAAGATCTCTTGTTTGGCTTGTATTTATTTTATAGAGAACCATTACTGAAATAAAATTCTTTATTTTGAATGATTTATAGCAAAAATTGTATAGTATATGACGCAGAAAAACAGCATGCTTCAACAGATCTCTAGAATGGCAGCTGTTTAAATGCTATATTTAATGGGAAAGGCGGAAAGCAATATTTGCTTGAACAGTGCTATGCAATCGAATCTGCTGAGGCTTACAAATCGTTTTGAAATTTCCATTTAATTACTCAGAACGAAACGAATCGCGGCAATTGTTTGTTATGGCCGCTGCAACTGTTGACGAGTGCATTTCAATTCAAACAGAATGCAGGAAGCCTCCGGCCGATTCACATTTCGACCGATAAGCGAATCGCTAAAAGGCGAAAATGCATTAAAAACGCATCTAGGCGTATTTAACTAGCGTGACACACTTGGGGATTATGGCGAAAGGGAAGACCGTAGGATTCGCTGGTAAAAGCGCTGACTTTGAAGTGCAATATGAGTCATACAGGTGAGCCAATAATTCTGTTGGCCCTTTTGTTTTTTTCTACCTTATGCTGCAGACAAGTCGTTGAACTTTCGCTTGAGCTGAACAGCACTTTTGGCAACTTTTTCTTATGAGATCATGACACGAAATCGTCTGGCCAACTCGAATGTGTGTGTTATATTGACAAAACTTTGGAGCGCGCTCTATTCGCACACGTCTAGCGCAAGCGGCCAAGTAGAATGCTCGTAAAAGCAAAAAGTCTGTAGAAAAACAAGTTTGCTCGTGGGCAAACAAATAAGAGGAGCAGCACAGCACATTGCGCGCTGATCTAAGGCAGCTGAAGCGTAGACAACCGGCAAGAGCTTATTTAATTAACATCCGAGTGCTAACGAAAGCGACGAGAAGATCGCTTGCGTTAAAGCCTAGTACTCAGTACGACGAAAACTGCTAGCTAAGCATAGGAGTAAGCGAGAGGCAAATAGGTAGCTAACGCCTTTAGCTGGGACTTTTTCCCACCTCGGTACTCAGTTGAGCTAAGGAAATAGTAAGGAAATACCTAAAAATACCAGATTTAGCGGATGAATTCCGATGAACGCCTTTAGCCGCGGCCCAAAGAATAGAAAATTTGATCTTTGGCTGTGTTTGTGCAGAAGCGGTGTGCCAATAACACATTATAAATGGAAGGAAAACCCCGAAAACCAATGGAAAAGTGCCTGTAGGATTTGCGGCAATACATATCGCCATGCCAACAGCGAATTTAACTCTTGCGACCCAAGTCGGCTCAACATTTTGTAATATTTTAAAATTGGCGCCAGTTGATGTTTGCTGTTTGTCAACAAACCCAGTAAGACCATGCTACATGCATTGCGGATGAACTACAAAAACTTCGGCCACACTTAAGGCTTAGGCTTAAAGCCTAGTACTCAGTTCGGCTAAGAGTTTTACTAGTCGAAAAATATTAATCTTTTAGTGTGGCCGAAGTTTTTGTAGTTCATCCGCAATGCATGTAGCATGGTCTTACTGGGTTTGTTGACAAACAGCAAATATCAACTGGCGCCAATATTAAAATATTACAAAATGTTGAGCCGACTTGGGTCGCAAGAGTTAAATTCGCTGTTGGCATGCCGATATGTATTGCCGCAAATCCTACAGGCACTTTTCCATTGGTTTTCGGGGTTTTCCTTCCATTTATAATGTGTTATTGGCACACCGCTTCTGCACAAACACAGCCAAAGATCAAATTTTCTATTCTTTGGGCCGCGGCTAAAGGCGTTCATCGGAATTCATCCGCTAAATCTGGTATTTTTTTGGTATTTCCTTACTATTTCCTTAGCTCAACTGAGTACCGAGGTGGGAAAAAGTCCCAGCTAAAGGCGTTAGCTACCTATTTGCCTCTCGCTTACTCCTATGCTTAGCTAGCAGTTTTCGTCGTACTGAGTACTAGGCTTTAGTCATAAAGAGGTCATAAAGATCCACTCCCAACGGTCGGTTTATTTGAATTTGCCGCCTACCTCGGCGTTGCCAGATACGGGGAGCAACGTGCAGTGGCAGCTCTAACAGATGACGAACATATGGTTGTCCCTTTCCCGCTTATTGATTTCTCTGGGCACCCAAAGACAGGGTTGTTCGACGAGCAGACGACGCAGTTTTCATACGGAATTTTCACATTCGCATTTGTTTTGTGCATAAGGATTTGGAAAACGTTCGAATTACATATTACGGAGTGTACCCCATTGCGTGTGCCATGAGCCGCGCCTGTGATTATGTGAAAAGGGCCGAACGGAAACAGCAAATCGAAATAGCAGCTGCTGCAGAAAACAAAGGCTGCATCATCATCTACAGACTGCAAAATTAAATTAGCGCACAGCCTGCAAAGTAATTGCGAATCTCGGCCAGGAAACATGGATGATGCTACCTCCCAAAACTCGGCTGCAACGCCCATGACTCGGGAGAATATTCCGCTGTTGAATCGCCAGCGGAACCGATGGTATCTTTTCAGGTGTGAATCATCAAATGTGGGGGATTTTTTCTCGCTTTCTTATCATCTTATGTGCAGTGTATTTGGGCTAAGTAATAACAGTTAATCGGTTGGGTTGCAGTTCGCTCCCTCTCGCTCCAACACACGACAAACCAGGCTTTCCACCTCCCACTCGCACACTCTCTCTCACTCACACTTGCACCCCACCCACACACCCACATTCAGATGCATACACATGCCCTTCATTGTTGTTGCTGTCTGAATTTTCACTTTTGTTTATTTTTCGAGTTTTTATTATTGATTTTCCACTCAAGGTCGTCTCCTTTAAATGGTCTGATAGACTTTGTGATTAAAATTGTAATTCGCTTGGCGTACCGCATGCCACCTTATAGGGTTTTCCCATCAGCTTATGAATATTATACGTTCAATGGCTATCAAGTGCGCCCTAAAAGGTTTTAGATTCGTGGGAAATTGCTTAAATATGGAAATCAATAGTGGCAAATGCCATAACTTTCGGATATTCCAGTTACAGAACTATAAATACTTAAAAAATCCATTCTTAACATTACTCATTGTTGTTTTTCAACCAAGTTCGGAGAACCAGACAAAAATATAATATTTTTTTAATTTTTATATCGTTCCTTGAGGATTCATGTTTCCATTTTCTAAAAAAGTTTACTCGAGTCATAAAATAAATAAATATAAAATAATTGTTTTTAATGTTAAAAAGCAATGATAATCTAGGGTTAACAGTTAAATGATTAGATCATTTTACGGGGTAACATAATTTGTAGAAATGTGAGTTTTATCTTTTTAGAGTGGTTGGGTTTTATTAAATATTTTATGTATAATTTAGGGTTAGGGTTCCAATACTAATATTTCTAACAACTCCTTCTTGCCGTTATTTTTCGAAATATTAACCAAATTCTATGTGAAACAAAAAGCAATTCGAATCGATTGATGAAATCGCTCAAATGACTGAAGCTTGAAGCTCGTCCCTCCAAGTTCCATTCTATAATTATCGATTTGGACAAAAAAAAAGGGGTTATATGGATGTCTGGGAAGATCAGCCGGAAGGATGTTCCTGGCTCACACTCTTACCGAGAGCAGCGTGATACTGATCCTCGTCTGTCTTTACAGCTGCTGGCGCAAATGGTTCCGGCCGCGAGAACTGAGGGCCCGCACAGTAAATCTGGGCCGGGTCAATACGGAGAAGTTTCCGCCGAATGAGATCCGGAACCAGAAGTACAACTTCATCACCTTCCTGCCGCTGGTGCTGTTCGAGCAGTTTCGCTTCTTCCTCAACCTGTACTTCCTGCTGATGGCGCTGTCGCAATTCATTCCGGACATTCGGATCGGCTACCCCTACACCTACTGGGGTCCGCTCGGCTTCGTCCTGATGGTCACCATTTGCCGGGAGGCGGTCGACGATCTGCGCCGCCATCAGCGGGATCACGAGGTCAACTCGCAGAAGTACAAGCGTCTGTCGGCCACCAACGGCAGCGGCTACGAGATGGTTCCCAGCTCCAAGCTGAAGGTCGGTGACATTATTATCGTTGAGAAGAACGAGCGGGTGCCCTCGGATCTGATCCTGCTACGCACGAGCGATCGCAGCGGTTCGGTATTTGTGCGGACCGACCAACTGGACGGCGAGACGGACTGGAAACCCCGCCTGGCTGTCCCCTACACCCAGAAACTCAGTCGCGACTCGGAGCTGCACAGCATCGACGCCAGCTTCTACGTGGAGAAGCCCCAGAACGACATCCACAGCTTCATTGCCACATTCTGCATGGCGGACGGCAGCGAAGACACCGGTCTCAGTGTGGAAAACACCCTGTGGGCCAACACCGTTGTGGCCGCCGGCACTGCGACTGGAATCGTCATCTACACTGGTTGCGAAACGCGCAGCGTGATGAACAACTCACAGCCGAGGTCCAAGGTGGGCCTGCTGGATATGGAGATCAACGGATTGACCAAGGTGAGAGAAGATAGTCAATATAATTGATTGGTCACACAACTTAGCTAGGTTATCTAATCAAACACCAATTTAATCTATTTCTATCATCAACAGGTTCTGTTCTGTGCCGTGCTGGGCCTGTCGCTAGTCATGATGATGCTGAAAGGATTCGGCGGCCCCTGGTACCGATACATGTTCCGCTTCGTGCTGCTCTTCTCCTACATCATTCCAATCAGTCTGCGTGTGAATTTGGACATGGGCAAGGCCTTCTACTCGTGGCAAATGCAGAACGACGACAACATAAAGGGAACTGTGGTCAGATCGACTACCATACCCGAGGAACTGGGAAGGATCTCGTACGTACTCACAGACAAGACGGGCACCCTTACCCAAAACGAGATGGTCTTCAAGAAAATCCACCTGGGCATAGTATCGCACGATGCGGACACCTTCCACCACATTGGACAGATGATACAGAAGCTTTCGGGGAATATTCTGCAACAGCAGCAGGGCAGCGTTTCCAGCTCGAGCAGCAGCGGAGAGTCGACCAAGCCAATTATGTTCGCCGGCAATAGGATGCGTCGTCCGGAGGGATGGCGTGAATGGGAGGCGGTGCGAGCACTGGCCCTGTGCCACAATGTTACGCCGGTGAGCGATGACGAGGACAACCGTTCGGTGTCCACGGCATCGACCGTTACCGGCGGCAACAACTCGCCAACCAAATCTGTGATAAACATCGAGGCACCTGGCAGTACGGACACAGAGCATCAATATCAGGCTGCGTCCCCAGATGAGATAGCGCTGGTCAAGTGGACGGAGCAGGTGGGCCTGACCCTGATTGCCAGGGATCTCAACACGATGACGTTGCAGGTTAAGACCCCCAGCGAGGACAGTAAGTACTGGAACATGGAACCATCCTTGCCACCGACTAATATTGATCTTTTGTTTCTATCTAGATGACATTCTACTGCACTACCAGATCCTACAGCTGTTTCCCTTCACTAGCGAGAGCAAGCGCATGGGAATTATAGTGCGCGAGAGCAAATCGGGCCAGATAACGTTCTACCTGAAGGGTGCCGACGTAGTCATGTCCAGCATCGTGCAGTACAACGACTGGTTGAGCGAGGAGTCCGGCAACATGGCAAGGGAGGGCCTGCGCACTCTTGTGGTGGCCAAAAAGGTGCTCACCGAGGAGCAGTATTCTGACTTTGAGACTCGCTACAATGCGGCTCGGCTCAGTATCACCGATCGCGTCGCTAAGGTGGCGGCAGTCACGGAGTCCCTTGAACGTGAGCTGGAGCTGCTCTGTTTAACGGGTGTGGAGGATCGTCTGCAGGAGAACGTGCGTCCGACACTGGAGCTGCTGCGCAATGCCGGCGTTCGTGTTTGGATGTTAACCGGCGACAAGCTGGAAACCGCATGCTGCATTGCCAAATCCTCGCAGCTAATTGGCCGGAATCAGGGACTGCACGTCCTGCGTTCCGTTAAGACTCGAACGGATGCCCACCAGGAGCTAAACAGCTTCCGGCGCAAGCAGGGGCATGCCTTGGTCATCTCCGGCGAGTCGCTAGAGGTCTGCTTGCAGTATTATAGGCCAGAGTTCCTGGAGCTGGCCACGGCCTCGCCGGCAGTTGTCTGCTGCCGCTGCTCGCCCACCCAGAAGGCCCAGGTGGTAGCCCTCATCCAGAAGCACACAGGTAAACGAACCTGCGCCGTGGGAGATGGTGGCAACGATGTCAGCATGATCCAGCAGGCGGACGCCGGAGTTGGAATTGAGGGACGCGAAGGAAGACAGGCCTCGCTGGCCGGCGACTTTAGCATTCCGCAGTTCTCGCACATCGCCAAGCTCCTGCTTATCCACGGGCGAAGGAGCTACAAACGATCGGCGGCGCTCTCACAGTTCGTCATCCACCGCGGTCTGATCATCACCACCTTGCAGGCGGTCTTCTCGGCGGTTTTCTACCTCAGCTCGGTGGCCTTGTACCAGGGCTTTCTCATGGTCGGTTATTCGACACTGTACACCATGTTTCCGGTGTTCTCATTGGTGCTTGACCAGGACATCACATCTGAGACAGCCGTCACGTACCCGGAGCTTTATAAGGATCTTTCCAAAGGACGCAGTCTAAGTTACAAGACCTTCTTTATATGGGTACTCATCAGCATATACCAAGGCGGCGTAATTATGTACGGAGCGCTAATACTCTTTGTGGATGAGTTCATTCACATTGTGGCGATCAGTTTCTCTGCTTTAATTATGACGGAACTCATTATGGTGGCGCTTACTGTGCGCACTTGGCATAGGTGAGTCCTGGCAAATGGCTCAAACTCTAAATAAGTTACTTATTCGACGCTTCTATTTGCAGGTTAATGGTGCTTGCGGAATTATTCAGCTTAGCGCTCTATCTCATTTCGTTGGCCGTGTTACATGAGTATTTCGGTAAGTTATGCCTTGAAACCTGTTACTCATTTTATATAAATTTTGTTTGTTTATAGACTGGGAGTTTATTTGGTCGTACGATTTTCTATGGAAGGTTTCCCTCATCACGCTGGTCTCCTGCTTACCATTGTACATTATCAAGTTCTTGCGTAAAAAATGTTCGCCTCCCTCTTACTTGAAGCTCTCTTAGATGGCTTGGCTGAGAAATTACAAATTACAATTCCTCCAGACCTTATAATTTTGATTTCTGTTTGTTCACAATTTAAACTTTATTATTTAGCACTTGATGCGTGTTTTTTTTTAACTAAGCAGCCATCCCACAACTATCCCTTGTTTTGCCAATACCCGCACCTACCCCAAATATACGTGATATCAGGTTAAACGCCCCATACCCCGACACTACACTTTAGCTTGATAATATTTTTTGATTGATCTGTAAAGTTACAAAAATACAAGAGACAAAGTGATTCGATTATTGTAATTTAAATCAAATCGGTTCTTATTTGTAAGCGTGAGGCGTAGCAGTTTTAATATATATTTCAGTTTTGTATACCTGTGTGTATTTGATTAATATTTAAGTCGCAGAAAACCAAATTATGTTACTAATTATTTAATTATAAAATAAATTAGTAATTGTATCTATGACTAAAAATGGAATCAATTACAATGGTATAAAAAAGATGTAAAACGAAAAAATAGATTTTGTATAAGGATTTAGTAATCGCATTGGATTGTGAAATAATAATTATAAATAAATTAACATATATAAATTAATTGATTAAAAAACATGTCGATTACTTATGCTGGGCGAATAGCTTACAAGGTGCTGGATCCTAAAACACGGTAAGATATGAAAACGCGAATCTGTATTGTACATTTTTTATTTACCATTTTGCTTGACATTTTGTTTCTGTTTATTACTAATTCACAATTCTTTGCTTGAAATACATAATAATTTTAATAATATGTTATATTATGCATTTACGCACACACAAACATACTTACGCAAGTAAGTTAATGAATCTTGTGTTGTCCTTTTGTTGGTAATATAATAGTTTAGCTTTTGCTATGCTTTTAAAATGCATGTCACCATTAGCGTTTACACTTTCATGGGTTTTCTAACAATATATTATGTTCGATTTTCTCTTCATACTTGTTATGTTTTTTGCGGTTTATTGAAATCTTGTTTCGTTACTTTGTTTTTAATTGCCTAGCAAAACTTCGACTCATTTTAGTTTTTAATGATGAAGCATTGTTTTACGATTAAATGCGCAGAAATACTTTTGAAGTAAACAATTTGTTTGTCTGTTTTTTATTTGTTCAAATTTCACAACATTGAAATCTTATTTCTTCATCAACACATGCAGTTTTTTAAAGTTTTATTTTTGGTGTGCTTTGTTAATAACATTTTGATTTCTTTTGTTTGTATACTCGCTTTTGCTAATACTGAATTCTGTTGAGCCTTTCGTGTTCCACCTGTTGAGCCAACTCCTTCCTAAGAACTCATTTGAGCGATTTAATTGAACTTTTATGTCGGTGTATAAAAGTTTTATCCAATCATATGGGTGTCTTAAAGCTTTTCCATTTCCTCGTTTGTTCAATCAACAATTTCAATTCTAATTCTCAACTTGGGTACAGAGAGCTGAGCTACATTTTTAAGGGTATGGGGAATGTATATATTTGGAATACATATTTTGTAGACATATGCATGTGTGTTGACTTTGGGTTTCGTAATCGTTCACTTCTAATTTACTAAAAATCTACAAAATATAATATTTGAATTTTTTCTCTGCTAAATATATTCTGAATATACATACTTTATAATGATTGTTTAACATTTATACACTTTTCTTTATGCAAGTTTTAATTTCTTACTTTGCTTGTATGTGTGGTTCTTGATGAGGTCAACTTTGATTTGTTTTATTTGAAACTTTTGGTTTTCGTCTATTTGAATATCGTTACTTTAAGAATGATCTTGTCTAATTGTTGATATGTGTTTACTGCTTTATGTTGTGGCTAATATGAAATCTTGCGTTTTTTATATTTTTACAATTCCAAAAAGGTTTAACAGTGTCCTTTTATGTGTTATTTAGGTTGTATTTTTTTTTTTAGATTTTTTTTCGTTTTAATAATATTCAGTCTATATAAACATTCATTTATACATTTATGCTAAATTTTTGGAAAACAAATAGGGGAAAATGTGCGAAACTGACACAAAAACGATGCACATTTTGCAGTTCCTCAACCAAAACTGGTAAAATTTCTCTAAAAAGAAACTGGGTTCAAATAATGTGGAAATTATAATATCTGAATACCTGTGAATGATCTGTTTCGTATGGGAGAAAGTATTAAATTCATGTAAATCTATCAAAAATTAATGGTTGTTTTTTACTTTACCTTGTATATTCAATAATGTAAGTATAGTTAGGGTATGCTATTTGCTTCGCATCGTTTCCGTATATTTATTTAAATATTTTGTTATAATTGCTTTGTTTTGCTTTAGCTTGCTAACACATTCCTCTTGACGAGTTTTATTCAATGCATTTGATTTTTAGTTGTATCTTTCATTGCTGTTTCTGAATTCCTATTCAAGTTGGCTATACCTTTATACGTGATCTGACATTTTCTTCAACAGATTCCTGAATTTTTGCTATGCATTTGAATATAGATAGAAATCGATCAACAAAAACGAAATCAACTATTTACATATAGGTTTCCGTTTGGTTATAAATCTAATCACTGTTTTCTGTATGTGGTAATTAGCTGTTCAAGTCACATATTCGCAGAAACCAACAAAAGCAAAACATCAGAGTTTCTGTAGGGTTCAAGAGTTTCGGTACTTGTTTGGTTTTCGAGTCGAAAGTAAAACATTTTGCAATATACTTTCCAACATCGTATGCTAAAATATTTATTTCTGATATTGTTATTCGTAATATTTTACGTCGTGCTTTGTAGAATAATGTTTATTAGAGTGTTCTTAGCAGCGATTGAGCTTGCTGGGAAAAATATTCATATAAAGAAACGTATTTATGTTATCAATTCACTAATTACTAAGCAAACCAATGCCAAGCATATCCTAAAATTAATGTTGTTTGCTCTACTTCATTTAAGGCGCCGTTTGGCTCCATTAAAAAATTTCCAATTTAAATTGCCATGTCCCTAGGCTAAATAGTCCAAGGGCCCGAAAAGATCCTAACCATCTCAACTAAATCAATTTGTTAATTGTCTTTCTCTACTGCTCTCGGATGTTGATGCTTGAGATGGCTTCACACCTGCACCGATATATATAATTTCTGTGGATAAATGGATAAATTAGCTATGTAAAAAAGTTCCTAACTTAAATCATTGTAGGCAGTATGTCAGTTTATTCTCTTCTCTAGCTTTTGTTCGCTTTCAATTTGGGCCGAAAGTAACTGTAGATAGTGTGTGGATTTTCCTGAACACAATTGCGTTATTAAGACGATAATTAGATAACTGAGCTCCAAATAAAATACTGTGAGTTGTTGTTAAATACAAATATCATGTTCAACTTAGTCCATTAAAACTTTTTAAACCTTTGGAACGACTTGTCGATTGGATCACCCCCTCGTCGGAACTCAATGGTAATCCATCTCTTAAAGGAACATCTCTAATACTCTAGAGTCTAGACCTTTGGCGTGCTATATGGTACGCATGCTATTCCGCACACTGAAAAGCGTCTACACATTTAAAAAAATTGGCAAAGCTTTTACAAAATTACGAAACTACGGTTACAAACTACTTTGCCAAAAACACAATACCAAGTGCAATACTGTTTTGAGCCCGATCAATCGATCAATCGACTTGACCGGATCTGACCTGATCTGACCTGGCAGGTATTCGAAAACTAGACGTCTCGAAAGCAATTCTAAAAACTAACCACTGTGCCACTGTGCAATCATGCCAAGTGGCGCTCCTCCTCGCAGATGGCGCTCCGCGTCGCCTCGCACTGGGCACAGTGCTTCTCCAGAAACTTCATGGACAAGTGGAACGTATACCGGTGCCGGGTGCAACGCCTTTACATCTTGTACTCGACAATCTTGTTGGGATTGAGGAACTGCTCCCGTTGCGACGCCTCCAAGTGGGCTACGGTGCGCGTCAGTGCCGAGCCCGATCCCGATCCAGATCCCGCTCCAGCTGTTGATCCCGAGGAGGATTTGTGCTTGCCATCCCCACCTCCAGCTCCTCCTCCCCCGCCACTGGTGCGTCCTGTGTCCGTGCCAATGGGCTGATACACTCCCTCGGCACTGATCACGCCCACATTGACCCCGGCGACCACCGGCTGCTGCAGATATCCGGAATACTGCGGCGGCAGCTGGTAGCTGCCCGGCGGCTGCTGCTGCTGCTGTTGGTGGCTGCCCGCCCGCGGCTGCTCCGTGTGGGCAATGGGATACTGCTGCTGATGGGCGTAGTCCTGGCTGCTGCCCACAGCGCCAGCGGCAGCCACCGAGCCACCAGCTGCTCCTCCGGCCCCTCCAGCCGATCCTCCTCCGCCGCCGCATGCTCCTCCTCCTCCCCCTCCTCCACCTCCGCCCATGCGGGATCCGGAGTCATCGTTGAGACCCTCACCCATTTCCCCATCGCGATTGTGCCGTCCGCGGATGCACAGCTTGGTGAAGAGCCACACTCGTCCGCGGTAGAGGAGGTAGCAGCAGAAGTGAACAAAGAACGTAAAGATTATGGCACAGGCCGTCACAATAATCGCCTTGCCCGGCTTGGTCCAGTCCATCATCGGGTAGATGGCAGTTTGGTTTTTCCTGTAGGTGTATTAAGTAAGTAAACGGTATTCCCGGGATATTCGGCTGAGACTGGGACTCACCTGTCGGTGCCGCCGGCCAAGAAGTAGATGCCCGTGAATATGGCATAGGCCAGGCCAATGCCAGTGGTAAAGTAGGCGTGGCTCATCTTTATCGGGTGACCCACAATGGCCAGATCGATGAGCATTATAATCGTGTTGAGCACATGGACCATTATGTTTAGCGCATCGATCTTGTGGATTTCTGAAAGGTTAAGAGCGTTGATTTAATGAATCTTTCATTTTTACGTCAGGTTGATAATTTTTGACTATTTCGATAAGGTTATTAGGAATAAAGAACACCTTCAATTATTTATATTGCATAATTTGGCTTTACTGACAAAGGAAACTGAAGTCAATGAACATAGTAACACGAATAAAAATACTTGTGCTAAAGAATTCGCTGTGATTTTCCAATCCAATGGGGAATACTCTATTAATTTTATTACGGTACTACAATACATTAATTGTTATAAAAAAATGCATTACTACTCCAACAAATTTCCAAAACTATCTATATATTCTCCAGTTTGAAAGTTCCCTATGTCGAGTCCTTCATCATCTCCCATTGGCTCTTAATGGACCTGGCTAAAAACTGTCGGTTTGACGTTTGGCCCACGTAGAGGAACTCGAATCCAATGTCGTCGGCGGAGTCCAGACAGACGTAGCAGGCGAGAAAGTCGAGCAGCAGCATCGTGGAGCAGAGTGGCCTGTCCAGGATGGGCGGCCAGTTATCCCAATACCCGGAGATCACCTGTGCCTGGAACACAATCAGCGGACACATGACTTGCCAGAGCACAAAGTGAACGGCAACTTCGTAGGCGTATAGCAAATTCCGGAGGTGAACCGTAACCCCGACCATCAGGACACTCGAGAAGATGACGAATATGAACCAGGTGAGGAGGAGGTACGTCAATGCGGGGCAATTGGGAAGAATCCAGGAGCCGACCACTAGCAGTAATGCCATCATGATGAGGATCTCGAGGCTCAGCAGCAGGACGTGCAGGGTCAACTGATCGGGTAGGATAGAGACCGTTCCTAAGGCCAAGCATCCCGCAATGGAGCAGCTAATCAGCCAGTTCAAGGGAAACTTCCAGCGCAGCCACGTGACGATGACATAGATGCATAGAATAAACAGTCCGATGCCGAAGAAGCAGTAGGTGGCCAGATCATCGGGAACTAGGGGATATCCTCGCAACAGGCCTGGGATAATGAGCAGCAGAATGGCCAGCAGAATGAACACCAAAGCGATGCCGTAGATCCACAGACCAACTTTGAGACGTAGACGGCGCCCAGGGCCATCATCTGGCTGATCACTCATCGAGTGGTGAAGTGTTCTCCTATTTTCGGTTCCGTTTTCCGATTGTATCAAGTGTCAAAGGTGAGAGCTCGGCCTGACAGCCAGTATGTTAGGTGTAACCAGATCGGCATCAGCCCCGAATTTCAGCGTTCGTTCCTTTGGATCCCTGTGCTCGAAGAACCGATACGAGGCGGACTCCAGTTTGGCCCACCCTTACGAGGAGGAGGAGTATGTGGAGCAGGGCACCTCGATACCCAAGTTGCAGACGCGGCGGCAACCCTCGGCCTGCCTCTTCCGCACCTACGTCTGCCTGCTGCTGGGCATCCAGGTGACGCTCTCCTCGCTGCAGTGGCTCGGCTCCACCTACCGCTGGCGCCCCCAACTGAGTCCGGCCAACCGCAGCCTGTCCGTCCTGCTGCTCCTGCTGTCGTGGTTGAATCTCACTTTGGCCTTCATCGGCTTCCGGCGGCTGCAGTTCACCTTTCCACTCAATTGGATCATCTTCGGCTGCATCTTCGAGAGCCTCACGCTGCTGGTGGTGTGCCTGCACATCCTCGAATTGGACATCACCTGGCCATTTGTGCTGATCGGCATTGGCGTGCTGGTCGTCTACACGCTGCTGGGTCTCTGGGTGCCTGGCTTCCTCACCGCCAACCTCTGGATCCTCATCCTGGCCAGCATTGTGGTCTTCGTGGCATCCACCGTGGCCTTGTGCGTCCGCCTGCAGATGTGCTACTACGTCCCGGCCAGCGTTTGTTTGGTGTTCTTCGGACCCTGGGCCATGTTCAACTCGCAGAAGCTCTTCCTGCCCCACCAGCGGACCGGTTATCTGCCCCATCAGTACTTGGAGGCGGCCGCCAAGATGTTCATCAACTACGCTTTTACCGTCAGCGGCCTTGTGGTCGCCCACCGCTTTTCGGTGGACTCTCTGGATGCCTGATGATGTTAGTTGGGATCAGGTGGGATCAGATTTAAGGGAATACCGAACTGGTGCTGATCTTATTTATATTTAAATTTTTTGTAAGTCTTTAATTAAATTGTCACGTGTTTTTATTTTAAATTGTGATCGGATTATATGTAAAATCTTTAGTATAACATTTTCAATAATACTTGATTATTATTATTAATTAATTTTAATATTATGCCACTTTTTTAACTTATAAAAAATCAGGATAATTATTAATCGCACTTCTAGTGATATCTCTAACAATATTTAACAAAAAAAAAGCCATCATCCTTATCTGACTTACCCGGATTGTGGACCAGGAGCCAATAGCACATGGTGACGATGAAGGCATAGACAGTGGCACAGGTGTAGAGCACCCAATACAGGTGGTGCAGGCGGCTCTTCTTCGCCTGGCGCACGATCTCAAAGTCCTCCCGCTCCACCATCATGCCCTGGGTGACTATCCAGGCGGCCAGCCATGCCTGAACGGTGCAGAAGAGCAGGCCCCAGTGGGTCAGGTAGATCCACCACTTGGCGTAGTGGTGCTCGAAGTGCTCGTCCGTGCGCCCGATGTCCAGCAAGGAGCAGACCAGGGCCGCCAGGCAGGTGATGGCCGTTATCCAGCGGTAGAACAGGTACACGATTCGCACCTGAGTGTTTCGCTGCCACTGAGGGATAGAAAAGTAATTAGGAAAATTAAAATAAAATATTTACTTAAGAGAAATCAAATCAATAAACTCAAAAAAAATAAGAACGGATTCGTATCAAGAATTTCTTGTTCCCAACTTTAAATTCCTGAGTTAAGAACGTTTTAAATAAAGCATTTGATATGGTAACTGGTAAAATATTCAGAAATATGCAATATTTAAGTATTTCAAAATTATGAACTCATGAAATCAAAAATTAATATTAAACTAAAACTAAAACTATAGGAATCGATATTCCCGGTGAGATATTACCTAGATAACTATTTTAAAAATGAAAATAATTACTATAGAAAAAAAATCAGTACAGTCAGAAAACTAAGAATAATATATTTCACGGATTTTAATTCTTGATTCGAGAATATGGTACCTGGATAAATATTCAGAAAATCTCGTTTTTTATGCATTTAAAGATGGACAATTTAATAATTCAGTATGAAATATATATTCCACTTTTAAGAACTTACAATTGCATGAATTCAATCAATTTAAAATTAAAATTCTACCAATATGTTTTGCGATGTAAATTAGTTATGGCAAAAGCATTCAGTCCTAATTGATTTCCCTGGCCTATCAATCGATAGATACTTCCCCAGCTCAGCACTCACCTGGCACAGGTAGAAGTTGTGCCGATGCACATGGTCCGGGGTGAACTCCGGGAAGCAGCTGTTCCACAATTTGCTAACCATCATTCTCTGATTGCCCAGGCAGCTGCCGGCGTTGGTGGCGAATTGGTTGAAGCCCTCGCAGCTGTCCTGCGAAGGATACTGGTAGGAGTGGTAGGACTGCTGCTGCAGTTGCTGCTGCGTCGGCTGGAATTGCTGGTGTTGCTGCTGCTGGAAGTGCGACTGATGTTGCTGCTGCTGCTGTTGGTGTTGCTGCTGATGCTGCTGCTGCTGTTGCTGCTGCTGCTGTTGGTATTGGTAGGGCTGGTATCGCTGGTCCTCAAGGACACGCTGCGACTGACCACCGCCACCCAGATCGGAGCCCCCTCTTCCCACTGCTGATCCTGCTCCTCCCGCTGCGGCTGAGCCGTGCTCCGTTTGGTACTCGTGTTGCGGCGGCGTCTTGTGGCTGTGCAGGCTGTCCCGGCCGCTGCCGCCGTAGGGATGCAGAAAGTCCGGCAGGTCAAGGATGTGCGCCAGCTGCGTGGCCACCTCCTCGTCTTCCTCGACGTCCTCGTCCTCCTCCTGCAGGTGGAAGAAGCGCAGTTCCTCGAGACTCGAGCAGTCCGTGGAGAGCAGGGCCTGCGGCAGGCACTCCTCGAGCAGGTCCTCCTCGTCTTCAGTGGTGCTGGCGAAGCCCGGCAGATAGCCGTAGTTGTCGTAGGCGTCGTACTGCCTGCGGGGCGTGGCCTTGTAGCCGCGATAGCCGACAGCTTGCAGCTCCTCCGCTGCTGCCGCCGCCGCACTTCCGTAGTCCCGGAACGGCGAGGTGGAGACCGCAGATGATGCCGCCGCAACCGCTGCAACGGCCGCCGGAGTGGGCGGTACGGGTGGTGGAAGGGCGGTTCGAGTGCTCCGGCTGCTGAAGTAATAATCTGTGGCTACGCTCGGCGCCGGCGGTGGTGGCGGTAGGGCCGCTGGAACGGCCAAGGGCGGCAAATAGCCGGGCGAACTTCCCGCTGAGGCTAGCAACGGCGTTGGCGAGGCATCGAAGTTGATCAGCGCCGCCGCCGGATAACCGCCTCCGGAATAGCCGCCCACACTCCGGTACGGGTACGCTGGATAGGGAGTGCTGTTCGCGGTGCCGCTGCTGCTGGTCGTTCCTATGTAGATGTGCGCCGAGGTGGACGGCAGATGGTACCAGCTAGAATGGAAATTGAATAATTTTTAAAATAAAAAACATAATTTATAAAGTAGTTTTACTCTTAACAAATAATGTTATTGAGGTAGAATGAAGGCTTGACTACAAATAATACGAGTGATACGCCGATCGAAGGGTATTCAAATTTGTATACTAAAATTTAAAAACTTGATTGTTTTAGGAAAAAATCTAGTAAATTCGGCACACTGCAATATTTTTGTTTTCAAGGTAACGTGCCAAATGAGACAAATTTAGAAAGTGTATTTATTTGATGGATCGTTTAATAAATATTCGCCACAAAAGAAAGAGAATGTTGAAGGTGCGATCGTCACTAGTTTTTTACCTTGGTAAATATTGCTTTGTTTGATATATTCACACAGCTATTTCTCGATTTCTTTTAAATATCAAATCATTAACTAAAAGAATGACTGATGAGTGGACTAAGTATTATAAATGACTAAGGGCGTAGGCTCTGAGATGTAGAAACTTTTGTAAATTCGTAGCTTTTAAAAAATATATATTAGCGTGATCTCAGCTGACTTATTTAAACTAAATCTCTTTTTTATAACTGTAATAAGTATAATGCCAATCGTCGTAGGTGTTAGAGGGCTATGATATTATCTTTCATATTTATGTAGGCTTAGGGTTTCTAGAGGTTAAGTGGGTGTGCTATATACCTGGCTAGGTTGCCGCTGCCCAGACCGAAGCCCAGGCCCAGTCCCAGACCCAGATCGGTGTTGGTGCTGCCGCGACTGAAGTAGTAGCTATACTGTTGCTGCTGTTGCTGCTGCTGTTGCTGCTGTTGCTGGTGTTGCTGGTGCTGCAGTTGCTGGTGCTGCAGCTGCAACTGCTGGGCCGCAAAGAGCTGCTGCTGCTGGGCAATCTGCTGCTGCTGATGATGGGGGGCTGCGTAGCCGGTGAGCCAACGTTGCCGCAGGCACGAGTAACTCTCCTGCAACTCGCGCTCGAGTCGCTGCAGCAGCAATTGTTGCTGCAGCTGCTGGATCTGCAGTTGCTGCTGCTGCTGGGCTAGCAATTGCTGCTGCACGAGTTGCTGGTGCTGTTGCTGCTGCTGTTGTTGCTGCTGTTGGCCACTAATTGGCACCGCTCTAAAGTAAAACTGCGCGTAATCCAATGTGATGGCGTTCCTCTACAGCTCTGAATCGCGTCTACCACATTCACGCTTGGCTCCCTGCTGTTGTTGTTGTTATTGCTGTTGCCTTTGTCCTTGTTGTCCTTTGTGGCTTTTGCTCCTGTTGCAGTTGCAAGTGGCAAGACGTCTGAACCTGTAAGTGGAGCAAGTCACATAGGCATTGAGTTGAGTCGACTGCTTTTCACATGCGAGTGCATAATGTACTAATTAGGCGGGCGTTAAGCATACGCCGTGTATGACAAGATCAGGCGCGTACCCTGGGTGAAAAATATTAGTCATTTAAATTGAAGAGTATTCGTTTTGTATTTCCATAAAAGGCTCCTACAAAAAATAGTCCCAGCTCATAGATTCTTACAAATTAAAACATCATTTGTAAAACCTGTTTTTATTAAATATTTTAAAATAAAGAGGATAAATCTGTGTACAAAAATTCTTGAATAAATCCAATGACAGCACAAATTTGAAATTTGAGCTTGATAGCTGAGAATTGTATAGTTTTGGGTCGTTGAAATAAAATCCTTACTACGGTCCTGGCCAAGATTGCCAAAGGTAAAGGCGGAGACAAACGCTCCACTGAACACACACGTTGGTGGCTCTGTAACCGTTTCTTAGAAATCCTAATTGCACCTCCACAGACGTTCTCAGCTTTCGTGGAACAGGAGGAGCTGGAGCTTGAAAATTCTGAAAAGCAAGGCTGTAAGCCACATAGGAAATTTCAATGGAAAGAAGTTGATTGAAAATTCGCTGCATTTTGCATAATATCTTGAGGCATGCACAAGTATACCTTCCGAAAGTTGAACTCCAATGAACTTTTTTCTGAGAGTAGTTAAACAAAAATTTCGTCAGTGTTTTAAAGCGATTTTAAAAGTGCACTGCTGTTTTTCAAGATTTTAGGATTCAGTACCTTTAATAATATTATATCACTAAGAAAGTTGACCTGATGAACTTTTCCCTGAGATCTGGCCCAGTAGTTAAAAAAAAAAAACTCCTCAGTGTTTTATAGCGAGTTTATAAATGCTCAACTATTTTTCAACATGTTACTACTTTCAGTACCTTTAATAATGTAAGGTTACTAAAAATAATCTCTATATTTTTTTATAGGCTTTTATTATTTTTGTAGCTTTTTTTTAAACATATAATCAAATTTTAATTATATTTGCAAACGTTTTTTTAAAACAATTTTCCTCCAAATCTTTTCAAGTCCCCTGGAGGTAAACTACTTCCATAGCATTATCCTTTCGCTGCAGAGATTCGCCCACGAGCTTTAATGTCCTTAGCAAGTGTGGGCGGGGCAATAAAATCAAATCAAATTGCGCGTGCCTCAGCAAAACGCAAAACGCAAAACGGCGACCAGGAAGCGCCGTTGTGGCCATTTTGGTTGCGTTGCTTTTCCGCTGCAAAATTGAGTTGCAGTTAGTTGAGTTGTCTGCTTGCTGGGTGGGGGAAAATGTCATGGAAAATGGGCACTGAGCCTGCTGCATGTGTGTGTGCGTGTGTGTGTGTGCCCTTTGACGTCATCAGCAAATACTCTACTCCTGGGCGCCAAGTGTTGTTCTTCTTGTTGGCGCTGTTTACACAGCTGCTATGGGGCCAACATTTAGTTGTTGCCACTACCGCTGGTTGCTGCAACATTTACATTGGCAATTTGCTTGAAAAGGCACTTACACAGAGGCATCATCCTCCTGGTACGAGCCGTGCGGCACACCAACACAGACGCCACTGGACCCACTTCCGGCCACAAGTCTGTGCTTTTGGCCTAACCCGAACTTCCGACATTGCCACCAAGCCGTGGATACCCTTCGTTGTGTTGAGTCTACTTCAAAGGAAAACCATTTAATATTTTAATTAAAGTAATATTTATATTTTTCTACCATAATTAATTTATTAGGAATTTTATTTGCATTTTTGGGTGTCTAAAAAGGTTTTAAAAAATCTTCACTTAATATTCCCTTTATAGAATGCACTTTAGTAATTTGCTTGTCAATTAAATAATTAATTGTATAAAAACTTAATTTATAAAAATGAAAAGGTGTGAAATATAGATTTTATTACCCCTGCTATAAATGTACAAAATCATATCGAAAGAAAATATAAACTATTCTACAACATTAAATATCCTTTCAATGCAATTATGCTCAATCGCACTCAATAATCACGATACCACAAAGAAAAGTATTTAATTAAATTGTCAATATCCGAAAGAGAACTCAAGCTTTCATGATTTTCCAACTGAAAGATGAATGTGCTGACTCAACTTATGTCTCTACTTTTTGTTACTTTGGTTTTAAGACCTCGCTTTGTGTGTGAAAACTTCGTTTAACTTGTGTGAAAACTTTTTGCTTCCATCACTTTAAGGCTCCTCTGTGTGATGGCAAACACAAGAAAGAAGGAAAAAAAGGAAAAGACTGACAAGGAAGCCAAAGAGAGGGAATAAAGTTTTGTTCAACATTTAGTTAAAGTCGTTTGGATGGTTTTCAACCCTGGCTGTTTATTTATAGCCCACTTGGCGGGCACAAAAAAGAGAGGGGAAAAGAATACAAAATTTGACAATAGTTTTTTGCAGCGGCAATTAGGGGCACGCAGCACGCAGCACGTTGCAGGTCATAAAGCCGAGAATGAATTACCCAACAGAGTTGCAATTGAAATGGAAATTGAAATTTAATGGCGTTCAGCGGAGATCGTGGTGACGTGCGGAGTGTGAGGGAATGGCTCTATAGCCGAACAATTGTGTGCTTAAGCTGCATCATAAATTCGCCCAAGTGACCAGCGGACAAACGAGCAAATAGAAGCTCACACACGATGTGGCCAACGTGTCGTATGCGCGATAGTCAATGAAGTGTGCACGTGGAGTGCGCTTAAAGGACTATATCGTTAATTCTACTTTAATTACGTGAACGTGGCGTATCACGTTGTGCAATATGTGAGAAAGCCTCTAGCCATTTTAATATCTGTTACTCGTACACTTATACCTTTCGAATTTTTAAAATCTAACCATTCGTTAAAAAGTTATGAGCAAATAATGGAATGCAAGCAGTGCAAGCAGTCGATTTACTATTAGATAACTTTATCTCTCTTAGTAACGGGTATCTAATAGTCGATCTGATCCACTCGGCTTGTCTTAAACAATTGCAATCCATTTAATTCCCGAAAACATGAGTTAATACCAAAATTCTTTGGAAAGTTTTCATCTACTCCTCGACTGGAATTCCCCATAAGATCAGTTCTCTCAGTTCAAAGTCAAATAAACAGCAATTCGGGCACATAACTTGCCGAGCACATGGAGCCTTAGTAATTTGCAGTATTTTCCCCTAGCAACCACCCACTTTTCTTCTTCTGCTCTTCTAAAATAAACGAAAAAGAAACAGAAATTTCGTTCGTTTTAATTAAATTGCATTCTCTTCACCAGTGCCACTTTCATCTGGCGCCGGCTAAGGATACTTTAAGCGAACCTCCCTCCGAAATACTCACACTTGGCTGACTTGGAATTTCTGTTAATCAAACGCCGTGTTCAGCATGAAAGTGCTTAATTGTATTATTACATAACTTTTACTCAGCCGAAACGGAGAGGCAAGTAGGGTAAGCAGGAAAAATATTTCGTATCCCCCTCGATACAAGAGTCGTTGGCAATTAATCCATGTGCTTGCCAAGAATAAATCGATGCGGTCTCAAAGGATAATTAATGCGTCACCAGAGTAAAGAGATCCTGGCCATGACAGCGAGCATGGCGAATTTTATGTTCCATAACTTAAGCACTCGATCAATAGCATGCATAATGCCATCAATATGCACACACAGATGGTATGAATGCATAATGAATCCAACAGAAGTCCAAAATTATAAATCACAGCACTGCTTATCGGGCCATTTAACTTTCTTCTTCTGTCCCTCTCGTATAAACACACACTAAGCCACTGCACACTAAATATATAAAACTACACTCAAAAATTTAAACTAATTTCCATTTTACTTGAGTAAATAAATAAATAATTTTAAAAAAATATATATTACAGGAAAATGGGAAGCTCCCCGCAAATTATTATTTCCCAACAGCCGTAAATAGTGCCCACTTCATTTCCATAAAAAATAGAACATAGTTTTGTTCAACGGAAAACGCATTTCTGTGAAATTTTTTGCTAAAACACCTCAGCTTTTAAATTGAGTTTCAAGCTAGAGCAATGGTTAACTAAAAATCCAGGAGCTTACGAATTTTTCGGAATTTTCTCAACACTTAACTTTTTGCTGAGTGAATACAAACGAGTAAATAGACATTTCCTAGTATGGCTTTTGTATTGAAAATGGAAACCTTGCGGGGCTAATGTACACTTTTGTGTTGGTGGGTGGAAAGCGAGGGGATCCCATGATGCCAGGATGCGGGGCTCCACGGAGGTGGACATGTGAGGGGTGACGTGTGGGTCTATGTAAACAGGAAGTGTTGCGCAGCAGGCAATGTGGCAACAAAATAGCCTGTCGAAGGGCCGGGAAGGGAAGGGATTCAACGGCTGTGCTGGCTAAAACCCATTTCCCCTCCACATCGCTCTGTCTGCCATTTGGGATTTTGCAAAAATATTTGCTTACATGAAATTATAGAGGGGGCCAACGTTTAATGAATGGCCTGCCACCTGTGCATGCTTTTAATGAGCTCAAGTAAGGACTGCATTGGCAGGCGGATGTTAACTGTGTCTATGGACATGCTGAGAGGTGTATCGCATAGACAGGATCTCTTATGCCGAGGTCTGTTTATTTCACTGTCGTTAATGATACAATACGGAATGTAAATTGCAAAGAGCTCATTTATTATTTTTGTAGTGCGTATTAATTCCTGTCTAAATGTAAAAGAAATTTCTTTAATCGGATCGTTCATTAAAAAGTTATGAGTAAATTATTAAATGCAAGCAGTGCAAGCAGTCGCTTTGCTGATTGCATATATCAAACTGAGTAACGGGTATCTGATATTCGAGGTACTCAACTATAGCGCTCTCTCTTGTTTTTAATAAGCAATTACCCCTATCGCACAGACAGGATCTCTTATGCCGAAGTCTGTTTATTTTACATCATGTAAATTGCAATGAGCTCATTTATTATTTGTTATTTTATTATGTCGGTTGCATATAATATTTAATTAATGTATAAATTGCAATATATTTAGCTGAAAGCTTTGGGCTGTGGCTGCATTTGCTCCAAATATTTCATAGTCATTATGACCTTGCACAAATAAATAACTTTATCTTCAAAATGAATTGTCAATAAATAGAGCTGGAACAGATGGTAAAAGATTACCCCAAATTAAGCTAAAGTAAACAAGATAAGCAGCAGCAATTAGCAGTTTTCGAATAAATATTCTACAGCAAATTACTACAAAAACCTGCCAGTCTTTAAGCCAACATTAAGTTCCTTCGCCGAAAACAAATGGCCCAGCGCATTGGAATCTTGTTTATGGCATATATACAAAATAGTTTGGCCAAAAGCCGAAAAAAGTCATAGCTGCCATAAATCAGAAAGAAAAAGTGAATGAGCAAACCAGGGCCAACACAAATATTGCTGCCGCAGCAGAAGGAAAGTTTGACAAACGGCTTCGAGAGGGGAAAACTGAAGATCCAACGACACATTTGAGCACGAAAGATGGGCTAGGAAAGCGAAAATGAAAATATATTTCCGCCAGCGACAATCAGGTGAAATGCAAAATGTGTCGAGGAAGTTGTCAAAACACAGTGATAACATTTTCTGGCCAGGTACGTCCTGACCCTAATTGAGGGCGGGGTCCAACTTGTCTGTGCGGGTTTTTAAAGTATATACTATACGGCATATACATCTTTGTTTTTTTTTTTTTGAAAAACTTTTAAAACCTGGAGGCTTTTGCATTCTCCCCTTTTATTTATTGTGTTGCCCCCACCAACGACGGCAATATATTTTAGCCCGGCTTGCAATTTACATCAGTTTTCTCCGAAGCCGCCATCTACATAATTTCAAGGACTTTTACCCAGAAGCCTTCAAAAGAAATTAATCTTGCGAACGCAAAACCAACGGAAATTTACGAGGTGCCTTGCCAAAGGTAAAAACACATTTTTCAGCCGATGTATAATTTTATTCAGAACTATTAATTGGGGCTTTAAATTTATGCAGCCTTATGCAGCAGATACGTTAATCAACATATCACTCTTGCGTAAAAAACAACCTCTGCATATATTACAATTGATTCATCTAGTTTAATCAATGCCAAGAGTTGTTGTTCCATTAATTAAGACATAAAAACCTTGTTAGTTGCAAACAGCCTGGTATTATATGAAATAGACGGGCTGAGGGGAAGCAATTGAGAAATCGCAGTAATTGAAAGGCGTTCGGTCAACAAAACCCTTTGGCACACAAGCCGCGGGTGGTTGAAAACAATTGCCTTACTACGATTTCCCTGTCAAATGACTTTTTGCAATCACTGTAGCTGGCTGTACAGCTCTCCACAGTTTGCCTATTCCATATTAAAGATATCTTATATTTTTCCTGATATTATAAACTTGTATTTTAAAGTTTTTCACAGAATGCTGGGCAGCTTATTAAAGTAACTGATTAAAAAATACAAATAGGCCTAACATTTAATTAAATATTTTTTTCGGCTGACGGCAGTTACTTGTCTACTTATGCGCAGTACATGGTTAAGGGTCAAACTTCCATAACCCTTTTGTTCATTTTCCTAGTGAACTGTAAGCCCATTAACTACCACTTATCGTAAATCAGCTGTTGGTGGTTGACATTCTTGAAAAATCATGCAGCGCTGCCTCTGCAATATGGTTGAATGGCATAAATGGGTGGAAAACACAAATATGGCATGCAGGTCACCCTTTGGCTCTCTTTTCTGCTGCCGAATGCCATAAATCACATAAATGTGTGGCCGCATCAGCAGCATCCAAAAAAAAAGTATAAAAAAACAACGGAGAATAAAGGCGAAACAACGACGGCAGCTTAATATCAGCATCAACTTTTAGTTCAATTAAGCGGTAACGTGGATGGATTTTTTTTTAAATTTATAGCTACGATAATGTGAGCATTCGCCTGTGAGAAAGATTATACAAATAATAAGGGAGGAACACCGTTAAAAAGTTATACACACTGACGTTTTTAAGATTGTTTACCTCTATTTTTTATACCCTTGCAGAGGGTATTATAATTTCAGTCAGTTATTGTAACGCAGTGAAGGAGACGTTTCCGACCACATAAAGTATATATATTCTTGATCAGCACCAATAGCCGAGTCCATCTAGCCATGTCCGTCTGTCCGTCTGTCCGTTTCTATGCGAACTAGTCTCTCAGTTTTAAAGCTATCGCAATGAAACTTTCCCAAAAGTCTTCTTTCTATTGCAGGTAGTACATATGTCGGAGCGAGCCGGATCGGACCACTATATCTTAAGGCTCCCATACAAATAATCAAACAAATATAAGAAAATTCATTGTAACTTTGCAGGAAGTAGGCATTTTGATTTCTGACAACTTAAAAAGGTATTTCTTTTATCTGCAAGGGTATATAAGCTTCGGCTGGCC
The DNA here is from genome assembly GCA_037075285.1 of Drosophila lutescens. Taxonomy (NCBI): domain Eukaryota; kingdom Metazoa; phylum Arthropoda; class Insecta; order Diptera; family Drosophilidae; genus Drosophila; species Drosophila lutescens. Next base: position 102,722 of record JBAMCF010000352.1, read on the forward strand.
GAAGCTAGCTTCCTTTCTTGTTTAAATAGTATTTATGATAAACTATTTCATAAATAACTTGAAATAGCTTTACAAATTTTACAGTTTCATAGATTTAATTAATATGGAACACGTAACCCCTGCAATAATCTATAACAGTCATAAAAACAAAGTCGGATTTAATTGAAAGCCATCGAAATTCATTTGTTTAAGGGTTTTAAAAATCACAAAACGAGATGCAGATCCCAAAAAAAAAACCGGAGCTTATAAAAACGTTGTTTTATTTTTTTATTTTTAAAGGCAGTGCAAAAACCACAAGCGAAACAAATGCATGACAGAAACTGAAAGGAGGCAAAAAACGGACAGAAATATTCGACTGAAAGGACAGGCGGATGAACACGGGCCGACAAATGCAGCAAATGCGTTCGCTGCGAATCAATATGAAACCGAGCCAAGCGAAAGGGTAGGGGGAAACAACAACAGTAACAACATTCTGAATAACGTCAAACTAGACCATGAAAACAAGGAAAGCCCCAATGAAAAGATACCTAACATACACTGAGAATTTACCACCAGTTTTACAAATTCAGAATATTTTTGAGGTATTAAAAGGTTTGTTTATTTAATTTTACAAAAATAAAGTTTTCAAAATATTATTAAACTTAAGTGTTATTACTTTTTGCATTTTAATTTCCCATTTTAAAGCTTTTATTTTTGTGGATTATTTTGCTGTGTGTAAAACTCATGGCAAACGTATACGCCCCGTTGCACGTGATGCACCTAAAAGTATGCAACGCCGCTCGTGCAGCAGCCGAGTTCTCAGTGGCCAACTGCGGTTTTGGTTTTTATTATTTTGAATTTCTCCATTTGCCGCTTAGAAGCGAGACAAAAACGCATCACGTTGACCGCAATTAAAGCGAAATGTTCAGGAGAAGATGCTCGGGTTGCTTTGGGGACGAAAGTGGGACAGGTGGAAGCGTTTTTTCTACCCTGCTGGCCAGCTACAAAGAAAGTCTCGCAGCGGTGAGATGAGGACGAAGGAGCATCTATTCCTGACAGTTGAGTGAAAATTTAGCACAAGAAATTTACTGTCAGCTAAAAAAAGAAGAAGAACTTTTTTTGCGGAATTTATTTCAGTGGCAGCAAGAAATTAAAAGACAAAGGTAGCCGCCAGGAAATGAAATGACAATGTGGCCATAGCCGCCAGGAAGACATGTTCTCTTCGACTTTGACGTTGGTTCTCTACCATCGCAGAAATTTAAATGGACATGCTGTTTTTTAAGATGAGAAACAGAAACGCGGAGTCTTTAAGTCCATTAAAAATATCTCATAGTGGTCTTTAGCTTCAAAGTACCTGTAAATGAAACCCTCTATTGATTAAATTTACCCATGCATTTTCATGACACCCCACGATGACCTGCCCCATATATTCACTTCCGTATTCATGAAAGGGAAAGGATTACATCGAATACAATTAGTGTGTGATAAATAGTCCCAGCAGACAAGTGACCCCCTTGAAACGTTTGATGCAATGCCAACAGACGCGCAGGGGCAACAAACATGATAAATCTAAGTTCATCTATTGAAAGTCATTGTGCCGCACTAACTGCCGACAGATGGCTGCATTTTGAGACTTGAGACTACCATGTGGTAACGCCCTTGGGCGGCCAACAACCCTTCTCATCTGACATATTGTGTGAGTCGAGTCAGCTGCTCGGCCTATTTGGCATTTTGTTTCTAAGCCCTGTAGTTTGGTAGTAGTAGTTTGGGCCGCAATTAAAATTGTTAACCCTTCTGTAAAATCGCATTGGGGCTGCTGCTGCTGCTTCTACTGCTGTTGTGGGCCCAGATCCAGCAGCTGTCGCCTCTTTAGTCCAAAATTCGAAATTTATGGTATAAATAATTAAGAAGAAGCAATTTGGTGGTGACGAGGAAAATAGAGCAAATACTAAAACAAATGCACAGAAAAAAAAAATTGATTAAAAAACAGGTTGATAAGTTCAGGTCTATTTTACATTTTTAAATATTAAAATGATATGAATAAAGATTATTTTTATCTTATTTTAAATTTTTTGTTCAAAAAATCTTTGATATAGTAATTTAAAATAGTGTTTTTATTATTTTTATGAAATAACTGAAATGATAATATAGCAAGTTGATATGTTTGAATCATAAATTTGACATTAATCAAATCTGTTTTTTATTGATATGAAATGAGGTCGAACTGACCATATTTCCTTTCGATATTTTTTTCTGTGTATAATAGGGCCGACGGGGGTTATTGACACAGCAAGCCGTGCGAAATGTTGGCCATGACTTAAAGCGGTAGTGATTGTGGATACCCACTGTTGTCAACGACCATCCTTTAAGTTCTGCAGCCGATGGCCGAGGCATTGCTTTTCGATTTTCGGACAAAATGATGGCCGAACTGAAGCTGCAATCTCCCCACATATCCGTAAATACGAATTTATGTTTGCGATTCTCGCTTTTATCGCGCACAAAAGCTGCAGCCGATGTGTTGCACATCCAAAGTTCGAGAGACGGGAACATCTGTCATCCTATCGGATCGACAAGTCGCCTTAAAAACATGCAAATGGATTATTCTGGCTCTTTTCCCATGTCTTTCAAGGAGAAAGGCGAAAACTGTCATCGGCTTGTCGGCGCCTAAATGTATGCCATGAATTTGTGTGCGGCCCGCATATTTGCAGATTGCCCTCTGCAGAGAAACTTTTGCCTTCGGTTCACAACCTTGGAATGTTCGCGGAGGGAAACTTTTGCTGGCAGTGCCCCCAAAAAATAAGAAATACCCCTTGCAGTTCCTTTTGCCCTGCCAAACAATTGGCAAATATTTAAAGTCTAATTGTGAGTTTTTGAGCGATTCAGATGGTACAAATACACACTCTCAGTCTCAAAGAATCTAGCCCACACCTTTGTGCAACATCCTACGAGACCCACTTTGTAGAACGGCACAAAGAAGTCTTCAATTTAGCCAGCGCTCAATGGGATATGCAGTGGGTGGGAGTGGGTGGGAGTGGGGCGGAGTGCAGGGCAGGACAGGGCAGGTCGGGTCGCATTCGCAATCTCCGATCCGATCCGGGGTCGCATACTTATACGTACGAACATATGTATTCGGATATCCATACATCTATATCGAAGGCGCGCCTTTTGTGCTTCTGACACTTGTCAAAGCTATAGGAATTTCGAAATAAACAATGTAGGTATCAGTCGACAGTGCACATTGTCCTAGGATACTAAAAACATGGATTGTTTCGGCTGGGTCAAAAAAATTGTCAATTTGAGATACAGGAAATTAATAAAAAAATAAAATATATCGAGGAAAAACTATTTACTAATGAAATCCAAAGGAATTCAACTGTGTTAAACTGGGTACTTGAAAATTATCCTTAGCACATGGATAGGGAGACAAAGAATCCCAATAAAAGCCAAGCGGATTTTATGTTTGTTAATTCGTAAAAAAACAAATATTTTATGAGTTGTAAATTACTCAAACTTCTAAAAATGACCTCGAGTCCGCTAAAGTACTCAATAGTAAACATAGGTCGATTAAATCACTAATTAACAAAAAGGGAGACACGCCCTATAACAATCGCATAATGCAAATGCATAAGAAATGCGTACGTTTGAATTCAACAATTAAGTAATTAGTTGTTGTTCACGTCTGAAATTGGGAAACAGATTACACTGGCACTGATAATATCTTGTAAAGTTTAGCTAAATAAATATGGAAAATATATATATTAACCAATTCAACCAGAAAGTATTATTTTAGGTACTTATACAGATAATTTAAGGATTTTTAAAATTAGTTAGTTATTTTTGGCAATGATCATATCTTGTAAAGTTTGTCTAAATAAATATGGAAAATATATATAAATCCAATTCAACCGGAAAACATTTTCAGATACTGTTATTGATGTTTAAGCCACTGTACTTTGCCATCTATACTCTTGTGCCGATGTGGGGTTCGGTATATCTTAATGGTGAGCCTGTGTGTATGTATATACAAAGCTACGGTTTGTTGAGCAGCTGCTGGTTGCAAAGGACGTTAGGAACTCACACCAGTACACTACTCACACACAAACAGGCGCAAAGCGAGGACCCCTAACTGTCATAAACTAGGATTATGTTGCATAAGCCTGCCTGCTTCATTGTTATTGTTGTCGTGGATTGGATGTAGAGATGCCTACACAGTTTAAAGGAGAAAAAAGCTCTGTTGCTCCAAAGCCGATAATTACATTTTCGTTGAAAATTGATGGGTGTGTGTCATTCTATGCAGAGATTGCTACCCAAAAGTCCTTGCGAACTAATTGCTGCCTGTGGGACTTTGGTGCCGAGACAATTCTTCTCGATTTGAGAGCCAATTAGAGCTGGCGACATTTGTTAGTCAAGAGCTTAAATGCGTAATTTGATCCATTTTCTGGAAAGAGATAAAAGTGTGGGCCAGTAGGTCCTAGGAGCAAGGACAACTGGGCCAACTTTCCATTACCGCCAGTGAGTAAATCAAATTTTCCCTCGCATAATCAATATAATTCGCCTGTGTGCCCGTGAATGTGTGGGCTGTGGTGCTGCGCTTAGTTCTCTGTTCTCCGCTCTATGGGCACGGGGACAATGGCGAAAAGTTCGACTTGCTGCTTCATTAAATTTAATTTATAAACTTGCCATAAGCACTAAATCACTGTGCAGCATCTGGAGGACGGAGGACGGGGCCACTGGCAGGCCAGGAGACACCACTCCCATGGTGACTGCTTCTTCGCTGCTGCGTTGGCACACAAGGAACTGCATAAAATGGCGACCAGTGGCCAAAATGGCGGTCCATAAACATCCGGTCTTCTTGGTTATTTTTCCTTTCTCCCTTTCTTTTTGGTTTCTGCAGCTGCTGACCGTTATTTACATGGCAACAAAATGCCAAGCGAAGGAGGAGGAACATATAAAAACCCAAAATATGAACATATTTATGCAAAAGGACCACACGAGGACTGCAAAGAAGGGATCCTTTGACAAACCATTTAGAAAATCCGAAAGAAAAAGTGTAAGGCTGAAAAGTTACACGCTCAAAAATAGTTATATGGTGATGAAAAAACTAATTTTTATTTACAATATGCATATCTAGTACATCAATCAATAATAATTTTTTTCGATTTATTTTGATAACCTTTTGTTTTTCTTAAAATAATTACACAAATGTTTTTCTGGCAAAAAATAAAAAGGTGAAAGGTACAGGAGTTTTTTGTATAATGACGAACGATTACTTTTTTGCAACCACTTTCTCAAACCGCAATATTCTTTAAAATTTCAAAAGCAGTAAGTTGCTGAGATCTTTTCTTCAAAAAAATATATTTCACCACATTTATTCGTTGAAAATGTTCTGCAACTTGTTAGTAAAAACAAGAGAGAACGCTATAGTCGGGTGCCCCGACAATCAGATACCCGTTATTCAGGTAAAGGGAGTGCGAGGGAGATGGAGATAGAAACTTTGAACACGCATAACTTTTTAACGAATGGTCTGATTTGAATTTCTTCTACATTTCGATAGGTATTGATAGACACAATAAAACTGCATTTTTACTTTTCCGAAATATTGAAATTTTTAAAATCGTATATAAGCGATTGTGGGCGTTAGAGGGGGCGTGGCACCTTTTTGAAACAAACTTGCGCTGCGTAGGAACTCCTAGAATCTGCATGCAAAATGCCAATCTTCTAGCTTTTATAGTTTCCGAGATCTCAGCGTTCATACAGACAGACAGACAGACAGACGGACAGACAGACGGACAGACGGACATGGCTAGATCGACTCGGCTAGTGATCCTGATCAAGAATATATATACTTTATGGGGTCGGAAACGCTTCCTTCTAGCTGTTACATACTTTTGCACGAATACAATATACCCTTTTACTCTACGAGTAACGGGTATAATCATCTCACGATTAAATTATGCGTCCGCTAATTAATATTACAGTTTGGTACCTTACCCTACTCGTCGCATTACCCTACACTCACTTCACTTCACAAAAAGGTAAATGTTAAAAAGGCAACAAGCTAAAAAGAACGATAAATGCTAAAAACTAAAAACGCTTGACATACAGAACTACAAAAACAAGGGAACCAACTATAAAAAGGCCAACATTTGTGTTTTCTTTATTGAAGCTGTCTAAGTCGACATGCCAGCCATTTGTTTGTTGTTGACATTTTTGTACTTTTTCCCTTATCCTGTTGTTGTTGCTCAAGCATTTCCGCTTGGCGCTAAAATGTGTGCTACACTTTTTTTTGTTTGCCCCACAAACCCACACATACTCTCACTTGCACACTCACACGTTTAAGATGGCTGCCTGTTTGTGTCAGGGACCGTCTTTAAGGGACGACAATTTATAAGACCACGCCCCCAACTGGCGTGACCCCGCCCCGCCTTGATTTTTCCTTTTCCTGCGTGTGACAAGCGCGTGTGTCGAGTGATTTTTCGGTTCGAGCTGACTTCTGACTTTTGATAATCGGAATTAGCTGCAAAAACCAGAAGTCATCACGTCCCTGCTACAATCCCAGTGGCCAATTGTGTGTACCTGTTGGGGGCTTTAATTAAGTTGCTTCTCGGCTTGGACGTGAGATCTGATGACGCCCTTGTGCTGCTCAAATCGGAAAGCAACACATGGGGTTTTCAAAATTTTCCATTCATCATTGATCTATTGTTAACCGGTCTAAATTCAGAACCTTTGTTTTTACGCAGAAAAACTTAAAGCTTTTTAAAATAAAAAAGTTTGGTACATTTCCTTTTGAGCTCTCATCATGAGTTGAGTTCTCATCATTCTTAAAACTAGACATTCCATATCCATTTGTAAATCAGATGCAATTATAAATACTTCAAATTTATATGAGGAGATAATATTATCTTAAGTTAAGTTAATTGTGCTCTGTAAAAGCTTACCCATAAATGCATACGACATCGAAGATAAAAACTGAGGAGCAAATCTCACTTAGACATACAAACACACCCGAAAAAAACGTAATACCTTGTGTTAAAAACATACTAGTTGTAGTAGAAGAATGTGGTAATGATTTTAAACTAAATAATATAACATCTGGACTCTGTAGTTTACCTATTATTAATTTTATATCTTGTAGTTTTAGTTTAATACCAAATGTTTCACTTTAATACTTCCGAAAGTATAAATTTAATACTTAAGATCAATCAAGATCTTATCCTATCTTAACACTCAATAGCTTAGAAATATGATTTCAGAAATAAGGTTCAAACAGTTTAGTTTCTGTTTCATTTTCTTTTCGGTGCATGAGAATTTTTCCACTATTTCCCATCCCTTTGGTTCCAAGTTGATGGGCCACTTACCTATGGATAATCAGCGTCTAAATCAGCAGCGTTTCAAAGGCATTCAGACATCGCGGCGCCCACTAAAAGCGTTATAAGAGCATTTCCGCGGAAGCCTTTCGACTCGGCCCATTGAACTATAAACTATAACAGGTGAGAGACAATTGGCGCCATCCAAGGCGGTCCTTTGAATTATGTTAAGTGGACGAGTGTCTCTGCTCTTTCATTCCATTCTGTCCTTTTCAATTGTATTTATTTGCGCGAACTGGGCCCAATGGCGGATGACAAAAAGACGCTTGACCTTAGGGCCCAAAAGGCAAGTCCTGAGTGCCCACTCACAGGACGAAGGATGGCGAAGGCGATGGCGATGGACTACATGTTTGTCGCCAGAGACAAAATTCGTTACTCGCAGCGATGAGATGCTTTTTTTCTGAGCCACACAGCCCCCTCTCTTTCTCTGTTCCTCGCGCTGTCTTTTTCGCAACAACAGCGAAAATTTTCAATGTTGTATGCGAAATTGTTGACAAAGTTCGCCTCAAGGCAAACACAATGGCAAAGTGGGCTGGGGAGTCTCAGTTTCAAGGCAGCCGTCGCCCGCCCTCGCTGACTACATAAAAATAAAATTACACAAGAAATTAAATTAGCGCAAATAGGAGCAAGGAACAAAAAGAGAAGCGAAGGGAGAATTAAAATTTACTTGCAATAAAAACGACTGCGGCAGTGTTGTGACACTTGAACGAGCGAAAGACAAACAGCGGTAACAAACGAAAACAATAAATTAAATTCAGAGGAGCAGGGCCAAAGGCGTCAAAGGCGACTGAGTATCCCGAGTGGCAGGCTCAAGGATCTGCAGTGCCACCTCCTCCAATCTGCCACCGCCCACCTCCCATCCAGTCGCTCAGACGTCTCGGCATCAACATCCAACCCTCGGACTCGAGTGGCCTCATAATAAACAGGCAGCCGACTAAAGTGCAACTGTGACGCACTTCAAGAAGGCGGCAGTGAAATCCACCATTTGAGTGCGGGCAGGGATCACATTGCTGGAAAAGATATAGCACAATTACGTCCGGATGAGCGACAGGTGGTTACATTGGCTAGAAAGGAGGGCTCCACCGATTTAATCAGAGTTTCAGAATGTTAATAAAATTTATCAGTTTGAATCTATATATTTTGTTGCATACTTTTAGACACCTTATTAAAACGATTTGAAATAAAATTTATACCTACTAAATTTCTTAAAACATACATCTCCCATAAAATATACTTAAATGGGCTTTACGGATATCTTAAGAGTTCCGAAATAACTTATAAAAGTGCCCAAAATTAATCAGTTCGAATCTATATTTTGTTGCATACTTTTAGACACCTTTTTAAAACAATAATAGTCAAACAATTAAAAAAAACATGCCTACTAAATTTATAAAAACAAACATTATAGCATTTTTTTTAAATTTGTAAAGTGTAAAATATCTATAATGCATTGTATTTTTGACATTGGTCCTATAAAAGTGCAATACAATGGCCATAATTGTTATTTACCATCTACGTAATTATGCATTCTAGCCATTTGGCTGGCAAAACGAATCATTTGTATTTAAACAATTATTTTAATAGCTTTTCCTTCATTTATTTAGCCTGCAGGTCACTCTGCAGATCCTGACAACGAATTTGGCAAATGGATTTTAGTGGGCTATTTTTGGCAAACGTTGCATACCTCGGGGAAAGTTTCTGTGAAGGACAAGCGGCTTTCACTCTCCCTTCTCCCTTTTGCCCATGCTATATGTAAATTGTGCCATTTTTGCGTTTTACGTATGTCAATTTAAAATGCAATTGGAATTGCGACAGCTAGCTAGAAACTGGCAGTGGGACTTTGGAGGGCGTGGGAGGATATGAACCAGTTTATCCTTGGTGGTTGCACTGTGTGTGTGTGTGCTGATGAGGGGGCGTGGCTGAGGTTGTGCCTGCGTAATGAAACAGTGCGTCAAATATTAGCCATTGGAGGCAAAAGTTTTGCAAAACTGCAGCGAGAAGCGGCAAAAGCCGCAGTAAAGGCGGCGAGGAAAATTTGTACAGGCGCCCACATGAGATGGGGTTGGGATTTCATACAGAGAGAGAGCGACAGATACATCCATACAACTGTCTAACCATCCAACTATCTTTTTTGTATTTGTAGCGGCCCAGGGGACAAGTTGGCGAAGCGAGGTTATCTGTGCCTACGCACAGCTTGAAAGCCGCTTTCCCCCTCCAATCCACATCCACCCACTCGCATCCACTCTTTGCATATCTGTGAAACCATTTAACAAAAATTGACAGGTGCTTCAGGTGTTGTTTGTGGAATATTCACTCATCTGAGTGCCGAATTTCAGTTGGGAGTGCACAACTAAAAATTCCTGAAATTGTTCGCCACACCGACATGACCAATGGAAAACCAAATGTGCAAATACCAAAACAAACATTTATTTGCAAACAATTTGAGAGCATAAAACGATGTAAAAATAAGTGAATTGATGTGCAAAATTACACAATGAATTTATCAAAATTTTTCCTTGTAAATTCATGCAATTTAAATAGGTGCATGGGATCTTTTGTACAATTATTAATGGCATTTCTGGTGCTAATATGAATTTAATGTAAACCCAAAAAAAACTTGATATGAAACTATGATCAATTTGATGTTATGTGGTATCAATTTTGACTTGATATGCGTGCACCTCAATTCGATATGCTCGAAATGAAAGCAACAGGCCAGTTCGAAATTCGCATGTGTTTTTTCCCTCCTACTCATGTATGTAACTGTAAGTACTATCTCGATCTATTTCCAATTGAGAGAGTTTGTACTTCTCCGAGAGAGAGATTTCGCAAAAAACGACATGCGTATGCAATACCAGAAATTTACCATGCGCATATCGATTTGACCGCAACATGTTTTTTTGTGTGTAAAAAGTGAATGTTAAAATATTTGTTGTCATAAGCAAAATAATAAATACTCCTATGAAATTTTTCCCTGTACAAATTGACACTGTTCATATTCATTTATCGTTTTGCTAAACTTTTTTGAAGCCATTTTATGTGCCCTGTGCCCTGTTTCCACGTGATTTTTGTATTTCTGCCTTGTTTTGAAATTCAATTTGGGCGCAGGAACATTCCCCGCTCCAACCACGCCCGGAAAACTAATTAAATTAACAAAAGCCCTGCAGAGCCGTCTGTTTTCCATCAGCCAACGCCATAATACACACACCACAAGGCAAACAATATTAACCACAATTGAAATCCAAAACACGGCACGCACACGGATATAAGTCAATAAAAGTTCAATACCAACAACATACATACGTACGCCCTTCCCTTATTTAAGCAATTTCTCTTTTTTTCTGTGCAAACATTCGTTGGCGCTGAAAAGATACGGATAAATTCAAATTGAAACGAAATGTAAACGAATTCCGGTGCGAGGAAAAATCGAAAAATCCTGATGGGGATGCTGATGGCTGATGAGGAGGCGACTTTAAAGCGCTCGAGAATGTTGCCTACATTTCGGGCTGCTGCGCAATCAATCATGGCCGAAATCAATTTCCAAGTATGAAAACGAAAACTCACACACACACACACACAAACTGATGGAAGGGAAGTGCGTAGTTGCCCGAATGACATCCCATATCTCCAGTGCCCTTGGACTTGTCTATTTTAACAGCTGCTGGAGGTGAAGCAGAAGCTGTAGCATCAGTAGAAGCTGCACCGACACAAACAATGCTCATTAAAATTGGCAAATCATGCGGAAAATGTGTAAATAGCAATTACACAGATACCCAGTGCGCACACTGCGTATGTGTAATAATGACTTTGTTTACTACGAAAATGTTAAGGGTCCCGAGATGCCAGCGATTAAAGTGGATCTATGTTTATTGGTAGGGAAATTCCTTGGAAAATTAATTAGATGAGAATGCTTGTTTATTGATTGAGATTGCCCATTATAGTTCCATTATGTTTTTAGCTAATAAATATGTTCCAATTTATGTTTATGCTAAAAATATTTCTAATTTATTGTATTTTTAATGGCCAAAAAAATGACCATTTATTTTCTAAAATATCGCCATTAGCGCCAAATAAAACTTGGATTTTTAATTACTCCCTTTTGGGATACAGAAAGATAAAAGGAAAATGAAAGTCAGCTCTCATGATTGATTGCCCATCGAGCGGCTTTGTTGGGTTGGCAGAATTTGCATTAGGCACGTCGGTCATTTCAGGCTTGATTGCCCGAAAAAAGTGTGTGTGGTTGGGAAAAGAGCAGAAAGTTTGTTTTAAATTATAGTCAATTATATAACGGCACATTAGCTTTGAAATATTCGGGCCATTTAAACGCTTGAGTGCAGCTTTTAATGGGTATGTAGGGTTTTTCGACGTTTGAGGTGTAATTAGCATTGATGATGTGGTATTCTTGGTAAATATCCAAATTAGTTTAATGAACTTTTAATTGATTTGCGGAGTCATATGCTTTTAATATGAAGTAAGAAACAATTAATTTAATATTCTGGTAAAACATAATACTGGGAAAATATAAAAAAAAAAATTTACCTATTTTAGCATGATCTATTATTATTGATATTGTTACTTCGCATTAAAAACAAGAAAGGAAGCTAGTTTCGGCCAGCCGAAGCTTATATACCCTTGCAGATCATTCCTATTAATTTACAAATCGCAAAAATGTTAAATTTCCTATTATTTCTCTTATTTCCGATCGTTCCTATGGCAGCTATATGATATAGTAGTTCGATTTTGATAAAATTAAAATCGAAATTCGGAAATATTTAAAAAGAGTCATATCCCAGAGTAGAAGAGAATACAATAAAAACCAACGAAGCAATAATTTATTTCCTATTATATTCCCATTAATTTTTGGATCGTTTCTATGGCAGCTATATGATATAGTCGTCCGATTTTAAAAAAAATTTATTCGAAATTCAGAATTAGATAAAAAATGGCATTTCCAAAAGTAGGAGGCTCTAGGTTCAAAAACACCCAAGATAAATTTTTTTTGCATTTTTTCCCCCGATTATTCCTATGGGAGCTATATGATATAGTTGTCCGATCCGGCTCGTTCCGACTTATATACTACCTGCAATAGATAGAAGACTTTTGGGAAAGTTTTAGCCCGATAGCTTTAAAACTGAGAGACTAGTTTGCGTAGAAACAGACGGACAGACGGACAGACGGACGGACAGACGGACAGACGGACATGGCTAAATCGACTCGTCTAGTGATGCTGATCAAGAATATATATACTTTATGGGGTCGGAAACGTCTCCTTCACTGCGTTGCAAACTTCTGACTGAAATCATAATACCCTCTGCAAGGGTATAAAAATGTGGTAGGAAAATTCTCTAAAAAATTTCGTCACAAAATTTTAGCAAAGTGTATTTTGCTTGCGCCAAAGCAGAAAAATTCGCAGTTGGTTCTTATGCTCTATTCAGGCGATGATGTCGTTTTTGCACCTAGTCGGCAATTAATTTGGGCCAACTCTCGAAAGGACCTAAGCACTTAGGACCTGGAAGCAGGCAGTTGGCCAAAAAATCAATGCCACATGTTAAATATCGTGGGAAAAACACAAATACAAGTGGCGCCTGGGGGCGTGGCAGAAGGTTTGAGGCAGGAGGGTTAAATGTTGAATGAGAGCTGGCAGCAAATTTGCACAGCGCAAAGCATAATGAACATTGTTGTCGCACTTCCTGTCTCTCAGCCTCGGCTTGGGTTTTTTTCCTGTTCTGTTTTCCCGACGTTGTTGGGTCATAAAAGATGGAAATACTTCAGGCACACAAAAGCCAACAGCATTGACGAAAAGTCAACGTCAACTTCCCTGAAAACGAGCCGCAGTCTTTTCTCCGTCCTGTCGTCCTGCCGTCTGTCGTCCTGTTGGGCCGTTAAGTGTGCAATATTTATTTTGTATAAAACGCGTGCCAGGAATAACAACGGCGGGCAAAGCGAAGCCATTAAATGAGAGGCAAAGGTAGAGGCTAATGCTTTAACTCCACGAAAGGATATTTTCATTTAGTCCTGGACTTTGGCCCAGTAAATGTTATGGCAATAAGAAGAGTGAAAAGATTTTTTCCATACATCTTTAAAAATAAGAATTATTTTTTGGGTATAAAACATTTGAAAAAAAAAGGAACTCTTATATTTTTTTAAGGGTATTATTTTAGTCATGTTTTTTTTTAATTCAGCACACCCCACAATTTACCTTTGTTTTGTGAAGTGCGACTGCGCTCCAACATTAATTGAAATATTTATGCCAGACTTTCTGATATAAGTTATTTTTAGCCGGGTTTTGGGTAATATTTTTTCAGTTATTATTTATTCATTTGGACCGCTGAATAATGTGTTATTTTGGAATCGGGGTTTCCACCAAACTTATTCAACCGTACGCAAGGCCACGCCTCTTCAACATCCAGTGATGTTTTTTTTTTTGTGATTTCCATCTTACATTATTACCTCTTTTTAAGTTTTAGGTTGAATAGATGCTAATGACGGGTAAACATTTATTTTCAAAATGTATTTGTATTTTTCTGAACTGTCCATCCAAGCGCATCAAAACAAAACAGTTATGTTTATCGCTCAAATGGCAAAAGTAATATATGCATTGGTTTGCGAAAAAAACTGTCATTCAGTAACTCAATTATGATTCAAGATTTTATATAATTAAATTATGTGAATAAATTAAATCTTTTCTGACCTACGATTTGATGTAATTAAATATATGCGCTTGTTAAAGATGCTAAAATCTCTTTCATGTAACGCGTTTTTAATTGATTTAGTGACTTACAGAACAACTGAATGGGAATTACATTTTTATACCCTTGCAGAGGGTATTATGATTTCAGTCAGAAGTTTGCAACGCAGTGAAGGAGACGTTTCCGACCCCATAAAGTATATATATTCTTGATCAGCATCACTAGACGAGTCGATTTAGCCATGTCCGTCTGTCCGTCTGTCCGTCTGTCCGTCTGTCCGTCTGTCCGTCCGTCTGTCCGTCTGTCCGTCTGTTTCTACGCAAACTAGTCTCTCAGTTTTAAAGCTATCGGGCTAAAACTTTCCCAAAAGTCTTCTATCTATTGCAGGTAGTATATAAGTCGGAACGAGCCGGATCGGACAACTATATCATATAGCTCCCATAGGAATAATCGGGGGAAAAAATGCAAAAAAAATTTATCTTGGGTGTTTTTGAACCTAGAGCCTCCTACTTTTGGAAATGCCATTTTTTATCTAATTCTGAATTTCGAATAAATTTTTTTAAAATCGGACGACTATATCATATAGCTGCCATAGAAACGATCCAAAAATTAATGGGAATATAATAGGAAATAAATTATTGCTTCGTTGACTTTTATTGTATTCTCTTCTACTCTGGGATATGAGTCTTATTAAATGTTTTCGAATTTCGATTTTAATTTTATCAATATCGAACTACTATATCATATAGCTGTCTTTTTATACCCTTGCAGAGGGTATTATGATTTCAGTCAGAAGTTTGCAACGCAGTGAAGGAGACGTTTCCGACCCCATGAAGTATATATATTCTTGATCAGCATCACTAGACGAGTCGATCTAGCCATGTCCGTCTGTCCGTCCGTCTGTCCGTCTGTCCGTCTGTCCGTCTGTCTGTCTGTCCGTCTGTCCGTCTGTCTGTCTGTCTGTTTCTACGCAAACTAGTCTCTCAGTTTTTAAGCTATCGGGATGAAACTTTCCCAAAAGTCTTCTTCCTATTGCAGGTAGTATATAAGTCGGAACCGACCGGATCGGACAACTATATCCTATAGCTCCCATAGGAAGGATCGGAAAAAAAAAACGTTAACAAATTCTAGCTTCGGTGTTTTTTGAAGTATTACCTTCTTATCTTGGGAATATTATATTTTATATATTTCTGAATTTCGAATTAAATATTTAAAAAATCGGATCACTATATCATATAGCTGCCATAGGAACGGTCGAAAAATTAAGTGGAAATTAATAGGAAAAAAATTATATCTTTGTTGATTTTTATTACATTCTCTTCTACTCTGGGATATGACTATTTTTAAATATTTCCGAATTTCGATTTTAATTTTAAAAAGATCGAACTACTATATCATTTAGCTGCCATAGAAACGATCGAAAAATTTATGTGAAATAATAGGAAATTTAACATTTTTGCGATTTGTAAAATAATAGAATGATCTGCAAGGGTATATAAGCTTCGGCTTGCCGAAGCTAGCTTCCTTTCTTGTTTTTATTAGTTTTTTGTAATTAAGTTAAAAATATTTAAATAAGAAATGTACCTACATATTAAAAGGAAAATAATTTTATTGCTTATTGTTAAACTCATTGGTATTGAGTCGAACATAAATAAAACAAAAATCTATATGAAGACGTACTAAAAATCTTGCAAATCACTCAATTAACTTTGAGACCTTTTCGGTTAATTGAAATTCGGACGCTGATCGCACGCACTTGATTATGGGGCAGAAAACACAATTTTCCCACCATTTTGATTGCAATTTGGATGCCATTTGTCAATATCAACAGATAATTCAATATATGTTTATTTAATTGACTCAATTGAATCAGTTCTTGGCTGTGCCCCTCATAAATTTCAAAATCAGACCAATTATGCACACCGATCGATCAGCAATCGAAGCATCAATTCCGTGGATGCAGTGACTTTGAAATATGTAATTTTTGACATTGCGACAGATCGAATTTGAGTGTTGCTAAGTTGGAGAGCAGAGCATTGTGTCAATTGAAGGTGAGATGCTTGCCACAAGCGAATGCCAGTTTGGGGCACGTTGATCAATCGAGCGATCGTGATCGCGATCGCGATCGTTTATTTGCCGCCTTGGTTCAATTTAATTGACCGACGGCGGTGACGTCGCACATGCAATAAACTCATCGGCGTGGGAGCCCGCCGCCTTCTATGAGAGATCTCGGCAGAGAAAGTGCCACATAATTGATGCGTGCGGCAAGGTCGGCCAGATGTCAATTGGACATCGGTGCGCCAAAGCCGCACACGTGCAAAATGGGGGAAAGTGCGTGTGCAGGTCCCCAGCAACTAACCATAAATGAATGCAACGTGCTGCAGCGCAGCCTGCTAGGAATTTATGCTCTCCGCTTAAATAATTCACGCGGCGTGGGCTCAAGGACATCGCATCGCCAGCTTGGGTCCACAAATAGCGAGAGCCCTCCGAAGTATGCAATGCCAGAAACACTGCCGCAAACACACCGAGTGTATAAAAATAAAAGTATAGAAGAGTACATGTTTCGGGCACCGAAAATAAAATGCCATTTTAATTTCATTGCAACGCGCTTCACTAATTTGGTTTGCTTTCTGTTTTAGTTCCACCATCCACCTCCCCGTAACCGCATTTTATGACCAAGAGCCAGCAAAAAGATTTCCCAGTCCTGCCAAAAACATCTCATTTTCATTTGCCGTCCTTTAAAATGCATTAAGTGCAATGCCAAAATTTTTAAAAGTTTCCATTAAGAGAAATGCGTCAGTATCAAGAATTCTTTTTCGATTAAAGACACTCTTAAAATGTTGTGGGGCTTTTAATCAGGTTTGCTATAAAATGAAGAGCACTTCTCTGAATACAAAATTTGTATTACAAAATCAATGTGGATAACAGACTTTCCTTTGCATAAAACGAAAGCAATTTGCTCTTTGCTAAAGCCATTTTAAACCTAATTAAAATCAAATTTGCCTGCTTATTACCGAAATTCTTACTGCTAGTTTGGCATTTATTTTTAATTTTCCAACATCCTGGCAGGTCGGCTTGGCAAAGCTTCAAATAACAGTTCGGCCGGCCAAGAAAAAACGTGGTGCTTTAGGTAATTATGCGATTATCTTTGTTTCCTATCCCATTCCGACCTGGCAAAACCATCCCCTTAATTTCACCGAAGCCCGGTCTAATTTCATTACGCATGCAAATCGCGCAGTTTTCGCCATCTGCCGATTGCTGCCAAGTCTTTTAAAAGAATTCCACATAGAAAACTCGGATTGTTTTGCAAAACACAACAAAATGGGTCCCCCCGTTCTGTTGTTTTTATAGCGAATAGAAGATACTTTTGATAAAATCAGAATAATATGATTCGTTTTAGACAAATCACATCTAAAAAACAATAAACAGACAAAATTACTTCATGAATTGCGACTTATTGGGTGCAAAATCATGGTCAAAACATTTTAAACGCTAAATGAAATATTTTCAAAATGAAGCGTTTTAATTTTTAAAATGTTTCAAAACAATTTTACACCAAAAACGACTTTTTAAAACATTTTATTTTCTTTGTAAAGTCTTGTAATAATGATAATTAAATTGTAAATATTAATGTTATTTATATATATATTTATATTTATATATATTTAGATAAATTGAAACACCAATCTTCTTTAAATTTAAACGCCAAACAACGAAAACCTTGTGATAAGAAATATACCCATTCCGGAATAAAAGAGAAATAACTTTCAGCAAAAATCTCATTAAAAGTTTTCGGCATTCTTGGTTCGTCTTTGTTGCGTCTCGAATTTGGCTCACAATTATTCGGCATAATCAGCCAAGAAGTCGCGTGCTAACCTGTCCAGGACTTAAACAGGGTTTGTTGGTGGCTATTCAAGCGTGCAGGGTCGGGGGAAGCGAATGCGGGACAGAAAAAGGTTCCCCTATAATTTGTTTTTATGTATTTTAATTTGTTTTCTTTTCGGTCAGCAGCCGGCGAAGTAGAAACGCGTGCAGCACACAATTTCCACAAAAACGTTTGAAATAAAAAATATATACCTATTAAAATAATTCGAAACCCTCGAGTTTATGTATTTAATGTTATGTGTTTAACGAAAGGAAAGGAACGATAACATGTGCTGTTTATAACCTATGTATTATAATTATTAACTAAATAAGAAAATAAGTAAAGATACAAGGAGAGTCGAATAATTTATAATAAGATTTTTATACATTTTACACAGAGAAAATTATCAAAAGTTTTAGGTGCAAAATAAGGGGTGAAACATTTTAAAAAGTAAAACGCTTCATACAAATTTTATTTTACTTTGCATTTTTAAAACGTTTTCATTTTTATTTTTAAAACGTTTTTATATGAAAACGGCACCTAAAACGTTGTGTAATTTTCTCTGTGTAGGCTTATTCTTTTTAACCCTATTAATAATCCTAAAATGTATATAGAAATTCGAAAAAAATTCTTTTATAATCGAAATTTTCTGCGAAAGTTGTAAATATTAAGGATTCTTGAATACCTATTCCAATGATTTTAAGCTTCTGTGGGAGTAAATCTGTGCATGTGCGATGGGCGAAAGTGATAATTTTAAAATTTCTCCGAAAAAAGGGGTAGGGTAGAGTGGATAGGAAAAGGGTGCTCCTAATTCCCACGGCTGCTTGGCTGCTGGGCTGCTGGGCTGCTGGGTGCACATGCCCCTGACATTTAAGCTTCATACAATCCACTGGCTACAGGACGAGCAAGAACAACAACAGCGCTTGCCACCGTTTGTGGCAGCCAATGTCAGAGAACGCTACTCGCTGATTGGCTACCCGCTGAATGCTGAATTCGGAATGCTGCATGCTGCAATCCCAATTGTTTTTGGCCTGGCCCATGTTTTCGTGATGTCCTGCAGGACATAGATTGCCCGTTGATTTCTTCATTCTTGACTTACCTTGACTTTTGGCGCTACATTTGATTGAAGACCGACGTCTGTCGTCCCTTTTGCTGCATGGATTTTCCACTAATTAGTCACACAATCGAAGCACTTTGCATTGTTGTTTATATATTGCGTTTTTCGAATTCCCCTTTGCCTTTGCCTTTGCCCGTTTTGGGTCATACACACACACATACGCACGCACACGGATATTCGGGAGTATCCTTCAGGTGCAGGTGCTGAGCGTTTGCATTAGTTTTCACCAAAAGATCTCCAGGTATAATAGTCACGGACCACAAAAATGTTTTCAAGCTCTCGATTTTCTGTCGAGTCCAGAGTCTGTCGCCCAACTGAAATTGTCGAGCGAGTCGGCAAAGCAGAAAAGCAGAAAAGCTGCCTCTATTTTATACACTCGCGCGTGTGTGTGTGAGAGAGAGCCAGGAGGGCCAGTGTATTGGTGCCAGGAGCCACGTGAACGTGCGTCAGCTGTGTCAAGCCAAAAACCAGCATAATTGCCTCTCGAAGCCTCTCTCAAAGCTCCGCTCTCCGAGCTTCACGTCACCTGATGTGGCGTCACTTCATTCTATTTATTTTCGTGTTGTTGTCTTGTTGCAAAAAGCCGGTTTTTCCCCCTGTCTGTAGTGGTGGACCGAATGTCCTGGGGCCAGGAGTCAACCAACAACAATTGGCCAACTCCTGAGGGTTAGTCCGCATATCGCGACTTCAGGCTTCCAGCCAGGTGGGCTGGCAAATGATGGACGATGAATCATTTGCCAGTTGCGAGGGATTCGCGCTAAATGCCGAAAATCGATTCAGGGCGGCATACGAAACACGTAAGAAGGCATAAAACATATGCACCAATTGATTCCGAGATGTTTTTGAAAAATTAGAGAATTTGTTATTTAAATCCAGGATAATGCTTGTTGTTCTAAACTATTGTTAATCATAAAAAAGTTGTACTTTTAATATAAAATATATATTTTTTATTAAATAAATTGTTTGCTTTAAACATCAAAGTAGTTCTACAAAACACAGTTAGGTAACCTATAGGTTACCATTGTAATAGTGAATTGCAAGCTTTGATTTAATTTGTTATTTAATTTATTTATCCACCTAAATTCTTATTATTATATCATTTTATGTTAGCCAATCCATAATCCTGAATTGAGATGATTGCGGGAACATCCCTCGGCATCTTGAGTCCCTTCCATTTAGTTAGACACAGCGGCGTCTGCTCTCTCTCGATAAGGACCCTCAATCTCAATGGCCGTGCTCTCCCGCTCCGCCATTCTCTCGCGCCGAAGGATGCCGTGTGCACCTGCCTCAATGTGCGTGCTCAATGAAAAGCTTGGCGAAAAAGAGAGCATACTCTCCGCTCCGAGATTGATGTAACAGAGCTTTTTTTGGCTTCGATTCGAAACCATGCAGAATGCAGGGCGCTTCCTGAATTTTTTTGCTCACGGGGGGTGGCGCCTCGCCTTCGCGGCCGCTGAAGGCCGTCGCAATCATTTTTTATTAGGAAAGGTTAGTTGTGTTTGCTGCTGTTGTTGTTGGCTCGGTTGCCTCTGAGGCGTGAACTGTTAAACAGACAAAAGCTGTCCGCTGTGCTGTGCTTTTTGCGAAAGGCGTGGGCGTGGCCGCGACACTTGTCCGGAGTTGCAGTGCTTCCAACTTGCAACAGCGAAAGGTACAAAGGAAATGTAAACACACAAGTTAAATAAAGCTGGCCAACAAAAGGATTGTTTACCATCAGAGTCTCTAAATGCTTTCACTTGAAGTGAAAGTAGTGCTTTCTGCTGATTTTTTTTGCCTTTTTTGTTTTCTTTGAAATCATTTCTAAAAATACTTATTTCAAATCCTGTTTAATTTTGAATATATTTATATCAGAGCCCGAG
The DNA here is from genome assembly GCA_037075285.1 of Drosophila lutescens. Taxonomy (NCBI): domain Eukaryota; kingdom Metazoa; phylum Arthropoda; class Insecta; order Diptera; family Drosophilidae; genus Drosophila; species Drosophila lutescens. Next base: position 123,598 of record JBAMCF010000352.1, read on the forward strand.
AAACCGATGAGAGCCATTTTGATTCTGAACCTAACCGGAACCACACTTTTTTTAAACGGTGTGGACAAGACTAGAAAAACAAAAGAGGTGTTATGAAAAAAATTTTTAAAAAATTGTCATTACTTAAAAAAAAAAAATGTTGTATTTTAACTCTGGTTTGAACTTGAGCATGTTGGCAACCCGGCTCACTAACCGGAATTTTCACAACTGTTTAGGCTTAAACGTCGAACCAGGCCAAAGAGATTAGTATATTTTCAAAAACCTTTATTTGGTTATTCATTCAAAGTGTTGACTAAGTTTTCCAATTCGCCTGTAATTTTGTCAGTCATAAAAGGTGAATTTAGCTTTTTAAAAAATGGCGTAATGAGCGATTCTAGTTACGTATACATCGAGCTTTATCATTTGATTGTTTCATTGAATAAGACATTATACTTTGCGCAGCTTTTTGTACAAAAAAGCTTTAAATTTTATCGTTTTCACATACCATACTTTTTTACATAGACTTACACGTCGATAACGTCTATTTAGTTCATTACAGAAAATCAAAAAAATGTGTGGAAATGTAAATTTACAATCAATCTAAAATTTAAAATAAAAATTATATTTGAAATATTATTTATAAATATAAACAGTGCTATTAAAAAATTTGTAACTTACAGAAAGTTAAAATAATAAACTTACATTTTTTTGCGAAAATTTAAATTTGTATGATAAACATACGCGAAACTGCTTTCCAATGGTAAGGGATCTACTGCTGTAGCCTAACATGTCTCAAATCCTTCAGCCTCTCTACCAATTTTCAAATTGTCGTAATATGTTATGATATACTGACTTTTCTTAGTTTTAGTTTAATGAATTCGATTTTAGGATTATTGGCAAAAACAGGAACAATCAGTGTTTTGCCGTAACTATGTTTAAATTGGTTCCCCAGCTAAAAGGCCGTCTGTTTTGTACAGCTATAAATCAATTCAACCGTTTCGGATGAGCTCTATCAATGTGACACTTTAATGCGCTTATATCTACGGGTGACAACAAGCCAAATATTTATGTAATTCAGTAATACTCAATTAATTTATAAATATATTGTGCCAGTCCATATACGTATGTATTGTATATTCACCCATCCACCTCTTTGTGTACACATTAATGCAATTAATTTTTGCATTTGTCGCAAGTAAAAAACAGAAAAATATAATTAAAGTGTTATGGAATTGTTGCTTGTTGTTTCAGCAGAGTTTTTTTATTTCAATAAGTAAACATAGATTTCCATACACAGAGAATATTTATTTATTTATTTCAAAAAGAAAACATATTTAGAGCTCAGTAAATAAAGTTTCCCTTTGATATATGGAAAAATATTATATTAACCTGCCAAAGTACACTGGTGGCAAAAATAATAGAAACGTTTTGGTAAAGTGTATTAGCCCTACCAAAACGTTTCTATTATTTTTACCATTATATATTATATTATTACCAGTGTATATATTAAAAATTGTTTTTAGAATCCATATTTATTTTATTTTGAGTGTATACCGCTTATAAACAAATGAGAAAGAGTTAATTCATTTATTCTGTGCGCCGCAAGATAAGTTCGACGTCTGTTGTAGCTTTGCACGATTTTTTCATTCGCATTTAAATTGTGTTTGCAGTAGTTAATTATATTTCACAGCTAATGGCGAAATGTCAAAATAATTAAAATGCCCACAACAGCTCAGCAGTAAAAAGTGTCGAGCCTAAAGGTATAAATATATACCATATATGGCAATGTTGCTGTTGCATATATTCAGGCCATAATTGACAAGCGGTTGTCAACTGTCAGCGGCGATTAAGGTGCAAAGCCGCTTAACGATAAATTAAATATAAATATATGTTGTAAGTCACACCGTTGGGGGTGGCATATCACTCTAAAAAGCATATTATTTAAACGATGTTGGTTTTGAATATTTTGTAAAATTTTATTACTGGAACTATAAAGTATTTTAATCATATGTACATAAATGAAGGAATACATTTAACTGCCGATTTTCAATGCATTTAATGAAGCGAACAAGTAAACGCTACCCCAAATTGGAATGAGAAATTTATTATTAATGGACAAATGCGTGTCTAAAGCTGCGGAATTCGTAACGTTTTGTAATTAGCCGGTTGGAATGATGCACCGAAACATAAAGGCCCGCGCAAAAAAGGTGGATAATTACACAGCATGAATGCAAGTTGATAATTATATATTAAAATCTAATTAAATTAGCAGTCGGGCAGACAATTGACAAACCGAATGAATAGAAGGATAGGATTTGAAAAGAGAAGGCGAGCGAAAGGGTTTATCCACAATGACCGGCACAAAGGTCGAACTATCACGCGCCAATGAAATCGCATAAAGAATTGAACAATTTAATAAATCACTGAGCCTAATTAAAACATTTGATTGCACTTCACGGTTCGCGAGAAGTATTTAAAACGTTGCAGGATTTTCCCTCGCGAGTGGGTTTAATTATTAAATAATTTGATAGCATATATTGATAGCTAAATCACGCTCTTGAGATGCATTATTTTATTTAGAAGTAGGTATATATTTAATCTTTAAATATAAAATAAATCAATTTTAATTATTTTTCTCTTACCAAAATATATAATTAAACTTTAAATATTATATAAAAAATTTTAGAAATATATTTTTATACCCTAAACATGAAATAAATAAATTTAAATTATTTTCAAAATATATACATTTTCTGGCGAAGGAGTCTAGTTTCAAGGCTATTCGTTCACCAAATCAAAACTGAACGTCAACCAAGTTCTTTGGCTAATTGCCAGCAGAGTTCATTACCAATGCCCTCCGTCTTTCTTAAGTGCTACATATGTTTGTGCATTTATGCCAGTCTCATTAGCATAGTGATATTGATTTTCTGGTTAACCATCAATCAACAAAACGTTAGACACACAGGCCCCAGATTGCTATGCAATTGAGGCTTCCAACCGCAGCACGCCATGCTCGGATGCCTTAAAGCGCCTGTTGGCATGCAGTGTGCACAATTTATGTGCACAGAGACTCCAAGGTTGTGGATCCTCCTCCTTCGAAAAGCCAAATAGAACTGGGCCGAAACCCGAACCAAATATTCGGCTCGTTGTCCCTGCGAAGCCATTGGGTTTCGATAAACAATTATGCCAGCGATTCGCACAGACAACTGCATTTACAAGACGTTGAGAACAATTAACGTTTGCGCCAATCTCACTAATTAACTATTAAACTGAATAGCATCCCGGTCATTGTATCGTTAAATAACAGACAAAACCAATAATGTCCTAAGATTATCTGACTTTAAGATGAAAAGACTTGTGGCTCAATCAATTGGTCAAACACAACTGATTCCATAAAACCATAATTGCATATTTCAGGCTTAAACACTAATCCTCATTTCTCTTTGATTTTGTAAGATAAGTCTGCTCAAATTCAAATTTATTTTCCTGTGGAAAGATCTGGCATTTTTTAATAAATTTATGAATAGCGGAATAACAAATAAAAATTCAAAATGTTCCCTTTAATTTGTTAACTTTTCGTCTTAGCCTTTTATGCTAAACACAAAAAAATTTGATTGGTAAAATAACCTATACGGATAGTTGCGTAACTATAACAAATAGTTACGTGTATTTTGTTTTTGCTTTGGGTGTGTGTCTTTGTTGTTGTGAAAGAAACTATTTAATTGGTAGAATTGACAATTTTTGTGGTTGGGGACTGTTTGACAATTATTTTGGTTAATTTTGCCAAGTTTTTTTTTTGGTGTATGTGAGATTTGGTTTTTTCTTATACTTTGGCATTTAATTGAATTAAAAAGTTCTTAAGATATATGTTATGGCTTTAATGCCAGAAATATATCCCACAAAAGCCGCAAAATCCCGAAGAGTTAGTGGCATCAGCAACATGCATTGATTTCCACCCAGACGAATCCTGTCCTCCGGCTATTCCAGATATACCAACCCATCCCGCCCCCAAAAATATCCCGACATTCTTCGAGTCAAAGACACAATCAAGTCGCCTGAACTTGGTATTGCATTCGTTGACTGACTTCCGCTCTATTTGCTGCGACAAAGTAATAGTAAAATTTCATACTTCCGCAGAATCTGTGCCATCCTCCTTCGTTTCGTTCACACGCAGAGAGTTGCGCCCGGGCCACGCCCACATTTTTGTGCCATCGACCGCCCTCTGGCTTCTGTCGCTTGTCGCATATTTTGTGCTCGCTCAATTATACGCTAAAATGAAGCTGCTTTTCAAGTCGCGGCCGGAGGCCAACGTCAGTCCAACTTGGGCTGGAGCCCCACCCCAGCAATACCAGCAATCCCAGACCAACCCACCCCAATCACCCATCCCCAATCTCCTTCGCATTCCAACTGCAGCCCTTACCCATGCGATTTAACTGTTTGGTTTTGTTGGCATTTCATTTAAGCGCAACAGCATATTTTGTTGCCATTGTTTGCAATGCGTCCGCATCCGCATTCAGTTCGGGGAACCCCCATTTCCATTACCATTCCCATTCCCAGTCCAATTGCAATCCCCGGGGGTCGTGGCATTGTGTCGTCTGCCCCACTGGTTTGCAGCTTATTTGGCGCAGATTTAGCGGCAATGTAAATCAGTTATTGATAGCCGAAGTAATGAACGATTTGCATTCGCCCGGCTTTCGTTTCTCTTAAGTTGTAAAATGTTGTTAAAGCGATCCATCTTGGGGTTTCTCACAAAACAAGTAAATGTAACTTATAGTAGAATTTTTATACTGATGTGTTTATTACAAGAACTTCAAACAAATGGTTTAAAGTATAAAAATGTTTTTACTTATCATCTGAGAATGGTAAAAATGGATTTTATCAATAAGCTATTCATACATACATATTTAAGGTTCTGAAAATGTCTTGATATTAAATGTGCTTCGTGTTATTATAATTATAAACTTTCATTATTCAATTGATATGCGCATGGTAAATTTCTGGTACTTACATTTATACCTTGCAATTCCTCATCACTTAAATGAAGTATTGAATTATATAAAATGGCTTTGGATCAGTTTTAACTCCTTGTTTCGATTGCAACATCTAGTGGCGAGACCATCTTGATCCAGAAAGGAATACTCCCCAAAAAATCCTCTCATTATGGAATCCGTTAAGTCAGTTGTGCGGCAGAAGTGGCACCTGCAACGGGAACATCAAAGAAATGTGTCAACTCAGACAGGGTCTGTCCATGAAAAAGGAGAACGCCAGCCCAGCGAAAGTGCGCCAAAAACGCTGTGCCAAAAGTGCGAGGGGCAAAAAGCAGGATGCATCGCATTGCCATATGATGTACACGCCGTGTACTGTACTCCTGGCTGCTACTCCTGGCTGCAGGAGAACAAAAACCGGAGGAGGACCCTCGACACGTGGACAGGTGTGGCGGGGCATCCAACTGACATTGAGTGTAATATGCCAAACACAAGCCAAAGCCAAAAACCTTCCTGCCGCCGCGTTCAACCGTTGCTTATGCGAAGAGTGCAAAAAGGTAAAAACGTGTTGCATACGCTATGGCAAAAACTTTAACTACTTTTTCGATTGTTTGTAAAATGCAAATGTGTCGCCTGTCCCCAGCCAGCAAACGCTCCTACAAAACATAGCGGCTTAAATCCGTTATTCATACAATATTATTCGATTTTTTTCCTGTTGGCCTAGCGGCATTTATGTTCTTTGTTTCAACCAGTTCTAAATAGAATGTAATTTTTTTTAATGATCAATAAATCCTAAATTTTCTTATATAATTAATTATGGATTTATTATGGAACAAAAATAGCAACAAATTTAAAAAAAAAAAACATATATAAATAGTTGTCTTATGCTTTTAAAAAAAAAGTAGGTATTATATTAAATTTCTAAATTAATTTTTTATTATTAATATATTATTTATTGATTTTTTATCTTTAGTTTATAATCATCAATCATAAAAAACGAATTTCATTAGCATAACAATTTTAAAATTTTCCCTTATTAAATTAGATATATTTTCCCTCACAATTCCAGCCTTTTTGCAATGGACCAAACTTAGGCAAAGTAAAAAAATGGACGCGGCACTTAATGACGATCAAACTCAGACATGATGGCTCATCATCGGCCCGTCTAAGCCGACAGCAAACATCAATCAGGCTGGGAGGCACTGAACCGCGCCGTCAATCGCTTTGCGCAGACAAGTAGACGGCAATTTGCACATACATAGAAATAGATACACTCAGGGAAAAAATTGTTCTGATTGTGTCTAAAAACGTGTCTGTTTGAGTCTCAAAAATAGCTTTAAACCGTTTGGTATCATTATAAGAATTTATGGTATCATTTTTCAAACGAATTTTTAAAACCGCTGTTCTTACACCAAGAACGAAACTTACTTAAATTTTAATAACAAATGGTCTTACCCTAGTACCACTTTGTTCTGAAATTAAGACCACTAGGTATTATTTATTCAAGAACGATTCTGACTCGATTTAAGACCATATGGTAACATATTTGGAACAAAATGGCCTCATAAACTTCAGAACAAATTTGGCTTGAATTAAGACCAAATGGTATTACTTCTCGGCCGAGGGTCTAAGAACTACTTGGTCTTACCTTAAGAACAATTTAGTCTCAGATACTTAAGAACAAATTTGTCTTAAATTAAGACCAAATGGTATCACTTGGGGAACGCGGGGCTAAGAACTACTTGGTCTTACCTTAAGAACAATTTAGTCTCAGATACTTAAGAACAAATTTGTCTTAAATTAAGACCAAATGGTATTACTTGGGGAACGTGGGGCTAACCCTTTTTGGTCTTGCTTAAAGAACAAGATTTTCTTAAAGGAAGACCAATTGGTATTGTTATCGTTTGCGACCTTTTGATCGTTTGTCGAGAACCATGGGTTTGTATAATAAGAACAATTTGGTTTAATTGTTTTCAAGCTTTTATTTAATTGAATTTTTAAATCCAATATAATTTAATTAGACTTGTAATTTACAACGGTTGAACACAAGGTTACACATTAAAATGTGCTTATTAAATATATTTAAATGGTGTACTTATTAAATATATTTTAATGGTTTTACATTAAAGAGTGCTTATTAAATATATTTAAATCTAAAATAAATTTTTCCGTTATTCATTGGATATAAATGAAACGGATAACTTATAAATTCGTTAAGTTTTTCAAGATGTAAATTATTGTTGGCCGAGCCGACTTCGTATGCTTGTAAGTGATTATTAAAACCTTCCACTTTTACTTTTATGCTTATTATATAAACAGTATCATTCTTAAAAATAAGGTTTTTAATTCTGTATATTTCTATAGGATGATCTTTTAAAACTAAATAATAGTTAGTTTTGTATTTCGTGCCCTTATATAACATTTCACTGGTAATTTCCCATTCGTTAAAACTAATATTTGAAAACTTGGAAATTTTGTTTAACTCTAATGCCATTTTTCGATCAATGATTTCCGACTTTTCAGTGCTAACTATTGATTCAAAACTATTCTCCCTGTTTAACAAAAAATGTGAAAATTTAATTCCAGCTTTTATTGCTGCAGACCAGGCCGGATTTATACGGGACATTGTGTTATTAAAATACATTTTTGAAATTCGGTGCTTTCCTTCAAACCTCATGCTCCAAATAAATTTATGGGGTCCACACTTTTCTAAGGCAGTTGGGTAGTGCACTAAAAAGTGGTGTTTTGGCTTTAGTGGGCCGTACAGTTCGACGTACCTTACGTGATGCTCATTAATAAGTAATTTTAAACGATTTATGTCCTCCTTATATACCTTTGATTTAGATAATATATCTATTATTTGCAGAAGAATAGTAAAAAATTGCCAATGTACATTTTCTTCTGGTATTAAATCACCTATTATTAATGAAAGAAAGTGAACAAAATTATTTGTCTCACTGGCTGTCATATTTAAATTAAAATTAAGTCTAGCCATGTCTAGGTTAACAGATATATTACCTATTTCAATTTCTCCGTACTTAAACAACGATTTTCGGCTGTTGATAGTATCTATTTCAATAACTTTTTCTTTAATCAACGACAGTAAAATGTTACACACGTCATATTCACAAACGCCTTCGAACACGTCGTGCATCATGTCAAAAGAAAAGTTATCCGTGACATTGAAACTGGGAAGATTTTGAAATATACATGTGTTTTTGATACCTGTTTCCTTTACGTTATTCGTTTCCAAATCTTGTTTATAATTTTCAGGGTTTCTTAAACTGTCCTTAATTTCGAATGCATCCTTTTGCATTTGAGGCTTAGTTCTCCTACAAGCACGACAGTATCGGTTAGCGTTAAAAGACTGTACGAAACCTAAAAAGCTATTCAGGGCTAGATTGTCACCGACTAGTAGAACTAATATGAAATGAACAGTATGTGTTTTGCCTTCAATTACAATACAATTACAATTTTTAAGGGCGTTTTTATATGCAGTCATTACTGTAGAGTCGTGTTCCATTTGCTCGTCACTTGATGTAGCTGTTGCAGTTGATGTTGCCTGTTCCAGCTTTAGCTTCTTCACGGCTGTGTTCTTGTACTTTGAAAACAGTTTTCCGCCTGCATTTGCCCTCCCCTTTCGTGAAATATAATAGAAATCCTGTGAATAATAAAAATGAAAAATGTATCAACAAATCAATAATAAAAAACTATATGTATATACCCTCGCATTTAAAAAAATAATTGATTTCAAATTAGGGCACATGCTCCAGTTATCAGATTTAAATCAATTATTTTTCGATTATAGAATAATAAATAAGAGAATAATAATTTTTACAATTTTTTTAAATTTACCTCCATTACAATTTCAGAAGGGAACACGTTGCAGATTTCTTTATACAAATTATTGAAATCGTGAGTTCTTAATTTAGTTTGGCACCGGATGACTTCCTCTATGATAATGTTTACCAAGGTTTCGCGGTGGCTTGACGTTAAATTTTTATGTTCCTGATAGTAATGGAGGATAGCCCTTCCACTGACCGTCTCTCTGATTAAATCAACCAGGGCCTACCATGAACATAAAATACAATTATATAAAAAATATAACTTAATAAAACATATTAAAATGGTATTTAAACAAATTAAATGGAGAACCAAATATAAATTAAGGAAATGCACTGTGGGCTAAAAAGTTAATTTTTTGGCTATAATTTACGGTACGGCAATTTTATGATTGAGAAAAATTATTTTTGTATACGTTTATATAATTATTAATTTAACAAGTTTTTTTTTAGGCACTTCATGCAATTTACTAATTATTATTAATGGTATTAAAAGCTGTATATTAAATCGAGAAATAAATATATTTAAGAAGTTTAGTATCTTTAATAGTATCTAGTTAGTTCGGTATATTATCCTAACGCTTATCTACATAATATTATTAAAAATAATTAGAAATAAGTAATCACAGCGTTTTAAAACAGGAAATTGTACTTACCGAACTGAAAACTTTGCTGCCGATTGTAGATGCAGTGGAAGAAAGGGAAAAGTCCTTACTTTTCAGATTTGTAACGCACGAAGAAACATCCAAACCAAACTATAAATATGCAAAAAAAAATTAGCTTAAAAATAGGATTTGTTTAACTTAACTCACCTTTTCAGCTTTCCATTCAAAAAGTTTTCCTTGAAACTCTGCTCGTAAGCCCAAAGGCGGAATTGCTTCCTTGATCTGGGATTCGGTCAGATATTTTAGTGACTCAAACGTCACGTTTGCATCTTAAAATGTTGAAGGATTATAAAAAAAGAAAAGAATAACCCATTAAGAAAAATAATACAATTCAGTTTTTTAGCATTTCCATTTTAAAAGAAAAAAAAAAAATAGTACAGTGGATCACATTAATATTCGGGTTTCTTTTGCAACTTCAAACGAGAATAAAAGGTATAAAACTAATAAAATGAAAAAATTTAATGATACAGGATTTTTTTTTTGTAGAATGGACTGCTAAACCCTTCACCTTCCACTAGAAATCCGTTTAGCAGGTTTAGCAGTCCATTCTAAAAAAAATATATAAAATTTGTTGTACCTTTACTAACAGATTTGACTTTATCCTGCTCATCCTTTTTTTATATCAATAAAACTGGCCCAAAATATACAAAAAAAAATTTCAAAGTATGCCAAATTATTAAAAGGACACGATAGACAGGATAGCATTTCAAATGTCAAATTAAGTTTATTTTCTTAATAAATTTTTGGATTTTTAAAACAAAAAAGAAAAACCGAATATTTATGTTGACTTAATTTTCGCCTTTTTTTTCATTTATGCATATCATTAAATCATTAAATTTTTTTATTTTTTTTTGTTTTATACCTTTTATTTTTGTTTGAAGTTGCAAAAAAAAAACCGAATATTAATGATAGTCACTGTATATGTATGTAAATGTTTGCATGTGCATGTCAAAATACACTCGTGTTTTGTTCATGTGTGTGTTAAAGTACGCGCCTATTTTAGAAAATGAAAAAACACGAAGTTCCATTTAAAACCGTTTAGGTTCACATGTATGTGTGTTGGTAAAAATTCGCGCGAATTTTGTGCATGTTCGTGTGAAAATACGCGTCACTTTTAGAGTATTAAGACAATAATGAAACTGAAACCTCGAGTTTTATGCAAGTTTGAGTTTAAAAAACCGTTCAGCTTTACATATGTATATGTATGTATGTGTGTCCGTAAAAATGCGCACGATTTTTGTGCATTTTGAGCATTATATTCATGCTCATAATCGCGTGCATTTTCACCAACACATATAAAGCTTAACGATTTTTGCAAAATACAGTTTGTTTTGTACAGTTTTTAGCATTACACACACACACACATACACAGAAAATTAGAGGATGCTATTACGCGCGCACACATGTACTAAAATGTTTTTACCTCTCACTGCACAAATCATCATTTATTCAATTGGGTTGCTCCCATGTTTTTTTTCATCTGTCATATGTATGTATTTTCGCACTTGATTTTTTAGAGAATAAGTAATTTATACTATAGATTTTATACTCACCAAGTAAATATTGAAGTACACCAGAACTTATGCATCGCACACTTAAAAAGTCTTTTAACAAACACTCCTCGCTTATAATCTCGTTACTTAAATTAAGCGCGCCGGACTTGGGATCTATATAATCACTCATCGTTGTAGATGTTACCGCACCGGGAATCAAAATCAAAGTGACGCGTGCCATGCAGCAGCGATCACTTGGTTTCTTTTTCGACCTCTTCTTCTTCATAACTGTTAAAGCTAAGCAAGAAGACTAGTGCTGACAGAAAGTTAGCGGGAAATAGCTATTTCTAGTGAGAAAATTGAAGTAAACTGACATAATGAAAAAAAGTCTTATGTTTAGTTAGAAAACTTAATGTAATTGATATATTAATATAATTAATGTTTAATAAAATAAAACCCTTTTAGTATTTTAAGTAATTAAAAAATATTTTTTCAATTTTTTGTAATTCTCTGTCGACTTTAACTTCCTTACTAGAACTAGCTATTTTCCGCTAACATTTTGTCAGCAATTGTGTGTCGCCTGCAAAGAGGCGAGATAGCAAGAACGCTGGCACGCGCCTCTTTGATTTTGAGTCCGGCGCGGGCAAAAGCGAGACAGCAAGCATTAACAGTTATAAAAAGAAAAAAGGAAGAAAACGTACAGAAACCGACTTATTTATATAAATATATGTATGCAAGTGTGCACAAACCCTACATATGTAGATAAGTGCATGCTGGCACAGGCATACAATGTACAATTGTAAAGCTAAAATTATTCAAACAAATAGTCTTGTGGGAAAAGTATTAGAAAAAAAAACGATCTTCAGAACTAATTGTATACATATGTATGTACATGAACACATGTACTTACATACATAAATGCATTTGTATCGTATGAAATTTATTTATTTTGTTAAATTTATTTTTTTTTAGTTATTATATATATACATACATACATATAGTTGGAAAAAACAATGGCACTGCGGATATTTGTACTTATGTACATATGTATACATATGCTCGTTAAAAATATATTAAACATTTATATATTGTTAATGTCACATGGCTAGGTTTTTATTTTTTCAATTTTTAAATAAAATGTAGTATTTTTGTTTGCTTTTTACAAACATTTTATACATGTGTACATAGGTGGGCTCTATACATACATACATACATATGTACATATATAATTTGTATTTCTCCTGAAAGGAAAAATTTATTTTAGATTTAAATTGAACAAAACGGTATAACAATTAGAACTAAGTGGACTTTTTTTTACCGTAATGTTTCGGTTAGTCATTTAAGAAAAAAAAATGGAGACAATTATGTACGTATGTATAACCGAGCGGTATTAATTCTTACACAAATGGTCCACTGTTTTTAATTTGTGAACTTATGGTATAAGATCTAAAACCAAACGGTATAATATTTTACACAAACTGCCAAATTTTTTTCATTATGAACAAATGGTATGAGAATGAGAAATAAACGGTAATTTTTGTTACACAAATGGTCTACTGGTCTTAAATTAATACCGTATGGTATCAATTTAAGAATATGGTCTTGAAAAAAAATAGGAACAAAACGGTATTAAAGTAAGAAATTCGGTCTTAGATTTTTTCGGTCTATTTTTTCTGGGTGTACACTCCTGCATATTTATAAATACGTATATCTATGCCCATTATATACATAGTTTTGCCATGGAAGGGCCAATTATGGCTGCTTTGATCATCAATCAAGAGTGGCAAACGATTGACCCAAAGAAGCAGACGAATCGGCGAATCAGTTGGCGTCGAACTAATAGACCAAGTAGCAAAGGGACTCAAGGACTCTGGAGTCCCGCCATCCAGTGAGCCAGTGAGCCAGCGAGCGTGTGTGCAAATTTTTGACAGCTGCCAAACAAACGTTGCACATTAACAGCAATTGCTTTTAAATTGATTGATTTGCCTAGGCAAGGCGATAAGCCCAAGTCTCAGCTCTCCTCTCCAAATGCGGCTGTGGGTGCCGGTGTGGGTGTGCACATGCAAACATGAGCAGGACGTGCAGGACGTGCAGTCCTGCCACTGACAGAGCAACCTGATTGCATCCCACCCACTGAAACACCACCCACTTCGCCCGTTGGCAGCGGCACCACTTCGCTCAAGCAGCTCTTGGCAAACAAAATATGATTGCTCGCAATTAGGCGCCACGATTTTGGCAGGCTTCAAAGCCGACCGACCGCGCCAGTAACACCCCACCAATTTTCCAAACACCCCGAATAACCAACCGAACTAGTCCTTTTCCAGCGGGCGCATTAAATAAGAAATTTTCAAAAATTGCCCCACAGCACGCCAAAAACTAATTACCCGCCTGGCCCACGGTTGCACTTTCATCTGCAGCTGAATGCTAATGAGGATGGGAGTTGGAACCGAATGAGAAGGAGGTCCTGCTGCCAGGTCCTGTGTTTTTTCCAACTGTCAAACTGTCCTGCCACAACAGCGGAACAAAGATAACCCACTGGTTAATCGCGCCAATTTAATCGAACCATTTTGATTTATCATTTGGTGCATTATGCATTTCTGATTGTTTTTCATAATTAATTTATATTTTGCAAAAAATTGATATTTAAGGGTAAAACAAAAAAGAGAGCTATATTCGGCAATCCGAAGTTTATATACCTTTGCAGATCTTTCATATGATATGATGATCTTTTAAAAATTATTCGTTTTGCTGAAATTTAATTTAAATGGAAAAGTTTCATCCCGAAAGTAAAGGTAAAGATTTCCGGTGGCATCAACAGTGAAAAGGATGTCAGCCCTTAATTTTGGTTCAACGCACTTTTAATCAACAAACTGTTGATGCAGCAGCGGTTTCACTCGGCTCAGAAACCAACTCCCTCCTTTTGCCACGCCCACAAAGGAGGATAACACAAAGCAGTTGGGCATCTGAAATTGCCAATTTTACCGTATCGGCAGTTTTGGGAGCAATCAATTTCGATGCAAATGCACTTGTACTTGACGACTCAATGAATGAGGCAAGAGTCTCTGGCACTGGCGAATGGTCGTTGGCCACCAAACTGAACAATCCTGGTAATCAACATTATTAAAAGCTTTAAGGAGTTGCATAGGGATTTCAAATAAGTTTAGGTTGTCTAGATTACACTCCCAAAACTTGAATGTGATCGGACGAATTAAAGGCATTGGAAATTATGTTCCTAAGATCGTTTAGCCAGAATCAAAGCATTTCAATCACGTTTTTTTCGAAACCCAGTCTTAGAGACCGGAGGGCTCCACCAATTTTTAAAATGTTTTTCACATATTCAACATCTCAAATTTTTAGAATTTTTAATAATTTTCTTTAACAAAAAAAATTATTTTTCATTTTCTGATGATAATTTTATTAATTTGGTTTTTGGTTGCTAGGCCATCATCATCTAAAATGTTAGAAAAAAAATGTCGCTGTCTGTAATATAATAATAAATATCAATATTAATAAAATATATCCGTATCCCTATTTACTGCATACTTTTAGTCAGCTTTATAAGTGATTTTAAAACTCTACTGATTTCTGTTGCACCCCATCTAACTTACTTACCATATGGCTTTAAAATCACGAATTAAAATATTTTATAAGCCTATTATGAAAAAAAAATCCTGCAATGTCGACAAATTCATTTTACCCTTATTTATTTTCAATTGTTTATTGCGTGGCCGGTTAAAAATATGACTGGCTCTGTCTGCCAGCGGACATGTACGTGTTCGTGTGAATTGCATCAAACTTATGCGCATTTATTTCATGCCTCGTCCCATTCCGGCCAACTCAATGCCATTTAAATCGCGCTTTAACTTAATTTTTATTGTTGTGTCGTGATTTCCCCCCATGCCCGTCACCCATCATCATCATCTCGACTCGACCACCATCACCAACCCCATCGTCAGGCATCATCATCCGTGGAATGTGTGGATTGCATTTTTATTTTAATTAAAAAGTCGTCATCACAAAGCGAATCGGCCGAGACCATTCCTCGATTCAAGTGGCCATCGTCCGATGCCAAATGTATTTACGGCTTCATTTTGTTCGATTGTTTGTTTCCCAGCTCTTTTGAGATCCATCCATCGTCCAGTGCGTTAGTCCAATGGTCAAGCTCTTCCATTCGCATATTGATCAATTAAAGCAGGAGTGCTCAAAACTGCCTTATGGCAGTGCAGTTACAAACACAATAAAAAGAAAATCACACGCAGGCGAGTAACGACTCACAGGAACCGGCGTGTGCCTTAGGAGAGTATGGTAAGTGCCGCTCCGTAAGCTAAGTGCCAAGACAAAAACAAATGTGCCCGCTTGCCATAGAACTGAGCACCTTTGAATTAAAGAGCCTTCGGCTGGTTAAATTACAGAATATTAAAAAAGGAATTGAGTTCTTAATGGATCTTAGCACGCTGAAAGAAAGAATTATTTTTGTTTGTTTTATTTTCAACATTATTATGAATTTAAAATCAGCCTCTGTTTTGATGTATTAGTCCATGTGTCACCTCATTTTAAACACATTTTGGTCTATGTTAAGAACAGTAACTCCGCTCAAAACAATACTCAAGCTCAATTTAAACTCAAAAGAATACAGAGCTCAACTTTAACTCAAATCAAAATTTGATAACATTTAAACTCATTTTCTCTTAAATCTAGTAAAGAGCAAAATTTATGGCATAATTTTAACATTTGAGCATTTTTCGGGAAGCTCACTACGAGTTGAGTTGAAAAAGAACTGCTAAATTTAGGGACTCGACTCATATTATGAGTTGAGCGCGCTATTTTCCACTCGACGCATTTTCCATATCAACTCAGCCTGCAAATGCAGTATTTCAGCGCATACGTGTGTATGTATTGGAAAATTATGGCGTTCACACATACGCATACAATGAAGCACAATGCAGGTGCATAAAAAAATTGTAGCTATTTGCAATGATTTATGATTTTGATAAATTTTCTTCGGGTGACTTTATTATTTTTCCTAATAATGATCTATGACAAAAAGGAAAGCGTGGAATGTCGCGATATAACAGTATAATTCGAAAAGAAGATCCAAGCTATAATTTATATAATAAAGCCATATAAGCCATAAATATAAAGCCAATAGGTGTTAGAGATTTTAAAAATTCCACAATTTGATCAAAGCGAAAAGGCTTGTAGCTCGTACGAGTGCAATTTGTGGCAAGGTCGCTGCTTTTTAATTAACCCATATATCCTTTTACCACAACAGAGCAACAACTACAAATTGGCAACAATAATAAATGCATTTTCATGTAATGGCCTTGTCTGTTACCCAAGTGGGTAGCTTGCCAAAAATATCAAAAATTTATTGAGGCAAAAAGTTTCGCACGTCAGCAAAAAAATATTCGAGGGCAAATAACAACAACTGCAAAAATAACAAAAAAAACGACTTCCACTACAGCGCATAAATAATGAAACATTTGAACTATAACCCAAAAAGAAGAAGAAATTTCAAAAACACCATCGCCAACCGAAAAACATACAAAATGTGAGGTCGGTTTGTTTGTTCGCAGTCTAAATAAAGCTTAGAATACCCTTGCCGTGGAATTATTCCTGGGGGATATTTTATTTTATTTATAAAGTTTATCGTTAAATACAACTAATAACAATAAACAAATTAGATACATTAATTTCATCTGCTCAATTATAAAAACTCCGTTTATTTATTATTTTTTATGTTCTTAATATCTTGCTATTAAATTTACTCTCTATTAAATTTATTCTCTTCTAAACTTATTTTGCAAATAATTTTATGATACTTTCTGCAAGGGTATACGAATCGCACTATGAAAACTTGCCCAGTCAGAGGTGAAAAATAACGACTGAAATAAAGCGGCGTAAAGTAAAAGGAAAGCAAAACTAACAAAGCGAAAAACACGCAAAATAACCAAACAAAATCCAACAAATTGGATAATTCTAAACCTAAAATGTAATCACAATAATGGATATGGGATACCAGCAACTAAACTGTGAGAAAAAAAAATCCAAAGTCTTAAATAAAATTAATAAAATCAAACAAAGTTAATTACAATTGTTGCTCCATCAATTTGCAATCACTAAAAACCGGGAGGTATTCAAAAACACACAACTATTCATTGATGGAAAACGCAAGAGAATGACGCATAAAATCTAATGATTTTGCGATGGCTTTCGGCCAAAAGTTGAACTGGAATTCGTAGCCTCACCAGGACATTTGGCATGTCAACATAATTGCCTCGAATTAACTTTTCGTTTTTGCCGTCCAAAGCCGTTTACAAGCTACAGCATTTTTGGGGCTAGTGTTTTTAGACTGGTGCTAGCTGAATCATTTTACATGCGCCAAATTATTTGGCTCGGACAAAGTTTGATTATATTTTTGGGGCCAAGCGTGGTGTCGGGCGTTGTTATACCCGTTACTCGTAGAGTAAAAGGGTATATTGTATTCGTGCAAAAGTATGTAACAGCTAGAAGGAAACGTTTCCGACCCTATAAAGTATATATATTCTTGATCAGGATCACTAGCCGAGTCGATCTAGCCATGTCCGTCTGTCCGTCTGTCCGTCTGTCTGTCTGTCTGTCCGTCTGTCCGTCTGTCCGTCTGTCTGTATGAACGCTGAGATCTCGGAAACTATAAAAGCTAGAAGATTGGCGTTTTGCATGCAGATTCTAGGAGTTCCTACGCAGCGCAAGTTTGTTTCAAAAGGGTGCCACGCCCCCTCTAACGCCCACAATCGCTTATATACGATTTTAAATATTTCAATATTTCGGAAAAGTAAAAATGCAGTTTTATTGTGTTTATCAATACCTATCGAAATGTAGAAGACATTTTTCAAATCGGACCATTCATTAAAAAGTTATACGCAATCAAAATTGTTCATATATCTATCTCCCTCGCACTCCCTTTAGCCCCAATAGATAGTCGGGACACCAACCCGAGTACAGCGTTCGCACTCCCTTTAGCTGAGTGACGGGTATTAGATAGTCGGGACACCAACCCGACTATAGCGTTCTCTCTTGTTTTTGGTTGTTTTCCGCCTGGTTTTCGGGCTGCTTTGTTTTGCTGTTTGCTGCGTTGATTTATTCTGCACAATTAAATGCCAACGCAGTTGTCTGCGCTTGCTAATTTAATTAGCGGCTTTCATGGGTCTCCTTTTTGAGAGTAGTTTTGCCAACACTCTCGCCACCATGGCCGTTTGACAGTCAGATGTTTTGATAGGCAAAATAGACATTTATTCGACGCTACCACGTATTTTTTGAGTAAATTACGAAGAGATGTTTTGCAAATGGTGGTTTTTCACCATTTAATCAATATAAAGGTGTCTAAAAATATGCTACAAAAATATGAAAATATAAAATACTTTTAGATACTTGGTAAAAAGTTTTCAAAAAATCAAGTATTTAATAGGACTTCAGTTTTATTAAAAAAGAGTCTTCACAAAATCATTAATAAGTATTAATTGGGCTCAAAAAATGAAATCCTAATATAAAGGTGTCTGAAAGTAGGCTACATAAATAAGAAAAACGTTTGTCTTTATAAATTTGAAATCGTTGCATCGTTTTCAAAACCCTAGTAATTTCTGGGGCTGCATTTTTGTACAGAAATCTCTTTACAAAATAATAAACAAAAAGTAGAACATACTTGCGCTCGAAAAACTCAATTTGCCCTTGACAATATATGAATTTTTAACAAAAGCGGCCCTCGAGTATTGTAAATAAATTTCAATCTCTTATTATGCCTTCACTGTCTTACGGATGACACTATCGATCGGCTGCTTGCCTTGCTGTGTGCACAACTTTCCATTTTGTTCACTTTAATGAACGAATTTCAATAAGCAGCCATACGGGAAAATTCATACATCGGGGAGATTTTTTAATAATAAAGCGCCATGCACACACAATGCGTTTGCTTATGTCATATACACACAGGCACACCCACAGGATCCAAGGGATCCAAAGGATCCAAAGGATGCAAGCACATATATGTAGTAAACCCCCACATATTAAGGCCTATCGGACATCCAACAGACACGACAACGACGTCGGCTCAGCTGCCTGGACTCGTGGGTTGATTAAAACTGATTTATTGCTTTAAATGCAATTTACATAAAAATCAGACAATAAGTTCTGCAGAAAACGGAGGAAAAAGGAACGCATTTGGCTTTGTAAGTTGTACATTTGCAGTGCTTACACCAAAAGGTGGGTTTCTATTACTTAAATAATAAAAAAATGTTATTAAATATATAATATAATAAAAATATAATAATAACAAGAGAGAACGCTATAGTCGGGTTGGTGTCCCGACTATCTAATACCCGTCACTCAGCTAAAGGGAGTGCGAACGCTGTACTCGGGTTGGTGTCCCGACTATCTATTGGGGCTAAAGGGAGTGCGAGGGAGATAGATATATGAACAATTTTGATTGCGTATAACTTTTTAATGAATGGTCCGATTTGAAAAATGTCTTCTACATTTCGATAGGTATTGATAAACACAATAAAACTGCATTTTTACTTTTCCGAAATATTGAAATTTTTAAAATCGTATATAAGCGATTGTGGGCGTTAGAGGGGGCGTGGCACCCTTTTGAAACAAACTTGCGCTGCGTAGGAACTCCTAGAATCTGCATGCAAAACGCCAATCTTCTAGCTTTTATAGTTTCCGAGATCTCAGCGTTCATACAGACAGACGGACAGACGGACAGACAGACAGACAGACGGACAGACGGACAGACGGACATGGCTAGATCGACTCGGCTAGTGATCCTGATCAAGAATATATATACTTTATAGGGTCGGAAACGTTTCCTTCTAGCTGTTACATACTTTTGCACGAATACAATATACCCTTTTACTCTACGAGTAACGGGTATAATAATAAACAAGAGAGAACGCTATAGTCGGGTTGGTGTCCCGACTATCTAATACCCGTCACTCAGCTAAAGGGAGTGCGAACGCTGTACTCGGGTTGGTGTCCCGACTATCTATTGGGGCTAAAGGGAGTGCGAGGGAGATAGATATATGAACAATTTTGATTGCGTATAACTTTTTAATGAATGGTCCGATTTGAAAAATGTCTTCTACATTTCGATAGGTATTGATAAACACAATAAAACTGCATTTTTACTTTTCCGAAATATTGAAATTTTTAAAATCGTATATAAGCGATTGTGGGCGTTAGAGGGGGCGTGGCACCCTTTTGAAACAAACTTGCGCTGCGTAGGAACTCCTAGAATCTGCATGCAAAACGCCAATCTTCTAGCTTTTATAGTTTCCGAGATCTCAGCGTTCATACAGACAGACGGACAGACGGACAGACGGACAGACAGACAGACAGACGGACAGACGGACAGACGGACATGGCTAGATCGACTCGGCTAGTGATCCTGATCAAGAATATATATACTTTATAGGGTCGGAAACGTTTCCTTCTAGCTGTTACATACTTTTGCACGAATACAATATACCCTTTTACTCTACGAGTAACGGGTATAAAAAATGTTATTAAATATATAATATTTTATATATTACAGTTTATTGTATACTTACTTATACTTAAATCAAAGTATATTATATTGTGTATTATATTGTGTTGATTACTTTTATAGAATGACATGCAATACGCAATATTTATACCCGTTACTCGTAGAGTAAAAGGGTATATTGTATTCGTGCAAAAGTATGTAACAGCTAGAAGGAAACGTTTCCGACCCTATAAAGTATATATATTCTTGATCAGGATCACTAGCCGAGTCGATCTAGCCATGTCCGTCTGTCCGTCTGTCCGTCTGTCTGTCTGTCTGTCCGTCTGTCCGTCTGTCCGTCTGTCTGTATGAACGCTGAGATCTCGGAAACTATAAAAGCTAGAAGATTGGCGTTTTGCATGCAGATTCTAGGAGTTCCTACGCAGCGCAAGTTTGTTTCAAAAGGGTGCCACGCCCCCTCTAACGCCCACAATCGCTTATATACGATTTTAAAAATTTCAATATTTCGGAAAAGTAAAAATGCAGTTTTATTGTGTTTATCAATACCTATCGAAATGTAGAAGACATTTTTCAAATCGGACCATTCATTAAAAAGTTATACGCAATCAAAATTGTTCATATATCTATCTCCCTCGCACTCCCTTTAGCCCCAATAGATAGTCGGGACACCAACCCGAGTACAGCGTTCGCACTCCCTTTAGCTGAGTGACGGGTATTAGATAGTCGGGACACCAACCCGACTATAGCGTTCTCTCTTGTTTTGGAATATTCGTTGGAAAAACATTATCGATAATACTTATAAGGAACATTACAAATAGCCTGGCTGCCTATAAATACAGAAGAGTTTTATTTTTTTCATTTAGTTCGGATTTAACTGTACTCAGTTTGCTTAACATTATGTGAACGCTTTTTCTGATTGTTTGTGTTTCGATGTTGCTTTTAAAGAATCAATCTAATGCTGAAGCAGACCTAAAAGCCAAATTCTCACCGAAATCTATCACTTCACTTGAAATAACCCATTGCGAAGGATACTGTTAGTCGGTATTGAAGCCGCTTCTCGATCGTGTTGAATATTTAAGCCAAAAACCCCAAAGCATCTAGTTCTAACCACCTTTCCTTTTAGTAAAATGAAAAACCTCAGCAACGAACATTCCTAAATCCCTGCATCATTTGGACTAGCAACTTGATTACACTTACTTTTAATTATATTAATTAGCTACACTTCCTTTTTTTATTTAACGAATTAATTTACTCCCAGCTTCTGTGACAGCAGCCAGATCGCTTTCCGAAATTTCCATGGGTTGAAAACCCGGGAACAACCTGGGAGAATAAAGTGATGGCTCCTGCGGCTGGCCGCATATGTGGGCCAACTTAGTGGCAATAAGTTAAATTAGCATAAACTTAATTAGCATAAGAGTGCCGGTGCCGGGCTGGTCCAACTGGGAGACAGATAGAGGCCAGGTGGGTGTCGCAGGCTGGCAGTTATTCCCCAACCTCGCCCCCCGAAAGCCCCGCGCTCTGCATATTTCACAGCAAATCCGCAGCGCATTAAAAGAAAATACGTGGGAAAAAAAAAGGAAAATATACAGAATAAAATGCACAGCAAAACAATGAAGGCAGCAAGAGCAGCCAAAGCGAGCATTTCGAGTCTGGGGATTGTGCCAATGAAGTAACGACCGCACACACAATGTTGCGCAGCTGAAAGGTTGGAGGTTGCAGGTTGGATGTGGATGGCAGCAGTGCGCTAAGTGACTGTTGTTATACATTTAGCTGGGGCTGATGGGATTGCCGAGCGATATGGAGGAGCATGCGGATGATATGGCCAGAGATACGTTTACAGTTAGAGCCGAGAGTCGAGATTCGAGGGCCGAGAGTGCCTGGCCTCCTCGCCTGCTACCGTATATCCACACATGAACAAATGTACATACACCTGGCGATTCTGATCCCCAAAGCGTCCAGGAGCGCGACAAGATAAAAGCAGTCGCACTAAATCTGCTGTATGTGCGCCACGGGACACAGTGGGCAACCTTCTACTGCAGCAGCAGCTCCACTCTCATTCGCATTCTCGCACTCTCACAGTTGTTGCCTTGGCCACGCTGCGGATGAGCAATGCCGTACACGTTGAGTATACGTATTTGTCCTACAGGATTTGGCAAGCGGGCCTCATAATGGTCTCCAGCATATGCAAAATAATGCTCTCGAAAATTTTCCACTCGTTGAATTCACTTAGAGCAAAGGTATTCCAGAGGAGTTATGCAACTGCATTTGCTACACGTGTATTTCTTTCTGATTTTCAAGTAAGGAACAAAGCGATGATAATTTTCACAGAAATTATAAGGTCCGTTAAAAAATATGAAAACTAGTTAAAACCCTTTAAATACTTTTTTAAGATGATTTTTTTTTATATTAATTTGTATTAATATTTTGGTAAATGTGTAATTTATTGACTTTTTAAATATTTTTAATAATCGGATTTCTCATAAAATAGTTCGAATTACATTAACCCCTCACATGCGCAATTCGCTGAAATGGCAATACATTTTGTAGCCCCCTAAAGCTCGATGGCCATCATTAATGCAACCATTATTTCACAATTTTTTATTTGTACATATTTCTTCTTATCGCAGGCAGGCCTGAAAGAGGGGGGCCCAAGTTAATTTCAGAGAACACTTTACGTGCTGCAATTTGGAGCGCTTCAGCTGCATTCGGACCCAGGCCAGCAGCACATTTGGTAAGCAATAAATTGACCAAGCAGCCAACGCCATCATCTACTTTAAAAGCATTTGTTGCAGCACCGCACCACCCAAACCATCCGCTCCGCCCCCAATCAGCAGCAGCACTTTCAGCCCCCTGACCTCCACATCCGCATCCACCTCCTCCTCCTCCTCCTCCTTCAGTTGGCAGCCCGCAATACTCGAAGCGGCGACGACGCTAAAAAGATACCGGAAATGTTACAGGAAACAAAATGACTTAATGGCCGCGATTGCAACGGCATGGAATCGTTTCAGGCATCGTCCTGATCCAGGTCCTTCCTCCTGGCTGCTGGCTCCGTGCTCCTTGGTCCATGGCCTGCTTTCCTGGCATTCATGGCAGTTGCCGAGGTCAGCAAAAAAGCATAAAGGGAAGATTATGTCACTGCCATGAGCTGGATATGAATGCTCTTTCGCAGATCAAATGTATGTATTTCATTTTTATATTGATCATCGGTTTTCCTCGGTAAGCTTAATAGTTCGATTACTAAATTTTCCTGACGAAAGAAAAAAATTTAAAAATTCATCCTTTATTATCCTTTATTATAATCTAAATGCTGAGAAATTTAAAATAATTATAACAGGAAAAAATTTTAAAGTTAAAATGTGTTTAAGAAATGTAAATTGTTGTTTTTGATTATTTTTTTTTTTTGATAGTTACTTATTTATTATTATTTTTTTCTTATTGTTATGTATTTCTTATTATTAAAATTATTTATTTACTATTATTATTATTACTATTATTTATAATAACCAACTCACTATTCTTCTTCGAAATCTCACCTTAAATTTGCTAACGTGAAATAAAGCAGAAAATCTCACACCTCACGTGGTGTCCTTCGAATCGACCTGGCGACCTGTCCCTTCAATCCCACCTCTCTCTTTATAGAGGTAATGTAATTGCAATTGCGAAATCATTATCATAAGCTAACGGGGCTGCGTGCTATTGAAACCGTTTTTGAGGTTTGAATTTCTTTTGAGCTGTAACATATTTCTAATTAAATTAATTAAGCGAAGCGAGAATATGGCAAGTATGCAAGCCAATTAGTGGAAAATGCAAAATTAAATGTCTGTGCATTGGAGGAACACAGGGGCGAGGTGGGGAGAACGGGGCAAATGGAGGCGGGGAAGACTGTGGGTGTCGTCCTCCAGTCCAGGACTCATTGTCCTTGCCCCTCCGCGCGGCCACTCGTCCTGCGACGAGCTCTCTTTGTTGGCCACTCCGGCAATAATTGCGTTGAGACATGTAAGCTTTTGTTTTGCAGTTATGCGTGTGGCTGTGCGACAAAGTTAATGACAGCATAATTAAACAAAACTAACAGCAGACTAATAAAATGTTCATAGTGCATGTCGCTCAAGGCTTCGCCACATCGTCACCACCCACCAACCACCCCCCACCACCCACATTCCATCACCATATCCTTGTAGAAAGACATATATACATACCTTCCGAGTATTTCATGACGTTGTGTGTCATCGTTTGTCAAGCGACAATTAAAGTCATAATAAAGGCAAGCTGAAGACAATCATTATACCTGCGAGACCCCGAAACCCCCTCTCCAAAATGCCCCATCATACATCCTCCCACATTACCCCCTTTCGTCCTTTTCGGTTAGTTATGCATAAAGTTCGCCACAAAAGGGTTTAACCTGAGCGTAAACATACATACAGCTGACGGTATACGCTCACTCCTTTGTTTTGCAGGCATATAAATTTCAAAATTAAAGCAAAGTTTAACCTTTGTCCTTGTGCAAATGCGGGGGAGGGTAATTTATATATGTATACAGAAATATGCGCTTGTTTGAGGTTGCATTATGGGAATGTGTGTGAGGCCCGCATAGCGAACACTTTAATTTTAATGCCTGCTAAATTGACTTTTTTGATTTATTTTCAGCTTTTAACAGAAGAGATTTGTTTGCAAAAAAATATGAAAGCGTTGAATCGAAAAGTATTAAGGGATTTAAAGTAATTAAATAGAGGACTTTTTTTTATGAAAAATACTTTAATCTCGTATTAATTTTATTTTTATTATAATTTAATTACCAAAAGCAGGCTTTCCCATTTTATGATTGCATTTTTATCCATAAATTTAATAATAAACTAATAATCACACTTTTCCCAATACTCACTGCCTTACTATAGAAACCATAATAATCATTAAAAACTACTTACAACATTTTTTACCTTGACTTAATTTATTTTAATTATAGATATATAAAATATTTATCTTAAAGTTGATGACAATATTTTGTTCATCATATCCATATACCACAATGTGTGGCCAGCGACATTGTTTCACGATCTTTTTGAATTTTCTACTTTCTTCTTTTTCTCACCCACATAATGCAACACGTTTTCATTCAATAATTGAGCTAATACATAGCTTTCTTAGAAAAGTTATACAACTAGTATGCACTGATCGTTAATCGTCGAGCGAAAAGCGGCTGATTAAATATTAGCTATTAAATGAAATATGATTAAATATTAGCTAATTGAACTTGTGGGCAAATATATTTGCTAGATAGAGAGATATATAAAAGGAAGATCCGGGGGTATGGGGCCATCAGTCGACCGAAACCGACGATGCATTCGACCAAGCCAGCACTGCTCCTGCTCGCCCTGGCCATTGGTGCCACATGTGTGGTGGCCTCCACGCCCCCTCCAGTGGTGCAGGGTGATCTCTTCGAGGCCCTGAACAGGACCAGCCAGAGTATCATCGGTAGCCTGGTGAATGCCACCAGGAATGGAACGGCCATCATAGTGGACTTCCTGGACACCCTCCAGAACTCCACCAATCAGTACACCCACGAAACCGTGGCTTTTGCCCAGAAAATCGCCGAGGCCGTTCACAAGGCAGCCAGCGAGGGCATAGCCGACTTTGCCTATACCCTGCAGTCCGCGATCGAAAGGCTGCATAGCCAAATCGACAGGGTGAGGAATGTCCTGCAGCGAAATGCACTCAAGGATGCCTTAGCCAAATTACAGGAAATAAATGCAGCAGCCAATGATCTCGAGTTGGCCGTAAACAATCTGAATGATCGATTGGAGGAGAAAAAGCGAGAGTACTTAGCCGAAATCCAGGTGAGATGGAGCAACTGGGCTGATGCTCAGCTGGAGCGAGTCGATCGGGAGACCAATGGCACTGGCAACGAGAAGGCCCAGGAGATCCTAGACGAGCTGCTTAACCGATATGCCGGCTATCTGCACAGCTGCCTGGAGGAGTTGCAGGTGCGACAGGCCACCTACGAGCAGAATGTCCAGCAAACGATTGAGAAATACCACAATGCCACCAACAAGCTGGCCGCGCAAGTTGAGCTGTGTGTGAATAATCCCCTGAACTTCCTCTCCTGCCGCAATGGCATCCAGAAGGCCCTGCAGGCACTCGACCCAGCTCCCAAGGAACTGCTTAGCCTGAATCTCGAGGGCATCCGACTGCTGGCCATCGGCCTGAATGCCAGCGGCTGTGTGGGCCAAACGCTGGCCCAGCACGAGCTGGAGAAGCCGAGTGTGGAGCGAGAGCTGGACGATATCATCAAGGAGTACCTCGATCAGCGCAATTCCACCGACGACGATTCGAGCTCCGAAGAGGAGGAAACGACCACTGAGAATGGCGGCTCTGGTTCGCAGGAATCAAAAGAGTCGCAGGACTCGAGTGACGACGACTCCTCCTCCTCGCAGTAAGATTCACTGAATCGTATTCTAAATTAGAGTTTCTAGTAATTAGGTGTGGGGTAAGAGCAGCATAATAAATTCTACTTTAATGCAACAAAGTACGCAATGCTTATTCTCTGGGAAATAGTTAATAGATCTATTTATTTAGCTTGGGAAATTCATTAGGTTCCTGCATATTTAATGTTAAAATTTGGAATTACAAGTTGACGGAAATGTTATGGCAGGGATAAACTAAAATTTACAAAAAATGTACACCAGCAAAATTCAATTTGTAAATTTAATGTTACTCTGAATTTTTTTAATCATACAAACGGAAATGCAAACGTAAAGATTCAGCTTACAACCTGCGATTAACTTCGTCAATGGAACGACACATTTTTTGCGGTTGCTTTCGCATTCGAATTTCGATATAATTATATTGCCAAGTTCGCGCCTTCATGGAAAATAAATTGGTGGCTTTTTAAGTTCCTGTAAAGAGTGATTTAATAAATTCATTATGCAAATGAATAAAATATGCGAAATTTTATTAAATCATATTTATTTATTTATAACTTCAAAATAAACTAAAATAGAGAAAATAAGTTAAGTACAAACTTGCACTCAAAATAGTTATTCTATTTATAAAATCATCTCACAAATGAACTGTGTGTTTTCCCCTTAAAAGGATTTATCAACTGTTATAAAAATTAACTTTTTGCTTTTGTATAACAATGAAGTTCGGAGGGAAACGAATTATAGGGATACGAAACCAAAATGGACGTTTAAGCTTTTGTGCTTTTAAATCTCCGAGGGAAACTTAATTGTGTGTACTGTTATATGTTGAAAACCTGTTCTAAAATATAGTTGTATAAAAAATTATTATATTTATGGCTCATACGCCCTGTATAGCAAGCTAAAGATAATGTAAGTTCTCAGATATATGGATTCTATTTATAGCTCATACGTCCTGTATAACAGGCAAATGAATTCCCCTCAAAGAGTTTGCAAAAGAGGGGACCTGAATGAACCGCTCCCAGAAAAATGAAACGCCGGCTTTCTATCTTAGTTTGCTTACTTGCAATTTTATTGACTTCTTGTATTTAATAGATCTCTTTAGTATCTGAAATTGTCACTTAATTACTATTACTAATGTGTATTTCATTCATTTTATATGAAATTTACTTAATTAATATTTTATACTTTTTGCGCGCTAAGCCAAACAAAAAGTATACAGATTTCGAAGCATTGAAAATTCGTTTCAGTTTTTATCGGTAAGCCTTAACTAATTACTTTGAGTTTGAGTTACTGCCAACACAAGTCTAATGACTAGCGCGGATATGTCCTAAGCTCTTATTAGCCCACTAATTCAGAGTCTAAGCAAACACCTCGGAGGACCTTTTCCCTTGCTAAATATTATTACATATTTATTATCTGTATGCCTTTGCTTTAATTTATATTTTTTGTATATTTTATTGCTTAGGCTACAACACGAAACAATGGCTCAGATTACATATGAATTTCGCGTTAGGAATTTTCTGAATTTTGCTTAGGAATAATTTTGCATTAGGATTACCAAAATTGGGAAAAAATATTTTCCAAATCAAAGAGAATAACTAAAGTATGATTAGTGATAATTTTTATAGTTGCATCTATCTAGCATCTTCGGAGTATTTTTTGTGCAGTTAGAAAATGTTCACATCTTTATAACCTGCTTCGGTTTTTATTCAAACATATTTCAAATAATCCATTTTCTTGATAAGTAAAAAATTTAGATAACTGGAAAATATTCTTAAGAATTAAAAAAGTATTCAAAGGATTTTTTAATGTATCAATTAACCAAATGTGTATTCTATACTGTATTCGTATTTGCTGATGTCGTTGCATTGAGATCGTATTGCTTTTTGGGCTTTCTTAAGTGCGTGCGCTTATCTATATTTCTAGGGTGAGCAAATGAATACACTTAAGTTCTTAGGTTCAGTTCAATTGTTGAGCATTCTGCCTTCAAACGCACCGAAACACAACCAAAATTAGATTCTCAAACTAATTGGCACAGAAACGAACCGAAAAACCCCGTCTAAATGTTGCCAACCAAGTCCCAATCTCATTGATACTCCACCCGGGCCACGGGAATCCCGAAATCATTGATCTCGAAGACGATCAGCTTCCGTTTCTTGCGGACATTGGCCGAGGGATGCGATTGTTTGGGGGCTGCCGAAGTCCTTGCCGTGGTGATCATGGGCGTGGTAAGGGGGTTTGATTTCTTCGTTGCCACTCTTTTCGTTGTTGCCTTCTTTGTCGTTGTTGTTGTTGTGGTTGTTGTGGTTGTTGTGGTAGCTGTGGCAACCACACCTTTGATTAAGCTCTCCTTCGTTGTGACCTTCGCACTCGATTCTCGCACCTTCTGCAGCAACTTGGGCTTCACATTGGGTGCATCATCCTTGGGCTTTTCTTTGCTCATTTCCTTGGTCTTGGGCAGCGGGGGCAGGGCGGGGAGATCGCAACGCTGGCGCAGATGGCGATACACTGCATCCACCCGCTGGACCAGACGATTTACATACTTCGTGGTCGTACGATCCACTATGGAGGGCGCCTTGATGCAGTCGTTGCCACCGAATTCGCACACCTAGAAAAAAAGGATTATAAAAAGGATAAGTAGATTGAAAAGTATTTAAAATTAAAAAAAAATGTTTTAATCAATTAATATGAACAATAAAAATAATTCAAAGGGAATGCAACAATACCACAAGATATACAAACTTTAAAGACATTCCATAGTTAAGAAAATTCTCTTTATAAACTCACCCGATAATGCTGCAAAATGGCCTCCTTTGGCGGAACATTGAGTGATCCTTTCCCCGGAGCAAATTCCCACACGAAATGATTGCCCGCCTCGACGACTGCCTCCGGTTTGCAGATGTACTTGGATCGCTGCTTCTGGGGGTGCAGCTTATAGCGCCTGGGGGAGTAACGAGTGTCAGTATATACTATCCAAAGTTCATCACCTTCTTTCGAAGATCCACTCACCTGCGTGTCTTTCGTTGTGTGACCAGGGAGGCCCGGACACTGGCCAACTGGTCGTTGCCGCCCTCTATTCCCGAACTAGCCAGGCTGTCGTCGGCAAACTGAAGATAGTAAAAGGCGTTCTGGAAGGAATAGGCTCCCGTGTTGCGATTGCGAAAGCGCTGATTCAGGGATCTACATAAATATATGGTGTAAAAATAATTAAATATTATGAATAATTTCCTAACAAGGAAACGGAATTGCGATTTATTTTCCGGTTGACTACCACAGCACTCACCCAATGAGCTCGTTTAGCGTGTCCGAGTAGCGGGGAACGATGAACTCGTCCAGATCGACCAGGGCCAGATACTTGTAGCGGTACATGGTGCGGTAGAGGCAGTCGTTTAGGGCCGCAAAGAGTCCCTCGGTGCGGATCTCCTTCTGGCTGCGCATTCGCAGGTTCCACGGCAGGATGCTGACCGTGGGCCGTTGGTACTGCGTCCTGAGAACGCGGGGCGTGGCATTATTGGCCGCCTCTGCCGGCTGCAGCGGTTCCAGATCATGGGCGGTCAGGTTTCCGGGCACCAGGCCCTGCTGATAGCTCTGCAGAACGCAGGAGGCATGTGGTCCCAGGGTGTGGTTGTAAAAAGTAAAGTGGGATACCCCCAGCAGGGCGTAGAACTCCAGGTATTCCATCAGATACAGCGCCTGATCGTAGTTAAAATGCAAGGGCTTTACGCAGACGGCTATGCGATCGGGTATATTATCGCCACTCGGCGGGGGACGACCCACCGGCACTCCACCCTTCCTGGCACTCGCATTCCGCTCGGGACTCGCTGCAAAGTCCGCATCCTGGTCGGTATTCCGCAGGGTCAGTAGGTTACCCGGCGGAGCCCGCAGGCGGGAAACCACGCTCACAAAATGGGGAACTCCAAGGGGAGGAGTGCGCACTGGACACAGGATGAAACAGGCGCTGTACTTTAGATTCCAGTTCTCCCGAATGATCTGCAAAATGGTAATACAAGTTGGATATCAAATTATAAAACTGTTTAAGGTGTTAGTAAAATATTTCGAATTTTATTTAGTATCTCAATGCATGAATATCCAGAAAACCCATAGACATGGGCTACGTAAGAATTTTTTTCTCATTCCTTTAAATATTATAGATTTCTACTTTTCTAGCCAATCAGTTTCGGATGTAAAGTCTTCATTGATTTATTACATAAAATAAAATGAACCTTTTCGAGTTTTAAGTAAATATATAGGTACATTTTTTGATTGCATTTGATTGTACCTTTCTAGATTATCAGTTGAATGCAATTTACCCAGAAAAAGCTTTTAAAAAATATATACATTTCCGGAAATGCGGAAGCGACTCACCTTGACGCGAGCCATCACAGTGGCCGAGGAGTATTTGGAACGTGCGGTGGTGGAGCCCGCATCCGTGGCATTGGCTGGATTTGGGCCGTACCAGAACCGGCACCAGACCCGCTCCGGTCCCCGTGTCTTGGTGGCACCTACCACTCGCACCAGGCGCGCTCCCTCGCGCCGATCGAAGTAGGCGGAGTAGACAAAGAACTTGAAGCGGGTGCCGTTGACAACCTGCCAGGAGCCGTCGGTTGGCCGAGTGCCAAATGGGAAGTGGGGCAGCGTCTCCTCCACCTTGCCGGGCAGCACCTGGCCCCAGGGTATGAGCGGTACATTCACGCCAAACGCTCCCGCTCCACCGCCTCCGCCTCCATTGACGAGCACTCCGGCTGCCAAGCGCTGGCCATCGGCGCCTGCGGCTTCTGTGGAAATTGGAAAATTCATGAGACATGCGGCGTATACGTAATGTGCCATTGTCATCACAGCCATTTCCTTTGTCGTCCGACAGCCTTTTTCGTTTCGTTTTCGCATTATTGGCAAGCTCATTGTGTGATTGTGAGATTCGATTCGATTCTTACCTTGAATTTTTAGTTTATTGTCACGCAGCTGTATAAATCCTAATTTATTATCACTCAAAATGCTGGCATCCAATAGATCGTAATCGTCCTGGAAATAAATATATAATTTATATTATAATAAACTATGCTAAAGAAAGATTTATTCGTTTTTATTATTATAACTTTACTGAATGTTATTCGCTGGGCATTTTCAAAATCTATAATGAAAGACTTTTAATAAACGTGGAGAAACCATTAACTAGCAATGATTTATGAAAATGTTTATACTACATTTCTTATTTATTAAGTTTTTTTTAACCGAGCCTAAAATAATTTTATGATCCGTTAATTTCTTTATTTGAAATGAATGAAATTTCTCATTCTTTGATTTGGTATTCAAATCTTTTTCCCCCGCGTTTTTAAAAGCACATCTTTGTGTTCCCACCGCTTTTTAAGGACCTTAGCGAACGAGTTGTCCACTAAGCTGCCTGTGGCCCGATTTGCATAGCCCAAACTTACCTTAACATTATCATAATCCGGCATCGAGTCGCCCATCCGACCGCCCAGACTGGCTCCTCCTCCGCCGCCCGCCCGCATCGCCAACATTCCGCTGTGGGTGCGCTCGTCGATCATGAAAACCTGCGGAAAATAGAAATAGAATAGGGAAAGCGTTGCCTTGTGTCAATTTGAATTTCAAGTGGCTCTCATTAAGAATGGCTGCATTTTTAATTTAATTAAGATGGAAAATGAATATTTACAGTATTTAGATTAGTTCAACTGAACTATAAAAAAAGGCATGGAATTTTTAATTTATTGCTATAATAATTTGCATAAAATTTATTAAAGAAGTTAGTTTTAATTATTTAAACTTTAGTCGAAATCCTACAGTTACGTAAACCACTTCAGCCATTGAATACAAAAAGAATGATTCATTGGCCAAAATAATTTCGTTGAACAAAAAGTTATTTTGCCAATACATTTAAGAATAATAAAATATAATAAATTTTTTTTTCTTGTTCGATAAAATAAAGTTATAGGTAGAGTTTTGAAATAAATGTTTAGCGTACTAAAATGTTGTAGCGGTTTTTAATTATCAACAATTACTCGAGGGAATTGCCTTTCATATAGTACCAAAATATAATATCTCATCGGTTTAGCTTATAAAACATTCTCAACTGTTTTCTGGACTTACCTCGGTCAGTATGATCAATCCAAAGACGGCGAAAAAGGTGATGACGATGAGGAAACTCATGCCGGACCTTTCCCTGGTGCCCCACTGCTTCTTGCCCCGCTTCATGGTGGGGGTGAGTGTGGTGCGTCCTCCGTGGTGATGATGATGTTGCTGGTGTTTCTGCTGATGTTGCAGCTGCTGCTGCTGCTGCTGTTGATGTTGCTGCTGCAAGTGGTGCTGGTAGCAGGCGTGCGAGTGACCCTGTTGTCCGTAGGCCGATTGGTAGTGACCCAACAACTGGGACGCGGAGCTGGTGGAACTCAGCGAACCAAGGGAACCGATGGAGCCGACGGAGCCCCCCGGGGATTGCTGCTTGTATTGCTGAGGGGGGCTCCGGCTATTCAGCATGTTGGAGTGCAGGGATCGAGGGATTAGTTTGTGGTCTCAGGGCGATACTTTTCCCTATGCTTTTTCGGCTATTTTCGAGCACTCATGTGTAATTTGTCATTGGGGAGTTCTTAATTTTTGGCATTTCTAATATTATTTAATTTTCCTGGCATTTCGTGGGGGACTTGAGTTGTTTATTTGCGAACAAGCTAAGCAAAACAAAGGAAAAAGAAGAGAGCGGCTCTTTGAGAGAGAGGGAAAAGGGAAAGCCGTGAGCAGACAGAGATTGCGCTCTCCGCAGACTTTTCCTTGCTGGCCAATTAAAAGGGAAAAATCAATAAAATCTGTGCGAAGATTGTCGTGAATTATTTTGCATAAAGCAGTTTCAATCCACAAAAATGCCTCCTGTTATCCATATTAAATACTTTTTAGCCAATTTTGGGCTTTAAGCGATGCTTTTTTAATTATTTTCACATAGTGCATTTTTTTGTTAGGTGCCTTAAACACACTTTTATCACCTTTTTAATACATTTAATTCGGCAAGTTACTTTATTTCTTAACCACTTATCGTTTAGCGAGCGAAATTTTCTTAATTTTGTTTCTAGTAACAATTTAAATGTGAGTTATTTAATTTTCCAGTTTTTTTTTGGCAGTTGGACAAAAATTTTACTCGCGACGACAACAGCAGGAAAACAATGCGGCACAGCTGAGCAGCTCAAGGCGAAGGACATGCGCAAAGGACATTGAATGCCAACAGATGATGGCGAACATTGCCAGACATTCGCAGGATTAAATTTCAGTAAAAATATTAAATACTTTCTCACTGAAATAAAATTTAAACAAAAGTTAGGATTGTTTAAAAACTTTAAAAAAAACTTATAAGCTTAAAATTTGGCTGCATTTTTGTATTTTAGAGTGTGGAAAAAAATGTGACCTAAAATGGTAAAAAAAAATGATGTAAATTTAAAAAAAAATAAATAAAAACATTTATTCTTAATTATTATTTTTTCAACTTGGCAGGCGACAGTTTTTTTTTAGACAATATTTATATATTCAAAAATTAAACTATGTTTTCCAAGAACAAAATTAATATAAAATACAAAAATTATGTAGTCCAATTTGTAATACAACAAATATTAATTTTTTGTTATAAAAATATATTTATATTTTACTCATGAAATATTTCTAAAGATGCTTTTATGAATTGAGTCTTAGCTCCAAATGTGAAAGCTTGCTTTAGGTAAATCTAAATCGGCAAGAATATAAAAAAATGATTCTATTAACACCCCGTTACAAAGGTCCTTCAATTCAATGGCTTCCATTTCCGGGCAAACTTTTCGGCCAAGAAGCCCCTGCAG
Source organism: Drosophila lutescens (assembly GCA_037075285.1). NCBI lineage: Eukaryota > Metazoa > Arthropoda > Insecta > Diptera > Drosophilidae > Drosophila > Drosophila lutescens. The sequence goes on from JBAMCF010000352.1 coordinate 158,327, forward strand.
ACCATTTCACATACCGTATACCATTCTACCAGCTCTGGACAAAAGGAATTAGCGGAAACAATAAAATTTGGAAAACTTTTGAAAACCAATAAATTCCAAGTGTTTGGAAATCAATTGGGAACAAATTGCAACAGACAAAAAGTACGAGAAAGAAAAGTGGAAGTCAGATGTGTGCTTGGCCAAATGCATATCTACATGTGCATACCTACATGCGAATTCACTCTCATTCATGGCATTCTGCCTTCCACTTTATATTTGGGTGAACATTTCTGCCAAGCAATTGTAGAGTTTGCAAGACAAATATGCAAAGAAAAAGGTGCCCAAGTGGCTGGGGCAAACAGTTTTGTTTGCTAAACTTTTGTCATTGAGTACGCTCAACAATAGCAAACCAATCGCCAGATCTTGCCAATAAAATAGTTTCAAGATAACAAGCCAAATGCTCTGCCAAGAAAATAAACATGAAAAACAAGCCAAGTTTAGACAAATTAATTAAGGTAAAATTGGAGTAAAATTGAGATGGAAAGTAAATAAATACAAGTATCTCCGGTTGAACAAGAGATGTTCAAATCAAATATTTAATTCTAAGTTAAATACCAGTATATTGTTGTTGGTCAGCAATTCTGAAGATATATACAGGTAATTGTGTAAATTGCCAAATAACAAGGGTAAGCAAGGAGATGGAAATAGAGAAGTTCAAGTATTTGGCAATAAATACGACAAGAAAACCCCAACTCATGGCAAACACTAGAGAGCATTCGCTGCTGCACCTCAAGTGAGATTAAATAAAACTGCAAGAAAATTGAAATGAAAATTCGCCAAAGCAAACACAAATTCGAGACAAGTTATATCAGCATCTATGAGATATTTTCACCCCCTCTTATCCCGCATACCCTCTCCTCGGTTGCCGAAAATATTTCATTTATACAGATAGAACCCACTTACATATATTTGCCGGCAACTGTGGGAACTTCCACGTCGAATTGCCGCTGCGGCAGCTTAAGTTACTACCAGGCCAAGCCATCTCCATCTCCATCTCAGCTCCCACCGATATTGCCCAGGCGTAGGCAACTTAACTTTGATGAGTTTGCAAAGTAGAATTCCAGGGAGCGAGGGGCATCGCAATAAGGAATAGCGGACTTACCTTATCCACCGACTTGCCGACTGCCGTGTGCGGTCGGGTGTGCTTTAAATTATGATTAAAATAACTAAAAGGATGGGTTCGCCTTAGTTTTTGGCTGCTCTGAGCTGCAGCCGAGAAAAAATATTAACATGGATCCGGAAACTAATAAGGCGATTAGGGAACATACTTGTTTGAAAAGTCGTTGGGAAAATAAAATCCGTATAGATTACTTTTTAGTTGATAAGTATTATCGTGATGAGTTAGGATCAGAAATATAATTTTTTTAAATATAAATGAAGAGTTTGTTTTTAAAATAATAATTTTAATAATTCATTGTTAATCATATTGATCGAGAATCCCAGTTCTAAACCCCATTAATTACCAACAGCAATGGTTTTTTATCCAACCACCATTTAGTTGAAACCAGCAGATATCCGTGGAGAAATCCAAGTAGCATGCCTCCAGGCATTTTATTAATTTCACTTCATTTTGATGCTCTCCCGTTATCCTGGTATCCTGGGCAGAGGATGAGGACAATGGTGTCTGGAAATGGCTGGCAGCACTGCGGGCGCACATCTGCCGGATGCGCGGGTTGTTTGGTAATTTCCTTAACGGAAGTGCATGCAGTTTCAGGACCCAGAACCATAATAGAAGAAGAGGAACCATCCTTATCCTGGTTGGGCTGTCGGCTAGAGTCCGAAGGACTTTTGGCTGGTCAGTGGATGTCGGATTGTCAGCCCTGTTCCTGCAGGCAAGTGGGCTTGAAAAATGTGTGTGGCCGAAAATTTGCAACACAAATTTCCGCAGCAATAAAAGATTAAGATACTGCAACCAATGAGCATTGTGCGCTTTCCAAGGCCAATTTTTAATTGATTAAGCATTTTCGTGGTCGGCACAAAAGTCTGGAAAAGTCGCAGTAATGGCGATAGTGAACCCTGGCATTCATTGCGTGTTTACAAAAACAAATGTGAATAAAAATTATCCAGATTAAGAAGAAAAGCCTTTAAAGATTTCTATGACATCCTAACATTATTATATGCATATGCAGTTATCCCAATCTAGCACCACCTCTCATTAACAGTTTTAGTTTTAAAATAAGTGCAAAGGCTTCAATGGCCCATGACCATTATGCTCAGGATGAATCGGAAGCACAATTAGGCTGAGTGCCAGGGGCGTGGGCCACAAAAATTCGCCCTAAATTAGAGGACGGGAAAGGGAAAACCATCAAATGCAGAGACCACAAGTCTGAGACGATTCCGACATAAATTCAATAGAACGATGGCAATAAGTGCATTAGCAGCATATTTCACAGATTGGCAGACACGTCGCTAGATGTGGTTCCCGTGGCCAGCGGAGGAACCAGCCAAGCACACCAGACCGGTCCGAAACCACCCAGACGATGGCCAAGACCAAGCAGTAAGCCACAAATTGCATGAGATCATAAATATTTCAAGCATAAAGTACAAAATATGCAAAAGTTTCCTATTTTCCTTTAACGTTCTGTTCGCTCTGGCTATTTGGCCATTTCCATTTCCATTTCCATTGCCAATGCCACTGCAGTTGGCTGCAGTGCTGTCGATTTATCCTTTTTAGTTCGATAATATGTCATACTTCCGCTCCCTAAATTGCAGCTTCAATAGCTTAGCTTAGGTAACCAAATTGTGTTGAAAAAATAATAAAATCGATTTTTGTGAAGTTTAAATTTTCTTATAGGAATTCATAATTATTCAATGTTTTTTAAATTGACCAAAAAGTAGGTAATGATTATTTTAACATAAATAATTTATAACTAGAATATTTCAATCATTTACCTAAAATATGTATGATATCGGGGAGAATCTAACCTATAATATTTTTAAAAAATATTTATTTTTAGCCTTGAAATATTTTCAGTTTTTTTATTTCTTTTTTAAGTTGATGTCAGCACTGGTTGCTGCTGGCGGTTGGCTATTGCAGTTGGCCAGATACGAAGGACGTCAAACGGAGTAAGAAAAATATATTGCTAAATTCTCGCACAGGAAGCGGCAGCAGGAGCAAGAGCAGCAGCAACAGCCAGCGGGTGGACAGGACAGGACCCTTCCGAAGTCCCTACACCGCAGTCCTCCATCCTTCGTCCCCTTTCCGGTGTCCCTTGTCCGCTGTCCGGCACGTGCACTACGCCAAAATGGCAAACGGAAGTTCAAAAGAGCAAAGAGCATGTAACGATATTTCGGTTCTCTTTTCTGCTTTTCCGTGTCGTATGGCCATGCGATTGCGGGCAACAAATTTGCAATAAGCAATTTTTCAATTTTCAATTTAGGCAGAAGGAAGGGGAGTATGCAAAACAGCGGCCACATATCGCCCAGCCATAATTCAACGCGAGTTGCCAAAATCCGAAACTGCCCAAAGGACAAATGAGAGTCCAGCGAGTGAGGGACCCAAACCGTCGGTCAGGCGTAAAGCGCTATTAATTAACAATGGGGCGCTGTTCCTGAGGATGAATTAATGATTAACGACACACTCATAAAAAAGACAAAAACAAATTGCATTTGGATTAGCGACGAGAAAAAAGATCAATGGCATTGCTGTAAGCTTGCCTGTAGTGCAGACAGCGACACAAAGAAGAATCAACGTGTGCCCAATGCAAGACAGGCGTGTGACCGCAGCCATGCTTTAAAATTTAAAAAAAATTAAATAAGTGGCTTTCATGAATGTACTATAGCTTATTTTTTATTTTTCGCCATCGTTGGCCAATCACCAGGACAGCCAAAATGAGCCACATAACACATGCCACATATGGATAAAGGGCGGCGGCCTCCGCTTCACTCAGCTCCGAATTTTTCAAGACGAACACAAAGTTCCTGTAGTTCTCCTCGCACTTTGCGCAACCATTAAAGTCCACAGCCACAAAGTCATCCTCGTAAGGGTCTTCCCTGGGGATTATTTTTGCATTAGCTGGAGGAAGCCAGAGGCCCATCAGCAGCAAGAGTAATTCAGAGCCCATGGGAATGGGAAGCCAATCCAGGTGTGTTGCCATCCACATACTTGAACGGACGAACCTTTTCTAGGCCCTTTTATAGGCAAGTGCAAAAAAAGGTTCGAAGTCACAGTTGCAAGAGGCAACCATCTCTTCAGTCCAATTCCTGGATTTTCACCGCAACGTAAACATATAAACTAGGTAAATAAACAGTAGAAGGATTTCACTGAAAAATATAGTTTTAAACAATCAAGGTTTAGCAAAGTTTTCGTATATTGTTTATTTATCGGGTATTGGGTATCAGTTTACACCATATACTGCCGTATGTCGAGATCGCGTTCCCTCAGCTTGAGATCGATCCACTGGCGGTACAGCTTGACGTTCGTGTAAATCCCTAGAAACTGTGGGCCATCGCAGCGAGCTGTTCTGGTTAAGAGGCCGGCCAAGAGGAAGCGGTCATCGTGGCCGGACAGAGGGCACATCAAGGGTACTCCGGTCATGTCCACATCGCCGCAGACGAAGTCACCCTTATCGCCGCCGGCGCAAAGCAGGCTATCGTTGTGGGCGTGGCGCCGTCCCAAAAACGACAATCGCAGCTTGGCCCTGCACTGATCCGGTGGCAGGACATAGAGGGTCCATCGCTTGGGCAGGATCGCTGATTCCCCGAAGTCCCCCCTCTGCCAGCCGGAAACATAGCACTGACTGTAGTTGTATGCCATTTGCGGGGGCGGCAGGCAGATGGGCTGAACATTGGGCGCCAGCTGAAAGGGCGTCTCCTTGTCCACCAGGAGAATAGCCACGTTGTTGGCCATCGGCATTTGGGTGTAGTTGGAATGCACCAAGGACTCAACCACCTTTCTCTTCTGGTGCGGCTGAGGTTCCAGCTCCACGGCTGCATCCCATTCTCCGGCCACCAGACGAAGCTTCTCGACTTCCACACTTTGGATGCAGTGAGCCGTGGTGATCACCGCCAGCGGAGTGATGAGTGCTCCACTGCAAAGATAATCATCCGCCCCGTAGACCGCCACCAGCCAGGGAAACTCCCCGAACTTGGCCTCCTGCTGCTTGTAGCCCAGCGGGCGTAGGTAGTACCAGAGATCATGGCGACCCCCACATGGCCAGTTGGGAGCCTCTTGTGGGAGTCCCGGTGTGGAGAGCTGTTGGTACAGAGGCATTGATTTAATTAATTAATTAAATTAAATTCAAGTATTAAATAGTTGGTTACCATAGCAAAACTGGTGGTGCAAAAACCCGACAATGGTTTTTGTTAATAGAAAAGCTTTGTAGAGTAAAAAACATTTTGCACAAACTTTTTACTACTTCGGTTTAATCATATAAGATTATTTTACAATACAAAAAGGATGGTTTTTTTAAGGAATTTAAATTACAAAAAAATATGAATTGAATGTGGTCGACTGGCATTAATGTAAAAATAATCATAAAGGGATTGAATAAGACTAAGGATATCGAAACGAAATTGTTTAAAATTTATGTTATTTGGAGAACTCGTTTTCGGTTTCTTACAGCTTGTTTTCACTGCCTTTGCATAGTACACTTTCTCTGTGCTCTACTCACTGTATCTTGGATATTGCAGCACTTTTCCATATAGTGACAGTTCTCGTCCAAAGTAGTCCTACTGCGGTCCGGATAGAATTTTCCCTCAACCTTTAGGCCCTCGTTGCACTGTTCGTAGGGCACACATTGCTTGTCCGGTCCACAGTTCTTGAATGCCAATATCGAGGGCGTTAAGGAGCCCCAAAGACATATCACCACAATCCAATCCATAAGCCCCATATCCGTGGATTACGTTCCTGAACAATTGCCGTGCACTTGAACTGCGCAACTGAGCGACCGTTGGCTTTTATAGCCTCGCCAAAGTTCAAGCCGTACACCCAGATTTGATTGGGTAAAAAATAGATTGCGGTCCATTAAAGAGCTAAAAATAGACGGCATTGCGCTGGCAAAAAGGGGCTGGACCTGGAGCAATCAAATAAGTGATTCAGACGAAATGCACACAAAAAAGTTAGGAATTCCATTTTTGAAATTTGTCTAATTTTTTTATATAATCTTTAATCTTCAGAAAATATTATCAGAGTAATACGATCGTCACTTAAATCCATACAAAAATCTTGGACTTCATTTTTAATCAACTTAACTTTAACTTAAAAAATGTTTATATTGTAATTTAACTCAAAAAATATTTTAAAAATAGTAAAATAAAGAATTTTTATTGAAAGTTGTTAGTTTTAGTTTAGGTATTTTTAGTTCGCTGGAAAGGGTAACAAATTACGCAGATAGAGACAGACATACTTGTGTCAGTCACCTTCCTTAGTCTGCCGACACTTCCACGTATCCATATCCATTACCGAGCATTCAAATGGAGCGTCCAGGGGACAAAGAAGTCTGGGGGAGGATGCGGATCAGCTGCGCCCTGGTTCTAGCTTTGCGTCATATCTTAATGTACAATCGTCGCCTAAGTGCACGTAAATTGAATAAATTTTCGACAAGTTTTAATACACAAGACATGCAGAGAAGAACACAACATTGAAAGGAAAATGAGGTGGCGACAAGACAGGTTGGGTTTTTCCGGAGGGAAATAGTTTTCCAGCTTCCCAGCCGTTCGATAGACGCACACATCTCAAGTGGAGTGCCGTGTGTACTTGGACATACAGAAACACCGACTTGTTCGGCTGGATTTACGCAACTTAAACAAATTGTCAACAGGAATTGTGAAGGATGAGATCGAATCGAGTGAGCTGAAGTGGGCTTGAGGATACTGAGATGCCAGGAGGACAAAACATGCGTCAAATGTGTAGAAAGTTAACGTGTCCTGTGCCTGCTGGTCCTGTGCGAAACTTAATTTGTTCAATCGTGTTGCAACACTTCTGAACAGATGTTATCCTCGAGGAAATGAATTCTGTTATTGTTGCTGGCCATCATCCACTTTAAACAGATTTATGAACATGTCACACCCCCTCCCCCTGCCTCACTATCAGCCATCGATTCCCCTTTGCGGTGGCAAACATTCAATTATTATGAAAATTTATTATTCAACCAATTGTGTTCGGACGGATCGGAAGTTCATTTTGCATGGATGGGATCAAAACTGTTTGCAAATTGTGTTGTGCATCCGTATGAATATCTTTTAATTCACACCAACCGCAAAATGCAATAATCAAAAGAGAAAGAGAATCATATAAACTCTATGGAATATGAAAAAGTTCAAAGTATAAATAAAATAAAGAATACAATACTATTAAGCCTCAATCTTGTGAAATTTGTTGTATATTTATTTAATTAAATAATAGAATAATTTTTTTTCAATCCGAAATTGTTTGTATATTTATTTAAATAAATAAAACAATAGTTATTCCAATCCAAAATTATTGTAGATTCATTATTTATTTTAAAAATGTATAATAGTTATTGTACACACAATAGTATAACCTGTGCTTTTTTACTGGATTTCATTGGATTGAGTGGCACTTTTTAACATTTGAGCATTTCCCGTTTCATTGTGAGCCAAACTTTAAACCATTTGAGCTTTTTCGTTGAGTTTCTAAATGTTGGTCTCTTAGCTGCAATTGCATGTAAATTGCTCTCTTAAATGCAATTTATTCAACTCAACTGCAAGAGGAGTGGAAGTGTACATAATGTGAAATGTAACTCAAAAATCAAGCGCCGAGACGAGTGAGTTAACAAGGAATTATTGAGTACAACCACAGAATTTTTTTGCATGCAAGATGCTCTCTTAAGTGCAATGTAGTTGATTACATTTTCTGACTGTAAACTCAAGTCTCAAGCATAGCCATTGGAGTCAAGTTGGAATCCTGAAAGGACTTTAGGCTATCACTATTGGAAATTTGTGGTGACCAAACCATGTAGCGAATTAGGTTTAGGCCAGTCTGAAGCCATATTTCTATAATATGTCTTTAACAGTCGACTATCATCCTAAGGCATTGATACCATACAAGAAGAAAGAAGGTTCAAGTTTATCACTCATACGCCTTCGACCAAAAAGTTTTTTTTATCTAGGTGGCTTAGATTTAACCTGTTCATTTGTTTTTTTTTTTTTTGTCTCCCTTTTTTAACCAATTATTCCAACAAATTTCATACTATCACAAAGTTATTTATCGGAGAACGATTTTTTTCGACTAAATTCAAATTGTCATACGTGTCGTATAAGTAATTTTTAAGGAAACTTTAAGACCATTTCGCAGCGCCTAAATATTGAAATACAATATTGTAATTTTTGAGTTTAATTTTTTCACACCAAAATCTTCCATATTGAAAGGAAAAATACGGTTAAATTTTTAAACCATTCTAATGTACGATTTACGACTAATAAAAAAACAATAAATTCCAAATTGATATCTGCATTTACTTAGTTATGCGAAATCGGTGAAAAACCCTTGAGTATCATTGAAGAATAATAATAATAAAATGATGTTCAATTTAAAAATCAAAATTCCAAACAATGAAAAATATTATGTTTTGTTAGCTCCAACTGTATATCCCACCAGAGTAAACTATATTCACTTTCGTATTTCACTTTACATATACTACGTTTGCTTTTATTTCAATATCAACTCAGAGGATAGCTTGAACATAAAATGGCCTACAAGCAAATAGTACATTAAGTCGTAATTGTAACTACTATAAGTATAAGGGGTTACATTTAGTACATGTCTTATGCGGATCTTATGCGGGTAGAAATTAATAACCTTACAAATTGTTTAGCCAACGCAGCACACAAAGCATGCAAATTTCAAACGTATTGGAATATTGAAAATGCATTCGTAACTAAACTAAGGCTTTTTAACACTTTAAAAAAGCAAAATATCGAACGGAAGCATGTGTGTAATCAATTATAAGTAGACTTGTTATAAAAACAGCATAAGACATGTCTATAGTGGATGTGCTAACTTAATCTCTAATGCCATGTCAGGAAGTGGGATGGTTTTTGATGTGAAAGCGTTCCCTCTTCATCTGGTGACACGAGTGCCGGATTGCAGTCCCTCTGGGGTTATACCATTAGAGCACCAAGTCCACGTTAATGTTCCTCATCCTGTTCCGTTTCCAGTTGCAGCCACTGGACGCAACGTCACAGCGTGTCGTTGAACAGCCGCTTAGCTCCCTTGAAATTTGGATGAATCGGACCCGGTAGCACATGCGGCTTGAGAGCGCTCTTTCCAGGCAGACGATCCGCGTCGTAGGGCAACTGCGGCGATAGCTTCAGCTGGCGGTAGTAGTCGCTCTTGGGATAGGAGCAGTTGCTCTTGGTCATAATCCGCACGCGCTTGGCACTTCCTGGTTGTGGAGTTGCAAACTGCAGTCGAGCAACCTGCTTGGGCGTCGACTTCTGCAGCTTGCTGTTGGCCTGCTTCAGTTGCAGCTTACGCGAGGGAACAAATATCTCCTGCTCACCGGCCTCTAGAGGGGTTTCCCAACCGTTGGTTGGCTGCGGTGTAGCGGTGGCGGCTTCATCAGCACCTGTGGCCTTAGTCTTGGGCAGCTCCTCCTTCTTGGGCGTAGGTTGCTCGTCTTTCTTCGGCTTGGACTGCTCTTCCTTAGGCTTAGACTGCTCTATTTTCTTGGCCTTTGACTGTTCTTCCATGTCTCCCTTGGGAGTCGGCTGCTCCTCTTTCTTGGGCTTAGGGTGCTCCTTTTTGGGCTTAGCCTGCCCTTCCTTTTTCGGCTTGGGCGTATCATCCTTTTTTGCTTTCTTCGCCTTTGGCTTGGCTTCCTCTTTGTCATCCGCTGTTGCACCAGTCTCTTTGACGTCCTCTACCACCCAAGCATTGTTTATGCTTGAACGCACCTTCGCATTGTGTTTCACCTTCTTCTGAAGCTCCGGAGGCAGGGCCTTGCCAATGATCTCGTCGTAGTTGTGCTCGTCCACCTCCTCAAAGTTAATGGACTGAAGTAGGCGCTTGCGCTTGGACTTATTGAGCTTCTTGAGTTTTCTACCGGTACCGAAAACCTCATCCTCCATCTCTTCGATGGCGGCCACCTTTTGTTCCACCATCTCCGCTAATGTTTGACCCTCCGGTTTCGGCATGGTGCGCACGCCAAGTGGAAACTCTCCGCCCTTGTAGGTCTCAAAGATCTGGATGAGCTTGCGCAGTCCCTTACGGCGCTTGCTGTTGAAATCGTTGGTGCGTAGCTGCGTCTGCAGCTCGTCCAGGACGCAATCAGCGTTGAGCGGCAACTCTGGCATGTGAACATCCACGTTGCCCGCCCGGGGATCCAGGGACGTGGCCCGCGGCGGCTCCTCCTCGGCGTTGCCCTCGTCATCCTCCTCGTCAAAACCGGAGTCCAGTTTCTCGATGTCATCGATGGAGGCAGTGGGGAAGCCCATCAGCTTCCAGGCATTGTACTTTTCGCTGTACTCGCGTCCCAAGTCGCTCTGGTAGAGCAGGTGATAAAGCACCCTTGTGCGGCACTGGGCCACCAGCTTGGCATCGCGCTGTGTGGCCACGTAGGTGACGAACGGACGCAAGAACAGGTTGACCTGGGCGGCGGTAATCTCGCCATCGGCAGCCTTGGCCAACTCCTCGAAGAACACGTCCAGATAGTGCATGGTCATTCCGCGACTCTTTGGCTGCTCCGCCAGCACAGAAAGCTGCATGCTGCTGTTGAAGGCGCCAATCAGTTCGGCCGACCACTTGCTCTGCTTGAGCAGACGCAGAACGTATCGCACCATGCGGCGGGTGAGCATCAGGAACTTGTCCATGCGCCACTGGTCGATGCCAAAGTACTCCTGGCACATGGTGCGCATGAACGCACTAAAGTAGGCCAGACTGCAGGCCGTATTGCCATCGAAGCTGTCCACCATCTGGGCCAACTGCTCGGCCAGCTCCTCCTGCACCAGCGGCTTGTCCGACATCCACATGTTGTAGTACAGCCCCTTCCAGATGCGCATGAAGTCCTCCTCGGTGAAGGGGAAGGAGCTGCTGGCCCGCAGCTTGAACCACTTGCGCAGCTTGCGGATCTGGCGATTCCGCTGGGCAACATCGTTGCAGGCGAGGGCACGGACGATTTTCACCTCCTGGGCGACCACCATCACCTCCTTGGCCACCTTCGGCAGCGTCGCTGCGTCCTCCTCCTCCTCGACCTGGATTTCAGCCGCCTCGGCGCTGCGCTTGACTGGCTTCTTGCGCGTCACCATGCTCCGGCTAATTCAACTTTTGGTTGCGTTGCGAAAAATAAGTGAGCTGTGTGTATATTGAATACGGCCTCTGATGCACGTGTTGCCGTTGCAGTGTTGCCAGAAATCGATAACCTATCGGTGTTGCCGGAACCGCAAAGCGTAACTGTCTGGGCAGTTTTTATTTTTTTTCTAGAAATAGTTTGCGAAACTGTCGCATGTCGCCATTTGAAATATAAAATGTTAAATAAGCCAAATCCAAACAGTTTTTAATCCAGTTTCCATGAGAAACTGAGAACTAAGAACACTAAGACATAATGCCGACTATAGAAGTCGGTCCCAATAGTTTTTTAATCCAGTTCCAATAAATATTTAGCTATATACCTGAATTTAAAATAGCTATTTCTGGCTTTTTTAAGCTGCCAATACTGACACTTTGCTCGCATTTTTCTAAACAGTCCGGCAACGCTCTTCCCAGCTGATAATTCGGCCTGCCTTTTATAAATTTTGCTATTCAGGAAAATTGAGTTAGAAAAATCTAAGAAAACATGCCCGTGGTGAACGTGACGGCTGCCGAGGAGTACCAGAAGTACATAAATGGGGACAAGACAACAGTGGCGCTATTCGCCGCCGACTGGGCGGAGCAGTGTGGACAGGTGAAGGACGCGCTGGAGGAGCTGTCCAAGATTACGGGCGAGAAACTGCAGTTCATCAGTCTAAATGCCGAACAATTTCCAGAGATTTCTATGAAGCACCAGGTGGATTTGAAGCTTAGAAAAAAGAAGAAAGAAGTACTAACCAATTTTCCAACTTAACCAGATCGAAGCTGTGCCCACAGTCATCTTCTTCGCCAAGGGCTCCGCTGTGGACCGCGTCGACGGGGTGGACATTGCCGCCATTAGCACAAAATCCAAGAAGTTGGCCGAAAGCGCCAGCAGCGCGGCGGCAACGGGACAAACGCTGGAGGATCGGCTAAAGGCCCTGATCAACAAGGCTCCTCTGATGATCTTCATGAAGGGCGACCGAAATGGACCGCGCTGCGGCTTCTCCAAGCAACTCATCGCCATTGTGAACGAAACAAAGTACGGTTTTTGCTTAACTATTCCTTTTCCCCTTTTTCTGACCTTCGAAACCATTCCCAAACAGCTTACCATACGAGACATTTGACATCCTGAGCGATGAGGAGGTGCGCCAGGGCCTGAAGACCTTCTCCGACTGGCCCACCTATCCGCAGGTTTACGTCAAGGGCGAACTAATCGGCGGACTGGACATCATCAAGGAACTGCTGGCCAACAAGGAGCTCGAGGCCACGCTCAAGGGCTAATTCCATCGGACTGCAACCTAATCCATCAGACACTTTGAACCAGGAACAAATTTTTAGCCAAGTCCTTAGACTTTTCTATAGTTTAATAAAGGATTTTTGCCAAACAGTTGGGTTTATTTTCCTTTAGAGAACTTCTTAAGTTCAAATTTTTTGTACTTAATAAGTTGGGGGAATTTATTTTGTAAATTGAAAATTTTTCATTTCCTTTGCAATAAATATTTTGAAACTGCAAAATTGAAAACATAATTATAATGGGCAATTTTGATTTTACTTTAAAAAGATATTTATCAAAAATTTATTATTTTTGAAAGCCATTAATTTATTTAAATCAATTAATACGAAATAGGTAAAAATAAATTATTTTAAAATGGATAGTTTCAAAAAGTTACAAAAAATGTACGTTTACAAAAAAAATAGCTAAATCTTTATAAAACAGCCCTGGTTTCGCTTTTATTTTCCATCCCTAAAAACAGCTGTTTCGCATCGGCTTGCAAATTATTTTCGCAACGTTATTATTATTTTAAAAAATTCACATACAACCGGAACTAAATCAGTATTTATAAATGGCTGAGGGCAATACCGCTGGCGGTGAGGACCAGAAGCTGTCGGACATATTTTTAAGCGGCTGGAACATCCTTGACAAACTGGAAGTCACCGATCTGCCCTTCAATGGCAGTGAATTTCAGGTATGATATTTGTCATCCCGGCTGAAACAAACTCTGGAACTGTAATGCCTAAACTCTAATCTATAGAACAAAGTGAAGACGGCAATGGGCCTTTTCGAGCAGGCCACCGTCATCGTGAACCAGGTGAGCATGTTCAGCGCCAACGAGTTCATCGACGAAGTCTCCACGGAATCGCTGCCTTTCATGCTTCTGCCTTACTTCCTTGGCAAGCTGACCACCAAGATCAACAGTCCCACTAGCACACAGTCCATAGAGCTGGGCGAGATCTACTTTAAGGACCACCTGCAGCGCTGCCATGAGTACGAGCTCTGTGGGGCTCCGAAGTCACAACAGGTAGCTCAGGCGGATAACCAGGCCGAAAAGAGCGAGCAGCGGGAGCTGATGGAAGCGGCCTTCAATAGGAACGACAAAATAGCCCAGTATCGCCGGATGAAGGAGATAGACGAGTATATGGCCAAGATGCGGGATGCGGTGAAGAACAAAACCGTCGACGACGAGGACAAACGCGCATTCTTCCTCAAGTATTTGGACAAGAGCATAATAGATTCCAAGCAGGAACTGGAATCACTGACCATGATGAAGCAGCTGGCGCAGATGCGTCTGGCTCGAATGGCCGGTGGCGAGGCCAACGACAACGAAGTGGACTCTTTCCGCCCGGGAAGTCAGCATCAGCCCCTCGCATCTTCCTCTTCCCGTAGTCATGGTCATGGTCACAGTCACGGACCAGGACACCATCATCATCATCAGCAGGCCGCCAAGCCGAAGCCCCTGCAGCCTTTCATCATCACACGCAATGCCACGCAGAAAGCGGTGTTCGGTCTGGGATATCCCAGTTTGCCCATCATGACCGTGGATGAGTTCTACCAGCAGCGCGTCGACGAAGGCATTTTTCCCGACGAGGAGAAGGTGGCCAAGATGAACCAAGCACAGGCCGTTGCGGCCGCCCGCGATCCCAACGAGCAGGAGGACGAGGAGAAGGCCGTCGAGGAGCTGCAGGCGGAGCAGGACGATCCCGAGTATATAGACCGCATGCGGCGCATGGATGAGTACAAGGATGTGGTGCGTCGCGGGGACGGAAATCGTCACAACCGCAGTTAAGAAACTCATTAATACATTATGTACTTTTCTAAAAACTAATAAAAATGGATAACCGAATGTCTGGTTTTAAGCCAGAAAATCCAAGAGAAAATTTAAGTGTAATCCTTATTCGTACGATTAAAAAGGAAGTTATTTTAATAGGGTTTTCAGCTGAACTTACATAAATTATGGATTTGATAAAAAAGTTCTAAATATATTTAAAATTTTGACTAAAGCTGGGTATCTTGCCTTTCTGGAGAATAACCATTCCATTTCCTATCGCTCTAATTTGATCTTTACTTAGAAAATTTGAATAAAAAATTGCCCACCATTAAAAAACACTAAATAGTTTGAGAATACTACAAAGCTTAAATTATGTTTTTAACATCTAGTTCCTAAAAACATGTATGCACGTACATCGGAAGGCGTTCTAAATTGCAAAAACATTCAAACTTGCCGAAAATAATAAACTCTGCACGATTTTATATAAATAAAAAGAAATATAACATTTTAATAAAAATAAAACTAATAAAAGTTTTGCCATTTAAAAATCGGTTCTATCCCACCGTTTCAGTGCTTGACATTCGAGGATTATACAGCACTGGTTGTCATCGCCAATAACAACAACAACAAACCCGAGGCACACAAATTGTTATAAAGAAAAGTCGTATATATAAATACTGATAAATCAACGAACATCGAAGTAAGGTAGTTGGGAACATACAAAAGTGCGAGTGCCCGTGTTTTACATTCACTTTCCGTACTCCGCAGCAACTTCAAAAAGCAGAATGTCTGTGAAAGATTTTATCAAGGGTCTGCCCATTCACGACTCGACCAATTTCACCCATTTGAGCAACGAACATGGGATTCGGACGTCGCAGAAGCGTGCATCCGTCTACCTGCCCACCGAGGATGAGCATTCCGAGCAGCTGATCGTGATGGACAAGCGCTGCGTCCTGCTGCGCTACCTCACCCAGCAGTGGGACAAGAAGACGCTCCAGCGGAAGCGCGAGCATGGCGGGGAGTCGGGAAATGGCAATGGAACCACCTCCACGCCCAACGGCAACGGCACCAACAGCAAAAAGCGCCCGCGCCTCGACCCCAACGAGCTGAACTGAGCGGCAGGACCTCCAGTTTCCAGCCTCCAGCACACGAAGGACATCCCCCACAGCACTCGAGCGCCCCCGAGCTTCGCCAGCACAAGTTTCTCTTCATTTACCTAAATATATTCATATTTAAATAAAATACACTTAGTACAAAGGAGTTGCAGTCGAACACCAGTCACATGTCGCTTAAAGAATTTTGTTTTCCTTCGTTTAAGAAGAAGGCACTTGTATCCAGCTAAAGAAAACCTTTTTTATCATTTTTTGTAACTTGGAATTCTCCCAAATTATCATATTAAAATGCCTATCGTCTAGGTGATAAGTAATACATAAGTATTTCTTAAGTTTTCTTGCTAGAAAATGTCAACTGCAAAGAGATCGAGTTCAAAGTTTTTGTTTGCAATAATGTACATGCGCCAAGGTTCCTATTTTTCATATTTTGTACTTACTGGGCGTATAAAAGTCTGCAGACTTTCCACTAAATTATAATGTAATCAAATTAATATACCAAATGTAACATCCAACAAATATTCTTTATAAAATGTGTACTTTCCTCACAAAATTTACCCACTTTATGAGAAAGAAATTCTTGAAAATTGTGAATAATGACCTGGATATTGAGAAAATAATAACCCCACAACGTAAAATAGATTTCGAGCGCAGGAAGTTCGACTGCATCCTGGTACAACACACATATATGTAATAACGACAGATACTCTCTCAGCTCCAATAGAATTTACTTTTAAAGACAAAGATTGGATGTGTTTTGACTACGGTACTCTAAAATTAGTGGTGTCCCAGGTCCTGGGGATCCGGCTTGCCGTACTGCTTCTCCCACCAGGTCACGTACTCCTTCTTGCGCTGCTCCCGCTTGGCGAAGTACTCGGGGAACTGGGCCTTCTCCAGGGGATGCCAGTAGTCCAGCAGCCAGTCGGGCGGGATCACCTCTCGTTCGAAGGCGCAGCCACCGGCGCTATTGGCAACTGCAAAAGGATAACATGTTAGATTCGAAGATGTGAAGACCATGATCTTATTTGTTTACAGTTCCGGGGCTGGAAATGCTTCGTCTCGAAGAGCTCCTTCTGTCCGCAGGCCAGGATTTGGATGCCCTCGCCCAGATCCTTGGAGCGGTTCTCGTCGAAGCGGGCACGCAGCTGCACGGCGCGATAGCGGTAGTCATTGCTGGCGGGGATTGAAACAACCAAGATGCACTTGTTCATTATATAATCTTTGGGTACTCTTAGACAGCCGCACTCACCGTCGGTCGTACCAGGCCTCCAGGTTGCGCAGCGCCCTCTTGTACAGGCTGCACACCTGGCGCTTGTGCGAGACAATTGCCAAGGGAACTTGGGCCATCGTTTTGTGGCTAAATTGGTTAAATTCTAATAATTTGCTGCCACTGCCTCCGGCAACAAAAACAAAACAGCTGTCAAAAGGCCAGTGTGCTAAAACGTTTTTTCCAAACAAAAGTGTTAGGAGCGCCAGAATAATTTTGAAATGCGACAACTCTAAACAGGGCGCCAATTCAAAACATATTTAAATTTAAGAAATTTATTTTTTAGAAACTTAAATTTACTCGCAGAACTAAAAAAAAATTATTTGGAATTGAAAAAGTAAAAGGAACTGCAAATTAAACAATAAAATAAAATGAATTAAATGCATCCATTGAAATGCTTTAATAAATTATAATCGTTAACAAATATTCTTAAAGTAGTAATATATAAAATGTTGTTAGTCCTCTAACTGCATAACATTCATTATGCATTGAACAATATGCTCTGGTATATTCAGCGGTGTTTCGCACAACTCTCCCGTCGTTTTGTCCAGCATGTAGATTTCGTTGAGCACCCGATCCTCGTGCTCTGGATCCAGAGACGAGACCAGGACCAAAGATCCATCCGCCAGCTCGGCGAGAATTTGTTCGATATCCGGTTCGGTAGTGGTAGTGGGGGGCGGAATGGGAATGGGGTCATCCGGCGTTATAACTTCATCGTTTTCCATAAAGTTAATTAAATATGTTTCCGACTGTCGACTGGCCGCCGCCGCCTCAGTTCCCGCTTCGAAGTCGCTCACATAGGTTAGGGTACCGTCATCCATATCGATGATGGTTTTATCACGTGGCTTGCTGCTTACATCTACTTCATATTCCATCGGATCATCCATCAGGAGACCATTGAGCTCGGCCTGCAGTTGTTCTCCTCCCGACGGTAAATGGCTTCCTGTTTGTTCGCTTTTGATCGCTTTCTCTTGCTTAATAGCCCCCAGTTTGTCAGACGCTCCCTCCGATGCCGCTTGAGATGGAAGTTTGGGAGGCCGTCGCTTAGCCTTGGGCTTTCGTTTGGCGGGAACGGTGCCGTCATTCTCATCCGTCTCCAGATCCTTGCGCCTTTTGGCCCAGGCCTGCTTGCCGAGCTTCTTACTCGTCACATGCTCGTTTTCGTAGACAACATCGCCATCGTTCAGTGCACGTGCAGCTTTGCTTTGCTGCTGTGCGCGAGAACGCTGAAATTATATACATTACAAATGAATAACAGATTACCATTAGATCTTTTTTGTAAATAAACCTTTTTAGGATTGCCCGGCACGGCTTTGGAAATTTCCTTCCACTGACGATCATTCTCTTCCCGCTCGCGGTCCTCCTCCTCTAATTGGTCCTTGAGTTCCTGAATGTTGAATGCCTTGGGATAGAGCAGCGCCTTGTTGATCAGCTGACCATTGGTGCGCTCCTCCTTTTTGTACTTGAGCTTCAGATCGCGACGCGATCGCGTGGGAAACATTTGGCACATCAGCGAGAAGTCCGTTCCGATGATCTGCAGGCTGCGATAGAAACGCACTGTTTCATCGGACGTCCAGTATGGAGTGCGCTTGTGGCGTTTATAGAATCCATTATCACCTGACCAATGAATAATCAAGTAATTAAAAATTAAAAATTAAGCTATTAACTATGATCTTCGAAACCCACCCGTAGTCTCGTCCATTAGGATTAGAGATGAGTTGGCCAGCACCTTGCGCGCCTCCACCTCGGCTGTGGTCTCGATCTCCAGCGTTTTCTCGTCAATGATCATCTCGCCATTGGCATCGAGCTTTAGCTGAGGCACCAGCATGGCCGCCGTGGCCTCTCCCTTGGTCTCCAGCAGCTGATCCGTCGAGGGCTTGGCCTCATCGCCGTTGGACTCGTCCTTGATGGTCGTTACCGCCTGCTTGGGGACCATGGGATTGTTCTCGGGGTTGTAGAAAATCATGTCCATCATCTTGAACGTTGACTTGTCGGGCACGCCCTTGTTAAACCTCGTCTCGAAGTCACGCCGGGCATTCAAACGCGCTCCTCCTTGGTTCTGTGACTTATCGTCGCCCTTGCGCTGCTTGCTGCCTCCCTCGGAGTAGGTCGAACAGGTGGATTCGGTGCGAATACGTCCCATTCCCGGACTCATGGGCGGTAGGTATTTATAGGGGGACGGAGGCATGGGCGAAGACACTGACTGCTGCTGCGGCGTTCCCGTCGACGAGCCGCTGAGGTAGCGCTCCCGCCGCGTGGGCGTGGCCGGCGACTGGTAGTCACCCTCGTAATCACCCGCCATGGGTGAGCCCACAAAGCTGTTGCGCCGTTGGCCAAACGACGGAGTGGGTCGCACGCGCTGGCGGGCTTGCGCTTTGCTGGGCGACATGGGAAAGCCATTGTTGGTCTTCTGCAAGTCCATCTGGATGACATTGTCCTCGATGTCCGAGTGGAAGACGTCCTCCAGTTGGCCAGTTGCCGAGCTGGCGGGCATTTTGAAGGCGATTGCATCAGCTTCGAGTTCCACTTCTGCGGGGGTCGTTGCAACGGGCGGGGTCTCAGCCACTGCAGCCACCGCCTCCTCCTCCGGCTCCTCCTTCGGGGCGGCTAGCTCCTCCTTGCGTGGCTTGCGCTTGATAAGCGACAGGTTGGCCGGAGCCTTGATGCGCTGGCGCCGCATGGACATCCTGCCTAGGTTGTCTTAGGATTCTTCCAGGCTCAAAGGCAGTTTCACACATCAAATCGAATCAAAATCTGCGCAACAAAAACAATGCGGTCGCACCACGAGTTAGCCATGTGCAGTATTGGCTAATGTCGAAAAACGGGGACAGTGGGCTAAGCACGCAAAAAAGTGGAGTTATAACGGGTATTCTTTTAAAAAAATATCTTTTCAAAAAATCAAAAACGACAAAGATTTCTTACTTTTAGTGCTAATTTTGTGAATTTTGTTCCCTAACACCATTTATATAAATTAAAGGCCCATATTATTTTGCACTCAAAAATAAAATTCAATTCGGAATAAGTCTTTAAAAAATACTATTTACCTCTTGAAAAAAATTCTTACTAATATTAAAGCATTTTGTCAGCTAAAATAAACTATTTTAAAAATCTGAGTAACTAGAAAACATATAGTTGTCACTGGATTTAAATTGTAACAGTGTCACATTTCCGGCGCTCCAAAACATATAGCTTAAATTATGGCACTCTTCTCCAGTTCGCCAACATAAATTAGTTTCATTAAGTAATACATTTTATTTTTAGTCCACATTTAAGTGTGGCCAAAAGTGTGATTACTGATCAGTGATCACTGATCCCAGCTGTCAAGTCTCAGCAGGCGGTCTTTCATTTTACAACACTGCACCGTAACGACCGCCAACAACAAAAGCAACAACAGCGGAATAACAACATAGCAGCGGACAAATTGCAAGTTGCACGTTTTTTCAATCGTCAAACATGATAAGCCCGGCCAGAACATAACCCAGCTCTCGTGCAGTAAGTCTCCCGTCAAACCGATCGATTGTGTCCTGGCCAGAAGTACTAAATTCCCCAAGTTTCGAGGCGACAAATGTGCCAAGTGTGCGAGGGCGCACAGTAAATAGCGAAGGAGGAGCATTAACAAAGTCGCCGCCACCGCACTTTCAGTGGGTTGTTATGCAAGCGGCCAAATTGAATTAGCCGGCATGCTGCTCAATCGATTTGTGCTGGCCATCAAGAACCAGTCCCGGGAGACGCTGCGCGCCTGGAGCTACCAATGCGAGTCGATATTTGCCCAGCGGTCGCGCCGCATTCAGCAGCTGTTCAGCTTCTACCAGTCGGTTTATGGGACCCAGGGTCTGAAGCAGCTATGGCGCGCCTACTACCGCCGGGAGCTGCAGCCGCCGCTCCGGGGAATGGTGATGAGTGCCGTGGGTCTCGTCGGGCTGAACATCAAGCAGCTGGGCAGCGACGGCTTCGACTGGAACAAGGAGCGCCTCGCGCTGTCCAATTTCGACATGTGCCGGAGGGACATTGAGTTCATCAACGCCCTGCCACACAATCAGCTCTGCGAACGCTGCCAGTCCAAGAAGATGAAGTACTGCTACTGTCAGCTGGGCAACCAACGCTGCAGGAAGGGCCAAACGAATCCTTCAACCAGCAAGGAGGCGGAGAAGGAGACGGAGGCGGAGTCCAGCATCAGCAACTGCCAGCGACCGTTGGATCTGAATGTGCGCAATGCTCCCGCCGGCACTGTACGCATTCAGGCGCAGGACGACCACAAATGGGAGCCGTACTTCAGCAAGAACGAGTTCAGCATTTGGAGGCGTCAGGAGCGCTCCTCCTTGTACTCATACAAGGTAATGAAGCTACTCGGCTATTATTTGCATAACTTAAATTAAATCCTTACCTTTATAAACCCTAGGTCTATGCCCGTTTCGACGACATCACAGCTGACGATTTCCTCCACGTTCAAACCGACTTGGACTACCGCCGCCAGTGGGACGACACGGCCCTGAGACTGGAGCTCATCAGCGAGGATCCGGTGCCGGGCAGCAACTCGCATCTGATCTACTGGGAGATGCAGTGGCCACGGCTGTTCGCCAACCGCGACTATGTCTATTGCCGTCGCTATATCAAGGATGATAACAAGAAGCTGATCTTCATCTGCAACCGCGGGGCAACGCACAACTCCTATCCGGCGTTGTCGGGCAAGGTGCGCGTCACGGACTATTGGAGTCTAATGGTCATAAAACCCTTTCGGGGATTCCACGAGCCCGGTCTGCACTTCGTGCTCACGTACTATGACGATCCGGGCATACCCATACCCCAGAATATCAAGTCCTGGGTGACGCAGAAACAGATGCCCGAGTTCCTCACCAAGATGTACGTGGCCACGAAGAACTATGCCTGTTCGCGGGCCATCAAGATGAAGGACATGTTCCACGGCTTTGCGCTTATCAACGACGAGTATACGGCTAATGAGCAGCGCGGCAGTTGGCTGGGCAGTTTGAGCCGACGCAAGGCCAACAGTAAGCCCGAAGCAGAGCGCTAAGTCAGCAATTTTGATATCCTCCTCCGTACCCCTGCCCAACAGAGCTGCTAATCAGACAACCCATACGCCCAGTTCCATCTTCCCTTCATCCCTTCCTTCGACTTTGAAACTAATTCAGGCGAGACAAATCGAAACCACAGAACACCAGAGCAAGTGTGCAATAGGCAATTGGCATTTTTTTGCTCTAAGAATGTGTGCCACATTGATGATGAACTTTAAATATAAATATATATCTAAATATTAGCTATATAGCTAAACCAAAATATATTAAGTTTAGAAATTGTTTTAAACGCAAATAGAAACTATTGAAATTTATTGTACAATAAAGGAAATGGAATTAGTCACCCAGAGAGAGAATGATGACTATTATAATGCAATATCTTGCCTAACTATTGAAATACCACTCCTTGCGTAACATTATCTACACCGGATTAAGCAGCTCGTTTATGTTTTTTCACAACAAATAAATATGTTCTTTGTGTGCCCTTATCAAATCATGCCGGTATGCCATTATCTTTTATTACTATTCAAATTATTTGTCCCAATCTTATTGTTTTTCTTATCAGCGACGAATTGCTGGCCTCGAAGATTAAAAGGAATTTGAATTAGCGGATACTTATGTACATATAATTTCAATATTTTGTTATTCCGATTGAGGCACCTGTGTAAAAGCATTATGGTAAACACAATTATTTAATTAGTTTTAACATAATTTATTAGTATGCTATTCAGTTAGAAAATGCACATAAAATATTCGATAGTCTAGACGACTTTAAAGGCTGGTTGTTAACGAAACGATTACAATTAGGGCTAATACAAGAAGTGAGATTGCAAAATAGTGAGAGATAAGTATAGTTACACTTGGCAGCAGCTTATCACAGCTCTGTGCGGTCCGCTGAGTTGGGCGGGTTGTTCATATAGGCGATAAAGTCCTTGCTGGTGCGTCCGCCGTTGTAGTCCAGCTTGGTTTTGAGGTAAGAGAAGTACAGGATGGTTGGATAACCGCGGACATTGTACTTTGCGCAGAGCGCGGCAAGCTTTGTGCAGTCGATGGCCACAAACGCGACACGAGGATCGTCCTGCAAGGCTGTCGCAGCCGCTGTGAACTCCGGTTTGGTGTGCTTGCAGTGTCCACACCCTAAAATAAATCATTTTCATTAAAGCTTCTAACATACACAAACGGAAATCTTTAGGCTTAACTTACAGGGAGCATAGAACATGACCAGTGCGTGCTTCTTTCGTTTCAGCGTTGAACTGAATGTGTCGTCATCCAGAAAGAGCACCTCCTTGCTATTCTCCTCCTCCTCCCAGCTCTTTTCTGGCGGTGGTGGCGGCGGCGGCTCCTTGGGGTCTCGCATAAACTCGACAATTTTCGATGCCTCGCGTACATTTACTTCAAACTTGAAGACGCCGTTTGAAAAGAACTTGACCGTTGGATAACCTTTAACTTTGTACTTTTCTGCAATGGACGGCTCCTTGGTGGCATCCAAAGCAGCCAAAAGACCGGGAATCTTTTTTTGCTTCATCTCTAGGGCCGCCTTTTCGTATTCGGGCTTCATGCGCTTGCAGTGCCCGCACCAGGGGGCATAGAACATGACAAGGGCGGCCTTTTCGTCCTTCAACGCGGGCTCAAAACCCTGCGTAGTGAGATGGACAATCTCCGAGTTGGTATCCGCCGACCATTCCGGTTCCTTTGGCTTCGGCGTGGGCTTGGCATTGGGGTTGAGCATAAAGGATACCAGGGCGTCCTTATTGTTCTCTCCCTCGTAGGTAAAGCGCAGCTTGCCATTTTCAAAGTAAATCATGGTGGGAAAGCCTGTCGAGAAGTCTTGTTAAATGGGAAAAAATTAAGAATGTCATTTTTAGCTCACCAGTTATGTTGAACATTTTGCGAATGGGAGCGTTCTCCTGCCGCTCCACATTCATCGCCGCCAGGAGATAACCGCCCTTGGTCTTCAGCTCAGAGGCCGCCTTGCCATAGTCCGGCTTCATTTTCTTGCAGAATCCGCACCAGGGCACGTGGAACATGACCAGCATGGGTCGAATATCCTTGCGCAAGTGCTTGGTGAAGGAGGTGGCGTCACTGAAATGCAGGACATCCTCGCCGGCGGGATCCTCCTCCCAAGGCAGGTCGCCGGAAGGATCCCTCATAAAAGTGACCATGGAGCCGACACTGACTTGCCGGTCGTAGTCCTTGTGGAAGTCACCATCCTTGTAGTGCTTGATGGCGTAAGGATCCGGTGAGACCTTAAGCTTCTTGCACAGCTTCTTGCGATCCTGCTGGCCGCAATCCATGAGCAGCATCGTCCCGGTTCCCCGTATCGCCTCCGCAGCCTCCCGGAAAACCTTCAGCTCGGCGGCAGCGGCCTTCGCACTGGTCACATAGAGCGTGAGGACATTGTTCTTGGTGCGCAGCAGCTTCTTGAAGTCCTTGTACTCCGCGATGTCCTCCTGCACCGCCGAGGTTTTCGTTTTAGCGGCAACAAGTGCCACCAGCAGAAGGAAAACAAACTGAGCCGTGATCCACATCGGGCCGCTCGAACTTTACACTTATCGGTAATGGAATGGCTTGTCTGCAGTTGTATTGTTCACTGGTTATTGCATGTTTCATACAGCTTTATTGCGGCATTTCTATTTAACAATAAGGTAGCAGGTAGAAGACGTGGACGAAAAACCTATCGATAGGCGGCTTGGCAGGGATGGTCCTAACAGCACGCTTCAAAGTGCCGGCTATGCGAAAAACACCTGTCTCATCACCAATTAGTGCTGACACAACCCAATACCAGCTTTAAAATAGCTAAATTAACAGCTAAAGAACTAAATTAAAGGACGTTTTCTCGTCCGCATGTTAATTCTAATTATATCAATTGTATACAAATATTATAGCGAACAAATGCATAACATATTTTTAAAATACATATCTTTGAAATCCAATATATAGTTTTTGTACCCACAGGTACCTTAAAGGTGCAATAATAAAATAGCCAGATCCACCGAGCTAAACTGCCACCACTGACCCGTTTCCGACTATCGATAACCCGATCGGCAGCGCTTGTACGTGGCAGGCGACAACCCTAGGCCAGCTCTGACACATTAACAAGGGGAAGAAGAAGAGCAGCGGAGGCAGCAGCAAAAGAGTTTTCCTGGTCTCGCCGCAATTGAATTAGTGTTTTCGCAGACAGCCGTAGTTTGCCCAAACCGTGGAAGATGCCTCTCAAACTGGACATCAAGCGTCGCCTGACGTCGCGCTCGGATCGGGTCAAGTGCGTCGATCTCCATCCGGCGGAGCCGTGGATGTTGTGCGCCCTGTACAATGGCCACGTACACATCATGAACTACGAGAACCAGCAAATGGTTAAGGATTTCGAGGTATGCGACGTCCCCGTGCGCTCCGCCCGCTTCGTGGCGCGCAAGAACTGGATCCTCACCGGTTCGGATGACATGCAGATCCGGGTGTTCAACTACAACACGCTGGAGAAGGTGCACTCGTACGAGGCGCACTCTGACTACCTGCGCTGCATCGCGGTGCATCCCACACAGCCGCTGGTGCTGACCAGCAGTGGTGAGTTAACGACCGGATGATCTGACCACCATTTCGTCATCCCATCCCGTGTGTGTTTACTTTGGACACACGCTTGGAAGTATGCTTTGGTTTTGTTTCTCACTCCTGCCCCTTTCTTTCGCCAACAGACGACATGCTTATCAAGCTCTGGAACTGGGAGAAGATGTGGGCCTGTCAGCGCGTCTTCGAGGGCCACACCCACTACGTCATGCAGATCGTGTTTAACCCGAAGGACAACAACACCTTCGCCTCGGCCTCGCTGGATCGCACGGTGAAGGTGTGGCAGCTGGGCTCCAACTTCGCCAACTTTACACTGGAAGGGCACGAGAAGGGCGTCAACTGTGTGGACTATTACCATGGGGGCGACAAGCCCTACCTGATTTCCGGTGCCGACGATCGGCTGGTGAAGATCTGGGACTACCAGAACAAGACCTGCGTCCAGACCCTGGAGGGACACGCCCAGAACATTTCGGCTGTCTGCTTCCATCCCGAACTGCCCATCGTGCTGACCGGCTCCGAGGATGGAACCGTGCGCATTTGGCACTCGGGCACCTATCGTCTGGAGACCTGCCTGAACTACGGATTCGAGCGGGTCTGGACCATTTCCAGCATGCGGGGCACCAACAACGTCGCTCTCGGCTACGATGAGGGCTCTATCATCATTAAGGTTGGCCGCGAGGAGCCGGCCATGTCGATGGACGTGGTGGGAGGCAAGATCATTTGGGCTAAGCACTCGGAAATGCAGCAGGTTAGTAAGCAGTGTATAAACTTTCTGAATCGAAAACACCTAACCCGTTTTCTTTGCCCTGCAGGTCAACCTTAAGACCATTGCCGATGGGACTGAGATCAAGGATGGCGAACGCCTGCCCGTGGCCGTTAAGGATATGGGCGCTTGCGAGATCTACCCACAGACCATTGCCCACAACCCCAACGGACGTTTCGTCGTGGTTTGCGGCGATGGCGAGTACATTATCTACACATCGATGGCGCTGAGAAACAAGGCCTTCGGCTCCGCCCAGGAGTTTGTGTGGGCGCTGGAGAGCAACGAGTATGCCATTAGGGAGAACAACGGCACCGTACGCCTGTTCCGCAACTTCAAGGAGCGCAAGAGCTTCACTCCCGAGTATGGGGCGGAGAGCATTTACGGCGGCTACTACTTTGGGGTGAAGACCTCCTCCGGATTGGCCTTCTACGACTGGGAGACATTGCAGCTGGTGCGACGCATTGAGGTGCAGCCGAAGAACGTGTTCTGGAACGAGAGTGGCAGCCTGGTCTGCCTGGCCACAGATGACTCCTACTTCGTCCTGGGAGTGGACACTGCACAGGTTGCCAATGCAGTGGAGTCCAAGGAAGGACTGGAGGATGACGGCGTGGAAAGTGCCTTTAATGTTTTGGGTAAGTGAAATCAATCAGTCCATTCATAGATATCACTCAATAATTGGAAAAATATTGATATCTAATATCTTATCTCGAGAAGACATACGTGTCTTCAATGCGTTTTCCAATAAGACACAAGTAAAGTTGAAAAAGTTAATTGATTGTAATGCATTTCATCATCATACCAACATATTTCAAATCTTTAAAAAGTTAAAACTTATTAAACTTAAAATATAGAAATAAAAAATAGTGGATCTATTAACTAATCAGATTATTTTATCAGATCTTTAATGAAGAATGTTTTTAAATTTAACTTCATTGCATATAAGTACTATTTACTACTAATTGTATCCTTTTGATTGATTTCATTTTAGGCGAGGTCTCCGAGTGCGTTAAGACAGGCCTGTGGGTGGGCGACTGCTTTATCTACACCAACTCGGTGAATCGCATCAACTACTATGTCGGCGGCGAGATCGTAACCGTGTCCCACTTGGATCGCACAATGTATCTGCTGGGCTACGTGCCCAAGGACAACCGCATCTACCTGGGCGACAAGGAGCTGAACGTGATCAGCTTCTGCCTACAGCTGTCCGTGCTGGAGTACCAGACGGCGGTGATGCGCCGGGACTTCGAGCGCGCGGACATTGTGCTGCCCACCATTCCCAAGGAGCATCGCACCCGCGTGGCACACTTCCTGGAGAAACAGGGCTTCAAGTCACAGGCTCTGCAGGTCTCCACCGATGCCGACCACAAGTTCGACTTGGCCTTGCAGATCGGGGAGTTGGAAATTGCCCTTAAGTTGGCTCGCGAGTCGGAGAATTCCCAGAAGTGGTCCCAGCTGGCGGATGTGGCGGCGAGCAAGAACAACATGGCTCTGGTGAAGGAGTGCATGCAGAAGGCCAACGACTTCAGCGGTCTCTTGCTGCTCTCAACAGCCTCCGGCGATGCTCAGTTGCTCGAGGAAGTCGGGGCAGCCGGCTCGACCCAGGGTCGCCACAACCTCGCCTTCCTGGCAGCCTTCCTGCGTTCGGACGTGGAACGCTGCTTGGAGATTCTCATCGAGACGAACCGCCTGCCAGAGGCAGCGTTCTTTGCCCGCACCTACCTGCCCAGCCAGATGTCGAGGATTGTGGAGCTGTGGCGCGAGAAGCTCGGCAAGGTAAACGAAAAGGCTGGCCAGTCGCTGGCCGATCCGGCTCAATATACAAATCTCTTCCCGGGCCTGGGCGACGCGCTGCGTGTGGAGGAGAACCTGCAGGAGGAGCGGGCTCGCAAGGCGCCGGCGCGCATCGCTGCCCAACTGCCCCTAAACAGCGAGCGTAATCCTCTCCAGGAACTGCTTGTCACTGAGCAGGGTGGAGCCGGCCAGCAGCCGGAGGAGAAGGTGAAGCCAACTTTCGTTCCCGCTCAAGCCGCTGTTTCTAGCAGCCACGTGGCCGAGCCCACATCTGCCGCGGATGAGGACGATGACGACGACCTGGACTTGGAGATTGATGGCATCACGTTGGATGACAATATTGATACGACAGATGTGAACCTGGATGATGACTTTCTAAGCGACGATTAGGGCGGGCCAAGATCGGAGCCAGATCTAGAATACCATATAAAACTATCGTTTACTGCTACGGAGTCCCACATTTCGAGCCACAGAATTCCGCGCATACATTCACATTTGATTTGATTGAATGTTGTTTAAAATATATCTATTAATATTATGTACAACAGTAATGGAGCAAAAAATGCAATAAATACTTATACAACAAATTCGAATCCACCGGGCTTTTGTGAGGCCATTCGGAAATATCGATAGCATGGTCATCGATTTAAAATTCAAAGTGAAAAATACGTTTTATTTATAGTTTTCGTTTTGTATTTGCTCTGTTTAATAAAATGTCTAAATATATATTTTCAAAACCTTTTATTGGCATAAAAGTATAAATGATATATTTTTATAATATTTTTAATATTTGGCCATATAAATTTAACCAAATACGAAAACTTTTTTTGGGGTCTTTCATTGTTTTTTTTTTTAAATTACTTATAAAAATTAAATTTTGTATTACAATTACTATAACTCTTGGTCTACTAAGGTATGAGTATATGGATACTAAGCCAAAATAAATTTAAAAATGGTAAGATATTGTAATATAATTATAATATATTAATTATAGTGTAATAATCAGATTATAATATGAATTAACAATATAACTCTTGATGTTACGATGCTTTTTATCGTGTTATAAATGAGAAATTTTCCAAGTTAGCTATATTATAAGTCCGGGTTTGGGGGTGGGAATAGAACAACAGCAAATGAGTAGGCAACCCGAACAGAGTCTGGCAACCACGATCGTCAGTATACATACAAACATCTCATATTCGTGTGTGCGTCTGGATTTTGCTGTATTTTTTATTTAAGAATGAATTATTAACTAACCATTAATAAATTATTATTAAATAAAAAACAGTATAAAACCGCAAATCAACCGTGAGTAGTCCTCGAAAATCGGAGGTAGGGGTTTTGAGAGTTTTCCACTTTTCGCCCGCTGCCCGTCCGGTGATGTATCGATTTTTCAGCCACATATTACCCCCAAAACCCAAGCAGATACACACCGAGTCCTCCCGAAAACCGTGAAAAACAGAAACACCATGGACCAGGAGAACTTCCACGGGCACAGCCTTCCGCAGCAGCTGCAGAACCTGCACATCCAACAGCAGCAGCAGCAGCAGGTGCCCCAGAATCCCGTCCAGACGGGATTTGCTCCGCGTCGGCAGTATGAGAACCTTGGCGGCCTGGGCAATGGCAACGTAGCCGGCGGAAGCCCGGTCAAGGGTGCACCGCTGGGGCAGCGTCCCGTGAAGGTGAAGAAGGAAAAGGTGCCCCAGGTGGGGGCTCAGCTGCCTCAGCTGTCCGAGTTGGGTGATCCCGCCCTGGCGGTTGGATCCTCCGGAGTACCGGGAGCCATGGGAATCATGCCCAGCGACGAGGCCCTGAAGTTTGTCAGCGAGACGGACGCCAATGGACTGGCCATGAAAACGCCCGTCAGCATTCTGCAGGAGCTGCTCAGCCGGCGCGGCATTACGCCGGGCTATGAGCTCGTCCAGATCGAGGGCGCCATTCACGAGCCGACCTTCCGGTTTCGCGTGTCCTTCAAGGACAAGGACACCCCCTTCACGGCCATGGGTGCGGGACGCTCGAAGAAGGAGGCCAAGCATGCGGCGGCCCGTGCGCTCATCGACAAGCTGATCGGCGCGCAGCTGCCGGAATCTCCTAGCAGCTCCGCCGGTCCGTCGGTGACTGGGCACACGGTCGCCGGAAGCGGAGGAGACGGCAACGCCAATGCCTCGGGCGGAGGAGAGTGAGTGCTGCCCGCCGGCCAGAATCTAACCCTAATCTTTTAATGATTTGATATTCCCTGCAGTGCTGGCGACAAGATCGTGGGTAATCCCATTGGCTGGCTGCAGGAGATGTGCATGCAACGGCGTTGGCCGCCACCGTCGTACGAAACGGAAACGGAAGTGGGCCTGCCCCACGAGCGGCTCTTCACGATCGCCTGCTCGATCCTCAACTACCGGGAGATGGGCAAGGGCAAGAGCAAGAAGATAGCCAAGCGGTTGGCCGCCCACCGCATGTGGATGCGGCTGCAGGAGACGCCCATCGATTCGGCCAAGATCAGCGACAGCATCTGCGGCGAGTTGGAGGGCGAAGTGAGTACCACCATCATCCAAGACAGCGATCGATACGTGCGAATCTCTGAAGACTTTAAGTTGCTTGAGATTTAGCCCCGGGGTCGATTCAAAGACCCCCTTAAAGACACTTTTCTGTCACGCGCCACGCATGCTTCCCATACCCGACTGATTTAATTTAATTGGTTGCGGACTGTCTTTAGTTAGAACATTTCTGTAGAAAACTTAACTTGTGTTCTATGACCGTTTTACATTAGCTTTATAAAAATTGCAATATTTTAAATATATGATCCCCACACCAAATAATGTCCTCTTAACATGTAAATCATTGTCTAAAATCAAAATCCCCTAATTTCCTATAAACACCACTCACTTAGCTTTAAAAATTATCCCAAATTCCAAATTGGATAAGTTCCTATTATTATTATTAAAATTGTTTATATATTTCCAAATTTTTACATTAAAATCAACCAATTTACAACTTTTTAAAATATTTGAGTGGTGTTTAATCCAAATGTAGACTAACCTAACCTCTTATATTTTTGTCATTGCCTAGAGTTCTAATACTGAAACAGCCCTGATAAAATGTACAAATACATTGATTATGGTTTTAGTTTTTATTATTAGTAATTCAAAATCAATTATACAAATGTTGTCAAAATGTCCAAACCTGGTTTTTATTCGTTGACTTATTTATGTGGTTCTTTGGTTGGCTTCTTTTCCATACTTTGATTTCTTTCTTTACTGATCTGTGATAGTATCTATAATTGGAACTAATTGTACTTAGAGCTCGACCCTTAAAAGCACCTTAATCCACATTCAAGCGATATGTTTCAACTCACCATTGGCGTGGGTGATTGTGTGCAAAATACAACGGAGAAAAGAAACCAACAACTTTGCGCTCTTTTTTACAGCCCCGCAGTAGCGAAAATTATTATGGTGAATTGAAAGATATCTCTGTGCCGACACTGACCACGCAGCACAGTAACAAAGTATCCCAGTTCCATAAGACCCTCAAAAATGCGACGGGCAAAAAACTGCTCAAGTTACAGGTAAATTTCACTGCCAATAAATCTCATATTACATTACAAATAAAAATTTACAAAATCTGATATAAATAAGGGGGTTTTGCCTTAATCTATTTGCAAAATTGAAAAAAAATATACAGCCGAAGTCCAGATTGTTAAATAAAAGTTTTAATTTCCCATTGTACTCAATGTCCTAGCATTCTGGTCCCTATCAGGAGCTTAAAACATATTGCATTTAATCATTATTTAAACATAAGTTAATATATTGGCTAAAGGGTATTACAAAGCAGGTCTCTGATTTCATTTATTAATTGGAAATGGTACACAACTATTATATATACACAATTTTAATAGTTGAATTAAATT
The DNA here is from genome assembly GCA_037075285.1 of Drosophila lutescens. Lineage (NCBI taxonomy): Eukaryota > Metazoa > Arthropoda > Insecta > Diptera > Drosophilidae > Drosophila > Drosophila lutescens. The sequence continues at coordinate 190,065 of JBAMCF010000352.1, forward strand.
TTTTATAAATATTAGTCGACTTTAACAGGTTTATTTGCATTTTCTTTAGACTGATTTCTCGTCCGCCTGTTAAATTTAAACGAAGCTTTAAGCTCGGATTTGCAATCGATTTTAAGTTTAAACCGTACTTTAAATTTAACAAACGGACGAGAAAACGGCCCCTTCAAATATTGTACATTGTTGTTAAATTTTAGTGTATTTTTTTTAATTTATTTTAAAAAAATTGTACACCTGAAAAGTGCCATGTATAAAAGTTATACTCCAAATGTATCCCTGTATCTGCTAATGCGGTTCTAAATGTTTCGTTTCCAGAAGACTTGCTTAAAGAGCACCAAGATCGATTACATCAAACTTCTGGGCGAGATCGCGACCGAGAACCAGTTCGAGGTGACCTATGTGGACATCGAGGAGAAGACCTTCTCGGGCCAGTTCCAGTGCCTCGTTCAGCTCTCGACGCTGCCCGTGGGTGTTTGCCACGGCAGCGGTCCTACGGCCGCCGATGCCCAGAAGCATGCCGCCCAGAATGCTCTAGAGTATTTGAAGATCATGACCAAGAAGTAGTAGGGGCAGCCAGCCAACTGCATAGCAAAATCTGAACGCACACCACGACCACGAGGATTTGGCGCAAGCGATTATATGGATTCGAAATACCCATACCCGAACCAAATAGCTATTTTCCGGGATATGTATAAGCACCAGTTTTGGCCCACAGCAATGGCGATATTATGTTTTTGTTTTCTTTCACCTATTCCTTCGATTAGACAGTTGACTTTATTCACTATATATGTAAATGTTCATATACACTTAACAACGTACATATGTACACTTGCATATACAGACAAGTGTGTAATCAATATATTGGAATAATAGTCGCTTTGAAATTGTGTAAAACTCCAAAGAGCAAAAGCCACATAAAATCCAGTGAAACTAGCTAACTAGGCTTAAGATGATACATAGATGCGTGGTTGGTCTGCGGAGGTGATAAGGCTTATGAATATATTCGGTATTTCGGTAATCGCTACTCAAGTTGACTTTTCATTTAATCGGGTGGTGGTTATCAGAGTTTTTGACTTCTGCCAGTGCTGGGAAACTTGGTTTTCCAATCGGATTCAAGTCATGAATCGAAGGAGTATTGGGGAATTTTGACAGCTATTTAGTTTCGAACCTAAAAATATTTAATTAATAATATAAATGGGGAAATAAAGTAGTGACACTATTGACATGCCGAAGCTTTATTTAAATTAGTAAGTTAGTACTTAATCTAGAGTATTCTAAGCTATTATAAGGAATTGCGTCTATTTCTTCTTTCGGTCCTGCGTACACTTGGGGCAGAACCACTTTCCTTTAGGCTTTGTGGTGAGGCCAACGCAGGCGAAGTGGAACCACTCGATGGGGCACTGAAAAAGGGAAAACCATTACTACTGACCACCGAGTGGTTAGAAAACGGATACTCACATCGGGATTGTCGCAGCCAATCATCTCGCCATAGGACACTTGGTGGCACAGGCAATACGTGGGCTCGTTGGGGTCGACAGGCATGTCCATGACATCGCTAGGATGCGTGGCGGCCGTGTGGCTCGATTCCTTCTCCGAGTCATCCACCTCGACGGTCTTCTAAGTTGAGATAATAATAAATAGATAAATAAAAAGGGTTTTTCGGATGGCAGAGGCATGCAGATATATAAATGAAAATGCAAACGACAGTGTGAAGACAATGCAGGATATCTATGGGGATAAACTACAAATCAGGCCAACCAAAACTGGGAAATACATAGTAAACAAACTAGGATTCTAACAATGTTAAGATGAGAATGTAGATGGTTTACCTTTTGTGCGCCCCCCTTGCGAGTTTCTTTTTCTTGATTTACCTTGGACTTTTTCTTTTTGGTACCTTGCCCGGCATTGCTGCTCGAATTGAGGCTGGAATTGGCGTTGCTCTGGTTGTTGTTGCCACGCCCAGTTTCCTCGTCCGAGGAGGCGGACTTTTTCTTTTTGCCTGTGGTTTTGCTATCCTTGGTCTTTTTGCGGCCTTCTGGAAGAAGGTTATGATGGTTAGCTTATGGAAGAACGGAAACTAGAATCGACCCATACTCTTGGCCACCACTTCCTCGGATTTGGCGCGCGTGGAGGAGGCCTTCTCCTGTATCTCGCCCTCGAAACGGGCCAGGTCGTTGTCCAGTCGACGGATCTGCTTGTCCACCAGCTCGTAGGTCTGGATGGCCAGCTGCACCTTGTCGTCGCTGTATTCCTTGGCCTTTCCGAATAACGCCTTGATGTCCTCCTGACGCTCCTTCCGCTCCTCGTCGCTCATAGCCCCGTTCTCGCCCAGCTTTCGCATGAAGTCCTTGGCATGGCTGTCGATGCTCTTCATTGCCGTCTGTGCGCGATCATCCAGTTTTCGCATCAGCTTAAAGTTGCGCTCCAGCTCGGTGGGCAGACTCTCCAAACCTGTTTGTTATATTAAAGGTAAATATTAGAGGTTTCCTCGTGATTCTCTGGTGCAACTTTGCCCCTACCATCCAGATAGTTCTCCAAATATATGGCAGAAGACATCTTGCGGACAAATAATAGGTTTTAACTTAAAATTCAGAGCGTACGAGCGGAAAACCAGCGTCTATTTACGATTAGCAACAGCTGTTTTTTGGAGCATGTCTAGAGATGGCTACGTGCTCTCTCGATTGCCAACAGTAATCGATAACTTTGCTGTCGTTGGCAACTCTAACAAGTTGCAATGCAAAAAATGACGCTCTTGTTGATAAAAGGAATTCCTGTTTGATATAAGCTTATTTTAAATAAATTTTAATTTAACTTGTTTATAACTTACAGAAAAAACAAACTTATATGTACAAATCAGCAACAGATTTTTTTTGTGCGTGGGCGAACTTTGCAGCGGCTGACAACTCTACCTCGCCAAATCTCAACAATTTGTTTTGTTCGCTTTGACTATAGTTAATTTAAGTTATTGAGAATGAACGCCAGTTCCGGAGGGTCCTGGATCAATGCCATCTACGATGAGGTGGCTCTTGAGGGCTTGGAGGGGGTGACATTGCCCTGTAAGTTATTCCCATGCCTTTTGCGCTTCCAACCCAAGTAATCCCCATGTCCTCTCCAGATCTCTGGGACCTGCTGGCCAGGCGCCTGGAGTTTGCTCCTTCTCCGCTGCCCGATCGCATTCGGGAGCAGGCCTGGACCTTGCTGCTCCGGACTCCCGCGCACAAGATCGAGTTCTTTGAACTGCCGGCTGAGCGGCCATTTATGCCCTACTACGATCGCCGCAACGACATGGACGAGCAGCTGGGATTGCCCGTGGTGCCGGAGCAGTGTCCCTACATGCTGTATCCACCCGCCTACGTGCAAGAGGGCCACATCAAGGGCAACTGCAACGACTTCAAGACCCGCAAGCTAATCCCTTCCAGCGATCTGCAGGCTCTCAATGTCGAGGAAGTCACCGAAAAGTGGGCTGGCCGGCTGGTAGTGGTGGCCTCGCAGGAACTTCGGGAGACGGCCCTCACCCCGGATAGCCTGATGATGCCCAAGAACCTGCCGCTGCCCAACTACGTCTTCCTGGAGGCCATCGGACGGTCGCGCTACAATGGACACACCACCACAGGACCTTGGTCGCTGATTAACTACAGCAAGGACACGGGAATTCTCTTCTATATCAAGTGAGTTGCAGCTTAGTATATGGTTCCTATGTAACTTTCTCATTGTTATTATTACTTTCAGAAATAAGTTGATTAACCTGCAGCTAATCGTCTCCCAAAACTACAACGAAATCAACAAGGGACGCTTTTTGGCCTCTTCGCTGCTGATGCTGCCGCGCTTTTATCGGATCTACAAGAACCACTCGCAGGAGAACCTCGAGAAGCTATACATGGCAATAATGCGGACCAGCAGCCGCCAAGTACCCGTGACCGAAATAACCGAACTGCTTGGCCGGCCCACCAATTTCAAGACCAAGAAGCTGCTGGTCACCCATGCCTTTCGAAAGTTCTTCGAGACGACGCAAGTGGAGAAGCAGTTTCCTTCGCTGACCAAGTCGGGAAAGCAGTCCAAATCGACCACACGCAAGGTGACCGTGATACAGCTGCGTAATCCTGAGATGCAACTAAAGGATCTGTACAAGAACGAGGACGGCGAGGAGAGTCCGGTGTCTGAGTTCTTGGATCTGGGCCATTGCTACCTGGACATGCCACCGGAGGAGGAGGTTTACCGCGCCATCTCGAGATTCGGCAAGCGTGGCCTCAACAGCAACGAATTGTGCCACTACACGGGCATCAATGCCACCTCAATGCGCCACTTTGTCAAGCGAGCCAAGAAAAATGGCCTGATCCAGGAGTACTCGGAGCAGGTGGGAAAGAGCCGGCAATTCCGGTTCGTGGCCGTCGAGCATTTGGGAGTCCTGGCTAAAGAAGAAGAGGTCAAGAAAAAGGAGCTGGAGATCAAGTGCAAGGATGAGCCCGTAAGTGAACTTACCGACTTAAAAACCCTAAATCAAACTAATACATTTTGTCCTTAGAACATTACCGAAACCACTGAGGTATTGTTGAAGGACATGCCCGAGATCGTGGTAAATGCTCGACCCGTAGCGTTCAAAATCAAGAAGACCAGACTGGGCAACCAAACACAGCGTCTAATTAACCGCCAGAAAATGATTGTACGCCAGATCGACCAGAACTGTCTGGTGCCGCTGCCCCGGATACTACGAACGATCCAGGAAACGGAAAGTCAGGCCGGCTTCAAGGACGTCCTCTGTCGCCGCTCCTTAATGCGCTTGCTGCTTCCCATGGTGGAGGATCATATAATAAACGTGTTCGAGACCACCCTCCACTACAATCAGCGAGTTCGAGTCTATCGCTTTGCCGCCCACCCAAAGATCGGGCTTGACCACGCGGTCATGAAGCGCGAGATCGTCAAGCTCAAGAGCAACTTCCACTTGATCACCGAAGAGCGCATAAGGCGGCCATCACAGTTGCCGCCCAAGGAGCGCAAAGAAGTACTCGCTCGCCGCAAGCTGGTGCCAGAGCGACCAAGTGTGGTGTTTAAGACACAGGCACCCAAACTGCTGTTGGCCAGGACTTTGCACGAGTTCCTCTACTACCTTCACCATGAGCTGCCGCTGGACCAGAAGCCTCTTACCATGACCCCTGAGCTAGTGCAAAAGTGGCAAAAGTCGGAGCCGGCGCTGCAGCCACGCCAGTTCTTTGACGAGTCGCAGGCCGAGGAGGACAAGGTCCAACCCTATACTGAGGACATAGGCTGGCGGACTTTTATACCACCGTTGCCTCGCTACGATGACAAACCATCTGGTTGGCTTTACTTCATGGACGCCATGGACCGAATGCCGCTCTCCCTATTCCTGCGCATCTGTCGCATAGAACGCGAATCCAATGACGAGTTGCGTCTACAGCTTCAGCATCCCATCCGCCAGCACTACCTGCTTTCCCAGCTCAATTTTGAATCGATTGTGTCACGGCTGAAGTTGCAGAAGCTGTACGTGGGCACTTTGCGCTTACTGAACAACATGGGACTTATTCAGGTGAGGCACTTTACACACTTCCATTTCATCAACCGTTATTGCAATCGCATGTAATCCTTTTTCAGGTGAGTGAGCAGAAGCTAGGGCGCGACTCCCTGCACCGCTGGGTGTACCTAAACCAACGTACAAGCCTACTGGACACCACATCCAGCACTGAGCACAATTACATGCAAGTGAGCGCCGATCGATCGTACACACAGCTCAACTTTGAGTTCTCCAGCGTAGAGCAATTAGCCAACTACTGGGCCAAGCTGCAGCACATCTGCATCTACACAAAGCTGGGTTACCGCAAGTCTTTGAGTACGCAGCGGAAGCTTCCGGCGCGCCTAAAGGTGCTGGTCTTCCAGCCTACCGTCGATTTTCAGCAGGCCGTTGAGCTGGACACTGGAACGGTTCCTGGCGATCATCTGGGCGCCGCTGGATTGAGCTCTAATTTATTTGCCCACCAGTTCCGCCACTGGTCGTGGGTGCAGCGCCAGAATGGTGGTAAAACAATGGCAGCGAGGGAAAAGGCTAAGAGGCCAGTCCGAAAGCGAGCGGTAATTACGCGCTTGAAGATTGGGCCCCGTATTGGGGTACGCAAAACCCGCGAGGTGTCCACCGGCAAGACGGTCAAGAAGTCCGGTCCTCGAGACGACATCGACCGAGATGCCCTGCGAAATATGCGCACATTGCGCGTCAAATGGGCTCCCGAGGAGGATCGCCTGCTCAAGATGGGCCGTGCCGTCTACATGTTCATAGACGCACCCACGGTGACTCTTGCCTTGTGCGACTTGGCAGTCGTCTGCCGCGATTTGATACGCCGCTGGCTGGGCATCTGCAACAAGACCACCCAGGCCTGCGTGAGGCGCGTTCAGTTCATGGTGAAGATGAAGCGCGATATCCCGGACGTGCCCAGTTGGATCTATGCGATGCAGACGCAGCCACAGTTCACCACGGTGTATAACGATCGTTTCCTAAGCCAGCTAAAGCGGGACTATCCCAGCAAGACCGATTTCCAGGCCGCGCTGATGACTCACTTTGCCCTAATGATGGCCAAACTACAGCGGATGATCGCAAAGTCGGTTAGTAACATTAAGCATTTCTGATAAAAACTGATTTATAACTAATCTGTATTTCGATTTACCCTACAGCAAGGTTCTGTCAGTCGACAGTTCTTACTGCCCGACTCCTTAGACTCTTTTGCCAACCAACTGTGTCGGTCAGCACACGAGCAGCAGCAGCTGCTCTTCCAGGACCCAGCCACAGAATCGGATCTCCAGGTGGCCGTGGCCCACGGAGTCCTGCACAGCAACATCTGCTGTGCCAAGGACAAGACGCTGCTGAACCTGCAGACGTTCGAGATCTACAAGCACTTTTCCGAGGAAACGCTAAACTCGGCCTTTAACAAGGCGCGTTCGGACTCGTTGGTGGTGGCCGTGAAGCGACGCAACATCCAGTCGGCGGCCAGTCGTCAAATCACAGGACCTGGCCATTTGCTCAGCTCCAAGTACAAGTACCGGCTGACCTACACGAAGCTGACACACTTCCTCTACGACGGCTACTTTGCTCTGGATCAGAAGTTGCGTACGGAACAGGAACATCACTTGGCCTCGCCGCACTTCGCCCAGCTCCTGGTGATGGGCGAGTGGCTGGCGGAGAACAGGTTAAGCCTTTCGCTCCAGCTTCCGGCTAATATCCTGACTGTGGACACCACTACTATGGGCCGCCAGAGTGGCTGTCACTCGGACCGCATTCTGGATCACTACAGCTGCATCTTTGACAATGCTCCGCAGACCGAGTACTCCAAACGACTGGAGGGCGAGTGCAGCGCACGCCAGGCGTCACGAGTTCGCTTCCATCCCGCCAACCTCAGCTTCCGACTACCGACCAGTGCCTACAACCAGCTCTCCAAACTGCAGTTGCGTAGCATGCACTTCTTCTGTTCGCTGGATGCCTTGGGCGATTCCATCACCATAAGTCAGGCGCGTTTGGAGCAGGGCGACTGTCCGTTCGCCAACTGCATCATGCGCAGTGGCAACTATCTGAACGCTGTGGAGCGGATAGCCCACGAGCAGCGACCCATTCTGCGGCAATTGGTGGCCGACGCCCTGCCCTCGCAGCAGTTCCAGCTGGAATCGCATCCAGCGGGCACTCCCTTCACGGTGACCACCTCGAATCTGCTGCCGTTTGCCCAGCAACTGGAGGCGTATTGGCGGCGAAATCAGCAGGCAATGGAGCTCAAGGATTTGGGCAGGCAGCTGGCAGAGCGAACACTGCACAAGCTCACTGATTGGCGTTCAATTTGTGCAGAGCTGCTCGACGACGAGCCGCACGCCTGGGAAGCGGATCGCGTTCAAGAGTACGAACCGGCGCTGAACAAGGAGGAGCGTGCTCGGGCGCAGGATGTGTTCGTGGTGCATTTGCCCACCATTGGCATGAATGTCGTGGAACAGCCAGAAGGCAAACAAGCAATTGACAGCCTTCGCACTTCGGTCCTGGACAAGGTGCTAAAGTAAGTCTGGATTAGTAGTACCTCCAGATTTGTTTATTCATCGGTTTGTTTCCTTTATATTTCAGGACAACCTACTGGCAGTATACGGAGAACACCTTTGAAACCCTGCGACCTAAGCTACATGAGAGGGGCTTTGATGCTCGGGCCATGCGCCACATGGAGGACATACTCCATCACATTGAACAGCACACTCTCGGTGTAAGGGGATTGGAGTTGCGTAGGATTTTCCCCTTGGGCGACTTTCTTTTGGAAACTTTGCATCTCCTCGCTGACCACGATCTCATCAAGCGTGTGGGCATAGTTAGCATCATGTACGTTCACAAAAACCACATACGCAACTGGGTGGTGCACACGTTTCACATTAAGAGATTGGAGCGTGAGAAGGTGCAGCCCATGGTGGCGGCTGCTCCGGGAACTCTTCTCGCCGTCGTTGGTCACAAGCGCAAACTGGGGGCCCAGGAAGCGGCCAGCTCAATGCCCGAGAAGAAGATCAAACTGATGGAGCAGCAGCAGAGCACGGGGAGTGAGAGCGACGAGGCGAGTGGATCTGCTGCCAAGCGTCCCAAAAGGGTTACGAAAAAGGAGTCCGCTACTGAGGTCGCTAGCTCCGCGCTAGAGGCCACACGGGATGCGATCGCCATGCGACCGCAGCCGTGGATCCGGGTGAATGCATCGCTCAACCGACGCGTCCTGGATCGCTGGCTGGGTGCCGTCCTCAGCGAGTGCATCTCGCGCATCGGCTGCACTGTGCACAGCTTGTTCCTGCGGTTCACGCACATGGTGCCGGTGGATATCATGTTCTTGCTGGAGCTCCTGCACGATCTCGGCTGCGTGCAACTCATGGAGATGCGCCCGCACAAGGTGCACGTGGAATCACTGCTAGATGATGATGACGAAGACGGTGATGAGCAGCCCGTCACGGAGCTCTACGATCCGATGCAGACCTACGTTCAAGTGCATGGCAACGCTATCGGCAGACTCACCAACTTTATTGGCCTCAAAAAATACAGCACTGAATTTATTTAGGGTTCGTTGTAAGATGTTTAGCCCTGCTAAGAGATAGTATTACCTATCCTACTTTGTAAGAACTATTTTTAATGATTACTAGTTTTGTTAAGTTCTTTTTGATAAAAAAAAATAAAATGTAATGGATTTCATTAGTAAAAACGGGTCAGTTATTAAAGTTTTAAAATGGCTTTTATCTATGCTATGATATGCAAGATCTTTAAATGAGTGATATATCATATCACGATCAACTTTCTTTCCACTTTATAAGCCAAGCTTGAGAGAACAAAAACACGCGAAAGGTTTTTTTTTGGTCACCACGAATTCGCATTCGCGGCTTTTGTTTTTAATTTTCCATTCACTTGTGGTTTCTTAAATCCTGGATTAACTTTAGCACATCACTACCGGCGGGAAGAGGAAGAGGTGTTTACCGCTTGCCTCCGACGCGGGGAGCGGCCTTCTGGGTGACCTTTTGGGCCTTCTGCTTGGGCGCGGACTTCTTGGCAGGCGCGGGGGCGGCAGCCTTCTTGGCGGCCTTGGTGGCACGCTTCTGCTCCTTGGCCACCTTGATGGCCTGGTCGCGCTGCGCCTTCCTCACCTCGGGCTTCATGTTGCGCTTGGCCAGGATCTCGGCCAGCGAGGCGCCGACGATGGCGCGCTGGAACTTCTGGGTGCGGCGGGTGCGCTTCTTGGAGGCCTCCTCCTCGATACCCTTGCGGTGCTTGCGACGGTACAGCACGGTCCACGTAACCTTGCGGGGATTGCGCTTCATCAGGTAGGAGCGCTCGCACTTCTTGTCCAGGAAGGTGAAGGACTGAAAGGGTGTGAGCCAAATGCATTATTCCGTTTTCGCTTCGAGGGATCTTCTCCTCTTCTTACCTTGCCATCGACCTTAACCATGGTCTTGCCATGGCCGGGGTAGATTTTGTACCCGCTGAATGCGCACAAGCCAATTCTGCAAATAGAAACACTCTCATTAGCAAGGGCACTGTTCAACGATGCCAATTTAGGCTTAGCCAGTGCTAAATAACACAATTAACCAGGCTTTTGGCCGTTTTTCAATAACATACTTCATCTTGCTGGCGTAGAAACACGAAAAGAAAAGAAAACGGAAGTGGAAACGAAAAGCAGAGCCGAATTAGTGTGGCTGCCGCGGGCGCATAAGTGGGCCTAAAAAATACTGCCACGTGACGATGCGGTGCTGTTAACCGCGTGCTGTTAGGCGCAAAAATTTCAAAAATAAAAATTAGAGGGGGGATTCCTGAATGAGCTTTAACTATTTACTTTAAAACATTTAAACAAAAAATAATTCAAAACGTAAAGTCTTAAGAAAATGTACTACAAAGCTACTAAAATGGATTCGCACTAAATTGAAAACAAAACTTATGCAAATCCTAACAGAAAGATAGTTTTAGCGGCTGGCACTTAAAAAACTTAAACAAAAAACAGTGAAAATAAAGAGATTTTTGGACAATCATCATGGAATCATTTAGAATCATGATCCGTTGAGTTTTATTTGTGTGCGGCAACTAATTTTACACAACTCAAACGAAAGACATCTTCATACATGCACTTGCTGATCCTCTGGCTCCGACTCCACTATAGTTGATGGCAAGCTCTCCTGGGCGCAGAAGTCTTCCAACAAAAGGGTATTTCTCGCTGTACTGCTGGTCCCACTCCCGCAAGGTGTTCATTTGTCCTATAGAGAGGTCACTCAGATCATCGAATGCTTCGCTCTGGCTGAAATCCACCGAAAAATTGATCAAGTTCCGTGAAATGTCGCGTCCGGCATAGTTCGGATAAACGCCATTTTTTCCATAATAGTGCACAGATCGCGAAACATCGTAGACATGAAAGTTGATGGCCACCAAAATGCGACCATCCTCGCGGGATCCGTCGTACTCGCGAAGTTCGGTGACCGTGAAGTCCTTTCGCAGAGCTGGAAGCTTCGCATCCTTAACCAAATTGATCGGATCTAGTTCCTTGGGTTCCGTATTCCCACGATTACGACGACGCCTCCGGGTAAGTCTGACGACCTTGTAGAAGACGATGGTCGAAGCAATCACAAGGGTAATATTTATGGGCGTCTGCTTAATGGAGTTGTAAATGCTGGAGTACCAGTTTGGGCTCTGGTCCATAGCCTTGGAACTCGCCGCCATCCTGAAAATCTGAGATCTATAGATTCTGAAATGAACAAAAAACGAAAAACTGTATTTGTATTTTTTACTTTTGCTGACTGGACTTTTTTTATGAACTACGGTTTGAAGTATTAACTTAGCCTACTTTTTCGAAAAGTCGATTTGATAAAAGCCAGTATATTTAAAACATACTATTTTGTAGGTTGAAATAAAAAAGTTTTCAAATGGAACACTAGAAACACTTATCTTCTCATTGCCTTTATTAAAATTACAACATTACATAGTGATGGTTAAAATACAAGAAGAATACAAGAAAATACCCCTTTTAGGCCACATAGTGGGGTTGTTCGAAGACGGTGTGTTCCATTTTGAAGACCCGTTTGGCTCGCTTAGCGGCGATACTTTCAATGGTCTCGTTGAACTCCAGAAGAGCCTGGCTGAACTCGGAATCGCTCTCGATCATCCTCAGAAAAATGGTGGCCTCGTCTTCCGCCTTCGGCTCTTGCTCCTTCTTCGCCTGGGCCTTCTTCTTCTTGGCCTCGAGCTTCTCCTTGGACTTGCGTTCCTCTTCGATAGAAATGGCGGTCAGGCGCTTCTTCAGCTTCATCTCCTCCTCGCGGGCCTCTAGAAGCTTACAGCGTTGTATCTCGCGTTCGAACATCTGAAGGAGAAGCAAAGGAAAATGAGGTGGATATCCTGAGATATCTGAAGAGGATCACCCACCGACATCATGAGGGACTTCTCCTTGACGGTGGCACTTCGCATGCCCTCCTCCAGCCGGAGCATAAAAACATCGCCATTCGACAGGCTCACGGCGAGCATGGAACCATCGGGTTTGAAGACCAAATGGGTGACGTTATGCTTGTACTTGATGGTCATGATGGGACGCTTGTGCGACATGAGGAGATCCCAGAACTCCAAGTTTCCCTTATCGTCACCGATGCAGAACAACGAACAGCGACCGGTGCTCCAGGCTCCACTGATCACCTGGTTCGGTCGGCGGAAATAGAAGGTACTGGGGTAGTTCTTCACCTCCTCGGACCAAATGCGCACCCGCCAATCGCCCACGATGAGGAAGTTCTTCACAAAGAACGGATTGCGCATCACACAGCGAATGGGACCGGCGAACAGTTGATAGACCCCCACGATAGTCTCCTGTGGGGTGAGTCCCTTGCGATTCCCAACGAACACGTAGCCCATATCGGTGCAGAAAATGTAGCGAACTGGAATGGTATACTCGAATTCCAGGACAGTAACGCCATGGGCATCCTGCCGATTCTGCACTTGCTGGGGATTGGGTTCAGCCAATACCTCATTCACCGGCATCAGCAGATCCCTGGTATCCCAGTACTTGACCGAACCATCTAGCGATCCCGAATAGAACTCGGTATTGAGTTTGGAGTGAACCCAGCAGAGGGCTGAGGTCGCCTCGCGATGGCACGCCTCCAGGGGGCACATCCTCTTCGGTCCACCCATGCTCTCCGTTAGCCAGAAGCCCACCTGACCCTCCTGGAAGCCGCCCACCATGTAGCTCTCATCCCGCATGCACATCTTGGCAATGGTCAGGACTCTTGCCGAATCGTAATAGGCCACTGGTCGGGTGGCATCATCCAAGTTCCAGATGAAGAACGAGTGGGGATTATCATTACCAAAATCCGGCAATGTATTCTGTTGTTTTTTATAATCCGGTTCCAAACTCTTGCGGTTGGAGAAGCTCAGAAGAAACTGCGAGGGATCCGAGTTCAACCATTCGCACATCAGCAGTTGGCGCGACGGAATCCATAGGTCATGAAAGACATGGGTTCCCCTAGCTGCAATCTTCATGCTAATCCCCTTGCCCAGATCCTCAGGCAAGTCCAAAAAGAAATCCTCATAGATGTTGATGGCATTATTGGCCGAACTAATCTGCATGACGTCGTGCATCAGCTTGCTCACCTCGACGCCCCAGGAGTCATCTCGCTCCACCTTCTTGCGATAGCGCAAAGTGGACTCCTCGTCCGCGACATTCACCTCCTTGACATTCCAGCCGCCCTCAAAGTGACTCATTCCGCGCGAATCCAAGGTCACGTTGTGGGTCAATACCGAGGACACGGCATACTGCTCGCTGAGCTGCGTCTTCTCGTTGATCGGATTGCGCAGGATGTACTTGAGGCGCAGGCGGCCACTGGGCTGCACACTCAGGATCATCTCGTTGCGGTCCGTGAAGAGGCACTGGCGACCGAAGCGACGACGCTCCCGCGACAGGATGAACTGGTTGCCCAAGGTGCCCATCGCTATGGCGATTTGGTGATGTATGAAATTTGATGTATAAGAATCCTTGTGTTGGAAAAATATTACAACCGATACGGTAGAAAAATGTCTGACTAAAAAGTATGCGGATTTTGGTTTCGTCTTGAGACAAGACAATAAACAAACTAAATTTTTGGGGTATGATTTCCTTCTTAAAGAAATCTATAAACTGTAATCGATCCAAGCGAAGGGATGTGCTAATATATCTGACTGATTTGTCTCGGAGTATCCGAGTCAAGTTCAAGGGATTTAATGATTAAAAAGTCAATGAAATACAAACATAAACATTTTTTTAAATATTTTAGATTAAAAATATTTTTATTTCGTTGTGTTGAAAGAAAGTTCAAGAAAATTTTAAATTCGGATTAATCCTTAAAGAAATATGGGCAAATAATGGAATATAAGCAATCGATTTTCTGTAGGTAACGGGTATCTGATAGTCGAGGCACTCGACTTTAGCATTCTCTCTATTGTTTTATTCTAAAAAGAGTTGTGTTTTCTAAATTTCAGGACGCAGTTTTATTTTTTACACTTTTACGCTTCGCCATGTTTTTGGTAACATTTCCACTTCTTAAAGCCCTCCTCGCATTTATTCGCATCCTGGATCAAAATGCAGGGATCGGATCCAATTTTATCTTTTACTGCCTGAGACATTCGGCCAAAGCAGGCTTTTTGGTCTAATATTAGTCATTTTAAGTGTAAATAAGCGGTATAATCATAAAAATAGATGGATAGTCATCTTTATAATAAAGCAAACTCACTAAATTGTAATGTTTATAAAGATCTTCCGAATTGCAAATTTTACCTTCTAACCAACTATAGTTATTATTTACAGCTTTATATTAATTTAAATTTAACATACAACTTAAAATGTTGTAGTTAACAGTGAGATAACAGTTTCCGGTTCGTCACTTTTCAACACTGCTGCAGTAGGGTGACCATTTCTTGGAGTAGCTCCTTTACGCGTTAGTGAGTCTCGTGCGAGAAGTAACAGGTAGCCAGGATGCGGTCACACTGAATTCCGCGAAAATATTCAACTTTTTCGAAAGTGAAGCGTGATTAACTCAATTAAATAGTGCGCAAATAATAGAACAAGCCTTGTTGCGTTGGCATTGGATGCCCAATAACGAATTGGAGGACTTGGCAATATGGTGAGTGTACTGATTTGCACAATTGGTTGATTTATGTGTGGTTCTATTATAACTATTCCTTTGGTTCCACAGAGATGGACCTGCAACAGTTCCTCTCCCTGGAACGCCAGCAACTGCAAAAGGAGCGCCAGCGCCTGGCCACCCAAAAGCCTTGTCCCGCCGCCCAGCTAATGAAATCGCCGGACTTCAAAGTGCAATGTCGCAGGGCCAAGGAGTTTAAGGAGTCCACGGAGTCCAATGAACCCGCCGCCCCACAATCGTCTTCCTTGGCAACCGGCGGCCAAAGCGAAGAACTTCACCTGGACTTGCAATTGGAGGGGGAGGAGGAGCTTCCGGAGGAGGAGGAGGAGGAGCTGCCTTCCAACCCCACGAAATCCACCAAGGAACTCGCGAATCAGCGCCAGCTGCTCGTCGGCAGCGCTCGTCAGTACAAGTCGCCAGATGCGTCGATGCGGCGCAATTTGGAGAACGAGCGGCCGCTCAGTGAGAACCGCTTGCCAATCAGTCGGTCGGTAAGTGCACTGAGAGAAAAATCTGCATATTAAGATAATAAATGATCAGTTTGTACGAGTTTAATGATATCTCAATTTTTGTTCATAGCTATTACCTCGATTTAAATTTACGATCATATCCAGAAAGAAATATTTATGGAGAATAAGATCAATTTAAAAGGTTTTTCATATCATATTACTACCAAAATTCTGGTATATTTTAAAAATTGTCATTATTTCTTAAAATAACAATATATTAAGCCTTAGCTTAGATAAATAGTTTTTAAATTTTCGCTTTTGTAAAACTGTGAACAATGTAAATATTCATTTCCCCTGCTTAACTTTTGATGTAATACTGTCAAACTAATATCGACATTTTTTTTTCCCCTGTACATCCAGTGAATCCGTTTTAGAGATCGAGCTCTAGAATGTGCGTTGCGCTTCACTGGTGATTCTTACCGCATCGCATCGTTTCGCCAATTTGTCAGGCGACTGGCCATATTTATGGCATATTTGTGCGAAATTGGTTTCTCCACGCCTCGTTGCGCCTCTCATGTATTTTCTAGCATTTCCCAAACTCTTTTGGAATTTTCCCATCAGTTGTACCTAAGATTTCACAGTGATCTTAGCTCTTACTAGCTGTGTGTTCCAGAGATATCGAAAGTCTTAGTTGTGGTATGCGTACCTAGTTCTTTGCTTTATTTTGTAAACAATCCTACTATATGCATTTGCAATTTGAGAGTACCTATGCACACTGCATTTACAATTAGAAAAGATAGAAATATTTAACGCGCCTTGGGATTGGATGAGGTAGCTCTACCGTTTCCATTTGCATTATTTATATGCTTTGAGTCTAGCAGGGCTAGTAAATAATGGCTAGACCATCGGTCACCCCACCGTTTGGATTGCATAGCCTATTAGTTTGCACCCTACCGTGAGTGTGTGGACTAGGGAACAGCCAAATTAGTTTGGCACTTTAATTATTCACATTATTTCTTTTGACCGGTCCGTGTGTTTTGTTGCGTTTTGAGTGCGGCCTCGTTTCCTTCCGCTATCAATGTTGCATGGCCCGTTTGTATTAGCTACTGTTGGTTTTTTACTGTAGTAAGCCGATTCCGTGCTCCAGTTACCAACCATTCCGGCTCTGTGTGAACGAGCAGCCATTCGCTTAATGAATTTGCTGGCACCGCTCTCAGTTGTAATTCGAAGCTCGTTTGCTGCGCTGCCTTTTGTTGGTCTGAACTTGAAATTACCAAGTGCCCATTCGGTTCTCTATATATACCCACAAAATATACAGCTTTATGAGGCGTGCCCCTGATTGCCGGCAAATCAAACCAAGCGAACGGAACGCGATGAAAGAGGCCTAAGGGGTCTAATTGACTTCATTTGGCAAACCGGCAAGCGCCACAAGTTAACCCAAAAATCAAAGTGACGTAAAGCTAATATTGAACGTTTTCCAAAAATACCTAGTATACCTGACATGGTTCAGTTAACCCCGAGGAAGCTTACAAATAATTGTCAATCAATCAATTGTCCATCTAAAATTCAATTTATTTTTCATATACTATGTATTTAATTAGAAAATTGTGCCCCATTTCTTAAACAACTTCTACCTCTTACCAAATTTAAATTATATTGAAAATCCAAATGTTTGTGTATGGATCTAAAAGACTCTTCGTTTTGTCGACTCACTTCCTTACTTAATGTTTAGTGGCGTGAAAGTGGACAATCTACATCCGCTGGAGACACGCCCTTCTGTCAACTCCGCCCCATGATGGTTTTCATAAATTGCTAATGATAATTGATATGGAAGTTCCCTTTCTTCCTTTGCCATAAATTTAAAAACAGCTTTATTTAACTAAAATCCACTCAATTTTAACATATATATAATTTAGAATCATGCTATTCTTGTGTATATATGTACATATATGGGTAGATTTTCGCTATTAAAGTAAAACCAAACACGGAAACTCCAACACCAATTGAGCTTTACAAATATACTGTGAACGAAAGTCATGACCTGGACAAGGCCGTGGGCAGACAAGTGGTAATTAAAATTCTTGTCAGGGATGGTCGAACTAATCGCTATGACGTAGTTTAGGGTAAATTGAGGTCATCTGACTGTCGAAGCATTCAAAATACTTGTACTTTCAATAGAAGTCCGTCACCCCCGCTTTAAATTTCCCTGACTGTCCTTGAACTTACAGCGATGCGTGGCGACAACAAAGGCATCCCATAATCCCGTTCAGCTTTCACACGCATTTTCATTAGGTTTCGCACTATTCATACAACTAGCTGGCACTTAGTTAACCCAATTTCAATGCGGCACGCAATCAAATCCGATGAATGGGCGTAGTAAACAGAGTCGTTAAAGTGACTGCCCAACAGTGGGTAACTAAAGTTACCCAAAAAAGTTTTAAAATGACAAATATTAATTTTCAAACTTTATTAAACTATTATTTCCGAATTTAGTTTTTTTTAAAAGTAGTCTAGATAATAAGAAATCTATTCCAGAGACTATATTGTTATTTAGGTTCAATCTAATTTATTATAGTAACAGTTTACCATTTCAATTTTGGATATCAACCCAATGTTTTTAGGCTCTTGACTTTGGTTAATAGCACAGGCAAAAACGGAACCCAGTCTGGCCACCTTTTTTTCCCCCACCTGAGATGAACTGCGTGACCCCGTAATTCAGATCCCTCCGTGTGCCACCACTTGCTCTTCTGATTTGCAGTCTTCATTTTGATAGTTTCCTTGACCTGAATTACTACGAAAGCTATTGCTTTTTCAACTTTCATTGCAGGACCTGTGAACACTTTGCCAAGTATTAACTATCACAGGCTGAAATTGCTCTTAATTATGCAAAAAGCAGAAACGTTACTCGCGTATCCTCGGTCTATTCAGGCACTCCACTCACCAGAAATGATGAAAACGTTAAAACGTACTTTAATTAAGGCGCACATCATCAGGGCTAATAGCGAGCGAAGCGTAATGCATGCAGCTAATAAATTGAAGTGCAGGTTCCCTTTCGACTGGAGGAACAGTAGTAGGCTGAAACAGCTGGGCCTTGTTGATAAACTGGCGTTGAGAAACGTCTCAACCGAGTGCTGAAGGCACCTTCAGTCGTTTTACGAAGCGTCTCGTCCTTTATGTTATTATTTTTGTTACCCTTCACGGAAATGAGCATTTGAGGCAGAAGGATGAGGATCAATAGTTAAAGCGTTATCTTCAAAACTATGGATATTAAAAAAGATAGGAATTTGATTGGCTTTCCTTGAAATTATATTTCAAATATTTAAGGAAATAACTAGAAAATTTACCAGAAAACTTAAAGAACTATTTGAATCAAAAAAGTATAGGTATTTGGCTTGGTTTACTATGCATGTTGTAATTATATAAAGTTTTTAATATTATATTATTTATATTTATATTATAAACCAAAAAAAAACTTTAAACCTGAATAGGTAGCAGCTTAGTCGATCCCTTGTCTCCGTTTTGCATTTGGATTATATATAATTTTGTTGATGCCATCGGTGCACGCGATTTGCTCGGTCGACGGCATAAAAATTATGTGCAAAAATGGCAGTAGGCATTGTGGAGTGTTCGCTGGAGCAGCTCCTGCTGAAGTGCTGGTGCTGCTGACCCAAAAAGCAGACGGAGGACGAAAGGAGCCACAATAATTTGTGGCCCTCGCCACATATAAAAATGTATACAAGCTTCTTGCTGGTGGTTAGTGTCGCCGAACCGACTAGGAACACGGGGAGTTAGAAAAAGAAAGCGCCCGATAAGGAATATATGAAAATATATACTTACCCCCCAAGAACCCAAGAAGCATTCACAAGCTAAAACGACAAGTTAGCCACTCACATTCGTTTTCTCTCTCGCACGCAGGATGATATGGAGCAATGGGTTACGGACACATTTTATTCGTACTTTCCCGGCTTTAACAATGAAAACCAGAAGAGGCAGAATTATTTGCGTGAGCGACAGCGCGAGAACCAGCAGAACTTTCTCAAGCACCAGGTGAGCGTTTCGATATTACCATAAACAAATATTTTTATTATGTGTGAACATTCGTAACGCCAAGCAGTGTTAGATTTATGAGCTAACAATAAATGTTGCTTTTGTTCGTACTCCCTTGTAGATGCTCCATCCGCCGGTCACCAAGCATCAGCGACCGGGACAAGTGAGGAAGGCATCCCAGCCCGCTGCGGTTCCGGCACAAACCCGCTCCAGCCAATCCAGCACAAGCACCTCGAACCACAGCACAACGGATAAGACTGACTTAGAGTTAATTGTAAATAGTAATCCCAACTATGTGCCGCCCAAAATTCGGCCAGGCACGACACGTCAAAAACTCCTTCAGGACCTGGGACATGTGGAGCTGTCGAATATTGTAACCGGGGATGGTGTTATGGAGCGCAATCTGCGAAGTGCCGAGCTGGAAACAGCTCGCAAAAAGGATTACCAGCGGGACTTGATGCAGCAAATCGATGAGAAACGCCGCTCAATAGAATTGATAAGGGAAAAAGAGCGACGTCAGGAGGAGGCTTTGACCAGGTATATAAATATATATATTTCCTAATCTTTAACTAAACCATATTTACCAACAGGCGACTGGAGGCACAATTAAAGACAATACAGTTGGAGGAGCAGTTGGAAAAGGAACGTCTGCGAGCTGAAAGGGTAAAGAATATATCAGATTTTCAAAAAGTTTCGATTGGGCAAGGGTAAAGCACTCATAAAGATTATTTTCAAGCTCTAAATTAGAGAAAACTGTACGTTTTAGGTCCGTTTTCTTGTCCGTTTGTTACATTTAAAGAAGGGCTTAAATCTTATAATCGCACGGAGAATCAGAGTTTAAAGCTTTCTTTCAATTTAACTGGCTTCATCTTTGCATCTTTATAATGTAAATCAAAACTCTACCATGTAACTAAACTAATCAAACAAAATCAAAGTTTTATTTAAATTCAAATCATTTCCGATTTGAGATCAACGATTTTATTTTTACTGGATTAATTATATTCCTTTTTGGCAACCAATCGAACTCATTTTTTTTTTACCGAACTAAGTGGCCATCGGAAGGACCTTGAGTTTATTTATATAACTAGAATGCGATTACATATCCAAAAATTCGATTAGACGTAATTGTCATTGATTGGTATTGCCATTAGATTCACAATATTTAGCCACCAAAATAAA
Source organism: Drosophila lutescens (assembly GCA_037075285.1). Classification (NCBI taxonomy): domain Eukaryota; kingdom Metazoa; phylum Arthropoda; class Insecta; order Diptera; family Drosophilidae; genus Drosophila; species Drosophila lutescens. The sequence continues at coordinate 210,377 of JBAMCF010000352.1, forward strand.
TGACACAACAGAGAAAATTAATAGTAATTGATAGCAGTATTAGGGCCTTTGATTTCGTTTATCCACATCAAATGAAAGTTAATTGCAATATAGCTTGGTTTTCGTAATTGAATAAAACTTCTCCTACTTTCGTTCACTTTGCTGACAGGCTCGCATCGACTCGGAACAGAACCGCTTGATGCGTGAACAGTTGTTGGCCAAGCTGGAACAGGATGCACAGTTGCTGCACGCCAAGGAGACCAACAATTTAGCCGAAACGCCGAGGACAACGCGTGTTAAAGGCAGAAACAACAACGCCAGTAATATCAGCACTGAGGGCAACGCCAACCGGGTGTACAAATACTTCAGTAACTCGGCCCATCACGAGTACCGACGTGGTCAGCCTTTGCCGCCGGCCGTTGAGCTGGACTTCGAGGTGCCTCAAATGGCTAAGATCGAGCGCGAGTGCTTCCATCTCTGCGATAAAATATGTCCGCTCTGCGATGAGCCCCTAAAGAGTTACGAAAGCTGCTGTCTGCGATGCCAGCGCAAACTGGCCCTAAAACTCAAGCAAAAGGAGCCCAAGCGGAATGGAGAAAATGGAGAAATACCTGGCAAAGACCCAGAGGAGGGCAAGGAGGAGGAGGACCGTGATGAAGAACGGGAGGAGGAAGAAAACCATAACTGCCAGAGCAGCTACGCTTTGGTGTGTCACAAGTGTGAGCGCCTGTATGCCATGTGCACCCAGTGCCTGGCCAAAAGCGATGTCTGTCGGGCTTGCCAGCGGGAGCGCAATGTCTGCATGAACTGTCGCCGCAATCTCTGCTCGTTTTGCCTGGAGGAGGTTGCTTGCGGCAGAGACACGGAGCGCACGCATATTAATGACAAGGAAACCATCAGGGAGCCTTCAAACAACGCCTTTCAAGTCCTGGAACTAAACTATGCCGTTCCACCGGCTAAGGATTCCACGGACAGTAATCAAGACGATGTCTCGCCTCCATACTCCGTTAACATAGCGCGCAACTCCGTATTCCTTGCCGACTATAAGGCTACGCCTGTTAAGCCGTCCATCCTCGAACAGCTGCCGACGAACTCGGGGAGTGCCAACACCAGTTTCGAGTTAGACAGCGCCGATGAGCAGGCTGTGGAGCGGGTGCGACGTCAAACGGATCAGCGGTTGTCCCGCTACCTCAAAAATTACGGCGATCTGGCCACCAAGCAGCACCAGAAAGTGCAGCAGCGGGAGTTGCACAGGAGCAAGAGCGATTCCCGTCATCGGAGCACTCAAACGACACCACAATCGTTGGCCAGAAGAGATGTTGTCCTCAGGGAGGCGGCTGGTCACAATCTTTCGATGCCTCTGCTGCGCGAGATGCCCAAAATGACGCGACAGGAGACGGGTGCACCCTTGGCTGAAAACGGCCAGCGCAAGATTGACAATCTAAAAAAGCGCTGGGAGGTAAGTGGATTAATTTGGAAATATAACATCTTAATCTAATGAACTACAAACTAACCATTCTTACCAGGTGCCTGCCGTGCAGAAGTTCACCGTTTCAACATCATCGCCTAAAATCCTAACCCAAGTGGGAGCCATAAGAAAACAGTTACAGGCGGCTCGATTCTTTGATGATGAAGTTGATCCGGAAGATTATTAAGGATAGGTCAATCACTCTTTTTAATTCAACAAAAATGATTGGTTTGACTTCTCTTTTTATCCGAACAAAACGAATTTAATTACTTTGGATGTCTTCACATTTTAAAACATTTGCCATTCTTAGTTCGTTATTATTTCAACAACTCATGTAGCTCTAGCTTTATAGTAAGCTGATTCCAAGTGCTTCGGCTGTCTCGTTCAGCGACTTTAATACATAAGATATAAAGTTTGTTAACATTTATTGTTCTTTTTTTATGGAAACTTATTAACTACGAATGCGTTAATTAAAAGATTGCAATTAAAGACAAACTTGCCTAAACAATTTTAAGTTTCTTTACTTTTGGAAAAACAGCTAGTTTCTGTGCGTTGAAATGCTAATTATTGACTAAACATTTCAAGTAGGCAGTGCACCTGGTATTCAAAAACTGAAAAGATTTTTAACTATGTTCTGGTGATTGATTTTTAAAGACTTTCCAAAAAATTTGAATTAATTAAGTGTTCAAAGCTTGTTATTTAAAGCTTGTATCTAACCAGATTTCTATAATTTTTTTTATGGAAGACATCGATATTATCGAAACCATTTTGTGAAAATATTCGTAATTTTCAAGCTCTACCCCAGATAAGGCTAAGAAATTTAAACAAATGAAGTGTTACGATTGATCATAAATATTTTTTTTATTTTTTTCTTGCAATGTAGCTGTTGTTCTTCGGGTTCAGTGGCATCTGTGGCTTAGTTTACCACTGGATGGGCTGAGGGGCGTAGACGGGGGCGTACTGCGAGTAGGCACCGGCGGATCCGTAGCTGGGAGCTGGGGCGCTGCATGGCACTGGGGCCAGGTTGGGCTGGCAGCTGAACAAGTAGTTCTTGGGGCAGGGAGGAGCCGGAATCGAGGCCGGAGCGTAGGATGGAGCTGGGGCAGCGTAGGCCTGAGGAGCGGGAGCAGCAGGGGCAGCGTAGGCCTGGGCAGGAGCAGCGGCGGGCTTGCCGTAGCCACCACCGTAGGACGAGCCGAGCATCTTATCCTCCTTATCGGCGGCAACGAAAGCGGCCAGCAGGCAGATGGTGGAGATGATGGCGATGCACTTCATGTTGGTTGGTGGTTGGTGATTTCTTAGACTGGTTGGTAGCAGACTGCGATGCTTCTGCCTTCGCCACTTGGGCTTTATATACTCTGCGCTGTGCTATCAAAACTGCAGAGGCAAGCACTGACCAAGTTTAGCAGTTTACCCAACGACCCCTCGAAGTCGAAGTCGACGTGTGTGGGGCTTTTTCTGCATGGCCAACAGAAAGCGAAAAGAACAAACATTTCCTCTGCTTTTTTTGGGCCACTGAACTTGTTGAGTAAACAATTTGTCGTATGCTATGCCAATTTTGAATTATGAGTTATGAAAGTAACGGAAACAAAACTTTGATAGATAATAATAATGATAATGATGATAATAATAATAAAATAAATAAGCAAAAAAGTACAAATATGTTTTAAACAAAAATAATATTCCTCTTTTACGACAGTATCATTTCAAAATTAGTGATGTTATGACATTATACTTATGCCCTTAACTGTAAGAAATTACATAAAAATGTTAAAAAAAAAATGAAGTAGCAAAAGCTAACCGCTAATAATAATGACTGCCATAATTTAAATGGAATTCCATAATTTACCATTTTCTCGGAAAGAGCTCAAAATGCATTACATAGCATAAAATTGATTTGCTTAGCAACAATCTTTTTTCATAAACTTTTTCCACAAGTTCTTTAAAAACTTTTAAGTGGGTGAGCTTAGGTTGCATTCTACAATCTTAATATAAAATATATGAGCAGATCACAGTTTGCTAAATCCAAAGTTATTACAAAAATTCAAAGAATTTATTGTATTAAACTATATCTCAAAACACGGATTAAAAACGGTCCGAAAATTAGAATTTCGTATTTTAAGATGTATTTCAGTTTAGTATAAATATTTTGTTTTAATTATTTATTTATAATTTTTGGAAAAGTAATAAAATATAGTAGAAAACATATTTGAGATTAAAAATTGATTCTAATATTTTCCTAGCGCAATAAGTGATTACTCATATTTATTGCGCTATTTTTTTTTTTTCTTTTAATATTAGAAAATAGCAGTTATGCTATGCTAATGCTTTCATATATTTTAAAATCCAAACGAAATTTTGTGTGGCACGCCAATAAGCTGAAGTTTCTGTTAAGCTCGTTAAAATGAAATTGCGGCCTCAAGTTTGGCAAAGAGTGTGGTTTAATCAGCTAGAAAATCGTCGCTTGCATGTTCCGCCAGTTGAAGTGAAAAGACTGAATGACCAATTGAGGGAAAAACTTGAGCACTCCGGAGAGTTGATAAAACGCGCTATGACTCTGTATAAGCCAAATGAGATGATGCTGTGCTTCAATGGAGGCAAGGATTGCACGGTCTTGCTGGATATTTTGGCAAAAGTGAAGCCACCATCAATGCCATTAAAAGCGTCATACGTTAGATGCGCAGATCCTTTCGAGGAGCTGGAGAAATTTGTCGACGATTGTGTTCAGCGGTATGGACTACAATTGCAGGCCTACGAGGGAGTAGGACACCTCAAGGTGGCCTTCGAACAGTTGTTGGCCGAGAATCCACAGGTGCAGGCCATGTTTCTCGGCTGTCGACGCAGCGATCCTGGGGGTTCGAATCTAGGTGAGATGCTTCCCAGCGACAACGGATGGCCAGCGATGATGCGGATCTTCCCGCTGCTCGATTGGAGCTACCACGATATCTGGAGATATATAAGAGTTAATGATCTGCCCTATTGCTGCCTCTAGGACCGGGGATATTCATCGCTGGGGGATCGCAGATCAACGCATGTGAATCCCAGTCTGCTGGTCTACGACGCGAAGCTAGGCAAGATGACCTACCGGGCAGCCTACGAGTTGGAGGACAGCCGCCTGGAACGGGTCAACAGGGATGAGCATGAAAACAAGCCATAATCATTCGACAAAGTTCAGGTCAAGCTCAATGTTTTTTGCTCTGCTCTTGACTTGGTTATTTCCCTCTTTTTTCCGAACCCAATGAGCGGCAAAGTGGAGCAGCAAGTGTCAGCTAACTGGGCCGACAATTCTTTGTCAAGACCCCATTTCAGTTGCCCGCATTTCGCTTATCAAACAGTTTTTTTTAAACTTCTACAAACCGGCCTTTCCCGGCTATAAAAGTTATAAGAGAAAATATGGTGAAAGTTTCAGAAATTAGGTGAATTTGGCGAAAGCTATAAAGGCGAAAGCTCAGGAAGCCCCATGTTTTAAATTACATGATTTAAATTTTGTTTCACTGTAAATATTTATTTATTATTTTATTTGCAAAAGGTTCATCTTCATATCTTTAAATTTTAGAAATTAATTAATATAACGTTAAAAAACGGTAGTTACACATTTTTAAAGTTATGTGAAACTGCCAGTTAATTTTAGTTGAAAGTTTTACATATTTGTTAAAAAGATATATTTTTAAATAGATTTGATGTGTAAATTATGATGTGTCATTTAGTTTTAAATAAATAAATTAATAAATTAAAATATTTGATTATATAGCTTAGCTTTTTTGAGCTACTTCTTTTAGTGGTCACTTAAGCCCCTTTATAAAGTAAACCATGTTGCTTTCCGATCGCGGTTGAATTTTACTTGTTGGTGGTGATGTTGTAGTGCTGGTACCCTCATCTCCGACGAGGAGCAGCCGATTATGATTCTGCCTCGGGCATCCTTGCTTTCTCGGCACCTTTTCCTCTTTTTCGATTTCGTTGCCATAAGCGAACTCCTGGGATGACTCTGCCTGCGGTGTGTATGCCAGAAGGTCACGATACACTTTCCACAGACTCTGATCCTCGGAACGGTCCAGCCAGTTGAGCAGATCCTGAATGGTCTTATCATGCCGATGGGCAACCTGCGAATCGAAGGGCGGATGCTTCCGAGTGGCGAATTGTGCCCGGTAGCCCGTTTTGTTGGTTTTCGGTGTGAGACTGACACGAAACCACTGCTGATCCTGGGGATCTTCACCCAGAAGGGCGTACTCAAAGTCCGGAGCAACAGAGGATGTATCCACTTGCAAACCCAGTTGATTGGTGGTACTCACTACGCTGTTATTGGCCTCCGTTAATGGTCCTTGTCTAGTGAGCAAACCCATTTTAATATATTTATATTATTAAATAGGTTAATTGTAGAAATAATTACCCCAACTGGGAGTATCTGGTCAACTCGGTCGGTATGGCCATTCCACAGCTGGCCATCATGAAATAGATTATTATTCCCATATACGGTTTGTTCCACATTTCGCCCATTTTCGCTGAGTGCGACGAAGTTTCTGACTTCGGTGGGTTATATAGTGCATCTATAGTTTATGCTTTCGCTTTGTCATTTTTCCCGGTTGTTGGGGCTTCGTGTTCGGCGTAGAAATCGGCATGTAAATGTAGCTTTAATAATTTCGATTTGACAAACGGAACTTCTCAGATAGCTAATGCTCGCGATATTCTGTCACGTATCTGGTTTGAGTTACAGTTTCTCAAAAGCTAGTACTACTCGAATGAACCATTCTCATATACGTTTTCATAAGAGTATAATGCTTTAGAAACTTTAATAATAAATTTTCAAATTTTTGATGATCTGATTAACTAAATTAAATGATCTTTACCTTTTAGGGTAAATTATTAGCTGTTCAAATTTAGTGTGTTTTTATACATTTTTACACTTTATAATTTTTAAACATTAAAATCGCTTCTAAGTCCAGAAGATTTCAGCATGTTGCAAATTGCAACTTTTCTGCCATATTAATTATGAAATAAAATGGCTTTTCCTTCTCCATTTGTGGCTAATATGAATATTTGTTGGCCTTTTGAATTTGTTTGGGAAATGCCACTTGGCCAAGTCACTTCCGGTGCGCTCTTTCCGTTTCCGCTTCGCTCTCGCAACAGCTGCGACGGCATTGCCAGCATGGACGAATGTTATTATCAGTGAAATTGGCGACCTTTCCAATGTGGGTAAACTCTGAAGGATGTTAATCAACAAGGCTACTTTCACTTTAGCACCCACCTTTCTCCACCTCCCCTTTCCGGCAGTGAGCGTGCGCCTCAGAGAAAACTTTCTCCAGGTATTTCCCTCGCTCTCTCTCTCTCTCTCTCGATTTTTCTCTTCTAACAGCAGCTGAGACAGCACAGCTGTTTGGCATTTTGCGCGCGCACTTTCCTAAAACAAAACGAAACGCATATCACACATACGCGCCGTGGTACGGCGAAGGCAACTCTCCTTGGGCTCGACGGGACTCGCCATCGTTTCGCACACTCAGTAGACAATCTTTCCTCATTTCGTTAACACACCAACAGCACCTTCAAGCAAAAACCAAATAATATACAGATGAATTTCCCCAAAGCAACAGTAGCAAAATTAAATACCCAAAGATAAAGCGAACAGATAAATGTAAATATATAGAAGTCATTTCCGAAACCAAAAATACGATAGTACCAGTTTTAAAGAGCTTGAATAGTGTGTGTCGCCGATTATAATATATAAATCTGTTAAACATATTCAATCAAACCCATTTAATTAAATTCAAAGTCAACGTGCGTGTCTAGTGCAAAAAAACCTAAATCACTCGTCTTGTTGTTGTGGCCGTCGTCGCCTCTAACTTAAAACGAAAGTATGTAAAAAAATGTATCTCTTATCAGGCAGCTTCGTTTATGCGTGGCACTTTAATGCCAAACAGCCAGAAATGGCCCGATAAAGTGCGGCCAACTCGCTTGACTTTAACCAATTTTATCCACTTTTTCCTTTCTGTATCCTGTTTTATTTGAGCTATTCCCTGAATAAGTTGGCCACTTATCATTGGGCTGTAGTTTGTGTGCAGAGTAATTGCTGGGCTCGGTATCTGATAACAATCACTTATTCCCATTGAAAGGCAATCGTTATTATAATTGATGGGTTGCTGCCAACATCAACTGATGTCGGGGAGGGAAAATTGTGAAAATTGACAAGACCTTGGATTGTCTAAATGGTGGTAGCAATTTCATTTTTTACCCTATATTAATTGTATTTATTCAATCGTTTTTAGGAGTAAAAAAATATTCCCTTTAAATTAGGAGCTCCTCTCTCTGTTTCTTAAACCCAAAGTTTGAGCAATTTAGTTCACTTGAAGTTTATATTCTTTTCTTCAGCTTTATCTATTATTTTTAATTTAATTAAATGTGTTTGCCCCATGTTCGTTGGTTGGTTGCTTTGTTTGTTCGTTGTCTGCGTGTTCAAGTGGCGTGTAAAGTAATTTACCAAACCCGCAAACTTTTCGTGGCCGCTTAATTTTTAGCGCAAAACAAATAAGCAATTGCCAAAGGCAGAAACGAAAAACTGCGGACCGAAAGTCCTTCAGATTGCGATGAACGCTGAACTGAACGGAGTAGAGTTTCAGCCAGGTTAGTTAAGCGAAAGAAAAAGTTTCGACCTGCCCATTACTTTCACTTTTTCAGCTGCTCCCATGCCATTCCCCATTGCAATATTTTTGCCGTTGTCTAAGCCAACTTGGGGCTTCACCTTAGGTGTGTCTACAGCATGTACTTATATATACGTATATATTTATGTATAGGGATTCGTGTGCTCGAGTGGTAGTGCGCGGACTCGTCCTTCAATAGATCTGCCGTTAGATTTTCCTCAGCAAATGCTTTTCAAGCGTTTTATGAACCTTGTATTTGACTTACAACTTTTAAAACTTTAACTAACTTGTGCTCTAAACTCTAATTTCAAGTAAATTAAGGGGTGAAAGAGTTTGTCGAGTCAGTTTTATAAAACGTTGTCGCAGTGAAACTCGACTTTATCTTTTATCAGCTGTTCCCTAATATAAAAAAACTTTCAAAATTTAGCAATTTATGTTAAATTTAGTGTTTCCATAACCAGTAAATTTGTATATTTAATATAGATTTTTTAAATAGTTAGAATTGTGTAAATTATAAATTATTTTTTGTTGTTATATTTTTTTTTATTTTTTTGCGTTGATTATTGTTAAATTTTAAGTAATATTTTCTGAATTTTTTTAGCTTGCGAGATCGAACCCATTTATTTATATTATGTACATTCAGTTTCAGTTTGAATTTTCGATATTTATTTATTTAATTTCAAAATTTTTTCTAACTGAGAGTAACTTTGAGTTCAAATGTAATCTTATTAAGAAAACTCGAACGCTTTGTTAATAACTAAATATATATTTAACAATAAAAGACTTACGTTCGTAAATATTGGTTAAAAGATAAAATCCTTCGGAGTTTGTTGTTTTAATTTGCTTTACTTTTTACTGGCGGCCATTTTGTGAGTGTGGGTTGCGGCCATGTGTGCGTTAGCAGGAGCAAAAAGGTTGCTTTCGTGTGAGGTGAACTGTGGCAACTATAAAAAAGCCGTCCTACTCGGTTTGGAGTCGTAAATTGTTGATGTTGCTGTTGCCATTTCTCCTGCCAGTTGGTTGTTGTTCTTCTGGCCAAGCAGCTGGACTTGTAATGAATATAAAACTGCCCTTTAACTGCCTCGGCTGAAATCCTACCCCTTAGTCGGTTTTTATGCATGTCCGAAAGTATTGCGAATTCCATTTCCTGAATTCTTTTATGACCTCTTCACCTAGAGGCTTTAGCTCAGGCAAATAGTCGTTCTTCAACGAGAAACTTGTTGAGGCAAAGTCGGATCAAACAATTGATTTGGGGGGAGGGGAAAAAAACTACAAGATTTTGGCACGCTATAAACTTGTGTATAATTTTTTCGGATCTATTTTTCTTTCTGTGCTTTGAATAGAAAAGATTTCGACATTTCACTTTTGCGATTTTTTGCTCCAATTCCTGTTTGGCAAGTCGCGTCGTTTTCTTTCGCCAAAGCAACCAGTGTTTTGTGTGAGATAAGCAGCTTGACCGTGGGCATTGCCAGTTATAGGAAGTGGGCTTTGGGTTGGGGGCTGGATGAGCAGGACTTCCAGGGCCCACCATCCAAGGCACAAGGACATGCGAAAGCTCCAGCTATGGATATCCAGGCGACGACACGTACCGAGGCGAATCGTGCACAGCTAGATGATAATTTCATTGAATACCCAAGTCAGCCTCGACTCCCTTCCATATAGCACCATGCACGGGTGGGAGGGGAGGTTTTGGGGGTTTGGGGGCTTAGGGAGTGCTAAGTGTCGAGCTGATATGCAAAACAGCTATATGTATATTGCTCTGGTCCAAAGCGAACAAAACCGAACCACAATCTGTTTGGTATATCGATAGAATTCAAGGACGAGACCACAAAAATTCCTATTGTATACTGCGAATAAGTTGAAAATTAAATGTTCAAATGGAAATAAATGTTCACTGCTTTATGGGAAAATATAAAAAAACTTAAATGACATCATAAAGTTAAAAAAATGCTTAATACAAGTTAATTTACCGACTTTAGTACTTAGCTTTCAGCATCAAAAGTGAACATAACTAATATCAAAACAAGACGGAACGCGATAGTTGAGCATCTCGACTATTAGATACCCGTTACTAAGCTTAAGAGTGTGCGAGGGAGATGAAGTTATGCAAGCAGTAAATGGACTGCTTTTACGGTTTTCATTCCATTATTTGCTCATAACTATTTAATGAGTGGTCCGATTTTAAAATTTTCAGCATTAATACATTTCGATTGGAATTATAAACGCAACATAACGTACACTTTTTAAAAACCTGTAATGATATTAAGACAAATCTAAAATATTTAAATTAGGTACTTGAAATAAAAGAATTTTTTAGCTAATATAAAGATAATATAAAGAAAGGGATAGATTTATTATTCTTCACTGTGTTCAAATAAAAACTCATATTTGTCAGGACCGCATTTGGTTGTAGGCCACATTTTGAGCAGTCATTTGGGCTCCATTATAGACTCATTGACAGACACTAAGCTGAAAGCATCAAATTAGTCAACTTGATGGGCTGTATATCTTATGTACATATATGCCTTTCTGTATGCCAAACAAGACAATAACTTCTGGCTTTAATGAGAGTGGCCAATGCCAAAGCCAAAGGCCAACGTGAATTTGTTTCAAAGTCGTTTGGTGGGCGTGTGAGCCGCGCAAGGATGTGGCTAAGGAGTAGTCGTATATGTACTCATGGGTGAGAGTATGTCGGAGTGTTTTGGCCAGGCCAACGCCTGAAAGTCTCAGCGTGAAGTGAAATCTTTGAAAAAGCCTTGAAGTTGTCCGCTGCCAACTTTTCGACAAGCTAGCTCCAAAAGTTCAAGTTAAGTGCAGCGGGCAATAGCAACAGCATACAGCATACAGAATACAGCAGCAGCGACGATGACTTTGGATGTACTACTATACTATATATAAGGGTACTCCCCAACTGTTGTGTTGTTGTTTAAAAACAAGCCAGGAACTGGCCAAGTGGAGAGTTGCCCTCCGTGGGCTCCTGCGCGCGCACATTTCTCTGATTGAGAATAGGGAGAGAGAGCCCAGAGAGAGTCCGTTGTCTTCCCACAGGACCTGAGGACGCAGCTGCTTGGCATCCAGTGGCAAACCCATGTCCTTTAGTATACAAAACGGCAGCAAACGAAGCGTTTGCCACACGGCCTTACGAAAAGAGGAAAGAACAGCGACTGCTGGGCCATGAAAGCAGCAACAATATCAGCGCCAAAAGTTCGCGTCAAATGAAGTGAAAAGTGAAAGTTGCTACCTTGTGCGAAAATTATTCACACAGTTTTTTGCCCAGGTGGGCAAATGTCGGTCGGTCGGGCGCACGTGGCGTATGTGCGATATTTCCCAATGAGATTGAATTAAACGCGTTTGCCGTCTCCGTCTCCGTTCAGCCCGAAGGACTCCCTTGAGCATCCCCACCCTTGGCCATAACAAATGTTCTATGCCCCGCCATACATTTCCGTAGGTTAAAAACGGGTGCGTGATTAAGTTAACTGCTTGGGAAACGAAGCATTTCAGGTTTAGGCTTTAAATTTTGCGTTAGAAACTGGTTTTTGTGGTTAACTATTAAAGTGGAAAATATGTTTTTAAGAAACACAGCCGAAAAGAATTAAACAACACTTTCTTTCTACATAAATGAACAAAGTGGGGAGTTATTTGAATATTTAATTAAATTTGTAAATACAATTTCAAGGCGAAATTCAATGTGATGGGTAAAATTTACATAAAATGGTTATTGAACTATTTTCTTTGAAAAAAGATAAGCTTGTATAATATAAAGTTGGACAACATGTTTAAAGCATTATAATTAATTTCTTTTAAACTAATAAATAATCCAGTTTTCAACTTATAATTGAGTATTATTTTCACTTTAAAACAAGAGAGAACGCTATAGTCGGGTGCCCCGACAATCAGATACCCGTTACTCAGGTAAAGGGAGTGCGAGGGAGATGGAGATAGAAACTTTGAACACGCATAACTTTTTAACGAATGGTCCGATTTGAAAAATTTCTTCTACATTTCGATAGGTATTGATAAACACAATAAAACTGCATTTTTACTTTTCCGAAATATTGAAATTTTTAAAATCGTATATAAGCGATTGTGGGCGTTAGAGGAGGCGTGGCACCCTTTTGAAACAAACTTGCGCTGCGTAGGAACTCCAAGAATCTTCATGCCAAATACCAATCTTCTAGCTTTTATAGTTTCCGAGATCTCAGCGTTCATACGGACAGACGGACAGACAGACAGACAGACAGACAGACAGACAGACAGACAGACAGACGGACAGACGGACATGGCTAGATCGACTCGGCTAGTGATCCTGATCAAGAATATATATACTTTATGGGGTCGGAAACGCTTCCTTCTCCCTGTTACATACTTTTGCACGAATACAATATACCCTTTTACTCTACGAGTAACGGGTATAAAAATCCCTATTTTACCCTATTGTTCGAGTTTTTAACTATATTATAATTAAGGTTTTAACTTTTTTGTTAAGCTTATATACAGGCAATATGCCTACGGTTAACAAACAAATGTAGTTTCGAAATTTGCCCACCAAAAAATCACAAACTTGGTGTGTCCAACCAAAGAGCCTCCTTCTGCTAACCATAGTCAATGGGTTTTTCCTTGTTGTTTTTCCTCAACGAGCTATCATTGAATTTCCTTTCCGTTTGAGTTGGTGCTTCCGTTTTATGTTTATTAACCTCTTGGATTTTTGGCCAGCAAATGTTTGATCAACTAACTTTAACTGAAGTTCTTCTTTGGTTTTTCATATATTTTATGGAAATTGCTACAGGCAAAGTTTGGCAGCCATGAAAACCCCTGACATTGATAACAAACTGCGCGTATAAACTGCAAAGGGAAATGAGCACACAAGGAAAGGCCATTGTGAAACTGTGAAAGTGTAATCAAATAAATTTCCTAGCCGGATAATCCGAATGGTGGAATAGAGGTCAGCCGTGGAAGATGTGCATAAAAACCTGCGACGACATCAAATTCGGTGACAATAGCGACGGAGGCCATGAAGGTGGAAAGAATAACGTCATCCTCCGTACATCCAATTCGGGCTACGAGCACTTCCAACTTCAACTGCAGCTGCAGGCCAAGCTAAACAAGCAAAAGCACAAAGGCCACAAATTGCCCAACTTTAAGATCCTCATGTGTTGTTGCTACTTTATCATCATAGTCTTGATGATATGAAAACACAAGCATAAGCTAGCAACCAATGAAAATTTAATTCCAACCAAAAATGCTTCAGTTATATAGATAAATGCAAACATACTGAAACAAAACCACAAAACGTACCAGAAATTAATGTTCAACTAAACTCACAAGCAAGGTAACAAATTTCACTTGCCTACTTTTGGGTGGCTTTAGTTTTTAAGTGGATAAAATACTAAAGATATTCTAGATATTATTGGTTATAGAATTCTTTAATTCTATTACCTTAAAAACGGGTTTTTCAATAGAAAAATTCAAAATATTTATTTGGTTTAAAAAAATTACAGTCGGAATTTCATTTTTATTCCTTTAAAGTTTATTATTGTATTAAAAAGTTTAATATTTAATATTACTATTATTTCTTTTTATTTAAATGCTTTTAAGGCAGAATTTTCTCTTATATCGATAATAATAGTCTTGCCTTCGGATTATATGGGGCTTAATTTTTAAACCATCGGATTTTTATTTACTATTCTAAAGCCAGGAAAAGAACATAGATCTATATTACCGTAAACACAAAGGAGATTTTCAGAGATCTTTGATAAAACGCCTATTTTTTGTTATCTTTAATTTCGAACTGAATTCTTGTCTAATAAATTGATGTTTTAAAGCGGATTTATCATCAAGAAGTCATAAGTTATACAAGTTATTGGATTTACTGAAACACATTGGCCTAACTGAGTAAGCAAGGTCATCTAAACTGGCCGGCAAGTTGGCCTGGTCTTACACCGCCATGTTTTCTACTTATCGAATTATATCAATTGGTGTTTTATGGACCCGTTTGGTTTATTGAAATTAGCGCTAAATTGATTTATACCACAATATGTTACCGCCGTCAATACACGAATTACGCATACGTTTTGCTCTTTGTTCGTGCCCGGGCTTTGTTTGTTTGGCTTGTCCCCGCTGATTACTCATACGACGCGTGGCACATTTCATGAAAATTGATTTTACACTGCGACAAAGCTCAAAGTACACACACACACACACATTTTCCTAGCGCATGTGTGTGTCGGTCTGAGTATGTGGTATTTGTTTTTGTTTTTATTCTGATTTTCAATTCACATTGCTGACCTACATTTTCCGTTTGCGTGGGTGAGGCTCTGGCATTTTTGTTGTTGTTGGTTTTTGGGCCACAGGTTTCTGGAAAAATAAAAGAAATACAGCCAGGGCCCATAATTTATTCGTTTACAGTCGAGAAATTAATTAATCCAGGGAGCCGCAAATTTTTAAATATTCCCAATGAATAATTTAAAGTTTGATGAGAATCTAAACGGTTCACAAATAATTCATCACATTCGGCCCAGCAGAAAATGCAGTTGAAAAGCTTTGTAGTTAGATTTACAAATATTTGCACGAGATATTGACGTCCCCTATAATATAATTGTGTATAGAATGGAAAGTTCACATGAGAAACTGAGAAATAGTAGAAAGAAACAGTGAGAGTAACTTTATAGGTTCCATCTCTTTTAACTCGCTGAAATGTAATACCACCTTAAATGATTTTCTTTTATTTTACGAACGTATTTACAGCGGAGCCAACTCGTAAATGCAGGGAGTCGTTATTGCGCCGATATTGTCAGCTTTGAATTTATTTTTATATTATCGTACTTTATGGCAACCGTTAAAATGCAGCTCGCTTTCTTTCGGTCGAGAATTTTTACGCGAGTTTTAAAATCCTTGAAGAAACATGCTTAATTCGGTTTTTTCCTGCTAGAATTTTTATATATTTATGTAAATGGCTTTACCCACATGTCAAAATATATTCCAAAATTGGTGAACATGCCTGAAACGTGCAGTAAATGCCTAAAAATGGGATCTCAATCTCGTTTTTGTACAGCTGCTCCCACAACTAAGCACCAAAAGGAACAAAAGTATTAAAAAAAGGGGCGACCCTTTGTGAACAGAGAGCCACATTAACAGCAAAATAGCATGTGGAAATAACGTGAGGGGAAATTGTTTTCGTTCGGTTAGTTCTCAAGTAGTCGTATATTACGACTTCTGCTTTTCCATGCCTGAAAATTTGACTTAGATTTATCTATATGCTCTAAATAATTCCAAGCTAAATTTATGCAAAATAAGTTTTTCTTTTCTTTGATTCATTTTTTTGTTTATTCCTTAATAAATATTCAGTATATATTTTTCTTAATTTTCTCTGTGCGTAGATAGATAAAGTACACAAAAACCCTAACATAATAGCTTTTATTTTGGGGCAAGATAATATAAAATTTCTATTCGAGACAGATATATATTTCTGATACTTAACCACTGTGCAACACGAAACATTTTTCGGAAAAATGTACAGACAAACACATGTGAACGGATATATACTTTTTGTCATTTGTATGCGTAGCTAAACCCTTTATTATCCTTTATGTGCCTTTATACCAATTCACACACAAACGCACAAATGCCCAGTAAGCATATCCTGTCAAAATGTTTTCGTAGCTGGTGTCTAGCCATTGTGCAATCAAATTGTTCAGTGGGCGTTGCTTTTTGGTTAGCGCCTCTTACGCGTGCATTTACAACACAATTTACCAGGAGAATTGTTATTAATGCTCTTGGCAAGGTCACGGAATGGCTTTTCGGGAAATTAGATAAAGGGTTTTAGCAGTGCGGGTTGAGTGGGTTGGTGTATGTGACTAAGATATTAACAGGACTTCTGCAACTCCCGAATCTAATTTATATTTCCCTTTTTTTCTACTTCCAGTTCTCATGCGATTGGTGTCTATAATCTTAACCATCAGTTACTTACATACGTGTGTTACTACAAGTTAAATATATTAAAAATAGTTAAATATTTTTAAATCCAGCTTAAAGGGAAAACATAAGCTAATGTTTTTGTGTCTGTGCAAAGTGAAATTGTTTAATCATAATCATTGAAAGGCATTTGTTTAACTGCAAAGCATTCAGTAATTCAAGTAACCTGTAACAAACACCAGTACTCGGAAATGAAATGGACGAATGGCTCCAGCAAGTGGCATAATTTATGAAAATAATTCAGACGTGAAGTGAGTACAATTGATTTATTTTACTATTTTCAGTAGACCCAATCAATATAATCCACAATGGGAATTCCAACAGGGATTTGATAAAGAAAAAATTATTGGTTAATATTTTTAACAGGACTTTAAAGTTAGAATTTAGTTTAGCTACCTAATATATTTAGTTTTGTATTCATCTTCAATTGATTATAATAATTATTGATCATAGCTCCACTTGTTACATTTTGTAAATGTATTATAAATGTATTTAAATTCTAAAACATGTTGGAAAACTCGTTGTTGAATATAAGTAACTTTAAATAGAATTTAGAACGTATTAAAGTCTTTTAAAATATATAAAAATGCGCTATATTTAATAGTTCCAAACGTATGCTCCATTGAACCCCTAGTAAATTATTCCAAATTAGCTACAAACCTTAGACAAATAAAAGCTGGCAAGTTGTCCAAATTCGTTGAAAGTAGAGTTTAACCACTTAGTTCACTAGTCGTATGCGTAATGTGGATTCCAGTCATCGCGACTCGACGGAAAATGTTTAGCAAGCACCAATATTAAATGGCAGAGTAAATTTGTGGAATATGTTGACAGACATGCGAGAATCGTCACAGGGCTTTGGGCAAACAGAATGTTTCAAACTGAGAATCCGGGCGAGGGACCAATTTCAGTGATTGTGTGTCCTGTTTGCCCTTTCCTGCTTGCTTGTCCACTGTCAATAGCAAATGCAATTTTAAACAGGTCCTGGTAATTGTTTTATGGCCCTCGAAGGAGTCACAAAGAAATCAAACTGGAAAAAACACAAAACAACTCAGACTTTAGTCGTAAGATTTATGCGAGTGCCTCGACGAACAGAACAGAGCGGGCATTATAAAGTCGTAAAGAAAGAAAAAAGCTCACTTGGCCATTTTGGCTTATCAAAAAGCCAATAAATAATAAGCCAAAGAGCTCGTTGCGAGGTACATGAAAAGTAGATCAAGATTATGGGAGAGAAACTTGTTTTTATTTTACATGTCGATGGAATGCGAACGTGCCCTAGGTATATGTGCTGTTGTCTACAGGACATGTTGACACTTTTTATGGTTTTTTTGTTGGCAACATCAAAAATTCATCTAATTGGCAAAGTCTGCATATTTGATACCACTAATGGAGGCCCGTCAATGTGTGGCACACAATAGGTATTTGACAGCCTGTGATTAGAGTAACTCGAATTCCATTGATTTTTCCCATCATTTTAAACCGCTCTTCTCCTCGTTTTTCGGCGAGGTCAAGAGGTCAAGTTGTACAACAAAATCCGACCAAACTCAATGGCATTTACACACAATTCCGTCTGTGAGTAACAAGGTCGAGGTCTGGTCTCTTCGTAATTCGGAATACTCAGAGAAGTGCGTTAATTAAGTAATTTGCCAGGTCACGCTCACCTGTCCTTAGCAGAATAGAACACACCTTTAATGACCACCCGCGACTGGCCAAAAATCGATTTGCGTCCCTATTTCCTTTTCTTTTTTATAGTGGAGCCACGAAATAAACGTGGTCTTCCCCTAAAATCGATGGCATTTTGGGCGAGTAATCGTTTAACAAATGTTGTAATATCATAGGTGAATACTTAATTTAAGGTTCCAATTTGGAGCCATAATTTAAATAAATAATTTAGAAAACAAATGTTATGTAAAAAATTAGATACATAATTCCAAAATTTATTCTACTAATCTACCAAAATGGTTTGTTATATATTCATAATATTCATATTTTAAAATAGTTGGTCCTTTCGTGATAAAATATTATACACATTTTAAAGGTAAAATGGGTTTTAAAAAAAAATTCAATAGTTATTACAAATTTCATAGAATGCTTATGGGCCAGTCGAATTTGAAATAGAGTCTATAAATATTTAACTTTTGAGGTCCTAATTTAGTAGACCGAGTTACGCCCTCTTGCTTTTTTATGCAGTGAAAATTATACACTATTATAGTTGAAAGTCAGTTAACTTCCCCATAACAATTTGCCAGGCCAATTAATTTGCATTGGAAATTCAAAATTTGAATGAATAACAAATAGATGGAAAAGTTGAAAAGCTTAGAGGACCAAGGCCCTTTTCTGGCTTCGGCTCATTGCATTCATTTTGGCTTTTCCTCTGGTTGTCCTTTCCCCAGGACACACCTTTTTTCACCGTGTCAGCAGAGTGCATAGTTAAATACCTTAGCGTTCCCTTCTTTTCCGTTCTTTTCCGCTTTCACTTTTCACCCAACAAATGGCACATTCCGCATTTTCCATGGCACATTTTCTTCTCCTCCAATTTCTAGCTGTTTATTGCATTCTACTTGCACTTCCACCTTTCCCAAAATGTTTTGCTTTAATTAAAATTGGCTTATGAGTGAGAAGGTGACTTGCGGTTGATTTGGGGTTTTTCGGGTTTATTTCGTTGGAAGTCTCAGGCGCTTCTCGAACATAAATCAGAGGCCACAAGCACACAGCGAGGACATGGAAAACGCTTACATAATTTGTTAGGCGCGTCCAAGTCGCAGCCACTAAAAGCAATTTGCTGTAAAAGTAAATACGAAATCGTATTTCATGCCATGTGCCGACAGCCGAAAGACATATGCAAATCATTACCGTAGTCCCTACTTAAGGACGTTTGGCTGTACATATCCGTGTATGCACTTAGTTGAAAATTGTGTTGGTTAGCCCAAGTTTGGTTGTATAATTTATGGCCTAAACATTATTTCTAGTGAAAGTTGTAAGTCCATAAAGTAAAAACTTAACTATTGCTAGCGCAGGGGGATGTAGTTATTTTTATACCCGTTACTCGTAGAGTAAAAGGGTATATTGTATTCGTGCAAAAGTATGTAACAGCTAGAAGGAAGCGTTTCCGACCCCATAAAGTATATATATTCTTGATCAGGATCACTAGCCGAGTCGATCTAGCCATGTCCGTCTGTCCGTCTGTCCGTCTGTCTGTCTGTCCGTCTGTCCGTATGAACGCTGAGATCTCGGAAACTATAAAAGCTAGACGATTGGTATTTGGCATGAAGATTCTTGGAGTTCCTACGCAGCGCAAGTTTGTTTCAAAAGGGTGCCACGCCCCCTCTAACGCCCACAATCGCTTATATACGATTTTAAAAATTTCAATATTTCGGAAAAGTAAAAATGCAGTTTTATTGTGTTTATCAATACCTATCGAAATGTAGAAGAAATTTTTCAAATCGGACCATTCGTTAAAAAGTTGTGCGTGTTCAAAGTTTCTATCTCCATCTCCCTCGCACTCCCTTTACCTGAGTAACGGGTATCTGATTGTCGGGGCACCCGACTATAGCGTTCTCTCTTGTTTGTAGTTAATAAGAATATTTAAAAATATTTTTAGCTGTTTTTAGACTGAAGGCAATATAATGTTGGTAAAAGTTGTAGATCTATAAATTGTAATTTTTAAAATAAAATTAAAAATAAATATTTTGATCTGTTTTTAGACTAAAGTCAATAATACTTATATATATATATCATGTTGTTAGAACTTAAAAAATTTAAAAATAAATATTTAAAGCTGTTTCGAAAATAAACACAGGAATATTTATAATTTTCAAGTTGTAAGAACGTTGTTGGTAAAGGAATTCACTATTCCGTTTCAAAAATAAATGTATGTAGTTGCCTAACTTTTGGCGCCCTGTTTTTTGAAAAGTTTGCTTTTTATTTAATTTTTAATGAACTGTACTTGGACGTCTATTACGATTAAAAATACTTTGGTTGTTTTGCTGGTGCTGTCGCTCTGCCTGCTCGGCTGCCCTTCTCTTCCTGCCTACCCCGCCCCCAAACTCCCCGCTGCCCAAGGCCGGAAACGGAAGTGTGCACATTGAAGAATGGCGCAAGGCGAAGTAGACGCCAAGATCTTGAATGCGGTGAATGGGCCAAAGTAAGTAGTTGGCCTAGGGAATGTTGCCAAGTTTGAAGGCACAGGAGAGGCCACTTAAATACCTGCAAAAGTTTTTCGCGCTTCCACCGGAAATTGCCGGGGGCGGCAAGGAAAAAGAGAGCTTAGTGGGTGAGTGTGTGTGTGTGTGCTCCATATCAATTCTTCTTCAAATGCACAGCCGAGACAGCCAGGAAATGCTGAAGGAAATTCGTTTTCTTTTGAGACACGCGCGAAAAGCGGAAGATTTGGCTGGCAAAAACAGGACAAGAAAGCGCCTTTGAGCGCCTGCTGCAAATATTGCACAAGTGCATTCGCCACTCGTCGAGCTGCACAAACACACAGTAAGCAAAATAGCAAAACAGCAGCTCAGAGGAAGAAAAAACCAAAGAAAACAAAAGCAAAGGCAAAGGCAAGCTCGTTAAAATTACAAATAGAAGGCAAGTGGCAGAAAAGTGCGCTCAAGGACGCGTTGGCGACTCCAGGCCCCCCTTCACCACCCACCGCCCCCTCACTAATCTCCACATGTGTGGCATTGTGTGGCAGTCATGCGAAGCGTTGATGCAAGACGAGGCTGCATTTGAACTTACTCGTAGTTTGTACTCGTGCTCGTATCATGCCATCACAAACTTGCGCCTCCATTACGAAATGTTATGCTCCCATCATCCTTCTCTGCCCCCTCCCCCCAAAATGGAGTCCTGATCCTTCGAACTGATTCCAGGGGGCGTGGCATGCGTGTTTACCCTTGCATTAGGCGGCACACAAAGTTTTCGTTTTGGCTAACTAACTACCTTTTGGCCCGCTCTCTCTTGCTTGAACTGTTGCATTTCTGGTTTAGTTTGTTGATATGGTTTCGGGGTTGGCATCTGAAGGTCACTCCTGCCACTGACAGGACCTCATGGGGCGGCGGCAATCGGTTGTGTTTCTCCGGCAAGACCAATTTAAAAGTCAAGTCAGCTCTCGAATGCCACCTAACCATGTCCGAGCCACGCAAGGGCCAAGAAAAAGCCGAATGTAAATTACAGATATGGCAAAAACTTGGTAGCTCACTGCGAATTTAAAAAGGAAATGGAAGCAAGGCTTTCTTACAGGTCGATATGTCTTGAGAATTTTAAACAGGTTGCTTTCAAAGATTTTTGGGGTTTTAAAATCATATTTATGGATTATTAAATTACATTTTATTATTTAGATGGAAATATTAAAGTTTTCACAGTCAAATCATATTTATTTTTATATTTATAAAAAAATTGCATGCCAATTTTGTATTCTATAATTTCAATTATTATAATCAATTAATAAAAATTATCATAAATACCTAACTATACAGAATCCTAATTTTTGTTAAAATATAATTTTTTCTATTCGAAATCAAATCTCTTAGTCCCTTATAGCAAATCGAATTGATACAGATATTACAATTTCCAATTACCTTTAAAGACCCTGCAACTTTTGCTCACTTACCGCCAGCGAAAATTGTAGCAAACTTTTGTATTACTTCAGAACAAATTTTGTTGGCAATTCGCTCAATTAGGCAGCAAATTAACTGCAGCCGCACCACGAAACCCACGCCCATCGATCCAAATGGATCCAAGTCCTGCCTTGCCGCACCGGAATGAAACCCCAATCCGACCAGCAGACGCCGGGATTTATGTCGACAAATTATGCACATTTATTTCAGCATAAAAGCGAATGGCAAATGATGCAGCCAAAGAGTCACAGGATAAAGCCCATTCCCATTCCCAACCAGAAACCGAATCTGAATCCGAAATGGAGCCAGAAACAAGAATCGAGTGCAGCGAGGCCACAGAGCACATAATAAACTTATAATGCGTGACAGGATGCGTGTCAGGACGAGAGTGCGAAGTGGAGTCGAGAGTCCTGGCGAATCCTGCCGAAAGCCGTAAGTGGTTGCGCCTCATTTGGCACCCCATTTAGCATCTCTGTTTGGCCAGCCCATTTCCACACCCCGCCGGATTTATGGGCATTGCATTTTTATTCAAATTTAATTGATATTTGCTTATGGCCATAATAACAATGTCGCCGCTAATTTAATGGCCATGCGTATGCGCAACTCCACATCACAGAAGAATTTATGGACCATGCTATTGGAAGTCACTCCAAATGGCCTTCAATCGAGTGGCGTCAACTGCACTGGTGCAGTTGAAAAATGGGGAAATAAATTCGAAATCATTACATCAAGGGAATGTTACTTCTACGCGAAGTAAATTATGAACTTAAATACGGTTTAATGTCAAAAAATTAAAATACTTCTTAATAGTTACAAAAAAGAAATCGTTCCGAAATGTTAAAAAGAGAGAAATAAACACATTTTAATAAAATACAACATTATTAGTCTAAATACTTAAATACTTAATTTAATAAATACATTTAAATTTTACCTTCTTTAGAAATGTTTGTTAAAAAAAAAAACATGGGAAATGTTTTGTGATGACGAAATGCGGGTATGTCATTGCCAGGACGCTCTAAAAACGCCATCTTTTTTTTTCAAAGCTTCAAAGGGAGAAATAATATAAATTGTTTGCCCATAAGATCCAGGCTTCAAATATATTTATATAAGGGAAAATATAACCATTAAAGTTAATCACTTTAGAAAGAGTTATAAAACCTACTTACGCAGCTCGTTAAAATGATGATTGCTAAATTAAATGCCGCTTTGTGTCGCATGTCGCTTTAATTAATAAAGTTGTAAACAATGCAAATATTTGAAGACAACACGTCGTACGACGTACTCTCGTGTGATTGTGTTGCCAGCGATGTAGCCGATGCGACAGATAAGACATGCATTATGGCGATATAACAAATATGGCGGCCAACTGTGGCTCCGGGGCGCCTCTCGAATGACATAATCGACGCTGCAGTTTCCGCACTCCGGAGTTCGGAGGACAGAACAGGACATAAAAGATGAAGGTGGATGGTGGGATGGTGGGATGGTAGGATGTCGATGTGGATGTATTGCTGCTGGCTGACGGGCTGCTTCCTGTTACGATGATACGGGACACGAGTCCCAGCTGATGACTGCTGAAAGCTGGCAGTTTCTACCCATTATAAAACACAGAATGTTATGTTATGCTGCCTCTGCCTTTGCCTTCCTCTGCCTGCATGGAAAAGTTCCTAATTAGGCAGTCGGGTGTGTGAGCGACGGGAGAAACAAAACAAGAGAGAAGACTATCAGATACCCGTGACTCAGCTAAAGGATGGTATTCTACATTTTGATAGGTATTATTGTAGTAACCACAATAAAATTTCATTTATACTTTTCCAAAATCTTTATAGATCGATTCGGCTAGTGATCCTAATCAAGAACATAAATACTTTATAGGGTAAAAAAAGCGTCCCTCTACCTGTTACATACTTTTGCACGAATACAATATACCCTTCTACTCTCCGAGTAACGGGTATAAGTAAAGCTGTAAAGTTTCGCCATGTCGCAGCTAATTGCATTTAGAGTTGATGCTAATTATAATGATTAGGCTGACGTTGATTAGCTTTTAGTTGGTGTCTCTCATATCGAAAGTGTTGGCCAACTTATTGTTCCTCTTTATTGCCAAAAAGTTTCCCAGGCTAACGAAATAAACTTGGGAAGTTAGGTGGAAAGCAGTTAGGTCATTTCGAATTATATGCTCATTTTGGTATTTGCTTGGGAATTTCTAGTAAATAGTAAGCGAGTTTGGAGTTGTTTTTAATTTTAATTTAATAGTTTTTACAATTGAACAGCACTTTACCATCATATTTTAGCCTTTGAAAATGAATATTAAGCTGCAGCTTACATTGGCGAACCGCACACATATGAATTAAAATTATTATTCATTTATACACATTATTGCTACTCATCACAGTTGAAAGAGCATATTAAATGAATCAATTCAATTTTAATTGAATGAAATTAAACAGTTAAAAGTTTGAATCATGAATAATTATACCCGTTACTCGTAGAGTAAAAGGGTATATTGTATTCGTGCAAAAGTATGTAACAGCTAGAAGGAAACGTTTCCGACCCTATAAAGTATATATATTCTTGATCAGGATCACTAGCCGAGTCGATCTAGCCATGTCCGTCTGTCCGTCTGTCTGTCCGTCTGTCTGTCTGTCCGTCTGTCCGTCTGTCCGTCTGTCCGTCTGTCTGTCTGTATGAACGCTGAGATCTCGGAAACTATAAAAGCTAGAAGATTGGCGTTTTGCATGCAGATTCTAGGAGTTCCTACGCAGCGCAAGTTTGTTTCAAAAGGGTGCCACGCCCCCTCTAACGCCCACAATCGCTTATATACGATTTTAAAAATTTCAATATTTCGGAAAAGTAAAAATGCAGTTTTATTGTGTTTATCAATACCTATCGAAATGTAGAAGACATTTTTCAAATCGGACCATTCATTAAAAAGTTATACGCAATCAAAATTGTTCATATATCTATCTCCCTCGCACTCCCTTTAGCCCCAATAGATAGTCGGGACACCAACCCGAGTACAGCGTTCGCACTCCCTTTAGCTGAGTGACGGGTATTAGATAGTCGGGACACCAACCCGACTATAGCGTTCTCTCTTGTTTTGTTTACATCTATGTGAAGCTTTTAATAATTAAGTGCTTTAATTGTAAGTTATTGAGTAGAATTACGTGCTCATTTGGCAGTTTCACCATTAATATTTTAAAAACTAAACAGAGAAGTAAAACTACTTGCTGGATTTATTTCCTGCATTCCAGTGCCCAATTTTGAATTACTGCTACTGAGATAGGCAATTCCCACGCCGGAAAACTCAAATGTGAAATTCTCGCAATGAAAATTTCGCGGTTCGCTGAATCGAATAATGCTGCAGCTAAACTGCATAAATTGAAGCATTTTGCGGAGCGCACCTTTTCATCACGTCTCATTAATTTCCACTGGCATTTTCCGAGTGCACCTTTCCACGTGTGCCATGTGGGCGTGGCCCTGTGAGTGGGCGGAGGCGCTTATAATTTATTGTATGTTTACTTTACACTCGAGCGCATGCGGAATGAGGAACGAGGCAAGTGATGTGTGGGGACGAACTGCAGGCTGGCCCAAGCACCGATTATCCTGCAACTTTTGCTCCGCCTTATGCAAATAAAAGTGCATAAAGATTCGGATGACTGAAAGCTGCACACACACACATCTGGCAGTTTGCATACTTTATGCGCTGCAGTTGTTTTGGGCAACGGGCAAAAAGTAATCTTTTCTCGAGAAGGCAACTTCAGGACGGCGCACAGTGGGCTATAACTAGGGGCTATGAAAATTAAAAAATAAATATTAAGAAAATTAGAATACTCCTTAAATTACCTGAATTCTTATGAGATATGAAATATATATGTAAACAAAGCTAAGGTCTAAGTAGTCAAATTAAAAATGAATGCTCTCTACCTGTTGAGAGAAAATTCTGAAAGAGAACTAAAAAGCAAATAAGAGTTATTGAAGAATTTTAAAAAAAATTTAAAAAGACTACTGTAATTTTTAGTTTTAAACGTCAAAAATAATACTTATTTTAGTAGGCATTTAAAAAAAAAAGCCTCAAATAACTCTTATTATTTATTTTTAATTTAATATCTCGACTAAATAATTTTGTTATTTTTTTTATTTTAGCTACTCTAATGCATTGTGACTTTTTCAAGGCACAATGAAGACTTATTATAGCTGCATAGGCAGACTAAACTACACTTTAAGCTATATTTACGTTTTTCCTGTGATAAACACCCCTCTTAAAGTTCCCAACTGCAATAGCATTAATTTGCCCCTATTGACCATTGTCGCGAACATCTGGAAAGTGTTGCCATCCTCAAGTTGCCGGGGTCGTGCCTCGCACCAGTCGTCGCTGGACTAATGCTTGAGCACAATATTATTATTATTACAATTCTGCCTGTCGAATTTTAAGCAAAAAGTTTATCCTTCGGATGGACGAAGAGGAGCCTGTCCATGCAGTTGTTTAAACTTGGCCCCAAAATGGGAAAGAAGGGAAGTGGAAAGTGAAGAGCTGCCGGCGGGTGGCAACTGTAGGATGGAGAACTCAACAGCCAAGCACTTGAAAAAGTTGACCCCATCCCCATTCCCACCCCCTCGTCCTTTCTATCTCGGTCCCATCTTTGGGGCGCCACAGGTAGAGGAGAGCAGCATTCACATAGATACAAAGATACAAATATGTAGGCGAATATATAGCATAAAAAGCTGCACTACATAGAGCTACCGCTGTGCGCTGCTTGCTGCTGGCTGAACTCAACTTGCAACTTTGTTGCCCTGGCATTTCGTACTTTTTTTATATTTTTATACCCGGTACTCGAAGCGCACAGGGGTATGTTGGATATATAAACGAGGGAATAAAGCAGTTCTGAATTTACCACATAAATGGAGTGTTTAAAAGGATAATAAAATACCCCTTAAATAAGCCTTTAAAAACATTTTTTTTACATTTAAAAATATACATTTTTATACCCGTTACTCGTAGAGTAAAAGGGTATATTGTATTCGTGCAAAAGTATGTAACAGCTAGAAGGAAGCGTTTCCGACCCCATAAAGTATATATATTCTTGATCAGGATCACTAGCCGAGTCGATCTAGCCATGTCCGTCTGTCCGTCTGTCTGTCCGTCTGTCTGTCCGTCTGTCTGTCCGTCTGTCTGTCCGTCTGTCTGTCCGTCTGTCTGTCTGTCTGTATGAACGCTGAGATCTCGGAAACTATAAAAGCTAGAAGATTGGCATTTTGCCTGCAGATTCTAGGAGTTCCTACGCAGCGCAAGTTTGTTTCAAAAAGGTGCCACGCCCCCTCTAACGCCCACAATCGCTTATATACGATTTTAAAAATTTCAATATTTCGGAAAAGTAAAAATGCAGTTTTATTGTGTTTATCAATACCTATCGAAATGTAGAAGAAATTTTTCAAATCGGACCATTCGTTAAAAAGTTATGCGTGTTCAAAGTTTCTATCTCCATCTCCCTCGCACACCCTTTACCTGAGTAACGGGTATCTGATTGTCGGGGCACCCGACTATAGCGTTCTCTCTTGTTTTGTATATAATTATACCCGTTACTCGTAGAGTAAAAGGGTATATTGTATTCGTGCAAAAGTATGTAACAGCTAGAAGGAAGCGTTTCCGACCCCATAAAGTATATATATTCTTGATCAGGATCACTAGCCGAGTCGATCTAGCCATGTCCGTCTGTCCGTCTGTCTGTCCGTCTGTCTGTCTGTATGAACGCTGAGATCTCGGAAACTATAAAAGCTAGAAGATTGGCATTTTGCCTGCAGATTCTAGGAGTTCCTACGCAGCGCAAGTTTGTTTCAAAAAGGTGCCACGCCCCCTCTAACGCCCACAATCGCTTATATAGGATTTTAAAAATTTCAATATTTCGGAAAAGTAAAAATGCAGTTTTATTGTGTTTATCAATACCTATCAAATCGGACCATTCGTTAAAAAGTTATGCGTGTTCAAAGTTTCTATCTCCATCTCCCTCGCACACCCTTTACCTGAGTAACGGGTATCTGATTGTCGGGGCACCCGACTATAGCGTTCTCTCTTGTTTTGTTATACCCGTTACTCGTAGAGTAAAAGGGTATAATGTATTCGTGCAAAAGTATGTAACAGCTAGAAGGAAGCGTTTCCGACCCCATAAAGTATATATATTCTTGATCAGGATCACTAGCCGAGTCGATCTAGCCATGTCCGTCTGTCCGTCTGTCTGTCCGTCTGTCTGTCCGTCTGTCTGTCTGTATGAACGCTGAGATCTCGGAAACTATAAAAGCTAGAAGATTGGCATTTCGCATGCAGATTCTAGGAGTTCCTACGCAGCGCAAGTTTGTTTCAAAAGGGTGCCACGCCCCCTCTAACGCCCACAATCGCTTATGTACGATTTTAAAAATTGGAATATTTTGGAAAAGTAAAAATGCAGTTTTGTTGTGCTTATCAATACCTATCGAAACGTAGAAGAAATTTTTTAAATCGGACCATTCGTTAAAAAGTTAGTGCTGATCAAAGTTTATATCTCCATCTCCCTCGCACTCCCTTTAGCTGAGTAACGGGTATCTGATAGTCGGGGCACCCGAATATAGCGTTCTCTCTTGTTTTGAATGTAATCGTAAAATTTTAAAGTGGCTGATTACTTTGTTTTAAATAGTTTGTTATGTCATTTTTGAATGAGTAAAAAAAATTATAATCAAAACTATTTATAAAATTTAAAAATAAATTACGAGGTCCATATCCATATTATATTTGCTCGAATTTTTTATACAGTTTTTCTCTGCGCGCAGTTTTCTGTCGAATTTGTTGCTGCTGCCGCTGTTGCAGTTGGGTTTTTCAGTATTTTGACGTAGTTGCTTCATGGCCCGATGCATTCGAACACTTACGATGTCGCATGGCCTGCATCTGGATCCAAAAATAAAAGGAGAAAAGCCGACATTCAGCATGTCAGGGGATCCAAGGGGGTTATTCGAGGCGTGTTCGCTGCATCTGCTTAATTTCCTTGAAAACTGGCAGAAAGTTTCGATTTCGACTCCTCAACTAGCTCGAACATTTTCGTTGTTTAATTTGCTTCCAGAGAGCTTGGAATTCCCCCATGTGGTCTTGCCTCCCAGGGGTATTTTCTTATGTTTAAGTTTGGCTTTGCTATTGTAAAAGGTTATTTGCTAAGAGGTATACCGCAAATCGAAACTTTCAAAGAATCTGCCGCTTTTGCCAAAATGCCGAAGAAGCGTTTAATGTAGCGAACAAATTACAAAATGCAATCCTGCCAAAAAGAGACTACAAGGAGATGCTGGGAAAGACTAAGACAAAGGACCACACATGCGGCTGACAATAATGTTGACGACGTTTTCTGCTGTTGCACAAAACACAAACACACAAAACAATGGAGCGGCAGCCAACAAACTGGAACGACAATCGCCAACGGGCCAACACACACACATGGATGCATCTCCGCCTTCAGCATTTTCCACCAGTTAGAAGGAGCAACACCTACCACAAAAGGGCGGCCTCAAAGAAAAAAAAGAAATTATAGAAAAAATGTTGGAAAAGACAAGACAAAAACAAAAACCGGACGTGCCACGGTCACCATTTGTTGCGGCATTTTGACAATTTTGCCATTTAATGTGGCGCAAGCCGTAGCTCGTGGAGATGTGGATGGCAGGAAGATGGCAGCAGGACGAAATGACTTGCGCATGTGGTGTATGTGAATGTGGCGGGGCATACGTGGCGTATGCTTAATACACCACTCTGAGACACAATGAGAAATTATCTGTTTGTGGAAATGATCGAGAAAAGAAATGGTGCTTTAAGTTTAATATGAATACTTTGTATTCTATTTTAATTACTTTTATTGAGATACTTATAAAATCAATATACCCATTACTCGTAGAGTAATACCTATCGAAATGTAAAAGAAATTTTGTAAATCAGACCATTCATTAAATAGTTATAAGCGAATAATGGGATTCAAGCAGTGCAAGCAGTCGTTCTCTTGTTTTATAAGTAAAAAGATAGAAAATCCTGTATTGCATGACTGACGAAAGGATTGGTTTATTACATAGCTTAACTTGTGATACTTCTTTATTTTAACACAAACAAAAACAGAAAAATATATTTTTTTAAATTTGTAAAAATGTGGAAACAATTTTTAATAACAAGTAAATTAATACAATTTTTTCTATATTTTATTATATTTTTGTAATACATCACCCAACTATTTCATTGTTTTAATGCCATGAATTTCCATTTTAAAGAAAGAAACAAGGCCCCAAAGGAAACCAGAAAATCTGCTAATCTTGACAAATTTTCAACTCAGTATACTGGGAACTGATTTGCACTCTGTTCGAATCCCTTTTTGCATTTTCTATTACCACCCCGAGACTCACTCGACTTAAGTGCATTCTGCGATGTACTTTGCACTAAGCCCCTAGTAACAAAACAAATTGTACTCACCCGGTTGTTTGCTACCCACCCACAAATGGCCCAGATTGCGTATACGCAACGTTGCACATTTCGGTGAGGAACCTGAAGACTGAATCTCAGGATGCCTTACGGCCAGCCATTCCATCCATCTACTTGTATGCGCTGGCAAAACATAAAACTGTATTGATTTGTTGCTAATAGTTGATCTTGTTCACCATTCTTATTCTATTCCATTTGTACGATTCGTTTTTTGCGGATGGGATTTGATTTGATTTTTCAAGTACACACAAAAGCCACTCATCTGGGGGAATGGAGGAGGAAAATGTATTTGCGGTTGGGGCGGAAAGAATTGCAAGGGAAGCACATTTTGGATGTTTATGCTGCTGCCGTTCGCTGCTGTTATTTATCCAGAGAGCTTAGCTGTTGTCGGGAATTCTGTGTGTATTTTGATTTCATTTGCAATGCGCTACTCAAAATGCATTTCCTTTTGGCATGCAATTTGCCAAATGTCAAATAGGTTTTGGGCCAATCTGAGCGACATGGCTGTCCGCACAATGGCCATGGCTGACATTTGACATAGGATTTTGGATCCTGTTTCTGTCGGTTGGCCAAAAACATAAATTTTCCCCGCTGGCCTTGTGTGGGTAATACCCACTGGGTATGATGTTAATTTGGTGTTGACATTTATGAGATGCGACCCTTTAAAAGCTGCCGACTTCAGTTCTGATTGATGAGAGTTCTTAGCACGTCCTCTCATTACCATTTGCAGAACAGGTCCTGCTGCCTCCAGTTTTGAGGCCAAAAAGTCAAAAGTCAAGCGCCCTTTGTTTCCCACTGGCATTTACCACCAGCCAGAAGTCAAATGGACAGATGCACATGCATGATATGCCACATTCTGGCAATGGAGGCGAGTGTTAGGTGGGAGATAATCGGATTTCATTTGATCGCCTTACCATTAGTTATGGGGGAATTATATTAATATATATTTAACAAATATATTTAATTTCAACTAAAAATATTTAAAGATTAGAAATGCATTACAATAAACAGTTTTATATTTGGAGATTTGTTTAACTCTAATTTAGGTTTATTTTATCTATATTTTTTCTACTTTATAACAATAGTTTTAGACAAAAGGAGAGCAATTTCCTTACCATTAGCAATCAAATATATTTTGTACACATATTTATAATATGGCATTATAACATAATAAATATTCAATATGATAATTAAGAAATGATTAATATTATTATTTTTACTATAACGATAAATATTCCTAATTTCAATCAACACTAGGTTCAGAAAGGAAACCGCTTTTCTCATCACTACCTAAGGGCGACCAGAATGTGCGTGAGTCTACGTAGGCAGACAAAAAGGTGAACCACACCACACAGCCAATGCGTTTGGCAACCTACAGTGCGTATGCGTAATATGTATGCGACTGCAGAGGGAGCCCTTGTGCCAACGTTTTGCCAGCCGTTTGTGTAATTGAGCGTGTAATTGTGTTTGCCTTTTCACATTTAGCCAGGCAGCCGAAAAAGGTCACTTTTGATGTGTGTGTCCTGTGGCGATGCTGCACTGCATGAGTAGGCCGAAGGCTCAGCCAATTAAAATGTCGCTCAAAACTTTGGCCCCCAATGTCGAAAAAACTGTTAATTGAGTTTCTGGCAGTGCCACTGCCACTGCCGCCAACGCGAAATGAATTATGAGCAACTTATAATGAAGACGGCTCAACTTGAGCGCAGCAGCAAGTTTGGCAACTCGACAATGTGCCAAAGTCCATAATGACTGAACGGCTGTCCTTGGCGCGTTCAAGGCCGCTTCCTTCGGCATTCGCAGCCATTTAAGTGATTGACTTGGCCCAGCACGGCCCTTATTTATTTTTGAGTGTCTGGCCCCCCAGATGGCGAGGCTCGATAAGCTCCGGCGTGGCATGCCACACACCTGTCGGGATATGTCGGGCTATGTCAGGATGTGTCAGGATATGTTCCATGCGTGACAGTTCAAGGCGCGGCTTAGGGCGAAATATTAGGTCCTCTCATCGAATATTCATGGCGCCCACCGATTTTAATGGATGAAAAACCGTTTAATTCCCACAAGTTATTTATTTTAATGTTTAAACCCCTCAAGCAATATCTCTGAAAAGCATTTTATGTACGATTTATAAAAAGTTACTTATAGAACTGAGATACAAATATTTTATTTACATTTTTTTGTTTCAAAAATTCAATATTTATCTTACTTTTTTAATTTAAAAATTTAAAGCCTGAAATTATGCCACTATAGTAGAATAGAGTTTTGTGTGACTCCCAAATTATTTAGCGTTCGTTGACTCATGAAGACGAAAACTGCCTTTCTGAACGTGCAAACACTTGAAAGTTACCGCTCAACGTTGTCAGTACGGAACACAAAAAATATATAAACACTTCTTATCGACGGCTACAAAATTCAGAAACAAAACGAACATGAGCGTGCCATTAACATTATGACATTTGGGCATAAATAAATTCCGCGAGAAAGTCAAAAGCTAAGGTATTAAAAAACCTTATCGCAAAAGTAATGCGTGTCTTGGAAACTAAGATGAATGTCGAATTAGTTGTATTTAAATGATTCATGTTGCGGGATTCACTTATTTGATAGGTGTCATAAATCTAGCATTATAAATCCCACGGATAGCGATGTTATAAAAAATAGTTGTTATTTTATTTTAATATATAGGTTTATATAGTTAATATATACATTAAAATTAAAAATTTCTCTAAAAAAATCAAATGGAAAACTACCCGGTGCTTTGACCAACTCATTTCACAACCGTCTTGAACTTTGCGACCCGTCATTAAGATATCATCAAGGGTGAAAATCGTCAAGTGATTGCCTCTTGCCATCTCTAATTTGATAAAGGCGCCTCACATGGCTACCATGTCAACGGGGCTCTCGGCTCTCCGATAAAGGCCGTGATAAGAAAACCACAAAAATAAAAAAAAGCCAAAATAAAACCGTCTGCGATTGGTTAGATAAGGGAGCTGGCTGGCAGGTTGCCCAAAAACAGCTGTGATTTAGTAATACCCGAAGCTTTGCCGTGTTCACATACCCGCGTCGCAATTCTCGCCCGTCGATCGTCGCGAATCGAGTAAAACCGAAATAATCATAAATAATAAATGCCCAGAAACGGCCAAGTGAAGTGTCCGCGAAATGTTGAGCTATTTGCCGGTAGTATGGCTCCTGCTGGCCCTGTGCCACCCGTCCCTAAGTCAGATCATACCACTGCCCACCTTTTGTTTGGGCCATAGCCCGCTGTGCAACTGTGCCGCCGAGGCGAATGTGGTGCGGTTCCACTGCCCCGATGAGTACGCCATGCTGCTGGAGGTCTCCGAGCCGGGGGCATCGCTATACATGAGCTACTACGCCGCCGGCGAGTTGCACTGGCTGCCGCGCTTCAATATCAGCGCTCTGGTGAAGATCGAGTTCGATGCGTACAGTTTCTGGCCCGAATCCTTTCTGGGCGATCTCCTCAAGACCATAGGAGTGGAAAAAGTTAAATCGATAGTCTTTCGTGATCGTACAGCGGAAACGGTGGTTACCAGGGATGTGCTCAACACAGGCGATGGATTTATGGAGTCCGGGAATCAGCAGGGGAACATCACGTCCTGGCACTTTGGAGCCGTTCCGGGCCTAAAGAAGTTCAAGTTCTACAGCAATGTGGCCGAGTTGCAAGAGTCGATATTCCATGGATTCGACAGTTTGAAAGACCTGCTGCTCAATGTGAATGTGACCACGCTGCCGGGCAATATGCTATCCACCGTGAATGGAACTTTAAAAACCCTAACCATAGAGAGTCCCGGAATGGTCTCCTTTGGGAATCCCCTACTCCGTGAGCTCCAGCAGCTGAGGAACCTCAGTCTCGTCCTCATGGATCCCTTTCGTGTGCGCGATAAGCAGCTGCAACCGCACTTCTTTGGGGCCATGAACAACCTGGTGGAGGTGCGATTGGCCTCCTATACGAGCAGTGTAAATCGCAGCATGTTCAAGGGCACCAACAAGTTGCAGCTGATCAAGATGAACGGCAACGAGGATCTCACGGAGCTGCCTGCGGAGATATTCCTGGACCAGGTCAACCTGTTGACCCTGGATCTTTCCTGCAATCAGATCGCCACACTGCACGACGATGTCTTCCAGGGACTGGGCAATCTTACCCTTCTGGATCTGTCTAAAAATAGGCTGACTGACTTATCGAGGTGGGTGAAGAACGGCGAGGGGGTTCCGTTGTTGTTTTCGCCACTTGCTTGCGCTGATTAATAGATGGCATGGCCCACCTAGCGATAGGGCCCAAAGTAATTAATCGACTTCCATTGAAAGGAGGAGTCTTCTCCTAACAACCTTATCGCTGTGGTTGCGGCTGCTGCTGCTTTTCCCTATCAGTTCTGGCACGGGCGATAGCTCAACGAGCGTTCAGTGTGTCTCCCCTGACAGCCAAGTGGGGTTATCGGGTCCCATCACTCAGATACTAATTGCAGAATTATTATTGTAAACATTTAGGCGCCAAAAAGTATGCTAGATCCTTATCTAATAGAGTGATTATCAGATTTCCCATAAAAATCAGATGGCAATTTGCATACTTCAACTTAAACCTTAAACTCTGTATGCTCATAATCCAAATCATTATGACTTTCAATCCTGAATCTCTTTATGTCGCCTTATTCGGAAGTTTTTTATTTCATATCTTTCCAAGACGCCATAAAAAAATTATTTTTTTCATAAATTATTCCTTGTCTAATTGCCATCTCATTCTGATAAGATGTAGTAAAAGAAAAATTAATTAGATATTTTTGTGGTCGACTGATAGTAAATATTAAATATAAACCCTAGAACTCTTATCGTAATTAAAAAAATTGTTAGCAAAAAAATTGGGTAAAATATTAATATTTATTTTACAATTTCTTTTCTTAGAAACATAGATATCCGCTATTAGTGCTCATTTAAGTATACTTACCTGTTTAGAAACCTTCAAGAAATATTTTAATTCCTCTGATAAATGTAGAAAACCTACATTATAAATGATAAATAATATAATGATAACGGTTTAGATAATAGTGAAAAACATTCCTAATTTTCCGTGTTCCTATCAACTTTATATATCGCTTTTAATCTTAATTATTATTGTATTTAACGTATTATAAATATGTATAAAATCAGTAAATGTGTTAAACCAATTGTTAATTCTTTTTAAAGAACTACTTAAAATGTACAGCATTAGGAAACAAGTTCTGCGATGGTAGATCACGATAGCTACACATGGCCATCTTTGGTTTAAAATAATCTAATTCTTTTGATCCTAATCCTCCATCCTGCAGCACCGTCTTCGCCCCGCTCTCCTCGCTGACCGTTTTGCGTCTGAACAAGAACTCCCTCACGGCGATGTCGCCGGCTGTGTTCCAGGATGTATCCAGTCTGAACTACATCGAGATGGTGCACACCCAGTTCTACGGGGCCACGCTCCTGATGAGCTACGAGGCAGTGGTTTGCACCAATGATGAGACCTGTCAGTACAAATCGGCGGAGTGGCAGTGCGATTATCGCTGCATCTGCTGGGTTCAGCGGGCGATTGACAGTCTAATTGTGGATTGTCGAGGAACCAATCTGGGTGAACTCCCCGACTTACCGCACACCACGCTGGTGAGCACGGTGCTCAAGGTGGGCAACAATAGCCTCACATCGCTACCCATTGCCGGCGAGCATCGGGGTTATGCGAATGTGAGCGGACTCTTCCTGGCGGATAATAACCTCACCACCCTGGGATCGGGTGACCAGCTGCCCCAGAATCTGACCCACCTGGATGTGCGTAGCAATCAGATTCAGTCCATAAGCGAGGAGTTCGTGGAGTTCCTCCAACAGGCGAATAATACGATGACTCTATCCTTATCGGGCAATCCCATATCCTGCGATTGTGATGCTCTATCGCTACTCTTCTTCGTTCGCTCGAATCCCCAGCGGGTTCAGGATATCGGTGATGTCATGTGCACCAAACAGAAGAAGTCTCTCCAGCAGATGGAGGCCTTCGAGCTATGTCCTTCGTATGTCCTGCTCATTAGCTGCGTGGTCGGTGGCCTGGTGATTGTCATCTGTCTGCTCACCGTCTTCTACCTGATGTTCCAGCAGGAGCTGAAGATCTGGCTGTACAACAACAACCTCTGCCTGTGGTGGGTCTCCGAGGAGGAGTTGGACAAGGACAAGACCTACGACGCCTTCATCTCGTACTCGCACAAGGACGAGGAGCTGATCAGCAAGCTGTTGCCAAAGTTGGAGAGTGGTCCGCATCCCTTTCGGATTTGCTTGCACGACCGCGATTGGCTGGTGGGCGACTGCATTCCGGAGCAGATCGTGCGCACGGTGGATGATTCCAAGAGGGTGATCATTGTGCTGTCGCAGCACTTCATCGATTCGGTGTGGGCCCGCATGGAGTTTAGGATCGCCTATCAGGCGACCTTGCAGGACCGGCGCAAGAGGATCATTATCATCCTGTACCGCGAACTGGAGCACATGAATGGGATCGATAGTGAGTTAAGGGCCTACCTCAAGCTGAACACCTACCTCAAGTGGGGCGATCCGCTCTTCTGGAGCAAACTGTGCTATGCGATGCCGCACAATCGGAGGGTTCTGAAGGGGCAGAAGAAGCATGCGGGTCCCCTCATCTGAGGCTTCTGTAAAATATAGGTATTCGGAAATATACTCACTCGCTTGGGCCTTAAAAATTAACTGAAGTTTACTTTAAAGTTCTATATTTATTCATTTAGATTTTAGTTCTCATTTCTAAAGATGTAAGTTTAAGTAATTTAAACCTAATTTTTTAAACCACATTCGGATGACCTAAAGGTTTTTTATTCGAATTTTTCAAAGATGTTATTTTCAGAAAATATTTTTACAAGTAATATTTACAATAAGATAACCACAGTATTTATGAATAAAAAAAAATATTTTAAAATATAAAAAAAATACAATATACCCTTTTACTCTACGAGTAACGGGTATAACTAACTAAACTGTTTGGTTTTGTAAACTCGAAAATGCTAACTGGTTTCATTTCGTTCGTTTTGATTTTTGAATGGACAAATTTTGTATTTATTTCAATAGCAATTATTATTAAATTGACACGGTAATTAACACAGCCGTTAGCATCAATGTTTGCCACAATTTATCAAAGATGCAAGCGCCTAATTGTCATTAATCAATTACCTTAATTAAACTGATTATAACTGATAAAAGTTGTTCGAATGATTTTATGACACCTATTAAAGTAGGCACACAATCATTTGTGTCATATCTATGACATGCGACGCTCATAATTGGAACATAAATTTTAATTAAGAAAATAAGACAATATGAATAAAGTTGTATTAAAGTTTCTGCCACTGGGATAAAATGGAATTTGCACATGCTACAAACCTCACAAAGAAATGTAAGGAATATCAAATTAATCACTTTTTAAAAAGCTCTTTATTCCCTTAAATTTTTAATTTACCAGAGGGACCAACAAGTGGACACTGTTTGAGCCCTGTCTCAAATATCCCAGCTGGCTTAGGCTTTTGATGGGCTGGTCCTCGGGTGTCCTTCCCTTTGTTTCCCTCAATGCATTGTGCCTGGATTGTGTCATATTTCGCATAAGATTTTAATTAAATTTTAAATTTCAAAACACACAATTTCCTGCTGTCTGGGGATGGTGAGGCCAAGTGCCATTTAGGCTTTAAATGTTGTTAAACGTTAAACAGCGGATGTGTGCATAAGTTAAAATTAATTGCTGCTCTTTCGCATGACCAAAACTCAATTTTCGCAACGCTGAAAGTTGTTATTCTGCATTAATGTTGTTGGCAAACATCACCACATCATAAGTATTGACAACCGAGGGCCATAATATTTGCGATTTAAATGGACAAAGAGCGCTTTCCGTTCAATAAACTTGCTTAAATATTTATTCAGTCACATGGATTCGCCTTTCCACACAGACCGCTTCAAACTCTAATTATCCACTTCAGTAATTGCGCTGGCCTTCATTGTTCAGCTGAGTCGAGGACTGGCACCCCTTACCCCCCAAGTATGTATCAGTCTGGGCCCAAAGTGGCGGGGGCCAGGCCAATTTTCAGCCAGAAATAAGTGAAAATATATGTAATAACAAAAAGGGGCAGAGAAAAGCATTTGGCCAAGTTTCGCCCTTTACGCTGTCAGCCCTTTTTTTCGCCACACGATTGCGTGGCCTTTCGACCACCCACCACCCCCTGACCACCCTCAATATGGGTGGTGGGTTACCATGGCCTGGGGTCTTCTGCGGAACGTCTTTGAAGATTCATTGCCTGCCCGCTGGCCAACACTTTGTGGGCGAGGCGCCTAAAAGAGTGAGGGTCACAAGGCAAAGGGCACAGAAGGAAGGCCGGTTAGAGGCAATTCTTTAAACATTTTAGCCGCTAAACTAAAAATAATAAATTGTTATACTCTTCCAACAGGGTATATCAGGTACTATTTTAAAGTAGAATAAATAGACGTTGGATTATATGGGAAAACATTTTTGAAGCATACTGTTTCCAGAGATATTTGATTGGTTAAAATAGTCCGATTATTGTTTAACAATAAAAATGTATAACCAATCAAAGAGCTCAATAAAACCGTCGAATTAGAAATCATTTCCGACGTTTAGCTATAATTAGAAGTTCTTGTGATAGGGAAGGTCTTTCAAAATAATAATAGGTACATTTTTTATTTATAACTCCACGTTATTGTTGTGGTCCCCAACCACAAAAGTTGTCAATTCTACCAATTAAATAGTAACTTTCACAACAACAAATACACACAATTAGCAAAGACACACACCCAAAGCAAAAACAAAATACACGTAACTAAGTTTTAAAGTTACGTAACTATCCGTATAGGTAAATTTTACCAATCAATTTTTTTTGTGTGTGTGTTCCATGTTTCAAAGAATCATGTTCAGAATACCTTTAAAACAATTAAACAAAATAACTATTCCCCTTCAATAACAGCTTGAATAAATGACGTTATTGCAGCCAACAGAATGGTAGAAATTCAATCTTTTAGCAATTTTAATTCGTTTCGTGTGCGGCAACCAGTTCGATTTCAATTGTAACAATTTCTCGGTCCTTCATTCTCAACTATCGTTGAATTATATTTCGCTTTGCTTTTGTGTCCCTTTGTAGGTCTGTAAGTAATGACATTTGATTGCTGCCCCAACACTTTGCAGCTGCCATCGAATAATCATCTGGGCTCATTTTTCATAAACTTATAGAGCTGAAGAGCTGGCGTCCGAGTGCGATAGTCAGGGTGTGAGTAGTTATCACGAACATCTGTTTGCCAGTGCTTTTCATTTATCATAACTTTGGCGAAAGGAAACTGTAATATAACCGGCTTGGAGTCGCTGAAAGTTCCTGATGCTGCCCGCTCCCAGGACTTTCGGCTACGTGATCCCAAGACCAATAGTTTCTCCACTTCCCATCCTCACTGGCTAAGGAGATTCAAACGTGGATATCCCTGGCGTTGAACTACTTAGTAGCCATAAAGTAAGGATGTGTGGCTCACAAGGGGTTAAGTCGGTCTATATATATATGTATTTATGTGTCTGTGCTAACGGGTGTGGATGCCATCAATGGATTTCTGGCCTGGCGCCACAAGCAATTCGAATCGAAAGCGGATGCAAAATGCAAAATTGTTGCTGGATCTGACTCAGCTTTCGGTGGCTCCATTGATGATGTCTCCAGAGCCATTTGAGCACACAAATCATTGCAAGTGCATGTAGCACATATATATTTCGTATAGTGTTTGCTTCTCTTGATACTCGGCCACATTCATAAACATAATATATGGCTTTTATTACATTGGCTTTTATTGCTTTTCATTGCCGGCTTTTGTGCCCCTTTTAGTTTACATTATTAAGCTTA
Source organism: Drosophila lutescens (assembly GCA_037075285.1). Lineage (NCBI taxonomy): Eukaryota > Metazoa > Arthropoda > Insecta > Diptera > Drosophilidae > Drosophila > Drosophila lutescens. The sequence goes on from JBAMCF010000352.1 coordinate 250,399, forward strand.
CTTACGGAATAGAATACTGTAAGCACATCATATTATAACAAATATTTTTAATTCGAATTTTAGAGTTCCCGTTCATCATTTTAATGATTTTTTCGATTTATTTAAATTTAAAATTCCCTCTTGAATTTTTGAGTTTTCCTTTCCATCCAATTTAAACATAACAAACATATTTAATTAGGATTCAAAAGTTACCGTCCATAATTTTAGAAATTTTGTATGCATATTTAAATTTTGTTCTTTTGTTAAGCATTTAAAATTCTCTCTTGAATTTTTGAATTTCCCTTTCCATCCCATTTAAACTTCAACGTTTCTCAAATTGAGGGCTTTTGTTGGTCATATAATCAAGGTGTCCAATCAATCGCTTTTGAAGGGTAATGGAAATATAATTATAAATTTAAATCAGCATTCGATCGTGTACTTCACACAGTATGGTAAATAAGAACTACTTTCTCTGGGATGATTAACATTTAATGAGCTTCTAAATGGCCTTTCTTCACGTACATTTAATTCCCTCGTATCCTTTTGGTAAATGAACGTTTCTCTGCGCTTTTTTAAATGCAGTTAAATTCGTAAAACTTTCGGCACTTGCAGTGTGGTGTGTGGCAGCCAGCCCGTTGCGGTTGTGTCCTGCAATTAGTGAAAGTTTTATTGCATACTTTCGTGCCATGTGGCCGGGTCGGGAAATGCATTTCGATGTCCGACACAAAGAGGTCATTAACAAGTGCGGAGTTGGTCGGGGTGCGGTTTCCTTTTCCTTGGTCTTCTCTGTGTCGTTCAGGCATCGATTGATGCACACACATGCTATTGTATATGAGCAGGAAATCACACCATTGCCCTGCGATATAAATGGCCTGAAAAGTAAGCAGTGAGGATACGTTTTAGTTGCATTTCCGCAAGCAATTTGAATTAAATCAAATGTAAATACACTCACTAAATCAATTTATAATAGACTTGATGATGAAATATTAATATTAAATAATCAAATCAGTAATAGAGTGAAAAACCGTACAGCAATTAATATTAAAATAATTATTATTATTATATTAAAATAATTATTATATATTTAATAATATATTTTTTTGGAAAATTAATTAAAAATATAATTTTGAGAAAATGTATAAATAGTATAAATAAAGAAATTAATCTTTAAACACATATTTTACTAAATTTAAAAAGAGATATTATAATAATCAGGGGCTAACCTAAAATTATATTTAATGACTTCCAAAATATGTGGATTACCAAGGCGTATACGTAATATTTTTCTGAAAGAACTTGAACTATTATTGTACCCTTTTTATTTCCTCTATAATTGATTTTATGTTTCATAGCCCTTTCGCTGGCTTTCGATTTTTCCCTCATTGCCTGGCGACCAGCGCACTTATCTTTGATTGCGTGCAATTTACGCTGGGCCAATTGTTCATATTTTTGGTTTCGGGCGCGTGGCTTAGTTTCTGACCTTCCCCAGTGGGCTGCTTGGCCAGAGGCGCGCGGTTGATAAATGACCAGCTCGAAGGGGGGACCGCAAAGGGGGTGAAAAAACTACACAGGGCGGTAAATCATGAATGCAGGCAACTGCTGATGCCTGCACTTCCTCATCTCCGGCTCCACCCACTGACTGCTGTCAGCTGGCATAAATCCGCACATTTTTCTGCCTCCGAATGGGGCTGCTAAACCGCCGGCTCCACTGGATCCACTGCTCAGTGGCCGAAAATCAATCGGGCTCGGCATTAATCAAAAACCCATTTATCAGCAAGAGTGCAGGCCTTTCTCTCGGAGGTTTATTAGCTGCCGGCTGGCCACGGTCGGTGATTAGTTGAGCGTTAACCCCGGGTCGGCACAGTTCCCTAGGAACAAACCCAAAAAAAATCGGAATAAAAGTGCAAGCGCGGCGAGCGAAAGTGCAAATTGCAATGAATATTTCACGCGAAAAGGGGTCTTGATGGGGATAAATTTCGCTGGCTTGTTGGACGAATTGGCGGCCCGTTGTGGAGCCATTAATAACGCCCAGCAGGTGACAACTGCCGGCTGCACTATCGTCAAATCCATTAGTGTTCCACTTTGTCCCACTCAAGTGAAAGAGGTGACTGCCCACCCACTTTCAATTGATGTTCGGAACACAATGGCAATCCGGACATAATTAAAGGACTAACCACGCCATATATTCCTCATAAATATTATACGACCTGCATGTGAGGCGCTCTGCCTCTCGATGAAATGACAAAGTTTGGAGCTGTCAGTGAGCTCCAGCCAGAATTCAAAGCCAGTTCCGGGTCAAGTGGATCAGCAGCTACTTGTGCATCGTCGTCCTCGAGTGCAAATTGGATTACCCATCAAACGGCGAAAGAAGGACAAGAGCCAATGCCTGACAGGATGCTAACGCTCAGTGCGCGGGGTCTTTTGGTATGTTGGTTTTTGGATTTGTTAGAAAACACACAAATTCTCCTTAACTCTCCACTTGGCGGTGATGTAACTTTATCGAAAATAATACAGTTCACTTTAATCTAGCAGGGACTTTGAAAAACGTATATATAATTTAGAAAAGTTTGCGAAATATTTCTATTAAAAATTGTATTCTATATTGCTATTTTAAAGAGATTGTAGCGATAGTGAACTAAAGAATAAGTGGTTTTTTTATAAATTCCACAGCTAAATCACATTTTTAAAATAAATAAGCAATCAAATAATTGTCAAATACTTCTAAAGCCCTAATTTATTAATGAATGACCACGTGAAAGTTACCAAAAGTTTTAATTCATAACAGTAAATTCAAAGTATTCATCACTCAAACCGCGCCAAATTTGTTGTACAATATATTCTAAAATACGGGAACAGTTAAAACCATAGATCTAAATATTTCACTAAACCCACTGCGATGATATGGAAACAATTTACATTTGCAATATGATAGAAAGTTTTAATGAACGTCAATGTTGTATAGTATGGTGGATGTAGATATTTCTTTGGACTTTTTGCTTACGCTAAACGAAAATAGGAAATCGTACTGCCATGAGTCGAACGAGCTCACTTGCTCCTGGCAGTGTGTCGACTAGTCGGCGCGCAGATGCTGCAGGCGCTTGGCGCGTCCCTTCCCCAGCTTTTTGGACCTTAGCTTGGCCATGTGCGACATGACCAAGTAGCTGCCCGGCAGGATCAGCAGTAGGAGGTATAGTTTCAGGAAGAGAACCATATCGAAGGTTATGTTCCAGGGGTTGGGCATTTCCACGGTAAACCGTTTCGTCTCTTCGATATAGGGAATATTGCGTAGAACGATGATGCCCTCGCACAGGATGCCCATGGGGTAGAGCGGTATCCAGATAGTGTACCTCAGCCAGGTGAGCAGACCCACTTCGCGGCCGAGTAATTGAGCCAAGTAGAAGGGATATCTAGCGGGGTAAAGTTCATTAGATAACGTATTCATTCACATTCCGATAAAGACGCAACACACTCACCGCACCAACTCGACCAGAGACCAGATTATGAAAACGTAGAACACCACGGGCTTGGCGTGCATGCGTGGCTCCATGTCGATCATAAGGAACAGAATAAAGTTGCGACCGGACACCTGGAAGAAGGGCACCATGGCACCGCCCTTGGTGTAGCCGAAGATGGGGTGCATTACCTCCAGATATTGCAGCAGCTGGATAAATTTGAAGGCGTTGCCCACATTGGCGTAGGTTTTGCCAATGCTATCGGGGCCATCGCGGTAATATAGCACTCCCATTACGACCATTATGTACAGATAGCCCACGAACATGGCCAGGTTGTAGAAGATCATGTACACCTTCTTGGTTTTCTCTGCAAGACGAAGAGGAGCTGCGATTACTTAATGAAATATCTTCTTTAAATAAAATTAAAAATAGTTGGCGATTAAGGAAATATCTTGTCTTATGGTTTTCCGAAAAAAAACCTTTTTACGTTTAAGAAATTATTTAAGTTCATTAGAGACCTACATCTCTTTTGGATTAAATCGTTAAATCTTGCTTGAAATTCTGTGAATATGTTTTCTCTTTAGTTTTCTAAAAAATTTTCTGGCTAAATTATGTTGTTTCACTTGGAAAATGTTTTTAAAAAATGTAAAACGTCTCTAAGGGACAATTTTATCAAAATTGTCTTCTTAACAAATACAAATGCTTTAAATGTCTTAATTTTTGTCTCATAAAAATCTACAAATTATTTAAAATTAACATACTGTTTTCTAGGACTTGATATAGCCTTGAGAAACACCCTTCTGATAAGGTGTTCTTCCTCACTAGAACCTAACCAAATTGACTGGTAAAAAATAACTATGGTATATGGCATTCTAACCCTTGATGTAGCCCAGCTCGCGCTTCTGGAGCTCGGCGTACTCCTTCTCGTAGTCCTGGCGCACATCGCGGGGCTTCTCCTCCACCTCGCCGTCGTCCTCGGTGCGCCAGCGATCGAAGTCGACCTTCAGCCAGTGGGGCTTCTGTGGGGTGGCCACCAGCCGGGGCCACCACTCGGGCTCCAGTTTGCGGATCTGCAGCTCGATTTTGTTGTCGCTGACCACGAAGGTGGCGTTCTCATCGTTGATCAGGGCGTAGAAGTGCAGCTCGAACTTGTAGGCATTCACTCCTCGAGCTCCGTGTCCATTGGCACTGAAGTTCACCGAAACCGGCGAAAAGTCCGCGATGGCTCCCTGGGAAAATTTGCAGTTATCACTATTGATTTTTCACAGGGGTAGTGACACCCACTGCAATCCAAATCCACAAACCTTGGCATCCTTGAGGTCGACTTTCAGTAACAATGTTTGCTTGGTCTGCGACCAGTAGACCAGTGGGCTGAGGTTTGCCATTGCATTTAATCTTATCAAAGAAGTATAAACATATCCAACCGAAAATAAATACACGACCTTTGAGTTAGGGCTATCGATATTAGTATTAGTATTAGTATCGATATATCGAATGGAATACCGGTAAAAATACCTCCAGTCTGGTATATTTTAGATACCACAAGCATACCAGCTGATTGGGAACTTCGCTAGAAATGGTTTATAACTTTGCTAAACGAAAGCCGTTGTAAGATTATAAATTTGAATTTAATTAAAATTGATTAATTGAAATACCAACAGCAAAAATATATTTAGAAGGCACAATTCTCAATTCTAAGAAAATTAGATCTTATTGCAGGACATATATATCGCGATTTTTTTTTTATTTCTTAACTGTGATGCTCTGAAATGGTTTGGAATTCCAAATTCTGATAGAATACGTTAATTTATTTTATTTTAAATATTCAAGTATACAGTTAAAGGCACCTAACTTATCCAAGACCCTTCATGTAATGGTAAACAGGAACAAAAATATATTCTTATATTTTAAGTCTCACTTCCGCAAGCAAAGTGAAATTGAATTAAATATTTTTAAATTTGTTCATAAATTACTATCATTATGTTCTCCCACAAATTGCCGCTTTCCATAAGAATATGTCTTAAATATCCACGGCTGAATTTGATGAACTTTTTGTTGGCTATTCTTCTTTGGTGCGCTTTTGGGGTCATTTTGATTTATGGGCCGCCACCGCAAAAGTCGGAAGTTGTCAGACAACAGGGCTGAAAAACAAAGCAAAACAAACGAAAAAACCCCCTGAACATTCGAGGACCTCCGTCGGGTGTGTGGTGTGTACTTCGGGGGTTTTGGTATATCCCTGTTGTATGGCCAGACATGGCAGCGTTGCCGTTGTCCTTTTAGCTTCCTTCCTTCCTGCCCTTTTTGGGCGTGGGTGGCGGTTGCTAGAACAAGAGGCGACAACTTGTCAGGCTTGTTTTGCCGTCGGATTTTCTATTTACGAACCATAAACCCCAGTAACGGGAGCAACAACAATGGAAATGGAGCATACGTGAGACAGGGCTTTAGGAATAGGACTCGGAATCGGAATCTAAATAGGAACTACTATTTTCTAAATCTCTTTTGCAGCCATCGCCAGCACGATCCCATATCATTTTGCACACAGGCATAGACACAGAATCGGGCGGCGCTAAAAATGCTGCGCTTTCTCAAGAACCGTTAGACCCGGCGTCTGCCCAGGCACCGTTATTGAACCGCCCATCTACCAATCTATATGTATATGCTTAGCTGTATCTGTATCTTCGTGTCAAGGTAAGTCCACCTGTAAGCCCTATATCTGTAATATCGAAACATCGTTAGTGTTGCAAAGTTCTCAGGCACCTCGAAGGAAAAAGAAAAAACTTCTTTAATTCTTTATTACTTGTATTGTATTGATTAACGTTTTAAAGTGTCCTCTCTTTTTGCATTATTAAGAATGCAGTTTCGCGGTCAGCGAAAACGAACAACGACCCTTGCGATGGCACTGACCCGAAAATATCCCATGCTGTTTAATTATGCATGCTTGGTTCCCCCAATAACGGGAAGGTCAACCTCCCCAATAAACAGATGTTTCAGTCAGTCAGTCCATCGTGGCGTATACGTGCTGCGAACTACCGCACTTAAGTGCGCCTAATCACCGTTAATGACATCGCTATATGCTTACCCAACTGACATATAGAAATTGTATGTAACGGCCGTATATCATGATAAATAGGAAATGCGGCTGCTGACATTTCCCCCTCCTGCCTTTTATCTTGTTTGTTGTCCATTGGCGCCCAAACAAAACGCAGCAAATGGTTAAGGTCAAGTTGGACGTGTGTCGAGTGAGTGAACAGGAGCCGAAGGACGTCAAGTTATGACTGAGTGTTTTGGGGGCGGCAAAGGAGTGGGAGTGACAGTCGAAGTCGAAATCGGAGTCGGGGTCTGGTTTTCCATTGAGTGCGGAATGCGTGTTCGTATGTGTTCAAATTAGGGATTCGACAAGGAGACAAGTCATAAATGAAAGGAACCACAAATACTCTGCTAAAGTATTATTTTAACACTCTCATGGTGCGCTTCGCCACTACGTGGGCTGCCGTCCACAGTGATTATTTCTTATATTAAAATTCAGTTTAATTTTAATTTACTGATCATTTGATTTCTGATAAAATAACGAAGAATTAAATTTTGTTGTTATATTGAACAGATTATTTTTCCAATAATAAACGAATTCCCATTTTTTACACCAAGAAAGGATAGCTTAAAAGTATTTTGCAACACTGAATTTAGGTTTATATTTTTCGTAGCCTACTTATGAGGGTAATACCAAATTACAGAACTTATTTATGAACTATCCGACTCAACTACATGCCAACAAGCTTGGCCAGATCCCTGGTGATTTGGTTTTTGGGAATCTTTGGTTTGATCGGCCGTTTGGTAATGAGCACTTCGGTGGTGGCCAAAAGGGAGGCGATTCCGGCGGCATCCGCCAAGGCGGCCTGCATTACCTTTGTGGGATCCACAATTCCACGAGCCACGATATCACCGAACTCCCCTGAGGCGGCATCGAATCCATAGTTTCCGCTTCCAGCGATAACCTGTTGGAGGACCTCATCGGGATTCACGCCAGCGTTTCGGGCGATTGTGTAGCAGGGCAGCCGAAGGGCATCTCTCACTATTTCCCTGCCCACTTGGTGTTCGATCACCTGGGCGGGAGGCAACCTGTCCAGAGCTGGGATGCATCGCAGATAGGCTGTGCCGCCGCCGGGCAGAACGCCATCGCTGATGGCCACTCGCACTGCGTGCAGGGCGTCATTGAAGCGATCCTTTCGCTCGCTCACCTCCAGGTCACTCGATCCGCCCACATAGATGGTGGCCAGCTGGCCCTGCAATCGTCCTAGCCGGGAATTCAGCCGGTCCAGTTCCTCCTCGGTGACAGCCTCCGCGATCAGCTCGCGGATGTGCCGAATGCGTGACTGCAACTGCTCCTCGTTGACCTTGATCGGTTGCAAAAGATGCGCTTCTTTCGGGCTCACCACCGCCGACACCACCTCGCCCAGATCCTCCTCACTGAGGTCAGCCAGCCAGGAGGCATCCTCCAGTAGATGAGCACCCATGGCCAGGGCCAGATCCTGCATTTCCTGGCGCTGCTCCTCACCAAACCCAGGAGCCTTCACAGCACAGACCTGCACCCGACCTTGCAGGTGATTGAGCACCAGGATCTTTAGCAAATCGCCAGCGAAATCATTGGCAATAATCAGCAGGGGTTGTTCTTTCACACGGGCCAACTCCAAGGCGGGAAGGATCTGTTCGACCTGATCCAGCTTGGCCAAGGTGAGCAGCAGTAGGCAGTTGCCCAGTTCCAGATTGTCCTTACCACTTTTCAAGGCAAAGAAGGGTGAGCAATAGCCCGAGGGCAGGGTGATGCCTTCCTCAATCTTGAGCTCGTCGTTGGGACCGTGGGACTCCTTCAGCAGGATAACACCGTTTTCGCCCAGTTCCAGGATGGTGTCGCCTATCAGCTCCGCCAGTCGTTCGTCTCCATTCAGGGCCACCTTGGCCACTGCCTCCACTTGACCTATTGTGTCCACCGATTGGGACATCTCACTTAGGGCTTCACAAACTGTCCGAGAAGCCTCGAGAATCCCTTCCCTCAGGAGTTGTACATTCACCTGACCCTGGCGCAGGACATGCATCCCCTGGCAGGTCATTCCGCGGGCCAGGATCGTGGCCGTGGTGGTGCCATCGCCCACATCGTTGTTGGTATTATTGGTGGCCTGCCGCAGCAGCTGGGCGCCCATATCCAGGCGACGATCCCGCAGCTGCACATTGCTGGCCACCGTGAGGCCATCCTTGGTGATCCGCGGCGATATGAGGAGCTGTTCGATCAGCACGTTCCTGCCGTTCGGGCCCAAAGTGGCGGCCACCGCGTTGGCCAGGATGTTCACGCCCTGCAGGAGCAGGCTGCGCGCCTCGACGCCGAAGCGAACGTCCTTGGCGAAGGTCCGCACGCTGGTGCACCCACCACTCCGGCCCAATATGTTCAGCATTCTGATCCGCTTCCTTGGTCCTTGTTTAGTTTATCTTTAATTTTGAGAGATTTTGTTTTCCAAATATGTATTCCTGGGTGAATGTTCAATTTTAGTACCCCTTGATCGGTAAGCTAAGAAAAATGTCAAAATTATGAAGAATTATTAAAGTTATTTGGCTTTTCGTAGCCTTAGTTATGTTTATAGTATTGATTCAAAAAATAACTGATTTGGAATATTTATTTTTAATTTTAACAATTCATAGTATTTATATTGTATTTATAATAATTTTTTATTAAAAAAAACTAATGCATAATAAAGGCTTTCGAAAACCAAATTTAGAAATATAGAATGCTTTCTCAATTGCTTCCTTAAATATTATCGAACTAAATTCAAAGAGTATTGAAAAGTCGCATGTGACCGTGTGACACTTTATTATGTTCCAACTTGTTTTCCATTTCGTCATTTTATTTTAACAAAAAATATTACATTTCTGCCATGTTTCCTGCTTGTTTTTCGGCTTTCGTTTATTAAATGTGGCGTACACGTGTTGGTAAACTAACGCACACAAACGAAAGCAGTCAGACACACACACACACAGACAGTCGACGGTCGCCACACTAACACACAGACACACTCAGCAGACAATGTGATTCCGCCATTAATATTAACGTTAAAGGAGCAACAACAAAACGCTCATCAAACATGTGGCGTTTAGTACGTAAACACGCACACACACACACACTTACAAGAGGGACAAATGGCTGCATGTGCGTGTGTGTGTGAGTATGAGCGAGAGCGCTGTCGGCCATTTCCTTTCGTCTTTCGCCTCTTTCCGGTGCGTTGAAAGTTTCGCTTTTCGTTTTTCGTTCGCTGCTTGTTTTTCTTTTTCTTTTTTTTTGTGTCTTTCAGTTGGCGTCGAGCATTTCCTTAAGGCAAACGCGGCTTTGATTTGCCCTCCGCGAGTTTTTTGGACTGTCCTCCTAAAGTTCTGAAATATATTTCGAAATGTATTTATAAAATTGCCGAAAAGCATGCAGCAATATATTTTGAACCCGGAAGTCAGACGTATTTGCTCAAAAAAACGGTTTTTGTAATTCTCACTGCATACTTTTAGACACCTTCTTAATTGATTTTAAAAACCTCGTGATTTCTGGGGAGCCCCTTCCGCATAACCGAGTGTTTTCGTGATTTTTGAGTGCGTTTATCAGTGACAAGTGATCATTGATCATGGCTCTAGTGGCCCATCGGATGATGTTGCCCGCGCGGCATCGTCGCAGCACCACCCAGCAGGTGGCCCGCAACAAGGTGGGCGTTCTTTTGGTGCCCAGTGTGGCGGACTATTACGGCGGCGAGATGCTGCCTCCTTTGGCCGCGCCCTCGCCCACCCCGGCCGCCTCCCAGTTGCACCTGCCGCAGGATCCAACGGAAACAGCCGCCCCCGATGGCAGCAATGCAAAAGTGAGTGCAACAAGTCGGTGCAATGGCCCCAATTCAGTTGGCTTTGCATGCGAAAACAAAGGGAAAGTCATTTCCTCAGGGGATTTCCACCAAAGACAGCTTCGCTTTCTCGTTTTTTCCTTTCACTCGCTTTATGTTTTTTTGTTTTTTGCTTCGACTGGCGCCAACTTTATTTGAACTACGATTTGGGGGCATAGCTCTTGGCCATGGTCGATACAAGAAAGCTCGGTTACTCCATCAAGTATACGACACGTGGCCAGTAAAGTAAATGCTAGTCGCAAATGCTAAAACCTAATTAGTATAAATATAGTTTATGGCTGTACAATACAACGTTTAATAATTAAATTTAATTTTTTTTTTATATTATGCATTACTGCGCTAGTCACTTCGAAATTAAATCTTAATAAATAAATAAAAAATTATTATTAAAATTTTGTTGCAATATTTATTTTGTCAAAAGTCAGACTTTCCGGAACCACAACTTCGATGACCGTCTAAAGTTTCCTAGAAATTTATTTGGAATAATTTCATTAGAGCTACAATGAAATGCATTTAATAGTTCTCCAATAAAAATGCGCATCGAAAATAACAAATAAATAACAATAAATTGAAAGGAAAACAATCTGGTAAAATCAATTAAATGATTCCAATATATATTTATTATTTGCGTCCCAGTAAACCAATTAAAGTTAAATTATAACTGATTGGATTTTCGGTATTTCATTAAAAGTGCCCAAGTGCGTGACGATATATTGTTTATCACGCCTCTTTACCTGTCCGATGGCCACAAATGGAATTTTTAATCCTTACCGACATTGGCCCCCATAATTGAATAGGTGGTTTTTCCTGCTGCTCTGGGCTGGCTTTGTTTTGGTTCTCGGACGCAATGGCACCTTCCATTATTCCGATGTTACAATGCGTGACGAACTTGTCGCCGGCCACCACTGAGCAGAAGTCCATAATTTATTTAACCTAAAGGCTGCTTTTGGGGGTGGCGGCACTGACACCGGTTACACTAATCAATAAGTTCAGTTCTAATGCATGTCCTTGACATGATATAAATAGAAAGGACTTGCTTTAATTAGTAAGGTTTAATTGTAAATTAGCCTGTTGACGAAACTACGAAAATTGGTAAACAGGTTATTTTTGATTTAAAATCATAATTGAAGATGTTTTTAGTGGACTTGTAGACACATATTTGTTAAAGCATTAAATTTTGCTTTAACAATTTTTTTAAAACAAAATTTTTTTTCAGAAAAACATTTAATTGATTTGCCATTATACATTTTTAATTGGAAATTTCCTGATCCTTTTATTTAAAACCGATAACGAAATCTTACTCAGCAAACTGAGGATTTAAAAACTTTGAAGATGTCATTTAACTCTTGAATTTTGTGACTAGAATATTATAAAAATGAAATATGAATAAAATGAAATAATAACTAGGAAAATATCTTGAAAAAACGTCAAATGATGACCTATTTCACCATAATATTCCTATGGGACCTATGGACTCCTTTGTGATCCTGATCCCGTATATATAAACATCTCCCTTACAGCGTTGCAAACTTCTGACCAAAATTATAATACCCTCTGCTAGGATATGAAAAAGCTTCTTCACGGAGCCTATCCCAACAATAAAGAGCCAAAAGAAAACTCACCACAATGAAGGCAAGAACCGAGAAAAGCTTTTCTCCCAATAGCTTGAAAAGTCACGAACAGGAACCTACGACAACAGCTTTCTGAAAGCCCTAAACTTTGAGCTGCGTTTTCATGTTTTCCTACCCCAAAAACACTTAGAAACTTGAGTTCTCCGTAGCCCTCCACAGATATTCAGTTGGAAACAGCTTGCACGAGTCAACTTGTTGATGCTTTGAAAAAATGCTTCATTTGTTTATGTCTATTTCGGTTGGGCCTTTGTCATTTGTTTATTTTGACTGCAAAGTATATCAAACAACACGTATTCCATGGAGTTATAGAAAATAGCTAGAAATTCAGTTTAATTCTGGGCTTTCAACCGAGTGGTCGAAACTTTTACTCGAATTCTACTCAACCAAGCTGGCTTCTAATTTATGTAAGGATCTCGAACCAGCGGCCTATGTGGAAATCCGCAACGGTAGTTCACTCCACCTGTCGACCATGGAACAACTTGGAACAGGGAAGCCACCTGGAAGACGGGAGAATGAGATTATCAGGCAGGCTGAAAAGGAGCACGAGATGGTGAGGCGACAGCGATTTCTAGAGATACCAAGAAGTGACAAAACGCAATCTGGTTCAAAGGGCAGTCAGAAAACTGATAGTTAACTGAGCAAACGTTGAAATATTTGTTCAAAATATATGACATTCCATTTAATTATCGCTTTGTATTTGATTTATTGGAATTTTCTTGCGAAATGTGTTCCACCTATTCGAGCAACGATGTGGCTGCCCATGAGGAAGTAGATGCTGCTCATCAGGGAGTTACTCTCGTTGAAGGGGAAATGCAATCGATCATCTTTTTGGCGCACCAGGAGCATGAGGCACAGACCCATCACAAAGTGATGAGTGCGATGAAGCAACGCGGAGAGGAGGAGTTGGCCAAACTCAAAGATATTAACCCATTACCCAAAAGTCTTACCAGGGACCAGATCGGTGCTGTCCACGATGAGGAGATCAGAGTTCTGCTGGGCCAAATCGATTCGAAGGAGGAGAGTAGCGATGAAGATGACTACGATGCATTTTAAAACCACTATTTCTATTAAATTCTAAAGTGGTCTACAAATTTTTATGGGTTTTACTTACTGAAAGTTAAAAAAAATAAAGGAAGGATAATTAAGTAAGTTTTACTGGTAAATTTAGCATATTTTGCTAGTATTTCGAGTGATTGAATTTGAAAATAGCATTTTCTAGGACAAAATGAAGGAAGGGATATATATCTTTCATATAAAGTTTGGCGTTGAAGGGTCAAATTCATTTACAAATTAAATTACAATCAAAATAAAATCTTGACAACTAATTATGACATAATCTTTGGATTACAGTGCTTGTTTAATGCCTGACCAATATTTGATGTTTAGACCCAAAATTCAGAAACACAGGGGCTTATAGGGATTTATGTACGAACAATGGGGGTGGTATAAATAATAAAGCGACTAGTGGCAATTACGATGATGATGATAAGGAGAAATAGGCAAACAGGCAAGGTCTCGTGTGCATCTTGTAAGCCGCATGGCCAATTGTCATAATTTATGCAACAAGGAGCCCGAAAAAGCCAAGCAGTCAACGTTTTGTCCCCCACTGAAACTTTAATTAAGTTCAACTTATCTATGCCTTACACATGAGACTTTCCTTCTCTTTCACTCCCCATCTCGCCTTCTCTCTCTCTTCACGCGTAAGCCAGAAAGCGCTCTCGAATATGCAAATGAATGTGGCACTGGCACGTCAAATGTGGCTTTACACCCGCACACTCGCCCACACAAATACTGTGGCACCTTGGGGAACATGCATTTTGGTCATGTTTACAATGTCAGCTAGGATAACACACTGCGGATTGCATTCGAGTGTGTGAGTGTGACTGTGGGCTGCCGAGCTTTTACACTGGGAAGAATGTACATAAAGTTCGGATAGAAAGTTGTGATAAAAAAATGTGCTGTATAAAATACAAATTGCATTTGAGATTTATATAAGACACCTTGATAAAATATAAATTTAATGAATTTATTTAAAAGTTTAAAATTCAAGATTTCTTGTTCTTTATATGGTTTTTAATGTTTCCTAAGCAATACTAGAAAATTATATGAGCTGTAATAAACATGTTATAAATATTTTTCATTTGAAAAAAAATGAAAATACTAAATATTTAGAATGGAAATTTAAAAAATTGGTAGTTTGATTTTATACGAAAAGTGCAATTAATTTCTCGCAGTGTCTAAGCAATGTCAGCGAATTAGGCCAAGAGAGGGGTCGCTGAGAGAGCGCTGGCTGCCATCAGCTGTTTGCAACGCCCACGCACAGCTGAGCGGTAAAGCGGGAGAGCGAGCTTTTTGGCCAGAGCGCAGCGCTCAGCTGGGAGCGGGATGTCCTTTCGGCTCGTAGGACTCGTTGCTCGGCTCTGGGGCAATCGGCAATTCTTTACCTGGTTGGGCTTCGTCCTGGCTTTGTTTACATGCCTTCAGCCGCTCCAGCTTTTGCCTGCTCCTGCTCCTCGGCTCCTCCGATCCCGCCTGCACTGCAGGACGAGGACGAGGACGAGCGAGCGACCCACTTCGGGGCGGTGGCGACCGGGCCAGCCAAGCCAAGCCAGGCCAGGCAGGCCAGGCGCTTTCAATTTCGTTCAACATGAATCCTGAACTGAGGACACTGAGTCCTGGAAACGAGTCCGATTCGAAAACGAGCCATCCATCGGCTGCGGACTCGGCGCTCGCTTTCAATTTCGCCTCGTTATTCGTTGGTGGCCGTTGGGCGGCCTCAGTCGTGTTTTTGTTGTGCCCGTTCGCGCGTGTCCTGCTGGCTGCCTGCCGTGTCCTGTCTCCTGTCTGCTGGCTCTCCGTCGACAGCCCAGCACACTACAGCAGAGCTCGGGAGCTGCAGTTCGCCACGCCACGCGTCCGCGCCTATAAAATATGAATTTCTACCATTTTTCTACTCGTCGGTAGCACTAAAATAAAATAAAATAATAATAATAATTATAGAGAAAAAAATAAACGCGAATCGCAAAGGAAACGGAAACGGAAAAGGGAAAACTTGGGAAAACTTAGGACTAACGCCCACGCCCGAGAAAATGTTTGTGTGCGAAGAATGCGGTTAATAATTGATTCGGTTCCCAACTGGCTGCGGCGAAGGGAGTTTTCGTTTTCGTGCAGAATAAATAATGCAAAAATTGCAGTGCAAATGTAATATGGAATTACAATCACAACCGTATCAAGGTGACCACAACAATCCGAGTCCAAACACGAGTCCGATCGGCAGGCATGTAATTGTCACTCCGACGTCGCTGGGCGGTCCTGGATTTTGTCATTGTCCACCAGTCGTCTCCTCTTGCAGGTAAGGAAATCCACAAAGGAGCTGCGATTCATCGAAGGAGTCCAAGGAGCACGGCGGCGTCGCTTGAGTGACAACTGCAAATATGCAAAACTAACGCAAACAACAACACTCAATATCAATACCGAATCAATCAATAATGAAAAGGAAAGCGATTGAAAGCAGAACCTTTTAAAATCCACCGTCAATTACTGAGATTGGCATGTGTGCATTACAAAGCAAAATACAAGGGCCGACGAATTAAATATTTAAATGCATAATATAAATATGGCGACCCACTTATAAATTCAAATTCAATTATACATAAAATGGCATTTCAAACAGGTTCAATTATAACACATTAAACAAACAAAAAATAAACGATTTTTATAATCGCGTTCAAATATATATGAATTCTGCATATTAATTGCAATAACGATATTTATTCAACAATTATGTTGTAAAAGAAATTTTCCCATTAAAATATAATATAAAACTGTTAAGTAAATTATTGATCAAATGAATCACAGTCAACTACTTATTTATTATTGATATTAAACAACAAAATGTTTTTAAATATGAAACAATAAAATAAAAAATTAAATATAACTCAATATAAATACATAATGAAAATGTAATTAAATGCATATCAAATGTCAATTTAATTAAACAAAATAATTAATCGTGATTATAGGCAAGGTTTTTTTAAACATATTTTCAAATTTCATTTTAATTAAACCTAATGCACTTCCTTTATAAATCTTAAATATTTATTCAATGCTTAAAATACAAAATACAATAATTAAAAACTAAAAGAAAACCATAACCAATTATTAATTTTGCTAACAATAATAAATAAGTTTCTAAAATAATTGAATAATGTAGTCAACTGACAAACTGAAGGGAACAAAAGAGCAATCTGCGAATGCCAATCCAAAAAGGGCCTTATATAACCGAAATAATTCATAACGCATAAATAATGATAAATTGAATTGCGGATAAGTAATAATAAACGGAAACCTGAGACCTGCGAAAAGAAGTCAGGCAAACAATCGGGCCAAAAAAGGGAAGAATGTCCATAAGTATATACAGCTGCTAACAATAAGTAACCAAACACAATTCAGCGAGACAGCATGAAAAATGATAATGACAGCCGCCGCAAACCAAACGTGAAAAGTGATTATGTATACGTTTCTATCAGATACATATCTGCATATATCGTAATAATATTAGGTTGATTGATGCAACCGAGCGGTTTATTCGGGGCTAAAATATTAATTGAAGTGTGTGTTGTGATTTTCGTGTGCCCATAAATTACAGGTCCTTAGGAACTTGCTGCTCTTGTTTACCTGTAATGTGCTGCTAATTTGTTGCCACAGGAGCGTTACTCATTTCCGAGCAATTACATTAACGCCACAATCGTTTTAATTAGGCCACTTTCGCACATGCAGACAGTGGGCAACGAAAGTATCTGCACGGCTCGGCTCGCATCTTGAAAAATATGAAAATGAAAATGGAAAAATGCAAATGGAAAGTTTCCCTTGCCCATTTTCGCTTTTGGCACTGGCGTCGTCATCGTCGTCGTTGTCTGCCAGTCGAGACAACTTTGTTCAGGTGTTGTTGGTTGTTTGCGGCACACGTTTCTCGTGTTTTCACTGGAGTGCTGAGGGTTGCTCGGGGCGATCCCACCTTTGACCTTTCGTAGTTTGTTTTTGGCAAGCAACGCAGCCACAAAGGATATGATATAATTTTCAAAATATATCATATTATATTAAGACATTTACGAGCACTCAAATCTGTATAAAACGAAGGGAACAAGCTTACATTTCTTTTTGAATATCTTTAAAATATACATATATTTTGTTCTGTGAATTTCTGATCTTGCCATAAAATATTATGGGTATTGAATTATCGGGATCCTAGTTCCACCAGTATATTGAATATAAAAATAGAGAATCAATAGATAAATTATATCAATATGAATGAGGAAAAAACATGTAAGCATTATTTATAATATTCATTGCCTATTACAGAAATCAGATCATGTCAAAAGTGTATAGGCTAAAAATGTGAAAATGTACATATGTAAAATGTGAATAGTGATATATTTATGGATTTTAAATTCTTGTTTTAGATAAAAACAGATATAATTAAAAATATTTTAGAAATTCGAAGTTTTTGAGCATCTAAAAAATCTTTCTAAAAACATTCATTTCTAGTTTTCTCTGCGGAAGCGGTAATTTTATAATTTAGAGGTGCCCAACTGACTTTTCCACCTGAGTTCATTTAGTTTCCTATGCTGGGCCAAGGACCTTCTTCTTCTTCTTCTTCGCTCTCCCAGTTGACCTTCAGGGAGCGTTTTGGCCCGCTTTCGCCCACATTAGCCTGGTTAGTTACCTTACCTTTCGTGCCAGGCAACAATTTTTCAAAATTCAGTTTTAGCTTAGCTAAGGAAGCGAAAGTAGTGCAAAGTGGCCAACAACCGGCAAGCAGCAAACGCATACGAATTAAATGTGGGCAGGAATGAGGCCCAAATGGGTGGATCTGCTTGGCACTCATCGCACAGGCTGCCATCGGCGAACGTGGCCATAATTCAAACGACGCGCAAACTACTTAATGTTATTAGATATGTCTTCTCGGTTTTCCCAGCCCCCTAGCCACGCCCCCACTGCAGCCGTGGGGGCTGGGAAAACTTTTGCACGGATTTTCGAACAGTGTATGTGCGCTTGTGTCGGCCAAGTTTATGCTGATGTTGTTGATTACATCTGCCGCTCCTGTGGTCGGCCGCCTTTTGGCCTCGTCCTTTCATCCTTCCCCCTTCCACCAGCCCAACACGGCTCCTTTTTCTTTTTAATTTTTTGTGTCCTCAACTTTCCCTCGTTGACATTTCGTTTTCAGCATTTTTCATGTGAGCCAGTTTGTGCGTATTTTGCCTTTTTTCCGCTTTTTTCTGGGCCATTCCTGGGCCTGTCTAGCTGCAGGTGCTGCATTTAAAATGAAATATGGCCGTCTTTTTTGCGGTCGAGATAAATGCGGCTCAGTTTGTTTGCTCCTGCGTTTTCTGCTGGCTAACTTATTAGATTTGTTACCCTGTCGCATTTCGCTCTATGCAAGTGGTTCGCCATCTCGTTTACTTTCCGACAGTTGACGTTTGTTTTTCTGGACTTACAACGGAGTTTATTTACTTGCTCGGAGAAGAGAAAAATCTTTGGTTCCGAAAATAACGAAAATAAATTGCCATTTGACTTGAGTAAGAGTTTAACATTACCTCAAGGAAAGTAGTATTACCTATGAAAAAATACATTTGAGATAGGAAAATTACTATAAAAAATTACAAATATTGCGATATTTATTTTCAAAATAAATTATAAAATTGCCTAAAAGTATGCAATACCAAAATTAAGGTGTAAACAAATTGTTGCATACTTTCAGACACCTTTTTTCTGAGATTTTCATAGTGATTTCTGTGGCGTGTTTTGATTATTAAGCATTCTGGCAAAATATTCTTAAAACTAACAAAAATTCACTCTATTCTTTTTTTGGTAACACATTTGTTTTAAAAAAAATGTCAAAATAAATTAGTCTTTTCGCTAGTTTTGTAGAATCTTGAAAGCTTATTCTCATTTGCATTGTAACAAAACTATCTACGCCAGGTTTGAGTTATCCTTGGCGCCCATTCCCAAGATTTCAATTAGCCGAAGAGGCAGCCAATCAGGCAATGTGCGCCACTTAAAACTTTTAGCCAACTTGGAGGGTCAGTGGAGTGCTGTTACCAATTTGGCGATGAAATGGGGGCTTATAGGGAATCATGAACCGGAACGCAGTTCCAGACAACTTGGCAGCGGAATGCAATTCTGTTATTCGTGGATTTCCACACGAGCCGTGAATAAATTGACTAAATTTTCCCCACACACACAGCTCCATCTGCTGCAGTGAAAAATATACGCATTCAGTATTTGTCAGGTTTTCTTGCTGAGATTTTAAGTCGGCGAGATTAAATCGAGAGCCCGAAACAAAAAAGTTTATTTGTATTTGGCAAATTTACGCTTATTGGCGGCTGGAAAGGGGCAAAAGCGGCCACCAGACTTTGGGCCGGTTTAAGGTTGTTTATGGCCCCAGCTTGTGCGGCGATAGGCCTGTCATTTATTAACTCGAATTTGCATTTAATCTGGCAGAAGGGAGAGTATGCGGCCTAAGAAAACATCAGCTAGGACAACAAATTAAGCACAGCAGCAGCAGCAGCACATTCGTGCAGCCCGATCTTAAAGATATTCAAGGGCACACAGATTTATCAAGATCTGGGCCAAATTCCGGCTAACCCTTAGCACTCGAAAGCCGAAGGAGTAAGTAGCTAATTTGGAGCCGGCAGAGAAACTGTTGAGAAACCCCGTAAATTATGGGGGCCTTCTGATTTGCCAGCACACTTTTCCATTTGCTTTAACTTTTAAGTGTTGCTTTGTTTCCCAACCAGCCCCCCTCTCTGAGCCTTCAGCTTTCTGGGCCTCCATCTGTAGCCTCCTTGTAAAAGGACCTCAGACTCAGACTCGCTCGACGAGCTGTTGACATTGTGTGCGGTTATTGCTGTTGTTGTGCGCCAGGAAGCAAACACTCTACGCCTACTTAGGCAGCTTTTTCGCCTCCTTCGTCCTTTGGCGCTTTGCTTTGCTGATGCTTTGTTTCCCAACCTGGAGGCTGCAGTTGCTCGAGTAGCTCGAGTCCTCGAAAAATGCCTGCCAGGGTCATTTGTTCATTTGCATTCGCTAGACTTGCATCTTTTATGCATTTAGCATTCGGAAAACTCTTTGTCCCTCCACCTAAAATTCCGCTTTAAAATAATTAAAAAATGTGACGCAAATGCAAATGCAAATGCAAATTCGAATGCAAATGAAAGAGGGACGCTGCTGAGCAAGTGTGTCCGCTTGTCAAAGCGAATTGGCATGTGTCGTGGCAAAAGTCTAAAACTAATTGGGTTATGTCCTCCCCAGACGCTCGTTGTCAGCCGAGCTCAGTCCGGCCGAGCTCATCTCATCTCAAACAATCCCATCGCCCATGACGTTGATGGCTCTTAAACTGCTCTTCATTTGCAGCAGCACCACCATCACACACTCACAGCCGAACAAAAGTGGCAACAAGGAGGGGATACAAATCTAAGCCCTAACATTCAGCTGTTTATGGGCTTTGCAACTGCAATCTACGAGAACAACAAGACTCACAGACACTGATTCCGCGTTCGTGCTCCGGATTTCGGCTACCTGTGTCCATCCCATCCTCCATCCTCCACTGGCCTGCATAATTTAGCAGGCTGTTAGCCCAAGCCCCAGTTGGCCAAATTTCTTGTTACCAATATTGTTCTGTGGTCGATATATTGGACAATGCCATCTGACAGCTAAATGGAACTTGTTTTGGGTATATGTTAATGTGGTTTTCGGAATTTCAATAATACGTTAATTACTTTAATCCCAGATTGAAATATTTCAAAAGCAATTTATTGGATTTCATGTGAAAATATTTAAGAGAAGCGTTCGTATTTTATGGAAGGATTCTTGGTTAAATATTTTATATGTAGAGACTTAAGAGAAACATTCTTATTATTTTTAAAAGGAGACTTGTTATAATCTTTAAAAAATACCTTTAAAATTTATTTATAATAATTCGTTTACTAACATTTACCGGCAAAATCAACTAATAAAAAATCGTAATTTTAAGAAGGAACGTTGAATAAATAAATTTAAAAGAGCAATACAGTTGATAAAAAATTAAGCAATTTCAGAGTAATTTCGAAAAAACGTCCATAAATATTTTAAAAAATTTAAAATTCATTCACAATAATTCGTATAGCACAATTTACCACTAAAGACTGACATTTTCGAAAAATCAACTAATAAAAAGAATGGCTAAAGCCTTATATTTGTGCGGTTTTTGCATTCCCATTCCGTGGTTAACCATTCGCTTGATCAGACCGATTTCCCCCTGAAAGGCGCGATGTCAACAATGTGTTTTGTGCATGTTACATTTTCCATTTCCCGCTTGCATTTGCATAACGCGTTGCTCTTCCGATTTTCACCTGGCAGCATGGCTGGCTGTCTGTCTGGCTGACTGGCCTGTCACAGCCACCTGTCATTGTCATGGGGTCGAGGGATAGGAAAGGGAATGGGAATGGGAATGTTAACGGGCGACAAGTTGAGTAGATAACAATGACAATGACGGGCTGGGGTCCTCGTTGTTGCCATTCGATGTATTTACCCAACCATATTTGTATATCACAGAAGTGACTCTATCCGACATACCTCCCCCTTTCCACTCTATAGAAATACACAAACACAGACACACCTCAATAAACAACGGCAATAATGGGCTGTTATCATTGAGGCGGGGCCCGAAAAGGGGGCGGGGCCCTTTGTTTTGTGTGATTTGATTGTGTGACTAGGGCACAAGTCACAAGTAACCGCCCCCTGTGGTGCGTTGAATCAACAAGTCCCTAACTTATTATTTAAGGGAACGAGGCGAACCGACGAAAATCAATCATACGCCAAGTGTGTCAATATGTCAGGCACTTTGTGCTGACCCAAGCATTGTCTTTCGGTGATTTTAATATATATATATTATATCATTTGGCCCTGGGATCAGGTTGTCTAAACAAAGCTAACCTCAATTTTCTGGCCCTTCTCGTTGTTTTTTGCTTTATTTGCTGTTTTTGCTACTTTTCTCGGCACACAAAAAGGGGCGGACAAAGCCTCCTTCAAACAAACTGACCCCAATACAGGGAAAACAATAAATTGCGAAACGGTTGGAGAATGCAAAGATGCAAAAATAAATTCAGAGACTTCGACACCCGCACACAAAGAGGTCAGCTGAGTAATGCGGCGAGTGCCTGAGAGATGGCGAAATAACAAAATAGCAGAAAATGGCAGTGCAAGTTGCAACTTGCAAGTTTCGAGTGGGGATGGTCCGCGTTTAGGGGCAAACTTCCTTCGGCTAGAACCTGAACAGGCCAGCCGTGATATTTTATGGACTGTGAGGGGCAGCCCGGCTAGTAAATAAAAAGTTGCCATTATAATTTTGAACCACCAGGGGGACAGCTGAAAACGGAATAGGGAAAGATAAATAGTCGACGCGAGAAAAAAAAGGAAGTTGCTTTCGCTTAGTCAGAAGTCAACTGCAATTGTAATAAAGAAGTATCTCTAGCTTTTACCGAAAAGAAAAAATATAATAATAAATTTAACTAAATTAGGAAGCCAAATTCATTATAATTGTAATTTAAACCGGAGGCTTAAAGTATTTGGCTAAGAAATTTTTTTTATTATTTATTTAAAACATTTTTCTTACGTTTTTCCTAAATTATGTATTAAATAAAACATTACAAGTTAACTTTGTAACTTCCACAATAAATGTTATCCTAATAACTGTACCCAAAAAAAACCTGATATAAAACGATGATTGATTTAATGTTATATGGTATCAATTATGACTTGATATGCGGGCACCTCAATTCGATATGCGCAAAATGTAAGCAACAGGCGCCAGTTCGAATTTTGAATGTGTCTTTCCCCCTCCCACTCATCTCGCTCTATTTCGAATTGAGAGAGTTGGTAGTTCTCGCTACCACTCATTTAATTTAAGTCGCCACAATGCTTCTTCCTCTCTTTTTCGAAGTCTGAGAATCTCCAAGAGAGAGATTTCGGTAAAAAAGATATGCGTATGCAATACCAGAAATTAACCATGCGCATGTCGATTTGACCGCGACGTGTTTGTTTTGTGTGATGATATATTCGTATAACAAAGTTCCTTATTTCCTTTATTACTAAAAATATTTTGCCATGGGTAAATGGCCCTGGGAAACAAAACTATGTCTTTAAAGCTTAAAAGTTTCATACTAGCACTTAAGTACTCACGCTGTTGCATAGGAGCGTCAAATGGGATTCCACTCAACCGCCGCTGAAATCCCCTGGCAGTGCGAGGTCTTTGTGAATGCAGTCATTAAGCGGCACCATAAAAAGCAATAAACACGACGGGCTTCACATGCAGTTTATGTCATTTGCAACGGGCTCCTGCGCTTCAAGCGGACCAAATGGTCTCGACTAGGGCCCAAGTCTGGTTTTTTTTCCAGCCATTTCCATGGGCCATCGTAATGGCCAACGGCTACCGACCGGCCAACAACTCCAGCTCAAAACCACTCGGCCACTTTATTGAAGTTTTTCCTAGCCATTGCATTCGCCTCTTTTTCTGGACTACCCCCTTTTTGTAATTTATGAGCCAGGGAGGTGGAAATGGCCAGTCCTTTAGTCCTGTAGTCCTGCTGCCTGCGGTGCATCGGTGGGCTTGGGGTACTTTGTCTTAATCCGAGGCTCATTCTACGCAACATTGCGTTCGTCCGGCTTTTATGGCTTCAATTAAGCGGAAATTATGCCGTATGGTCAAATTACGTATACGCCAGGTTGGTTTCAGCCGGAGCGTAATTTAGAAACTGGAGTTGGGAGCTCTAAAACAATAGTTTTAGGCGTCCAAAATGTTCCACTTAAAATCTGAAATATCCATTATGAATCCTTATCTCCCCTTCAACCGTTCAAGCAGCAGTTCAAGTTCACCCATCGTTATAAACTGACAAGCTACCCATTGCGAGTGTCAGAGAACTCCCTGAACTTTCTCTGACATGCAGTTCTCCAATGAGTTTTCAGACATTTTGGGCAAGTGTCTGATGCCAAGGCGGCGACCCCTGCACGTCAGTCAGTGAGTCAAGCACACGAGCCTGGTGTCAGTTAGTTCGCCTAACACTTTAATTAAAAATCCGAAAACTGAAATCTGAAATCTGAACAAAAGAAGCAGAATCCAAAGTTATGAATGCTCCGAACGAAAAGTGCCGAGGAGGCATAACTAGACAGCCTGCTAAATGGAGGAACGAGGACAGTTTTGTGGATGGGTGACTCTGGCTTTTCTTATTAGACAGTAAAAGTGAATCGCAATCGAATTGAGATGGAGATGGAGGGAATATTTTTGCACTTGCCCCACTTATATAAGAAATCAAGCGAATTCCTCTGGCCAAAAATAGGTGAAAGGAAAGGGGGAAATGAAATAGAAATGTTTTCCTCGCACAGCGAACGCGGAAAAACGCTGTGCTTTTTATGGAAATTGAAATCGAAAAAGAATACCGAATAAAAATAAATGTTTATTGGCATTTGCTCTTGCGATAATCAATAATACTTCCGGTTCTGGCTGTCTCCAGCCAAATATTCTGTGCTCGTGTCTATGCAATAAGGCCACATTTGTAGCAAATTATTTTATTGACAAATTTGCGTGGCAATGGCGTTGAAATAGTACGAACTTTCGCCTTATTGAACCACTCGAAAAACGAATATGTTTGCATATGCGTGGGTGGCGCTAAATGTGTAATTGAGATGATATAAAAGCCCATAAGAGACACTAGATGTCAAAATTCATCGATAAAGTGTGGAAAAAGGGGTAAAAAGAATTGGGGATAAGAGCCGTATTTTCGATAATTAGAAACGCGATGTCTTGCATTTTAAAGAGGGGATTAAAAGTGGCGAAAACTTCTGTGGCTCAGTAAATATCGATTGAAAAATAATCTTAATTAATGCTGGTATTAAAGTGCTGTAATTCCGTAGCTTAAGATACACCCCGAAGATAAATATTATGCGAGTGCTCGAAAGCTAACATAAATGCGTTTTCTGTGTTTTTATAGAGCCTCGGGAACAATCCGGGCCTCGTTCACTTCGAGTACATTTAATTAGCAATAAAATCAGTAATTATCCTGCACAAACACGGCTGCAGTGGCCAAAAATAAACCGAAAAGGGGCGTGGCCAAGCGGCCATAAAACGCGAAACAAGCAAAACCCGTTGGCCATGCCACAAAAGTCAGCTTAAAATAAATTTAAATTTTAATTTCAATCTCGGTCTCATTCGGCCGACAGCCCCACACACAAAAGCCAACTGTTTCGGTGGCGGCGGTGAAAGTCTGTTACCCTTACCCCTTATCCTTTTTTTTGTTGGCCACCCCCTCGGCAGCCTCCCAGGAATCCTCCACCCCCTTTCCCGGGAATCCCTGCCACTGCTGCGTAGACAACTTCCAGTGGCGCAGCTGCCATTTCGTGTGTCCGTGTGCAAGTGAGTGCGGTCTGATGGAAGCCATTGGCAGGTCCCTTGGCTTCCTCAAATCCGGCGTACGTCGAGTGAATCTGTCGGTCTGAGCAGGTTGCACATCGGGATACACTGCCATTTCGAGCACCCTCTTTTATATTTCTTAAAAACCCATCTATTTTACTTTTATGATCTTCAGAAAGTTTATTTTGGTAATTGGATTTTTTAAGATCCAAGAAAAACAAAAATAGTCAAGTTTTAAAACCACATCGTAATCTATGATTAACAAAAACAAAAGGATTTTTCGATTAATTTTTGAAAAGATTTTTTGTCTTAAAAATTATTATATCTACACATCGGATTATATGCAAAACGGTATTATTGGTACTTGAAGGGATCTTAGCGAAGATAAAATTATTCTTTTAAAAAAGTCAAAATTAAGTTAAACGAGTTTTGATTTTTTGAAATACATTATATCTTTTATTAAAGATCACATTGAATGAAATATTTAGAATACGTTTTCGCAAATAATCCGATGTCTAATTATACCTAACAAGGAAAACCAAAGTTGTATAAAAACTTTATATATTATTTTATAAAGTTAATCATACAATTTCAAATGCTCTCTTTAGTACTCAATAATATCGTATAATTTTTTCGAATTATGAAAATAAGACCCAAATGATTCCAGAATATGGCCAACAAAATTATTGCGGCTGGGGGATTTCTGAGCGGCTTCATACATATGTATGTATGCTTGCAAGATGAATAAATAAAGCCAAGTGCTTCGCCGCGGTTAATTTCTGCCTTTTACCTTTTGGCTGCCGCTGCTGCTCCCGAGCCTCCACCCCCCATGATATGACGTATACGCCGCGTTGTCTGACACTGAACGGCAGCCTGTTTTGATGCAATGTCTGCTGTGGGCAGTTGGGCCCCTCGATTTGCGTAACCGAGCACATGTTGAGTCATCCACTGGGTGTTTGTGCTCGTATATATGCGATTTAGCGGGCGCTCATAATGATTAAACGTCATTATACTGTAATTAACGAACTTGCTTAATTTGGGTGATTTTATTTTGGATTTCACCTCCCACCTCCGATTAAACTGCTAAAATATAGGACTACTATTATTCTGCAATGCTATCGATTTTCATTGTGGCTTTTCCCCTTTCACCTGCCTGGCTGCAGCATTAATTACTATCATCTAAATTCATATTTCCTGGCCCACAAAGTTGTGGCCCAGTTTGCAGGCAAAATCAACATACATACCTACTTAGGTACAATAGGCGTGTGCTGACCTTTTTGCCCACAAATGGTCAATATGTAAATAGGTTGGCAATTAAAATGCTGGCAGGCTAAATTTTGTTAATTAGCCAAGAAAAAAGAATTTAATTGGCTTTGGGTTTAGCTGCCTTAAAAGCTTTTTACTGTACTGAAAGGAACTAATATTATATTTTATTATTAAATTGACCCTTTTTTCTATGAAGTTTAAATATTTATATTTTTTTAATAGAGCTAACAAAGAAATAAGAAACATAAATAAAAAAATCAAAAAAGAATTGTTTACTTTTTAAATTATTTTCAAAGGGAATCTAAGTCTAATTTATATGAATTTTATTTTAATCTACGTTACTAGAGTTTTAAAAAAATCAGATAAAATTTATATTTTAGTTATTTCAAAGAATAAACAGAATATAGAGAAAACGTGTCTTTAAAACCATTTTAAACAGCAACATTTAAGCGAACTCGTTTGCTATCTGGTGTCCTATTTGTTTCAAATCGTCGTATCTCGTGGCTTGCCATTTTGTTTGTGCCAAACATAAAATAAAATAAAATGCAGAGCCAAGCAACACGTCAGCGTCAGCACATTTGGGCCAACTTTCAAACTACACTGTGAATATTGTCGCGGTGTTTTCACTTTGCAATGTGGGTATATATACCTGGCAACTGGCATTGCTGGCCCCTATAAATGCCTTATATTTTAGCTGCTATTTTACTTTTTGGGGCGTTGCCGCGGCTGAGTTTTAATTAGCCCTGAGTGCGTGCTAGGCTGAGCCAAAAGCCGAACAAATTGTTATATAAACACATACACACGCCCCAACAAAGTGTTTTTCGAGGGCCTAAAACATTGTCGCTAGCAAAGTCAAAGTTGGCCAACACGAAAACTACGCAGGTCACGATGGAACTGTATAGCAAAAAGCCAGTGAAAGCAAGTGAAAAGTCTTGAAATGGCAGCGGAAATGAAATTACGGGAAAGTGGGGAAGTGGGGACGTGCCTGCAGCCCTGAAAAGGAATTTTTTCTGAGCACCGCCCCCTCTTCAGTTCACAGCCCTTTACTCCATGGCAAATGTTAAGGTCCTTAGAACAAAAACTAATAGCAAATTTCAGGCGATGGCCTGCCCTTCTTATTTTGCATTTCTGTTTTGTTCCCCATTTTTGTAATTTGCACGTTTACGCCAAAATGGCATGCCGACGTTAAAGTAGAAGCTAAATATTCATAAAATATGAGAAGAGGAAATTCCGTTAATTTTTATTTGACGTCAAAACATTTAAAGTAGAATTCACAAAATGCCAGTGGGAAATGGAGGATGCATTTATACCGACCAAAAAAGGAATTATGGAATGCAGAGCATTTATATTTCATACTTTATACTCCATCACATTCTTTACGAGCTGTAACTGTCGTTTTAAGACCATCGTAAAACTGATTTTGGCCCGAAAAACTTAAACTTTCATGGCACGAACATGTTAATGAAAATGAAAATAAAAGTCTAGTGAAGAAAGGTTGGGGTCTGAACTTTCAAAGGGAAAGGAAAGTTAGGAAAAACACTGCAACATGTCCTGTGATAAAAATAAAGTTTTCGGACATTTATTCCCAGTTCTTTGATATCTACAATATTTTTATTTGATTTCTCTAAGGTACTAAGTTTTAAAATGAAACAAAATTATTTACAGAGGAAGCCGGTGAGAACTTTGCAATGCAGATGTTTAGGTCTTCATTGATACATATTTAATTTTATTAACATTTCCCTCTCATTTCCAACTCTATACACATTTTGCAGCGCTACTTAGCTTATAAATTGTAATATTTGTGTATATTCTGAATATGGATTAGTCTTAAGTCCGGTTATGCATAATATGTTGTTCACATGTTCCTTGCAGTAAATCCGTCTCTAAACCTAAGTTAAGATAATGCTGTGCAATGAGCAAGTAAGAGCGAGTTCAAAATGGTATCTCGACCAGAGGAAAAAAGCGCGAAAATGTAGCGTAGTGAAGATGATTAGCTGATTTATTCTATGGGTGTATGTTTGCAACAGTTGCGCGTGCTTAAAAGATACAGAAAATAACAGAGAATATTTACCAACACAAAAGTTCACTTCCAAGGCCAAGAACGAATAAAACGAGCAGCTGCAGGAATTCATTAGGAGATCAAAATAAATTCAGAGAAAGTAAGATATTATGAAATATATATATGTGTGTGAGTTTAGAATTTAGACGCTTTTTGATACCCCAAATGGACATTAGCTAGGCAAACGGCAGAATATGCATTGAAAATTTTATAGACAACAACGCAGCTTAGGCAGAACATACATACAGATTATATGCAAACCAAATAATTCGTTTATATTGTCATAATCCCACAAGGAAATCAAGCACAGCTCCGAACTAAGAAAAACATGTCGATGGATACACCCAGACAATACGCCCAAATGTATGCAATTTGATTGTGCAGATAGAATATTTTTTAAATGTTTATAAGCAGAGATTGAAATATTTGTAAAACATATTTTAATAGACACCGAAAACCAAAGGACAAACTTTTTGAAACATATTTTTTTATATACAACAGAGACAAGAGGACGACGGTATAGTTGAACACTGCGAATATGCACAAAACATATATATTTCGGATAACCCTAGCCTAAGTTAAAGTTGTCGCAACACTTTCCGTTTACAAGTTGACAAGTTTACTTTCGATGGTTTCACAACGATTATTTTGAGCCGTTTTTTGTATGCCGTTCGGTTGAAGCTTAAGCAAGTAATCCAAAGTACAATCATTTATGTCAAACAGGACAACACCACAACCACACACCAGAGATATTGGTATTGGGCAGGACAATTCGGATTCCGATTCTAGGATAGAGAAATTGAAGCGTTGTTTTTACAGGGACTAAAAACGAAACACTTTTTGCTAACAAATTTTTTTAAATTCGTTTTACACACGCTTCAGACGGTTGATAGTGGATTTCAGGATAGTTTTCAGTTTGAAAAGACAAGATTTTAAGAGTACAACCACAGAGACATTATAAAATTGAATTAAAGTAAACTTGAGCTTAGGTCTGTCGGCAAAACCACTGCGCAAACGAATGTAATCCCAGATAGAGTTCCCTGTACTTAGTTTGTAACTAGCGGTAAGGCTCCGACCCAAACCCGAACCCCTCCTCCAACCTCCAACCAAGATGTATGCAGCTGCTGGTGGCGCCTCGCTGGCCTCCCGCCAGGCGCGGCAGCGCCAGCGCCAGCAGAAGAAGACCCAACAGCTCCAGGCGAAGCTACATCCACCGAAGGCGGCCGGGGCCGTCGGACTCGTGTCCGATGCCGCCGAGGGCGCCTCCACGCCCACCCGCAGCCAGTCGCGCCAGTTCCACCAGCTGCCCACGAACTATCTGCGTGCCCCGCAGCCCCACGGGCGCAAGCTCAGCGCCACCTACACGACGCAATCGAAGCTCCTACTGCCAATCGAGGAGGGCGACACGCAGTCGGTGCTGCAGCTGCGCATGCACTCCCACGCCCACTCCCACGGCCACGCAGCCACGCACTCCCACTCGCACTCCCACGGTCCGGCGATCTCCGCCCATCATGGTCCCATACAGACTCCCTACCAGCAGTTCGCCTCATCCCACGGACGCGTCTCACCGAAACTGGTGCACCGGCACTCGGGCAGCGGCAGCAGTGCCGCCGGCTTCCATCCGGCGATCTCCGCCGGCCAGCTGCTGCACAAATCGGCGACGGCCACGCTGCCGCTGGTCTCGCACATGGAGGCGGAGGCGCAGGCGGCCGAGTCGCCATCGGCGGTGGCCGGCGTTAAAACGACAGTGACCTCGTTGGAGACGGCGGCAGCCACGCCCACATCTCCGCCGCTGGCCAGCACTTCCGCTGCCGCCGCAATGGCGGCCGAGGCGGAGGCAGAGTTAGCTGGCGCCATGTTTGTTCCCCACCATGATGCCATCATTGTAACGCCGGCCACGCCCATGGCCTCGCCGGGCCACGTGGCCAAGCTGAGGCGTCCCGGGCCCGAGGAGCTCTTCGAGGCGGCTTCGGCTGAAAGGCAGCCCCTAACCGCCGAGGACGAGGAGGAGGAACCAGCGCCGGCACCTGGCCAGCTGGAGCGCAAGTGCAGTGTCTACAGGATGCGGAGGAGCGATGCCTTCGAGGGGGACACAAGTGGCGGCTTGAAGCGGCAGCTGCGGGAGCTGCAGTTCAGCGCGGGAGTCCAGCAGACGCAGTACGAACCCCTGCTCGCCGATGAGCCGCAGCTGATCTTCAAGGGACTCGGGGTCAATGGGCGCAAGATGCAGATATGCGCCTACTGCGAGGAGGGCATCTGCGTGTGCGAGCACCTCGAGGTAATTCCGGCCCCTGTCTCCCGAATCCCGATGCTTACTGTGATCCCAAGAGACCAACAACCCCCCTCCTTAATTTTTGGACTATGCTTGCTTGTATGTCTACTGCATGCTATATAATTGTAATTGTATTATCCTTGTATGAGTATGAGTGTTATCCTTTTACGAGCGTTGTGAGTATGTATGTTTCTCTGAGTGTCGATACAGAAAATATGGATAGTGGTTTATTAAATCCTTTATTAAATGAATATTTTTATGCGGAGTTTTAGGACATCGATTTTTAACACCTTATGGATTAGGTATGGACTTCCATTGTACGTACATACATACGTAAAAAGAAGCTGTTGAGGGGTTTTAGCCACAATATTTACTTACTTAATGGCTTACGTCATTTGTATACCCACCTCTATCTGCATTATAATATTTGTATGTTGTGGCATTTATGTATTCCGTTTCTGGTTTGAGTTACTTTTGGTTCCCTCGGGATTTCTTATATGTGATGTGTAATATTTAACTCTTACCTTTTTAAATTTGAACTTTTTCTTTTAATTATTGAAAGAATTAATTTGAAAAACACTAGTTATCGGCTTCAATCTAGATGTCTACTATTAATGAATATTTTTTTTTTATATTTGTCGACAACAATTTTAAAAAATTTGTCGGATAGGGGGTTTAAGTATTTGTTTTACCATTTTACTAATTTTTAAAGCAGGCACAACTTTTTGGAGATAAGCCAAAATGACTGTTTTAATATTTTAAGCTCAAAGAGTTATTGCGAATCTCTTTAAATGGCAATATGTTTGTTGGTATTTGGCATTTAAACATTATGCATCGTTTATATTAAGACCAATAATGTCGAAACAATGGCGAAACACTTTAAATTGTCTGTCGGGTTTCTGCCATTGCGAACAATAATTTGGTATACTTAGCTGATTATACTATTTTTTGTAAAGCTTTTAAGTCATAATTATAGAAATAGATGGGTATTACTGGGTTTAAAAGTGTTCACAATGGCTTTGTCACTCCTGTATCTTTGTGTTTACCAAATTCACTACGTTTTATGGACCTCAACCATAGGGAGCTTCATGTCCCTTTGCCCAGTTGAACTAAGAAAGTATCTTTAAAACCAATTTACAACGCAGTCATGATAGAGAGTATGTTTTGTTTGTCGAACAATACCAAAATTTAAAATATTCAATCTGGGCCATGCAAGGGGCTTTGACAATCCACACACCCACACATTTTATAATGCTATACGTATGGCATCTCTAATAAGGACAAGTAGCTTTTGGCAGGTCCGTGCAGCTTTCCTCTCGACTAGCCCCATTTTGAGGCGATGTTGCCATAACGGCGGCATCGACAGGGAAAATGATGGTGGAACCAGGAGGAGAAGGCAACGACAACGACGACTACGACTGCAAGTGCATGCATAACAACAATCCGAGAATCGGAAGCGCATAATGTGCCTTTGTATCGGCCTGATAATGCCCTGGCCGACAAAAAAAAAGCTTGGCAGGCCCAGTACGCCCACCACTCCCCCAGCTTTTCCTTGTTTTTCCCGCCAGGTCATCACCTCCCCCAACTGGCGCCGTTTGCCAAATGTTGTGTAAAAGGCTAATGGCAACACTGAATGTGTGCCATAAATGTGCAAGGTGGCAGCAGAAGCGGCAGCGACTTAAAGTTTCCTCCTCCTTAAAGTTGCCACAGAGCTCTCATTTCGGTTTTCTCAGTTCTCGGATCACGACTCACTAATGGGCTCGGGATGAGAGGCGGTAAATTAAAAAACTTAACACTGCGCTATTATTTGACTTGCATAAGCAGCGAATACGTCTTTATGCGGAATAGAGCACAAAACTTGCACAAATTAAACAAAACGTGCGCACAAAAGAAAATCTCTGTAAGCCGGAGATTCGAAGACGGAAGCGCCAGGCGAAAAGAGGGAAAACCAAGTCCACAGAAAGCGTTTCAACAAAACAAATAAATTTCACTGAATCGACACAGCTATTCTCATTAGCTGTTGTAGAGCAATTGTTGAACCATATTTAATACAAGTGAATGGAAATAGTAATCTACTCAAAAAAAAAACGCCGGGATCAAATCAATATGCGCATGGTAGATTTCTGGTATTTATGGTATTTATGCAATACTGGTAAAATAAATAGTAAATAATATAATTTTGCAGATTTCTCTCTCTCGGAGATTTTCTGACTTCGAAAATGAGAGGAAGAAGCAATATGGCGACTTAAATTACGTGAGTGGGAGCGAGAAGAACAAACTCTCTCAAATCGAAATAAAGCGAGATAGCGCTATTTTAAATTTTGAAGTCATAACACTGAGTGAAATAAAGAAAACTAAAATGGGAGCAAATATCTAGGGATATTTTAGGGATAAGTAGTCCCATTTTAGGCATTTCTCAAAATAGTTCAGCTTTATAATAAGCTTAAGGTTTATGTGAGCGATAAGATGATCGCACCTCTGAGAACTTAGTGGAAGCTCACATCGGCATTAAGTCTACTTGGTACCTAATGTTCTCGACCAGAACAGAGTGTACAAAAAATTAAAGAGCCAAAGAGATTGTACAAAAAGCGAAGAAAGTAAACAGCAAAAGCGGCTGAAATTTATTATATTCCCTGGAAGTGGAACTGTGGAGCCCACGCCAGCGTCATTTCTAGCCTTCTTCTCTGCCACTCGAATCGCTAAGAGAGACATGGACTTTTCTATGGGCATGTGTATGCGTTTCCGCGTATATGTATATACGTGTGGCTGTATGCATTCCCGAGCGCCTCGTGCACAAAAACAACAGCTAGTAAATTAGCTGGAAAATAGAGAAAAAAGTGTGCGGCAAAATGGCGGACGCCAGAAATGCGAAAAAATATCATCATCGCCATTTGTTCCGCCGCCCACACCGCCGCTTTTCCCACTCCCCCTGAAAAGCCGTGGAATGAAAATGGGCGAAAGACTTGTAATAAAGGTGGAAATAAACGTGCCACGGTCGCCGGGGGTTTTCGCAGGGGGGTTGTCTAGAATTTATGAATAAGCAAAATGGCGACATTGAGATAAATAACTGCATTAGCATTAATTGCCCACTGCAAATGTTAGTGTGAGTCTATCGCAGCGAATTTAGAACAGATTTAGTGGCAGCGTTTTGTAAAATAAGTGCAGAGATGGGAACACAATTTGGTATCAACAAATCTGGGTTATACATATAAAACCAATAAATAAAATCTAAAAATATATATCTGATATTTTTGTTTAAACAAAAAGTATTCAAAAAATAACCATTTAATCGATCAGTTTATAATTCCGGCCAAAAAGATTTTAAGCTTCCATTTCACGGCTTTAAACATTTTCTATGCCATCCCAATTTGATCGCTCAATTATCTAGCTTGGAGAACGTTCCATATTAATTGAAAATCCATGTCAAGGCCAGACTGTTAGCTCTTTGGACCAATCAGAGATTCGAGGCCGTTCGATTGTGATTATTTCAGTTTGATGAATCAAATCGCTTACGCCCAGATGAACAAGATGCCTTGATTTACAGCCAGCTGCCAGCAAGTCTTCGTCGTCGTCGTCGTAGTCGTAGTCGTAATTTAATTTCCAATTACACGAGATGTCTGCCAAAAAGTGCGACGCTGGCGATTGTTGCTGCCTCAGAATGCAGCCTCGATAATTACTCAAACTGTCGCCCGGATCCGGCGCCAGTGGGCAAAGGGGAGCGGAGACATCCTCTTGGCCCATTTTTCCCAATTCTCGGCGGTTGCCTGGTAATTGTTTGTCAGGCACGTCGGTCCTGGCCAGTTCTCGTAATTGTAACTGACATATTGCCAGTGCACAGCCTCAGTTTCCCCAAAGCCATCGCGCAAATACAGTGGTAATCATCCTTGTGGGCAGAAAAAAGAAGAAACCATCGACAGTTTCTTGTTTATGGCATACTTTGTGGTGGCTTCATTGAATTATTGTTGCATAATTCATTCTCATTCAAAAGGGAGAAAGTAAGAAACTCTTCTCGTTTATTACATAGCCGCATTTAAATTAATTTTCGATTTTGGTCGATTTTCGATGCTTTTTTCTCTGTTGGCTCGTCCATCCATTGAGCCAACATTTATCTTCGAAGTTTCGCCAGCGTTGTTGTTGATTGTTGCCACTGCCATCGACAATAAAAATCATTTAAAAAGACACAAATTACTCTGCACAATGTGCGCAGCTCCAAAATTGCTGGGACAGCTTTATGGCCGGAGTCCCAAGGGGGCATTTACTACAGTAAAATTGGAAAACGGGATTTATACACAGTGGAGCGGAGTGGAGCTATGTATATAAATGCATTTATTTTTCATTCATTTAACTGAGCCACAAATTGGGCAATATTTAAATAACTATTTATAATACCTATCGTGGTTGTTAAGGCGTAAACATTAAAAGAGTATCATAGGATTTCATTTAAAACTAAAGTGTTCTAATTATTTTTCATAAAAATTAAACGAATTTTGGTTCTGAAACCATTTACAAAAGGGTCTAAAAGTATGCAATGAAATTTGAAACGTATTGTTGCATACTTTTAGACATATTAATAAGCGATTTTAAAACTACTGATTTTTTTTTCCTTTTTATAAATGAAAAAATGTATAGCAATTGATCTCTAAAATTAAAAAATAGTAAGTAATTTAAACCCTATAAATAATGCACCACAAACCAGGTGTCAATGAAGCGTGCCCCCGCAGTGAAACAGCTCAATAACTTATGCTCAATTAACGCTGGTTAGCGGTTGGCCAGGCTCTGGTAAATTTACCAGCCAATTTCGAGCGAATAGCAAACAGCGGGCACGCAGACACACACTCAGTCGCCTCGATGGCTGTCAACAATCAAATAACATGACTCTCAACGAGGACAGTTGCCATTTCTCACGGCATGTGGCATATGCAAATTCCGGTTCCTCATCGAGGGGCGCCTCGTTCGCCTTTAATTACCTGCAGACAAGGCGCCCGTCGAGATAGCCAGGTGAACAAGTCAGCGGGCGTTGTGCCAAAAACTCGCCAGCCAGAGGGTTTCGGCATTCACATTAATTAACCCGAGATATATGCACTCACTAGTGTGCTAGTGTTCTACTGTTCCACCTGAGCAACAGTCGATTTTGGGGCCATGTGGTTGGCTACTTGGTTGCGGTTTTATGGGCTACTTTCGTGCCACCTGCCTACCATCCTACTGATTTGAGGGGCCTAGCTGCATTTTCAGCTGGCGTCGAAATGTGAAAGTTGAATTTCCATAAGTTCAAACCGTATAATGTTCTATAATAGACGGCAATAAGGAAAGGTTAAGGGTAAATCAGATGATTTTTAATAGCGGAAATGGGATTCATATAACGATTGCATTTGTACTGATAAAATAAGGGGTATTATTTATCGTTACTAAAATACTACAAATAAAAATAAGCAATTTATTCTTTTTTGCCCTTCGATTAAGCTTTAAAATCTCTATAAAATGTCAAGTAATTCTATTGCGTGTATTAATAGGATTTCCCCAGCTGTAATGCCTTCGGCGTGTAATTGATGACATTTTATAATTGAAAGTGTCAGGTTAAACTATTATCGACCATCTATCATTGGAGTGCTGATGAAATTGAAGTGCCCTTGGGATAAATCTTTTGGCTATCCGCTTAACCTTATCCGCAGAGCTTTATAAATTTCCGTGTAATGCACTCGACACAATTGGCCATAAAATGCATGGTACTCGGCAGACAATTTCTCACAAAAGAATAGGGCAATTCAGTGTTAATGAAATTTACAGCAAACCGTCATATATTATTTCCACTCTTCCGAAACCCATTGTCCTTCTTCCAACCCATCCTTTCCTCTATATATGTATGTACGAATCTCTTTGGCAAAATCATGGCGCACAAATTAATTTTCATAGTATACTTTTTATGCGCTTATGTTGTCAGCATGACATTGTTGCTGCCGCTTTTGGCGACTAGCTGCCAAATAGCAACATGTGTAGCAATAGCGAAACGCACACAGGCACAGGGCGCACACATTGCGAGTGATTGCGAGTGTGTGTGTGCTGCGTCTGTGTTTAATTGCGAAAATGTAGCAATCTTTTAGGCGTTGCAACCAGTCAGTCGGAGTCAGCCAGCCAGCTTTTGTTATGTCAGCTGCGCCTGTGTCATGTTTTTCTCCATTAACGACCACGAGGTCTGCATTGTATGGATCTGGGTGCACAGTTGGGGTCACATCAGTAGTCGTTTAAAGAAGAAATTGAAACGAATTTTCATTCACAAATGGAATAATTAACATTTCAAAGAGTTATAAAATAGCTGTATTTATTTACTTTGATGTTCGATTTCTTTAGCCTTTATTTCATTGGTTGGAGGTCATTTGTAATTGCCTCAGAATCAGAATATAAATAAATAAAATAAATAAATAGCCTTTATTTCTTTATTACTTTCCCCAATATATTTTTTTCGAAACTTAGGCTATTTCGTCGACCATCTTGCAACGAATAAATAATAATAATAATTATTCTGAGCCACGTGAATACGAAGTAAATGACCTCATTTTAGCCTGGGAAAAATGTGGAAACCTTAAAATTGGTAGTGTCAATATTTGGGATAGTTAAATTATAGTTAAAATAGTTTAAAAACGCACAAAGTGAATAGGGATGGTTCTTGCTAGTGGTAGATCCAAAAAAAATATTTTTTTGCACACTCTTTAAATACCACATTTTCTGTCACTTTACTACTCTCTCACTTACTATATTTATTTTTAAAAATTAAAAAAAAAAATTTTTAAGTTTCTGTAACCCATTGCCCTATATTGCTGCTACCATTTTGAACTCAACTGTATGAAGGGCTTTACAAGCGTGTGGTGGTGTGGCTGCGTCTGAGAGCGTGTGTGGCTCTTGCATGAATCTGTATTTCATTAAAATTTCATCTGCATCGTTCAACGAGTGACTTTTTCCGCTTTGCGCTGTTGAATTATTGAAATTTTCGGTTCGCAGTTGCCAGTTTTGCTTAGGTCGCTGTTCCACTTGCCCAACAAAGGCGAAAAGGCATCCCCGCTGCGGATTTGCATATGAATTCCAGCAGCTGCAGCTCCCGGCTGCCGTAACTTTTCCACGGCCTTCCGCTGCTGCTCGTCTCAACGCAGCCATTTGAATTATGGCATTGCAGGGCAGCAGCCCGGCTTATATGCCATAAATATTTTCTATGTTTGCATTACTCACCAGATTTTTGCAAGTGATTTGCAACGGCCTGGAAACTTTGCACTCGACATGTCTTAACTTTTCAGTCGCGAGGGGCAAGGGCAAGGATCTGAAATTGATTCAAGTCGAAGGCGAAGATGTGCCAGAGTGCACTGGGTGCGATCAAGTGAAGCTATCTTCATAAATGAATAATTTGGTTTATTGACATGGGCTCCATTGTTTGCCGACGGGCTCTCGTTTACATTCATGGCATTGAATCAATAACTTGATAAAACATTTTAAGCCCAGCAGATACTTTAATGAATTGAATTAATAAAATGGCGAGCAAAAACGTTAAACATGAATAAATCAATCAATGATAAATCAAAAGTTACAATCAACACAAAAGTAAATATTATTGTGAATAACATACAATATTTAATTTCTCGGCTATTGTTTAAAGCTTAAATAAATGCACACAGTTATAAAGCGCAGAGCTTAAACCAACTCATTGAATAACCATAATTGAAATCAAAAGTTATTTATCCATTCAACAGCAAACTTTAAATGGAGCCGCAGCAAAGAACACAAAAAATAAAACCCCTGTGCAAATGTATAAAAATTGAGTAAAATAAACGAAAGCCATGAATTGGAAAACTGCAACAATTGTGATATGAACAACTAATAAAATATAAACAAAGACACTTTATCATAATCCAAATCAACGTTAATTAAGCCTCGGAAAATGGCAGCAGCGGACTTTGGAACGAGAAATCAAAATGAGCGTATATTGTGTGGGCTTGACTTTTATATAGCTAGCGATAATGACATTTAGTGCTATCAAAACCAAAAACCAAACCAAACAAGAAAGCTTTAAATATTTTTTCTACTTACTAAAAACTTAAATTAATTGCACCAAATGTGATCGAACCGAAATAAAATATATTGAACAACCAATAAGAGTTACTTCAACAATAAAATTCAACAACGACATTGCCTTCTCTCATTGTAGCCTAAACGAAATTAACTCTAGAACTCAACTTCGTAGCGACTAACGTTAATTACTAGGCTAAGTCGGAATTAACCTAAAACTCGAAGACTTTTCTACGTGCAACATAAGATAAATATAAAAATAAAAATAAAATAAAACTAGGAAATGCATAGACTAAGGCGAGCAATCACTTACCTAAAAATCGCAGTGCG
Source organism: Drosophila lutescens (assembly GCA_037075285.1). Taxonomy (NCBI): domain Eukaryota; kingdom Metazoa; phylum Arthropoda; class Insecta; order Diptera; family Drosophilidae; genus Drosophila; species Drosophila lutescens. Next base: position 289,804 of record JBAMCF010000352.1, read on the forward strand.
ACTACGTTAACGCTGCGCCAACGGCAACGGTCAATTCATAGATATTAATAAATGTTTATAGCTTTCAATGCCAAAATTCAAACGAAAATGAAATCGCCTACGAATACAATGCTGCGTGACGTCAACGCTACGTAGCAAAAGGCCAGGCGTTGCGTTACGCTCCGCTACGTAACGATATATCCATAGCAGAGAGCCCGAGCCCACACATCATCACATTCCCGATATCCGATTTCCGATTCCCGATCTCCACGCCGTGTTGATCCGTTTATGAGCCAGGACCCACAGGACTTCCGCCGCAGGACGAGTCGTCGGCGCAGAAGCAGCCAGAAGCATCATCGCTGGAAACACACAACAACACAACAACGCAACAACAACGACTTAACGGAGCTAGAAAAGCAGCCGACCACTGGCGATCAACGCAGCCCATCCTCAGCCCGCCACTCAGCTGCGCCAGTCACTTTCCAAGGGCTGACGCAGTTTTCCAACCGCAACCACAGCTACAGAAAAAACCCAACAACCACCACAAGAACTACAGCACCACACATCTAGATTTCTGTTTTAGAATCAGAAACAAAAGATAAACAACAAATATTACTCTTTGCTTCTATTTCTATACTCCTCCTCTTTGTGCCTATCAGTACGTTCTCGTAGTTGTTGAGAAAGTTGAGAAAGTAACCGTAACCGGACTGAACGCACGCCCTTTTTGGATGCTGCCCTCACGACTCACGTAACGCCCAGACGTGACATTTAGTTTGGACGTTCGTTTATTAAGCTCCTAACCTGTAACCTGTGTCATCCCATTGATTTCGAACTGTGAACTGTGAACGCAACCGCAACGGATACGCAATACGCAATCACTGACGTGACGCATACGCACCGTTGATCAAACGACACAAGACAAACGAAAAAAAGGAACAGATACAGAAACAGAAACAGAAAAGAACTTTAACCTTAAACCAAAAGAAAAAAAAACAACACCAAGATGCAGGCCGCATTGATGCTAAGATCGAAATCTCGGGTGGCGAGAAGAAGAAAGCTACGAAAATTAGGTGGAAGACTTGAGTTGCCTAGTAATGTAGCAACTAAAGAAATAGCTCCATTTCCTCGTTATCCACCTGAGTCATGGGTAATAATATAAAATACCAAACAAAATACCTAATTAAATTTAAACCACATTCTATGAATCTCTCAGTCTGTCTACTTCTGAATTGAAGAAGAAGTCCCTAAGATCAAAACAATTCAGTAAAGCAAAAGTCTAATCTCTGACCCCCTAAGTACCCAAAAAACTAAAATCGAAGAGCGCAAGTTTCTTAAAAGTCATCAGCTTAAATGAAATTCTAATTTCCAACCCCATTCCAACCCGAAAACCCCCCCGCCCAGTATTACCCAACTATCTGACTATTCTTCCGATCTCTACTTTTCTCTCCCCCTCTCTCTAACTATATCTATATCTACCTGTCCCTTTCTCTATTCGAGCCTCCCCAGTTTCGAGCCCAAGACACAAACTCTCTTTTGATTTAAGAAACGCCCCAGAGTTAACTACCATCAGAGCATTCGTTTTTCCTAAGTAGTGTGGCAACTCTATGCTAGGTTAACTTAATAGAATTCAACTTTTTCTCCATATCTTTACATGATCTTGCAGTTAATTTAGCGTTTGCCCAAACTATCCCCGATTCTAGAACGTAGAGCCGCTTTGGAACGAATTTTGAATTAACTATTAACTCAGTAGAGAACTTTATAATATGCGATATATCCATAGATACTATGTATTTCCAGTCTAAGAGCTCTGCCAGCCAAAAACTAAATGCGCTGTACAACTAACTAGCTTAACCACCTTTATTCAATTCTCAGCAAACTATTAGTGCTTTTGCTCAACTCTCTACCTCTAACTCTATCTCTCTCTATAGCTATCCAACTATCTATCTCTCTGTCTAGCCTTCTGTCTCTATCCCACCAAGTGTAACTTTCTACAAACGCTCTAACCAATTACTATCTGTCTGTCACCCAGTCCCACACTTAGCCTCAACTGTAGTTGAAACATTGCACAGACCCCACCTCCAAGTCGACCCTAACCCCCACTAAGAACCCTGCCCAGCCAATCACCAGCCCCAAGAAAACTCAGACACTTTCGCCTACCTTGCACTTGCTTAAACTCTATGTAACGTATAAATAAAAGTCAGTATAACCAAGACGTGTGTAGTTCTTCACCCACAAATACCACTAACAAATCAGACATATCTAGTGCGCTCTTCCCACTCACACGCTGCACCCTGTTAACTAGTCGAGTAGTACTCAACAGTATCCAAAGCAAGTGCTTCTAACTATTCTTCACTAAACCTAACTCAGATAAACTAAAACCAAAAACGAGCTATGAAATATCAAATACAAATTACCTACATAACAAATATATAAAGCACATCAACTAAATTATAATTTCAAACACATTTATACTTTTTTAGCGACAAAAACACGGATTAATAATTTAGTTTTGAGAAATTGTTTCATGGATCTCGCGTTTCCTCGAGAGTCCACGGATCAAACGGATTGTACACCTTATTTTGCTAAACACGCACTATAAACAACACAACAATTTTCAACTATCCTTTCTTTCACCCACTGTCATTCTTCTCAAAAACTACTATTCTTTCACCCTGTATTTTTCGCCTACCGATAATGCATAAGTTTCACGCAAAAAACACATCACACAAATTATGAGTCTTATGTCTTACATTTTTGATTTCCAACTTTCGCCAATGTCGATGTAATCCGTTAACGAACCGATATCGTTCGCCAATTGCGTAACTAGAAAAACACATACGTGACCACGCCCGTGGTGCCGCCGCCGCCGCCTCCGCCACCGCCGGAAGTAAGTGTTTGGAAAACAAAAAAGAAAAGAAAAATACACTCATTTGCATACCAGTCCAGAAAATATGGAAACCAACCTTTTATTTCCGTTCTATCGTTCGTTCATCACGTGCAAGTGTCTCACGTGTTTCTTTGTATATGTGTAACGTAATGATCACCTGCGTGATTGCCTCCATGCAATTGCGCTGTGCCGCTTACGTTACCGTCTTGCAGTTGGTTGTAATTTGAAAGTACAATGAAAATGCTTGTAAATAATTCACTTGCTTTGCATTTGATCTCTCTTTTCTACCCAACATCCCCAACCCTCTATCCGCTATCTGTCTGCTTCTTGTCTTTCTGTATGCAAACTGTTTTTAATTTTTTTTTTGGTACTTTTTTCGCCTTAGTTCATTTAATTTCGTACTACGCCCAGTACGCATTTGCACATGAAATATTAAAAATATTTTTCTTGGTCTGCATTGGTGTGTGTTTGAGCATTATGCCGAAGCCAATAAAATGTTTTAAATATTTTATTAACTGCAAAGCAGGGCTAGCGAAGGAAAAGGTTCCTACCAAAAGAATTGCATTGAATATTTACAAGCATTTTCATTGCTTTGATTTGAACGACCCTTCCATGCCGTTTTGTGTAAGGAGTAAGAGCCAGCGACTGTACTGCAAGAACTGCCAGCTTAACTTGAGCAAACGTGTGAACCCAGTGCCCATCCACATCAAATATACATGCCTAGGCAGAGAATGAGTGCCTACAAAATGAGAAAAGTTTGGCTTTAATGTCGTTAATTTAAGGCCCCACGTTGGGCGCCAATTTTGAGTAACTTAAGGCCCCACGTTGGGCGCCACATTTGAGTAAATTATAAATTATCACGAAATTACTGGCCCTTGTAAATTTAGAGCGGTTTAATTAACATACCATCGGGATAGTGATTAGCATAAATCAGTGGCAAAACTCAACAAGTTTGCCATCCGCAAATTCAACTCAATTTACATAGAAAATACATTCTGTGAGCTCTCCTTCTCTCCCTTTATCAATTAGCAAGTCATCAACAAAACAAAACAAAACAACAGACATATGAAACAATCAAACGATAAACCAAAAGAAAGTATGCAACATTAACTAACAACCAAAAACGAACCACCAACAGCAACCACAAAAGAAAAACAAAACAATCAAACGCCAAACAAAACACTCAAGCAAAATGCATTAATATAAAATAAACAAAATGGTATCAAGTTTTCCCAAAAGATTCTGTAAAGCTTACTTGCCTCTCATTCCCGTTTTCGATCTAGGAGCTCAACTTGATTCAATTGCGAAATTTGTTCCACAAAGTCAAACCAATCAAGAAGTCAACAAAAAAAACGCTTGGCAACAAAAAAAAAAAACCAAAAACAAAGAATCCAAATGAAAAAAACTCAAATTGAATGTTTTACAAAAACTGCAAAATAAAAGTGAAAAAAGAAAATTTTCCCTTTGACAATGCCGACCGATTCGCGACGAGTCGGCTGCCAAAGTGAAACTTTTGCCTTAAATTGAAATGCACATTTTAATTTCGGCCCGAAACCATTTTTTTGTGGAACATTCACATGTTGAAGCAAGCGCTAAAAACAAAAACAACCAGAGAGTACAAAACAAATAAGGCAGCAGGAAAAAGAAAAATGAAAATACCGAAACGAGTACACAGCAGAAATTTTGGCTGTGGGTTGAAAGGCTTTTTGGGTGGGCAAACTGTTGTTCCTTAGATTTGGGTTCTGTAAGTCAAAATGCAAACACATTTCCAGCGGTCTGGGTAAGTCAGAGTTGGCGTGTTTCCTATAACAAATACTAAAATAAATTTATAAATACAATGTAAGGAATTGTTTTATCGTAGTTTAGAAAGCCTTTGAACTTAGCTATGCCGGCTAAAAACCCAACCAAAATGAAAATTTAAAATCGAGCCCCACCCAGCCAAGCCAATTAAGCGCATTTCATCTAGTCCTTGCATAAAATAGAAAATACATATTTAATTTTTTGACAAAAGGATCCATTGAAACGTGTTATTTTGCCACCGAAATCTAAGAAATTTGGCATGTACTTTCTATGCATACTTTTGGGGCAGACTTAAAAGTATGTATAAAGCCAAAACCGGAACTAATAGGTTTGCATTACAAAAATCATTTCTTATAAGTTTCTTATTTTATGATTTAATTTTGTTTCATTTTTAATGTTGACACATGTGGCACTGTTCTGGGAATATATCCGCTGCGAGCTTCAATCGTTGCTTTTATTACTTATTTGTGCTTGAACTTAAGCCTTTCTTTTCCCACCAACACACGAGACAAGATTTCTATGGTTTCCTTTCTACTTTCTCCCCTACTTTCTCTTACTCAATGCGAAGCACGCACCAAATCTCCAAAATGACCACACGAAACACACCCACACACTCGTACTCCTGTTAAACACTGTTTTCTATTCATTTCTTTCAAACGCAGGTACGCGACATTTAATTACACCTATTTCACCCTCAAAAGAAATCAACCCAAAAGTATGCAACGCTTGCTAAAATGAAAATCAATGACTAATTCAGATCGACAATTAGGTACAGTCTAAATTTAAGGACTCAAGTTATTGTGATCCATGCTAACTTACCGATTCTATTCCTAATATTGGTGTCTAAAATTGTAATCACAATGCTCTCTCTCTCTCTGTCTCTCATTATATATAATATGTATATCTCTCTCTCTCTCTCTCTTTGTGCTGTGGCCCGTGCTCTGTGTGACTAAAAAACTTAGTAGCGTGCTAGGTTTAGTAGCTTAAATCCATATAAATATCTTTATCTATGTAAATGTGTGTGAGTGTGTGTGTGTGCGCGTGCAATTGTGTGTATATGCGCCAAATTGAACTCTAGCATATTGGGACGTAAAAACAGCCGGAATTTGAACAACCAACAAACTATCGTATAATTTCAACATTTTTTCCTCGCATGTTTGCATTACCTTGCTCGTCATATTTTAATATCTTTCCTGCTCCTATCTCTCTCTCTCTCTTTCTCTTTCTATAAATATGTATCTTTACTCTCTGTCTATATATACATTTAAATGTATATGGAATGCAAACAATTGTTGTTTTGCTGCGTGCATTTTAATTGTCTTGTCGGTCTCGCTCTAATGTCTCTCAAGCAACTCTCTTTCTCGCTCTATTTAATAAATGTATCTTGCAGTCTGTGCATTTCTAGCATGCGCTTAATTACGGACAAGAAAAAACATTATTTCTTTTCCATTGTTCATTTTAATTTTCACATGTGGGCCCATAAGCAATTGCATGTCATCTATACAAAAAAATATTTCAGTGTCGAAGGGCGATCTATAAATCTTTGCTGTACAAAAAATACCTACCCTACACCCATAAAAATGCTTTGTGTAACCAACAAGCTAATCGCTGACTTACTGTAAGCCGAAGCACAAGACTAAGTTGTTTTTAAAAGTATCTTTGAACTGAGCACTGCTAAAACGCCTTATCGACTAACCCTCACAATGCCTTAACAATACTAATACTACATATTTTCTAAATACTTTTAATGGCTTGTGGTTTTGGCAAAGTTTCTTGGTACCAGATGTAGGGACAAAAAAGATTTTATTTATGAGAAGCATACTGTGCTCTAAAAAGATTAGCCCTGTTGAAAATTAGGATTTGAAAAATTAATTCTTTCTATATAATTTCCAAACTTATAAACTTATAACAAACTTTTACATTTTGTTTAATAATTAATTTTAAAAACTTAAGAGTTGTTTACTTTCCATCATTTTTTATTTTAACATTTTGTTGATGGAAAGTTTATTTTTTAAAGCATTTCTAATTAAAATGTACTTTTTAATCATTTTGTAAGGCTAATTTCGAATAAGGTGAATTCTTTTTTGAGTGTACAGTGCTTTGATCAACAAGTAAGAGCTGCTTAGGAAAAAAATACATTTTAGACTACAAAGCCAGGCTCAAAGAATGCGTATCGCCAAGCTCTAAGTCTTCCATCCCATGAAAACCCATTCGTAAAATTTCCCCAAAACTTTTCGATGTGATTCTTCTCGCTCGCAACCTGTATACGTTCGTGTGGTAAGCTTAGCTAAGGAAAAAAATATTTAAAGGTCGCAGTAAGTAATCAATGGTAATACCGACGCCTCTAACTCGAACCAGGACTTAATCAATTTTCGGTGGCTAATGAACGGCCTTGGAATGTGGCAGCCGAGAATTGCACAATTTGTGGTCAGCACTCGTGTGTGCACTTGAAAGGCTCGACTTAAACTTGGCTTCTTCTGTCAACTTGACTTACTGCCATTTGTGGCCAAAAAGTTTCGGGCTGCCATAGACTATTTCCCCTATTTTCGGGCCAAGAACAACAACAGCCGAAGGAGCTGGAAGGAAGGTTGGGACGAAGGGGACGTAAGAGCTACGGAAAAGGCGAAACTTTGCAGTGCAATGAAATGCAATCGAACGGAACCGAAAACCAGCGACATGCATTTTCCGTTCGTCCCGCTCCATTGTTTTCCGCCTGGCAATAGCAAAAAAAAAACCAAAAAAGCTGTCGAGTGTCGTTCGAGTGGGCTTGGTGCTTGGCGCAGCACTTTAAGCATTTTATTGCGAACAAATTATGTAGCATATTTTTCAGCGCTTTCTCCACAGCCCTTGGCTTGATTTATAGTGTCGTCGCTGGAAATGTGAAATTGAGCGCAGCACAGAGACCTGATCGATGGCTTTCGCCATTTCCTTGACTATGTTTGATTTCATTTTTTTCTGAACCTCATGCGACATGCGTTCAATTAACCAGCGAGTCTGCAGACCGTTTGACATTTTCATTAGAGGCAAACACACACAAAGGCAAAAGAAAGTCGGCTGCGACGTTTACATTTCATGGCCGGAAATCCGGCTGCAGAAAGAAAAACCAAAAGAAATGTCTACTTCCGTTTGAAGTCCGAGTCCGCAAAACCGGTATTCGCACACACAGCCCCGCCACACTGTTCACATTTAGCCGCAAAACGACTTTAATTTGCGGTGCCACTGGCGCTGTTTCCCTGTTTCTCCCTGCCCTCTTCTATTTCCACACATACATACATATATATATTTTCTAGATGGTCCGATTTCATTACACAATCTGCGCTTAAATGCTAACTTTTTCGGTTCCCCGGCTTCCGTTTTTGGGAAAACTTCGCCACTTTTCTTTGTGGCTTTGCCGCTTTAAATTGTTTTGTTGCCCAGTCGAGGCAGATCTCTACGGTTGGTTTTCCTTTTTACTTGGTCCTTGGATGTGGATTTTCCCAGTCCCATGTGTTGCATGTGCTCCTCGTATCGATTTGTGCGTTTTACGCGAATTGAATTTAAAATGAATTCAATTTTATTAGAAGTGCGATAAAAGATGTGGGACAAACAGAAGAGCCAACGAGGATTTTAGAGGGAAGACAGTACTTAGTTGTGTTGAAAAGGGCATCCGACATTTTTTATTTGGAATGTTGGGTCTTTACAAGAAACCAAAGAAATAACTGGGTTTTTAAAAAACCTCTTAAATAAATATGTGTCCAAAAGTATGCAGTAATTAAAGGATAGTCGGTTTTCTGTATCACTTTTGCGTTAAAAATATATTGTTGCATACTTTTATACACCTATTTTGATATTAAAAACTTATTTAAAAAACCCAGCTATTTATTTTTCGCACGTTTCGTACGGGGGTAATTGTTTTCCTTAAAATAGAGTTTATAAGATTTATTTTCCCGCATTAATCCGACCCTTGATTGGGTTATCACACTGCGGTCGCTTTGAAGTGGCCCAAGTCGAGAAGGGCCCTGGGCATTATTTGGCCTAATGAACTGTTTCGGGGCTTTAGCTTAATTCTGATTTGTGTACCAAGAGCGTTCGGCTAAAACCGTTTCACATTCGCCCCGTGGCCCTGGCCATGTGCCAGTTTTCGGGAGGAGGACAGCTCAACCGATTCGCCGCATAGGCCGTGGAACACCTTGAGCCCAGTCGCCTCCGGACAGGACAAACGGACATACGGACAGCAGCCGGAAACAAAGAAAAAGACACATCAGGCTGGCTGAAGTGTAAGAAGGGCAAAAAGCTCGGCCTTTCAGTGTCGTTTAGTGAAATTGCCTGTAATATCTCTGCTCAGTGTCTCTGTCCCTGTCCCTGAATTTTCGCTGGCTGCTGCTGCTGCATTGTCTAACCACAGTATAGCATTAGCTTCTACCTCGTTCTTTACGACTTGGTCGTGTGTCAGCTCCAGCTGCGGCTTCTCCTGCATTTTTCATTAGCCTGCGCACTTTTTTTTGTCCCGGCCACGTTCCTTGGCTCTCGGCCCACCTGTCCGAACATCCTGGCCCCTGGAACCCGAGAGCCCCCTCTTGTTGATTTTGCAAGTGCATTTTGCACTTGATTCTGCGCCACTCGGCTTAAGTCGTCGCTTTCTCCAGCAGCTGCATAATAAAATTGTACACGGGCCAAATCGCTAGTTCTGTCGGCATCTGCCTCCTTGGCTATATGTGCCGAGCTGTGTGACTATACGAGTCCTGTCACAGATTTGTTTTCAATTGTCCGAACGACAGAGATGTGGGTGCGGACAGATAATCTCGAGCTCGGAATAAAAATCAACTGAAAGGCTGTTGTTTTTCCATTTCGATTTTAAAGTGATTTGGTAAAATTCAAGGGCTAAAAAAAACACTACAATAGAAATTGCTTACCATATATACTAAATCTTTATATAAAAAGTACAAAGACCAATGAAGACATCAGATATTAACAAATATGAAAAGATTAACGATAAATATGTTTTAATTGATTCAACACATTAACGAAGAGAACAGAGAAGCAGACCATGTTATACACTTGAACAAACAATCAATGAGCACGAATAAATTGCTGTCATTAATGGCCTACACTTCCTGTTTGCCAGAGGGAAAATCGCCGACGAATACATGTTAATTTTCGACGCCGCCAGCCAATTGCGGCAAAACAATTTATTGTTATACAAAGGGAAACAAAAATCAATGGCGATAATCACAATGGACAAAAACAAAAACCCACTCCTCACTAATCGCTGTATAAATGTGACCACTCTGCGGATAACGCTTGTGAGACCTTCACAATGTAATTATCATTAATTATAGGGGCATTATTATTGCGACGGCGACATGTTTAATTAGGGATCTTGTTGTGAAGTAGAAAAATTACCAAATAGCTGGCCTGCTTGTACATTTCCCAGGAATTCTGATTAAATAAATGGCTCCTTAATAATGAAGTTATGGATTTTTTTGCTCTTAGTAAACAAGAAGTAATGAAGAGCAAGGACTTTAGTTTTGCACAAAAAATAGGTCAATCATAAAAGTTGATACTTACACCTTACGATGTATATATTTTCTTTCAATTTCGAAAGTATTCCTCTTGAATTATTTTACCAAAATTAAAATGGAAAATAAACAACGTTTTAGACCTAAAATATACCCTCTTCGATTTTCGGTGAATTAAAACATGCTATTTTCTGCTGACTGTTTGGCGTTTTTCGATTTTCCATTAAGCTCTTTACACATTACGTAGCCCACTTTCTTTCATTGGCTTCCGTGTGCGGTGTTCATTAGCGTTTTGTCGCCTTCATAAGCCAGAAGACCCGATTGAAAGCATTTTCGACGCTTTGTTGTAATTTTTACAACATTTCTATTATACCTTAGCTTTTGTTTGTTCGCTCGCATTGCGTGAGCTGCGATACACGAAAAGGTGAAGCTACTTAGTAAACGGGAGCATGGGGTGCCTGACACCCGTATAAATAGCAAATCCATCGAAGGACCAGAGATATCGGCTAACCTGATGATTTCAAGATGGCTGTGTGCGAAATATTGAACATTGGCAAAAGGTGAAAGTTTAATGAACACATGGCGTGTGCGTATTTGGCAACTGTTTTTGACCAAATTAAATGGCAAATATTTGCTGAAAACATTCAATGAGCCACGTGTTTCAATGGGCGTATGCGCAATATGATAAAAGTCATTGAACTTTACCTCTTCAATATTTAGTAAAAATATAAACAATCCTCAAGAATTTGTACTATCAAGCGACCTTAGAAATTAGTAAATAATATCTAAGCTAAAATAAATCAAAACTGTAACCTAAAAACAACAGAGAGAAAATCGATCAATATTTAATATCACTTAAAAAGGTTTCTAAAAGTATGCAACAATATATTTTTATTCCGAAAGATGACTTTCCTTTTCTTAGTGCATACTTTTAGACACCTTTGCAAGCCCCTGTTGATTTCAATAGCACTTCAATTAAATAATCATTCTAGATTTTGCAATCAAAATTATTAAAAATTTCTTTTCCGTAATATTTTTAAAAGCCTTCAAGAGGAATTTGATAATTTTTGTTTTAAGGAAAGTTCGACGTTACTAACTGGCTCAATCACCTGACTGTCAGGCGTCCGAGGTAACCAAATATTTTGAAAACTTCCCAACGGGGCCGCACCTCGTCCTTCGCTCCTTTGCTTCTTTGTTGGCCTGGTCGAGAATCGTCGAGAAACCTCCTCCGCCGCTTCTCGTGCATCGCCTTTGCGTACGTGCGTTGCCTTTTTGACTCGCCGACGGCCTTCGGTGGAGTCGAGTCTCCTCGTTGTTCGTCAATCAGCGTCGCAAATTGTTGATTACACCTACATTAAGTCAAGGGCAGGACAACAGTTACAGTTCCAGTTCCAGCTACAGTTATGTGGAGCAGCCGATCGATACTTTCTCTCCACTTTCCTTCCGCCAGCTTTCGGCTCTTGCTTTTTTCTGGCGCTCGCTTTGTGTGACTGCGATTTTGCACACGAAAAGCAAACGAAACCAGAAAACGTGGCACTACATACAAAGTCCATCATGTTCACTTATATACTCGTACACCAACTATATAGTCAGTCGAATGTATATATCTGTTGGGCCTTAGTTCCTCCTTCGCATATATAGGCCAGCCTGTTTGTGTGTCGTTTTATTTGCCTTATTACTGGCACGCAGCATATTTAGTGGCTGGCTTAGTGACATTGCCTTGTTTATAGTCGCGGCTCCATGGAACACAGGATGGAGATGGCCCTAAGTCCGGGGGTCTAGTCGCTCATTAGCCCGTCTACGTGTTGGCCATTGCACGTGTCCGCAAAAGTGGGTGGTGGTCAGGTGCAGATGATGGCATCTATGACTCGCTTTTCGAGCAATTTAAACTGACATTGACTTGTGGTTGTTTGATTTGCGTCGAGTTTTACGTAGTTTCGATGGCTCCGGACATTGTCAATAGGCCATAGAAGTTTGTTCTGCCTTTAACCAGAAACTGTTTGGCTAATTTATAGAAATTAAGAATATGAAATGAAAGATTTTTGAGGCTATTTTCAATAATCATAAAAAATCATTGATTAAAAATCTTTGTCTGGAGAATTTATTTTGATTTTTTATTGAACAAGGATAAACACTTTAAAGGGGCTGTTTAATGATTTTTTGTTACTGCATGGGCTGCGCTACAGATGTGATATTGTCTATATTTTAGCTGTTTGCCGAGCTGCAATGAGGCATGCTGATTTATTTTGTCTGGAAATTATTACAACCTACATATTTGACTTGTGTCTTGAAGTGTGCTCCCTCCATCTACCATCTAAGTGTTTAACTCCTTTCAGTGTTCTTGTTTTTTTCAGTTGATGTTCCATATTTTCCATACCTAAGTCTACCCTCCTCTCTAAACAACTATATATTCTTCTATTACTTGCTGTTTAACTGTTTTAGTTATCATATCCTAACTGTTAACTGTTCTACTCCAATGTGCGTTTATGCCTTTAACAAAAAAAAAAAAAAAAAAATATGAAATTGGCAACCAACTATGTTTCCCATTGATGTTGTAATTGATGACAAGAAAGTACTCTTGAAACCCAAACTTTAAATTCGGTTTAAAAACCATATATTTGATTGCTTTTGCATTAGACGTTACTCTTGTGATGAGTTGTATTGTATGCTTTTGGAAATATATATAAATACTTTAAAGATATGTGTACTCCCCCTTAACCACAAACGAGAGACGATCTCACACAGCCCAAACTAATCACAGAACTGTATATATTTTCTATGCATCTGCCCCACAACCACAAAACCCAATCGCCACCGCCACCGCAACCACTGTGTGTGTTGTTGTCGTCGTCGTGCTATCCGTGCTATCGTTGTCACTCGATCTCCTCCTGCAAAATCCAAATCCAAAAGTGCGCCCAAGGACGTGCCGCCTGGTTGGAGAGGGGCAGACGCTGCAGCGTCCAGGATCAGCAGCAGCAGCAGGCCACCTGCCATCGACGCTGGGTGAAGCGGAACCGAGTAAGTGCCACCACGAAGGACCGCCTAGCGCCGTGTATATAGAATACCAGAACTTCCCGTAATCCTGCCTCTATTTGTAACCCCCCAACCCCAGCCCCCTATTTCTATCACTCGCTCTCCTAACCACTCTCACACATCTTTCATGCACCACTTTCTCAATGTCCAGCGCATTCTCGGTTAGGTGAAGCAGGCAGCAGATCCTCACTTTTAGTAACCCAAGTTTGAGTTAACTTTGAGTTTCCTAACAGCCCCCTTGATTCATGACGAATTTTTTTAGGGGCCACAACAAATCTTAAACTCTAGGAAGGCAAACTGAAAAATGTTCTTAGCTCACAAAACGTACAAATTGATTTTAATTTTAATTTTAATTAAAATTACCCAACATGTAAATCTGAAAAAAATCAAAAATTTATTACAATTAAAGTGGGAATATTTAAGGGATCTTTTTGTGTGTTTGGCATAATGCCGACGTCTTGGACTTCTTGAAGTCTAAGCCGGCATGACCTCGAGTTTGCTAAAAACTTCTCGATCTTTAAAATATATGACCAAATTTTTAAATAAGACTGAATTTAAATTTTAAAGTCTTTTTATTCATAAATTTCTTAAGGGTTCGCTAGAAGTTTAAACAATGTTTTAATAATTGTTAGATACACACCTTGAACTTAAGAAGTGAAAACATTTAGGTTTGTCTTCCTCGAGTTGTACATAAATAAACAATCCTAAGATTCAGATCTTTTTAAATCTGTTACTGATAATGCCCCTTTCCATTGGCAGATCCAAGACGCCTCCTTGGGCGGCTCGTCGGACGATGAGGATTTCCTGGGCGTCCTGCGAGGTCCCAGCACCTTTGCGAATGCCTTCCTCTACGTGGGTCTCGGCACGGTGGCGCTGGGCCTCGTCATCGCATTCGTTGGCACCGGCGAGAAGGGCTTCAAAACCACGGAACTAAGACTTATAGGGCCCTCTCTAATAGGCAATACAAATAGTTGATTGACCACCGCAGTTTGGCATAGACTAATGGTTCGTTTCTCTGCAGGATTGGGCCTGATCTGTTGCATTTTACGCATACTCTTCTGCATCTGTCCATCGCACTGCATTTCATCCAGCAAAAAGACGCGCAAGAAAAACGGCAACAAGATCGATGCGGATCACACAACGTCGTTGCTCAGGAACGAGAGCAAAAGGGTGTCGATAGCGAGGGGACCCAGTTTTCAGGTGGATTTATCTGATTGTTTTCATATATCCATCGTGATAATTGTGACTATTTTATATTGTAGCCCAAATACCCCATAGCACACAAACGCAGCCAGAGCAAAATGCTCAACGAGGGAATGGAGGCACTGCGCCAGATAGCCACCACATCCTTGTTCATGCAGAACGAACAGAAGACGGCCATCAATCGCGTGGTGCCGATCATCAACGAACCGGATAGCGGTGGTAAATATTATAAATTTAAATAAGTAATAAGTATCTTTAAATTCAATATGCCATTTTCTTTTTCCTGTGTTCCCTTTAGATGCGCCACTGGAGATGAAGAAACTGCAAACGGCACTGAATGCCTGCGAGATGAGCGACGAGGAGCAGGATCAGGATCGGGATCAGGAGCAGCAGCAGCAGCAGATTGCCAAACGTACAACAGCCACAACTGCCGTTACGAGTAGTACCACCAAAGAGCCAACATCATCGAGGATAACGAGGGCCACGTCCACCCTGAGCACGGTGGATGAGAAGCCGGACAGCAAGCTGGTGCGCCAGCGAGTGGCCCTGCAGCAGCAACGCCAGCAGCAACAGCAGAGGCAGCAGCAGCAGGATCAGGAGCAGCAACATTTACCAAAGTCGCAATCCTTGTCCTCCTCCTCCACGGTCAAGGATTCGCTGGAGGCGGTGGAGGAGACGTCCCTAATAGATGCCAGCAATGAGACCACACCTCCTCCTTCACTGGCAATGCCCAGCAGCTGCAGTACGGGTGCGATACCCCGGCTCAATCGGCCGGGCATCTCGACGGGGGCCACGCCCAAGGTGACGATGACCGCGACGACCACGACGACGACGCCCACCATCACGGCCCGGCTGCCCACGTCGCAGTCGCATCCGACGAGCTATGACCTGCCACCGTCGCTGCCGCACACCTATTCCGCAACGGCGACGGTACGCGGACCGCTGGGCATGTCCATGAGCAGCTCCGCCGCATCTGCCTCCAAGGGGATCGGCGGAACTGCCTTCACAATGCTGCCGCCCACCACCACAACGATTAGCCTGCTACCGCTCCCTGCGCCACCGAGGGATGTCACAATACCGCTCCCTGCGCCTCCGAGGGATGCCACATCAACAGCCACTTCAAGTATTCCCGGCCAGGTGCTGGAAACCAGCGGAGCCACCAGCCTAAGTCTGAGCCTAATGCGACCGGCCACCGCATCCGGTGTGGTGCTGGGCGGACTGACCACCTCATCCTTCACCAGCAGCTCCACGGATCCATACCAAAAATCACATCCGTCATCCGCCGGCTCGGTAATGGGGCGGGGCAGCAGCCTACTGCTTTCACCGCCCTCAGCGGCAGCGGCGGCGTCGTCATCGAGCAAATTCGAGCCAGAATTGGTGCTCAGTCCGGCTAAGCTTGGCCAGTAGAATTAAATTAAATGGGATTTAGTTACGTCTTTAGTTAGCCACCAGGTCTATCTATACATGTATATGTTTGTCTAGGTTCTAGGGGGTGAGTGTGTGAGTGAGTGTTTGAGTGCGTGTGTGTCAGAACAAAAACGAGTAGAGTTTAGAAACCTACATATGTACCCTAAAAACTATCTTTTGAATGTGCCACAAGAACCACTTAGAATACACCCCTCAACTGAAACTCTATAAAAATGTCATGTTCTGAAACCGAAACCAACAAAATTAAAAATGAATAATAAAAAGCTACTCATAATTAGGAATACCAATTGGAGACTCCACTTTTCCATTCAGAACATGACTCTGAATGTCTATATTATTTCGCTTTCAGTGTCTGAACCTGTATATTTCCCGAGGATAAGTCCTCCATAGTTCGCTAAGTCACTTGATTTCTCTGCCCATCTTTTGGATGTATCATCCACTCTATAGCTATTAGCTAACGACTCTTTCCCTAACACTTTAGATCTGTTCCTCAGGCTTCAAGGTGGCATCGAAAATCGCCCAAGTGCTCAGCAAAAAGTTGCCAACCTGCGCTCTTCTAAGCTATCCCAAATAAAAATAAAACATAGCCAGGGTATTATAAAGTTTGTATACCAAACATATCGTTAACTAAATACACAAACCGAAACTAACACTCACTATAATATGAAACAAGAGAAGAGAAAACTTGGAGCCGAGACGGTCGTCGTCCAACTTGACAAAAATTTATAAGAAAATTGCAAAACCAATTAGATATGTATTGAAAAATGTTAGGGGACCGCTAGACCCAAGCTAAGCTAAATGGCTAGATGTGCGAACAATATCTGGAAAATGTGCGGGTGCCTGTTTCTTTAAATTCCAAACCAAAGTCCAGGGAGTTCAAAAAGATTTAGGCAATCGTTTAAAAGGCTTTACATAATAAAACAATGAGAATTCTCAGAATTGTCAACTTTTACTGGAAAATTCCAAATATTCTTCTTCTTAAATGTATTTTTCTAAAATTCGTTAGGCACTTTTAAAAGCTATCGCAAAATTTCGTGTGAAATAATTGCTTGCTCTTTCAACCGGCACTTCCCCCAGATAAGTGTGCCGTATAATAATAAAAAACTAATATAAACCAAATGCAATAAAATCGAAGGTGGCCGTTAAATTATAAAAAAAAGAAACGCATATAATTAAATGTAACATCCCTGAAACAAAATGTGTAAGATGCATGTACAGCAACCAAAACAGCAGCAAGACATAGAAAGTTATAAAAAAACTTTATGAATTAGTATGTATGTATACTATGTGCAGAAATTAAAATGATATAAAAGAAGAACCAGTGTGTGAACTTATTTAATGGTTAAATTGGAATTTGACTGCAGATTGGGCGATCCTCAAAAACTTCAAAGGCTTTGTAGCTTTAAGGCCCTATATTTTAATATTTGGCCGTTTGATTTTAAAAATTTGTTCCGTTATTTAAATCAATTCTTCCTTTAAAAGTTTTTACATACATTTTACTTCTGGGTTTCCAAATCAGTGCTAGATGTCGCTTGTATAAATAGTGTATAATGTAAACTTTTCCGTATTAAATATGTAGAATGTATAAAATATGTAAAATTAAATGGTATGGAAGGCATAAGATGAGACTTTTCCGACACATTCCTTGGGATATCCTGTTCCCACAGCATAATACCTAAGGCCTACTATTTCTAGGAGGAATTGATATTAGCTAATCTCTCTATATGAGAAAACCATCCACCAAAGTAATGAGAAATCCACAATTTGAAAAGATATTTTAGTTTATTTCACTTGTATGGGTTTAAACATGTTTTCCAAAGGGATTTTTGTGTGTTTGTAATTTCTTTTTATCTAGGTAAATATATAAGTACAACGTGAAATATAAATTTGTATGCTAGACTTGATTGGGTGGCCTCAGTTAGAGTTATCTGTTGAAGTGAGCTGCCTTTGCTGAGTTCACTAAGCAGTGACATCGATTTCCATCTCGTATCTCGTACATTATCCATGGTCAGCGCTTAGAAAAAGACCTACTATAACAATAATATCGTATCAGTTTTTCTTATATGTGTGTGTGTGTGTTTCTGTGTGTATTCGTGTACCCATTACCAAAAACATTTCATTAGAATTCAATTCGTTTCAATTTAGTTCTCATCTTATCAATTCAGTCATGCCAAGCTCCAGAGCAGGGCTCTTCTAAAATATCGATCAGCGCTCAGTTCCAAAAATCATCATCATCATCATCTTTTTTCGTGAATACCTAAAGTCTGGTCTTTGTTTCATTGTTGAGGATCTAAAAGTGCTACACGGTTATATTTTGTCAAATTTATGAATACATATTTTAAATACTTGTTTATCTATATTTGCTGCTGTGTGGGCTCTACTACGGTTTGACATTGAGTTTCTAATTGATTAATCGTGTGTGAATTTCTAGGGATTAACATAGACACCAAAAACATGATTACTTATAGTTGGCTCCTCCATTTTAATAATCGATTAAATTCTTATTGAAATTTGTATTGCTTCACTATAAGCCGCAATAAAGTATATCAAAGGCCTGTTCGGGCGGCATTCTGGGGGCTTGAGTTCCCTCCCTTTTCACTGCAATCTTTTGTTTGTTCATTCCTTCCATAAAAATTCCTGATAATGCTTGATTTTTATAACATTCTCGTTTTGTATCCATGTTCGTCGTGGCTGTATCTTTAAGCTGCTAAAAATAAGTATTACATGAGACATCCTTTTTTTTCGTTCGCCATTAATAAAACTTCCTATTAAAATGCCTTTTGCGCATATCTCTGATAGATATTCTGTCTGTGCTGGTCTAAAAAAAATTTAAAACTGACCTTTAATTATATTTCACATTATTTTCTTCTGTTATACATTTTTATCACACCAATTTATATGCTGGCGGGTTGTTACTCGTTAAGTAATTGTTATCTTTATCAATTATCTGCAAACACAGATGATACATCTATTTATAACACAAAGCTGATCTTGAAGAGGGCAAAATAGATTGAGTGCGTTGTCAACGCTCACTTTCAACATTTTTATCACCCTTGCGCTTCAGCGAAGCCTGTCTTACATGTCTACCAACTATGAAATGCAAAGTAACCGCCACTGTGTACTCTTAGTACACATTTCACGCATAATATGCTTGGGGCTGGGTTACGCCTCGTTCCTATTTATGTACAAAAGACCGATATTCAGATAGCAAGTACCCTCGTTACTTAGCTACTATCACACACACTGACTGAACTTGTTGCTGCCGCATTGTTGCTGTGTCAGAGAGGTTTTACAACTAGTATCATAGCTATTTTGTGAGTATTGCTTCATTTTTATACAGGGGTTTTGGTTACTCTAGGCTTTTCTTCTTACAATATTTATTGAAATTGCTTCCACCTTGATATCTTGCCGTCTTGGGTAGAAATTAAAAGTAGGTTTCTGTTTCGAATCTGAAACAGTTACTGTAATGATTGTGGTAGCAACCGAAATAAAATAAAAAATCATAAGTTCTTGCTAAGTATTTATTCATGTAGTACCCAATTGAAAGTGTAAATATTGAAGAATCCTCCGGGTCGTTCCGAAGTCATTCATTACACAAGTAAAAGTTCGGCATGTCTCCATTTTCAAACGACTTCATATTTTCTTTCAAATTAAGACTAGAAACTGGATCTTAATGTCTAAGTTCTACTTTGATACTGCACTTCTATATGGCGCGAAAATGTTTATTTATAAGTTATCAAATGTGTATTTGTGTGGAAAGTTCTCTGACGGCTTGCCTGCGCAATGTTTGTTTACAGGCATCGAACGAAGCGGACAAGCAGACCCATTTAAATATGTACATTGTTATGTGGACATGCCCGCACTTTGATGTAATCGTTTTGTTTGATCAACTTAGAATTGTTGGGAGGGTACAAACAAGTGAACCCAACAAAACCAAGTTAATGGGTTTCCAAAAAAGAACGACAAAATACGAGAGATCGTGTAAAAGTTTGGCATTTTGCCCTAAAAGTTTATGCTATTTTACAAATATACAATATATGCATATGTATATATATATCGCTTATGATTTGATTTGACTTGTTGATTGCCTACGAGCTAATAATACCTTAGGTTTGCACTAAGATTTCCATATCGTATGTATGTAAGTTAATGTGTATAAGTATAGCTATATATAAGTAATGTATACAATTGTATAATATTGCAATTTCCAAATGTTCAGTTTCATAATGATGTTTTTCTTGCATGGTTTGGGTATCGGGGGTGTTTAGTGGGTTGAAGGACTGAGGGCGCAATGGTGACACCCAAATATAGATTACAATACAAAATTGCTTGTCTTCACTTGGTTAATAATAATATTAGAATTTCTGTTGTCATTTCAAGGGGGTTTTTCGTCGTCCAAAGCGACGTCTCATTTACAAATTTGATCCCTATTCTAATACTACTCGCTACAAATATATATATGTAATTATATGTTACGATAGAGATTTTTCTTTACTTTTTGTTTAGGTCTTTGTTAACCCAGATTCAAATTTTGTTTGAATTCACAATACATAGTCCGTTTTGTGTTTTTGTCTACCGGAACGAATCGCAAAATAAGATACATGTCTCTACATTTGTGTTTTTTTTTTGTGCATCAGCGCCATTTGACTTGCATTAAATTGTGTTTAAACGATTTAATATAACTCCAAGATCCTCTAAGACATGGTCAAAGGGCAGACAGGAAAAAGTATTTTTCGACAATATTGGTCACCATTTCTTAACACTGTAAACAAATTAAAATATAAATTCATTTGAATTAGTGGTTGAGTGCTATAAAAAACTATCCGAAAACATGTTATGATCTTAAATAAAGCCCTTTTTCAATTATTATCTGATTTAAAATTGTTCTTATTCTAGTCTTGTACTCGAAAAAATCCTTTGGACTTTAAGTAAATATCGGATTTTATTCTTAAATTATTTAATCAAATAATGAGACGCTATAAAAGATCACTTTTTCTTGACTTTAGCTCTATTGGTGACATAATCAAAATAATAACAAATCTTCTAAGTGTATTACTGAGAAAAACAAACTAAATACAGATATGAAAACATTTTTTTCTTATTGGAAAATTATTGAATATTTACATTCAATTGTGTGTTGGATACAGTAAATATTTATATGTTTAGAGATTTTCGATATTTTTAAAATATTTTTCAATATAAGATCAGCGTAATAAGATATTGTTTCATAAAGATCAAGTGAGAAAATCATTTTCATTTGAAGAATGTTTAATTTCGAGTACAAGACAGTAAGATGGCCTCGAGTAGAATCATGAGTGGTTTTTTTTCTTGCTTGCCCTCTGCCCATAGGCGTCTTTAAAACAGGCCCTTGGCGCCGGCAAACTTGCGTCGCCGGAATCACATGAGTCATCATTTGAGCGTATTGTAAATGTTATCCTCCCCGGCTAACTCCACGGTGGTGATGTGGGCAGCATGTCTTTCGCCCAGCGGTTCCTCTCCCAGGTACACGGTATGGTAACTGATGGCGCTGCTCTTTACCGCCGTCGTAGCTCCATTCACCTCGATGCGACTGACGGACTGTGGTCCATTGACCGAATACTTGAGCGACGCGTAGTCTCCATCATCGTCCGGCATATGGGTTAACTGAGTGGCGCCCGAAAAAGTGTCCATGGTGTGCGAGGGACAGATCTCCGCGTATATATTCTCCTTTGTGTAGTCCACCGCCGGAACTGGCCTGGTGGCGGCCTCCGATCGCAGACAGCCCTCTCCGGAAATTACCAGCGAATCGCGCACACTGGAGTACGGAAGATCGTCATCCACCAACGAGGCGGGTGAAATCGCAAGGTGGTTGAGTCCTCCTCCCAACAGACAAACACCACCTGCTGCCCTTCTTCCGGTGATCGGTTCCTTGGCCATAGATTGTTGCTGCGCCTTCAGTAGCATTAGGTGACGCTTCTCCTTCTCCGCCTCGTGGAGCTGCAACTTCTGCGGCAACGAAAAGTGACGCAACTGGTGTAAGCTCGACGATGACTTGCTGTACTGCCTGGTCTTTACGTGGAACTCATTGTACAGCTTCTCTGTGATGAAGGACTGTGGGGGCGGTGTCTGGTTTTCTACATCCTCCAGCTCGGTACCCGCCTCGCTGATTGCATCATTGTGATTGTGGCTGGCCAGCAGATCGGGACGCGGCTTGCACTGGCCATTCAGCAGCTCAATATCCTGCAGGGACATAGACTTTTGCAACATCGTGTCCAGCGACTTGGGCTCCATGGTGGTCAGCATCGTGGTCTCGGTGTCGGAGGCAGCGGTGCTGTTCAGCGAGATGCCATCCTGCTCGGGCTGCTCGGGATCCGAGCCGAAACGCTCCTGCAAAAGCTTTGACATATCCGTGTAGCGCTCCATGCTCATTCGCTTGGCCTGCTCATCGAGATCCAAGTCAGAAAGCTGCTTCTCCACTTGGGGCTGCTGCTGTTGAGGATTGTGCTTGCCAAACCACTTCTTCTTGGTGGACTGGAACACACGCATGCGCTCAGAGATGCGATTCAAACTGGATTCCGACTGAGCTGCAGCAGTGGCCGCCGCAGCCTCCTTGGCCTCCAGGTTCTCCAAATCGGATTTGCTGAGGAAGATAATGGAATCCTCTTTCTCGTGCGCTGCTGCCATGGTGCTTTTCTCTCGTCGCAGGATCTTTGGAAAATGCAGTGGCTTCAGGATTCGTAGACCCTCGCGATTCTTGCTTCCCGAACGTTCCGACCGCTGAATCAGCTCAATCTCCACCAACTTCAGGAACGGATCGCAGTTAAATTGGCAAAACTTGAGCATGTTCTGGACATTCGTGTTGGCAAGCATCCGCTGTTCGGAGTCAAAGCCCAGATAACTCTTTACCAGCTGCATATCCCGACTGGGATAGAACTTCCGCAGCTGCAGAGGCGTCTGGGTGTCCACGTCCTCAATGGAACAACCTACGACCACATCCTCCTTGGTCACCTGACTAATGCACAGCTGTTCTGGGATGTCGGGTCCACCAGGACCTGAGATATAGCGCAGTGTCAGCGGTAACTGCTTGGCCGCCGTCACCAAAGCACCCAAACGATGCACGCACTCTGGATTCAGCTTGCGCTGTGCATCGCCCAGTTTCTGGAGTAGCTGAGGAATTCCCGGCTCAATCTCGTAGAACTTGCCCTTGGTGGACAGTGGGACGTACATCACCTGCCGGTTCTCGTTAAGCAGTTGGGCGTACCGGTTCTTTTCCTTCTCCCGTCCCATGTAACCACTGGCATGAGACTTGGACGCATTTCCGTTGCCATGCTGCGACATATTCGTCTGCTCCTGCTTGCCATCCTCGAAGACGGCCAAAAGACGGAACACCTGTCCTCCCCTGGCCGTCGTTTTCACGTACTGCGGACGTCCCTTCATTATGGGTAGACAGCCCTCGTGCGTTGGACTACTTGTATTGTTCGGCGAAGATTCAGTAAAGGCCGGCATGTTGTCCACCGAGGCAAACTTGTAGACCCGTTCCCGAACCAGCTGTATCAGGGATCCGTACTGCGTGGCCGTGGGGAGACCCTTCTCGCTGACCAGCGAAAAATAGCCTGCCGAAGAAGAAATGGTAACATGAGTTGAATTAATCTTAAAACGGTCTTTAATTAAAATTAAACCCTTGTTAAAGGCTACATTGCAATAAGTTATTGCAACTTAATGATAAAATAATTTTTAAATGATTAACTTAAAATTACAAAATTATTTGCTGCCTTTAAAAAGCTGTAAAGTGAATTATGTGAAATTTATTTGATTTTGAAATCTCTTTGAACACGACAGAAATTTAGGTTTCAGCCACTAAACAAATCTGTTTACTGTCTAAGATCTCAAAAACCATTTTTCCGACAGCTGACAGCTTTGCTTAGTACACGATTTGCAATCCAAAAATGAGAACAATAAAAATAAAACAAATAACGTGACGTACGGCTGGCCATAATATAGCGCCTGCCAATATGTACCTTAAAGTGGACCATAAAGCAGGCATATATTAAATCAATTTAAAATGAAAATATAAAGAATGAAAGCCCTGTCCAATGTAAAGGTGCAAAGTACAACAAAAACAATGAATGCAATTAAAAGTTACATGTATCAAAGAGTCTATTAATCATTTCATTTAGTTTAATTCGCGCCACTGAGTTCAAATTATAGAAATACAAAAAAAAATTGATGGTACCAGAGACTAATGCAATCAATGTCGAGAGCAATTGAATCAACACAAGGAAAATCCAATATGGACGTGCAAATTGAATCACTCCAATTTGCCATCCATTTTTTTATGCCGAACAGTGCAAGCCTAATGAATAAAATGATAATACCCAGCGTCAGTGAGTCTATAAATTGGCAGATTGCATAATATTTGCACACATTGGTTTACATTGCGCCTCGCCAAACGGCTGTGAAAAGTCACATGGCGTAGCGAGTTGAAACAATGGCTGACCGCAGTTCGGGGGATCAGGAAGTGGGTGGCGGTGGCGAAGAAGTCACCACTGACTGACTGACGGACTGGGCCAAAACCACCAGTACTGGAACCCCGAATAGAGCCCCATTGCATAACACGCCTGATGAGCAATAGTTGCGATTACTTTTCGTTGTTGAACTGTGACTGTGTCACGCAAATCGCAAAAAATAATAACAAAAAAAAGTAGCAGAGTGCGGAATACATGTGTATGGATTGTGTACTTAGTAACCTCGCACTGGAAGATCACAGTTCGCTTGGTTGACTCACTAAGTGTAGTTAGTTAGTTACGACTGGACCGTGAAATCAGGCCCAAGTAAGCATCTAAATGCATTCGGCATGAGAACACTAAATTGTGCCTTTAAAGAACTCCGCTTCTGGATTATGTAAATGGGCATACGACTATAATCTACCGTGCTCGTGCCGAATCGGTCACAGAGTTTCTGAAATCATTCGGTTATGCCCTTAGCTACTGCCAATCAGCGCATCAATCGGTGGGTCATTGACGTTAATTTACTGTGAGCGATAAATTAACCTCCCGCAATGAATTAACGACTGGTTTGGGGCCGCCCTCGTCAGAGCCAACTTGTAATTAGAATTAGCCGCAACCGTAAGGCTATGGAACTATAAAAAATTGATCTTGAACTTTTTGAATGTCATTACTTTAGTCAATAAATAGCAGGTAATTAATCAGCATTTCTTTTAAACCTATGAGACCTGATACAATCAGTACAAATTCTGTTTAAAATTAATTAAAATAGTTTGACTAGATAAATTGGGTTGATTATTTTAAATTTGTCTTTATATAAAATGTATTTCTAATTGCTTATTGATTTTATCTACCTATATATAGTGTTAGGGAAACAAAATTGCCATTGCAGCTAAAGAATACCAATTTACTTGTATAAAAAAACGATTCAGCTTAAAAATTACTTTTAAAAAAGTCTTTTGTAATCGTTTGAATAGTTTCAATAAAGTTGTAACATTTCTCTATTAAAAATAAATCATCAATTTCCAAAACTCACCCGGAAACTCCTGTGGAATGAGCACAGTCTTTTTGCGCTGCGAAGCCTGAGTCTTGGCATTGTGTCCGTGGTAGATGTTGCGCTGTCGCACCAGCCTGTAGAGCAGAAAAAGCTCATCGTGGCCGGGTGGTGTGCCACCATTGCTGCTGTGGCGACTGTTGTTGATTTGGTGACCAGAACCAGAACCAGAAACAAGACCAGGACCCGGACCAGGACCAGAGCCAGTTCCGTTTCCGGTGCCGCTTCCTCCGCTGGACGATGAATGGGTGCCGGTGTCAATGTTGCCACTAGAAATGTTTCCACCACCACCGACCGGATTTGCTCCCGTCGAGGAGCTGCTCGAAGCCGCCGTGGAGGAGCCGTGCGAGGAGCTGGACTGCAGAGTTTCGTTGGAATTCTTGCCCGCATGCAAGATGCGGACGACACGAGGCAGGGAATTCCGCTCTAGAAACACATCGGCGGGCAAGGCTTCCTGCTGCGACTGGAAGACAATTGGTTTATTAGTTAACAAGCTCATCTTTAAATTTATATAAAAAAAAAAATTTGAAATTTAATGTTTTATGCAAATTAAACTAAAACTGTTTCCAAGCCGTAAGTTAAATTGCCATAAAATTAATAGCCTCAATAACGCCTGTTGAGGTTTTGTGGCAACGACAGATTTTTCAAGAGATAAGAAAACCAATTGACGTCATAAATTGTACACTTGGTGAAAATTGTTTTGAAATATTACATTAAAACAAAATAAAAACATTTAAATGGGTATTTTACTAGAAACTGATAACAACTTCTCCTAGGTTAAATCTTTTATTTAAGCTTATTCTTATTAAGGTTGAAAGAGATTTCTGAGAACGATTATGTTTTTTTTCTTGTGCCTCTAATGTAAATTGGATTTAATCTTACTTCACTGCTGCCCTTGGAGGCCTTGCTGTCGCCGGTGGAGTAATCGCCGCTGCCATTGATCCCGCCACAGAATCCGGAATAGCCGACGCCCCCCGCTCCGGACGCCAGTCCTGAGCCCGCTGCTCCCAAGCCGTAGGTGCTGTTGTTGGTGCTGCCGCGCAGGCGTCGCGCCAACCGCTGGTTCAACTCGATCTCATTGCGGCGGGCCAGGCGGGCGTTCTCGAAATCCGCCACCGAGAACATATTGGAGCTGGTGTCGTGGGAGTTGAAGCGCCTTAGCTTGGGCTTGCGCGCCCCGGCCGCCAAATGGTGGCCGTGATGGGCGCCAACGGCTGCTCCACCTGCAAGAAAAAAAGATGAAAAAAATTGGATAAAATTAAGGTAGGAAAAATATAAGAAACGCAACGAGGGGGAGTCAAGAGTAGTAGCACATTGTGCATCGGTGAGGTAATCGCATAAATATAAATGCACATGTGAGTGTCTAATTGCCACCCGTTGTCTGCAGTGGGAAAAACCCACACACCGTCGTATCAACTTCCACATCTACAGCGAGCGGCACAGCTCTGTATAGAGTGTAGTATATTCCCCAAGCGAATTTCAGTTGTTGGCGTGACGCAACAAAAAGGCAAGTGGTTCAAAACTGTTGCTAAGCGCAGCTAATTTTCAGTCAACGGTCAACGAGACGATGACACACAGTGGGCAAAATATCGCCACAAAGCGGAACCGCAAAATTAACAAGAATTTTCACAATAGTAGAATGAATGTGTCGAAAGATCTTGCGCTGAATTTTAAGTGGGAAAAATCGAACTTTTATTGTTCAAGACCAAGCCATTTATAGACCAAAATAACTTAAAAGTACTGAGGCACCTGTACACCACATTCTTGTTCTCAACTTTGTAACACAATGTTTCAAGGCTAAATATAATTTAAATAAAAGGTATCACAATGTTTTGTCTATCCTATAAAAATTATAGTTTACATGGTTCGTAACTACCTAGACATAAAATTAAAATATCATGCAAATACTAAACACGATTGTTTATTTACCATAGTAGTTTATATTTAAAGATAGCTAAAATTGCCTTATTTGCGTTCGGTTCCATAATTCAAAGTTTACTAATCAGTATATATTTGCTTGTTATAACAACGTCTACGCAAACAAATTTGTCACTAACAAGACTTTATTTGCAATACAAATATATTGACTATCAGCTAATTGATACTCAATTTTTGCTATTGACGTATTCTTATGGTTCATTAAAAATAACTGCATAGCTCGTTAAGTTTATGGCAAGTTTGACAAGTTAAAAAAACATTTTTGATTTATTTCTAAAAGATGTCGCTTTCGAAACAAAATCGGGGGGTCAACGCTCTACTGTAAGCTATTATCAAAGCCATTTCATTATCGATTAGGTCACGTCATTCCGTATTTCCGGTTTTTTGATTATTTTTGTTATATTTGATTGCGCAGCCCCTGCACTCGAGTTAATATTAAGGAAGAACCTCAAAAAACCTCGAGACTATGAGGTCTACGACTTGACATTTTTAAGGTCAAAAGTTATTTTGGGCACGGAAGATCGGATCGGAATCGGATATCGAGGCATTAATGAAAGAGTCAACAACTGGAAGCGATTAACGGCGAAAAGCTACGCAGACAACACAACAAGATAACACCCCCATGGGCAAAACATATTATTTTCGTTATCGGGCCGACATCGGAAAAAAGCAATTGTCTGTCGCCCCAAACAATGAGCATGAAATCACTTAGCTGTTTATTTTTGTTTAGCTTTTTTTCAGAAATATTCGAGCGTACGAGTGAACTGAACTTCAAGCGGTGCAATTAAAAAGAGATATCGCGATTTTCGATTGCTCATTGTTCGATTGGGGCCCATGGTGCGATTTGGATCCGCTGCTACTACCGCTGATTGGTGGACGACGGCGCATTACTCACTTTAATTGCGCACATTTGGCTTAATTTTTCGCCCCACACACAACACACATTTAATAAATGCAGGCGAGGGCAAAAATCACAGCATAACACCGGGAAGGGGCTAAAACGTTTTGTGAAATTGCTCTTATCTTTTGTGAAATATCAATTGCAGAGTCCGCGAGTGAGCGAGAGAGTGTGCGAAGCGGAGCGCGAGCGAGAGGGAGAGAATGGGTATGGGGTAGGGGGTGTGTCATCGTCACGTTTCGTGTGAAATTATGCGAAGCGACGCGCGCGCCTCGCCAAAAAACAATCACCATAGAGTCGACACAACCACCAGAAAAATACTTCTTCTGGTAACGAGGCCTAAAATACCCTTTCATAACCTTTTTGGTAATCTTAAATTTTAAGATAGGATTAAGATCTCTTTCTTGGAAATGCATATGAACATATAGTCGATAGTATAAGCAAACATGTGTAAGTTTACATGATTGTGTCAACTGTTTCTTGAACTATCAAACATATTACTTCATAATTGTGTTTTAGGGACCTACCCTTCACTGATTGCTTTCCCAAAACGCAAAGAAGAAAATCACTTAAACTCTTTATTATTCAGAGTGCTGATTGTTCTTCCATTCAAACTAGCTGGTCATAAAAATAGCACATGTTTCGGTTTTCACTTTCGAATGTTTTGCTCGAATTCGATTTGCACAAAAATAAATATTTATACGCTTTGGATTCGATTTTCCTAAAGCTAAGTACAGTCAAGTTTCAATAACGCCACCTATTTTCGAATTATAAGAACTACAATTATATTATTCCTTTCTTGGTTGCGAAATATCTAGAGAAGGAATTTTATAACTCTACCATTTCTCAGCGGTTTCAGTTACTGAAGTTACACTGTACATGCAAACTTGGCTCGTTTATTACATTCCATAAAAATCTAGAACAGCGAAACTCTTGCCGAATATGACGCAGGAAATGCACTCATTAAGAAAAAATTAAGAACTTTATTGCTTGACTTACAAAAAAAACATTAAACGAAGCCAAAAACGGTAGCTATTTCAAAATTATAACTTTTTAAACCCATTTTGAATTATTTACTTTTTACAACAGCAAACTGATGGTTTAAATTACCAAACTGTATTGCTAAAAGAGTAAGTAGTAAACAATTTTAAACTTGCGTAAAATTATATATTTAACAGGAAGAAAATGGTAATTCTAAATTACCATACTATCTGTAAAAATAGTAACTATTTCAAAAATCATTAAAAAAGGAATAAAATTGATTCGGAGCAATCTAGAATGTTTCAGGACTATAACGTTATCATCAAGATGGTCTAAATTAGCATACCCGATAAGCAGGGCATCCTAAAAAGCACAGGCGACGTCATTGAGCAAACAATACCCCTCTCTGTGCTCTCGGGCTCTCGCTTGTTTGGAGCGCGTGCCTTGTCTCCCGCTCCCGCTAGCCCACCTCTCCCCCCTTCTCGCTCTATCCGCGCTGAGCTTACCGTTACATGCAGCTGCAGCTGCGACGCTGTTGTTGCTGGGTGCGCCCGCTGCTGTTGCGGCCCCGCTGCCGCCCACTGTGCCTGCGCCTGGTCCACCCACTGCAGAGCCAGGATTTGCTGCTGCTGTTGTGTTTGTTGTTTCTGATGCTGCACTTGTTCTTGTTGTTATTGCTTCCGCCGCCGCCGCACTGTTCAGTAGCCATTTGGCCAGGCGCTTCTGCCGCTCTGCGAACTCGATATTGCTGCACTGCATTCCGATTCCGGACCGCTTGAAGGTCTCGTTCATAATCGCAATCAATCAAACCGAAAAAAAAGAGTGCGCGACTGCAACGGGCAACGCGTCGTCGCCGCCGTCGAAACGAATAATCCCAGTACTACGTCTCGCGATGTCGACTTTCAGCGGTTTTCAGCGGCCAAATGAACGGAGCGGCCGAGTGGCAGAGTTGTCCCACTGCAGTAGCGCCCTCCGCGATCGTTGCTGCTGCTGTAACGAGAGAGCGCCAGAGCGAGAGAGAGAGAGAGAGAAAAGCGTGAGAGAGAGTCGGGGAGAGCGCAAAAGCGCGCACAGTGGGCCGCGTTTACATGAGCGAGCGGCGGCGACGGTGGGGCCAGCGGAATTCGGATTCGCACAGTGGCCTCAATCTGGCAGCTGGACACTCTCACAATTACCTGCCACACGCAGGCTTCTTTATGAATAATATTTAACAAGCTGCCCGATTTTGTTTGGCAAACATTCCTTTGTTATTATCCAGTACCTACTTATTTATTGATTTTCGTTTGGGCCAAGTAATGTGTTGTCGGCTAACCGGGCTTATAAGCCTTATTTATAACTAAGGCAAATTTCTGAATCATCATTTTTTTCATGGGAATTCACAATTTTAGAAAAATTAAAAATAAAAAAAAATTAAAAGCAAAAACTTTTTAGTTCATAGAAACAAAATTACCAGAATTCTGTTTAATCATACTTAAAAACCACCCCTTTTTAAGATTTTTCAGAAAAATTAAAAGGAAAAAAATGTTTAATTCTGGAAACAGTCATTTGATGGAAATATTATAAAAAAAAAACAAAAAAGGGGGTTAGCAACTAAAATTAGAATTTTTTAAACTTTAAAATTTTAAGTGACTGAAGCGAATGTTATTTTAATGATAACCCAATGATGGAATTCCGCGACTAATCCTACATCCCATATTTCGAAATTTATCCCAAAATGTCAAAATATCAATTAATAAATATTTGCTAAATATATACATACGTTCATATGTGAGTATATTTTAAAAGTTTTATTTACATTTCTTTTTACTAAAACAAATATTATCTTTAAAGCTAATGATCAATGAAAGAACAGACTGTGCAAACTTTTTAAAGAGTTCGTATACCCCTACTCTCGGGTGTAACAACAATTGCGAAATGTGTAAAAAAAAGCTGAGCTTTACAACAAAAAATCTCCATCGCAATTGAGATGGTTGTTGTTATGTGTGTGTGTGACTAGCTGTGCGTGTGTTGCGCATAAATTAAAATTGCGATGACGATGACGACGTTATCAGAGAAGTCAGCTCGCGCTCTTCTTCTCTCGCTCTTTCGCCCGTTCGTTGCCTTCTTCAATGTCGCCGCACCTTTTCAGTCTTCTACCGCCCACTTCGCCACCCCCCGACCATGCCCCAGCCCCACCCACTTCGCCTGCAACCGCGTAGAAAGCAGAGCCAGTTCGTCTGGCACTGGCAGCAAAAACAACAAGCGCGCGTCATCTTCAAACGTTATGCGACAACGTAATCGGCGCGATTGTTAGAAGAGTGAGCGAGATGGACGGTGGAGAAAGAGAGACGGGGATAGAGAGAGGGGGTGGCAGCTTTTTCACTCCCATGGGCAGCCCACGTTTAGTTCAGTTGGGGTCTTTGTAAATTAATTCTTCAAAATTTAGCAATTAGTCCTTTAAACGGTGACAATTTGACACACAATTTTTTTCGCTAATAAATAATAATAAATTCAACTTGGATAACCCTTTCTAAATCAGCATAAAAAATATACACTTAAAAAATTTTTTTTACAAATTAAAAATTTTTTTTTAGGAAAATCATGTTGGTTTAGGGGGATAGCACCCCCAACCCCTCTGGATCAGCGCCTGCCTGTATCGCCAATAATTTTCATAGAGAATCAATCGAAAAACCCCCTGTAACTCCGTCACTGTTCCCACACACATAGCACTCGTTGTTCATCACGTTTTCGGTTTTTGGTTGGTATTTTGCTTTATTTGCTGTTTTGTTTTCTTTTCGCTGCTTGGCTCTTTTTATGTGCTTTCCCAGGAAAGAGTATCATAACTTTGTCATAATGTTGGCAAACCATTCGACCGGCGGATGAAAATGCCAGAAGGCAGCAAGCCAAAAAACCTAAAAAAAAGTGTTGCAAAGTTTGGGCATGTGCCGCCTATGTTTGTATATATGTATGTATATACACGTCCCAAAATCGAATATATTGAATATATAGTTCTATTTTAAGTGATCCCAAAGTAATTATAATTTACATTAATCAAATATCTCGTAAAAAAAAGTTGTTCTTTTATTCCGACACTTTTTAGAATCTTTCAACATGCCTATTTAAATGTAATAAATTTTTTTCCGTGTATATACATACCTACTTATATATACATATGTATTTAAGCTGCTATTAAGACAAGCATGACGGGGCATAACAAACGATCTACATACAATGTATGATTTTTCGGGGTTGCTATGCCAAGCTTTTTCTATTGAAACTATCAAAATTAAGTTGAACGATCTGCAAAAATTCTGTACATATGTAAGCACATACAATACATATGTTTGTGTGTACAATGTGGAACCCAGAAGTACTTATAGTCGGAAGCAGATGTGCATATGCTATAAAATAAAATGTGTGTGGACTCTTTTGTAGAAGGGATGTTCATCATGTTCCCCTCTTTTAAGCACTTGCGTTTTTAAAAACTTGCGAGAATTGCCTTACGAATTTATATGATTTATTTGGTGTATGTTGAAATTGAATTCTTTCAGACAATAGAGTACTCAGGAATCGACTTTCGACGCGAGGTCGATTTTCAAATCGCAATAATTGCATGTACATTATACTATGTACCTATATATATTTAACCTTGAATGAATCTTATCGGCAAACTCAAATAAATTAATAATTGCCGTATATATGTGATGTAACTATCTGTATATATGTGAGGAAATGTGGGGTTGTTAATGCGCATATGAAAGAATACCTGTCTAACCTCAAAGCCCAATTAATCAAAAATGTTCAAGTTACTATAGAGAAAATGAGGTATAATCAGATATAATGAAAACTAATAGTCAGAAAACAGGAAAAAGTTAGATATGGTTAATAAAATAACCGATTATTCAGAAATATTTTAAGTTCAGTTTAACCTTGATCTTGACTATAAAATCTTAAGGGGTCTTTAGCTTCTTTTAGTGAGTGAAGAGCATATAAACGTCGGTCTAAATTTGTATTTATCTTGATTCCCAGCTTGTTCTTGTGGCCGGCATTCGTAGGCTTTTGTCAACTGGTTTGGGGTTCAACTAATAAAAAATAATCGTAGGCAATTCGCGACGTCCTAGCCGCCGCCTCAGGTGTTTCCCCATGGGGTGAGGCGGTCGTCGCTTGGCCCATTGTCTACTCGGCTTTTGTATAATTCATTTCTATGCGTAGCTGTCGGCCTGTCAGCTGTCGCCGCTCTTTTGATGAATCACAGGCCTGCCCAACCAGCAGAATACACAGGCCCAGCTAAAAATACACGCAAACTGAAAATGCAAAATTCATGGCCGTTCTCTGCTCCGTCGCATGGAATGCGGTGAAGGCGCTCCTCGTTGATAGCAAATGAGCAATTGCCGGTTAGTTGGGTTCGGTTATCCAGCCGTATGGACTGTGGGCGATAGAGCGGCGTGTCCGTAAGCCGCCTCTGCTGCGCAAATATTGGGAATCCGTGCTCCTCCTCTCGCTTTTCAAAGCCAGTAGCGACACTACCCAACTGTCCGGGTCAAAAGCTTGGGTTAACGTGGGTCAAAAGCTTGGTCTGTGAAACTCATGCCTTTGCACGGGGTACAAAAAAGAACACTCTTATAAATGCTATTAACAAGATCATTGGAAATCTTTATAAAATTATAACTTTAATGAATGAATTATTTCTAGTGTTAACAATATTAAGTATCAAGATGACTTACAAATAAACAAGAGAGAACGCTATAGTCGGGTGCCCCGACTATCAGATACCCGTTACTCAGCTAAAGGGAGTGCGAGGGAGTTGGATATATTAAACTTTGATCGCGCATAACTTTTTAATTTGAAAATTTTCTTCTACATTTCGATAGGTATTGATAAACACAATAAAACTGCATTTTTACTTTTCCAAAATCTTTAAAGGTGAGGGAGTCAGATACCTTTTAAAATCGTTTAAGCTGTTACATACTTTTGCACGAATACAATATATTCTTTTACTCTACGAGTAACGGGTATAAAAACCAATTAATTTATTATTTCTGCATTATGAAAAGTGTATTTAAAGTGATGGCTTAAGGAGTAACCATCCTATTCACCGTAAGCGATATGTTGTTACCAAAAAATGTATATAATATTATTTAATTTTCTCGTTCGAATGTTAAATTTAAAGAGGGACTACGCCTTAAAAATGTATGGGGATTCAGAGTCTTACGCCTACTTTAAATTTAATATGCGGACGAAGAATATTGGGGTTACATACCGGGTATTTTATATTAAATGTAAGATTGAAAGTCTTTAGTCATTAGCCTGTTTAAAACTATATATTTAAACATTGTTTTAATAGACGTTCGATAACGAAAACCTTTATAGCTGCTGCTCGTCACCCTGGATGTGGCCAAAAGCCGGCGTTCTTAAGACGTGGCTTAAATGGGCTTACTGTCTGTAGTCTCGTCGACCGTCAGTCTTGGCAGCAGCCGCTGGAACGAAGGTGAGGTCCGCAGGGGGGGTTAGAGGGTCTTCAACCACCTGACCAGACCCCAAATGCCCGATGTTGCCGCACTCATGTGCAACTAATCGACGTGTGCTGGTTTATTGGTTTCAGCTTTGGGTCTCTGGTGCGGTGGCAATTACGCCGCTTCTGCATTTCGAATTTCGCATTCTGCATTTTGCATTTTGCATTTCGCATTTTGCATTCGATGATGTGGTCAGGGCTCAGCGAGGGGCTTTCAAAGTGCATGGCCTAGCTTATGGCTACTATAGGCTATAGCTATGCGGTTGCCCAATGCCGTTAGCCAAGGAAGAAGAGGAGCAGGAGCACAGCATGTGGTCACCCGCTGGACTCTGAGCTGGCACGAGAATATACAATGTGCTCTTAACTTTGCATGTTTATAGTGTATGTGTACCTACTAAACGACGAACAATTATTTATCAAACAAGTGGCAAAGAGAATAACGATGAGCGAGAAAAGGGGGGAAATGCATTTTCCTCGAACTACGAGTTGATTATGATCTCGGGACGTTGGAGATGACGATTTCGTTTACTTTGGCCATAATAATGATTACAAATGAGAACGGTACTGGCTGGGAGGAAGTGGAAGAATGAAAGCAATTTGCAAAATGTGTCTCAAAGAGGAACTTGAGAAGTGGCAATGGCAAATCAGAGGAAACCAAGTGTTAGTTAGAAGCATTAAAAGATTATTGGCGGACTACTCTTGAAAAAGCTCTCAATGTGGCTCGAAACCAGCGGCCAGGTAGCTATAGCTATACACTGAAAGTATCTGGAATTTAAAGATTAAAATGATTTTAACAATCTTAAGGTATTTTAGAGCCAAGAATATTGTTGTTGTCAAATCTTTTTTTTTATATATTTTTTCTAGTTAACAAAGAATGAATGAAAAGTGGGTAGACTCGTTTGTGAACAAAGAAAAGAATATGCATTGCAAAAATACATGGACGGTTTTTATCTTTAAGTTTCACTATCGGTTTATATGCATTTGTGTAGTTTTTACCGAGCAATTCCGCTGACAGAATACGGTGATATCATGTATTTATAGACTTAAGTAAGATAGTAGAGCTGAGTTCCAATATAAAATATCAAAATAATACATGTTTTGCATTTATAGAATGAGATGTAGGTATATATCAAAATATTTATATTATTGAATTATTTAATTAAAGTAGGGTAACATATCAACACGCATACGAAGAAAAATGAATAAATTTCCATAGGCTTTTTAATCTGAACAATGTGAATTATCTTTTGGCCTCCGGAATAGATGGAAACCGCTTAAGTAATGCGCAAATTTACAGCTTCGCTGAGCAGCTGACTGCCTCCTGATATAAAAGCAGGGGAGCTTCTTAGCAGTAACTATTTTCATTTCGCCCTCTTATTTTTTCTTTTTTCCCTTCGTCTTTTGTACTTTTGGGAGTTTTATGTTAATGCTTTATGGCCCCAGCCACGCCTCGCTTAAAGTTAAAGTTCGTTTCGGGGGAAAAGCCCCCGAACTTTTATGCGTCTGCGGTGGGGTTTTCAGATTGGCGTTGGGCGGGGTAAAAGGGGTGGAACTTCTGGGGGGCGGCGCCACATCACCAGCTGCTGTTGGGCCACAGTTGCTAACTGTGCTAACTGTTGGCTGATATCTGGCACTGCGATTTATTAACAGTTAGCCAAAAGGCTGGGTACTGTGTGTACCTACCTACCTACTGCTGCTACAATAATTGTAGTTCTTCTTCTGCTCTGGGCCCTGCCATCATGGTTGTTGTTGCATTTGGGAGCTAGCCCAAAATTTATTGCCTGCAGCCACATGATGAATGATTCTGATAATAATATTTTGTTATTGCTTTTTTGCCTTGGGTGATGTTTTTTTTTCCCCTCCATTTTTGCCGTTGCAGCAAGTTTTAGCTGCGTTTGGTTGCCAAAAATTGAAGTCACCATGGAGCCAGGGCCAAAAAGACCTTGCCACAAAAAGCTGTTAACTTTGGGGCATGTGGCGGTGGTCCGTGGAAGTTGCCCCCTGCTGTTGCGACGGCCGCTAAAATAAAACATTCGGCCAACTGACGAAAACATAAACCAAAAGTAATAAACTAAAGGTTGTCATAAGAAAACTTAGACGGCGAATGGTCTTAAAGGAAAGCTCATTTGTCTTGAAGAAGTTTTTTTAGCTTTGGCAGCGCTTGAGCTCAACTATTTTTTTTTCAAAACCGAGTACACACAAATAAGATAAAATAAAGATATATTTATATTTTTAAATCAATGTTCTTGCCCTTATTAAGCTAAAGCGTTTTTTGATAAATCATTATTTTAGAGTAAAATAATTTGATTAAAATTCTTTTTAAAGTTTTGCAACAAATTTCGGTAATATTTAAAAGTTTCTACTTAAATGTGAAATTACGAAAACTTAACATTCAATCGGCCTTGCCAAGACCATTTTATAAAATGATTTCCGCAGATTCAGATACGACATTTGTGCATGGGAAATGAAGACCATTGTGGTGCTGGTCGGAAAACTAATCCCAAAAGCGAGGAAGGGGGTGTGATGATAGTAGACAAAAGACAGCATCAATGTCGACACGTTAAGGCTTCGCTCAGAGCAAGTGAGTGAATTTTTTGACAAATTTATGATGATGGAATTTTAAGTGATTTTTAACGAGTGTTTTGCAGCAGACACGGTTTATTTTCGTGAACGGGGTGAGGCACCAAATATTCAGTTGCAAAGCTAGTTTCATCAGTAATACTTGTGGCTGTATAGTTGGCTAATAAATATTGCATTACAAATAATGTAATCTAGACGAAAAAGCATTCAAAATTGTGTTGTCTCGTTTAAAGAGAAACAGTTTAATGACCGGAAAATCGTCGGAAAATGTTAATAAATTGTATTCCGAAATTGGAAATATCTTCTTCTTTGACTGCCACTCCCATTTGTTGCCAACTGCAGGCGTCCGCTAGATGCGTAAATTGTTGATGCCAGCACCTGGGCATTCGACTGTAAAATTTATTGATTGCACAAATAGGCCCTGGCATCGCCAATGACGCAGACATTGGATATACCACGGAGGACCAGAGGCTATTTTGTAGGCAGACCGATCACAAACAGCCCACACAAGTCGGAGATTCCATAACGGATTTAGCTTATTTAGGCGCGTTGGTTATATTTACTTTGCGTTGCTTAATATTTTTAGAACATCATAAAGGGTTTCTACTTTTTGTAAATCGATTCTTTTCGATTTAATTCTGAAAAATATCGATTAAATCGATTAAAAATCCATTTAAAGTCGAAAACAAACAAATTAAAAAAAAAACGACTTGAAAAATGGAGAGAAAACAACAAATTAAGATTTAGATTTTATATTAGATTTGGAATGGATTCCCTTAAAAAGAAATATATATTGTTTGCTTATTTAAAAACATCGATTAAATCGATTTTAAAATTTAATTGTTAACAGCCACTTGAAAGTCACGCTTTAAGTGCCCGACTTTATTTTGGAATTTGTAGAATATTTATATTATCAAAAATCACAATTTAACATTTAAATTGTACCATCTATAATTTCATGGCATTTAAAACTTAAAGCGATTCCATTTCTAGTTTATAGGGCCCTCAAATTAAAAATGGCCAATTTTAACACTTTATTATGTAGTCAAAGTAATAATATTCTTACGTTTGAAACCGCAGGATCTCTACTTGAATTTCTAATAGCTCGTCTCTTGTGTGGGTTCCTTGGTGGGCGTACTCGTATTCGTGTATGTGATTGACAAGCATTCTCGTTGAATTATTAATTATGTAATGCGAAACCAATCGACTGCAATTTGCATATGAAATGAGCCTCACACGCTCACAAAGACTAATTAAGGCCTGGCGCTGTGGTTTCAACTCAAGCTCTCTCGGTTTGCAGCTCGTCCTATCCTATCATATATGTATATACGATATACGTATGGAGGCATCAATGAAAATTGCACAAATTTGCATAATATATACACTTGATATTTAAAATGCAACGCAACAATCTTTTCAGTTTGTTGCCAAGTACACGTTGGCCATTAGAAGTACGTATTTTTCCCTGCCGCCCCCAAGAGCACGGATGGTCTGTGTTAATTGCACTCGGACAAATTGGTCACTTAGGGAAATTGGTATATGAAAATGGGAAAATTAGTTTGTTTTCTTCGCCAGGGAAAATAACAGGTCGTGGAAATAAAGCAGCAGTAGCTCAGCACGCATATTGAATCTAAAAGCTATTGATTTGTCATTTTAAGTGAAATGTAGCAGATAAATGGACAATCAAATTACATGATACTTAAGTAACTAAGAATATTACGTCCTTATCAATCAACTTTTGTATAATGAGACCTGATCCTGCAACTTTTTCTAGTAAAATATTCAGAATTCATGGAATATGTGTAAGGCAGAAATTGAAATAAGATTAGATCCCCGAGGAATTTACTTAATTCGTTCTTAAAAAACGAGTACGAATGTGACTCTTTCTTTGGCCATATAAATTACCAAACTGAGTGCGTCAAAAATATTTTTTGTTAGTTGAAACAGTAGAAATATAAGTCTTTTTGTTTTGTCATGCAAAAACTTGTACACTTTTTCGATTGAGAGCCCTGAGACAGGAGTCCACAAAAAAACCCAAAACACCCACACGCACTCTGCAAGGAACCATGGAAACCAGCTGGGGATCCACAGGAGAGGAGGCAAGGGAGCAGAACAGAAAAAATAAAGATTGAAGCCCAGCAAATGTTTACATAATATGGACCGCAGCACCATCCGGAGACGAGTCGAGACTCTCCAGATCCCAGACGGTAGGTGTGATGTTTGAACTACACTCGACTGGGCCGCCTGCGTCGCCTTTTGCCTGACTCTCTTACTCGTCTCTCCACTTTCCCCCAACTTTACTTCGCCTTTCTGTTTTACGGCCACTGTTTTTGCTTCGGCTGGCAGAGCCAGGCAATCCAGCCCATCTGCATCCTTGTAGCCCCATCCCCAACCCCGATTCCCCATCCCCCATTCTTGGATCCTTCCAGCTGCAGCTCGTCGGCGGTAGCGCTGGTGTTATTAACATTTCTGTTGACATCCTTGGGGTCGCGTTTTGAGCCCCGAACACGGCGAGATATGAAAAGGTGTACTCGACATGCGAATATTTAGTAATAAACTGTTTTTCGGCTTCAAAGATCGAAGTTTTTCTAATACAGGAGTAAAAAAAAATCGGTAGCAAATATCGTAATCCGCATTTCTGAATTTACAGAGTTTTAAATTCTTAAAGTAAACATTAAAAAAAAACCCGTTTTAGAGCAGACATTTTTTATAACCAAATTAAATATAAAAAAAATTTGTAATTAAATGTATTGTTTGACCTAAAATCTTGAATTAATACATGCACAGAAAACCTTTTGGAATCTTAGCTTCCGAATAAACCTATGTGGCAATTGTAAAAATATTATATTATTTAAAATTTGAATATGTAAATTGTAAAATATTTTATAATAATAAACAAACCGATTAGAATTTTTCATGCAGTTTATAAGTAAAATAATTGGTATACCAATACCAATACAATATACTATAGTATATTTTTTGCTTTCGTTACCGTCCATTACAATAAAAACTGTAATCTGAAAAGTTTCGTATCCCATTTGATACTGAGTAACATTATAGTCGAGAAAATGAGGTTTCTCTTTCTTTTTTCCCCTTTTTTGATTTCATGTTTTTTTTACTCTTTTTATGTACTTAGCCGCCTTCTCAACTCAATCTTTCCATACGTGAAACATTTTCATTTTACTTTTGTGTGCAAGTATATACACTTTTTTTTTGCATTTCTGAAAGCGACTCAAAGACCCAAAAAGAACGAAGAAAAAAAAGAAACACATGGAAAAAATTATTTATGTGTATATGAATACGTATTGTTGACATATTGAGAGATTGCGGCAATTTAGACCAGACGACACCATTTAAAAAGCCATTAGGGCTTGCTCCGTCAGCTCATAATTACGAGCACAATGGAATCCCCCATTAGTAGTTGTTCGTAGTTCGTAGCCAAGTCAGTAATCCAGTGGCCAAGTCGAATGTCTTTCCCTAAGCTTAGTCTACTCGTTTTCAGTTCGCTGATCAACTGCTTTTTGTGTGCCCATGTGGTGTACGTGGACCGCTTCACCTTCACCGTCGATGATCACGACCTGTTCCTATCCCAAAGTGCTGTCCTCGAACAGGAGTCGAATCGCAGTTATCTCTCGGGGCATATGATGATTAGTCGGTTGGTCAATGATCTAATACTTGTTTCCTCGATGGACGTTATACGTCCTAAGCGACCGGAAATGCGACTCTATAGTGTGAAATTGAACTTCTGTTCGGTATTGAACAATGGTTATAAGAATAAGTTTATCAGAATGCTTTACAATAACTATGCGGAGTTTCTCAACACCAAACCCAAGTGCCCACTTAAGCCGGTAAGTTTAAGTAAATTGTATTTAAAATTTAAATACATTTCGACGAACAAAATTCACTTAAAAAGAACAAAAATTATAGCATATTATAGCAAAATGTATATATTTTAAATATACTTTTCTTCTTCTTCTTCTTCTTTTCTTTTATTATAGAATTTTAATTACTCCCTGACTAGAGCCTATATCGACGAAGATATGCTACCAGATCTGCTTCCAGAGTGCACTTTTCGCATGAAAATGTCTTTCCACCACAAATCAAAGCTATTGGCTCACATGCAGACTGACGGAAAATTGATCAAACGTTAACAGAATAATAATATCCTAATTTTCTGTTTTAAAAATATAATTAAAAAAATGTTTAGTAAATAATCCTAAAGTCATTTTGGCAGTATGTGGAGCATGGATTTTCAATTACGGTTTCGGTTCGATGACTTTAGTAATTACTGTCACATTAAGCAAAATATAAAAAAAAAACAAATGAGGTGTATCAATTTACATAAATGTACATAAAGGTGAAGAATGTGCCACTTATGATTACGAATTTCTTTTGAGCATATTTCAATATTTTGGTTAAAAAATCAAGACTCCCAAGATCAGAGGACTGAGTATAATTTCTTCGCTTGAACGATCAAGATAATAATTCCTACACCAGTAATAATTACGTAAATACAGAAATGCCTAATAATCATTGAAATAATATCAAACCCAGCCATCTTAAATTAAATATATTTGTAAATTGGCCCCCCAAAAGCGTATTGATTCTGCTGAATATCCATTAGCATTATAGTATGAGCTTTGGTCATGAAAACGTCGTATTTGATATGTGGTTTATACGTCCTGATGGACTTGGCTAGTAGTGATAAGCGCAGCTTTCGGATTTACTTTGATGAGTTCGCGATCAAGTATAAGGTGCCAGATATTTTTGAAAAGATGGATTGTAATTTGGCTCAAGTGAATAATCGGAGCTACGTCAACGCAGAGATGATTCTCAAAAAAGATATTGGCGAAATGAATGTTCGGGCTGTAATGGAGTTTTGGAAACCAAACTCTCAAACGAAAATGAAATTATACGATGTTCGTGTGGATGGATGTCACCTGCTCCGAAGTATTCACCAAAATAAACTGTTTAACTTCTATGTGAAGAGCTTCAAAAAGCATGCTAATGTTATTTTAACGTGTCCATTTAAAGCGGTATGTTAAATTAAATTAAAGCTGGAATTTTCTTAAAACCGTATTTTTTCTAGAATTATACCTACAAGATGGTGGATTGGTTTTTGGATGAAAATGATCTGCCACCTTTTGCGCCAGTCGGTAAATTTCGAACGGTCACAGAATATTTCACCCAACAGCGTTTGGCAATACGTATTGTAGCACAGGGCGAAGTTTTGGCAAAACCCTAAGGCTTTTAATTATTCTAGTATGAAAAAAACCACCAATAAATAAAAAATATCCAGCAAGGACAAATTTGTATGATTACATTTTTCAAAAATTAAGATAAGCCTTAAACACAAAAGCAATTTAAAAATGTGTATATTATACCCGAAACAAACCATATATAAAAAAAAAATATATAAAATATTGATCGTTGAAAATTGATTATAGTAAATGTTATATTATAAGTGTAGGTATATTTTGCGTATGTCATGTCATATGAAAAAAATCGGATTTAAACCTTTTTTTTTTTTATATTTTGCTGCTAAAACTATTTATTCAATTATCCAAAAACGAGTTCTTAATTGGCCAAATGTTCAAACGTGTGTGGAATATTTTCGAATCCCCTGGGCATTAAATCACCACTCTTAATCGTAGTCAAGTAACATTAAAATGAAAGCGTTGGCCACGTATGCTTTGTTCTGGATTTTGTGGACCAACAACCACATTTGCCTGAAATGTGAGGAGCGTAAATTTCGAATAAACCTAGATGAGTTTTCAGTAAAATACAAGGCACGCGATTTAATCGATAATATTGATTTCCGCATCGTTCATCTTAACAATCGGAGTTATGTTAACGGTGAGATGAAACTAAAGTCCGATGTGGAGGATATATTCATGCACACAACAATGGATTTTTGGAA
Source organism: Drosophila lutescens (assembly GCA_037075285.1). NCBI lineage: Eukaryota > Metazoa > Arthropoda > Insecta > Diptera > Drosophilidae > Drosophila > Drosophila lutescens. The sequence continues at coordinate 332,977 of JBAMCF010000352.1, forward strand.
GTCCAGCAATAAGAAGAAACTCAAACTCTACGATGGTCGTACGGATGCATGCCAATTCCTAAAAACTGCTCACCGGAATGGATTGTTTAATATTTATGTGAAGAGCTTCAGAAAGCACATAAATGCTAATCTTGCGTGTCCTTTAAAAACGGTGAGTAAATTCGATTTTAATTATGTCTTTACTAATGTATCTATCTTTTTTCCAGAATTACAGTTATACTTTGACAAACTGGCATATGGATGAGATGGATCTTCCTCCCTTTGTTCCCTTCGGTACATTTCGCACTTTAACCGAGTATTTTACCCAAGACCGATTGGCATTGCGGATCGTCACGCAAGGAAGAGTGGTTCCCAATAAGTAAAAAACTCCTAAAAATGTATTCATGCCTGATTTTTAAATACAAATCTAACTATTGCATTTACATTAGAGTCATTAAATTTATTGCTCACTTTCAATGTGTAAAAAACCTTTTTCAATCTCAAAAAACGAAAATAAACATGATTTATTAAAGTCAAATTATCTTGAACTTAATTTTTTATTGTCCAATTACGGTTTTACACAAAAAATTTGTAACCAGTTAAGGATCGTAGAAAACTGATGTTTTAGAAATAATTTATCTTAAATACGAAAAATATATTATTTGTAATTATTTTCTTATGATAAGGCCTCTTTTTTTGTGTGTAAGTGGTATAAAAAGTCAATCTGAAATAAACAAAAACACATAAATTACTTGCTCATCAAATGGAAGTAATAATAATTAAACAAAGCTGTGTCATTTCAATATAAGCTTTTGACATGAGAACTTGGTTTTGGATCCGCTGGCTTCTGATTTTCAGATGTGCAAGCACAGTGCAGAGAAACTTTCATATAATCCTTGAGAGTGTCAACACTAAGATTTTTGACACGGAAACAATCGACAAGTTGGGTTGCCAGGTTCAACAAATAAATAATCGCAGTTATGTGAATTGCCATATGCTGGTTAAGCGCGAAATCGTTCAAATGGATGTTCGAACCGTATTGGATTTCAAAAAACCCAATGGCCAAGCAATGAAGTTATACGATGCTCGATTGGATGCCTGCCTCCTAATGGGAAGTTTTCATAAAAATCGATTTTTGAACATATATTCGAATAACTTTAAAAAATATTCCAATTTACGATGCCCCATCAAAGCGGTTGGTATATATTTTAAACAAATAGAATGAGTTATAATATCTATATTTCCAGAACTTCAATTATACTCTGGAAGGACTCTATTTGGAAGAGCAGGATTTTCCCTCATTTGTGCCCTATGGAACGTTCCGATGCCTATGCAACTTTTATCTTAACGAAACTTTTATCGCATCTCGTTCTGTAACCCATGGAAAAGTCACACCCAGTCTTTGAAGTTACATATAAATTCAGATATTTAATGTATATTGTTTCTTCTTACTTGTAATTATATAATCAACAATATATTTTTTTATCCAGTTTATTGTTTGTTTATCACGCCTCATTTCATGTTCATGTATAGTAAAGTCAATTATACTTTTATAAAGTCATTTGCAGTGTAATTCCAAAACAATTAGAAATGCATTACTAAAGAATATAGATTTGACCAAGTTTTACATTTTGAATGTAGTCATAAACTATTTACTCCGTAAAATGAAACCTCCAAACCTTTTTCCTCTGCTTGTCCTGATTTTGTGCACAATCATTCTGAGCCATGTTTGGGCAAGGGTAGGTCTTGTTTAAAGCGAATTTAATTTAATTTATTTTTGATTATTGGCTGATTTACAAGATGGACGCATATATGACGCAAATTGGCTGTCCCACTTTTTACCCAGAAGTTGTGAAAAACGTTAGCTGTCACTTGGGTGGAAATTCCAAGGATTCTGGTTCTTCATCATCATTCTCTGCAGAGTTTGCACTGACAGAAGATGTTACTGACGTCAAAGGCATTTACGTATTTAGCCTAAAACGAGGCTCATCCATAATCAACTATACTGCAATGGAAATGGACTATTGCCAGGTCTTGGATTCGCTGCAATCACAATTTTTACTCAAGATGATTGCCGATGAGTTGCGGCGCGTTTCAAATTTTCCACTGCAATGTCCATTTAAAAAGGTAAGTTAGGATATTTTAAATAATTATAATTTAATTTTCTTTTCTTTAAGAATAAGAGGTATTACATTGATAACTTTACAATCAACTCAAAGCTAATACCCAGCTATGCGCCAGAATTGAACTGGATATCGGACTGCAATATATTCGTTAAAAAACGCCGAGCCCTGCAATTAACTATCCATGGTCGTGTAGTTCGTAGCCGATTGGGTCGTTAGTAAAATTTTTAATTTTTCAAAACAAAGTTCACTGATATTAATGGCATCCCGTATACGCTAATTAAACGAATTGTTTTTAATAAATTCTAATGGGCAATAAAGTAACGAAACAGAACCATAATATTTAAGTGCTTTTAAAAATTATTTTACATTTTTATAAATTCAGTGGCCATAAATCAGTCAGCAGTTCGCTTTTAGCTGCAGTCATGAATTTTTGGCTTTGGATCTGCTTCTTCCTTTTCATCATCTTTAAACGTATGAGAAGTGAAGATCGAAACTTTCGGGTTATTATTGAGCAAGTTAACATCACTAATCTTGACAGTGAAGTGTATGAGAATTTTGAATGCGAGGTGTACCAGATAAACAATCGCACCTACTTGACCTCAAGGCATACGTTTAAACGTATTGTTGACCAAGTAAGTGTGCATGCTGCACTGGATTTTTGGAAGCTAAACGGCAAACAGAAAATGAAACTCTATGATGTTGAGTTCGATGGATGTAACATTCTGGAAAATGCCAACAAAAACCGTTTATTCAATATGTATGTGAAAAATTTGAAAAAACACTCAACTGTTAAATTTCAATGCCCCTTTCAAGCGGTAAGCATGTTTTCAATAAAATTTAAAAAATAAAAATTATATTTTAACTATTATTACAGCACGTAAACTATGAAGTGAAAAACATGTCGATGAGAGAAGAGGAATTCCCCTCCTTTGTACCGCTTGGAAAATTTCGTTCCGTAATTGAGTACATCATGAATCAGAAGTTGAGGGCTCGAGTCACTGCAAGCGGAAAAATTATACCGTATGCAACAGATCCGTTTAAAGTACTAACATAATGGACATTAAATAAAACTAAATAAAAAACTTAGCTACCCTTGATTAGCTGAAGTTCATATACCATTGCAGTAAATTTGTTTTCTTAATAGAGCTTGCACTGAAAGTATTTATTTGTTTTTTTGGTATAAATTGTTGATCCCTTTGATTGCAACATATGCTACTTTTATTTTATCACCTTGGTTATACAACAGATGTGCAATTTTAGTGCATATTTATTATTATCTATTAGTTAGTGCTCACAAAACACACAGTTTCAATTGATTATGAAGGTTAATAAGGGGCCAGGTCTTTTACCATGGATTAGTATTAACAATTAACTGCATAGTCATCGCTAAAGTGCCTCTACCATCAGATTCCCGTTATTTAGCTGAAGTAAATGATCTTATAATCATGGTTAGTATTACCATTTATTCTCTATTTTTCCAAAATACCTTTAAGCGTTACAAATATTTATGGATTTAAATAAATACGTGTGTTCTTCTACCCGTTTTATTAAAACTTGTTTATATTAAAGAAACTTTAGCTGAAGAAAAGTTCAAACTGCCAGACACAATAAAAAATATGTAATCTAATGCACAATGTTCCTAGCCATTCTGCTGAATATTTGATAAGATGATTTGGAATGATTTATTGCCGAATTTCCACTTTTCGTAAAATATGTCATCCAAGGGGACATCAATTACTTTAGTTTAAACATCCTGCCGACAACAACAAGCGCCGCACAAAAATATGAACCCGGGAGCGAAGGCGAAAGAAGGTTAATGGATGGGGACTTTGTGTGTGTTCAAAGGGAGGAAGGAGGTTCCGAGGTTTATACAAGCTTCAATGTACATTTTCCATATTTTTTCGTTGTTTTTTTTACAACGAAAAGAACTTGATTACACGTGCGCTAATTTAGTTGCACGCGAAAACATGCGAGTAATCAAAACGGGTGCTGAAGTGCCAGACCGCCAGACCCTTGACTCAACAGAGAGAGAGCAGAGCACCCACCGTGGAGCTCCTTTGGCTTTCAGTACGAGTATACCTGCGCACCCTGCACCCTGCAACCCTCCACCCCACATATCTTTCAGTTTTCCCCCGGCCAGGACATCCTTAACCCGTTGGCGTTGGAAATTCGAGTTCATGGCATGTTCATGCATGTTGCCGGTTGTTGGCCCTGTGCGCACACAAATTTAATTTATACACACACACACACACGTCTATATAAATTTAAATACAAACTTGCACATATTTTTGATCCTTTTTCCCGGGCCCACACACACTCAGTGGCAATATGCAATGATGGGTGAAGCAAAAAAATATGCAATACATTTTTAATTTAAATCAAGCCATCACGCTTTCCCCCACCAAACTCCCAAGTGCGACTGGGATTTGGGGTCGGGAATTATGAGAAAGCCGGGTTTACATATTTTAACATATGAATGCAGCTTATAGGCATGAACATCTATCTACCTGTCTCTTTTTGTAGGCTCCGTGCAACAACAGTCGAGTGCTTTTTGGTGGGCTTCGAATGAGCTTCGGTAGTTTTAATGCTAAAACTCATACATGAAATTGACGTGGGATCCATCCAGCCTGCAAGAAAAGAGGGGAAGGTAATATTTAAATTTTATTTGATGGTCAAAAATGGTGCGTATTTTGAAGAGAAGATTAAATAAACCTTTAAAAGGTCTCTAAGAATAGTTAATTTAATTTAATTTAATTAATTTTCTATAAGCAAGGCAATTTTGAAAAATGGTCTTTCCAAAAGTAAGTATACCCCAAAAACATATTTTGTATACAGCGAGTAACACAGAAATATCTTCAAATCAGATTCGTTTGTTGATTACAAACTTTTTTAACCTTTTAGGTTGGTCCTTTCCATCCTGGATTAAAATAAAGTTCCAAACTTTATTGATCGCGGAACCTCTAAGATAAACATTTAAATTTGATCACGAAAATAAGTGTATACTTTAAAAATTTCAAAAGTACATTAACATTTTACATTTTACTTTTTACAGGACATTTGTAGGATATACTTTTACTCAGCATCCACATCGACCCGCATCGCCTTGCCGAGGTCCCTGAGCTGCTTGCTCGACTCCTCCATTTCGGTGCGCAGCTGGGAGAGACCGATCTGCATCCGGGCCATGCGCATGTCGCCGGCCTTCAGCCGCACCTCCTGGTTGGCCGTAAAGCCGGCGGCATCTCGACGACCTTGGCGCTGTGGGTGTGGGTGTGGGTGTAGGTGCCTTGGGTGTCCTTGGGTGGGTGTCCTGCGGGTGCGAGTGACCAGACGATTGGCGGCTGCAATGACGTCGGCCTCGTCCTCCTGCTCGAGGCCATTGCTGGGGCTACAGAGCGTCTTGGTTTTCGTTTCCGGCATTGTTCTCCTTTTTTTGGGGCGAATCGTTTGTCGTCACAGGAATTTTGTTTGTTGTTTGCCAAAATTACACATAAAGACGGCACAACAATGTGTGTGCTGCGTATCGAATTGTTTCAAATGGTTTGCTTTACTTGCGACATCATGAGCATGGAATGCTGAGCTCGCACAGGATATCCTGGTGCGATGGTGCGGTATTTTGTGGTGCCCACCACCACGCAGAGAACTTTGTGCCGGGGCAGAAGGGGCCGGAAGAGCAAGGGCAACAACATGTGTGCTTTGGAGCATACCACTGAACTTTAATTACAATTAACCGCAAATGATGTAGCGCTGCTGGTGACGGCGGCGGCGTTAGGTTGCGGTCATACAGCGAAAAATGATGATAACAACAAGTTTTTCACCCGTTTTCGATGCGACTTCAATGTGCTCTTTTCACTCAGGTATTTTGAAAATGCTTTTGAAATTATTTTTGACTTTCAATAGACGGTAAAATGCTTTAAAAAATATTTATAAAATCATTTTATTTATAAATTATTTCATAAACTTTATTAAAAAATTTTGAAAAATAACAAAATTCCGCCTTTACATTGAAATTTATTGTGCCCCTTTTAACTCAGGTGTTTGAAAAATGTCTTTAAAATTATTTTTACAGTTATACAAAATTTAAAGAAATCATAATCTTTTAAATGTCAAGTTCTTTTAATAAAATACATACAATTAAATGTTTTCATATATTAAAAAAAAATGATTTTTAAGAAATAAAGATGAGATTTTCCGTTTATATTAAATTGTAAATCTTTAAAACTTTTTCGTTAAACTTACCATAAATACATTTTAAATTGTTCCCTTCTTTCAAAAGTCAAATTGAACTTTCCTAGTACAATAACTAATGCAAAATCAATTACTTAAGTTATGGGTAATAATTAATTCCAGTCTTCCATAATTGATATCGAAGTCTCTGGCTCTCGGGTAGTCATGCCAATGCAGGACAGTCGGAAAAAATTAAACCTATTAATGTATCAGGAGTTCCTGCACACAGGCACTCACGCCTCACACACACACAAGGAGGCAAGAAAACAGGAGCAACATGGACGAGAAACGAAGGACGAGAGGCGCAACTGACCACATGGGAGGACATGGCATGCGATGGTCAGGCAAACTCAACTCATGCCATTCGGACAAGGAGGGAAAGGGGGAGGCGGGCGGTCTTGCAATTAATTAAAAATACATGCACCGTGAACGAGTTCCAGACATCCTGGCTGTCCTGGTCGTCCTGCCTCCTGCAGCTGCATTAATTTGACCGCAAAATAAGCCAAGTATTCGGTGCACAGCGAATATTTTCTTTACCAACGCTAAATGCATTACACTCGAGACCAGCAAGTTGATGTCCTGCTTTTATTTAATCCCACCCCTTTTCTCTTTTATTTCATTTTTTTTCTTTATTTTTTACGATAACCAGTGGTCAGCATGTGGCTGGCAGGGAAAAGTCCTTGTCCTGTTGTTCGTGCTGCGTAAGCTGCGTTCATTTGTAAACAACATAGTCATCGCTGGAAAAACAATAACAAGACCAGCCAGGAAAATAACAGCGAAAGTTAGAGAGTAAGTAAGGCAAGCTGAATAATTAAATACTCTTTTAAAAGCTCAGGAAAATTAAGCTTGGTCGCTTGACAAGCTATTTAAATAAATGTATTTCCTTCTACACGTTTAAATGAAATTTTCAGCTAAATTTAATAGTGGCATGCCAAGAAGAGCTTCAAAAAATATTGAAATTTCGATATATTCGATATTTAATATAATTTTAACGATATTTAATATGATTTCATCGATATTTTATATAATTTCATCGATATTATCAAAACCATATTGAGATAATATCGAAAATATCTATAATTTGCTAGCTCTAATGCCAAGCCCAGCATTCCGAAGATATAATCAGCAATCCCAAATCAGTGGCCTCTAATCGGAATTTTATTCTGTCTCAGAAATTACATTTCCTGAATTTGTACATATGGCAATAGACAAAAGCCATGGCAAATTGCGTGGCTTTTTGCTTATACATACATATGTCAGAACGCAGAGTATGGGAAAAATAAGCAAGGCCAGGACATCAAATGAAGTTAAGCAAACAAGAGCATTAAGTGCATTGATGTTGTTATTGCTGTTGTCTGAGGACCCCCGGCGCAAGCTTCCTTTTTTTACTCCGCCATCGCGGTCCTTCCTTCGATGCCTTCCCCGATTTAAGGGACAACTTCATTAGGCAAGTGCTCGACCGGCTCCATGCAGCCTGGTGCCTGTCCTTCCTTCTATCTCCTTTATCGTTTTCTATTGATTTTCTTAGCAATATTTCCATTACGTCTATTTTACTCTCCTTTATCCTACTTTTTACGCGGTATTCCCACGGGGTATTTTGTATTCGTGAACAATTTCTTTAACAGGAACCAGTGATTCCAGTCAAAGGTATTTTTGATTTTAATATATTTTTAAAGGACACTCAGCCTTACTAAAAACATTTTTTTCTAAAATGAAGAATTAATTCGCTATTACCCAGAATTAGAAAAATTATTTTCTAAAATGTATTCATAATTTTTTATAACTCGGAATTTATGAAACTCATCTTGACTATTTTTTTTGGCTGTATAAGCTTTAATTTGTTTTCTATCATATCTGCAGCAATTAAAAATAAATACATTTTTTCAGTTAGTTTCTAAACCATATTATATAGCCTAAACATTTTTTTCCAAGTGCCGGGTATTTTACGGTCGGGTTACTCGACAATATAACGTTCTTACCGCCTTTTTTCTTCTATTTTGTATTTGCTCGTGATGTTTTTGCTTGCAGACACCGTGAAGAGTGTCAAATGCCATTAAATGCCAACTAACCAGCAGCGGGCCATGTCTAAGCGCCAAGTGGCCAGGTGAGAAAATAGCCAGCTACTGATTGGCACAAGGATGGGGAATTCGAAGGGATCCTGGCTGGGGGGTTTGGGGATTCACCCGGAAATTTCACTTACCACTTGCCATAGACAAGAGTGGCAAGCGCTTTGACAACGCTTTGAAGACTCTGGCAGGTGTAAGTGAGTGTGACATTAACTTGTATTTTGTTTGTATAACAAAATGGACCTCCTTCTACAACATCACAGTATTCAGCAGAGATATCAGCAGGAATCGGTTTAGAAAGTTACTGGGTTTATGCAGTCCAAATAGTTTCATTTAATTACAGCTTTTGTTTTGGATTAAAAAAATAATTTAAAATCTCTAAATTTTCAATTTAAATTTATGTTAACTAATAGCATCCGAAACATTTAATTGTATTAGTTGAAACTCAGAATTAAAGCTATGTACTTCCAGACAAAACTTTCATTTAACCATCTGATATCTAATATTACAAAAAAAAAACTTGAGAAATTATGAGCTTTATGATTATATGGCACGATGAAAATCCGGTTCTTGCCAGGCGCTAATTGAATGCATGCTGCGCCACTCGCAAGTCCTTTTTGCTCCTGCAGCAAGATGATAAACGAGCCGACCCAGAGTAATAGGAAACAAACAAGCATTAAGGCAAAAATATCTCTAAACAAATATTATTTACGAGCTGGCCCAGACTGGAACTTTTGGCAACGGTTAGACGCCTACTATACTCGCCCAGCTGCACCATTCGGGCTATATAGATTTATATATTTTTATCGTGCGGCACCGAGAATAATCAGCAACACCTCATAAATCCCAGAAAGAGGCCGACACAATTTTAGACAGCGTAATCAGGAAGGTTGCCAAAAAAAACGAAAAAGATGGAAAGAACGGAACAGGAGACAAAGGGTGTGAGTTTAATTAACGATAATTTCAAATGAGAACCGCAATTATTTAAGTGGGGTTTAGCATACGTTTAATGTTGGAATAGGAACATAACAATACTGTAAGAGCTAAGGCATAAATGTGATTGATTTATAGATTGTTATAGACACCAAAAGAGATAGGGAATATTCTTTAAAAATGTTTTCCTTCAATTAAAAAAAAATTGTTCCATGTAAATCTAGTTGTAAATAAAGGTGTTACAACAAAAAGACTTTTATATTAATTTTTATAAACGTTTCAGGTAACATTTGAAATAAACTCAAAAAATTCTTATCTCTGACTTTTTTGAATAAAAGTCTTTAAAAAGTCTTATCAAAGATCTTTTGAAAAAAAATTTTAAAATAATTACTTAACTTATTTTTTATGAATACACATTAATTTTTCAGTTTTTTTTAAAATTTGAAATGTGTTATTAAAGAATTCAATTGCATCACAAAGATTTTTAAGATTTATACCCAATTTGATTTATGATGTGATAAAAATGCACTGAGATTAAAGTAAACGATTTAAAGTCGGCTGGATTTTCATGAAATGCATTTGCAAAATGGGCTTTGTGTAAATCCAATATACGAAACCGGCAGCACGATCGATTTGAGAGCCCCTCGGTGCAGCCTCAAAGTAGGCAACACAAATAAAGCTTAACATACAGCCCGGGGGGTGGACTGGAGGATAAAGGATGGCGGCCACTCAATCCCAGTTGTTCTGCTTCAACACTTTCGCACAAACACCAATCAACTGGCAGATGAATCAAGCGCAGGCGTTGGCTGCCCAGTTAAGCCCACTCTATACACCCACACCCTATATATGTATGTATACCCCCCTAGACCATACCAACTCCCCTTCTTTTTTGGACAGGCGACAAAACTGCGCCACAAAAGGGCAAAAGCTGTGGCAGCGGCAGAGGCAGGGAATGCAGTCCATGGCAACAGAGCATCCAGAGCATCAACAGCATCCAAAGGCAAACACACTGGCCGGCACATGCGAGTGGAAAATCAATAAAGTGTACGTTTATCTTATTTTCTCGTCGCAGGGACGACACTGCCTGCCGTTTCATTCCTTTCCCTTCAAATATATAAATATAAATCTTCGGCGCACTTAAGCCTTTTAAATGATAACAATGGTCGGAGCAAAAGGTGCATACCACCTCCCCCAAAAAAATGAAAGAACACCACCACTGAGTAGCAGGTGCGCACTGGCCGCCCAGAGGACTTAATACGGACCCACTCGCCAGATTTTTACCAACCCAACAAATGTGCGTACTGTCCACATGCCATACGTAATACGTATATCCCCGCCCAGTCCAATGCTTCAGCAGCCAACTCGAGAGATTCCATGAATTTATTATGTCCCTGCCTTTAATAGAGTTTCATCGAAAAGTTTCCCTCGAACAAATTATGAAATATACGGAGACAGCTTTTGCCATTGAACGGAAATTGTGGTTTAAGTCTGCGGGGGGATGAATTTGGCTCTAAAGCGAATACGAAAAAATACTTCAGATAATAAAATTACAGTTTATGGGTGGCCAAGATCGAAAGTTTTTATTTTCATAAATTATTGCGCTTGTAGATAAAGGGAAATAATGAATGTGAAGTTTCTTATTGAATAATTTAAATTTAACTGAAAGAATTGCTTTAAACTTAGACTTAACAGTAGTCTTAGGGTCGTTTTCTCGTCCGCCTGTTAAATTTAATGAGGGGTTAAGAACTGGAAAATGTATGGGAATTCGGAGTTTAAAGCTTACGGAGAAAACGGCTCTTAAAGGTTAGGTACAAATTTTGTAAAAGATTTAAAATTTAGTTTTTTTAAATTAAGAAAGTCTTATTGAGTGATTTAAAAAGTCTCTACAAATAGGCAACCTGACAAATGGAAACTTAGTTTGTAAAGAAACCCTCCACTCTGATTTTGTTTTTAAAATGCACTTATGCAAAACAACATTAGTGCAGTAGACCGTCATAATTCTCATATTAGACAGGAAAATCCTTAGACGAGAGCCACGCCGACTCTGAAGTGTCGATGGACAGCAGCTTTGGGAATCTGCCGGCCAGACAGGACAGGAAATTGCTTAATTTAGCGCAAAAATTATCCACTGGCCAACGACGAGGCTCAATTGCAGGACTGTCAGGGTCGTTGGAAGCAGATAAAGCAACCCTTTGCTATACAAAGTCTAAGCAGACAGTTTTGAAATGACACGAACGGTAGGAAATAAATTTAAATCACTTTATACTCGCACACTCATGATTTTCACAGAAAAAACACACTAAATCCAAAGATTTGAAGATACCTCCACATGCTGAGTCAAAAGAGTGGTGATTCTCCGGGAGATGATAGCTCCACCGTAATTGCACAAGCGGAAAACAATTTCGGGAATGAAACTAAAGCTTCACCCATTGGCTGGAACATTAGGAATGGAGATGACCAGATACCCGATAGCCGAATACCCGGTTATCTGACCGACATCCATCTGAGCCATAGGCAGATCACCAAACGCTTCGCAGAGCTACTGAATTTGTTCGAGGATTACACCAAACTCCTGGACACTGAGCACCAGCATCATGTTGATGTTCCATTTCGGCTGAAGCGAGTTCAATCCGAGCAGTTAGCTTTGAAGGAAGGTAAGATACGCTCCATTATTTACACCCCTTTTGTTTGGGGAAACAAAGGGCTTGGAAAGCTGTAAAGTCATTTTTAATTAAGCTTTACATTTCACATTCAGTGAACCTGCATAGATTTTCCCCTACAGAATCCTTATAAATTGTATTATTATAAAAAAATATTTTTATTTGCACTTTACCTTTGTTTTCATGTTCTCAAAGTTGAGCATTTCATTCATGCTGCCAAAACAAAAACTTTCTGCACAAAAGAACACATTGAATTTCCACATATAAATTTGGTTTGAATTTTGTTAGCCCAGTAAAACAAAAAATTGCATCTCTCAAAAAAAAATAGAGTTAAAAACTTGAAAACATTGTGCTTAAATTCTTTTAATTTAGAAACAAGAGAGAACGACTATCTGATACCCGTCACTCAGCGAGCAGTGCGAGGGAGATGGAGATATAAAACTTTTATTGCGCATTACTTTTTAATGAATGGTCCGATTTGAAAACTGTCTTCTAAATTTCGATAGGTATTAATAAACACTATAAAATTGCATTTATACATTTTTAAAATCTTAAAAGATGTGCCCGCCAGACACATTTTAAAATCGTTTATGGTGATTGTGGGCGTTAGGGGGGGCGTGGCACCTCGATGAAACAAACTTGCGCTGCTTACAATGATTTTCTCTTTGCAGAAGATGAAAATGTGGAGCATAGGGCATCGAGTCTCAGCCGGTTATCGGATATTACAATGAAGCCCTCTTGTGAAGTGAGCAGTCAGACTTCTTGGAGTGCCGTAGATCAGAAACAAGCCGATGGTACGGATTTGGAGGCCAAATTGGCGGCCGTGGGCGGAAGTATTGATCCGGAAAGGGAGAAACCGAGCAAGGTGCTGCAGCACACCATCCACATCGAGGTGGAATCGGTGACTTCGGCCACGGATATGCAGAGGCCGCCGCTGCGGCAAAGGATGTGGCATGTCCTCGTGCAGACGGGGGAAGCCATCGTGGCCTGCGCCTACATGATCGGCGAGAATATCACCTTTGCTCTGTTCATTGTCCTGTGCCTGTGGTGTCTTTACTTGTTGTTAAGCCACTTCTATGGCTTCTTGCACACGAATGTCAACCAGCAGATCGACTTGAAGCGCAGCTTGGCGCGCCTTCCACAGCCGGCACAGTTAAGATGAACGGTTTAGTTTCGCTCTTCGATTAAATAAATACAAATTTTGCAGAACACAGGCCCAATCGCGTTGCCACTTTTAATTTATCTCAACATATTGGGGGTGCAACAACACATGATGGCGAGACTACAATATAGCGCCGATGCGAAGTCGGTCAACATATAGCAAAAGCGATCGGCCAATGGCGGTCGATTCAGCATATTCGGTATTGGCACGGCCACCGCATCGATGAAGATCGTGTGGCGCGTCAGTTCGCAGGGTGCAACTGTTATGGGGGCAAAGTCCACAGGACACGATCTGAGGCGTCGACGCGGCTGCTCCGTCTGCACTCCGATCGAATGGATACTTTTGAGCCCATCGCTTTCATTCTTCCTGAAGATCTCAATATCGTCCTCGGAATTCTCTGCGGGTTCATAAGCATTCATCAAAATTTTTGGTTTCAAAAACTCAGTTTCTATAGAGCTTTTATGTTATTTTGTCAACTTTTTCAGGACATTATCAGGAAATTATCAGATCACAGGAAAAATCTGAAAATTTCCATCTGTTTGTGTAAGCTTAATACCAAAATTATTCTTAATTTTCAAAACTAGAGCTTAAGAAAACATAGATTTTCAGGCCTCTTCTTTGAAATAGTTGATGTTCCTTGATGCAAACATAGTCTTACCCTCTGCCAATGCCTTGGACATCCAACCGTACCAATTCCTTTTGTTGGCCTCGACTGGACGCGATTTTGAAATGGTCTGGAGGGTGCTCGAACTGGGTGTTATGGCCACATCACTGCCGCCGTCCACGTCATCAAAGCATTCGTCGGCCTGAAAGCCCAAAATGTCGAAGAGCCGCTGGCAGGTGTTCTTCTGTTCGGAGAGTTTGAGCGGCTCGTTGACGGCATCCTGAACCAAATCGCCAATCAGCAAGTTAATGACGATCGCAGTCTGTGGTGGCTCCCTGCACGCCATGGAGTTTATAGCGTCCACAGAAAAAATTTGGAAAATTTTCGAAAAATGTTTTACAAGCAACTGAAGCCAACATAATTTCGGCAACACGACACGAGGGTTGACAGCTTTTACCCCGAAAGTCAAGTCAGCTTTCAAATTTGGTAACAGCAAGTCCGTAAAAAAATTCCAAGTTTATTTTATACAACAAATTAATGGATAAGAATGATGAAAACGAAAGCCCGACATCGTCGGATCCCCAAGACTCTCAAGTGATAATAAATATGCCACCAGGGGATGAAAGCGCCCATGTTGTGTATTTGCCAGATGCGAATTTAGGCGCCACTAAGACGGAGACTTCGGTAGAGAATCTGTTGAATGCCGATCAGCTGGAGAGCAAGCGCATGTCCTTCGATCAAGATGATGAGCCCAGTACAAGTGGCCAGTCCGCAGAAAGCCGACAGAAACCGGAGGAGGTCAGGTCTTTGTCTACTGAGACTCTTCAGGGCAACACGGAGAGTCCAACCCCCAGACAATTGCATAATGTCCTTCTCTACTGCTTCTCCCGCAATGTGGATACCCTGGAATCGAGTCCAGCGGTGATACTACAAATTCCGCAATACAGCGAACTGGGCACCCAAACGGCCGAGGTAATACCACAGCCCCGACGATTGCGTTTGAATCTGACCAACCTGCGAACAGATCGAAATGGAGCGCCCTGCGAAAGATCCCATCACACGATCACCATCAGGGGCAACAATCTGCCGCCCAATCCTCCCCAGCTGCGGCAAACGATCTGTGCGCGAATTGGTCGCTCAATCGGCGATTTTGTGGCAGCCTTCTGCCTTTGCCTGCAGGTCAACAAGGACTGCGTCTTCTGTCTGGGCTTCTTTGTGGCCTTCGTGATCAGTTGCAGTTTCCTCACCGCCTTCTTCTACCGCACCCTCAGCTTCAGCTCATCGCCGGTGCGAGTGGCAGCCGCCCATCCAGTGAGTGGCACCACGCACTATGAACTGGCCACACTAAAGTTCAATGGGGGCGTCTACTATATCTACAATAGCAACCAAAAGAAATTTCTGTAGTCTATTTGGTTTTGAGTTTTATTTAAGTGTGGGTTTATCGAGTGGAAATTATGGATGACCTCTTCCCGGAAAAAAATTTGTTTTAAAGAACTATACGAAAGAATTTTCTATATACTTGGCTTTCTGAACAAGCTTGTTGTTGCATACTTTTTGAATACCACATTTCCTTTCACTTTTTGACACGAGTGGGGAGGATCTGTCCACAAAACTTAAATAATATTTTATTTATTAAAGTGTACTTATATAGAGTCTCAAATATTCATTCAAAGATGGTCGGATTGTGAAACTTAAAAAACGCAAACAAACCGCATGACCAGGTTCAATCAATGGTTTTTCCAGCAGTGTCACTGGTTGTCATGGACTCGACTCCAAAGTTTGCAGTTCGCTCACCCCGCTGCCGCATTGGTACTGCTTTTTCTCGCAAACTTTTGTGAATTCAACTCTAGACAAAACGTCATACTACATAGCGGGTGGCAGAATGGGAAAACAGAAAAAAAAATGGTTGAGAGTAGGCCTTGTCCGGCTTGACTTGACTTGACAATGGGTCACACAAAAAGTCGGCCTTTGGGTACGGGAAATTGGCCACAAAACGTTCGTCGCCTGCTGTGCCAGAAGCAGGCGGTCGCCAACTTTTTGGCAAGATGCCCGGGCACAAAGGAATTATTGTTAATATAGGCAATGCCCGCCAGGCCAGGCCAAAACGAAAGCCAGCAGGCTAGAGAGAGGCGCGCACTGACCGGGGTACGTCTTTTCAATAAAATTTATTTATGAGAAATATGGCAAGTATTCTAAACCCAAATAAAGAACGAACTTTACATGCACTTCTGAAAGAACCAGCACACGAGCCTTCTTTAACTTAAGAACTCAAAATAAAAAAAAAATTTTAAATAAGTTCATGAACACTGAAATTAGGCTATATTTGAATCCATTTATTTTACTAACAATTTAAGTAATAAGCTTTAAGGTATAAACTTGAAAGTTTTTATATGATATCTTTACTAGAGCTGTAAACGATTATTTCTTTTCTGAATTGATTTTCGATTAAATTCTGATAAAGATCTATTAAATCGATTTAAGATCGAAAACAAAACAACAGGACTTAAAACATTGTGAGGTTTAGATTTAGAATTTAGATTTATAACTCATTACATTAATTGACTTATACTACTTTAAAATAATATTTTCCCTTATTTAAATTTGCCCAATCCAAATAACCTTCGAGAGAAAAAAATTTTTTTAAAGGACACAAGACTCCCTAAAAAAGAATAGATTTTTCTCGCTCATCCAAAAACATCGATTAAATCGATTTTAAAATCGAATTGCTTAAAGCTCTAATTTTTACTTAATTTTCTTTATATGCTAGCTAATCGATTAGTAAACTAAACCAAGTTTAGGATTACTCTGCCTTTTCCGAAATACGCTAAATTTTATTGCCTTATCGGAGGAGGAGGAAGGGGTCTACTGTCCAGAACGGATGAGCTGTTAAGATAGCAGATTCAGCTAAATTGAATTTTACATAATACATGTTTGTTGTAGTCCCAGCACATATAAATATCTGCCCATTTTTCTGGCACTGTATACTCAACGAAGTTTGGTCGGGGGACAATTAAAGTTTTGGGGGGTAGAAAAAAATGAAGGCTGGAATTGCCAAACAATTTTTGGACAATATTTTAAACTTGGTGTTCGAGGGTGTGGGTGTGGGTGTGGGTGTGTGGGTGGGTATATCCCGCTGCTAAGGAAGGCTGATGATGTTTGGGGTCGGGAATGAATGTTTGACTTCAATGGGCGAACAGAGCGACACGGGCTTCCGCTGGCAGGAAATTGAATTGCACGAACACGCGAAATTACATCATTTTGGAACCACGGTAAACAATTTCCCGTTTGCACCTAACGAATTTTTTTTTATTATTTTATTTCTTCCATTTCATTTTTGCTGCATATTTTTAACCAAATTTAGACAGGCAAATTTTTCGTTGCCTAGGTTCCCTAGCACCCCACCCCCTTCAGCTACCAATCCTTGTTAACGGCAATTTGTGCGAAAATATCAATTTCACTTTTTTTTCGCCTCGTCCGTTCGTTGTGACCATTTTGTGTGGGATTTGGGTAAGGGAAGAACCGCCGTGTGCAAAAAAAAAGGAGCATTATGATAACAACAAAGGCAGCCAAAATGTCTGCAGAGCCAAAGAGACTGACAGCCAGCATATAGAGATCCAGATACATAGATACATCGATACACAAGCTAGGTTTAAAAAAAAAACAAAAGAGTCGAGTACGTCAACTATCAAATACCCGTTACTAAGCTAAAGGAAGCGCTAGGGAGGTAAAGTAAATCCACTGCTTGCACTGCTTGCATTTCATTAGTGGATCATAACTTTTTAATGAATGGTCCCATCTCAAAATTTTCTTTTACATTTTCATAGGTATTTATAAACGCAACAAAATGGCATTTATATTTTTACAAAATCTGTTACATACTATCCGACGAATACAATATACCCTTTGACTCTACGAGTAATGGGTATAAAAGAATCGAGAATCGAGAATCCATGAATCCATGCCACTCCCACTGGGGCATACGGGCCCTTCGCGTTTTCAAACATGGCAGCACTGTCAAGTTTGAAAGGATTATTGCCACTTGCCGCTTGCGGCGAACGTTCTTAAAATGTAACACGTTTCAAACAAGTTTAGATACGTGTATGTTTTGTCTGTTAGTTGAGTCTGGGCCTTCTGACTCTCGCTGGTATCGCAGTCGGTATCTCTTCGGGCCAACAACGTCTATGTAAAAAGTCATCAACGGGGGCCAGTTTGCCCAGGCCTAGGAAACAAACAGCCAGCACAGAGAGCAAAAACAAAATACAAACGGCGGCGACTGGTTTGACGAGCTTTTTTCAATGGGCTCGCGACCAAAACCAAACCAAAAAAAAAAAATAAAGGAGCATTAAAAAAGACAGCCCTCGGTTTGAACTCTCCTCTGGCCAGGCCAGATCCCCAGCTTCGTCCCGGGTTCAAATCCGATTCCAATTCCGACTCCAAGCGGTTATAAAAATTCGCGCTAGTTTTTTTTCCTTTTTCGTTTTTATTTGCCAACCTAAAGCGAAAGAGAAATGTTAGACTTTGAGATGCTCTAAGCACGCAAGCTCAAAAAATCAACTCACGAAAGACAAAAACGGATGGATAGTAGTCGCCAAATATCAAAGAAATTCAAGCAAAAATTCGCTGGCAGGCGAGGGGGGACAATTGTGTAAGATTGATGGGAATGCTGAGGTCATTCATCATGCGATTCTCGTCTTGATTGGACATTTCACAAGGCTTGATAGACGAAGGTTTCAAAATACATTTGCCCGCACACATTTTATTTATTGAAGATTATCTTAAAAAGGAGCCAGAAGGGCAAGGAACGGCTCATAATCGGATTGATGGCGAACAAATAACACATTCTTATTCAAGCTTCTTTTGTGCAAAAAATTATTTGAAAGATTAAAACTTATAAAGATTGCATTCAAAACGCACTTTGTTATTAACACCTAATATATCTTATAAGCTATAATATAATCATATCATAACTAGCCTATCTTCCTTGCAAAAAACTCTTTCAAAAATTAAAAGTTTAAAAAAAATAACATTAAAAATACATTTTGTTATTAACACCTTATTTATCTTATAAGTCATATCTTAACTAGAAAGTCTATTGAAAATCAATAAATATGTAATCAAACTTTGGTCTCCAACTATTATACAGATAGTAACTAACCCCTATTTAATTAAAAAGAAATTCAAATAATTTCCCTAGACATTACCTATCTGATGTGTTTAATGACCTTGCAGAAATGTTTTTTACGACCGATAAGCAGAAAGCTATTATTTTCGATGACGTATGGTTTCCATTTTGGGGAATTTTAAATAAATATAATTACACCGATACTACTTTTACTTTGTGTTCCAATATAAGAATAGTAATGTAAATATTTAACCTTTGGATTAATTATTTTAATCGATTTGTGGAAAAAAAATCTCACTATTACTATCACTATCCTAGAAAACTGACGTATAGTTTCCATTTTGTGTGTAATAATCGATTTGTGATAAAGTTTTGTGGATTAGAAATCTCACTTTTTTTCCAAATACCAGAAATCTGTTAATCTTTAAGATTAAGTTGAGCCCTTTTTAGTACTTGAATATTCATAAGGATTTCTGGGGACTCTGACGTATTTTTAATGGCAAAGCACATCGTGCACAGAACAGATTTTGAAAATATTCAAACCCATCGGTACTTTCAATAACAAAGCTGAACTCTTAAAAATCAAGAGAGGTCAAAGCTAATACTATTAACATATTGCAACCTTTTTGCACTCTGCTCCTGAAATTCGAGGGACTCTCGGTTCACCCAATTTTACGACTGCAGAGTATTTAAAATGTAAAACTTTAAGTGCGACTCACCTTTAAGAGGGGCTGGCATTGGTACTTGTATTGGTGTGCGAGTGTCTGGCTGCCAGCGGCTGCATTGGTGTGCGTGTGTATCTGTGAGTGCTGCTGCTGCTGCTGCATCTAAAATCTAGATGATGAGGATGGAAACGATGCTGCACATCCTGGCGGCCATCTTTTCGACTCGCTGAGCTAACTTTTTAAGCCGCCTCACATGTTGTTTTCTCCGGCTTTGTTGTAGTTCCTCGATTAACACTTCGGCTGCATGGTTTTTTGGTTATATATGGATAAATTCGTTTAGACGTGTTTTTTCAAACGGTTTTACGACCGAATTGATATTGTTAAAGTGATTTACTGCTGGCCGGGCGCACAAATCAAGTTTTTTGGCTTTATGATTCGTCGAAAACGAAATGAATAAATAAATAAAAATAAAGCCAAAAATTAATCGACGGAAGCCCCCAGAAAATAAAAAAATACAAAAAAGCAGAGCTTTTGAAAGTGGCCCACGCAGGCGGCAAATAGCAATAGTTGAGAAATGAGATAAATAATGGCAAAAAATCCAAATTAAAGTGTAATAAAAAAAAGAGGTCTAACCACTTTTTTCCGAAACAGCCGAACAGCTGAAAAAACACAAAACTATGGCCATTTCCAGCCGGTTTGCAGGCAGAACAAATAAGACTGAAAAACTAACAAAAAGTTTGGAAACAAAAAATCGGGAAAGAAAAATGATGAAAATCCGAACCAGTTGCAAAGCGCCAGCAGCTGATGATCCCCCGGAAAAGCAGGAAAACTGAATGGAAAACTCCTCCGAAACACAACCTGAGCAAAGGACCTGCAGCCGGGCACTGAAAACTGAATTCCAGGAGCGTACCGCCGCCTGCCACGGACGTCAACTTATGTAAAGCCGACTGCCAACTGCGAAACTTCGAGCCGCGCACGAGGCCCAGGCCCACATCGCTTTTCCCCACATCCGATTTCCCCCTCGACTTTCCCCCCGATTTTCCGGCATTACTGCCGAAGTAAGTGCGTGCGAGCGAGACGCCAGCAATG
Source organism: Drosophila lutescens (assembly GCA_037075285.1). Taxonomy (NCBI): domain Eukaryota; kingdom Metazoa; phylum Arthropoda; class Insecta; order Diptera; family Drosophilidae; genus Drosophila; species Drosophila lutescens. The sequence continues at coordinate 353,607 of JBAMCF010000352.1, forward strand.
CAATTTTGCGGGCCAAAGTCAGGCAGTTAACCAGCAGGCTGGTCCGCCTCCCCTTCTCCACCTCCTTCAGCCTGCTTCCTGCTGCCTGTAGCTGCCCCTTCGATGGGTACGTGTGTGCGAGTGTGCGTGTGTGGCGCATGCGCACAAATCGCACAGCTGACGGCGGTAAAGAAAGGGAGCGGATTTAAATACTATCGGGATCCCAAAAAAATTTACTGAGTATCTTTAATGGATGTTAAGTTTTAATCCTATTCCTATTCAAACAAATAACATAAGCAAAAAATAAAAAAAAAATTTGTTATGAAATGAAACTACATTTTAAAGTAAAGAAACATACAATTTAAAACACTATTGTCTTTGAAAAAAATGCATATTTTTAATGGAGTTGACAACATAATTTTGTATGTTTTTTTAACAATTCAAGTGTAATAAGGTGAATTAAATTATTTAATTTGGTAAGAGTATTCATTAAAATATATTTGAGATTATGTACAAATGAATTTACATATAAGATCAGATCAACATGACTTTCAACTTTCAAGTCCTGTAGTTTTCAGTCAGACAATCATTAAAAAGTTACAGCAGGGGGCTACATAATTCTTTTCCAACCCAATTCAAAGTCCATAAAAATTCAGTTGGATTTTTGATGGAAGAGATAGGCATCCCTGAATTTTTAGCTTTATAAATAAATTTTTAAACAATCCCACATAATTATTCGTTAAATAGGATAATAAATTACTTTCATCTTGCATAACCAGTAGCCCCATTCGAATTTGAGCGCCCAACCGTGAACCGTCCCTGGATTCGGAGGTTAACCGCTGTTGCTAGGCGCCCGACGCTGTCCCTCCTCTGCCGACGTCGGCAGAGCTTCGTCGACTGCAGAGCCAGCTGATTTCAGCTGTGGCAGAGGAATGGAACGGGGATTTTCCCGAAAAGTAACGGCTCTTTCAGGGAAAACTGTTTTTCGTATTGATTTCGGGGCGCTGCATGTGAGATTCCCATAAACAATATATGCATTCGAAAATAGCCAATGAAAGGAGTTGCGAAGAGGGGTGGGGAGAGGGAGAGGGGGAAGCAGAACGAAGAAGAAGCAGCTGAAAACAAGTTCTGGGCTTACAGTGGGGCAAGTTTAGAAGTGACCACTGTGCGGCAGCCGTTGAGAATCTAAATTCGCATTTGCAGTAAATGTTTTCGCTCTTCTCTCTCTTTTGGTCTCGCAGTAAACCTGTTTTTTTGTTGAGAATGTTTTTTATAGCTTTTGCCACTTGCCACCAGATCAGGCCAAAAAAAAAGAAAAACAAAAAAGTATTTCACAACTTTTGTTTGCTCGCGTTGTTGTTGCTGGTGCTGTTTCGCTTCTGTTTATCATTCACTGTTGTTGCCACCGTTTGGCGTTTACCTTTTGCACAATCTTCGTTTACATGAAAGCGGCGGCGACACGCGACCAAAGCCACACACACACTCGCACTAACACCTATGCACACCCACACACGGACGGGGAACGCGGACAGACACACGGATACGCAAACGCGGAGGTAACGGTAACGGAGAGAGAGCGCGAGCACGTCCAAGCACGTCCACCCGCAACAACAAACGAAACGAAAGAGCATCTGGCGCAGTGTTGCCAGGTGACACGAGTCAAGGCCCCCCCCTTCGGGTATTTATCACTAAAAAATCCAGTTGGCCCAACCAACTTGAAATAGTGCGCGCGCAGTTCAAACAGGAAGTTACTTCTGACAATTAGCAACATGATTCAGCGCCATTCAAGCACAATGAGTAAGAATACCTTTTATGTATTCCCTTTCACTGTTTCCCATTCATCAAGTAAAGTTGTAGACCCATTGTATAAAAAAACCGATTTAAATTAATTATTTTATTTAAAAAGAAAAGCTATTGCAATTTTAAATAGGCGCCAAAAACTAGTACTGGCAACGCTGTCAAAAAGGCGAGTGCTGCCACCTGGCAAACAGAGATTATCGATAAATTAGACCAGGGATGCTGCATATTACATTCCTTTGGCGCCTGATTTAAGTTTCTTATTGATAAGAAACACAGTTTCAGCCAGAATAATTGCCTGATAACTCTTAAGAGATTATGTTGATAATAACCACTGTAAAAAAGAGAGAATTTTTAATTCATACAATTGTTAATGTAATGAAAGCTCAACTTAAGTAATTAAAATTTGTCTGAAAAGAACATTAAAATTGCAGTTTACAGCGACTTTGCCCACAGTACACGCAATATACATTCATAAAACACAAATATTTTTGTTATTTTCTGCAGATAAGTGCTAGCTTTTGAGCTTTTAAAACGTAATTTAAATGAAATGCACTAATGCCTCTCCCAACCGATAGTTGCAACCAACAATCGATAGTTCGGGAATAAAGCGTGTGACCAAGTGAAACGCAGCAATGGTGAGACCGCGGCTGGGCCAACAAAAAACCCCGCAATAACAAAGAAGGAAAGTGGTCCTATTAAATACATTCAAATCGCATAGTCGAAAAAAACCATCAAGCGAGTCGGACGCGTATCTCTTTGTAACGGATCTCGGAACGCCGTGGGAGTCGGAAAGTCGGAAAATCGCTAGACGCGTGTTCGCTGCGTTGGTGTGCGTGCGATTGCATGTGTGCGTGTGTGTGTGGGTGCGAGCGGGTGAGCGAATAAATAAATAAATAAGTCGCCAAGTCGGGCCTGGAAAATGAGTGCGCTAATCAAATAAAATGCCCCCGTTTCTGGCCAATTGAGAATTGTGGCTAAACAGCAAATTGGACGGGAGTTCAAGTGAGTGCCAATTGCGGAGACAAAATGGCTGCATTTCAACGCATTTAATTTACGGGCAACGCAACACAAAGCGGACGAGAGAGCGCGAGAGAGCAGGACGGAGAGGCAATCGGTGAAGAAAACACAAAGAGAGGTAGAGCAGGAAGGAAGAAGACGAAGAGGCCCGAAAAAAGTAAACATTCAAAAAACAGTGTTAAATTAGCTTACCAAAATAGTGTACCCTTCAAGTGTTAAATATTAATAGTTAAAAAAAAACTAGTTTTGTTTATTTATTTAAATCATTTTGTAAACATATCGATTTTACTTCTATTGTGGCAACAACAACAATCCGAAAAGCAACAATAATTAATTTAATGCATTTCGCTGCGTTTGCGCCGCAGCTGTCCGTCTCTCTCTCTCTGTCGCTCTCTGTTTGCATGAGCTCTCTCTTTTTTCTTTGCGCTTGCCCATTGCTTAAAAGCGGGTGCAAGCGAGAGGGGTATACATGTTCTTGTTGTGATTTTCTGTTTGTTTGTATTGTTTTTGTTTTATGTCTTTTGCTTTCAATTTTGTTTTGGTTTTTCGCAAGAAAACTAATTTATTAAAAGTATTTGAAAAACATAAAAATTCATAAAAATTTCTTCAAAAGAAATCGTTAAAATTAAATAAACACATAAACAATTATGCCAACTATATAAACAAAACAACGTTATATTTTTTATTTTATTTTAAAAACATAAGAAAAAGTGCCAGTGTATAATATTAATTTTTTATCTTCAGAAAAACTCAACCCAGTGAATAAACAAGAAAAAATCATTAAAAAAAGTTCGTTTTTTATTTTTGCTTTTAATTTGTTAACGAAAAAATATTGGAATAAAGTAAAAAATAAAGAAAAAGTGTACGTGACAAGAGCCCAAAAAAATTGCAACACAAAATAGCGAAAATAATTCGTGCGTGCGAAAAAGTGCTGCGAAGTTTTATGGCCCATGCAAAAAGTGCTAAATTTGTAAATGGCATGGAAAGTGCAAAGCTCTGATTAAAAAGCCGCGAAGAGTGGAGAGCGCGAGGTGCCCAGAAACGCAACCAACTACTGCCAAAAGGAAAATATTATTAAAAAATAAATAAAACCAATCAACGACCTCCGAACAATCCAGGCTAACAGAAATTTTGTGCTACTTCTGTTAATCGAACACCATCCACGTTGGATCCCCATCGCATATAATGTCATCAAAATGTGCTTTAAACATTGTATTCGTATCGATCATTTTCATCATCATCGTAAATGGTGAGTTTTGAAACAATCTTTTACATTCACTCAGGGACTAATCAATAAATTATTATATTACTGCGCAATTTAGCGATTAGTAAGTGTAAATTGAAAAATAGGTGTACAAACTTAATCAAATAAGTAATCAGTATAAAAAATATATCTCATAAACACTAAATTATTGAATTATATTATAAAAAATCATAAAAAGTATAGGGAACCTTTGAAAAACATACTTCTGGTTACTAAACAAAGTATAAAAATGGATAGTAAAACAAAAATAAAATAATTTTATTTTAATAATAAAAAAAGTTTAAAATTAGATCTTATAAAGACTAACTTTTTGAAAAGTATTTTAAAAATTTACAAAAAGTATAAGGAACCTTTAAAGAAATTCCCCAGGTTATTAAAAACCTAGAAAAATTATTACTGCTTACTCTAAGTTAGCATTGAATTAAATTCTCTCTAATTATTTCAACAAACAAGTATTACAGTCTTTTATTGTGCACTTGAAACACAAGAAACAAAAGAAACCACAACAATCAGAGCTTAAAATGAAATACAAGCGAGGGAGCTGCAAATGACCCATAGACAATAACATTGAAATAAATGCTCAATCAGGCGGAAACAAAGTTAACATTTTCTTCACCCAAGAACCCTTCGAGCAACAAAAATAATTACGCACTTTGCCAGGATAATTGACGAGCGAAGGATTTCAGGGGAGGGTATTATTTTAAGGGTGGAGCGACGGAGAAGGTACTCTTATAATTTTAGTAGACAATTTGGGTAATTGTGTCTTGGCTGGGCTTTTTCGCCCCCCAGTATTCTCCTTGGGGTGTATTTTGTTATTAAACAAATGGGGTTTGCTCATGATGATTAATTTAATTTCGCTTTTGACACTTCAAATGAATCGACAGAATATTTTTCTAATGATCCAGAGTGTTTGTTTTCGTTATTTCAATCAGTATCTTTTTGCACCTGCAGGTGCCAAGGTTTCCAATTTACCCGACTTCAATATATACTTGAAAAAAAAACTTTTCACATAGGCTAGCCACTCATTTACATGTATGTATTCAGATTGAGATTCTACTTACTTATTTCAACAAAGCAAATCCATTGTTGGAGCAGAAAGAGCGAAAAGGTAGAAAGCATAGGGTGAGTCATGAGTAAACCTGAATAAACCTCAGGGCGACTCATCCATTTTTATTGTGAAATAGTCAGCTATAGCGCTAAACAAAGGGGACATACAATTTTTATAGGAAAACTTTAATATTTTCAATTTTTATGTTAAACAAATTGATTATATCTTATTCTAAGTTAAGCCAATAGAGTTCTTTGGTAGGTATTTGTTAAAAAATATAATATAAGTACACCTTTAAAGGCCGTAAGGTGCCTTGGTACGTTTTTTGTCGCCACTTCAACTAATTTGTTTGCTTGGCAAGATTTTCCCTGGTTCAACATTACGAAATTTGAGGCTGGGCAGGGCTCACAACCACAGGCAAACCAACAACAACAACATCCACTCTTGGCTAATTAGCCAAAGTCAAGCAACATGAACATGGGCAGAACACAGAGCGTTGGAGGGCCAAGAATCAGACGGAGAAGATGGCAGAGTGGCAGAAAGGAAAACTGGTTTATCCACTTGGCCGGCTAATCTGACAACAAAGAAGGAGAGCGGAGACTCAAGAACGAAGAATTGAGAGCCGAGAATCAAGCTGAATAGAAGAGGCAAAGAAGAAAAAGAAACGAAAAATTGCTCTCAGTCCCAGCGAAAAAGGTCAATGTCTCGGTGCTATCTGTCTGGGCAGCCAACATATAAAGATTCAAAATAAGAAATTATAAAAATAAATATGCAACAGCTATCGCAGAAAAGTTTCTCTCCCACAAAACTCGCAGCGGAAGCGAAGCAAAAAAATATACTTATAAGAAAAAGAGCTCTAGAAAGCAACAGTTTTTAGATACAGAAACAAGATACAGCTGGGAACTAAGATAAAGATACTTTATCTTTGTCTTGGTTTCAGCTTAAGATTGTGGCTACTTTTTTACGTAACTTTATCTGTTTGGCTTGGTTTCGTTTTTTTTTATCTCATTCTGTGTCAAGCTTTATGGGAAAATAATAAAAAAGTCAAGTTAAGATTCTGCTCACAAGTGAAATGAATTTCCAGAGTCACATCTGGCTTTTTCTGGTTTTTATTATTATTATTGATAAGCTGTTGACTAAAAGTTCGTTCAAATATAATTTCAGCCGAGCAAAAAGATGTCATAAATCACATATGAGATGTGGTTAGAGGGGCTGTGGAGGGAAATGAGTATGATAGGGGGGCCCAGAACAATGGACACTTTGGCCGGGCATTTATGCAATTTTCCTTTGCTTTATTTCCCGTACGTGCCAAGTGCAACATAGTAAACAAACAAATAATGAAGCCACCATCCAAAACTAGAGATGACAACGTGACCCGCGGATGAAGAGATTCGTGCTGTTTCATAATGTACGGGAAACGGCAAAAATGACCTAAAAACGTTCGGGTTTATTTGCAAAAATCCCAACCAGATGATAGACGGGTTTATCCTACATTTGCTGTCCTATCTGCCAGATACATTTGTATCTCTCACTGCAAAGTGTGTGCTACTATCAGAAGTCGCCAGGCATGCGACTGACATTTATTGTTTGCCGAGTGGCAGCCAAATAAATGAAATATAATAAAAAAGTACATACATGTATTTATATGCGAGTGTACATCATGCGGTGAATAAATCCCTTAAGCTTGTTGAACGACCGAAGCGCATGGCACTTCAAATTGATGAGTAGCTTTAATGAAAGGGCGTGACTTGATGTAAATTGCCTTCTTCTAGGGCGGTGAATGTGTTCAGAGAAATGTAAATGGGATTTTCCGAGGGTGAAAGCGAAGGTTGAATCGAGTAAACGTCGTTATCCTGGCAGGTGGAACTCGCGTTTGCAATTTCCCATTTCCCCATTTTGGTAACCGACTTAAATGCTATGGCGTGCGCATTTCAATATGTGCTACACATTAACATAATGCTTAAATATGATTTTAATTTTTCCTAACCCTTTTTGAAATTTTAAGAAATGTTGTATAATTTTATAGTGTTTAAACAACGAAATACAAAATAATTCACGTTATATTGGTTTTTTTCTTTGTTCATATCTCGGTAAATATCTCTTTGTGTTCCTCGAAATAAACATCAACATTAGATAAGGGAATGAACTACTGTTGGCTTAAGTATATTTTAGATTGGGGCATCCTACTTCCTTTGACACCCTGACTAATGTGTGTTTGTGTAGCCTTTAATTCAATCAGAAAGCCCAAAGTTGGCCACTAAAAGTGCGCTTAAATTGGATTTTATGTGAGAATTATGCTGCCTCATTATGCCAAATGGCCTAAATAACAATCAAAGCGGGACTTCTCGCTCGCATGGAGGTTGGTAAAATTTAATTAAATTATTAAAGTTACGCGGTAAGCCACAGAGATACGAGGGGATTCGGATACATAAACAAACAGACGAGCATCAGACAAAGGCATAAAAACTTTTCTTTTCTTTTCATTCCACTCCTCTTTCCCGCATCTCATCTCTTTCTCCTTTTTTCCCCGAGTCAAGTTGCGAGGCATAAACAAACAGAAGGCAAACGATTCGCCAAGACGGAGATACATTATGCACAGACGCAGCTACAGATACAAGATACACCATACAGCATACAACATACATACACTATACACTATAGACCAGCAAAACGAATGGAAAAACAAACAAAAATGAAACGGGGAAGCGCAGATAAAGGAGAAAACTAAGAGAATAAGACCAAGTCAAAGCACATTTTCGTGTTGGCATTCGCTTTTCGCATTCGCATTCAAGTGCAGATTCACATTCATTTGACTTGGGCACAAAAATTATGTGCATATATATATCCAAGAACGTATATATAGTTTCGTCCTTTCATCCTTACATACCTAAATATTTTTTCCAGCAGATGAAAAGGTGTGTTTTTGGCTAGCATTTTCCTCCTGCTTTCCATCACATTTTAATAAATTAAATATGGAAACCTGCAAATAACTGCCAGGATGTTTAGCAAGCAAAAGTTTCTCATCATAAAGAATTTACATCTTATTTAAATGGGTACTCAGATATTAGCTTTTTTGCATTACATTTAACCTTAAAATTTAAAAATTCTCTGAAACTCAAAAATGTTTTAAAATTTAGCACAATAGATTGGTGTAGGAAAGAAAATTAATTTTGAAAACGGAACCTTTTTTAAAAAAATATTTTTTTTTTTTTATCCAAATCAATTATCTTTGGGGAATAGAAATTCTGATTTTAAGAGATTTCTGCCTTTCGTTTTCCTCATTGTTGCGTGTTCATCTTTATGCGTTTTTCCACTTTGTCTGTCTCGCAATTTTCTTATTGTTGCTCGGGGTTACGATGTCTAAAGTTGGGTGGCAAACTGGAAACGGGTTGTGTGGGGGGTTCGACGATGATGATGGGGCGGCATTTGCTTTTATTTTTATTGTGTCGTCTCCACTCTGGCGCAGAAGTCGACATTTTTATGCTGCGTGCTTTTGTGGGGGGCTGGGTATTTATCATCATCCCCCTTGGATGCGCCCTTCTCGGTGCTTTCGGCTTTCCCGGCGTTTTTCGTCGGTGTGCCAAAGTTGATTTTCATTAGTTTTAATGCCGCTCATTATGTTCGGGGTCTGTCTGTGTCTGGAATCTCTGTCTATCTGGTTTTTCCCTGCCTGCGGGGCACATCGTACACACATCCCAGACGACACCGCGCACTCAGATTGCTGCCAATAAAGGCAAACTTTCGGCAAAAGAGTTGTGTGTGTGTGCGGTTAAATATTTCATTTGCCATTCCGGGACTCAGATATGCAGGGGAATAATGTATATGGATATGGAAAGTTTTCCTATATCAGAAAGCTATCTATTCTATGGAAGAATTTAACAATACCAATGAAATGTATTTGAAAAGGTTTGAATAATAATATTTGTTTTCTTTTAACAAGAATTTTATATCTGTTATTTATTTTATTTGCTTAATATTTACTTAACGGCCAACATGAATTGAGGATATGTCTGTGTGTGTTTGGAACATCAAATAGTGGCAGACATTTTTCGGCATTTCAATATCACATATCATGCTTTCATTTTTGCCTTTTCTCCTGTCAATATAACTCGATTGATATGCAGCAAACAAATATTAAACACAAATGCAGTCAAAAAGCATTTTGTATTGTTGAAAAAAAGGACTGCCTATGTCAGCATTTTTCCTCAATCAGAAATGACAATAAAATGTATACAGTGATAGCCTACAACAATGTAAACTATATTTTAGAAAATAAAAAAGTCATTTGAAACATTTTGTGTCAGCGGAAACTTTAGATATCTGTGTATTTCTAAATTGCTTAAATGTTGATATCAGTCACTGCGGTTTCGTAAAATAGAGAACCAAAAAAATATCACACCCAAGGCCTTCAAAGCACAAGTGATTATGAAACCCAAATGTTTTTAAATTTCACAACACTCGTATAAAGTAAGAAATAATAAAAAAGAAATTGATAAGAGCAACAGACTGGCTTGATTTAATGAAATTTCTTGAAAATATTTGTTAGAGCTACAATTCTGATTAATTTTTATGTACTTAATAAACCTAATTAGATTATGAGAAATTGACGCATTTATACATCTTCTTCATTGATAGTTTAATCTGCTTTTATATTCAATGGCATTGATTTTGTCAAACTGACAGATTAATAGATACACCAAAAGTAAATTATTCCGTTCCGTTGGGTCATTTGTCTGCATATCGGTTTAGGATTTGTTGAACGAAATAAAACGAATGAAATCAAATTAAAGAGACGTGGAAAATGTCCATAATACAATTTGGCTCTACGGAAACCATTTTACATATATTTTCATGTGTTTGTAATAGTTCTTGTTCTACATACGAAAAAATATTATACTAAAATCGGACCAAAAGCCATTAAGTCAATGAATGGGCAATGTTAGAGGTAGGGGTACTATCCACGCTTCAGTACATTTAAATGTGATTTATATACCATAAGTAGGGTTGTCATGGCTGATGGGGGCACGTAGAAACCGAAATGAAAAGAAATGAAAGTGTAACAATCTGAGTGGCGTTTCCTGCAAGAGTGCGTAGAGTTTCATAATAATTTTCACTATTGTTATGGTCGTAAAAAGATCGTTACACATGAAAATTTCTCCAAAACTAAGCAATTTATGTATATTAACTAAAATACATTCCATTAGTCAATCATTTTGGATTTGTATATTATTGAAATGCAATATTTCGATTCAACTTTCGTATTTGAAATCAACTTGCAATTATATTAACCGCTTATTATTTATTACACAACTGCAACCCTTTATGTACACTTTGATTAGACTGCGGCTCACCACCAAAAAAACCACCCTTGAAATTAACCCCAAAGTTGACAATACATAAATGACTGTCAATTAAATCGGACCCAAAACAGTAAATATAAAATGTATTTAAAATATGTTAAAGGAAAAAATCAGGAAAGGAGTTTGCGTATTTAAATTAAAATCAATAAATTAAATTAATGATTAACTTGAAAGGCAATTTAAAATAAACCATAGTAACTTGCTACTTTTTTGAGTTGGTTTATATGCCTAAAGCTTAAAAAAATGTCCTGAGAAGAGATAAAAGAAAGAAGCTTTTGTCTGACTTCTCAAAGCTGACGGTATAAAAAGCTAATTATACCCGTTACTCGTAGAGTAAAAGGGTATATTGTATTCGTGCAAAAGTATGTAACAGGGAGAAGGAAGCGTTTCCGACCCCATAAAGTATATATATTCTTGATCAGGATCACTAGCCGAGTCGATCTAGCCATGTCCGTCTGTCCGTCTGTCCGTCTGTCTGTCTGTCTGTCTGTCTGTCTGTCTGTCTGTCTGTCCGTCTGTCCGTATGAACGCTGAGATCTCGGAAACTATAAAAGCTAGAAGATTGGTATTTGGCATGAAGATTCTTGGAGTTCCTACGCAGCGCAAGTTTGTTTCAAAAGGGTGCCACGCCTCCTCTAACGCCCACAATCGCTTATATACGATTTTAAAAATTTCAATATTTCGGAAAAGTAAAAATGCAGTTTTATTGTGTTTATCAATACCTATCGAAATGTAGAAGAAATTTTTCAAATCGGACCATTCGTTAAAAAGTTATGCGTGTTCAAAGTTTCTATCTCCATCTCCCTCGCACTCCCTTTACCTGAGTAACGGGTATCTGATTGTCGGGGCACCCGACTATAGCGTTCTCTCTTGTTTTTTTTTACTATTTAGCTAACGATTTTATAGCCGCTGGCGTTTGCTTTGTGCTTGAATATATTGTCCTATCTGAATGCGTGTGTAAGGATCAAAGAGAACTAAAAAAAGGGAAAAAAATTGTGTCACAGACCTTCTAAATGCAACTTTTAATTTAAAGTTTTCAAATAAAGTATAATTTTTTAATATTCTCTTTATTTTCATGAACTATTCATCAAAATTTTCAAGTTAAATTTGCAGCTTTAAGACAACATATTAATTAATAATTAATTAATTTTTGATTAGTAGTAGTAATTGTACTTTTCAAAACCCAACAGGAACAATACCAAAATATATAGTGCGTATAATATTGTGAAAGCCAAATAAAAATAATTGTTTACAAAAATGTTGGGCTTGGATTTATTTGTGCATAAAAATAAATTTACCTGACCAACAAAAACTTTAAATCAGCATGGGAATATAAATGATAACTTAGACACAAAAACCGAACAGCTATTGATTTTATTTATTGAAAAGTGCAGGGCCTAAACCATTGAAATTATATGTTGACTTACAGAAATTTGAAATTTATGATTTTCACCCTTGATTTTTTGTTCTAAATGGCAGTTGAAAATTATCTTGTTTTATTTTCATAAAAAATAACCTTATAAAGAAACAAAGCCGAACCCTAAAAATGAATTTTTTCATTTTGGCCTGTCAGGAAGGAAACATTTTGCCTTTCCCGTTTTACTTTTCTGCCCTTTACCGAAAACCTGCACTCTGCTTACTCGAGTGGATTTTAATTTGAATACTTTTGCGTGTTTTCTACTGCAACTTACCCCCTTTTAAGAGAAGAAAGAAAAAAAATGGGCGGGGTGTCCTTAGAGCTGTTCCGGATTTGTTGTTTCATGTTGCTTGCATATTTTGGTCCTTGAACATTTCAACAAATTATTAAAAAATACCAGAAAAAGTCTTTTAATAAACTTATGAACTTAACTAAAGTTTCCAATTTTGTTTTCTTTACTTTCAGGTTACGCAAAAGATATTTCTGGAGTTAAAAGAGGTAAGAGATTGGATATTTAAAATTGTAAGGTTAATAAACTTAAACAAATTAAACAAATTTTGAGGTAAAATTTAGATGGATTTTATTTCTTCGATTTTAAGTTGGAATATTTATTTATTGTTGAAAAACGAGATAAAATAATTAAATCAATACAAATTATTAAGAGCTTGGTATAATTCTTAAAAATTTGTGAGGAGAAGAAATATTAGTTTACTATTTACTAATTTTTTTATTGCATCTAAATTGGTATCATGTCGTTTTTTATTTTGATTACAATACGGTGCTAACAACATTTAACCTCTTTTCGCCTTCTTGGCGATTGAAGGCGGCTAAACGATAAATCTGAAGGGACGAAAAAGTGCAAACACTTTTCGCTTTGCGTCCCTTAGTGGACAGACCCCAACTGCAGTTTCATCTCAATCTTTTCACATTTGTGCATTTTTTAGGGGCCGCGCATTTGGCCCATTCACACGCCGGCACTTCGGCACGGCGGCTCCCCGTAGTGCAATTTATAATATGTGCCGACAAAGGAAGTCGAAAAAAAAGAGTAGTTGGAAAAATGCCCTACGTCGAGTAGCTCTAGAATTCGTTTAGGCTGTCCCACTCTTACTCGCCAAGCCACTCGAAACCCCGGGCTTTTCCTCACATCTCGGCCACGTTTTCCTGCCATTTCTCCACCTTTGTCACCTTTTTTTTTCTGCAGCCCTTGGCTTTTGCAGGTTGCATCGCTGTTGACTTGTCAGTTGACTGACGGGCAGCAAAAAAATACTAAAAGGTAAAGGAAGAACTGTAAAAGTAGTGCTTTTTATTCCGTTTTGTTTTTCCCCCCACATGCAAATGTTTGGGCCGCACGACAAGGCGTGGCCCACATGTATTAAATATATATATATATGTAGATATGGTGGGTATAGCATTCGATTTTTTATGATTCAATTTTATGCTTGTAGCGGTTGTGGTTCTCCTGGCCAAATGGCATAAAATCAATGAAGCTGTGGCGCATTCGGGTGGTTGTTGGTTGGAAAATGGCGGCCATTTTGCAGCGCCCTCGTCTTCGCGCCCAGTCGATTGTCATTATTTATTGAAAATATAGTTTGATGAGTTTTTACTTGGCCAAGGGAACTGTGGTCGCCGTTGCTTTACAGTTGCCACAGATGCTGCCGCGCAACAACACACCTTTTCCGACCTCCAAACTCCAACTTCTGGTTTTTTTCCTCTCAGTTTGGGTGTTGTTTTTTCTGTTGCGGTCAATGGGAATGGCTTTTTGTGTCTGCCTCCACGCTGTCTGTCGGTTTGCCTGTCTGAGTTTGAGTGTGTTTTAAAATTGGTTAAATCAGCAAACTTTCCTCGGAACTTTTTTTTTGCCTTTTGCACGCCAAGAGCTTTAACTTTTCCACACAATTGTTGGCGGAAAATTGCATTTAGGATTCCGTATATTGGCCAAAGATCAATTTATAAAATAGTAATCAATTGGCCCGGTATCAAACCTAATATATTATGGTTTTGGAAAAATTTATAAAAAACATCTTCAAATTAATTTAAAAAAATATTATTAAAATACAATTAAAAACAGTGTGCTGTATGTGCATAAATGTTAAATTTTTTGGATTTTTTTATAATATTGTATGGCAGCCTAAAATGATATCATGCTGAAACATCACCTTGTCCTATAAATCGCCCTTGCAATTCAGTCGGCTAAAAATGAATGTGCATTTATCACTTAAATAAAAAAGGGGGATACACAACATAAAAAACCGTCTGCGGCCAACAAACTATCATCCATTTCTTCCGCTTCATATTACAAATCTTCCGCTGATACGATTATGTGGCGGCCTTCTAGACATGGCAAATAACAAAAAAATGAGGAGAAAAATCGAAATGGGAATGGAATAGCTATATATCCATGTGCCTTGAAGCGAGGGGTCATAAAAAGGCGGAAAAAACTTTGCTATTCCGTGGGGTATGACCAGTTAATAGCATTTCCCCCCCGGTACCGCCCACGCAATCGACACAATGTTCAAGCGAGTGTGTGCAACAGCTTCTGCCCTTTGTTTTTTATTTCTTCGGCGGACCTATGTACGACTATGACTATCTTCCCCTATTCGCGATCTGGACCTGGAGTTTTGCAGTTTTTTACGGGACGGAAAATGAGGGAAGTATGAAGACTTGATTGCACAACCGGATGGACAACAAAAAATTGGAACGAAAAAAAAATGGAGAAAGACAGTTGGAAAAAACAAAAATTATCGTCAAAGATGAAAGGGTTATATGAATGAAAAATATGCAAACGAATGTGTTGGTTGACGAACTGATTGGTTTGCGGTTCGCTGCTTTTACAGAGAGTGAATAAGAAAAAGTGTCCAAAAATGTGGGAAGATTACTCAATAAAAAAAAAATTGCATAATGTGTGGAAAATTATAGAGGGTTTCACAGAAATATCTGCGATTTTAAAATAACTATTCAAAAAAGGTGTCTGAAAGTATGCAGTGAATCAAGGATAGTCGTCTTCCTGTATGAAATCATATTCCATTTGGGCTAAAAATATATCGTAGCATACTTTTAGACACCTACTTTAAAAATCCAGCTTTTTCTGTGGGCAAAATTCATAAAAATTCCTGAAAAACGTAAAGAAATAAAAGGATTTGTTAGCATGCATGTAAATGCCATGTATATTTGAGAAATAATTTCTTCATCCTAAGCTGCACAAGAATAACCGCTGGATTGCTTTGATTTTCCTTGTTCACAACGCATTTTCATCTGCTTTCTGCATGCTGCACCAAAAAACATTGGGCTTCTGTGGAGCGGATTGCAATACTCAACGAACTAAAGAGCTGCAAACATTGCGCTTGAAAAACTTTCCTGTTGCTGGGGTATTGTGCACTTGCCTCTTTTTTTTTTTTTTTTTTTAATTTTTCCCCTCTTCCATTTTTTTTTCTGCCAAACAGATTTTCCCGTATCAGAGACAGAGCAGACATTTCTGGAGTTTGAGCTAAATGCGAAGTGGCAGAGGACGGGGAGAGCTAAAGAGGACGGAATATAGCTTTCCCTGTTCCCATGGCCATCCTGCTATTTAGCCATGTTTTGTTTGTTTTTGTGCTTTGCTGCAGTTTGAGCGCTGCCATCCTCTCCTAGTAAACCCCCTAGTATTTCCCTCCTCTAGTGTTCTTATATTCGCTTTGCAGCCATTTTTATCTTCAATACACGCTCATTTGCGCTGTCTGATAGCTTTAGGGTATATTCATATCCGTTGTGTTTTTAGACAGGAGAATACGCGAACTGGGAGCTGAGGAGCTGAGTAGCTGGGGACGGATGTTGGCACGGCGTGGAGCGATATTTGTGCATTGCCGCCATACACATTGCGTTCCTTATTACACTGCCCAACTCAAAAAGTTAGATGCAAAATAAGAAAAATAATACAAACCTTATAAAACCTTTTGAAACAAATATTTATCAACAATCGTTTAAAAATATTGTTTTTTAAGGAATCTTAAAAATAATTGTGAGACTTATTTGTTTATTTGAATAGTTTTTATTTATAATATTCATAATATCATGTAAAAGTTTAATTAATGAATACAATTCTGTTCTGTTTAATTAAAAGTTCTAATTTCTTATTACTTAATATTAATATGATATGAAATAGGTTTCGAAAACTAAACTGTAATATATTCTCTTAAAAACACAGAAACCATTATCTTATATACAGAAACCATCATCTTATAAACTTAAACTTACCATAAAATATAGAATAGTGTAAGTTTGCTTTTTAATATTCTTAAACAGCGTACTGTCTGTGTTTTGCTGGCATTGTTTGGCAAATGTTAGGCAAAAGACGACGGATAAGCTGCTGTCTTCTTCGCTATACATATCTACTGAAAAATGGTATCTAGATATGTATATTCGTACATATTCTAAATCGGCTCACCCAAAAACACGTTGCCAGCATTTTCTCTAATAAACTTTTGTCGCCGGGGATTTAATCAACTTTATTTTATTGTTCACTTTTGCAGCCAAGTCTGGCCCATCCCTTTATTCGAGTAGCTCAGTCCTGTCTAAGCCGAAAGGAGTACCCTTTTTTAGCCAACAGGATTTTCATTTCATTTCGAGCTCTGCGATGCCTGCGCTAAAATTGAATGGATTTTTTGGGGTATTGGGAACATTGATTACCGAATGCGAGGCATTATGGCTGGTGGTTCGGCTGCAACTGCGAATCCAGTTGTTCTACCCTTTCAATCTATCGGCTTGTTAAAAGGTTCTTAAATTGCGTTTTATTGCATGCCACGTTCTGCCCTCGGTTTTTGCGCTTTATGGGCCGTTTTGTAAGCCTTTCAATGCCGCTGTGGTATTGGCTTTTTATGGAGGGTTCATTGTTATCACAAAACAAAAGACAAAAATGATAGAACAAATAACAGAAATACGAAAAAGATTTTTTTTAAATGCAGAAACAATAATAAAATTTTTTTTAATAGTTAATAGTTTAAATCTATATTATTTGTTCTATCACTTTTTTCTGTGGTTTTTCGCACTATAAATATCAACAGCTTTTGCCCACTCTAACTCTAACCTACAAAATCAAGATATAGAGAAAAATAAAGATAGTCATGATTAGCCTACGCACTTTCCTCACAAATGCGGTCTCATTTCACTAAGGAAATATACCATCCAGACAACTTCTCTACGCCAATCTAAAAACTCATTACCCAACGCTAATCAAAGGCACACGCAGTTGGCCAGCAAACGTTTTTATGTCGGGTAATTAGGATGTTGGCAGTGCCAACGGGGTGGTGACCATATGACCCACCCACGAATAACTCAGTTATCAGACACGAGCTTGCTAATATAAGCATTATGCTGCAGGACCCTCCTCCGCAACTGGGTAAAAAAGGACAGAGGAGAGTATATAGTCGCACGCAGTGGGTCGCAAACACGCAGGCCAACTAATGTACACAACTTAATTATCAAAGGAAAATCGCAGACTTATGTATGGGATGCTCAATATAAATAATGGCCACCAGACAGGAGACGTCTCGACTGGACGGGGGATAAGTTAACGTATCTTTAATGAATGAAGGTCTTTATACGAGCAGAATCTGGGTGTCTTTCGAAAAAATGAAAGTAAAACATAGTCATAACCATTGGACATGAAAAAGTTTCTTCTGTTTAAAGTCATATTGGTCATTGCACGTTTTTTTAAATGTTTTTTTTTTTTAATTTTTTTAAATTTTTTTTTTTTAATTTTTTTAAACCAAGATTAAGAGTTTTTTAATATTTAAATGAACATGGATTTTTATTTTATTTCTTAAAATAACAAATAATAAAAACTTCCTAGCAAGACCAAGATTCTATCCATATCCAAATCTACGATTCTATCCATATTTAAATAAAATATTTAGATGAAAATATTATTTTTTCCAAGAATCGCATAGAGATACTTGTAAAATGCGTTTGTAATATTTATGAATACACGATTTTCAACCAGTGGAATATATTTCGTTGATGTATTTTTCGACAGCGGCAGTTTTTCTCCTGCAAGTGGATCAGTATTTTTTCTTTGTTTTGAGTTTTATTTTCACAATTTCATCGTCCGCTTGTTTTTGCGTTCATTGCTGTCCGTTTGGCAATCTGTAGCTCACCCTCTTTTTCTTTCTGTTTTCGGTTCGTTGGAGCATTCGCTGTGTTCATTGTGCTATGCTGCATGTTATTAACCCCGGACAGAGAGTTTGAATTCGAAAGATCGATAAATTACAATCAAAGGCTATGGACTAAATTAAACTGAGCGAAGATATCACCCATTAGTTGAAAACAACGGATTACAAGCGTTGAATGTGGCGAAATAATAATGAATAACTGATTTGCTTTTACGGGAAATTAACAAAAATTGAATTCAAGCTAAATACTACGTAATACTCATACAGATCACCAATTTAATCCATAAACGACAACTCCGAGGGATTTAAAATTCAATTGCTATAAGCACCTTGAATTTGTTCGAATTTTTCCCAATCAACCATTCACTGTGTTCTAATTTTAACTTTGTTTTCGTCGATTTTCCTTTCAACCCCACAATTTTTTGCAATCAGACAATTTTTCAGGATTGCCTGCGAAAAGCCAATAAAACACGAAGGGAAAAACAAATAAAAAAAGGGAAATGAAACTCCCACAAAAGTCACGTTAATGCCGCCTTGGCAATTTCAATTTGTGTTTTGAACAATTTAATTTTTAAGCCGTCGACTGCCGCTGCAGTTCACGATTTCTCCATTTTTAGGGTTGCGAAAAATATATCGCCACCAAATACAATCAAAAGCTAAAAATCTATTATTCAGGACCGCCGTTCCCCATTGTTTATTCAGTCAAAGCTGAACGAAACAGAATCAAAAAAAAAAAAAAAAAACAGTGCGGAAACTTGAAACAAAACAACAACAAAAAAAGCAATATTGTTGGGGGAAAAGCGAAAAAAGTATTGAAGCGCATCTCAGTGAAATTTTCTGTTGTCGTCCAGGACAGAATAGAGTGGTAGTCGAAAACGGCTCAGGCTTCAGGATATATCCAAAGTGTCAGATGTAGAGAGGAGCTGAGGAACTGAGGATTTCCAATTCCACAATTCTCTTGGCGCAAACGAGCGACACAAAACTGAAACCCCCATCGCCCCCGCCCCCAAAAAAAGAGGAGAAAAGAAATTAAGTCTGAAACATGAAATAAAGATGAAGTGCCTGTCGAAGAAGCTGACTCAGTCAGTCAGTCAGTCAGTTAGTGCACTCTGTGTGTTTGGGGAGAAGTTGTCGGATTTCCAACTGGGATTGCGACTGGGATCGGCATTGGGTTGCGAAGAAGAAGGCTTCTCCTCTCCTGTATTGTCATTTTTGCTCCTGGTGATGACTGACGAGCAAAATAAAAATTAAAATTTGTTTACGTGGCGCATCATTTTCTGTTCTTGTGCGTTTGTTTGTAACTCCGATCCAAAAGCAATTACACAGTGAATTGTTTTGCTTTAGAATTTAATTTACAGATGACTAGGCTGGCGAAAACATCGATAGCCACATAATATCTATGGTGTCCACAATCGATATTATCGATACTATCAAAAATTAATGAAAACTAACCACAATTTACAAAAACAAAGGAAAACTAAAAAAAAAATTGTTTAATATTATTGATTGAATTATAAGTCTTATAGAAAATGGAAATCAATCTATATTATACAGCAAGTAAAGTCAAACAACGTTAAGTGTTAAACCTTAACTTTTAAAATATTGTCGTGATCTAAAAAATACTTCTCTGTTCTTAAAAAGTACCAAAAATCATAAGTAAACTTGAATTAGTTAGCTGACCGATTCTATCAAAGTTGGGTTCAAACCATCGATAGTATCGATAGTGCAACAACCATACATTTAACAGCTCCATCATTATAATTCCTACAACTCATTAATTTCTGTATTTTATTTAAAATGTAGTTCATTTTTCTCTGTGCATTCTGGGTAAACATCTGGCATATCTTGTCGCTTGAAATCTTTGTCTTTGCCCGACGTTGGTCCGACTATTTGTCTCCTTCAATTTGTAATCATTTAAATTGATTTTTCTTGTCGTTTCTTTCTGACGTCGCTCAATCTGGCCTCCACTGAATGCCGGCCTCATCCATTCATGCTTCGTTTTAATTGATGAATTTACTGACTGCCATCCCAGACATTGATAGGGATAAGCATCTTAACCTTTTTATGGGCTCCTGCTTTTCAAGGGAAACAATTTGTGTACATGCTGGCACTTTCCCTGATCCCAAACTGTCCTTCAAATTGACTTTAGTAGTTGCCTGCCCTGCTGGGTCATTGAACCCATGAACTGCACAAAACAAACAGATTTATGAAACGATGTCTTTCGTTATTGACGTCAACGAGAAACAGGCACCAAGCCCATATACCTGCGTTGTGTATAACTTCCTGAAGTTTGCCTCGGTTCAAAGCAATTACCTAAATAAAAACCTTAATTAATATTGCATGTCGCACACACTTTTGCAGCATGTGGGTGAAGCAGGACTCGAGCTGCCTTCGAGCACAATATAATTGAGATTGATGCAATTGCATATAAAATTCATATAAATTACTTGAAACTAACACAAAGACTCTCTCGACTCCAACGGGCTCCCAACTGCGACAGCTCAGCTCCAGTGTTGTTTTTCATATTTTGTTGGCCAAAAGGGCGAGGAGGA
Organism: Drosophila lutescens; assembly: GCA_037075285.1. Classification (NCBI taxonomy): domain Eukaryota; kingdom Metazoa; phylum Arthropoda; class Insecta; order Diptera; family Drosophilidae; genus Drosophila; species Drosophila lutescens. Next base: position 374,187 of record JBAMCF010000352.1, read on the forward strand.
GGGTCGGGGGACGTAGGGGCACAGAGAACTCGTTTGCCCAAATGAGTCATAAACACTGAGGAGGCCAAAAGCGAGTGTCAAATGCACACATGTGCACCATCATCACAATTGGGATGAACCAAACTACATTTGAACTTGAAAAAGTTTTCGCTGATAGTCGTTTTCCGACCGAATGTTGGCAGCAAGGTAACTTTTGTGCATTTCGGAGTAATGGATATGTTGTAACATTGAACCTGAAAAAAGGTTATACTTACCATATTTTCATCTATGATTTATCTAAGGTTCTTTTGTGGTATTATAGCTTCAGGTATTTGCTCTTCAAAACTAAAGTTTATTTTTGTTAAATCTCAGCATATTGAAAAACTTTACTTGGTCCACCCTGAACACACCCGAACGCAGCAGGAGAAGGCTTCAGTTTTCCTCCATGTTTGTTATATATCGTCATCGCCAGCTGCATTTGATTAGCGCCTCCCCATATATGCATCCCGATACATACATTTATGCTATCGAGGATGGAAGAAAAAGTATTGAAACTCGATCGTTTTAGGCATATTTATTTCTACGTTCTATAATGAAGGAGAAGACTACTTATATTGGAAACTACGTTGTGCTTTAATAAACAAGTTCGATCCAATGATCATTGGATCATTTTCTATGAAGTTTTTAATAAAAAATTGTGTAATGGGTTGGAAAGAGTGGTTTACAATATATGGTAGTTACTTTTATTATAAGTTTTAATTTATAAGTTATAGGTATAATAATATTATATTTTATAATACATTTAATTTTAAAATTTTTTAAACTTGCCGAGCAAACCTCTTTGGTTCCGCCGGGACTTGCATGCGAGGCACAACAAAATGGCATTTGCAACATGTGTCAAGTTCCATGCATTTGTTTATGTTTGTCGGCCGAATTCTCCTGCCCAAGGCCCCACCCCAAAAATCCCATGCTTTCTCGCTCGTTCGCTCTCCCTCTCTCTCTCTTACTCTTTCTCTCTCTATCACTTGCTTTTTCTGCCAACACTACTACTACTTAAACTAAGAGCAGACTTGACTTTGGCTTATTTATTGTCATGTGCCCATTTGGCTTCCTTAGCAGCTGAGAGCGCCTCGTGAAACGTGTTTGTTGATAAACACAACCATGAATCATTTCTCGTCACCGGTCCCTACATCCATTACCACCCCCTTACCCCCCACTACCCGCCCCCTCTGATGTTTTGCTTGATTTGCATATGGGAGCGTGTGTGTTCTGCACACAGAATTTTCTTGTTGCGCTTTTTATACCCATTACCCTTGGCCTGAAAGGGTATATAGCTTTAAAGAACGTAAATGTAACCTAAACAAAATTGACAAATTTTTAAAAGAAATATCTAAAATGCAAATTTTCGATTCAATTGTGATAAAGATCGATTAAATCGATTTAAGATCGAAAACAAAAAGAATATTAAAATAAAATAAATACGAACTAAAAAATGGAGAGGAAATAACACATTACTTTAAAATAATAATAAAATAATATAAAAAGTAATCTATTTCACGCTTTTTCCAAAAACATAGATTAAATCGATTTTAAAATCGTATCTTTAACAGCTCTATAAAAAATGTTTTGGTTATAGTACTTTGGTAGCCCAGTATCTCAGTGTCGAGTCGACTTTTCTTTCTTGCGTTTTTTGTATGATTTGTTGGCGATTTTCACGCCTCGTTTGGCTAAGTTTCGTTGCGTTTCGCTTTTGAGCTTCAACTACTGTTTTGAGAATTTCATTTGTTTCCCATGTATACATGTCGCAATTTCTGTTGTGTGCTGTATCTATGTGCCCAACTGAATGGCTGACTGGCTGGGTTGTACGAGTATATGTTATCTCGACAGCGCTACATGTCCATTGAGCTTTTGTGTTTTGAATTCGCTCTGGGGAATTGGACGGCTTCTGCCTTCTCCCATTGGGGAAAACCCTGAGCCGGGAGCCCTGCGGCATGCTATGCTGATAAACACGCATAAAATTCATAAATTCGAGCGCCGGATTTAGCCAGCATGACATTTTAAGCTGTTGAAATATATCACAATGTTTTGTGAGTAGCACATTTGTGGAATTTATAATGAATTGGAAGTGTTTGGGGTTGAATTCGAAGAAATAGTTCTACAACGGATATGTCATTTACCAAATTATGATTAACCATTATGTGTAGCAATAATTAAAAAAATTTAAATTTATTTATAATTATTAATTTATAGTTTGTAGTCATAGTTGAATTGCGTAATAAATATTAAAATACTGATAAATATTCATAAAAATATAATATCCTCTTTATAAATGCTAACGAAACCTTCTCTTCAACATTGTAACTTTTATTTAAATTATTTTCCGCCACTTTTTTCTTTTTATCCCTAGTAGTTTTGTCTTTTTGCTCCCTTTGCCGCGTGGTGATGTCGCAAAATTGACACATTTAGCAGTCGTCATTTACTTTTGTTATGCTAATCTGCTGCCACGGCGGGCTCTTGTGCTCCTCCCGTTTGGCAGCTGCCACGCCCCCTTATACCGTATCCCCTATCCCTTGGCCCATTGTCGGTAACCCTAATAAGCCCTATTATAACGCTTTGCTGCCACCGTTAATGCCCATCGCTCCAATTATTTTAAACATATTACAAGCAGATTTAGCACAGATTACAAATTAGGTTGGATGCTGCGGCGGCGGATGGGTGGTGTGAATTAGTTGGGTGGTGTGTGCTGGGTTTTGACTCTCCAACTTTGAAGTGTTGCGAACTTGGCGCACTTGATGGCACTAATTTATGCAAGGCCAACAATGCCACACCGCATAATTCAGACCGCGTGGCTAATTTGTTTATAATTTTCATAACTTAACATGTGCACGGGGCGTAACTCATTTCCTTTGCTTTCCCATCCCCGTAAAACTACTATATTTTGAATCCAAAATACGCAACTGTGGAGGTTCCTCTATCTATACATATATTGTACGAATTTTTTATTTTTTTGCACACTTGGCATCGCACGACTCGACACTTGGCAGCCATGGTACGGGTAATTTTGCCGTCATGTGCTGGCAAAATGCAATTATTATAATTATTTTTTGTTAAACGTGCCACAAAAAAGGCCAAAATACAAAGGCTACTGGCTGCACAATGCAAGCTAATGGCAACAATTGTAAAAAGCAAAAAAGAAAAAGGAAAATTCATATATGAAAAAGTGAAAGTTGCGTTAATTTATGGTCTGAATAATCTTATCCGAGGATATTGTTCTTATGTTATTAAATTGTTCACTTTTTCTGATATGTTTATTATTATTGATTTTTGGTTTTATTAATGCAGGCAAATAATGTCAAATTTTCAACCGCGAATATCTTTATTGTTTTTCAAAGATAATAATTTAAAATAAATCACATCCAATTATATTAAATTCCTTGCATTTTTTATTTGAACTAAATACTTTCATCTGGTTTAGTACACTGCAATTTCAATCAAGGAATGTATCATAAAATTAATTAATCCTATGTAGTTTAATTATCTGGGACTAGAACGTAGTGAAAAGCCAGTGGCCGGGGCGTAGATATTCCAGCATAGCTCCCACACTGCCATGCTCATCCCATTTCCCAAGTTACGTGACTTGGCCAGCATTGACCGTTAAACCGAATGTTGCATCAACCCGGTAATTAAAGGTAAGCGTTGGTCGGATGAGGTAGCCGGACATAGGGAGAACCTTTGATGACGACAACGATGACGACGATGACTGTGGGTCTGACTTTACCGACAACGCTCTCTGTGTACGCTAGTTAACGCCGTTGTTGTCCTTCGTAACTGTCGGATGCCCCATTCCTCTGGGTGCTGGAGTCGTCGTCCTGCTTTTGATTGGCATACGCGGACGGGATGGATGCCGCCTCAGTTATAAACGTGACCATAACCCAATCCCAAACCGCAACCCCTTTGCTACCCCGCCCATGTCAAAAACCTGCAGCTGGGGGCCACACGCACCAAATGGCGACGTCTTGTCGGCCATTGAATGCCGCATTTCATTAACTAGCGCAACGCAACGGCATCGCCAACTGCAACTGCATCCTGCATTCAGCAATTCTGCATTGTGCACGTTCATTGTGCGTGTGCATTAGCGAGCACAGGCCCAAGGCCTCCGCCCTTCCACCAGACACCACCCACTACCCACCACCCACTTACCCACGGGCACATTGTCCACTGTGGTGTGGATTAGATAAGAAGGGGCTCTTTAAAATATATTAACAAATAAAATACAAATAAAATTAAATAAGTTATAAATAAAATGTGTCCTTGGAATTTATAAATTATATTTTGGGTAATACTTTAAGGAATCTACTTAAATATATATATATATTATATATTTTCATTTATCAATAAAAGGTAGAACTTTAAAACAAACTTTATTTTTCTAAATATAAAATTCATTGAAATATTTGTGGATCCTATTTAGTTATATGAATACCTCTAGTTTAAAACTAAATCATGTTTCAAACTGTAAATAAGTCTTTATATTATTGCTTATGAAAAACGTTTGTATTAAAAGGACCATGTCAAACTCGGGTCATTTTAGCACCACAGTACATCGGTGGGTGGTTGGTCAGGGATGGGCAGTGGACTTCCGTTATGGTCATAGCAACCTGCTCAACATGTTAATGCAACGGCGAACCAAAACCCAAATCCCCCTGCAGCTGCTGCTTGACAACCCCACAGAGATTGGGTTTGGGTATGGGTATGGGTATGGGTTCTGTGGAACGAGGGGGCTTGGCTTGATGGGTTTTGCTACGTGCATCCAAAATGTTCAACTCGGTTCCATTTGCCCAGCTGCTGCTTTTCCGAGGTGCCTCTGCTGCTTTTCTCGTTCTCATTTGAAAAGATAATTCCGCATTCTTGGGCTATAGAATCCGTTCCAGGGTTCTGTTCTGTTGTCCCCCTTTTTCGCCGTATTTTTATTTGATTTTAGTGCTTTTGCCCTTTGTTTTGGTTCCTTTTGCTCTCCCCAACTCAAACTGCAGTCGGAATCGTGTGTGCTCTGCACTTTTATTAGTTCTGGCTGCTGTCCATTGTACTGTGAGTTCCACTATCTATATCCATATCGTTCGTTGGCTAGGTTACAAAAATGTGCAGCCAAGCTCTTGGAGTGAAAATATGAATTTATTATTCCCTATCTATTCGTCAAGGAAAAAGTAATTTAAATTCGGTATAAAGGTTCAATTATTTGTGCAATTTAATACATAAATCTGCTTTTATGTCTAATATATCAGGAATTTATTCTTATCTGTGTGATTGATTTGACTGGCTCAATATGCTGAAGAGTACATAAACAGATTCTTTGGGGCAAGCAAAAAAAATAGCGTAAAACTGATTAATGGTTACGATTTTGTACTGGCTTGAATATTTTTATTTTAAATTTATTACCTGAAATAACATTTTAATTGCGTGTTTATTTAAAATACTTATATTTGTTTTGTAGTTAAACAAATTCTCTCAAGTTTTTTTCTACTTTTAAAGTATAATCTGATAACGACATAAATTAAAATATAGGTATTTTCCATTTTAAAAATTTGATAGAAATGTTTTATGTAACCTTTTTAAAATTACAATAAAATACTAATGCAAAATGAAAAACGGTTTTTAACATTTTTATTTGCCAGTTACAGACATCATCTGCATCACCCAAAGTATTTTCCTAGTAATGGGTATCACTGTATAGCACACTGCAGTTTCCGATAAAATTGGATAGCCAGCAGCCACCATATGCTACTGTATCTCAGCCAATGGGACCACAGGGTCCCCACTCGTTCTATCGCTTGCCTCTCAGCTCATGGCGTATTTATGTGTGGTTTTCTTTTCTATATTTCTTATCAGTTCAACGCGTTCATGGCTTGTGGGGCATATAAATTGACCGACTGGGAATGCTATTTTTATAACAAGCTGAAGTTGAAGAAACTCACCAATTAAAATCCGCTTGTTTATAGAATTCTGCCATTAGAACATAAATTTAATTATTATCAGACAGTGCTGATAGCTTACAATTTAAAGGAAGCTGAACTGTTTTAATACCAAGGAATCTACAAATAAAATGTCTATTATTTCTTGGTATTTCCCTTGTGTTTACTCGAATTTATTGCATATTGTTCTACTTAAATCGAAAAGAGATTGGCTATTAATTTGCCAACTTGACATTTGAACTTAGTATGCAGTGCACACCAAACATATGTCAACGAACCTAATTAATCGGGTTCATTGCCTTGACCAGTGGCAACATGGCCCGCAAAAGGGAATTGGCAAAAGAGAATAAACAAAGTGCCAAACGAAAAACGAAATCAAAAGTAAAACCCGAGCAAAAGAGACGAGAGAAGACAAGACCGATGACCTTCGCTTAAAGTTCAGATGTAAATTGCCCGAGCCAACCGAGAGCCAATGGAACCTGACACCCTGACAAAACTCGGCCCCAAATACAACCTTCCATTTCCATTTCCGTCTCCCCACAACCACCCCTACTTCCATCCATCTTCCCTGCTTTCTGCCTATACTATAACGTACGTATACCGTCATGCAAATGACAGGTAATTGACCTCATAAAGTATCCTCCACTCGGGTAGGTGGGTGGGTAGCTTTTGCGGGCGGGATGGGATGGATGCAACAATTTTTACTTTTCATGTGTAATTTGATGTATGTGCGCGGTGCATGTTCGCCCCTTTTTCCTTTTGCTCGCCCATTTAAGTGTAATTTTGTATGTTTCTGTTTTATTTTTTGTGTTGAATACATTTGTCACGTTGCCAAGAAGGAGCTCGGGAAAAAAGTACAAAAAATAAAGAAAAATTCTAAAATGTTAATGTGCCGAGAGTCGACTCCCTTGTTCTTGTTCCGCTGTGGCACTTGAAGTAAACGTTCAAGTATTTTGCAGATCGGGGGATTTGTGGGGGCGTTGATGTGTGCCTACTTTACTTTCTTTTTCTTTTATTTTTCTTTTTTTTTTTTTGCTGCCTTTGGGCTGCCATATGTGGGCTGTTTGGATAAACGAGCAATTACGATTAATTGCATTTGATAAAATGCCATTAAAAAATGTAAAACAGACAGAAGTACGAGTAAGTTGTTGCTACATCTGAGTGCCCGACCCTCTATGAGCATTGTCTTTAAAAAAAAAATGCGACAATTTTGCGTAGGCAGTTTCGAGATGTACAAAAAAGATGAGACCGGAAAATGTGTAATGTGTGCACTTAATGGGACACTTATAACCATTTTTTTAAATTAGTGTTTCTGCATATTTCAACAGCAGTAAAAAAGGAGGGTTATCGTTATCTCTAACCACAATCAGTGATAGTAAAATTAAAATATAAAAAGCAGGGTTGCTGAGTCCAAAGCATCCGGATCGCATTTGCTTTTTTAAAGTCACAAACCATGCCTGCGGTCACACGCCTTACTTACATTGAACACACCGATTCTTCTTTGTGACGCTGTCTTTTAATTTGTAAATGCACTATAAGTCCCCGTTATCGGCTTAATTTAATGTACAAAATTCTTGCCGAAAAAGCACATTATGGCTTAGGCGTAATCCCCAAAAGTTTAAGAAGATTTTCTCTTGACAATTTCAATAATTTATTTCCCGTTTAGTTGCCCCGTCCTAAGCTGAGAGGGCAGACAATAGCATAATAAACCATAATCAAATATATTGTAATGTTTATTTTTCGTCTTCTCTTTACAGGTGAGTGCTCGGTTGCTAGCGGTTGAGAATGGAACTCCATAAAAACGGAGTTCGCTGCTCCAGGTAAAGTTTGCTTTTATTATCAGACACGACAGGGACAACAGTAGACGAGGATGACTGGATTCTTTTTTTTTTCCTTTGTGGTATGCCCCATTACCTCTCCTGCTCCTTTCCAAACGATGGCCACATAAATAATCGCTTTTGTGGTACTCTCCTCCATCCAGCAGCCTCCTTCCATCGCACCCACACCTTTGGCTCTTCTTTGCTCTGCGTTTCATGTTTTCTTTTATAATTTAAAATTAAATGTTGCATTTGGCACATAACGATGTAAAATTGTTAGCAGCTCTTCTGCGGGCAAGCCGTGTAAATTATGCAGAAATCCCCTGGGTCCTCGGTCCTCGATCCTCGGTCCTCCAGTGTGTGCATGTACTTTAGATATGCAGCAGTTGAGAAGGAACCTGACCTTCCCCAACGGCATTTATAATGTCTGCAAGCCAGCTGCACGTGAATTTATATGTGGGTGGCTCAGGGAAGTTTCCGGAAAGGATAATTGCAATTTCCTTTCCTTTCGGTTTTTGTCAATTAAAATAATTTAATTTCTAGATCGCTTTGAGCAGCTAAATGGTGAAATACTGCAAGCATTTATAAATAAAGCTATTTCATTTTAAAGTTTTACACAAAATGCATATTAAAGATATATATTTTTTTATATTCCTTGAGGATGGTTTTCTGTAGGGCTTAAAACGTAATAGATATTTAAATAGACGTTAGTTAAAATAATATTATTCAATTTTAAGAATCACAACTGTAGCATTTTTTTTTGGTCCATATAATTTAATTAAAATATATGTATTATGCTTTGGCTGCATTTCATTTCGCCTGATTTAATAGAACTTGCTAATGGCGTTGTCATATTTGTTCCCTTTTTATACACAATTTTATCATTTTTTTTATGCAAACTCGGCAGTAAATTGTTTCCATAGCTTTCACGTTTGTACGTGTATATGGCATTTTTATTCGCTGAAAACGAAATAATATTTACGGCCTGCGGAGCGAAGTGAACTGAACTGAACAGAACAGAACAGCAGGGACCAAAAAACATGGCCGAGTTCTCCCCAAACGTCACTGGCTGCAAATCAAAAAGGATAAACTGTGCTTTCAGCTGCCATCCAATCCTCTGGCTCTGTAGGCTTAGATATGCTAGTGGGGCGGTGGGCGGTTCGGATAAGGGGGCGTGGCTGGTCGAGGGAGTATTCAGCATGATTATGAATTCGTTGCGAAAATGCAAACTTCCGTCATTGAGTTGTGAGTTTGCTGCTGCCCGTTTCCCGTTTGCTCTTTGATTTCGAGTTTGCATTTGCATTTGCAATATACTATATATGTATGGCAGTCACAGTCACAGTCGCAGTCGCAGAGAGTGAAGGATAAATGGGATGAGGAGTGACTGAGGGTGAGGGGTTGGGGACCATTGGATTAATGGCGGATAGCTCACTGAATGCGTTGAACTTTTGTGTAAAGTGCAATTGCATTTTATTTCATGCCCTCACTCCCTTTGGCTCTGCGTTTTTTATTCGCAAATTTTTAGCAGCGAATTTCCATGGCGCCATTTGGCCATGTTTGTGCGGCCAACTAGTCCCACACACTTTGGAAATACAAACAAAAAAGTGTATGGCAAAGCTTATTGGTTACAGACCGTCAGGGAATTGGTTATATCAGCATAAAAATGTAAAGCAGCTTAAAAAGAAGTGCAAAAACGTAACACGAAGAATTACTTGGAAATTACTGGGAAAGTTATGTTCTGAACTTTTCGCCAATTGCTTTTTTGTTTACTTTCTGAACTATTTAAAAAGTGTTAGCTCGTTTTTATATTTATAAAAACATCTTTTCATTTAAATTAGGATTATTAAAGGATTATTTTATATATATTTTTGTTGCTATTATGTTGAGAATTTTCTTGTCTGACAATAGCAGTGGAAACATATAATTTAAATAAGCTTACTAAAATTTGGATATTTAAAAATACGAAATAAAAAATAAATAAAATTAAATTTGTTTGGATTTTAAAATTTAAATATACATCAGAGCATCTAAGATTCTTTAGGATATACCCGATGTTATTCCCATTTGCTTTGCTAATGAAAAGGATTCGTTTAGAATTTTAAGCAAATAGAACGTGAGTAGCAGGAAAATGTGTACGGGAAAAATGTTGCCCAACCCAGGCCAAACTCATTTTTGCTACCTTGACTAGTGTAATTTATGCACGTGTGTTTTTGTATAATTCCGGACAATATATGTATGTACTATAGTACCATAGCATAGCAGCCGTGGCAGTGCCATTGCAGTTTCATTTTGCTTTCATGGGTTTACCCGAAGCATTTTAATGCTCATTATGCATTTTTGCTGGCCTGGCCTGGTCGTTGCCATTGGCATTTCAAGTGGCGCCGAAACCCGCCCACGCCTGTTTTATTATGTTTATTACTGTTAAATAATTTGTATGCAATTAATTTAGCTGCAGCGAAAATAAGAGGAGCCAGGAGAGCCAGAACCAGCCTGATTATGGCACGGCCGAGTTTCATTTCACATTTCTCATTTCTCATTAGTAAGCAGAGAGCCCTTTAAACCCTCCTCCTCTGTTGTGAGCAAAATGAGCGTGAAGTTAAACAAAATTTGTAGTTTCATAAAGGTATTATTTGTTATATGTGGTGTTGAAATATCCTAATGTTGTGCACGCAAGTTCGTTTTAGTTTATTTTATGAATAACAGGAAATGTATCAACGGGCAGTAAATTAGATTTTTGAATAATTTAAACAGGATATAAACAGGATTTGGTATTTATTCGTTTTTATTTTGACAAATAAATACAATTAAGGGTCGTGGAAATTAATTATTACACACATTTAAATACTGTTTTAAAATAAATCTTTTGTAAAAAGGAAAAAACAAACAAAAGTCGAAAGAAAACCGAAAAAAGAACAAAAAGTGATTGCCCATAAAAGCCATAAAAAGTTTCGCTGGAATTGGGAAAGCCAGCCAAAAATGTCATCATGCGCCCATAATTTAGCCGTAAAAACACAATAGGCAAAAAAAAGGTTCTCTGCCTTTTTGATATTGAAAAGCACACAAAAAATACACATAAATATATGTATTTATATTGTGTTTATTGACAATCAGCAGCCATTAAAATGCCAAGTTAGACAGAATAGCGAAAAAGAAAGAAAATTAGCCTTTCTATGCCCTTGGTCAGGAGAAAAAGGCAAGTTCAAGGTTATAAAATGGAGAGTTTACCAATTTTTTAAAGCAATATAAGTTTCAAATAAATAAGTATAACAAAAGGTCACTTATTTTTATGATGGACCTTGTTCAACTAGGGCTTCCGAAGGTCGAGCTCTAAGTGAATAATAAGGCACCGTAAAGCTAAATCTAAGAAACAAATCAAATGAGATTGTGAAATTAGCTTACAGCTAAAAACGAAAAGCAAAGCAACCAAGCGGCAACTTACAATGCCAGTGGTTAAAGCAAGGTTGTCGGAATCTAGACTTCTACATAGACATCGTATGTAAAGTGTTATGTTTTCAAGTTGCTAATGAGTTTTACGAACCGAGTTGCCTTCGCGTGCAAGGTGGGCCAACTAACTGATTCGCAATTATTCCTCATTATGGCATTGTTTTAATAAATTGGGCTCTCGGTTTGTAGTCATTTAAAACTAACAAGTATAAGTTTTAGTTCTAGTATAACTAAACCTATTAAATGCTTAGAATTATACATCAAATAAATCAAGGTTCTAAAACTATATTACTATATAAAAGTTCCTGAGAATGAACGACTAATAATTACCATCTGCTTGGCTTAAACCAATGATTAGAGATATTATTGACTAAAACAATGCCAGCGCAGTTTCGTATCCGGTCCTCAACGTTATTATGTTTATAATCGCATTAATAAACACCGTTCTAGACCCTTGAGAATGGAATATACAATGTACCAAGTGCAGGGAGCGGAAAAGCAATGCGACAATCGAGTATGACGATGATGATTATGGCGATTACCATGACAGTGGTGGACGTGGACTCTTGCCTGGATATCCGAGAAGCTTCTAGCTACGCGTTTGCATCGACATCAGTCCGCAAGTTGGCTCCATAAGGGCATTTGTGACCGTGTCCCATGTTGCGTTGTCATTGTTGAAGTTGCCGCTGTTGTTGCTGTTGGTTATCTGGTTGCAGTTTATATAATCAAATCTCATGCTTCGTTAATTCAAAATGTCGTTATGTGTAACATGACAAGCTAGCTCCTTGGGCCCAACTCGAAAGTCTGCACATTGTGCTACATCATCCTGACAGAACAAACGACGACGATGAGGGTGGGAATGAGAATGACGAAGGGCGATCCCATAACTGAGCAAGTGAAACGTAAATAATACTGAGGCGCAAAGCGAATCGAATAGAACAACAAACTTTGGTGTAGCCACATCATCACTACCGAACCACCCACCCACTTATCGCTGCTTCCACAAAAGATGCCCTCATGTGTATGCTACACATTTTTAGATACCTCCAAAGGCTGTGGAACTCCTGATTGCGTGTGTATCGAAACACTTCCCTTCGACAACATGTTCGCCAGTTAAGGTACACATGTCAGTCATTTCTATAAGCGTCACTCAAAGGGGTGCCGTGCTTACTAGATATACGTTTAGTAATTCATTTGTATTATTATCGTTCGAATTTCGAATAAAAGACAAATAAAGAGGTTTAATAAGGTTTAAAAAATACCACACAGAAAAAATATTGACAAAAGATATGAATAAAGATTGTTTTTATCTTATTTTACAAGATTTGTTCAAAAAATACTAAATTTGGTATTTTAAAACAGTACTTTAAAATTGATATAATTGAATAATAAATTTGACATTAATCATATCATAGAAATGACCCTGTTTCATATCGATTTTTTTTTCTGTTCATTTACTGTACTGGAAAATCTAAAAAACAGCTTTAAATTTAAGCAAATAAATATATTAGTTGGTAAGGATATTAAATGTGGCGCCTTAAAAAAGCCCTAAATTCCTATATATTCCGTTTCTCTTCCTAAGATGTGTGATATTTTTGTGCCCGTCACTTGTATGTTCGTCGCAGATTGCTGAAATGATTACGGCGCTGATGATAAAAATGAGGTTTCCAAATCTTGTAAAGCTCCAATTTTGTTTACTTTTACTTGTGCGAGGACCAATTGTTAAAGGGCAGTTTCCATTAAGAGCCCTTTTCTTTGGTCTGTTGACAAAAAGTCGGCCATAATCTATATCTGTTCATCTATAGTTCTGTTGGGTATTCTCTGGCTCGCCGCTGTGTTTAGCACGGTCATAAAGTTTATTTGCGTTTATTGTTATTGGCATTGTCTGCTCTCATTTTATGTTGCCTATAAATTTGGGCTGGCTTCCGAACCCTGAGAAACAGGAATCTACTTTATTTATTCTTTGTAATTTCATGTTAATGGTTTTGTTGTTGTTTGCTTCTTGCTGGCATCCCAAATGCTTGATAGTTTCTCCTGGACTTTTAATAGAGCAGAATGGTAAAATTATTCCAAGGGTCAAATGTAAGGAAATTTATGGTTCCTTAAGCTTAACTCTGTGTCCTGTAACTTTAAATTACCTGAAGTTTATAGCTTTAAAGTTTTTTTTATTTAATCTTTATGGAAAACTTTGCTCTAAAAATGCAAGGGTTATTTAATATTCTAGGAAAAATCCCAGAAATGTATGGGTAAAAAAAAGGTAAAAGAATTTCATATAAATCCTTGAAGGATCTTTTCTTATTCTTCTAGATTTTCCTTCCATCTCATCTCTTTATTTTTATTGGACATTTTTGCGTTTGCTTTGGTCTTCGGTTGCCATTTTTGGCAAACAATCAACAGCAATTATGGCCAGTCCTCAGTTAATAGGAGTTTACCAACCTCTTGGAAATGTTTTTCCTGGCCAACCAGACGAGCCCGGCCTACTCCAGACTTTCTTCTTACCAATTAACGATGAATGAAAGGCAATACAAACGTCTCTTAATGATGCTGACGACTTTTTCATTCTCCTCCCGATTTTTCCCCCTTTTGTGTGTATCTTTACCGACCGCAAATTAATTGGCGCACTCACAATTTATTTTGTAATTGTAAAATTAATAAGTTTGTGGCTGCCGCTGCCGTGCTGCTGTGTTGCTGCCACATTTTCAGTGCCAAAAGTGGGCGTCGCTGGCTTGACTGCCTGCAACTTTTTTGTGAAAAATTTTTAATTGCTAGTGTCGGCGCTGTCGTCATCGTCACAAACCGTTTGCCAACTTCCAGACGACGGCAATTCCCAACTACGGTTCATAGTTTTTTTTTTTTCGTTTTATTCTTTTAGGTTTTTTGTTTAACTTTTAGACAGCATTGGGCCTGCCTGTTGAAACTCTGGGGGGTACTCAGGCTAGCAGTTACCTGGTACATAGAGAACTCGAGCAGGGGCAGAACCATCAGCATAATGAAAAAGTTTCGAACTGTTTAACGTACAGTGGGAACGATAATTGAAAGTGTTTAAAAGGTAAATTAATAATAGTGAGTTTAATAAATAATTAGGAGAGTTATATTTATGTATATTCTAAAATATAAATAAAAGTAAGCAATAATTTCACATTCTTAAAGGAAAATTAATATAGTGAATTAGTAAAGGAGAATATGTGTTTATAATTTTTGATGTAATATTATTTTAAAACCTGGCAACAATTTTATTTCCTGGTGGGTATTGAACCCACTGTTTAAACTTGGTTCTTGTGTTCATTTCCTTTGCCTTTTTTCTTAGTTCTTCTTTGGCAATATGCTCATTATAAATGTGCAGGGCTGGTGTGTGTAAGACCGACCGTGCTTATAAATCAGGAGTATGAACGAATATTCATATATATACGCTCTTTTTTTATTTGTATTTTCTACTCCAAAGTTGTATGCAAAAAAGGAAGGCGCAACTTTTGTAATGCTCTCCTCGCTTTGTCTCTTTTTTTCATGCCTTTTTGTCGGCGTTGCCATAGTCATTGGCTTGGTTGCCCATCTGCTGTGGTTGTTGTTCGGGCTGTAGCTATATTAGCAACGCCATTTGATAATGGATTCCTTATTTATGTATGAACAAAATCCCCATATAAACCGGGCTGATGGAACCGCAGCGGAGTTGGGGTTGGGGTCTAGCTGTCATGGCTTAGTTAACACGCTCAACGGAGCACTGGAAACGTGCTAAACGCCGGGCGGACTCATTAACAATTTAAAAATGAATTCCTTGGAAAAGTTGAGAGCAGCAAAACGTTGGACATTATTTTCAAATTCTGTTCTAAATGCCTTATTTATTATTTAAATTAATCAATCGATAAAATGTGTAAAAAGGAATCCCATTTAACTAACAGTTAACTAATGGTTAAATATTTTATTGAATTCGCTCTCAACTATTTAAATAATTTCTTTTAAATATTTTAGTTAAATATTAAAATATACTCCGTTAATTTGTACCTTTTTCCTATGTATGTATTATACTTGAAAGGGATATGAAGGCTTGTCATGTTTGTCAAAAAGGCTTTTCAAAATCATTTGATAACAAAATTTAGGCTAGAGAATAAGGAAAATGGGCACCGTCGGATCAACAAAGCGGAACGAATTGTTACAAAATATGCGAGTGGAACATATTTCCAAGTGGATTTCTCAGCTCGCACATAACCCAGTTTCTGGTTTATATATGGCAATGGCAACAGTATTGATATTTGCATTTGTGCCATATGTGAAAAATTGCATATGCGGCTGGGCGGAAAGGGTAAAACAAGTGGGCGGAATGGGTTACCACAAACCCCATTTCTAGGTTATTCATTGCTTTTGACTATGAAAAATGTTTTAGGGCATCCTAGGTCAGACTGAGCTCTTTGTTACTTTGCTGCCTCTGCAAATTTATGAATGTATTTAATTAAAAAATGGGACTTTGCTAAGAGGGCCAGCTTTACATTCACATTTACAACAGCTATATATTGGAAAATTATCAAAAGGCATATAAAAGTTATTAGCATGAATCATCATCAACATCATTTTTAAATCGCCTGTTTTATTTTCATCGTTAAAAAAAGACTATATGTTTGTGTTAGTCAGCTAAAAATGTGCTAAGTAATATTCTAATTAGTCATTAAAATATACAAAAAGATAAAGAATAGAGACTTTTTTTTCTAAGTTAAGAGCTCTTATCAGCCAACGAAAAAGATATCTGCTATCCGCATTAGTTAAAAATAACAAAGATGTGAACATGTTGCGGATAACTTTATTTGTTTTCGCTAATTATACCCGTTAGTTGTAGATTATGACTTGACAAGAAAATATTTTTCCCGAATTAAAGTAGTAAAGCTTTAATAAATTTGTGTAGTAAAATATTAATTTTAATTTGTCAAACACACTTACCAATAGCGGTCAGCAAATGGAAAACTGCAATGGCAGGCGGAAATTGAGCAATAATAGTAGCTTTTAGGGCATTATACATTTTAGCATTCGACGTTAAATAGAATGCTTTAAATTCTAATGCCCAAACGCTCATGGCTCATGTTCGTGGCGTTGTTACCAACATGGCTGTTGTGCCCTCCAGTGCAGTAAATGACATTATTAACCCAGTTTGCCGTACTTTAAGCTCACAATACACACTCTCACATGCTTTTAGCCATCATGCGCTTCGACACCCACAACAATCAACAAAAGTGGGAAAAAAATTTTTGTCCAGGAAAACCATGTTATACATACCTTACAATTTTGTGATTATTTCCAAAAAATATATATGCATTGCGTTTTTTGTAAATACTGATTGAAAATGTAATCTTTCATCGATAATGTAATTTATCGAAATTATCGAAACTAATTTATCGCTAAAAATACTTCATAGATTTCAGTTTACTGTAAGTCACAGTTTTTAATCCAAATTAGTTTCGGGTTATTTTTTCAAGGCTTCATGAAATCGATTTGGTTTACCTTTTTTAAAGTGAAGTGTATTTAAACTCGTTAAATTTGTAGTATTTTTTTTCTTAGTTGGGCTTCTTGTTGTTGTTTATTTGTCGCTTCACATACTTCTTATTACGTTTTACTCCCAGTTAGCAGTTGGCGCTAAGCTGACGGCTTCACCCTACTTTAAATGGAGAACAAGCAACTAAACTTCAATGAAAGCAGCTTCTCTCAGTACTTACACAGTCAACGCCTTTATGCTGCGCTAACAAAAAAAAAAAAAATCACACGTATGTGTAAATTTACAAAAAGATAAGATTTCACTTTTAAAACACCTTTCAGGTTTTAATGAGCGAATTGAAAATACAAGTGAACAGCCCTTTCTTACGGACTTTAAATATTTATCATTTTGAAGCATTTATTTAATTGCATAATTTTGAACCCATTAAAGATCGTAATAACCCTTAAAAATTACAAACCTAATGACTCTATAACGAAGGAGCTATATTTTAATTGAGGTTCAAGACAAATTATTAAAATTTATCGTGGCTTGACCTGAAACATACTTGAATAATATTTAATTGGCTGATAACTTTTTTGAAATAAACGCGAGAAGGTTCTGATGTGTTTCACGAAGCCCATTTTGCCTGTCAAGTTTTTAATTATCCCACTTTTTCCTAATTTATTTTTTCGGCGAACTACTTTTAATTACAACTCTCGTTGAGTTTGACCAGTAGTTTCCCGCCTAACTGTTGGCAATTTATGTTGCACTCGAAGAGCGCATAAAGTTTCTCAAGTGGTGAAGGCAATTTTGTACTTGACATGATGTGGCTCCGGCTCTTTACTCTTGGTCTTCCAGCCAAGTGGATGGGTGTGGATGTGGTACTAGGTTTTCGGTGCTAGTTGTGTGTGGGAGGGTGTGCTTGCTAAGGTTAAAGCGGTGAAATCGTTAGTTAAATGAAGCCTAGTTTAGGTAAGTTTTTGGTATGCAAATAAATCTGGGTAATTAGAAAGTTCCTGGCTATGTTTTTCAACTTCTATAGCAGTTAAGGGCCCTATATAAATGGCTACAGTTGTAATTATTATACACAGGTATGTCAGTAAAAAATGTTTGGTGTAAAATCTTTAAAAAAATGTAATCACTTTTTAAACATTTACTTTTATTTGATTTCAATTAAATCAAAATCCACAAAAAGCGGTTAAATAAGTATAAAAACAGCAGTTCAATTCATATAAAGCAAACATTTATAATTACTTTGGAGAGTCATTCACAAAAGGTGCTGGCTGTCGAAGTTTTATAATTGAAAATTCTTGCCATGACTTTTTGAACGGGGAGACCGCCAGGCCAGACCGCCTCCACACATAACCAACTCCACGTCATATTGCACTTAGTCAACTTCAGGTCACCCTGTTCCGTTTAACTTTTCTCAATTAAAAAAGTTTTCCCGTTCGAGTTCCATTTCCAGTTTACTCAGTTAACACCACCCGCGTGTTGTAAGTGAAACGCGTCCCGATTTATGCGAATATTATTAACATATTAGTAACTCATCTGCAGAACTTTTGGGGCATCGAACGAAACTATTGTTAACTTTTGGGCTTGCGCCTGCTTGGGGAGTTTGGAAAATGAATGGTGTCGAAAAGTTCTTTGCATTTCACAACATATTGTCGAAACCCGCGCGCAGCCACCTCACAAAATCACAAAACAATTTGCATATATATTTTTCTAAATATTTGTATGAAGTGGAAACTTTGTCCTTGCCCAGGACGAAACGAATGACGAAGATGAAGCGAATGGCTGCTGGGCAGAAGATACTCTGGCTAGACAAAACTTTCATCAAAACTAATAACCTTTGAAATATCATAAAGCTGCCAGCATTTGAACCATCAACTTTTATAATAACAAATGGCGAAGAAAGAGTACAAAATATGCTTAATGAGCCAGAAGTTCGTTTTGCTGTCTGAGTTTAACTGAGCGACAAGTTTGGAATATAGATAGTCACTCAGTGGCAACTTGTTCGTTGAAATAAACATAATGAAATATTGACAGAGATGAGTTGGGGTTGAACCAGCATGTTTTTCTCTATGTCGAAACTTTTCCATTCATGACAAGGGGTGCATGAATTGATTGTTGGAAGACAAGTTGTAACTTCAAAAAGTTCCAAATGAAGAGTTGGACAGTGAGTAATTTGAGTTAAGAGGGAAAATAAGGCAACATATACACTATTATTTGTATTCCTATTTGTATATTTCTCTAATTAATATAATTGTTTAATTTGTATATAGCATTAAACTTAACTTAAAAACGCCTTTTTGATGTTATTTTTCATATAAATATAAAAAGTTTTTTCACTTTCAAGTTTTTAATTACGCAAGTTCCCCCTTCAAGTTTCACAAACTTTTTTTAACAACCTGATTAGCTTTCATCTAATTAAAGTGATTTGTGCCTTGATGGTTTTAAGGCAAGGCAAAAAGTCTACGAACTAGACGCTCGAGGGCTGATTAAATAGTAACTAAGTCAGTAGGATTATTTTTGAAACTGCACAGAAAAAATTTCGATATGAGAACTTTTAACTTTTTTCATATCAATAAAAAACCGATATGATTAATGTCAAATTTATAATTGAAACATATATTCATATTTTATCATATGAGTTATTTCATAAGAAAACCTTTTAAAAAACCAAATGTGGTTTTTTTATTTTAACAAATTATGTAAAAAAAAGATAAAAAAAAGTCCGCTAAAAACGTATTCAAACGTATTCAATAAAAATAATCTTTATTCATATTAAAATGATATTAATCGATATTAATCTGATCTTTTGTTAAATTTCTTTCTGTGTAAGAGCATATAGTTTCCCCATTTAAAATGACATTCTTAAACTACCGTCACTGATGGACTATAAATGAAATAAAATTTTCAAGAAATGTCACGTCTCTGATGGCTAAGTGCTCAAACAGACCTCGGCGCTGCTTTTGTTTGCCTGCGACTGTGTGTAATTTATTAGATTTTGGCAAATATTTTGCCAGAAGCGCATTTCACTGTCAGAAGTTGTGGCGTCATCGCCAGACAGTCGGAGGAGGATACTCGCGATATTTTTCCCATTCTTCTCCGGCGGCCATACTGCTTATGATGTAATGTTTTTATAAGCTCAGGCCATATCTCTCGCAGGAGTCGCTTGTTTGAGGAGAGAAGTTGCTTTTCTAGACAGTTTTCCCTTTTGGAGTGAAGCCTTGAACGCTTTTCCTTCCTTTGTTTTCCTTGTTTGAGCAAGCAACTCGACTCCGACTCACTTTTTATTCCACCAGCTTCTTGTGCTTTTCCCGTTATCCGTTTTTTCCGTTTTCCCGTTTGGTTGCAGCTGACAGCTGCCTGCCAATAGTTGATTTTCCCAATATACGTTTTCCACTTGATTTTCCCCATGGCTGCATTCGGTTTCCCATGCGAAATTCACTGGTCAAGTGACGGGTTTCTATTTGCTCGACTTTCTTGAATTAAATCAAATTTTTATGTGGGGATTTAGAGCAAGTAAAGTATAACATATTTAGGAATTTTCCACAATTTAAATATTATTTTATATTCTTAGAGCAATAAAGTAAATTATGTTGATCAAATATTGATTTATTTTCCCCATTAATTTAAATATTATTTTGTTTTCTTTGAGCAGTAAAGTAAATTATATTGATAAAATATTGATGAATTTTCCCAAAATAATTTAAATATTTTTTTCTTTTACCAAACTTTGTTATAAGGATTCTCCGTTGAAATGTACTTTATTACTCAACTCCCAATGGCTAATTTAAATAGAGGTATAAATCTTCAGCCCGAGTTTCCCCCAAAGGAGGAGGTATTCCCTATATTTGCCCATACGATCCAATGCCAGAAACTTTTTGTTTTTTCTTGCCGGGGTGTAAATATTGATTTCGCGCAAAGCACGTGCGCCACTTGAGCGCTTAGATTTTCGCAGAGGACCCAATAGGCCGAAGGATGAAGTGATGGTGGGTTAAGCGACTCGTATGCCCTTTCTTCTTATTTTTTGTATATATATATATATGTATACATTAAAGTATATATAGCGTTTCTGTTTGTATGGAGCTTGGCACACTTCCTTGTGCTAGTTTCCAAGTTGCCTGCTGCCTGCTGCCTTTTTCGCTGATGTCTGGCTTTTTGGCTGCCTTGGAAATTGAAAGTCTTTCCGTCGACTTCTCCCTCTGTTCTGAAAACATTTAACGTAATGCCAGGACACGTGCTCCTGCCATCAATTGAGCTTCTGTTGCCATTTATTTACCTAACTGTTTGCTGCTATGTGTTAAGTGCTAATTGGGTTACTTGTATTTTATCACCCTGCCGCACTGTCCCTCCCTAAATGGCAACATGTGCACTCTGCTCGCTCGTCTGTTGGCTGATTAATTTTTAAAATTACTTGATGGCTAATGCCGCTAATTATTTCAAAGTGTATTCTAGAGCTCTAGTGCTTGCTAAGCTGCTAGAGAAAAGAATAGAAAAATCCTCAAGCCTCTGGCCGGCGGATCCTTTCAACTTTGGAGTGGCTAATTAAAGTTTTAAGTTTTTTTGGCTGGGACATCTGAGGAGGGGAAGAGATATTTTTTGGCAGCTCTGGCCCCAGATGTTTGGCCGCTGGAGTATAAAAGTTTTTCAATCTATTTTAGGTAAACATATTTCGCTAAGATCAGGCTAATTAGGTTTCTGTGGCAAAGTGGAGAATCTATAAAATCCACGTTTTTCGAGGGAAAAATAAGCAAAAATATGGCTAAACTTAAGTTGCTTAAAATGTCCGACTTAGCACAATCAATAACTGTCAAATTGCCTCTTATGCAAATGTCCACTGTAAATTGTCTTCCCAAGGCACTAGCACAAATTGTGGAAATTAATGGACAACTCAACATTTTAGCATAAATAAAACGATAAACACATCAACGCCCAGATAACAATTTTGAGTATCATTAAGGACGAATCCGAACCCCTTTAGGGCTAGACGATATCCCTGGGAAAATGCCAGACGCCAACACAAATAGACATAAATTTAAATGGCCAAGGGCCTCGGTTTGCAATCTCCATGCTTCCACAATACCGCAATCCGCCATCCCCCCAAGTCTGTCAAAACAAATGTTTGCCGGGAGGAGGAGAGTAGAGCTGGGAATGCAGGGCAACTGCAATATTGCAAGTTGCAGCTGCTGGTTGGCTGCAACTTGCAACTTGCAACCACCGACTGTGACTGTCCTTTGGTGGTTATGTTGATGCGCTCGTGCCCGCTGCTGCGGTGCCACATAATCAGGACAAGTATCCTGGGTGTGCGACATTCTGCCAGGTTGCTTCTGCATTATAATTATTATTTTCCATGCATTTTTATGCACTGAAACAAAGGGATTGCCTCGAAAAATGTTTAATTGATTTTTGGGAATTTAATTAAAATCATGTAAATGACTTTAAAATTGTTTTATTTCTTTATTTGGTCTCTGGTATAACTTTAGTTGTTTAACAAGTTTCTTAGCTATTAGTGTTTGTTCGAAATTTTTATTATAAGTCACGCAAGAGCTTTAATAAATCGTACGGTAGTGCAATTGAGAACAAGGCTGTATATACAATTATTTAATAACTCCTTTAATTTGTGGAAATAACGAAACATTTTTATGGTTTGATTAATATTATTTTTGTTATTTATTTTATATTTTTAATTGTATTACTTAATTGGTGGTGAGCTACTTGTTTTCTTTCTGCAACAATAATTAAATATTTCAGAGGTACATGTATTACAACACAGAAAGAAAATTCACAAGAGATCAGATTGATATGTGCAAATCAATTTAACGTTCTTTAAAGATCAAGATTATGTTTATCTTATTTACAATATTTCTTCAAAAAATACTACATTTAGAATTTTTAAATATTATTTTTATAACTTTTATGAAATAACTGATATGATACAAGTTAATATGTTTGAATGGTAAATATGACATTAGTCAGATCGGCTTTTTATTGATATGAAATAAGGTATAAATGACAATGAAATAGGGTATCGGATTTTACTTAAAGTAAAATAGTTTAAAATATAGATCATTTATTTAATAGATTAAAATATTTTTCTGTCTGCAAAGGGAGTTACCTTTGTGGGAGCTCTTTAGTCGGCTTTATTCATCTGGCCTGGCCTCAATGTGCAGGTGACATTACTGCGGAAGAAGAATGAGGCAGCACAGCAGCAACAAACTTAGCCTTGAGCAAAAGTTGAGCTCTGGCCCCGTGATGATGATTTATGCACGTGTTTAGTGTGAAAAATTTACATTAAATGCATACATGGTAGCGAAAGTGTTGCCGAGAGAATCCTTTTGCACACTTCTGTGCCCATTTGAGGATATATGTATGTGGGTGGTTAGGAGGAGGAGAAGCAGGAGGCAGGACTTGTGGTCCGCACAGGAAGTGAAAGTGTGTGTGGGGTGACTCTTGGTTCCGTATTGGGGTCACTGGTCATTATCAAGATGTAGCTAAAGAAATTCCGTAAACTGGAGCTGCGACGAGTCCAAGTCCCAGTCCCCCGGTTTCCCTGGTGCTGCCGTCTTGGCTCATTTGATATGCAGGGCAGATAAAGGCCAACGCGCATTCAGCCCTCATCTCCCAATGTTTGCCCGAGAGAAAGAGGAGCGAGCCAACAATGAGGCGATAGTTTAATGGCAGAGCAAACTGTTGAGCAAGCACATCTTCTTTGCCAAGCCATCGAACGAGGGGAGTTCCTTGAGTAGGAAATCCTTAGCATTGCATAAGTAAACCGATTTGTGTAAAGAGTTCCGTTTAAACTATTTTTGTATTTATTTAATTATTTTAATTTTAATTTTACAATTTTAATGGGACTATAAACTCGAGTATTTGTCATTGTCATCGTCATTTCATCACACTTACTCCACACTTACTAATTGGGATGTGATTCACTACTTCTTGGGGCTTTCAACTTCAAAATAAAATATAATATAAATGCATTTAGCTCACATCATAATATATTGGATTCTTAAAAAAAAGATATTTTAGTTATCTTGATTTAGGCCTCGGGTTAGGATGAAAATTGACTATTTGCACTGATGAGCTTGCATTTCATCCCCAAATTGACTTTCCTTGCTCTTTGAAAGATTTTTCTTTTTTCTCTATATTTATTTGTTTTTACCTACGGCAAAGGAGCTTGCCGGATTTCCTACTGTAGAGAACCATTTGAAAGGAGGCGCAATAATTCTTTTCTCAGCTGGCGGCTTTATCCTTTCACACATTTCACGCCCAAAAACTCGGTGGGAATGGCAGGCCACGCCCACAGTCTGACGAAACGCCTTTCAATTTCAGCCGTACATTTTTGCATTGCATACTTTTGAACGTTGTGTGCCAGGAAAAGCCTGCAATTGTTTGCACTTTTCCCCACTGGGTTCCTGCGGCATCCCGTCTGCAATTTACGCGTCCCTGTTTGAGCCTTTTGTTAACAGACGAAGAACAAGAAAAAACTCGAGGAAAATGGAAAATGAAAAGAAATTGCTTCAAAACTCACCTTTGGGGCCATCGCCACCTTTCTGAACAGTAGATTTTCACTTTTCTCCCACCGCATATCATGTATGCACATATTTTAGTCTTTTGGTGTTGGCCTTAAAACAAATTGCATAGACATTTGTTATTTCGGCTTAGACGGCTTTCAGCTTGTTCTATTGGTATTTATTTCCCTGCCCTTATATAAATGTAAATATATGTACCCATCATTGCATATACGTATGTACTTTTCGTCCGATACATTCCTACATTTGCGAGAAAAAAAATGAAGTAGCAAAAGGAAATTGCATTTTTATAACCTCACTACGTTTCCTTTCGGATTTCTTAAGTCCCTTTTATACCTGTTGTTTATTTATTACCTTTTTCTCTCCGACTGACTGAGTTTGTATGTCTTGAATGTGCGATTTTCTTCGTTTCGCTTTTTTGGCTTTGTCTCTTGCATCTTCGGGCATTTATTTTTTGGCCTTTTTTTTGGGGGCTCAAACTTTCTTCTAACGATTTTCCCGTCCCATGTGGCTCAAGTGCAAAGGTGTGTTCGCTGGGAAAGGTAAAATTTATAATGTGAATTCTGGTATTTAAAGACAAATTTTATGGCTTTTTAGTTGACAGTCGAGAGCCGAGAGCATAATTCAGGTGCCCACAGAAGTAGGCAATGATATTTTTATGGCACTTGATGTCGTTTCCTTAGGCATCATTTTTTCCCAAATAACGATTATAAATATTTTTGCCAGGACTAGCAATAAGTATAATATGGAAAAAGCACTTTAACTAATTACAATTTGTTTTCTTTATTTTCAGGTAATTTTACTGACATTTATTATGGGTAAAAGCGATGTTTTGAAGTGTTGATATCGTAAACTTAATTGTTTATAGAATTTGGAAACCCGGAAAGTATTACATAAATGTTTCCAAAGTATTTTTAAAAGGATAATAATTTTATCAATTTATATATGAAATTTATATCTAATTCTTTACTATTTTTAAAACAAGTCATGGAAAACCAATGCTGGAAAATTATCGACAGTTTCAAAATATCGTTTCGATAATATCGATATGTCGATTTTATTTCAAGCTGTAATCAAAAGCAGACCAAACTCAAGAAGTTTCTCCCCAAGCCAATCGATTGAAACAGTTAAAAGTCTAGAATGGCTGGACAAACTTGCTTGGTTTAGTTGAGCAAAAGTAAATAAGCCAAACTGTCATGGCTGGTTGACCGATGACCGAAAGCCATTCATTTTAAGAGACATCATAATCAAGTCCGCCGGGAAGGTCGGGCAAAGTGCAACTGGAAACGCTATCTATCATGTTGCATGCTGCGTGTACAAAACGGAAATTATTTATTAATTGCTCACACCACCGCATACCGGGTGGCCACAGAAGAAGAAGAACCGAAATCTGCGCACAATTAAATCGATATAAAGAGTGGCACAGCAAACATCATGGCCGGCTGACCAAGCCCACAAAATATTTCATGCGTTGTCGAACGAAATGAATGCATAAATAATTGATTTAATTTTCGTGTTGACTACAAATGAAGCGCTTAAACGAATGGACGAAGGCAGTGGAGTGCGGTTCATTGGCCAGACCAGGAGCTTGGCGCATAATATATGCAAATTTCGCATTATCAACGCGTAACAAACAAATAAATGCATTCTAAAACAAGAGAGAACGCTATAGTCGGGTTGGTGTCCCGACTATCTAATACCCGTCACTCAGCTAAAGGGAGTGCGAACGCTGTACTCGGGTTGGTGTCCCGACTATCTATTGGGGCTAAAGGGAGTGCGAGGGAGATAGATATATGAACAATTTTGATTGCGTATAACTTTTTAATGAATGGTCCGATTTGAAAAATGTCTTCTACATTTCGATAGGTATTGATAAACACAATAAAACTGCATTTTTACTTTTCCGAAATATTGAAATTTTTAAAATCGTATATAAGCGATTGTGGGCGTTAGAGGGGGCGTGGCACCCTTTTGAAACAAACTTGCGCTGCGTAGGAACTCCTAGAATCTGCATGCAAAACGCCAATCTTCTAGCTTTTATAGTTTCCGAGATCTCAGCGTTCATACAGACAGACAGACGGACAGACAGACAGACAGACAGACAGACAGACGGACAGACAGACGGACAGACGGACATGGCTAGATCGACTCGGCTAGTGATCCTGATCAAGAATATATATACTTTATAGGGTCGGAAACGTTTCCTTCTAGCTGTTACATACTTTTGCACGAATACAATATACCCTTTTACTCTACGAGTAACGGGTATAAACAGAAAATAAAAGCAGTGTAAATAAAAGGCCATCAACATTGAATATGAAAACTTGGGATACCGATTAAAACATGGCTTACTAAAGCACATTATTTAAAGGACTTAAAATATATATATAACAATAGAGAATTATTATGTTGAAAGTTAATCTTCGTTATCATTCGACGTATTATTTAATTTCTTTTGGTGTGGTAAACATGGCAAATAGACTCAGCTTCAACTGAATTGTACAGGGAAAACGCATTTGACACTTTATGTTTTTATAACATGTGCAACTTATTGTGTGGTTTTTGTGTCTATGGAAGCATTTGCTCTAATGTAAATATAAATTATACATTTTTGTTTAATTGTTTTTTATTGCTGTCTCTGTTGGTTTTTATTCTATTCTCTGTGTCACTGCTGTAATTTTTTTTTAGATTATATATTCATGAGTGTGTAAAACCTATAAACTTATTTTTGATAAAGCACAGTTTTAATTAAAGCGTCAATATGTAACTTTTTTTTTCGGTTTTTAAAAAAATAATTGTGTAAACTGTTATAATAAATTGAACATTCCAAACATGTTATAGTCATCGAATCCAAATAATAAATGTCCAAATAATAGAAATCTAGTAATCATAAAACTCCAGATTATGTTGCCTCCTTCTTCTTATTCGAGTTGGTGCCGTCATTGAAGGGTTGTATTTCGCCCGAGGCCCAAATGCAATAGACAATCGCCGTGACGACGAGCACGGCAAAGGCCACCCAAAAGACAATTCGCCACTCCAACAGGGTTGCATTCGGTGTCATTACGCCCACCAGGTAGGGTGAAATAACGCCCGTGATCGCGCCAATGCCATTGGTGATGGCCATCAATGTTCCGGCATAGTTGGGGCTCATGTCCAGCGGCGTTAGCTTCATGCCGGCATAGTAGGTGCCCATTAGACCCATGCAAATGGTAAATAGGGCGACGACCAGGGCGCGATTGCAGCCGGCATAGGAGGCGGCGACCATGAAGACAGCGGGTCCAAAGGCGGCCAATCCCGTCATCAGTTTCCGCGTATTCGTAGTGTTCATGCAGTGACGCTTGATCATCTGGTCGGCCACACAGCCGCTGGCCAGCGACATGACCCACATGGTGACATAGGGCAACGAGGAATACAGTCCATTCGACTTGATCGAGAAACGCAGAACATCCGACATATACTTGGGCAGGTAGGAGACCATGATATAGAAACCCCAATCGTGACCGATCTGAGCGCTGATCAGTGCATACATGGGTACATTCGTGAAAATGGCCTTAAACGGCGTCTTCGGTTTGTTCTTATCCCGCGGTGGTATCTCCTGGGACAAGAACTCGCGCTCCCTTGGCTTGATAAATGGATGGGAGTAGGGACTACTGAAGCACAGCAACGTGAATATGATGAACCAAGCGATGGCGATTATGGCAAAGACGTAGAATACCCACGGCCAGTCCATGGAGTCGAGTATTAAACCGGAAAGCAAATTGCCGGCGATGCTACCCACCTGACCACCGCCGAGAACCAAAGCTCCCAGCATACCGCGTTCACTTGCCGGAACCCAGGCGGCCAGCAGAACACTCAGCGCGGGAAAGGTGGTGCCTTCGCCCAGTCCCATGAGAACACGAAGGACGATCAATGCATCGGCACCGCCATGGACAATACATACCGGTGTGATGAGAGTAAATAGAGCCGTTGCAAGGATTCCCAGGCTCAAGGTCCACTTGCCGCCAAATTTATCGGCCAATATTCCCCCCGGTAAATGGGTTACAATATAGCCAATGTAGAACGAGGCCAGAATCAGTCCCTGTTTCTCCTCGGACCATTCATAGCTGCCGCCCTCACGAGCCATTGGACCCGCGCTATCTTCGTCCGCCTCACAGATGGATTCGCCCTTTGCCTTGGCAGTATAGTTTTGCCTTACCACCAGCACTGTAATGGCCTGCGAGAGACAAATCCTCATGGTGTACGCGTTGAAGATGGCAAAGAATCCCATGATGGCCAGGATCCAACGTTGAGGCACTACAAAGAATTTCGACATCTTTATGCCCCATTCGGGCTGCGGCGGCGTATCGGCCATCTTTGTATACCAAAATTTGTACAGTACACTACTTGTTAAAATTTATTTCTTAACTTATCTAAATTTTAGTTCTTAACCCATTGGAATTTATAAGTGAGTGCCTACTCTATTTGATGGCAAGCCAAAAGCCATCCCCGCTAGCTTGCGTGATTCAAAAATGCTTGAGTGTTTCGAAAACTTGTGTTTGATACCTAATGGATTTTATATTATTTCTTTATGACCATGGGACTGTCTTACTATTAAAATATAAAATAGCGAACAAGGTGTAAAACAATTGGAAATGCACATTTACATAGCTAAAATGTTTTTTTTTTGTTTTTTAAGTTATGAAAACATAATGAAATGGTCACTGGGTTGCGCGCGTGCAAGCAGTGCAAACAGTCGATTGGCTACACAAAAAAAAAAACATGTTCCCGTAAAATCTATTTGGCCATGTAAATTTCAGATCATGCAAAGCCCATATCGATTTTACATTAAATACCCCTTTCGACCAGGTCGAATTTACCTGACCACATATCAAATTAAAATTGATCTTAAATAATGTAAAATCGATCTACGTTTCATTTCAATTTTTTTTGGGTGTAGTTCGTTATAATGATGTCACTGTCTAAATATTATACTTAGAATATCGAAATAGGCTTAATTATATCGTCTTTTAATTGATATGAAATACGGTAGAATTTACCCCTATATGACATAACATTTTTTTGTGCAATAATTTAAATACATATTTTTATAAATAAGTAAAAATACTCAAGTTTACAGAGTTATTATATTTTTGTTTTAACTTTTTCGGCAGTACAACGAAAGCACTTAGCTCAGCATATCAACCATATGTGTAAAAATGTGTGCCCCCGAAATAAACCAACTTCCTGTTCCCATGTGCCAGCTGTGGGTTTTTTTTTGTATTTTGTTTACCCGACTACTTGGCGATACAGAGCCAGTCCCAAGATGTCCCTAACAATTACATTTCCCTCACAATTTATGTATGTTTTGCAACCTTTTCTTCTTCTTCGCCTGCGTCGTCGTCATCTATTGTTTTGAATAAGACTGAGTTGAGTCACATATGTGTGTGGCGGTTGGATGGCAGGATGGCAGGATGGGAGTTTGTGTGGGTTTCGACAACCGCAGGCGCAGGTCCTTGCGGTGGCCTAACCGAAGAAGGGCTTCCATTTTCATCATCATAAAGTCTGTTGAAAGGAAATCGATATGGGCAACTTAATCATGAAATGAAGTCGCCGTCAAGTTGTCTTTCATTTTCAATTCCATTCTCAGCACCTCGTACTCGGCCCCTCCTCCCCACTCCATAGGTTCCCCTTCCAACTTCCAAAACCCGCCGGGGCTTTTTGTTTACCTATAGAGTGCGAAGGGCCAAAAACTTTTCCCTAGGTTTAGTTGAGTTCAGTTCAGTTCAGTTCGGTTTGGATCGGCGTGGTTCATTTTGCTTCGCCTCGGTTTTGGCTTGACTGGAATTGTTTTGTTTGTTTGTTTTCATGTCTAAGTTAGCTTACTTTTGTGAAAAACTTTTTCCCTGCTATCCGCTATGGCTTATGCTTTCAATCACCGTTTCGTTTCGTTCCACTGAAACTCTGCGCCCCTGTTGCTAACATTTTGTGTTCATTTCCGTTTCGACTTCCTTTGCAGCTTCGTCAGGTCCGTCCTATCCGTTCTAGCCCACAAATGCAGGTCAGGTCAGTTCGGTGCAGTATTATATTAATTTTTCTGGTTTTCCCCCTTGGTTTTGGGGTCAAAATCCTGTTCAGTGGCCCACAGGAAATGACAAAGAGCTTGAACGAAGTTAATCAGATATACTTTAAAAATATTTCATAATTTTTCACCCAGGATTTATCAATACTTGCCTTGCATTCCCATGATCAATGGGATTCGGAATTGATTTTTAAGCATTTTATATCCAAATGCATAGACGAAAAGATATTTTTAAAATGTTTGACGTAGTGTGTTGGTTTTTACGTACTCCTAAAAATCAGGAAATAAAACCGAGCTCAAAAGTGAATGTGTGGGAAGGTTAAGTTAAAATGTCAATAGGATTGTCGGCATTGTCATTCCTGAATTTTATACTGCATATCGCCAACGATGCACTGACCCACTTTGGGTGGGTAAGCCCTAGCGAAAAAAAAGAATTCTTCAATTATTCGCCAACACCCGCTTACCACCCCACTGACCGTTCAGTAAGTGACGTTGAGCGAGGTCCGCGATAAAAAAAATGTATGACAGCAAAGGGCCATGCCAGGAGAAATATTTTATGAGCTGGCGTACATTTTTCATGTTATTTAAAGTTCATTAAAAAATGCGTCAGGAAATGGAGAAAATGATGGAAATAAAGCGGGCAGGACATTTTTCATTATTTGTCGACTAGACATTTTATTTTAATATTTTTTATTTATTTTATAAAGTTTCAAGTTGTTGCAAAATATAATAAAAGGCTATTTTGTTGTAGGTTAATCTTACGTAATCTAATTTATTTGTTTAGAAATGGTTCGAAAATATTTTTCATAAAATAGCTTATCTTTTTTTGAGTTTCATCTGATGTTTTTATTAGAGGAATACTAACATATATATATGTGCTGTACATTGTACAGTACAGACAGAAATGAAAGTCGACTTTTCTTAAAATATGTATTTGTTCCTCTTTTTTGTAGCCAATGTTTGACAACTTTACGGTTCACCATATATTGTGAATAAATGAAACTTTTTCTTTATGTTTATTATGGGAATGTGTATATCATTCCATTTGCATCACTCGACAGAATTTTAAACTTTATTCGTGCCTCTTTCCATGTCACTGCTCAGTCAGTATACTGTTGTTTGTTTCGAGAGAGAGAAAAAAAAAGAAATGGTATAAGTTATTATTTTTTTTCCCCATTTTTGCTCTTTTCTTGTTGCTGGCTGCTTTGGCTGTTGAGTGAATGTATCCTTATATTTGTTCTTTTGCTCTTGTTTTCTCATATTTTAACAACCAGCATATTTTTTGCCAGTTCAATCGGAGGAGGAGGAGGAACCTTGCTGTTCCCACTCGTCCTTGGCCTGCGGAAATTCTTCAGTTTTGTGATTGAAAGGCATTTTGGTTGGCTTTGTTCGGGTTGTTTGGGTTGTTGTTGGCATGGCTGCGGGGCTTGTAATGCGTATGCTCAACAATTCCGTTGCATGTCACATTGTTGCCCGATATGCCTGCAACATAGTTGAGCAAAGCTTTTTGTTCCCTTCCACTCTGATGCTGATAAGTGTTGCAACGTGCAACTATTAAATAGTTTCCCAGCTGCCATTTTCAAGTTTCTTGGCCCACGGCCCATTCTTGAGGAACTTCTTGTGCTGTGCTGTGCCACTTGGATGGCAACTTAAGGATGAACAAATTTCTGACTAAAGTTTAAATCGAGGTCAATTTTTGTTTAAAGTAATATGACATAAAAATATATTTTTATTTTAGTATTTTTAGTATATTTATTTCGTATATTTTAGTAGTATATTTTAGTAGTATTGTATAGTATATTTATTTAGTATATTTATTATACATATTTTCTTAACTATATCCTTGTCTAAACTCTGGAAGGAAAATCTAAAGACTTGAATTAAATTGAACTGATTGGCTTTAAATATCATTGTTTATTAGAGAGACAACGTTTGCTAACTAATTGAGAAATTCAATAAGCATTCCGGATATTATTCAATTGACTTTGGTCTCGTAGTAGATTGATTCAATAGCTTACAAATACAATGAAATTGCTTGAACTTCGTTTGCTACTCACCTGTCTGTCATCTCGTCGTCATCGCTCTAGTCTGGCATTTTACTGAAATTAACAAACATCCATTATTGTTTTCATATTTGAGTTTGTTTGCCTACGTCTCAAGTAGATTTGGCTGCACTCAATGGATTTAGTGGGTAACTGAAATGGTTATGGTTGCCGTGATTGTGAGAGCTTCTCTATTGCGGTTTTGAAGCTCATTAAAATTTTGGTTTTGCTGAATGTCTGGTTTTGAATATTGTGCGGTATATGTATTCATCTCAGTCTAAAGAGCTGGTTTAAACCATTTGTGCAACAGCTCTTGTAACAGCTAACGAATTGGTAATCGATAAATATATTTTTGGCTAAAAACTATAGTTTGAATTTTATGGTGTATCCATTCCACTGATTTAATATTAAATAAATGCTCGAATTGCTTTCATTTCCAACACGAAAATAACCCAATCGATAATTTAATTAAGCGAACTACAAAAAAGGCTACAGATGCGACAGCATTCTCCGTAAATTGTGAACTGGCGAAGCAATTAGTGAAAAAGTTACGTTTCAGAGGTGGGGACCTCACTTTGGTTATCCCAGTGGTCATATCCGCTAAAGTCCGTTAGGTAGGACCTTTTATTCGTAGCTTCGTAGCCCATCCAAATTACTGACACATCAGTTGGTATTGTCTTTTGCCTTTGTCTGCGGAAATAGCGCAGCGGGAAAATCAAACTAATCAGTTGAATGATTGGCGTCGACAGCCGACGATGAACAATGGCCACGTCCGACATCCTCTCGATATCCTGCGAATGAATGTTGTCTCTCGTTTCAGGAAACTTTTCCACCTTTTTTTTCGCCTTTAACGACATTTTCTCCTCCCCTTCCATCCTGTCTGTCGTATGGAAATTGTTCGATCGAGGGCATGGCATAGCAGAAATTACTTTATAGCTTGCTTTATTTAGTTTATAACGCGCGCAGGGCTTTCTTTTTTCTCAGCTCTTACCCCCTTTTTTACTGGCATTTTTTAATTTGCCTTAATTTGAACCCGCCTGGACATCAATTATATAGCTATCTTGGCTGGACTGGCTTTGGCCTCCTTTAACCAAAGTGGATTAGCTTTGTGCTCCGAGTGGCGGAGCGCTACTTCAAGTTAATTTGTTATGCAAAAATTACCCTAGTGCTTTGGCCTATTAATGGTAGCCTTTGTGGCTATACTTTTAAGGGGGAAATCGCTCTAGGTGAAATGCGGGTCAGGATTGCAGATTATGGTTTCGCCTTGTTGTTGTATACATTTTCTTTGGGGTAAACTTCTTAATTGAATGTACAGTGTATTTCTTAATGACTTACTGGTATAATCCGTGCCCAAAACAAATTGAGTATTCTGAATTTACTACGGGAATTTTTTAAAGAATTTTCGGACCATGGTCATATCTACTAATCGGCATCGCATTAAAGTTAGCAAACAAAATCGTTCATTTGCATTTTGAGATTTGGCCCAAGGCGGCATTAAGCTACTTTTCTTTTGGCAAAATTATTTTCTGCTCATACGTGCTAAATTACGCAGTGCTTAGCTTACTGGAAAAATATTTCCTTTTGGCCCAATTTCCATTTCTTTTCACTTACCTAATGAGAAGCTTTCAGGGACTGAGCAGGAAAAAAAACAAAAAAAAAAAGGAAAAAATATCTTTGAAAGACTATGCCACAGACTTCCACAACTCAGTCGCTGTAACCGCAGCTAGCACACAAAAACCCATACACAGAAACACACTTGGGTGCTAATGCCATTTTGACGTTGCCCTCGGTTCGGTTTATACGCGCTCTTGTTTTGTAACGCCCAAATGTAGACTACACTTTAGTTGTTTCACCGCAGAACAGAACAGGGCACGCCCATAATCCATAAGTTAAGCTCAACGGTTTGTTTGTGTGGGGGTCGCCGGCTGTCGGTTGCCCAGATCCTACTCCACTGGCCATTTTGCGGTTCGGTTTCAGCCAAAACATATACAAAAATCTCCCATTCCCCTGCCCCCCAAAAAAATACAACCCATATCACTCGCCTCCAGAAAACCAAACTAAAGGGTCAAAGTTACTTTAAACGTTGCCACGGACAGAAGCTAACGAGGCGGCTTGAAAAGGCTCGAAAAAAAATAAGAAGGGGGATTTCTGCTTTGTTAGCCATTTATGATTATTTTTACTCTTCTTTCTTTTTTTTTTATCCGCTATCTAGTGACCCGCATTTTCGGACGCCCGCCCCGAAAAAGGCTCCAATGTTAGATGTGTGTGTAAGGGTCAGGCCAAATATTTTCATCACATGAGGAATTTTGGTGTTCAACAACGATGATTATGTGCTAATCCAAGGGCCATCAGGCGTCGCAATTATTAAAGCTTTTCTACTTGTATTTACGCCTTTTTGAAGTGTGTGAAACGACTCTTAAATAAATATAAATAAAGATAAATAAAGATAAATAAATAAATGAAGATGATGGTTCAAAATTATAAACCATGAAACAGTTATAATTTGTATTGCTTTATTTAATTGAAATTTATTTATTTATTTAAAGTTATTTTTATTTATTTATTTAAATCTAAATACAAATTTATTTATTTTAATTTAATAACAAATTTATATATTTAAAAATATTACATTGTTAAATTATATATGGCTACATTGCAATAAAAGTCTCATTTGATGGAAAAATCCATAAAACTAATTAAGAAAGCTATTGGTTATTAGATTTCAATAAATAATATTTTTAATTACTCACATCGAAGCTGAAAACTCGAATCTCATTCCAAAATGGAGAATGTCAGCAGCAATGTCTTAAGCTGTTGATTATGCCAAACAGTTTTGTGATTGCAATCTAAAGGAGAGCCCCAAGGAAAAATGCGTTAAATATTGATTACAGATGTGTGTGCGTATGGCAATCCTCTGCATTTTCCCGCTGGCTGCTTGGTAAAATCAAATTAAATGTCCAAATTGCTGGCAACAAGGATAACGACGACTTGGTCTCAACTCAACTGACTTGTGGAAATCCGTTCCTTATCCTCTGTTGATATCGAAAATTCAAAATGCCCATGTTAATTGGAATTCGGGTAAACATTTGCATCCTTGTTGATATCCTCCTCCTGCAGTTGATGTCACATTTATTTGTTGTAAGATAAACTGTAATAAATTCCATTGAAAATTAAAGGCAAAATGCCTTGTGCTATTCTTCTTTGTATTTGTATTCCCTGGTGTCCTGAAGTTTGGGAATAATATATTTGTCTAAATAAATTCGGTTTTGTTTGAGCTGTTGTTAATTACAAT
Organism: Drosophila lutescens; assembly: GCA_037075285.1. Classification (NCBI taxonomy): domain Eukaryota; kingdom Metazoa; phylum Arthropoda; class Insecta; order Diptera; family Drosophilidae; genus Drosophila; species Drosophila lutescens. Next base: position 409,781 of record JBAMCF010000352.1, read on the forward strand.
TGCATGACGTTTTATTTAAACATATATAATTATATTTTCTTTATATATCCAACATTTAACTGGATGCTGGATACTGGATACTGTCATTAAAACTGTTTCGCAGTTGACATATTATAACATATTTTTCCACTGACTTATTCCCTCCATTTTTCTCTGCACATTCTATCTCGTACTGTCTCCTGCAAAACTCACTCCTTTCGATTGACTGACTTTTCAGCCAACCGTTCTAGAGATAAAAAATATTTTTTTTTTACTCATACATATTCAAAAATCTCGGTCAATAAGCATTCGGCATTGTCAGCATTCCTTGGCCTATCTGGGCTGTGGCCCATTGTAAACAAACTGTTAACAAAGCCAGCAGGATACGCAAAAGTCAGCCGCGATTGTTGGAAAAGTTGAAGAGTGTGTGGGCATACAAATGTCATATGCATTATGAGTATTAAACATTAGACATATGAAGATGATGTTATGAAACTTTATAAATACTATTTGTTAATCAAATTAACAACTAAAATACTTTTCAATTATTTTCAAGGTAAGAAGAAGCTTTCAAAACTCCCGCTAAAACGTATAAATAGGGTAACGTGTTGTTCTGACCCAGTTCAAAGGCTCTCAATCGCTCGTTTCGGAAATTCGTTGTTCATCTGATGGATTTTTGTTGCTGGCGTTTCTTTTTGCGAAACTTGACTGGCTTTGGTTTTTAAGTTTGCACACAAAGTTGGCCTGTGTATTGGGTAGCAAGTGAAATTACTTGAAATGCATTACAAGGAAAACTTTTGGGCCCTCTTGTTTTTCTTGTTACTGGCGTTTTAGCTGTAGCCTTTAAGGCGCTTTTCCAAGGACTTGGCCAACTATTGGCCCGCTCTGTGTTGTACTAGTTGGCTGCCAAGTTATAGCCCACATTCCCGTTGCACCAGCCCCGGGTCCCTTTTTGTTCGGTCTAGGGGATTATTGGCCAGTTTATGCAACTGCCTTCACTGGAACGGACTGACAGTTTGGCTTGGGGCGCTATCTATCGATATGCCTGCCCATGGCCTGCATGTATCCTGTGGTCAAATTTGTCTTGGGACTGCGGACAAAGTTTCACATGCCGTTCGAATTTAGTATGGTAATTATTTTTTCGTTCAAGCAGGCTGAAGTCAAGCCCTTTGGAATTTATAATTGCCTGACAAAAAAAATGGGACATACTTTTTATTTTGAAGAATATTGCCTGACTTTAAGGTTATATTTTTATACCAGTTATTCGTAGAGTGGAAGGTAAAGATTTTGTAAAAGTGTAAATACCATTTTGATGTGTTTATTAATACCTATCGAATCGTAAAAAAAAGTTTTAGAATCGGTCTGTTCATTGAAAAGTTATAAGAAAATAATGAAATGCAAGCAGTGCAAGCAGTCGATAAATTCAACTCCCTCGCTCTACCTCTACCTTAGTAACGCGTATCTGGTAGTCGAGGTGTTCTATCTTGTTATTATTTTGTTGGTATATTTCTTGATCTCCAAATTTAGAAGTTGTAACCTGTTTATCTTCGACATGACTGATTGAATGGCCAAACATGTTTGCATTAACATATTCAGTAGATCCATGTGAATGCTCTAATGTACCTCTGCCATTGTCCTTAGCCTTTGTTCTCGCACAAAGGACATGGGGTCCAGGTTTGGTTGCCAGTGTGAGTAGGTGGAAAGCTTTGCCGTTGTAATTGCTGTTATTACAGCTGTTTGCTTGTTTGTACTCGTTGGGCTCTGATGTTGCTGCAGTTTGTTGCCTTTAAGCTAAAGACTTAATGCGCTTCACTGGGCCAACACAGCACAGCCTGCATTTACCTTTGCGCAAATATTTTCTGAAACTCAGCGAAACAAAAATATGAAAAAGGAAAATGCGTCTGCAAGTGTGTTATGAAATGTGGAAAAACCGCCCAAAGGTGAAAGAACATTATATACAAGTTTATGAGAGTGTTTTTAGGGTTTTAGCATTTACTTTACTTTTAAGTAGAAAACATAAATGAGCAGTGGATATAATGGTAACTTTGTACATAATAAAGCTGGCTGCTCAGAATACTTTTATTATTTTTTAGTCGATTGAAACATTTCCAGCTGACCAATTATTAGAATCTTTTTAAAGTCATGTTCCTCGGATGCTATAAAAAGCGTTCCGGGACATTAACCACTTATTTTTTTTCTTAGACAAGTTTTAACTTCTTAAAAGTTCCTACATTAGAATTTTTTATTTTGTTGCAATTTTCTAACCTAATGGGATGCACGTCATGGTCTTAGCTGACATCTTCGTTCGTCCCCAACAAACCACAAAAAAATGTCTGACAAAACTTTTCCTGCAACTTGGGAGTGTTGGGCGGCGACCGCAGCAATGACGGCCTTGGTGCTTTACAACAAGAAAATAAAGAATAAAGAAACCGCACGAAAGGTTGTCAAATAAAATCCTGCAAACTGCAATAAATCACGTAGCACTGAAATCATTTTATCAGGACTTTAAAAATAAAGCAAAAAAAGAAGCTTTTATTCATTTATCAGGTTGTAAAACAAAGGATAACCTTGCACTAATCTACAAAAAATATAAAAATAATAATCACTTACTTCTTTTTTGATGTTATTATAAGTTAAACAGCTATTTGGCTTTTCATTGCTGCTCAATCTTGACAGATGTTTGCTTTTCATTTTAATTCAATTTGTGGCGATTTAAATTAATTAATGTCATAGATTTCTTCAGCAAATAAATACCTTCTGTCAAAATGCCATGCCTTTACATAAATACCTAAAGGTAAGAATATAATTCAAGTAAATGCTATGAAAATGAATAATAAATAACACAAAGTATTTGACTAGTATTATTTTATGAAAATAAAAATTTATTAAAAGGTATTTGAATATTGTATTTAGGAATTAAATTACTGATTACTTAACAGATGAAAGATTTAACTCTGCCAATTTCAATTCCAACTCGACCAATGACCTCAGCATCATCCATCAATATCAGGCACAAAACTGGGTTGGCTAATTTCATTGAAGAGGCTTTTCCACATTATTTCCCGCTTGCCCGGATAAAGCTCCTTAAGCCTATCAATCAAAAACTAGCAGATAAAACCAAAAACGCTGACCAAATCCTTTTGGATAGCTCAGCTAGAGAGCAGTTTAATCGGTTTTTTGCTACCACACCCACTGCAACCAAATTGAATCATCATTTTGCACCGCATCGCCAAGTTGTGTGGGTCACGACGCAGTTTAAAAATGAATAACTCCGTGTGGGATTGGCTACTGTATCTCCACCGGGCTGTCACGGGGTTTTCGTAGTCATCTCTCTCTGGTCTGGTCTCTTATCTTCATCTCCAGCGAAGCGCATTAAAGGCTCGTTTGTCCTGGCAATGGCGACATGGATCGATGAGGCCAAGGAAGAGGGGAGAATTTGGGTTAATGGAATATAAGTGAGACAAGAGACAAACGAAAAACGCTTTTCGTCAGTGCGATTTAAGTTTCTAGCTAGCTGTGAGCACTATAATCATCAGCTGCAACCAGTTTTTCCGTAATAAGCATCTCTATATTGGGATTTGCCAAAATGTATCTGAGAAAATCAAAGCAGCAAACCGAGGAAAAGAAACATTGAAAAGAAAAGTTTTTTCCTTGCTTGGAAAAGTCGGGTTTTTGTTGTTGCTTACTTCATGTTTATTCTGGCCTTTTCTTTGGTCAAGCGCATTTTGCCATATTCAATTTTCCGCAAAACACCAACCCCCTTTCCTAAAAACGAATAGCGAAAGTAGTTTCCAGCAGGTTTTTCTTCTTCCTCGATTTTTTTTTTTTCATTTTCTATTTATTTGTGCCAGTTGTGCAGCAGCTGAGAAGCTCAGCGGGAGGGGATCGATGGGAAATAAAAAGAGCGGGCCGGAAAAACCGGAAAAGCAACAGGCGATATGTAAGTCAAGGTGTCACTGATTGGGATAAATTCAAAATTCAACTCATGCTGCTCATGCAAATAAAAAAGTGGGTCCTATTTTCACAACAGCAATATTGATATGTATTCTATTTATATTTCTTCTATTAATTACGAATAAAAGTACAAGATGGAATTAATCGATTTGAAGGGATAATTGCTGTTTAAATATCAACTTGATGTCCAAGCTCACTTTATTTTGGATTCGGAAAATCTATTGATGCCACCTTTCGCTTATTTTCCAAGCAATTCTTTTCCCCTCGGGCTTTTAGCTTTGTTTAATCAGTTGCTGGGAGAGAGCTTTCCGCATTGTTGAACCACAGGGACTGGGACGTTGGGTAAACCTTTGTACCGTTTTGTGGGTCAACTACTAAAATGACCCCTTTGGCCAAGGGCTCCCTTACTTTTTGCCAATGCTGCAGGTCGTTCCCTTTATTCTGGCTGGATTCATCATGACGTTTGCACGAAAAAAGAACGTAAAAGAAGTCGTTGTTTAATGTTTACTTGAACATTCAGTTTAATTACCCAACCCCCCCGCCTGCCCTTATAAAGCTCGTTTTTTTTTTTTAGAACCTTTGCAATTTATTTCGTGTTGAGGATTTCTTTTTTTCCAGATACTCTCCGGCTCTGTGTATTTTTCCGACAGCCGTTTTGAAGTTGAACCCGCATCCTGCCCGCTCACTTTTATGTTTCTTATTATTTCTCGTTAACAAGTTTTTAATTAATTTAATGCCGAACAGAGACTGAATCGTCCTATTTAACCATCAAATCAAAGAAGACCAGTTTTTTTAAATATATTTTGTATTTTGTTAATAGTAAAAACTAAAATTTACTATGATTACGATTAAAGTTTTTATATTCAATTTAATTTTAAATATGAAAATTTTAAATCTAACAATTATAGTATATTTAAAAATTTTAAATATTTGGCTAACTTGATTCGAATATTTTCAAATTAAATTATGCAATTAAATTTATATATATTTTATATTAAATATTTCGTTTTTTTATTTAAACTTAGTATGATTTCGGAATCTTTGAATTTATTATGCAGTTAATTATGCCATTTTTTTCTTTCGAGTTCATTTATTTAATTAGACCAATTTATTACTACTTTAATAAATGTTCATACAACATCAAGAATTTCCTGGTTAAAACCAAAAAGATCTTAATTTATGACGTAGTAAGAGGACGTTCTGTTTCTTTGTGACCACATCGTTGCACCATTTAGTTGGCAACACACACTCCATTTGGTAAGCAGACGGGCTTGATGGCCTCGACTGGCTCTTGGCCCTAACTGGCAGACGAAAATTCCCTCTTAAGTAATGCAGTTATGCGTGCATCTGTGTGCGTTGTAAGTGCATTAAAAATGTTGTGCAAGCTCCATTTTGAGAGGGAGAGGGAGGGGGTCAGGAAAAGAGGGAGAGGGAGAAAGGAAAGGCATTCTGTCGACCCCAAGCGACGCCTTGCATGCCATTTCCCTGTCGTTCTGTCGTCCTTCCTCGCCTTCCATTTTTCCAGTCCATCTGCCAAAATAAATATGTTTGTGGCAGTCGCAGAGCAATCCCGCCTTCCTGCCTGCCACGCCCACACAAGTGCCACTTGCCATCAGTTAGGCAGTTGGCTGTGGCATGTGCAAAAACGACTTTTAGCCATCATCAGAGGGCCACTGCAACAGTAAATGCATTACAGAAAACTGCAGCAAACCCTCATACCATGCCAGACCCCAGACCCCTTGCATAAATGCAATCAAACGTTAAAAGTATTAAGTGAAGGTAGTGTCCGAGCGTTGACAAGGAAATGAAAGAGCTCTGAGGACTTTGAGGCCAGTCCCGGCTGCTTCTGAGCTGGACACATAAACACATCTGAGGTCTGGTTGGGTCTCCGGTTCGGTGTTGTTTCAATTTCCGGTTTTCATTTAATTTCAATTGCGGCTTTCAAATTGTTTCTTGGTTTTCTGCCGGCCATCGATTTTCAAGATTTAACAAGCAGTCAGAAAAGCAGACTTCTTTTTGGAACATTTCTTTCTACCTTATATTGCACTTAAATAAAATTATCTTTGGTTTTATAGAAAACTTCTGGGAATTTGTCTTATTAAAAGTAGCAAAATATTTAGAAAATAAACTTTCTGATTTTATTAGATTGCCTTACTAACATTTTCCATTTTCTATCTATCCTTTCAGGTCATGAACGACTTAACGAATACATATCCCACTATGAAACACTCAACTATGATCACGAGCACATACGAGCTAGTCACAATAGAGCGCGACGATCAGTGACCAAAGATCATTATGTACATTTAAAGTTTGCATCACATGGAAGAGACTTCCATCTTAGATTAAAACGTGATTTAAATACATTTAGCAATAAGTTAGACGTGAGTATAGTAACTATGTAGTAATTTAAAAATAAGTAACATTCCTTGTACTTTCAGTTTTATGATAGCAAAGGTCCCATTGATGTCTCCACGGATCATATCTATGAGGGCGAAGTGATAGGGGATCGTAATAGTTATGTATTTGGTTCCATACACAACGGGGTATTCGAGGGTAAAATTATAACGGAACGTGATGCCTATTATGTTGAACATGCCAAACATTATTTCCCCACAAATCGCACGGCGACAACAACACCACCAATATCCTCGACGACGTCGGCTCCAAGGAGCATCAGCAGCACCACAAAAAACACACAACCAACACGGCCTTTGGCCCGAAATAACAATAACAACCACAGCAACAACAACAACAGAACTGCCGTTGATAGTAAGACCGAAAACTTCATAAAGAAAATTGCTGAATCCACAACGACGACCCAGCAGCAGCTCCCAGAGCATTCCGATTCGTCGTCGTCGTCGACAACAACATTCCCACCCACATCGGAGAATTCCGAGGACGAAAAGAAGGAGCTGGAGCATAATGCCGAGGACGAACTTGATTTTCACTCCATTATCTACAAGGAGTCACATGTCGAGGACGCCTACGAAAATGTGCGCGAAGGTAAGTCGAAATAAATTCCATTTCCCCTCCTTCCACACTCGTTCATCCACTTTTCCACTTTTCAAAAGTAAGTTGCCGATGCAGAAATGAAAAATACCCTCGCACATTGTTAAATGTGATTTATTTGGCGGCTGGCAAAGAAGTTCCCGACTTTATTTCGTACTCATGGCTACAGAGTTGAGGAGGACACAAGTCAGCCTTGAAATTGTTTGATAACATTTCGTTTCTGTTTTGACACCTGAGTTATGACAGTCGCGAGTGCCTGCTAATCATTTGTTGTGCTGTTATGCTGTTGTGCTCATCTCCCCAGTTTGGCTGTCAGTTTGTCAACTGACACACTTTCGGGGGCGTGGCTGAGAACAGAAAAGTGGCTTGGGTTCAGAAGTTGTCGAGCTTAACAACTTGTTTATCGGAGCAGTGAGAAATCTGGCTGTAGAGCTTAGCTAATGTCATGGTAGAAGCTTCGCCTAATACGCTTTTTAAAAAAGGTGAAGGAAAATACAATTACTTAAAGAAAAACAAAGAAAGAAGATTATTTTGAGCTCTTAAAACATCAAATCGAACGTAAAACAGTTAAAGATTTGTTTAAAGGGAAAAAAACAAAGAAAGAAGATTAGTTTTGGGCAACAAAAACATCAAATCGAACTTAATACCATTTTATGAGGAAGAAAAGAAAATGTATTTTTTTCTGAGAAAAAAATTCTTTCTTTGTTTTTTTTCCCTTAAAACCCCTGAAAAAATTTAATTTTCTTGTCCAAACTAACAAGATGCAATTACTTTTTACAAATTGAAATATTTTATATTCAGGCTTGCCAAAGAAAAAGCTCTCTGCTGAATTCGTGCTGAATTAAAACGCTGAATATAAAACTTTGAATTCAGCCCGAATTCAGCACAGAGCGTTTTCTGTGACACTCCTGATTATTTGCTACTTCAATGCTTAATCCTTCGATTTAGGTATGTATTTAATGCTCTTGAAGTAGTAGATTTTGGTAAACCATTCAAGACAAGCTCTAAATGAAAGACAAAGTTGTGCAACTTCTATCTGCTAGAATGTTTTTCCAGCCCAATTAGAATATGTCGACTGAAATTGAAACGAAAACTGAGCATACCGCAGCAGTTTCAGTTATTCCCCGCCAATGACGATGGAAACTTTGATCCGTCAGCTGTGCCGACAAAGAAGACACGGAAAAACTTTCATTCCGCTGAAAACAACGGGCAACATGGCAACGTTTTTCATGGTTTATGCAAAAAGGCAGCCCGGCGACTTCATTTTAAAAGCAAGCCACGCATGAAGCGCCGTATAAAGCGAAGAAAATAAAAGGAATATTCTCTCCCCGGTTCAATGGTCAATTTTTTATGCAACTCGGCAACAATGGTGCAACCAAAGAAGGTGTGCCCCCAGACTCGCACACTCGCACACTCGTACGTAATATCGCTGCAACAATGACACTGACAATGAAAAGTTGCAACTGGAAAACTAAAAAAAAAGAGCGGATGCATCGCCGTTGTTATTGTGCAGGCAGTACCAACTATGACGACATCGTCGGGTTCCAGACCGTCGGTTGCACTACACACATGCACAGGAAATAATGTTGTTCTTCTTTAACTAAATCTTTAAATTAAATATTCTAAAACGTTTTTTATTGAATTTCGATTTTTAACATTTTTAAAAACTAGTTCTGACTGATTAATATTTAATTCATGAGCTAAAAAAGACAAACAACGATACTTTATTATAATGACTTCTAAAATAAAATATCTGAAGATTGAGTAAATTATTACCGCCTTTTGCAGAAACTGTAAAGACTTTTAAAAAATATTCTTAAATTATAAATGAATTTCTTAATCCAAAATTATTGAGTCTTTAAAAACAAGAAATGATTCTTTTGTATAATAACATCTTAAATATAATCTTTGGAAAAGTACGCGATTTCTTAACACTTTTTGAGAAAATATAATAATTAAAAAATTCTTAAATGATAATATAATTTTTTAATCCTAAATTAAAGCATTTAATCCAAATATTATAGCAATAATATTAAAATAAATAATTATTAAAACTTAGGATAGTACTTTTGTTGTGAATGCAAATAAATTGCAAATCGATATATTTTCTTATGGTGCACCCAGCATTTTTCCCACAGCCATGGTTATAACAATGGGCGTCTGCCACGCCCATATAAAGTTGTCGCTGTTTTTTTTTTCTTCAAACAAAAGAAGCAGAATCTAATGCATAGCTAAACAACTGAAATGGGAGCAACGTTGGGTATTTTGTTGAGTACACGGGGGGCGCTTTGTTGGCCAACTTTTTCGACAATCTACTCACCCATTGTTGTTGCTCGCAAAAATTGTATGCAATTTGACATTCCCCACATATTCCCACAAAAACACACACGTGCACATGCAGCCAGAGAATCATCAACAACACTTGACAAAACTATTGTCATGGGTGCATTTAGCTTAGTTACAAGTTTATCTGTGCGTTTTGAGGGCGTGGCGTAATCACTTTAATGAGCCCACACAAAACCTGTCAGTTTACTTTTACCGGCTTTTTGATTGATGCAGAGTTTAGATTTCGAATGAAACAACGAAATTGGAATTTTATTAAATGGCCACTTTTCGCTAAGTTTAGTTTAGTTTGAAGACATTGATATATGCATTTAATTAGTTTGCATTTGAAATTCCCTTAAGTATCTTGTTGCCCACACAATTTGGCTAATTTGGCTAAACTACCTCTCAATCAGTTTCAATTAGGTTTCGATTTACATTTTCCAAGCCCACAGGTGTTTTTCTTAACATCTCTTTAGTTTTACCGCAATTTAATTGCTGATTTTAATATTTATATCATAATCACTCCATTTTTATATTGATATCTAATTTTGTGGGTACTGTCATTTTGCTAAAGTATCACTTTATTTAACAAACTAACTATATTTCTCAACCTTTTGAGTGACTCAGCTTCCTCTCTGCTCGTAAATGGCACAATTAAATGCGCATAGTGGCCATGACAAGCGTGGAAAGTAAAACAGCAGTGTCAAAGGTTCCTTCATATGACTGTCATTGGTCACTTAGCCATAAGGAGGGGGCATTACATAAACTTTAATTTGTGAAAAGTGCAAAGCGGTCTCCTTTGCCACTCGCCGGTTCTCTTACTCATTTTCTATTTATGAGTTTTTGCAACCCCGGTTCATAGTTACCCACATTTTTCGCCTGTTCTTTTTTTCCTTCGGGTTTTTCCTTTCGGTGGCTCTGGGTCCAACTTTATTAGCCTCGCTAAGAACGCAACTGTGTCGCGAGGTGTTTATGCTTCTGAAGTTATCAAGAGTTTCTTCCCCTACTGCCAGCCAACATGCTCACACTCCCCAGCGCACTTTTAATGCCATTTTAGCAGCATATTAACTTTTGTAGTGAAAATGAGCAGTCGTCGACGGACCCTAGATTACATTGTTGGTGTGTACACACTCATTCATCCATTTTGAGGGGGTGGCAGCGACAAGGGGTGCGTTAAGTGCGTGTTAAAACCGACCAAGCGGGGCACGCACATTGCTTATCCGCCCCTACGTCCCCACAACCCATAGTCCACAACCCACCCGATACTCCCTGCTTTCAACCCATTTATAGCCCCTAGCTATAGCTATAGCTGGAGCACACTGTCGCACTCTTGCACACTTGCAAGCAGCCAAGTAACGAAGCGTGAGCCCGGCGACCCCCAGAAGCAGCCAAGGGGTTAACATACGCCACAACACAAGTACTCAATTACACTGGCCAGAAATGATTAATTTGGTGTTTAATATTGGCTAGGTATCTGCGATTACTAAATACTTTAAGATTTATTTATTATTTTTATTATTTAAATCTAAAAAACATAACATATTTTAAATTTACTCTAAATGTACTCAACTACACTGGCCAGAAATGATTAATTTGGTGTTTAGTATTGGCTACTTACCTCAAGATTTGTTTAATAGGTTTGTTACTTAAATCTAAAGAGCAAAACAAATCTTTAAATTCCACAATTTTTATTCAGTTTTATACAATCGTAATGAAAGTATAAATCCCAAAAATTTTGGATGATCTTAAGCAATTTGGGAAATAAAATTATATAAATTTTTTTTAGTTTTAATATTTATGTACGTATACTTTCTGAGAACATAATAAAATCTTGTATTGTATCCTAAAATAAAGGGAAAGCTAAAAGATATTTTAGAGCATATTCCCTATGGATTTTTACTTAATTTGTAATATTTTTGATTTTTCTCAGTGCACGCAACTGCACCATGTTCTTGAATGCTGCCTTAGCTGCTGCTGCCTGGAAATCACAATTTATACACAATGTTGTAATATAATTTTTGCACAGCAAAACAGAGAGAGCAACTCAAGTGGCACATTGTTTGCTGGCGTCACTGTTGCTCCTTACAGAGTACTCCTCGCCAGGACCCCTGGTCTCCCCCTTCCCACCACCCATTTCCGGTTATCCTTGGAGCCCTCGAGTGCATTGACCATGCCTGTGGGAACTTTATGTGCAGTCGCTGCAAGTGCCATAAATGCAATGCGGCTCACATTTATTTACGACTATTTGATTGCACTTGCTAGTTGGCTTCAACACTATGCAAATTTATAGAAAAATTCCTCTCGCACAACAGCCCACTCCCCTTTGGACCCATTCACTTCTGCTGAACTGTGAACTCATTGGCGCATTAATGTCAATGACACGCAGATGTTTTAACTCGTTTCATTTTGAATTGTTAAAAATGGCACACAACAAATAAGACTAATTGTTGCGGCGGTTAAAACTTTGAATAAATTGCATTTACCCATTATGTATGTAGTTTTTTATGTGTAACGAACCGAGTGGTTATTTATTTATTTTTGCTTAATGACTTGATACCCCGATAAAATCAGAATCTGAAAGTTAGAAGGGAATTAATTTGATTCATTGTATACATAAAAGTATACAATTTTAAATGCTTGCAGTAATTCTGACGAATGACGAATAAACAATGGTCAAAATGGTTTTAAATTTTAAGTAATTCTGGGAAACATACTTCCAACGAAAACTGGCGTCATCGGCTGAGTAATTGATTTAAATTTTCCCCGCCGTTGTGTGCTGCTCTCGGTATCTCCGTGTTGGTTATGAATATGTATCAGTCAACGATGCATGAAATAAGCAGCCAAAAATACATAAATACCAGGATTTACGCCGCGTTTCGATAACGATGATGCCGCGGGGCAATGTTGACGTTGGCATAACATACAATAATTTCCGGTATTTGATAGCGACAGCGGCGACAAAGGCAAAAGCAGCAGGGGAAGGAGTCGCTCTATACAAGAGCATGGAGTTTGCAATTGTAAACAAACAAATTTCATGCTAGGTTGCACAAGAAAGTTCACCCGCTCGCTGTTACACTCCCCATAGTTCTTTTGATAAGGGAGAACGATGGATAAAGTGCACAAAAAAAGTGCCCAAATTGACATGCGACAGTCATGGTCGGAAGTATTTTTTTTTCGCTCTTTTCGCCTTACAATTATTTTTAAAGGTTTGGTAATACTCTGGGATTTTGAGAGAATATTTGCATGCATAATAAACTTTAGTAAATTTATTACTATGATAAGATTAAATAAATATTTTGAAACGGATTACTTAAATTAAAAATATATTCAATGATTATAAACACATTTCTTTTTTGATTTTTCCAAATATCCAAAAAAAAAATTCTCTAAAAATATTATAAATTTTAAAACAGGGTAACTGGTAGTCTTAAAGCTCAACTAAAGTGTCTAGACTCTAGAGTTTGGTACTTTTTTTTTTTAACAAATCGGATTGAAATCAGACTTTGCCAACCGACGGCCATGTTAATTGGCAACGCTGCCGGATGAAGTGGCTATGAGAAGGGGTTGGCACACAGGGCAGGGCACACAGATATTGAAATCAAATGCGTTTGAGCACGATGGCCTCGCCCTGTGATGGTGATGGTGATGGTGCACGACCACTGGCCACAGTTTCTAGGCAGTGGGTGGATGACCCCTTCAATCTGCCCAGCTGCGGTTGGATGAATCCATTTTGCATGCGTGGCGACATGTGTCAACTTCTATTAAGTTACCGTTGGTCATTCAACCCGCGGTCACCGACAGTCGACCGTCGACAGTCTCTCCCGCAATTTTTCTGACTCTGCGGTCAGCAGTTATTTGTTAGGGGGGTGTTGGTGCTGCGGAATATTCACGAAGTGTCTTTAACTATGCATTTGACTTGTCAAGTCGGTCTATGGAGAATAATAACTTAGAATGTCGGGCAAGTGATAAATGCAGGGACCGTAACAGTTATAAGTTTTATTGATAAAACTCGCACTGAAAAACTTATTTCTGATTTTTATTTTTATTCCTCAAAAATAACAGTTATTGTTTGAGTTTTATTATAAAACTCATGATCATGATGAGTAAAAAAAAATAAAAATCATCAATAACGATCATGTGTGAGTTTTATTTTATAAAACTCAAAATAAAACTCAATTCGCTTTTGCGGCCATTGTATTGGGAATTAAAATATGGTTTAATTGGTTCTTGTTCGATTGGCCATGTAGTTTTAGTACATTTAATAAAAAAAATTTTATTTTAACATTAAACTATTTTAAAAATTGATTTGGGCCTTTTTGTACAACTTTTTTGTGAAGGCAGGATAAATATTGGTTTTTATGGATCTGATAACTTTCGATTAAGTTGCAAGATCTTTTAAGTTTTTCGCAATACAAAGTTAAGCCGGAAGAATTCACGAATTGTATTTGATCCGTTCTTTCATAAAATTATGACGGGAAAATATCATGGTCATAATTGAGAATGCAGCAATATTTCAGTTATGTGACTGTTTTCACTATTCGCGATTCATTTGACCTAATGAATTCGCGTATTATTTGACCTGAAGAATTCGCGGATTCTCTTGACTTGAAGAATTCGAATATTCAATATTCAATATTATTCGACTTTAACAATATCAGAATCATATGAATCATATCGAATTCTTCAAGTCAAGAGAATCCGCGAATTCTTCAGGTCAAATAATACGCGAATTCATTAGGTCAAATGAATCGCGAATAGTGAAAACAGTCACATAACTGAAATATTGCTGCATTCTCAATTATGACCATGATATTTTCCCGTCATAATTTTATGAAAGAACGGATCAAATACAATTCGTGAATTCTTCCGGCTTAACTTTGTATTGCGAAAAACTTAAAAGATCTTGCAACTTAATCGAAAGTTATCAGATCCATAAAAACCAATATTTATCCTGCCTTCCCAAAAAAGTGGTACAAAAAGGCCCATTTTTCACCTTAAATCAATTTTTAAAATAGTTTAATGTTAAAATAAAATTTTTTTTATTAAATGTACTAAAACTACATGGCCAATCGAACAAGAACCAATTTAAACCATATTAAAATTCCCAATACAATGGCCGCAAAAGCGAATTGAGTTTTATTTTGAGTTTTATAAAATAAAACTCACACATGATCATTATTGATGATTTTTATTTTTTTTACTCATCATGATCATGAGTTTTATAATAAAACTCAAAAAATAATTAATACCATTGATTTTTAAAAATAAAACTCACAAAATAAAAATCATTACAGATTTGCATAACTTGACCAATTTGGAACTCATTGGTGTTCTTGATTTTTTTGTAGCACTTTTCTAAGTGGATGATTTTTATAGTCAGGAAAATTTGAAATAACTGTTATTTTCGGTCCCTGGATAAATGGATAAAGGGTATGAAAGCATAAATAAACACTTACATTATAGGAAGAAAATTAATTGGAAAAATAATTTTACTGCAGTTAAAATAAATATCGTAGGTTTTTTAATACTTATAGAAATTGAATATTTAAAGTATAAACAATTTTTTAATGTACAACATTTAATGTTGTATTATCCAAAAAAAAAAATAAACAAGAGAGAACCCCGTTACTAAGCAAAAGGAAGTGCGAGGGAGATAAAGTTATGCAAGCAGTAAATCGACTGCTTGCACTGTTTACATTTTTATATTTGCTCATATCTTTTTAATAAATAGTCCGATTTTAAAATTTTCTTCTACACTTCGATAGCTATCAATAAACACAATAAAATGAAATTTACACCTTTTGCCTTTTTATATACGAGTAACTGGTATACGAAGAATATGGTTTCTAAACCTTCAAATGATGCCCAAATATACATACATTTGAAATTTCCAATTAACAACCTTTCTTTTTAGATAATTTACCCAATACGAAATTCAGATTAATCAGCTTCCTTGCGAAATTGTCTGCCTGCCACATGCGATTTGCTTATAATTTAACCATAATAGCACCCTTCCTCCCCAATTGGCAGTGGAATGTGCACCGACCACTTCCAATCAAATACGAATCCGAACATGCAAATCAACCAGCCAGCCATCGCAGTCAGTTTCCTGTCTATTACATAGAAAGGGCAACAATTGAACTGGACGAGCTAATTACAAACCAGCTCACCAGAAATGGGTCATCTGCATCGTTAGCTCGTCGAATCGACTGTTGCAGCTGCTGCTGCTGCTGGTGAATCTCAATTCAAATCTGACCGCATAATTGCAATGCAAAAGTCAACAAAAATCCAGTGCACACGGACCGAACAGCACAGAAAGTGCAATTAGAAGTGACAAATTACAAATGGCAACAAGAACCGAACATAAAAACTGGCAGATGAACATATACATATGTTGTATTTGGTATTTTGTAGCTCTCTGCACACAATGCATATTAAATTTCATAAAACTGTTTTAATTATTTCGGTTATGTTTGAGTCCTCCTTTTTCGCCCCTCGCTTATTGTTTACTACTTTTTTTTTAGCTGACAAGATAAAAATTTGTATTCCATAAAACTTTTATTTGGTATTCCTTTTTTTTATGCCAGTTGTCTGAAAATTGTTGTTTGGCAACCGCACAACAATTGCATTTGATAGAGAGCCGCCCGCCGTCCCCGAACCGCTGGTATGGAAATTGCGGTTAATTGAATTCACTGAACAGGGTTCAGAGTCAGCTGCTACTGCCGTTGACCGTTGTATTTCCCGCCCCGCCATATGTGAAAATTAATTGAAGTTGTGCAGTTTTATGGGGTTTCGGAGCGCTGACCAACGCAGAACAGCGACAGCAACAGCAACAACGACAACGACAACGACAACGACAACGACTACGACAACCAAAATCTCGCATGA
Organism: Drosophila lutescens; assembly: GCA_037075285.1. Classification (NCBI taxonomy): domain Eukaryota; kingdom Metazoa; phylum Arthropoda; class Insecta; order Diptera; family Drosophilidae; genus Drosophila; species Drosophila lutescens. The sequence goes on from JBAMCF010000352.1 coordinate 425,939, forward strand.
CTAACTTTTTATGCTCGCTCCACCTCCCCTTCAAACTATGCGTTACTTTTTATGAGCACTCCGAACTGCTTTTTATGAGTGGTGCTGACCACCACCACCGCCAGCACCTCAGAAATGACAATGTCCACAGTGTTTATTATTTTTACGCTTTACTTTTAATTGACATTTGTCCAAGGATAATGAATCTCTGATATGCAACATGCCAACTTTTCATATTTCATGTTTGGTTAAAGTCATGCCTTGTGTTTTTTGTACTTTGACACGAAATGAGTTTTATATTCATTGACAGTTGGTGAAAGATTATACGACGAGCTCGGGGGAAATTATTCTTTGAAATTTATTTATTTAATTCTTGAAAAATCAGTTCAAATAGTATTTTTATTTAACATCATATTGTGATTATTTCATAAGTACTTGCGAGACCCTCTTCCGAGTCGCTCTTTATTATCACACGTAGTATATTTTCCATGATGTTATGTTCTGTTCCACGCTGTTGCCCTCGACTCTGCTGCATAGTCATCCTCCTAGATCCGGATTTATCCATAATAATGACGCTTTTGTGGACCACCCACCTTCATCCTCCCTTTTTCACTGCTCTTTCTCCCCGTCGACGGCTTCTTGTGATACACTTCGTTTGGTTTCGTTACCCTTACCCCTTTTGTTTGATGTTTTGTTCAGTCTGTGTGGCGTGAAAATTCAAATTAGATTTTAAAATTTAATAAATGTTTTGGGGCAAATGAAAATGTGCCATAAGCAACGCACGAGTGCCACCAACCAACACCTACCTTGCCCTCCCACCTGGTCTAACCTTCTGTTTTCCACCGGATTTCGGATTGCGAGTGCAGTTCAGAGCAGCAGAGAGCGTGAAAATATTTCGCAACATTTAAGTCGCTTTTAATGGCTTTTTTGTCTAGCTGCCTGCCCCCGCCTCATCGTTGTCAAACAAAAACACTCACCTGACGAAGCTTCCCAGCCATGACATTGTGTTTGTTGTGTGTCACTTCAACCTGGGATCGCTTTTATTTTTCACCAGCTATTCGGAGTGGGGGCTGCAACTAGATTGCACATTTGTGTTGCATGCCACTTTGATTGCCTGGCCGAAATGCTACTGCTACAAATACATGTCTGCGAATTGGGTTGTTATTGCAGATACATATATCACGATGAAGCAATCTGTCATCATAATCGTCCGATATATGATGGCATGAAATGATGAGGGATTGCATATTCCACTCCATTTAATGTAGTCATCAGAAGCAGTGACACTTTCGACGCAAACATTGAGGTATTTTTAAGAGCACTATATCGTACAAAACATCATATGGTTGGAATACAAAAGTACAATATTGTCAAGTATGATTGTTTTAGTTTGAAAAAGTTACTTTTTGAGTAAATAAAAGTTCATTCTAGCTTTCCATAGCTTTTTGGAATATTTGCCAAATATTTTGTATACAATTTCATTGGCTAGCACTAAAAATCCAGTCATAACCGCAAGAGTTTTCACATTTTGCAGTCGCTTTCAGCATTAAACAAAAACGGATAAAACTGAAAAAAATGGACGGAAATTAAATTTATGATCGCCTAAATATCTATGGCATGCTCTGTGGGTCCATCAAATTTATCCTGATCAGGTAGAGACACACACTAACGAACCGGCAAAACGATATTATTAAATATTATTTTTACCAGTATTATAAGCGTATAAATACCAAAAATTTACCATGCGCATATCGATTTGATACCGACGTGTTTTTGTTTGGTGTATCCTACTTTGGACTGTAACATACCTATTGCTTAATATAGGTTCGATTTTTTTAAAAATTGAAAGTGTATCGTATAAAATAAGAGGACTACAATTAATTATAATTAATTGATATTTGCATTTTTTTTTTATTGATTAGTAAATATCTTATATAGCCACAGCTCCAAAAATAAGGGGTAGCAATAGAAAAACCGCATCATACGAACATATCAGGACGAAATGAAACGGTGCAACGATTTTATTGACGGCCCGGAATGGCATAATCGGAATGGAATGGAATGGAATGGAATGGGGGAGGCAGTGTGGATGTTGAACAATTCAATTTACCACAAACTCGTTATTTTGGGGAATCCGGTCAGGGCAGGGCTCCGTGAGTCGTTGCCCGTTGCCCGTAACCCGTAACCCCATGCCCGTATCCGCAGCTCCGAAACTCCGACACCTGGACTGCGGACAGCGCTCAAACCAATAATTGTTGCCGACGGGTGCGGTCCGTATACCAACGAGTGCTGCTGGGTGCAAAATGTATTTAAAATCTGTCGCCGTCATCAACGAAATGGGGACATTTTCTGGTTTTTCGGGGGTCGCCTCCACTCCTCTCTGCGAATCTGGCAAATATTTATGCAAATGTTTGGCTGCAGTGCTGTTGTTGCCACTCTTATCCAAACTGTCCAGGTGACAGCAGCACAACGGAGATGCGTCGGAGTTGTTGGAGTCCACTGGCAGAAGGAGTCCAAGGTTTTCTGGGTGTGAGACGTTCGTGATTCTGTCCGAGAAATATTAAATTAATCGTTGCGGTTGACGTTGCACACGATGCTATTCCTGTGGCAGTGGTTTAACTTTAAAATAGAATACGTTTTCTTTAAATGGATGAGAAAGATTTAAGTCATTTTTCCTAGAAAACGGTTTTTTAATATTTTCTTGAAACTTAAATGATTTATTTAATTACATCTCAAAAAAATGATATTATTTCATATTTATATATTTTAGACTTTAGCGCTGAAAAGATAATTTCATCTTACCAACCAAATAAAATATTTTTTTGTTGGTTACACTTAATGCATTTCATATTTGCTCTTGACGTGAAATGCAATTTTTGTTGAGAAATTCCGCAAATATATTTGATTTTGGATTTCGAATAAATTACTTGTTAAATGTATTTGGAAACACAAGCTGGACAAACAGTCGTCTGAAAAATGCCACCCAAAACTTTCACAATCAAGAGTTAAGCAGAAGTTTATAATGTCAGGCAGCCACATGGCGTATGCGTAATGTGGCCAAATGGTTTTGCGAGTCGCCAGTGGGCGACCTCATATACATATATGTATATACATACATATATGCAACATGACAAATATCAGCTAAGAGAAGGAGCTGCTAGTTATAGCCAATGTCTTGGAGCATAATTCGTGTGGAATCCGGCAAGAAGGACTGCCTGCAGTTCATGTCCCTGCAACAGCTGCAATAGCAGACGAAATTTAAACAATTTTAAAATTTACACATACTCAGGCGCACACACTCACACTAACACATATGCCGCCCTGTTTACCAAGGACATTGCTCTCTGGCCAACTTCAAAATATGCATAAATCTTGTGTTGAAAATTTATATTTACATTTTGCTCGTGCTATTTAACAACATTTGGTCAGGACGAGGACGAGGGCTTCCTCTCCATTTCGTCCTGCCTGCTCTTCAGTTTCTGCGGCTTCCGAAAGTTTTGCGCTTTAACACTTTGCACTTGTCCACTGCGTTTTGGGAGGATGTTCAGCCGGAGCTTCAGCTGCTGGCTACAAGTTGTTTGTTTTATTACAAGTGCCAAATAATTTAACTGCTAAAATATTAAATTTCCCTCTGAATGTGTGTGAGCGTGTGGGGGAATATATATATAATACAGAGATATATATAAATAGAAGCTCGTAAATTTGTTAGTGACCAAGCGCCTTGGGAGCCCCAGTGTCAGTTCAATGGGCCATTTGGGGAATCTGTTTGTTCGTACAGACATCTATAAATACGCACATGTTTGTGTTTAATTAAAATGGACATTAGGTTGGGTTTGGCAGTGCCAGACAAAATAAGCCTGCGCAAACAAAAATATATACATTTTGATCTGAGGACCAGAATAACCAAATAGTCGAGTGCCCACATGCCCACATGCAGTTATTGCCTTCAATAGGCTCTAATTAACATGTCCCCCGTATTCAGTATCCTCGCTGTGATAAATTTGAGGCTAAAGGAGCGCGCCAAGGACATCATCCTTGGAACCTTAGAACATCCTTAGACGAAACGGGGAGGCAACAGGAAGGGGAAACGGGCAATGAACACTCCATTCAGCAAGTTTAAATTGAAGTGCAAATTGTGGTTGGTCGGGGCTACCGAAGACACTACTCTTACACTTAGAGAAGGACTTTAAATAAAAACAAGAGAGAACGCTATAGTCGGGTGCCCCGGCAATCAGATACCCGTTACTCAGGTAAAGGGTGTGCGAGGGAGATGGAGATAGAAACTTTGAACACGCATAACTTTTTAACGAATGGTCCGATTTGAAAAATTTCTTCTACATTTCGATAGGTATTGATAAACACAATAAAACTACATTTTTACTTTTCCGAAATATTGAAATTTTTAAAATCGTATATTAGCGATTGTGGGCGTTAGAGGGGGCGTGGCACCTTTTTGAAACAAACTTGCGCTGCGTAGGAACTCCTAGAATCTGCAGGCAAAATGCCAATCTTCTAGCTTTTATAGTTTCTGAGATCTCAGCGTTCATACAGACAGACAGACGGACAGACAGACGGACAGACAGACGGACAGACGGACATGGCTAGATCGACTCGGCTAGTGATCCTGATCAAGAATATATATACTTTATGGGGTCGGAAACGCTTCCTTCTAGCTGTTACATACTTTTGCACGAATACAATATACCCTTTCACTCTACGAGTAACGGGTATAATAAAATAAAATCAGAGAAAGTACTCTTTTTGATAAATCATAGTTTTTTTTTAACATTGAAAGCCAAAAATCGTTCTATTAATCAGCGGTCACACGCCTAAATTGCATATAATATATCGCTAATTCTAGATAATTAAGTATAGCGTTTTGCCAAGTGTACAAATACCAGCAACCTGTAACGACCAGTGCGACATCAACCATCGATTATGGTAGGCAACCTCTCCAGCCAAAGCCAAACTGGAAAACAGGATATAAAGGAAATCTGAAAGAGACGGGTATTGTTAGTCGCCCGCTGGCTGTCATGCGGTCTTTTTTAAGTGCTTTACGGGTTATTTTCGGGACATTGGTGGGCGGCATTTCCGAAGGGTGTCAGGCACTTGATAATGATGATGACAACGACAACGGCAACGGCAACTCTGTTGTCATAGGCGACTGTAAATGCTGCCAAGCACACAAACATGGTCTCACATGCCCTGTGGTTCGGGAACGTAGCAGCCTCTGGAGTGTTCCAATTGAATTTGAAACAAGTTCAAAAATGTTCGCATTGGTCTGAAAGTCGCCCAAGTGTTGTTGACTTTGTATGCAATGTTCAACAGAAATCCAGGGTATCAAGGCTAGTTTTTAGTCAGTTTCAAATGAATAATATAATTTAAAAAGAAATGTTTGATCTCCTTGTAAAATTATTAACTATCAGTTTAATAATATTTCTGTATCCAGAGGAATCCCTTTTGGGAAAATCATCTCTTTCAAGATAAACGTGTTGAACTGTGTAGGAACTCATAATCTCATCATCCAACATGACAAAGAGCATAATGCACTTCTTAACAGTAGATTACGTCGGAGAACCTATAGACAGTCCTTAACCACAGCCATAAACCACTTTTATCATGGCCCAGCACGAAGATTCTCACTTCACATTGGCCGCAGTACTCCACCCACCCATCTGCACTGTCCATCTTTATTTCGACTGGTCGACTTACTTGGCTGGCTCTTCCTCTTTTGGCCAAATGGGCAGGAAACTCCTTTCTGCTGCTTATCTGTCGTCTCCCTCTGGCTAAAGGCAACTTGCCGAAATTCCCAACCCGACCGGGCAAGTAAATATTTCCAGTTTTCGGCCACAAATGCAATTGGGCTTGATGATATTTGTTGCTTCCGTTTTGGTTTGCAGTTGAGGAAATGAAGCTAGTACAGTTATTTTGTACAGTGAGCTACAATTTGAGCTTAAAGGTGAAGTTTAATAGAGAGAAAATCTTAAATTTCTTATAAGCACTATTTTACTGAGTCTTTAAAAACTTTTTTAATGTTATAAATATGTTCAACATAATATAAAAAAGAAGAATAAATATTTCTGCGATTTAATTACTTATTTTAAAAATATATTCTTCGAAAAAATCTTTATACTACACCACAAATTCCTTTTTTTCTTACAGTACATACCGTTATTTTCAGCTGACTTTGCACAACACTCTATTTTGTCAATCACTATCAGTTAGGCCATAAGTTCCATATGTCCTAACCGGTTTTCTGCGGCCCTCTTCAGCCTGTCCACCTGATATATATATATAAAGTGTGTGGATGCGTGGGTTTTCGAATATATGTACGTATACGTTTGGTAGAACCGCATAAGGTTCTCCATTTATTTTATAGCCGAACTGCAGTTTGAAAATTCCCAACAATTTGGTGTGCACTTCATACCCCCTTTTTTCAAACTCCCCCCGGGACCTGAGGCCCACATTCTCCGTATTGGGTGGTTTAATATTCCCACATTTGTACATTCTCGGCTGTCTTATCAGTGCCAGTGCCTTGGGCACAGAGCTCCGAACATAGTTTAGCTTAAAATTCCAAACCGTATTCAGTGGAAGAGAGTGTAGTCAGTCGCCTCCGTATTCCTCCTGTGTGCACGTGTGTGTTCAATGTCAGGCGGTTGTCGTCCCAGTGGAAGTTTGCGCTTTGTGTGACAAGTCGACATATTTCCCCTGCTTTTTGGCCCGCCCTTGTTGATATTGCACTTTGGCTTGCATGCAAAACGCAGCCTGCCTGCCAGCCTTCCTGCCTGCTTTCCTGCAAGGAGCAAAAGGAAAAGTAGCAGCTGCACGGCAAAGGAGCAGGTCAAAAGCCAAACAGTTGCACTGCCGAATGGACTTTTCTAATTCCATGAGCAGAGCAGCACAACCAGAAGAGCCACTAACCAACCATCTACGTTCCCATCCCCCTGCCACATTCACAGGAGCAATCAGGCCGACAGGACGAGTCCTGTGGCTCCTTTCCATTTGCCTGACAGGGGGAAATTATTCCGTCGTTAATTAGTGACCGATACAGAGAAGACGACGAGCCCATACATTTGGCTTATTTCTAGCCCATTTAGAGGAATGCGGCATAGCTCTGCCTGCCGTTTAGGAACTTTTCTTTCTCATTTGCCCCAAAGTCATTTCGATGCCACCATCATCATCATCATCATCATCATCATCGTCGTAGTCGTCATCCTTGTCATCGGCCGCCCTCAGTTTGCACTTGACCACAAATTGCTTGGCTACCGTTTGCTTTTGCCTTCTAACTAAGCTTTTGTCGTTCAACTTCAACGTCCATTCGCACAGATACAAATTTTGTTTATCTTTTGCTGGCACTTGAGTTGAGTTGAGTTCAGTTCAGCTGAGTGCAAAGTTACGGATGATTGGTAGTGGATTCGAATACGAATGCGAATCCGAATACGAATGCCAAGTGGGGTCTTAACAGCTGCGACAATTAGACTTCTACCTGCCTTTCTGCCATTCGGAAGCCCTGCATTGAATAACTTGATTTGAGCTGATTGTGACAGATTCTCTGGGCTCCTGAAAACAAGTCAATCAAAATGTGTTTGGCAAGAACGAGGCTAAGGAAGTTTGGGTAAACAATTTCTTACTATTTATTTGGTATTTTTAATTTTATTTGAATTTATGTTATATCTTTAGATATTGGATTATATGCAAAACAGTATTCTTAACATTCAATTTCAAGCGAACTTAGTTAGGATACAATTCTTTATAGAAAATATATCATTTCTTGAAGTTCAAATGTAATTTTAAGTGTTCAGAATACTTTATTGCGTATCATGTTACCTTTTAATTAATACCCGAATATATTATTTTACAACTAACTCTTGTAGATAAAATACGTAATTGAAAACCTTCCATTCGCACTAAGCAAAACATAAATAATTTATTTTACCCACAAATCTCTTTTCTTAGACGTAAAAGTTCCAAGTCAGCCGGCATATATAGAATCCAGGCATAAAACCCCATGCATATGTATCACTATTTTGATCAATGGTATTTAATATTAATGTGTTCTTGTTGGGCAACGTAAATAGAAACGGAAATGAGAATCGTATTCAACGATGGATGTGGTGGGTGTATGTTGTTTCATTCAGAAGAAGGGCACAAGTCCGACGCAGAAAAACTAATTTGTATGCGGAAGGCAGCGGGTGTCGCCAAAACGGACGGACACTCTCTCGTTCTGTTGAACGTTTTGTTTTGCTTCTACCATGGACGCGGCCAAAATGCGTAATCTGTTTCTTGGCCAACGTGTGGGCCTTCCTCTTCGAAAGTGTGGCTTTATGCGAAAGTGCCAGAGCGCAGGTGACGACGATGACGGCGACACTTTTTCTGCCAAAGTGTGACAACAACGGAAGGCTGTCGCCACGGGCAGAAGACATTAGTTATCCATATATGGGAATGGTAGATGTTAGGTCATGGATATGGCCCTTTAAGACTCATTCCAAGTTGGTGGGCATTTTTGAGCGTTAAGAACTCATAATCCAATTGATATGAAGTCTAGAAAGACTAAGACTAAGCGGTGATATAATAATACTACTAATAGTACTAATTATTACAAGGATACTTCCATAAAACCACTTCACTTCTGCAAATTAAATTCAACGAAAAATTCATTGGGCCTAATAATTAAATTTTAAGCCCTAAAGGACCTCAATCTCGCGTTGTTCATTACGTTCATTGTCGAACAATTGCGCAAATTAAAACATTTTTAATTAAGGTAAATATAAAAAGCGTAACAATTGTCGGGTAAACAAATTAAGACTAAACTGGCGAACAAAACTGGCTGACGATGTGCTTATAAAGACGGGTAGACGGGGGCTGGATAAACAAAGGAAGAAATGATTAAATAAATAAACAGCTGCAGCAGCGGGTACGGTAACAACGTGGTAATCAAATCATTTACAAAATAAAAGCAAATTAGGGAAAATTGTATGAATTGTGCGCTCCCGACACAATCCACGCATCAACAGCAGTGAACATTTTGCGATGATTTCCACTTGTTAATGCAAAAGCAACGCCAGCAGCAAACACGCACATGCCACGCCCATTTAATGTACGCCCACGCCTTGGCCCACAGCATTTATTGCGCCCAGTTGTATGCTATATAATTTTTGGTGCTTTTCCGTGGGAAGCACTTGGATTTTAGATTTTCGTCAGGGAATCGTTAAACTCATAAAATATGAATATGAAAAAATTGCAGGATTTAAAATGCTTTTAAAATCTTCGTTAATACATTTTTTTCCCCAAATAATAAAGCCGCTTAGTGCACGAAAAAGGTAGCAAAACAAAATCTTTAATACAACTTATTAAATATTCCATTTTTCAAAAAATGTTTACATTCTGTAAATATTTTTTTAATATAATAAATATATTTTAATTATAACTATAGGTATTTTTAATGTCATATTCCCCTTTATAAATTTTCTTTTGTGAGAGTATTCAATGTCTGGGTTGCAACTTTGTGTGTGCATGAACTTTTGTTGCCTCAAATATTTGGTGTTCCTTATTCAGTTATACTTCTTTCTTTTTTCGTTGGGTTGTTCCCTTATTTTGCTTTTAAAGCGTCGAAATTGTGTAAAGCGTCTGTTATGGCCTTTTGGGGTGCTGATTCAGTTTGGGGTTCCTTGGGGGTGGGCTTGAATGCTCTTTGTGTGTAAGTGTATGTATGTATGTGTATTTATGGCGTCTTTCGCCCTCAATTTCATTTGCAATTGAATTTGGGATTATTTTTCATTTTTGCTTGCGCATCTCACACACACTTGCACAGGAAGCAAAGGCCACAAGTGGCTTGAATGGGACCATGCTCGTAATTGGGAGACGAAAGTCGGCGGTGTGGGGGTGGGGGTGGCAAGAAGGATCAAGTGAGGAAGTTGGAGGCAAAAGCCCTGCTACGAAAGCCGCTTGCATGTCTGAACGTCGTTTGTCTCCGACTCAAGCTGAATTTTTCCTCCTCCATCTCTATTTTTTATACCCACTATTCGAAGAGTTTTGGAGTATTTGTGATCCAAAAGAGTTTTATAATTTTATGATCCGCGTTGGGATTAAAAACGCTGATCAATTTTAAAGATCAGGGAGTTTAAAAATAAATAAAATTGTGTTTTAGAAAAACTTTGCCGGAAAATGTTCAAGGATAAAATCAAGCAATATTCCCTATTATTTATTAAAATCAAGAGGGAATGTAAGTTATTTTGCATATTAAATCCAGGGTATCTTATAGTTTTGCCACACTACTAGAACCTTCTATATTCTTTTCCTTTTTTTTTGTAAGGCTGCCAGGACGACAAAACCCAAGCTGGCCTGAGCTCGACTGAAGGCAGCAGCGGAAGTTGTAAAATTCATAAGTCGAGCGAGCGCGCGCGTGGCTTTTGTTCAATTGGCGCAACAAGAAAAAGGACACAAAAAATACAAAATAAATAAAATAAAATGCTACAAGAAAAAAAACACGTAAAACATCGAAGAAGCAGTGCGAAATCTTGTACAAGTGCAAGCGCCGATCTGAACTCCAGTAAAAAGATAACACAAAAGTGCACTTTAATCTTTGTGCAGCAATCTCGACGAGTCGCCGGGCGATGCAGTCAAAGCTAAAGCGAAATATGATTGAAGTGTCGCCCAAAGGGGGTGTGAATGGATGGAGGAGGGGGCAAAGAGATTTGCCAGCGGCTCCACAAGGAATGTGTGACAGCAAATGAAGCCAGTGTCGTTGTGCACTCAGAAATTCAATAAATTCCACTCTTGACTTGGTTTCTAAGAATTATTTATAATTTAATTTTCTTGATATTCTTTTATATTATTAATATAGTATTTAACAATGCATAACTTCCTCTATAACTAATAACTTATATCTCCTTTTTAAGAAAACTTTGAAATCGAATAACAGCTCCCGTTTTAAATATCTGTAACTCATTAGAGTTTTTAAAAAAAATTATTTACATTTTTAGGTATAGCATATAAGAATATTAGTTTATAATATTCATATACATACGGTCCTCAAAATTAAAGACTTATTTGCTGTTTTTAAAAATCTTTAAAAATAAAAAAAACATATATTTTAGCCGTAATATGTATTCTTCTGTTAGCAAACCCTGTCCTTTCTTTTTCTAATTGCTAAGCCCGATCTGGGAGATTTTCTCTGCCTGTAGAAAAAGGAGTTGTCGTTGGGCAAAGGAGCAAGGCGGGGTGGGTAAAAGGGCAGAAGGCAAAAAACAGCCGCTGAGTGGCACGGAGAAATTGGAAAAATGAAATGTGCAGGAGGAGACGCGCGCTCTATTACGCTGGCGATGGCGATGGCGACTCAACAGCTGTTGATTGAAATGGGGAAAAAGGCGATGGAGGAGTTTGGGTTGGGGTTGGAGTGGGTGGATCGGTCGGTCAAAGCAAGCTAGCTGGCTTTAGCATGACATAAAAACCGAAAATCAGACAACATCTTGGGGTTGGCCTGGCAACATCAGATACCGATTGAATGCATCCAGCAGCCTCGCCTCCTTCGTACACTCGAAAACTCATAAGAGCGGCAGCAACAATAAAGCTAGCTGCCCTGAAAGTGGGAAAAAAAGAACGAAAAGAAAATTCAAGCAGAAGGCGATGCAGCAAAATGAAATAAAAACGGGTCATTGGAGTAAGAAGCGGCATGCAACAAAATAAAACATTGCGAGGGATAGGATATATATATATATGTTTGGATGTAGAGCGTAGAATGTAGAATGCAGCAGGGAGCATACTCGAGGGGTTGCCTTTGATATGCAAATTGCATGCCACTGTGGATTTTCCTGGGCCTTCCACGAGGAGAGCGGGGCATTTAAGGAAGCTGTGCCTGCTGCGGCTTTGCTGGCTTCTCGAGGGTTTACGTATTTAGTGGCTCCCTCCTATGGCTATGGCCACGGCTTTTTCGTGGAGGAACATTCCACCTGCTTCCACAACCCGTGGCACTGGTGAAAATTTTCGAAGAAAAGTATTATTTCTAAAATAATATTTAATGCATTTTAATGATTGATTTGAACTTTTTTATTATTTCAATACCAATTTAATAATTCCATTCAAAGTCGACTAATTTAGTCCCGAATTGAAGACTTCACCTAATACATTGGGCTTAGAACTAAAAAACATTTATAATTTCATTTTTTGTTACGTTTTTATTACTTTATCTACAACAAAAAATGTTTTAACTATCCTTAAAAAAATGGTCTGATTTATTTTACTTGACCTCCCAATTTTGGTTTTTGTCCTATATTTATAGTTTGAAAAATGTTATTTTTTAAAAGTGTATCGAATTTGGCGTAGGTCGCGTGCTTGGCAACGTTGCCATTCTGCACTGAAGAGCGACAACGCTGCCAAAATGCTTGTAATAAAGACAAACAGTTTGGGAATGGGCAAATAAAAAGCGAGCGCGAAGAAAACGAAGAAGAATAAGCAAATGCATAATGGTAATGGCACGGCAACAGCAACAGAACCAACAGAACTTCACCACCAACTTCGTGCCGCCCCCGCTTACTTGACACAATAGCATCAGCCAAATAAAAATGTATAGCTCCACTGAAAGCTGCAACGTTGCCACTGGGAGTGGAGCTGGCTGGCTGACTGGACTGGACAGCGGTCCTCGTCCTGGCGCCAGGATGAATATCCTTTTGGCATTCCAGTGCCAGGAAAGGAGTGCCGGCAAAGTGGGGAACCAGAACCAGAACCCTGTTGCCTTGTTATGACTTTCGAGCTGGCTGAGAGGGTTCTCAAAGGATCTTGGTGGAATGCCGAGAAGGTGTTTGAGTTGCAGCCAACCGGGGTGGCATAAATGGTGCTTAATGAAAAGTGCAGAATGTCTTCGATATTGCAACAGTGGAATTCCCCTCTTTAAGGCGATAAAATAACTTAGAGCTACCAACTTACTTACTTTTTTTAATGAACCTATTTAAAATCTGTAGGTACTTTTCTTAGTATCCGAATAAAATAACTAATTACAGCGTATAAAATCTATGTTAATCTGATAATATTAAAAATATTTTTTAACTTTCGAATACAGTCTATAATAACTAAATAAAAATAATTATAAAATACCGTAAATGCAACAAATAAAAAATGTTAAAAAAAGGAATGATTGTTAATTGTTTCCATGGAAAAATCCACGCCACTCCCATAAAAAGAATTACTTTTATGATACAACTTCATGTTAAGTTTTATTCATTTTTCGCTCAACTTAAACATTCTATTCATTGCCCCAGATATTTGGGCCAGCTCTCGTAACTCAGAAGATTATTCGGGAAATGAATGTAAATGGCTGAGACCATAAAACTCTCGCAGCTTTTAAAAATGTGCACCACTCTGTGGTGCAGTACTTTATTCCCTTTTCCGCCCTGTTGCATCGCATCCCATCCCATTGCCCCTTTTTGGTTTATTTAATGTTGACAATCGCGATGAGGGGCAAAAACGCAAGCGAATCGCTTGCAAAACGCGTCCTCGAATTGTGGATGAAAAGCAGCAGCAGCAGCAGACCGACTCTGACTGCGCGCTTAAACAATAAAACAATAAATTTTCATTACCGGCTAGCGGCTATTAACAGTTTCCGCTGGCCAAGACAAAGCTCCGCCAGGAGCTCCTGGCAAAAGCTGTAAATAAAATTGTTGATATGCTTTTAAAGTGCAGCAGGCGCCAACGAGGAGAAGGCCCCACCTTTCCAATTCGCACTGCGATTTTTCAAAGCTTCTCTTTTTCATTTTCATTTACTTACTTAAACATTTGACTATGGCATTTCCATTAAACACTTTTTTTCTCGAATTTTTCGTATCTGCATGGGGATGCTGCTTTTAATTACATTTTTGTGGCTTTCACTTGGTAGGTCATAAATAATTTTCCCATTGAAATTGGTAGGATAGGAAAGCCCCAAATGCCGGACTGCATCAGCAAATTAACATTCCTCATTCTGCCTCTTGTTTTTTTTGGTTTTATTCCAAGCCAACTTACTTCCCTCATTCATTCTTCGCTTTTGTTCTTCCCTTGCAGGTCACGTGGCCGGCTGCGGCATCACGGATGAGGTCTCCGAATGGATGGAGAACATACAAAATTCAGCCGTCGAAGAACTGCCGGAGCCCATGTCAAAGGACTACCAAAAGCTCCACCGGAAGCAGCTGCACAAAAAGTCCGCCCCACAGCAGCAGCAACAGCAGCAGCAGCAGCAGCCCCATCCTCCCAAGAAGTACATCAGTGGCGATGAGGACTTCAAGTACCCCCATCAGAAGTACACGAAAGAGGCGAACTTCGCCGCCGAGGGTGCATTCTACGATCCTTCGACCGGACGTCGTCTGGGCTCATCCGCTAACGTGGCCGACTGGCATCAGCTCGTCCACGAGCGCGTCCGTCGGGCCACCGACAACGGAGGTGGAGGTGGAGCCGGGGGCTCATCCGGTGGATCTGGACGCGGTCGCGAGGACAACAAGAATACCTGTTCGCTCTACATTCAAACGGATCCATTGATTTGGCGCCACATACGCGAAGGCATTGCCGATGTAAGTATATAAATTAGATTTTAATTCAGGGATGCTCACTAGAGATTTCAAATTATCGATGTTAGTATCGATATTTTCGATGTATTTTTTTTTTACTAGAAAAATCTCAAATATTGCCCTTTCTTTATTTAGATAATACAAGTTTTCAACCTTGAATATAAAACAGAAAGCTACACTTTCACATATTCCACACTTTATATATTTCCAAAGGAACTACTCTCAATTTATGCTTACCTAATTTTTTAGTATATGTACGAATATATTGCATAATAAGACTTTGTGATGTCTGTTGTGTTGACAACATAGAAGCACGAGCGCCAAATTAAAAAAAGAAGGAAAAATGGGAAAAAATCATCAATGTTTGCAATTTTTTACGAGCCAGCAGACTTCTCATGAAAGTGAAGTGCACATAAAACAAAGGAGGCCCAAAGTTTCTGGGATGGAAATATCAGGGGGCACGTAGACATCGTAGTTGTTTTCCATTTTCTTTTTTTTTTTGTACGTACTTTCCATTTTAGAAGATATGGATAAACAAAAATTGTCTGTAGCCCTACACCATAATTTAAAGGTTCTGTTGTCAGGGGCTCATGGTTCAGTGGTTCGTAGAAATTTGTGAAATACCTGTGAAATCGAGAGAATCAAAATAATTTATTTGGAAACAAGAATTTCCTTCAACAATTTGGTCCATATGCTTAATTTTTCTTTTCTTTCTTATGTTAAAATGTATTTAATTCCAATCAGTTCAATTAATTCAATTCAATACTTCAATGATATTTATTTTTTTGCACGAATTCAAGACAAATGTCTGGTACAATCATGAATTTGTTTACCCACTTATTCAGCGAATTTTCACGCTCCATAAACTCAACGAACCCTTTTTGTCGCAATCCGCAGAATTGCCTACTTTTCGGGGCTTCTGCAGAGCTTAGCAATCATCCAATCAGCTGACCTCCTTCGGCTCGTACAGCGTATGCAATCAACCGTTATGGCCTGCAACCGTGCTCCACCACCCACTACATCTACCATATAAGGCGCACCGCCCCATCCACCCATTTAGAGCCATTCTTTCGCCGCACTTTTATGTTTACGTTCATTTTTTCGCATTGTACGCGAGATGATGTCGACGTCAACATCCTCGTCACCAGAGTGCCAGCCTTATTTCCGTTTCCGCCCACGCCATCGTCCTTGCCTCCTCCTTGTCTTCGCAGTCTCCTCCATCTCTCTCTCTTCCTCACGTGTGTTTATTTGCAACGAGTTTTGCATAATTCGCGCATTTGTTTCGCTCACTCTTCGGTTCTCCGGTTCTCTCCTTATATCGCGCTTTTATTTTTGTTCACATTTTTAAATCCCTGGAAAGGGTATTCTCATTTTTATTAGACGTTTGCATTGCATATAACACCATTTATTTAATAAATAAATTATATTTTTTTTTGGTTATCTTGTAATTTTAATATAGCTTATGATGAAATAAAAATACATCGATCATATTTTCCCCCATATCATGTTCTTTTTATATAGTTTTTGATAAAATAGTTATTTATCTATTGTATATTTCCCTATACCTTTTTCTTTTTATATACAACTATTAAGTATACAATTTTCATATAATTTGCAGAGCATGTAAACTTCGGTGTCTCGAATCTTACTTAAATTTTCCTTTGTTTTTGTGTCTCTTGCGCCCCGCGGCATTTTGATTTTTGAGCCAAAATCGGTTGGAGACTGATGCCGGAATCCCCGGATGTTTGGGGAGTGCTGCGCATAAAACCTTATAAACTTCAGCTGAAATATTCGACGGGCTTAGCTGAATTTGCATTTTTATACAAATATATTTGAAGAGCGTTTGTTGGGTGGGAGTTGGCATGGATTGGATTGGATGAGCTCCAGATGAAAGGGGCGCTTGGAGTGGACCTTTTTGTTTGCCTGTCGTGGTGGGTGGGTGGTTCCAACGGACCCGTTTACACAGATGTCAGGCGCATTTTCGCTCTCCAACGCATTGCGGTTTTGAGATTTTTATTGCCCCAGCCCCTGAAAACACAAGTGGTTTTACGTTAATTAAATCTGTCTACCTTGACGGCTAACAACCAAGTATTTTTCAAATTTCGAGGATTTCTAAAAATGTAATGTAGATTGTGAAAACTGTTTAACTGAGTACTTTCTGAATTTGAATTGAATTTAGACTTTAAATTTTGAATTTCCAATATGTTGACTACCGGAAATAAACTTAATTTTTTGTCAACACCTTTTCAATGTTCCTTTTTTTTTTTTCTTATTTACAGCATGATCGTGGGCGCAAGTACGAGGTGGACGAGAAAACGCGCGAGGAAATCACATCGCTGATTGCACATCACGTGACGGCCGTTAATTACATTTACCGCAACACAAAGTTCGACGGACGCACCGAGCATCGCAACATACGCTTTGAGGTGAGTACACAAACGCCCAGGTCCACGCACACACCCACACACGGCGGGTAGTCCATGCGGACAAACAATGATGATGAGATAAGGACAAAGCGGACAAAGCGGCCAGGACCCGCCTCACAGAATCGCGACCACAACCGGACATTTGGTAGCTGGTTAAACCATGCGTAGACAGGACTTTAGTGTAGTCTATATTAAAGCACAATTGGGGCTCCCCCGATTACAGATTCCTCTGTCATCCGCGACTAATTGATTGCGTTAATTGAGCCGCAATTATAAAATATTATTTTTGTAAAATGTAGAGCAGTTTTTCACATTTCTGATTGGAAAATATTTCGCATTCATTTGATTATTAATTACACAAAAATGTCAGAATATTTTAATAAATATTTGAGATATGACGCTAAAGCTATGATTATTTCATAAAATATAACTTAGAAGTCCATTACCGTTAAATTTAAATATTATAATTTAATTTTATTTCATTCAATCAAATAATATATATGTTTACTTTTGCTAGGTGCAACGAATTAAGATCGATGATGATTCTGCCTGTCGCAATTCCTATAATGGCCCACACAATGCCTTTTGCAATGAGCATATGGATGTCTCGAACTTCTTGAATCTCCATTCCCTGGAAGATCACTCGGACTTTTGCCTGGCCTATGTGTTTACCTACAGGTTAGTTATTGGTGTATATAATATCTATGAAAACAATATATAAATTATAATAAATTATTCCTTTACAGAGATTTCACAGGCGGTACTTTGGGACTGGCCTGGGTGGCGAGCGCCTCGGGAGCCTCGGGAGGAATTTGTGAAAAATACAAGACTTACACCGAGACGGTGGGCGGACAGTATCAGAGCACCAAGCGATCCCTCAATACGGGCATCATCACCTTTGTTAATTATAACAGCCGGGTGCCACCGAAGGTGTCGCAGCTAACCCTGGCCCACGAAATAGGTCATAACTTTGGATCACCTGTAAGTTTCATTTAAATTGTGCAAATATTGTTTATCCTTTAAACTTATTGTTATATTACTTTTTTTTTAAATCCCTAGCACGACTACCCGCAGGAGTGCCGACCCGGAGGCCTTAATGGCAACTATATTATGTTCGCCAGTGCCACCTCCGGTGATCGGCCAAACAACTCCAAGTTCTCGCCCTGCTCCATTAGGAACATCTCGAACGTTCTGGACGTGCTGGTGGGCAACTCGAAACGGGATTGCTTCAAGGCCTCCGAGGGAGCCTTCTGCGGCAACAAGATTGTCGAGTCCGGCGAGGAGTGCGACTGCGGCTTCAATGAGGAGGAGTGCAAGGACAAATGCTGCTATCCGCGTCTGATCAGCGAATACGATCAATCGTTGAACTCCAGTGCCAAGGGTTGTACGCGTCGTGCCAAGACGCAGTGTTCACCGTCGCAGGGTCCTTGCTGTCTGTCCAACTCCTGCACCTTTGTGCCCACGAGCTACCACCAGAAGTGCAAGGAGGAGACGGAGTGCAGCTGGTCGAGCACCTGCAACGGAACCACCGCCGAGTGTCCGGAGCCGCGGCATCGGGATGACAAGACCATGTGCAACAACGGAACTGCGCTGTGCATCCGAGGCGAGTGCAGTGGATCGCCCTGCCTGCTCTGGAATATGACCAAGTGTTTCCTCACCTCGACGACGCTGCCGCATGTGAATAAGCGCAAGCTGTGCGACTTGGCCTGTCAGGATGGCAACGACACCACCACTTGCCGCAGCACCAGCGAGTTTGCGGATAAGTACAATATCCAAAAGGGTGGCATTAGTCTGCAGCCCGGTTCGCCTTGCGACAACTTCCAGGGCTACTGCGATGTGTTCCTCAAGTGTCGGGCCGTGGACGCCGATGGGCCGCTGGTGCGGCTGAAGAATCTGCTGCTCAACCGGGAGACCCTGCAGACGGTCGCCGAGTGGATTGTCGATAACTGGTATCTGGTGGTTCTGATGGGCGTGGCCTTCATCGTGGTCATGGGATCGTTCATCAAGTGCTGTGCCGTTCACACACCCAGTTCGAATCCGAAGAAGCGGCGAGCTCGTCGCATCAGCGAAACGCTGAGAGCTCCCATGAACACGTTGCGAAGAATGGTAGGGGTTTTTCAATCACTTCTATTTTGCTATTAATATAATTCGAATTGAAATATTTGCAGCAACGTCATCCCAATCAGCGAGGAGCAGGTCCTCGAAGCATCCCGCCACCGGCCCATGAGGCGCAGCACTATCCCCGTGGCGGCGATGGACGCGGTGGCGGCGGCGGTGGAGGCGGAGGTCGGAGCCACGGTGGCTCCCGGTCGCACCACCAGTCGCATCCGCACGATTGGGATCGCCAGCAGGGTGGTCACTCGATCGTTCCACTGCCCACCGGGGGCAGCCATTCGAGTCGCAACTCGGCGGCGAATCAGGCGAGAAGGAGTGATGGCCGGGGCACACGATCCACCAGCAGTGGGCGACCACAGGCGACAGCGGCCGGCGGAAGTGCAGCCACCAGCAGCGGAGCAGCGCGGTCACATGGCGGGTATGGAGCCGCCGAGCAGGCGATACCGGGTTCCATTGGTGGTGGTGTCCAGGCGGCCATTAGCAGCGGCGGTGTGGTGGCTCGGGCCCAGCTGCCGCTGCCATTGCCGCCGCCAAATGCACAGCAGCAATTGCAACAGCACCAACAACAACAACATCTACAACTTCAGCAACCGGCAATTTCGCCGCAGCAACAGCCACAGCAAGCGTTCTACACGCCGAAAGGTGTGTGCCCCTTTTCCCCCAAAGAAAAAGTAGAACAAAAAATAAAGAGTGAGCCCTGAGTCGGTAGTTTTGCCCCAGACACGCTCCTCATTTTCTTCTCACCCTTTTCCCCATTGTTTTTTCCACAAATTTAATTTGTCATTTTTCTTTTCGTTTGCAAAACGCTAAAAAATATTCAGAACTACCACCACGCAATAAGTCCCGATCATCACGTACCAACAACACCTCCAACAACACCACAACCACCAACTCATCCACCGCGGCAGCCGGCAGTGGGTCGGGCTCGGGATCGGGGGCGGGCAGTAGTAGTAAGAGCAAGAGCGGGAAAAGTGCCAAAGCCAAAGACTCAAAGTCGCAAAAGTCGCAACAACAGGCCAACAGCAGTCGCAGCAGCAGCAAGGAGAAGGCCGTCAAGCCAGTGCGCCGCAATATCGTTTATTAGGAGTGGATGCATCATCACATTGCCATACAGAAACACTGAAAGACAGACCCCGAATCCCCGAAAACCAAACCAATACGCCCGCTGCTAGTCATCGATCCATGAGTTGTTGCTTCCCATCCACCACCAAAACACGAAAATCAAAAGAAATCAAAATGATATTTCATTTAATCGAAGCAATTGGTATGACCTTTGTGATTTTTACCCAGTTTTTTACGTTTGCTCCTCTTTTGGTTTGTGATTTGTTTTTTTGTTGTATTTTTGGATGTACGTTCGTCCCTGGCATGTGTTCTTTTTCCTGATTTCCTCTAACTTTTGTAGTTGCCCCTTTTCCGTTTATGGATAATGATTTTGTATTGTTGTTGTTATGTTTTTGCATGTGCATTGAAATGATTCTATTAACATACCTGTATTTAATCCTTTTTTAACCTAATTTTTGTTAATATTAAATCATAAAAAAAGCATTTTATAAAACTTTTTATTTTCTAAATTAAAATTCTTAAATTTAGTTTGAAGGAAAAAATTTTATAAAATTTTTGTGATCTACTGAAAATACTAACACAACTAATGAAGTATGCCAATGTGAATTTACACCTCAACTGATTATTATTAATGTTCAATTCGTTTCCTTTCTTAGGCGTCGCGCCGCCGCCGCTACAAGTAAGCTTTAGTCGGCCGACATCGTTGCACGAGCAACAGCAGCAGCAACATCATCTGCAGCAGCAGCAGCAACTGGAGCCACAGCAGCAACACGCCTACGCCGATGCCTATGCGGCCTTGGGGCGGGGCCAATATGAATCCACTACCCGGGCGCCCAACAACAGCAAGGTTTGACAGCCAAAAGCTATGGAGCGCCATAAAAGGCCAAAGGCAAAGCGCATCAAGCAGCTACAGCAACAGCAACAACAACAGCAAACAACACAGCCCAAACAGCAACAAAAGCAAAAACAACATAAATCAAATGAACTCAAATTAAATGTAAATGTAATTTTTATGCTAATTATTTTTATTTAAACAATGTTTGTATGCCACAAGGTAAAACCGCCAGAAAAAAAGAACAAAAAAATGGAGACAACTTTCGTAATACAGAAAAAGCTAAAAGTGAATGATATTTTTGATTAAATAAATTGAAATGAAAATACGAATGCAAATTATGATTAATATAAATAATTAAAAACGGCAACATTCATAATACATATAAAATCGAAAGGTAGATATATACATTTGTATGTATATATTTATTATGCATACACAAATATGAAATAGCAGCAGCCACAGCAAACAAATATTATACATGAAATGAAAAACTAAGGTTTAATTGTATGAGTAAAGCATTCTATATATGTCGGTGAGATTTCTAAGCGCTAAGCATGAATACAAAATTAATTACAAACTTAAGTCACGAAAATGTGTTTTGTACAAAAAAATAATGAAATAAAAACCGTGCGAATTAATTAAGCGTCATCAACAGAAAGAACGGAAACAACAAAGCATTTAAATTGTATTTATCTGTGTACCGAAGGCTAAACGTTTATTTAAAGCCGTCAAAATTGCATTTGTAAACTAGCAAACAACCATGAAAACCAAAAAGTATAAAAAACATAAATATTTAAAGAAAAAGCGAGACTTAACAATAATGGTGGAAACAACCCAATCTTTTTAATTTGTTGCTATACGCATTTTTCTGTACGACTTTTGAACGTCGCTTTGATTGTTTTCCGTATACATTTTCCTTGTGCAGAAAAAGGCAAACGAAGTAACTAATTTTTATATTTCATGTATTTTTACTATCTTAGGTACAATTTTCTATTGTCAATTTTTATTAGTATTAGGTTTAAAGCTTTATGTTTTAGCAATCTGGTAGCAAGACCGCCACTGATTATGTTTAATGTTATCTATCAAGTACGTGTATATCTGCCAACATTGAAATCTATTTTTATGTACTATTTTATAATGCGTAGGTCGTGCATATTCGAGCCTACGTGTGCTTGTAATTTACTTTGTTGTAGTCTCATAGGTTACTAGTTTATGTTTTTTGTTTTTGTCTGCGTGTTTCGAACTTACATGCTCAAAGATGAATCGTGCAACTCACGGAGTCCCGACTGATGCACTACTCCAAGAAAAGACATTAATAGGAAGTTATTTGATTATTTCGTTGGAATCCTTGTGTTCACTTCCTTATATCCAAATTTTAAGTGGTTTACTACAGAAATTTCTCAAATTGGTTTTAAAAGCATGTCGTTTTTAAATTTCTCAGCTAGAGAAACTTGCTAATAAAATGTAATTCAATCCCGTGTTCTGTGGTAGCTTTGTTTGGAATTTATGCAACACTCTACGTAAAAGAACATCTTCAAACTCTTGTAAATAGACTCTATAAAATATATATAAATATAAATACTAAAATACACTGTAAGGAATAAATTAAAATTGAATTGCATATACAGAAAAGCAAAATAAGTTTACAAAATAATTAAATTACATAAATTGATATATGAAGTATGTATTCAATTCAAATTGAAAAGTGAAAAATGCAAAGAAACGAAACAAAACTCAAAGCGAACAAAGCAAAACTATGCTTTTGGTTTTTCTCAAACAACATAGCAAACAAAGAACAAAAACAAAAAACATTTAACTATTAATTTAATTAAAATAAATAAAGAATTAATTAATTGACTTTAAGTAAACTAATTAATTATGATTATGAAAAAAATGTCTTAAAAAAGAATGAATGAATATGAGAAAAAGATAATAAAAACAAGAAAAACCTACTATTTTATAAAATAAAAAGAATGTGTGTTTATTTCAAATATGATAGACAGTTGTATGATGATAAAGATAAACTCGAATTGCACCCCCAAAAAACTCTTAATTTCATTTTATGATTTTAATTAGTGAGAAAAAGAGTCAAGGCACTTTGCGAAAAATACACATTAGTTTACAAATACTTATAAATTAGTATACAAAAACGGTTTTGGTTAACAACGAACGAGACGAACACATTCTTTTATGGGATCTTCTGGCCTAGAACAACTATGCGCGAATTCTTGAGGCCTTCTTGCTCTTGTCGGCCTTAGGTGGCGGAGGTCCACTGCGTCCTGCCTGCAAGTGACGGTTGTAGATGCTGTCCAAAGAATAAGTGATAAGTTACAAGAATTCTGTTTTGGATTTCGGATTTCTATTCTACACTCACATTTTATACGTCTCCGTTTTGAGGTAGTCAATCACGTGACTAATGCCTAGCAGGTATTGCTCGGCAATGGGATTGACCCAGGGATTCTCCTCCATCTTCATCACCGACTTGTTGCTCAACAGGTCGAGCTGGGCAATTTCTGGCGGCAGGACCTGCAGCCTGTTGTTCTGAATGTGTAGCTCCCG
Source organism: Drosophila lutescens (assembly GCA_037075285.1). Lineage (NCBI taxonomy): Eukaryota > Metazoa > Arthropoda > Insecta > Diptera > Drosophilidae > Drosophila > Drosophila lutescens. The sequence goes on from JBAMCF010000352.1 coordinate 449,446, forward strand.
GAGTCGTGCCAAGTCTCCAACTTCACGGGGAAGCTCCAGGAGATCGTTGTCTCGGAGTCCGAGAATTTGCAGATTCTTCAGCTGGCCCACCTCCTTCGGGATGTACTCAAAGTCATTGTCGCCCAAATATAAAGCTCGCAATGTTTCCATTCCAAAGAAGTTCCCAGGCAGGACCTGTTCGTTCAGATTGTTGTACGACAGGTCCAGGACCTCCAGCACGGGAAAGGCTCCAAAGCCACGAGGAAGATTAATCAATCGGTTAATGGACACATTAAGGATTCGCAACTTGGGCATGGACGACAGCGAAACGGGCAATTCCGCCAGCTGGTTATTCGAAAGGTTGAGGATTTCCAGATTCAGCAGGTTCGCGATTCCGGGACTGATCACACTGATCTTGTTGTGGGACAGAGTCAGACGAGTGATGTTGGACATGTTAACTGTTGGTAAAAAAAGATAGTAATTAGAAAAATGTTTAAATAAAAATATAAGCAGAAATATTAAAATATAATATAAACTCTTTAACCAGATTTTATAAAATAGTTATATATATTACAGTGAATTCAAATGGTTTAATGATTATTTTATAGTTATTTTTATCAGCAGTAAATTTCCCACTGGGTTCAAATGTAAACAGCTGATTGCACGCAACAAGTTTAGACGCCGTATGCTAGAGGGGGACAACTATATAAACATAGGCGTGCGCAATGTTCGTTTGACAAAATTTAATAATTCAAAGAAAATAATAAATCATTCTGGTATAACTAATTTATAAACAACTTATTAAAAATAAAAGAATTTACTAAGATATGGTAACTAATCTTTCATCACCCCTCCGGCCACTCATTCATGTGTTGTGAAGGCTTTGTTTACATCTTGTGCATGGATTGATTTCTATTTTGGTGCTGGCGTCATCGCAATAAATACAACGGAATGCCTCCCTTTTAAAAACACGATGTAATTTTGACATAATAATATAGTCACCAACGAATGATATGAGTAATGACAGTACACAAGAACATTACTAATTTTAAGTTTTGCTGAACAGCTGGGCGAGGCCCTATTTTGCGTGGGAGTGTCTGTAGTCTTTTGACTCAGTTTTGCTAAATTACTCTTTAACATATTTTTTAACATCTATATTCGATACTTACACAACCCGGGCAACTCCTCGAAGGATGAGAGCCCCTTGTCCACCAGATCCAACTCCCGGTTTTGAGTTTCTCGTGCTTCATCTAAAACTTTCTTTGCCTTCGACATCTTTGCGCTGACGGGTATACACGATTGACTCATTTTGTTTGATTTTTAAAATACACTAAAAAATACTAAAAAAAGAAATTAAAATTATAAACGGTTAATTGGTTAAAATAAATTATTGTCTAAATAAATAACATTTTCGGATAACTATTATTATTCTTTTAAATATGCTTTCATATAAGATTTGTTTAATTAATTTTTGTAATTTCCAGATCATAACCAATTTAAAAATAACAAAAACAAGTTATGCATGTTAAAATATTTGATTTAAGATTTTTATTTGTAAACTAAATATAATGTGAATAAAATACAAATTATCTTTTTTAATGTTAAATAAATTTAAATAAACTACAACTTGGTATTTTGGAAGGGTTGCCAGATAGTGGGAAAAATGTTACTTGACGTACAAATGTAGATAAATCCTTAAGTCCGTTACTTAAATTATTTCTTGGTATATAATTATGGAAACATAAATGGAATTATAGAATGTAAAATATTAATATACATCTCTTAAAGTTTGTGTTTAAATCTGAACATATTATACACTCGATAAGGAGTTTTTATAAAGTAAAGCGTGAAATTTAACTCGACATGTAGAAATAATGTAAGTACCGAATAATGTAAATTATTTCTTCCACCAAGAACTACCTTTTCACTTTTAAGTACTTAAACCTTTTTTTAAATCAAGCCTCCAGAATTTTCTATATTTTTTTTATTTATGGTTTCAGACGCATTAAGAATTTATTATGTATTTTTTAAAATGATTTGACATTATTCAATGTTTGGACAAGACACAAGATACGAAAAAAATTTACATTTTTTAAATTTTAATTTGAAAATTATAATTTCTTTATTTATTGCAAAACTGGGCTTTAGTTCTAGTTTCAATATTATTTCTAAATTTTCTTTTAAAAACAATCACTTACTCAGTTCCTTTTTATTTATTTTCGTTGGCTTTCCCAGTAGCTCTAAAACTGTGCCAACTGCATATGCATATGTTTTTGTCTTGCCCGTTTCTAGCACATTTCTTTCACATTGATATAGATTTTACCACTTTTCAGGTCACTGTGTTGCGCAAACAATGCACTTGACCCAAATTGGGATTAAAACATCAAGGCCTTGTGTACTTTCAAGAAGAAATTATTGAATATCCATGCGCTTTTTAATGATTAAACGTGTTGTAAGGCTTTCAGGTTACAGATTGGAACATGGGTTCTATTAAAATACGTCTCCGCTCTCCGAAATTAATCACGAAAATAGCCAAAGTGCGGAATGCGTCGTGCGTCGCGCGATCGTCTCGAGTAACTGAAGAGATCTCTCGCAGCGTCAGCGAGATCGATCGATGTGGATGTGGGCGAGTTTGGGGCGGTGGGGGAACCAAAATACCGATGGGGGCTGGTTTTGCCTTTTCTGATTGTCGCCGGCTCGAAAAACAAAGGCAACAAACCCAAACCCGATATTGCTTTTTGTTGATTTTATTTAACGTTTTTCGCATTTTTGTCCAGCATCTTCAGCGTGCTGTGAAAACCAGTTTAAAATATAGCATATACTTGAATTGTCAAAGTCTCTGCTTTCAATGCATAGCTAAAGCATAAAATCGGAGATTCTAAACGGTTTGTAATTTTTTACCCCCTTGGGAAATTTCAACAAAATTCTCACAAATGTTTTCGTTGTAGAACAAAACTGCACTCTTGAGTATAGAATGTCCACAACACACTTAATATTCGTAATCCTGTTATTGCAGCTCATGTTATCCAGTGCTCATAAATTAGTCTGTAAGTCACAAAGCTGCGATCGAAAATAATATTCTAAATAATATTTCTAACCAGTCTGCAGAGGAAAACGGGGATGGGGCCAATGCGTCCCCAATAATAAGCCATGCAATTTTCGACGATTTAAGGACAGATTTTGCGGGCCTACCTGCTCTTGTTGTGCAAATTAATAAATTGATGTAAACGTTTGAAATAAAAGAATTATTTATTATTCTTTGATACAACTTCTTCACAGTTTTATTATAGCATATCCAGCATTTTTATTGTGCTGTGCAAATCAGTTTGAATTATATCGTATACTCAAATTGTCACAGACTTCGGTTTTAATGCAAAGCTAAAGCAACAAATCGGAAATTCTTTACGGTTGGTAATTTTTCTTGATTTCGGAAATAGCGAAAAAAAATCTCACAAATATTTTGTTTGCAGAAGAAACCGGCCCGCTTGAATATAGAATGTCCATAGCATACCTAATATTCGTTTTCCTGCTATTGCAGCTCATGCTCAAAGATCAGTCTGTAAGTCTGTAAGATCGAAAAGAATATTCTAAATAATATTTGTATCCAGTCTGCAGGGGAAAACTGGTATGGGGCACTTGCGTTCCCAATAATATGCCAAGCAATGGTCGACGATATAAGGACAAATTTTGCGGGGCCGCAACTTGCTGTACAAACTAACAAACTAAAATAGACTTTTTAAATAAAAGATTTATTGGTTAGTTGAACTAAACTGAATTATGTTTTCGTTGCATAGCTAAAGCATTAAATCGGAAATTCTTAACGGTTTGTAATTATCCTCAGCTTGGGAAAGTGCGAAAAACAAATCTCTTAGATGTTTTGGTTGGAGAAGAATACAGCGCACTTGAATAGAGAATGTACATAAAATACTTCGTATTCATAATCCTGCTATTGCAGCTCATATTATCCAATTCTCAAATCTCACAAGTCTGTAAGTAATAAAGTTGCGCTCGAATAAAATAAATAATACTTCTATCCAGTCTGCAGAGGAAAACGAGGATGGGGCCGGTGCATTTCCACTAAAAAGAAATGCAATCTACGACGCTATAGGGGCCGATATTGCAGATCCTCCACCTCGTGTTGTGCAAGTTAAGAATTTTAAGTAAACTTTTGAAATTAAAGATTTATTGATTAGTTTCCCACAGTTGATTAATTTATTTAATACAAATTTTTCACAGTCGTTCGACTAAAACTAAAAAAGAAAATGTCACAACTGCTTGCGATCTGAGCCAGTATGGATACCTTAAAAATATTTTATATTCTTGCCTTACTTATACTGCTTGCCCCTGGCGACTCCGAGTGTAGAGATCAGTATATAAGTAAGTTTATGGTTACTTCTTTCTAGTAAGAATTTAAGGCTAATCGCGTTAGTTAGTTTGCAGACGCAAACAGGAAAAGTTTGGACGTTGCATTATAAAAGGAACACCATGTCCTGGCATCACCCATCTCAATCGTGTTTGCAATTCGCCCATTGCCCATTGTTGTGTGCTTCACCCGCAAAGAACCTGGGAATCAATTAGGAAGAAGACGACGACGACGACGACGCTTTTGAAATATCCCAAGTTGGGATTCCGAACTCTTTTATCTAGGTCCAAAAATATCGTAAAAGCGGCCCAAATTTCTGGCTGGATAACATGTCCGATATTATCTCCTCCAGAACAGTTGCCGGGGATTTTCCGCTTTGCCCGTTGGTTGAATTTTTAATTACTCAGTCGTGCTCCAGTTGCCGATGCCGATGTGGATCTCCGATACAAGACTGTATGTTTGTGAGGGTGCTTGTGCCTCGCATTTTGGCTTTCGTATTAATTTTCATTTCGCCGGTTGTCGAATCCGCAAAACAGAAAGTTTGTCTTATGCGCCTGCATAATTTGCGTGTTGCCTGCACTTTTTTCCCCTTTTTTTTATTCTTCTGTTTTTCGCCTTTTGGGGCGAATGATGGCGAGTGCCTTTGCCGTTGCGGGACGTACACACTTCCGCCGGATAAAATATGCAAAACAATGCAAACTCTCGCCTGGGCACCAAAATACCAACAAAAACCAAAACAACAATAGAAGCAAAATAAAAACTTTCCCTGGCCCAAAAATTAATTTTTGTTTTAGATGGCGCGCAGATTTTTCGGCTGCATTTTTGGCTGCACTGCTAATGCTGCTGCGGCACAGGCACAGGCAGCAACAACAACCGACCACCGACCACTGTCCGTAATTTTTGTTTTAATTAACTTTTTGTTTGCTTTTCCCCCCATTGCCAAAGTTTTGCAGCTCGGCGCAAATTGTGCTAATTCTAAAATGGTGGGCACCGAAAAAGTTTGGAAATACATTTTTCATGCTCAGAATTTTTGAGGCCAGTTGCTGCTATGATGATATATGAATGGCAGTTAAGAGTGCAATGAAGTAAAGGGAGCATACATAAAGGAAAATAATGGCCAATCTATATTTGAAATACATTTTCAATATATCAATGAAATTTATGAGAATTGTGATTATTATATATATTGTATATGTTCATCAGTACCTATCGAAGTGCAAACAGATTTTTAAGATCGGGGAATTCATTAAAAAGTTATAAGCAAATAATGTAATGAAAGGTAAGCAGTGCAAGCAGTCGCTTTGCAGCTGGCATCCGTTGAGCCGAGTAACGGGTATCTGATAGTCGAGGTACTCCATAATATCGTTCTTTCTTCTTTTTATTGTAATGACGGTTATGCTTTCTAAAATTTCCCAGTACTAAAACCCGAACCCTATTTTTATACCCGTTACTCGTAGAGTAAAAGGGTATATTGTATTCGTGCAAAAGTATGTAACAGGGAGAAGGAAGCGTTTCCGACCCCATAAAGTATATATATTCTTGATCAGGATCACTAGCCGAGTCGATCTAGCCATGTCCGTCTGTCCGTCTGTCTGTCCGTCTGTCTGTCCGTCTGTCTGTCTGTATGAACGCTGAGATCTCGGAAACTATAAAAGCTAGACGATTGGTATTTGGCATGAAGATTCTTGGAGTTCCTACGCAGCGCAAGTTTGTTTCAAGATAGTGCCACGCCCCCTCTAACGCCCACAATCGCTTATATACGATTTTAAAAATTTCAATATTTCGGAAAAGTAAAAATGCAGTTTTATTGTGTTTATCAATACCTATCGAAATGTAGAAGAAATTTTTCAAATCGGACCATTCGTTAAAAAGTTATGCGTGTTCAAAGTTTCTATCTCCATCTCCCTCGCACTCCCTTTACCTGAGTAACGGGTATCTGATTGTCGGGGCACCCGACTATAGCGTTCTCTCTTGTTATAATTTATTTGGACCTCATTCGACTGGTGGACTTAGCATGTAAGATGGAACCGCACAACCATAAATCTTGCATTGCCAAATACGCTTTAAATTGGAAATTGGACATTTGGCGGCCATAAATTCGCATTAAGTGTTGACTCTATTTAAATTAGGTTTATGGTAGAGAGTCTGAGTTTGTATAGGCGGCAAATAATCGATGTGGATTCGAATCTTGTTAATTGATGGCTCTGGCGCCGCCCTCTCTAATTTGTGTCCCTTTTTCCCTTAGTACTGACCGCAGCTAGAAAGAGTTGTCGGCTGATTGAATAGCTCCAAGTGGGCTCAAACTGGGACGAAAAATCGGTTGCGGCAGGGTAACAGAAATATAAATGACAATACCCGTTTTACAGCTGTCAACACAGGGACATGGGCGCATGCTTCTGGACGGCACTGTCCGGCTCTGTCCGGCAGTTGGTCGCTTACTTTATTCCTGGCAATTTTTCAATGCGCTTTGTTTACCCTGGCAGCCCAAGGCAGCAACTGGCATAAAGCCCGATAGCGTAAGGACCGGCCAGGACTTGGCAATCATTGGCAACGGTTGCTTTGCTGAGGCCTCGACCACAGGATGTGCCTTTTGCCGGCTTGCACTTACTTATCCGGCTCCCATTCTCCCATCCTTCCCATCCTATCAACCATTCTCCCAGCTCGGTGCCGTTTGATTTACTTCAAACAATTGGCAACATCATACATCAACGCGCTTTTGTTTTTGTTCTGGGCCTTCTTGTTATCCCTTTTCGTTGAGTAAATCCTTCTTCTTTGTTTCATTTATCGGTTTTGGTCCCCTTGTTTTGTCCAATTTGTTCAGATTTTTATGATTTTTACTGCCATTAGAGCTCCAGCTTATATATATCTATTCATTTCTAAAGTAACATTTGGTATTTGAAGTTAGTTTTATTATTAAATCAAAAAATATTTGTATAGCCTAAAGCAAAAGCTTTACAATTAAATGTAGTGAAAAAAAGTTATTTAATATGCACACGCAAATGATGGGAAAACTAATCCATTTTAATTAAAGTAAATAAAATTGTACTTTTAATGCGATGGTGGTTAGCGGAGCACACAGAGGGATTATGTAACCACTACAAAATGAGGGAAAACGGTGAATGAAAAAAATCACAATGCAAAACCATAATCAAATGGGAATAATTATTAAAGTCCGGCGATGGGGCAAGGTTAGATAAACGGATTTAAATTACGGACTTTGTTTGTCTCTATGTAAAATGCATAATTCATAATTATGCACATGGCAAATAAATAAAATGTCATATTAATTTGTTGACAATGGCGAATTTATTAGCGGCACAAAGGGATCGAATTCGGTAGCTTACAAAACTATTAATTAGCGCTGAGCTGGCATTTGGATTGTCAACAAATATTTAGCTGCTCGTTAGTGTCCGACCTGCATCAAGTATACGCCGCATATGACCAACAGAATATGGGCACCTCATTAGGATTCAGTTTGGATGCCGTCTCAAGACAGCTTTTGCTCCAGTCTTCCGCAACGCCAGCCGCAGGAACAAAAGGGTACACAAGGAAAATGGGAATAGGAAAATTGTGCGGCGCTTGGGAAAACTACTTGTTATTCAGTGCGTTGAACTTCGTTTAGCTGGGCGAAATGTTTTAGATCTCGTTAGAGCGTCGAGGAACCGGGCAGAGATTGAGCCGAAGTTCTGGCAGGACAGGGACTGGTGCTCAGTGCCCAAAGGCAACGAGTCAGTGCAAATCACTGGGTAATTGACTTAGCATCAACGGTTGCTAGGTGTGCAGTTTCGGACAGGTGACAAGGATATTGATACAAGTGACGAAATATAACTAAAGTGTTTTCAGTTTTCTTATTAAGCGAATAACAGGCTTGCAATATTTTTTATAACGCAAGTGTAATTGTATGTATCTAATCTATAAAAGGTTATTTATTTCTCAATTGAACTTATTCTCCTGCAGAAATAATTTCAAGAGCCACGTCCACTTTGACACCCACTGTCGCCTTAAAGGACATTTGTTGTGTTTCTTAATACATATCGAAATGTATAAACAAATTTTATATTCGGATAGTCCATTAAAAAGTTATGAGCAAGAAATGAAACAGCCGCTAGATGGCGCCAGTAGTTTTGACGACTGCATATCTCCAACTCCCTCGCACTTTCTTTAGCTGAGTAACGGGTATCTGATAGTCGAAGTACTCGACAATATGGTTCCCTCTTGTTCTTCATGCGATTACTGCCGAAAAAAAAGGTACCAAAAGTTCTAAATCGACGACCATGATTACGGACACAACAGGTTTGATAGGAAACAATAAACTAGGAAGGGGAAATATTTTTTGTGTTCATCTGACAAGCTAATTAGACAGTTACTACGTGTTCAAAAGAGGTTTACACTCAGCAATTGGCCAGTCAAGCTAAAGTTTTGACAAGTTAACTGCAAAACAACATGAAAAAGTTACACAAGTTATGGACAATGGAAAGTGATTCGTCTGATTACTATAATTGCAGCTTTTAAACCAATCAATCCAATTAATTGAGTTCTCATCTGAAAACACGATTGGAATGCAGACAGCCAGGTACTCGAATCAAACAATAGAAAGCCACGAAAGTGGTCCAATTCGCACAGCACATCGATGATGAATGATGTATTTCCTCTTGACTTCTGATACTTCTTACTCTTTTTTACTGCCAGCAAATACAAGAAAGAATAAAATCTAAAAGCAGAACTGTTGAATTTCATTGGCCAAATTGATAAAGTGGCTGTAGGAAAATCGAAAGGAATTGCAAATGCAAGTCGATTGATCGATAAAGCCGGCAAAAGGATTTCGAGAAGATGCGAGGTGGCAGGGGGAGAAGGGTTTTCCATCACGGACCAAGCAATCAACGTGCACAAGTACACGGATTTTGGGATTTATCCTCAACGTTTTCCCTTCACCGATTGCTCCTGTGTTTTGCATGCATAAAAATATGTAACATTTTTCGTTTTTACTTCCCTGTTTCGGGATCAAGATATTTGAGAGATGGCGATTTATGGCTGAAAAAGTGGTTTGCTGAATATGTTTGTGTCTTTCTTTTACAACAACTATATGATAAAGTAGTTATGTTTTAAAAATCACTTTTAAATGGCTAAATATGTGTCCAAAAGTATGCAGTGAATAAAGAATATACGTCTTCCTGTATGAGTTCACATCACTTTTGGGCTAAAAATATTTTGTTGCATACTTTTAGACACCTGTTTTAACATTTTAAAGGTATTTCCTGTTTTCTACAAGCTTAAGTACCTGTAATAAAAGTATTTGACTGACCCACAACATCCTCATTTGATATCCTAAATTGGCTCCGCATAAAGATTATTGATATGTTAATTCCGTAAACATTTGACCGGAAAACGAAGACTTGCAAATCCCCATTGAAAAATCTCTGCTTGCCAGGAGTAACTTTACAATAGGAGGAGGAATAATCGCATCTCAAACATTTAAACAGATTTGCTTTCAGAAGGAAAGAGAGAAGGATAAAGACACAGTGAACACATCACTTTGCCGGTAAGCCAGTGGAGTTATGTTTTTGGGGAAGTGGCGAAGTGGGGGTTCTTCAGACGGTTTATGCAACGTAACATGCTCAATTTAAAGTGGCTCTGATTTACCAGCATGTGTGTGTGTATGTGCTGGCAACACGTCCTTCTTTGTTTGAACTATAAATAGATGAGCCCAATACAAGTGCAACTAGCAGGCGTGTGTGTGTGAGCAAGTTATGGAGAGAGAAAAATTTTGTAGCATAATTTTCGGCGCCAACAATAGTCGTACGTGCAGTGGATCGGGGGGGAGGTGGTGGGTGGTGTTCAGTGGGCAGTAGGTAGGGGGGTATGGGACAGACAGGAGGCACATGGCATATATCAGCACATGCATCCATAAATCATATTGCTGCAGGCAGGAGCAAAGTGCAGGCAGCCAGGAAGCGGCCGGGATCCTTCATCATCCATGTGCTCCTCTGAGTTCGCCAGTGTGTGTGTGTGTGTGTGTCCGCTTAGCAGCCGTGTTGGCTATTTTAAGGATATTTATACTGACAGCGGATTTTTGATGGAAAAACTTTTGTAAATTGCTTCGCCAACCACACGAGCAACATACAGAGACTGTTGACCAAAGGCGCAGCTTTAATTTTTTGGCAACGCCACAATGGAGTGCCCAAGGATACCGAGCCATATATCCTTTGCTCTGTTTGGGGCCTCTGTTTGCTTTGGCCAGCCACATTTATTAAATCGACCTCTTCATTTTTTTTTAATGATCCGCTCGTCGACCCAAGCGGGGTCCTATAGAAAAGGACGACGGCTCTAAAATAACAGAAAATAATAATAATAATAACTGGAGGAAAAAGAGAAGAAGACAACAAAGAATTTATTTTCCTTGCCATTTTATTGTCCTGCCTGCTGCAGGTTGTCCTAGATACATTGTGGCGGCTGTGCATTTTCACTGCCGTCTTTTGTTGTGGCCACAATACTTTTCGCATGTCTATGGAATTTTAAAGCGATTTACTAAACAATTTTCGTGCCTTCTGCCTATTCGTAGAACTTTAAGTCATTAAAATGAAATTAAATGATTCCGTCCTTTAAATACCAACTTGAACTTAAATAGCCGAATCAATTTACGTGCCAACTTGAAACCCAATTTAACTTAAATTACACAATTATAAAATCAAGATCCGACAACTCAAAATTTAAATATTAGCTTTAATAAATTGCAACATTTTAAGACCCGTTTTTAATGCAAATTGTGTGCGACTTGTTTTTCTGCTTTTGTGTAGCCAATTAAAATTGAAAATATTGTGATATATTTTGATTATCTAAATGCCAACAATTGTGGGTGGTAAAATAAAAGCATAGACCGAAACCAATGAAACGATAAATGGCAAATGATTCAGGCAAACAAAGCCGCATAGGTGAAAATAAATGGAACACAAAACGCTGTGAAAAATAAATCCAAATTGAAACGTTTTGTGGTCGGTTAGCGTACAATTTGCAAATTGTTGTCAAACTCAATTGTGTAATACAATTGTTACAAAAGAAAACACAAATGCTTTTACAACTGTTTGAACGGCAGCCAATTAAATAGCAAAATTAAGAGAACAGAATAAATATTTTTTATGAAAATCCGCAATTATTCTTGACTTTATATTTTTCTGCACTCTGCATTACGTGCATTTGGTTTGGATTGGCGCCAATTTATTCCATTTTTATTCATTACAAAAGCTAGAAAGTTGGGACGCAGCGCAAGTTCGTTTCTGCCGGGATTTCGGAAAAGTGTAAATGCAATTTGGTTGTGCTTTTTAATACTTATTGAAATGTCGAAGAAATTTTTCAAATCGGAACATTTAAAAAGTTATGACCAAGCCAAATAATGGAGTTCAAGCAGTGCAAGCAGTCGCTTTGCTGCATGCGTATCTCCAAATCTCATGCACTTCCCTTAACCCTTATCTGCTAGTCGAACTACTCGACATTAGCGTTCTTTCTTGTTCCATTTATTATTAATTTTTGGGAAAAGTCGAATATAAGAGTTCCTTTCTCAGTTTACCAACTTGAAATTAAATTGAGAAGTGCACATAGGGCTTTAGCTGATTGCCGCGGAACCATTTGTTTATATAGCGAACTGGAAGCGGATGGGCTGCGGTGTTGAAGACCCACTTGTCCAAGGGCAACAGCGAATCCTTGGAGAACAGAAGGTACAGGAACTTGAGGGTCTCGCCCATGAAGTGGCTCCCCTGCACTCCATCCCGGGCGCCATTCGGATCGTAGACATTCTCCAGGCCAGAAAAACCGAACTTGGTGCGGCAATACTTTTCCAGCGACTCCACCACCTCCCAGCCCCAATCGCGATACTTCTGATCGTGGGTGAGGCGCCATAATACAAAATAGGTCTCCACCACTTCCGGTCTCAGGCGATAGGCTTTCGAATCGCTTTCCCTCGAGGTGGCATCTTCCCGGGGCACAGAGTCGAATTGAAAGGACTCTGGTCCCAGGCCAGTGGCAGAACGTCTATAGCTCTCACGGCAGGTTAAGGCCAAATCCTTGCCCAACTGAAGGTGTTTGGCTTCCAATCGGGAATTATTATAAAAAGCAGAGGATCCCAGGGCAAAGAGACCGCCGGCAAAGCAGGTGGAGTGCTTCATCCTTCGGATTAGATGGAAATTGGACAGTTCACCTATATAAGTCAGTCCACCGAAGCTCAGTCCCACCATACTGTTGACCATCTGATAGATGGCCTTCACATACATATCATGTGCCTGATCGTCCAGCTTATTCGATCGCAACCACGACTTAAGCATGCACTCGTACAGACCTCCGCCGCCCGCAGGTTCCAAGGACATTTTCAGCGGACCCCAGATGGCTGTCCGGGGGTGAATATAATCGGGATACATGTCCCTTGGCTTACTCAACATGTCCAGCTTGTCCCTCACGTGATGGATCAAAGGTCGGTACTTCCGGTGTCCGGTGATCTCACTGGTGTAGAAGAACTCCATGTTCAGGCTGCCGATCTCGCCCAGCAGCGATTCGGGGGTCCAGGAATGCGGGGCAGCTGTCCCCGTTGCAGGATTTATCCTACCCCACGGTATGTGCACTGTTGAATTGAAGGCTGGCAGAAGTTTCCTTAACGCATACTCCGACTGCATCATATAAAGATCATCTCCTGTGAGGGCGTACATGGACAGCAGGCCGCCGACGATGCGAACAGTGAGTGCATACACCGAAAGCTGGGCATCTATGTGGTCGAGAGTGAAGTTTTCGGCCACCCACTTTCGACCCCGCTCGTACTCCTTCTGCAGGCCCATCGTGTACAGGGTATCCAGGCTGTCTATTATGGTGAGGCCAATGTGGTGATTACCAAAAACACTCCCGTTGTGCGGAACGCCCAGCTCTGAGTTGAGCTCGTTGAAGCCCCAGGCATTTTCGGCATATCCTCGCCAGGCAAACTGCATCATCTCCCTGACCTTTTCCCGCTTGGCTCTGACCCTCCGATCTACATGGCCACCCAATCCGAACTTCTCTGGGAAATATTACAAGGAGTAGAGAATTGAGTTATATGCTATGGATTTATTATATACTGACTTGAGGGCACCTCTGACAAGGAGTACAGGCCAAAGATCCTTAAAATGAGTATTGTTTGAACTAGCTGTATCGCGTTCATCTTGGATAAATCGTCATACTCCAGATGATTTCTGATTTATGGGACTTTCTCGCTGCTCTGTAGTTTTTACGGATATTTTTTTTATTTAATATGCATACCGAATTTATTAATACGCCTAATATTTTAAGACTAGGGTTGAGTAGCGTAGATAGAATTTCTAAAGAGAGAAAATTTACGAAATTTGTATTTTAATCTTAATTGGTTTTGTTATTTAAAATTTATTTAGTTTATTAAAGTAGATATATTTATATTTTATGATAAAACGTTATCTAGACAAGCAGACAATCGCAGATAGGTAACTATTTAATTTACTAATGTAAGCGTATTTATATTTTATGATAAACAGTTATTTTGTAATTAGCAGACCATCACTAAAAAGGTTCTAAGCTCAGATACATACATATGTAGCGAAGGTATCGAGCTGTATAACCATTATAATTTAGCCTCTTTCGGTCCACTGTACACTGAAAACAAAGCGAGGCTCGAAGTGAAAAAATCTGATGGCCAGGCAGCCGTGGCACGATTTCGCGTTTGTTGTGCAGCTGCTGGGTGAAAATGTTGCACAGCATGCATAAATAATAAACGGCAAGCCAACGAACACACACACACACACGTTGGCATTATGCACATTTTGCCGTTTTGCTGGGGGGAAAGGGGGTGAATCCCCGAGCCAGGCAGCTTCTAAATTTATTTTATTAAGTCAAGCACACAGACAGCTAGCTGGGTGCCGTTTTCCCGCCCGTCCGGCGAACGGTATAAATAAAATAATTTACGGTAACTGCTGACGCTCATCAGGACACCAGAAGGACGAGGAGGACGAGGAAGAGGGCAGGATGTTGGCGGCGTGTTGACAAAACCCGGCACAGGATCATCATCATCAGCAGAGGCCGCTTACAGAGGCGAAAAAAATAGAATTACTGTGTAGCATACTTTTTCGCGTTGGGCTTTTGTGTGCAGCTGCTTCCCCGGATTTTCTTTTCCTTTTTTTCCATATTTTTTGCATGCGAAATTAATGCACATGTGGCTGTTGCTGTTGCTTGCTAAATATAGTTATAATTATGCGCGCATATTTTTAATTAAGTTTCGCCGCCTCGCTATTCGCTCATCGCTCCTTTTGGCTTCGGCTTAGCTAAATATTATGCATACGCCCTGTTAAATTGCATTAATACGAGCCGCTGTCAGTTTTCTTTTCGCGGTTTTACCAGTTTCTCCCCGTTCCGCTCGTCTTTCTGTTTGTCAAAAATTACATATGTTAAACACCCTCGCTTGCCTTAATTTTATGCAATGCAAATTTGCCCCTTTTGTTTTCGAGTCTGGCGGAAAATGCTTGAGAACTGGGTTGAGCACGGATGCAAACGATGTTTATGCTGTTTAAGTAGGAAACGAGATATTCCCACTTCAGCATAGTTGTGGCCAGACTAAATCCGGCTCTTAAATGAGCCTGCAGTAACTAGACGTTTATCAAATGAATTCCCATTGTGTCTAATTAACATTGCTGTGGGAGGTTTTGCTGTGCGATAGTTATTCCTACAATTTATATATGAAGATCGGGTTAGAACTGTTATTAACTAAGGTTTCTTAAATTATTAAGAAGATTTTAAGACAAATACAAACGTCTTTTGACAGAGTCCATCGAAATTCAAGAGCTAAAAAATATTATTGCCTACTTTTAGACAGATTTAAAAGTGATTATAAAATCTGAAAAAAATTAAAAAGATTATTAATTAGTTATCTAGAATTTTCCAAACTGGATTTAGGTTTAAATTACTAAAGAATTCGCAATTTTCCCTTCTCTTGCTTATTCCAATTAAATTCTAAGAAAATCCAAGTTCTTTTCATAAAACTTTATCTGGAATATTCATGGTACCCAACTATATTTGCTGCGGTAGCTGTGGTTCATGAATGTTGATAAATATTTACAATTTTAATAAAAGTTTAGTTGGCTACTTTCAGAATGTTTTTTCACTCTTTGTGCTATTTTGCCTAGTGTCGAGTAGCTCAAAACACTTTTCTGTTTTTAAGGCAAAAGTTTTGTTATGGAAATGCGGCAAGTTCTTGCTACTTTTTCATATTTTTCTTCGTTCCATGTCGCTCTATTTCTTTTTTTTTCCTGCTTTGGTGTGAAAGTTTTAAATATGATTTTATTATTGCTGGTGCAAGTTGTGAGGTTTTTATTTGGTCAGCTCGCCACTGATTTGGCAAAGTTGTTGCCATGGGATTTTTAAATAAAGCAAACTACTGTTTTTCCAGTCGAGTTTCTAGTTTCAAGACCAGGAAAAAGTGCCTCCACAGATGAAAAACGGGCAGAACGTTTAAGCATCACGGCATGTACTCGTCTGGATTTTCTTCTCTTTTTTGCCAAGATTTTCTACTTAAATGCATTTGGCGTTTTTCGTTTTTCGGTCTGAAGATGTCCAGCTGTCTGCCCCCCTCCCCCTTCTCCCATTTACCCGCCGTGTCTGGTTTCTGGAAAACTTTCACCGTTGACTTTATTCCGCGAGGGTCCTCCAGTTAAATTATTATAATGATTTACGCTGAAGTGGCAGTTGCTACGGAGAAACCGGAGGCAACGAGCTGGGGGAGCTGTCCATCTGCCTAAGAATGTTTAAAGTTGGGCTTGGAGCTTGTCATATTTAAATTCAATTGGGATTAATCAATTATAATTTTTAAATACTTTGTAAGTTAAATTAAATTGAAGTAAATTAATTATATTTATTATTCAAAGTGATTCGATCAATCGAACATTCTATGATTTTTCATATTTATTTAATTTTTATGTAATATAGAAAAATTTGTTTATATTCAGTTGGGACTATTAAAATAGAATGTTTAAATAAATTGTAAAAACACCCGCATATTTTCCATTACACTTATTGGTTAATAACCTTTATTAAATATAATTCAAACTTTCTAATATTTTTATATGAAACATTTAATTGAAAAGATACCTTCAATAAATAATACAAAATAATGAATAGCTGAAAATGCACTTATTTACAATCAATATTAAATAAAATAAATTCAAATTCAATCGAACAAATATTAAAAGGAAATAAGTAAAATGTAACACTTGAACAACATTTTGAAGCACCCTTCATATTTATTGATTCTTTGCAAACTTCTGTGCCTTGGGCACTTGAATTAGTACTTAACACTTTGCCAAGGGGTTTTCTAGGGGAATTAGTCCGTTTTGCACTTGTACCTCTGTCAAATCTGGCTACTTGGCGGTCAAATACATCTCCATCGTTCGCACTCACATTTGAACGTTTCAATTTTCGAGTGCCGAGATTGGCCCACTTGGAAGGAAAGCTGCCTGATGTTTCCTTCAAGACAGCCTTCAGCTTTGTGCTGGCCACATGCTACTCCTGGCCAGATGGCTCCGTGTGAAGGGCCATATAGCTGCATCCCCAAAGTGATTCTATGTTTTATGAAAGGTGACATGTGCCAACAACAGTCGAGCCCCCGCCCCCGGCCGCATTCCTGGTCGACCTCTTGCTCCTGGCCCATTGTGATGTCAGTTCCATTGTTGCCAACCCGTTCGTTCATGTGTTCGTGTGTAGCTCATGTCGGGTCTCGGCATGTGTGTGTGTGTTCCTGTGGTTTCTTCTGCAACATGTTGTGAGTTATTATAAACTCGAGTGGTTTTCAAATGTGGCAACAGTTAGCAAATGGAAATGGAAACTCATAGTTGGTCATTAAGTAATTCAATTAATTAAATTGCAACTAAATTGTTGATTGGTATTTTAAAGACCTAAAGCTTTGTCAAGCTTACAAAATGTAAATTATAGTCCTATTAAGTTAGCATAGGGAATTAGTTTGCCCATCCTCTGCCGCTCACGTACACTGTAGAACAGCGCTCTGCACACACACATCGATGAGCTGCGCCGTGCAAATTACTCAAACAAATATAAAACAAAATGTTATTTTAAATAAGGTTTTCTTAACTTCAAATAGTATTCGATTTTTCATGAAATATTAACTGCTTTTACGGCAGCTTATTACTACTTTCCAAAGATTTCTTGTTTGTCCTGTAAGCACAAATCCAATAACTTATAAATATAGCCCTGTGTAGATTCATAAACTTCCGTTTCCGAAAACTTAGTCGCAAGGGAAAATTGTCGTTATTTTACTTCAGTTTGAAGTCCGCTTCGGTTCAAATCTCAGCTCACTAATTTATGCCGCTCCGGCCATGGCAGCTCACTTAATTTCCAGCGCCATTTCTCTTGGCCAAGTCGAAGGGAGTAAGGAGTGGGGATCCTGGCGAGGAGCTGCAGATTCTGGAGCGGCAGAAAGGCGGCGACAAAGTGACAAACAACTAAGCGAAAATCGCGTGCGTGACGCGTGGCAGGAGCATAAAGTTTGTGACACGTTTCCCCAGTTGCATTTTGTTTTTTGTTTTTGTTTTTATTTTCGCACAGAGCAGCGGCGAGGAGTCCTTGCGGAGCCAAGGAGCAAAAAGGTTCGGGGTTCGCAGCAAATGGTGATGGTGATGGTGATGGTGACACTTTACAGCCGCGTTGCATACTTTCGGCGTTATGCAAGTCACGTTAATTCCGCCAGCCAACTGTGAAGGCAAAACAAAAACACTAGCACTAGCACTAACAAAAATAAAAATAAAACAAGAAAACTTTTGCCATTTTCAAAGGGTCTTAAAAGGTGGACGAGTCGAATCAAAATGTTCACCATACTTATATAGTATTTCCACTAGATGTTCCTCAGAAATTATGACCACCCTCTTTTTGGCCTTTTTGGCCTTGGCCCGGGAACTCATTAGGCGTGTTTATATAATATAAATTAGCTTAATTTGAAAACATTTTTTGATGCCAAAACTTTGCCTGTCTTTTCATCAGCAAAAGATGCTCCATGGGGGGAGGCGTTTCGGTGGGGTGAAAACTTCTGTCTCGGCTAATTTATATGCCCGTTGGACATTCTCGCGTTGGCCAAAAAGTTGCCGCCAACTTGCTCGTCTCCTGTTGCGGGTTAATAAGACGACGACCAACAAATTGCCAACATTACTCTTTTCCGGCAGAAGGGGGTTAAGTAGAAGTGTGGGGTAGGGGTAGAAGGGTTGCAAATAGACTTTTGAGTGTTGTACTTGGTTTCGCCTCGCCAGCAGGCTGTCTTGCCGCCTTTTGTCTTGTTGACTCTTTTGGGCCTGGGCCGATTTCAGTCTTTGCAAGTGTCAAAAGCGCAGGCAATTAATTTGGCCTAATTAGACTCTTGGCTGGCTGCCTGCCCGCTTCACTGGCTTCTCTTCAAACCTCCCTCCCCCCGCTGAAACTGCAGATTCTGTGGCTTTTCAGTCTGTTAGAGCCACAAAGGATTTTTGGCCTGTTGAGCGATTTATGGCTTAATGGAAAAGACTTATTTTAGGTAAGTTTTTGGAGGGGTAAGGATAAGGGGGAAAGACTTCAAAGGACTTAAAAGCTAAGAAGCTAAGCTTATGGATTTAAGCTAATTTCCAAATATTTTTCCAACCTTTGATTGTAATATTTTTATTTCCAGAAACTTAAAACAATTATGAAAGTATTTCTTTTCAAGTTGTCAGCTGCATTTAACTGCCCCAGAGCGCACCATCTAAAGATTGTATCCAATGCTCCTGAAACAGTTTCCAATGCCTCTGTGTGCCAGGCCATAATTTGCCTAACAACTTTTGCCAATAGTTGGCACACCCCCATGCCTCCCTCTACATTTTCCTGGACTTTTTCCGATTCTCCGCTTGGCTGTGGGCCAATTTCTTCGGCGCCATTCGACACTGGCCGCTTATATAATAATTTTTCAGCATAATTTATGGGCGGCAAAAGTTTTCTGTGGCTGCCCAGTCGAACAATTGCCACTATAATGTTGTGGGCTCTCTAGCATTTCTCATATTATTCGAGCCAAAAAATGTTTGTTGCTCCGTCGAGGCGTGAACTATGCGGTCCAGCCATCCGCATCCGCATCCTGCCCCTTGCCACATCCACAGGCCCCTCCGTGATGCCATAAATTCACGATGCTCCGCTTATCGAAAGGAGAACATGGAAAACAGGACCCGATCGCTCTGAATGGCATAGCAAGCGTCAAAATTGATTTTAAAATGCATTCTTCGTTCGGAATTTCACTAAATAAATCTCTAAATTGGAGTAATGGAATGGTTATTAAAGCAGATGGCAGAGCCAATTTAAATGTTGAGTACTGAAATATGTGAAATATTTCTAACCTTCGAGCTAAACCATTAATAATTTAATGCATAATTTCATGTTAAGTTATTATATTGATCAATAAATAATACCTGTTTATTATTATGGATAAAATGGGTCAATAATAATGAATGAACTTAAGATCATTAAGATTATTCTAGGGTGCATGTGTTCATACTTCTTTTATTGCCTCTTTTGGCGCATGGGAATTATGAGGATTATCTGTCGGCACGAAAAGCTTCTACAGGTGGTAAAAGTTGCTCAAGATCTTGCAAATCTGACCGATAGCCGAGTGTGAATGTTCCACCCTCTAATTGCGACTGATAAGAGGTGTTTATTGGTTTTGAAATCGGAGACAACGCGGCGTGGCTTATCATTCAAGTGCAGCAGCGGCGGAAAGAGGTGTTTGCTTTGCGAAATATTCAGCTACAGCTGCGATCTCTAAACAAGCAAAGATAAAAAAGTGATCGTTGCGGTGGACCTGTGACTCACTGAGATACAGATACAATGGGGAGCTGGAGATACTGGAAAAAGCTCAAGACATGTCATGTGAGCAGCCAAAACAGAAACTCCAGAACGTGAGAAAGAGAGCGGTTCTATTATAAGATAAATATTCAATTACACAGCAAGAAATTAGTTATTTTTTAAGATATACTGGATACAAATATAGTAAAATGATTTTACTTAAAAATTGATTTCAAAATTCTTTGATTTTCTGAGACAGCATTTATATTCCAAAGGAAAAAATGATGATCACTTGGGATTTGGTTTAAATTAAAGACTTATGTAAATATATTATTAAAAATAAAAATAAAATATTTTAATTCAAGAAAGTGCTTATTATGGCACTTCATATTTTGTTATAATAAAAGGAAAACCAATTTTTTTGTTCTGAATATCAAGCTGATCTTGAACAGTTTTTCTGAGTGTGGGAGCGGGAAAGCTCGGCAACAGGTGAGCTTAACGCGGCCTGAGCGCGCCTTTGAGCCGAGCTTTCCGCTCTGAGCCAAATGTTTTTTCCCCTGCCTTTTGTGTGTGTGTGTGGGTTTTTTGTGGCTGTTTTTTGTTGCTGGGCGCGGCAGAGGCGGCAGTTCGACGTGAACTCGCGAGCGGCCAACACGTAAGCGGCGCGTTGTGCAGCTGTGGAAAAAAGAAAAAAAATAAAGAAAACAACAACAACAACCAACTCGATAATAGGCAGCGGCGCAACTGAAGTGTGAATTCATATTGAGGTTATGTAACAATTTATAGTAAAATCGCGAAAACAAAACGCAGCTGCATATTAAAGTCAGGTCACACGCTCACCTGGAATAATTCCCGATAATTCCAAGCACGCGCTAACGGTTCAGTTTTCATTACGCATTCGCAATGGAGGACGCGAAAATTCCGGCGCAGGCGCAGCCGCAAAGTCATCCTTTGGAGGACGTTTCCCTCAATGGAAACGACGACGACAAGCAGACGCCCAAAAATTGGGTTAAATTCGACGACGAGGCGGACGGCGGTGAAAAAAACAATAACAGTAACGACGGCGATGCCACACAGCAACCACAACAACAACAACAAACAAACAAGTTAGCCCTGCCGCCGCCACCGTCGGTGGTTAGTAGCAACAACAACAGGCGGGCGCGCTCGCGCAGTCCGTCCGCAGCAGCAGCAACAACAACCACACCTGTCCAGGTAACTCACTCACTCTCTCTCACTGTCTCACTCTCTGACTCCCCCTCGCCCCCTCTCGCTCTCGCCTGGTGGTGACCCAACGCAACGCAACGAAAACGCATTCCAATGCAAGTCAGGCCCTTGTTGGCCCTCTCTTTCGCACACCCGTTTGGCGGTACAGGAGACTCTCGAATTAGTGGAATATTCTATTAACGAATAAGTAAAAGAAATACGAATTTGTATTCAAAACCGAGTGGTTATTACTAGAACTATATTTAAAAACTTTTAGTAATCCATCTTAAAAGAAGAATATAATTTTTTAAACAAGATAAAAACTCTTTTTGGTTTTGAAAAATAATTTTATTTTTAGAAAATAACCAGGCAGCTCCGAATTCAATAAAACTAGTTAGGAAGAAGCCAGATACAAATGGGGATTATAACATTACTCAAATAGAATAAACAAATATTGGTATCTGTACAATTGTCAGAGAAACGATTTATTTAACAATCACAATTGTATTTAATCAATGACCATGAAATTGGCTGTAATTTAGTCTTCTCTAATAGAATTAATAATTCAGACATTATGTGAAATTCGGATTCTACATTTCATGTATAAGAATGTGCTTTTAAATGATTATATATAACATTTTTTATTTTATTTAAAATCACTACACTTACGGGATGATTTTTTCTTTGGTTTCTGGTTTAGAGATCTTTTGTTAATTGCAAATTTCCCTTTTTCTGATTTTTGTTAAAATCTTTTTCATCCCAGTCTTCACTGTACTGTTTTCTGATTCCGCTTAATGGAGTTGTTATGTGAAGTGGTTTTGGTTCTTAACTTTCCTTTGCTTGATTTTTGGAACGTTGCACGCATGACAAATGAAGTTGGGGCCCAGCTGAGAGTTGAAGCTGAAACGGGTCCCATCCGGTGATAAACTCTGACTCAACCTACCTTTACTTGCGATGTTTTTCGATTGTTTGCTTGCCAACATGTCACAGAAGTTCTCTTCAAAGATGTAAAAACATATGATGGAAGACTTTTCTCTAGGCGTAGCATATACTTAATGTGCGAATTTTACATATGATTGATCTTGTGTTAAAGTTCCTCCTGGGAATAATTTTTATTATTATACATGATCACATAAGAATAGCACAGTACGAAAACGTAAACAAAATGTTTACTCCGATGGCAACATGCGACTGTTGAAATATTTCACCTGATAATTTGTTTTTTTTGCCGTAAATATTTGTCATTTATCTTTGTATATTTCATTTCGCTCACTTCGGTGGTTGTCAACAGGCTGTAGCCTTCACTTTCTTTATACAACCCTGACACTCTCATTTTAAAAATATTTATTAGCGACAGAATTTCAGTGCTTTGTGTTTGGCACTTTAAAGCCTGATATTACCAAAGAATACCTTGGAAAATGTTTAGAAATTTATACGTTTGTATATGTAGCTTACCTTTTCTACTCTCGTATTTTCCTTGGGTTCAAAATAAACATTAGTCACAGCCTTAGTTTAAATTCAGAGGAGAATTTAACTTATATTAGACATGTGACTGCTACAGTTTCAGCATTATTTTCCTAACTAATCTTTTGTTTAGAAGTTTATCTAAGATTATCAGATTTTAGTTTGCATAATTATGGTTATTAAATTACCAAAAATTATCTTTGTTTGTTTGGCTTATCGGTAAAGATAGCAAAACTACAGCATCACACAAAAAACGAAAGAAATATACCTAACAATTTATTCTATATGAAGATCATTATTAAGAGCCAAACGAAAACTAACAAATCGCATTCGGCTTTTCAATGGCAGTCACCTTTTGAAGGCAGTGGATTGCCTTCACAAATCCATGTTTGTCAACTGAGAACGTGCCCTGTCCCAAATTGTTTTCAGTTAGCTTTGCAATTGTGCGCGAACTTATAGATATAAGTTTTAGGCGAGCTTTAAACGCCTGACAATAAATCAATAAAATTGATTTTCCCTGACCATTTGCATAATTTTCTTTGCGGCTGGCCAGCGGTTGACCCTTGGGCCATTGCCGTCTTAAGGGCAAGACCGTTGCATTATTAACCCACAATTCTCGGCCATTTCGCAGCGACCGGCCGTTTCCTCGACCACAGCTGCCACACCGGGGGAGGTGCAGAATCAGGCCCCCTTGCCGGATGTGGCACCCGCTGTTTTGACAACCGAGAGCACGCACGTTAATCTCAGTGCATCCGGCAGTGGCATTGTCAGCGGAGCAACTGCAAGTGCGAGTGGCCCAGTCCGACACACTCCCGCGCAGCTAATACACCAAAAAGCCACCGCTGCCCCCTCTCCATCGCCTCCATCGGCTGCAGCGGCATCTTCCAGCCATCATCATAATGGAGGTGGCGCCAACGGCACTGGGATTAGCCAGCCGACGGATCAGGGCTCCGGGATGCGCACAATCGAGCTGTCAACGGGTCGCATCCGCGAGGGATTCGGTGAGTGATTGTGGGGACTCTTAAGGATCTCCTTTTTAATAATAATATAATAATTATACATATAAAAATAATTTTAGTGTCCACAAAATATAGTATTAAATTAATAAATTTTTAATGATAAATATCCTCTTATTACAAATGAACATTTTGCCTAATCTAAACAACATTTAAGATATCAAGAATTTTAATTGTCCCAGATATATTTTTATATGGAATGTGAATAAACCTTGACTAAAATTTTATGGAGGAAGATTAATAAATCTTATAAGAGAAAATATCAGACCCTGTGTTTTCAATAGTGCATTCAAACTGATTTAGTATGACTTTAACATTTCACATATAATTGCTTTCTGGCTAATAAAACTTATATGTTTAAAGTTTATTTATTATTGCTCTTCTATGTTCGCAAATTGATTAAAGCAGGGAATAATAAACTAAATATATACTTCAATTTTATATCCGACAGCAAATGGCGATGTGATTGTCACACTCCTGCCGGCCAACACCAAATGGCCGTGGATAACGCCTGCCATATTCCGGCCGGAGCTGGTGCCGGAGGAGCTGATGGCTCAGGGTCTGACGGTGAGCATATAACACCAATATTAATGAGAAGATATCCTGACAAGTTAACAATATCCCCCAGCTCACCGTGGAGGACTATGTGAACGCGATGGAGACGCTGGTGAACGACTACCGCTTCACCGTGTACAACATCTGCTACAAGCGCATCCTGGTCTGCTGGATTCTGTTCGCCTTTGCCGTCCTGTTGGCCCTGCTCTTCTCGGGCCTGCAGGGCGTGGCCCTGTTCGCCCTGGGCGTTGGCTGGCTCTTCCTGAACGCCGCGGCCATCTTCCTGTGCATGTGGGTGAAGCTGCGCCTGTCGCGCGGCCTGGAGAAGTGCCTGGCCCGCGTCAATCGGCAGCTGATGCGCCACAAGATCCTGCTGGTGCTCGATGACCGCGGTCGCATCTCGTGCCACAAGGTCAACCTGTGCTTCATGTACTTCGATGCCACGCAGTGTGTGGGCTTCCTGAACGAGTTCCTGGAGCACACGGAGCAGACTGGCGGCGATGCCATCAAGGCGGGCTGGGAGGCGAAGCTGGACATTGACCTCAACGATATTGTCATACAGGGCAGCCAGCCGGTGCGAATGCTCCGCAAGCAGGTGAGCCTACAGCTTTTATACCTTTCGGAGGGGATCGTTCTTAAGTAGGGGTAGTTGATCAAGTTCATCTCCATCGCCCGGGATCGCACTCTTTCTCTCACTCACACCCCTCATGATCCAATGTCTAACTACTCCCTTTAGGCCGTGGCCCAGGAGCTGTTTCTGAGCTACCTGCAGCGCTGGGGCAAGGACTTCCTGCGCCGCCGTCTGGATTGGACCGTCCAGGAGGCCGGCGTCCACGAGACGCCCCGCCATCTGCAGTCGTCCATCTGCCCGTGCCAATACGAGGAGGAGTTGTTGCGCAACAAGATCAAGATCAGCCTGCAGCATCGCCACTGCTGCGGCATCAACTGCATGGGCTGCTGGCTCTAAACGTGTGACATGTAATCCCAAAATATTCCGTTTCCTAGATTGCCGAGAATCTATTAAATTTTTAGCCAAAACCCAGAAAAAAGTTGATTTTATTGTTGACGACTATTTTACATTATCTTTTCATCAGACACATTTGGATTTTCGAAAATATAATTAAAACAAATATAATTGAATTTTAGCGAACGTGCCTAAGTAGTTATAAATTTGATAATTAGACCCAACGTAAAAAAAATTATTTTATTTTTTAAAATAAAGTTTATTTGTACTCTGCGAGATTTGACAAGGAAAGACAATTTAGATTATTATAAAAACTGTATACAACTGCTAGTTATTGGTACTTTGCTTATGTTACAAACGTATTTATTAAATATAGAATCATTTACAGTAAATCCGTTTTTTAGTTGTTGTCTATACTAAGCTTAATAATGTTTATAATTTTAGTTGCTTTATCTTTTTGATGTAGGATACTTATAAGTATTTATATAATTTAATTAAATTAATTTAATTTAAAAGACTAAAATTATTTGTAGTCTGCTAAAATGTATACATGTTTTAAGTACCCATTCTTTGTATCTTATACATATTATGAATTCCAGTTGCTGCCTGAAAGTATGCAGTAGCCATTCAGTGTATAATAGTATCGATGTACTAATCTCATTCCTCATCCGACTACCATTGCCACCACGTTCCTAACCCGACTCACCAGCACCAACCATTTGCACCCCTATCTGTTTGCCCCGTGTCTCACCCAACCGATCTCCCCCGAATCTCCGCAGGAGCGCGGCATGCAGCTGTTCCTGCGCTACGGATCCCGCTGGGGCATGGAGGCGCTCAGGGGCCTGGTGGACGTGACCCCCCTGGAGCCGGGACGCCACTGCGGACAGTTCCAGTGCCCATGCCAGTACATCAAAGAGCATTTGCAGTGCAAACCGCGAGGCAAGTTCAAGTGTTGCAATTTAGTCCACTGGGTGATGGCATCTGAGCGCTACGATAGCGAAAACTAAACAACTAAGGCTTGTTGTGAATGTCTGTGTGCTGTAACTAAATGAATTTACCAAGAGGCTTTATGTTTGAAACCCATGAATTTACCTACTTTAGCTTGTTTGGGCAGAAATACCAATATGCTAGCGGAATTATAATCCCCCATGTTATCTACATGTTTTCTACATGCTTTCTACATGTTTTCTTTTCCTTTTAAGCCAACGATCAACTCTCTTTCGTTTCAGATGTTAGCCCCTAGGGCTAAGGCGAAGTGGGGGTCCTTGGTATCTCTCTCGTTCTTTACCTATCTCTTACTCTTCTCTTCTTACCTCCTAATATATATGTGTGCTAAATTAACCCAAGAAAATATTTATACATTTTTGATCAACCACGTTTCTTTCATGCCTCCCAAATTGTACACAAAACAGTTGCCATAAACAGCATTGGCCAAGTAGTTTGGACCCGATTCCCCTTGTTTGGTGGCTAGAGAATTAGCTGGTTGTTGGCCACAGTAGTACACATAACCAAACCCCTACACGATTTCAATTGGTGAATCACCGAAATACTAAGCCGTTTCGATATTATTATTTCAAGACGATTATACTGCATATTATATTTATTAAATGCAAGAGAATGAATTTCTAACATAAGTCTTGTACAAAATTTGTCTATATAAAGAACTTAGATCTAGCTGGTGTCACAAAAATAAATGACAAAAATATACTTATGCCTATGTGTGTGATTAATTGTCGGTCCTTTATTAACTGTCATCCGTTGCTTAATTATTCTTTATGTTAACTTTCGTTGAACGCCTTTTACAGGTTATCCGTGTGGTTGCATTGTCTATGGTTCGGATCCCAGTTTTCAGTATCGTTACTAGATATGTTGTGCCTCATTCTATCATTAACCCAACTATCGGAACTCAGTGTGTGTTCAAAATGTGCAATTTATAAATTGAATTTCGTGTAAGGTGTACTAAATAAATAAAGAGTTCTTCCGCATTTTCAGTTTTTCTTCAAAACCTAATAATTGCTGAAACGGCCCAAATGTTTGTTTAGGAACTGGAAAATTAGTTGCACATTAAATTGGAAGCCTTCTGGCTGAAAAAATACAAACAAAATCTTCTGTTTCCTTAATTGGTATAAATCGCTACCTCTGATTTCACATTTAAATTTGTTAAATAGTACGACCTTACCATCATGCCGTTCACTGTTCACATGTGAAGCCCCTATTTCTCATTTTCTCTGCCCATATTTTGGGGTTTTTGTGGGCCATGTGCCAGTTTAACTATTATTGCATTATTTTTATTGCATAATTCAACTTAATGTTTTGCCGCATTTCAGCCACATTCGCGTTCCACAAAATGTGGCAAAAGTTTGCCGTTGCCAGAAAATCGCCCATTTGGTGGTGTTGCATGTGTAATGAGTCATTAACACATTGCCGCATTCGGGACATTCCATTTTAATGCACGTCGGCCACTTAAATGCCTTAATTTTAATGACATCTCTGCATTCAAATTAGGTGCGAGGCGATTGTATCTTTGCTAGCTGCAGATTCTCAGATTCCCTTGAGTGCGGGGATATTTTTAAAACCCAGGAGGGTAAGTATATTTTTGGGGGCGATTTCATACTCAGCTCTTTCACGAAACAAAACAAAATTTTAAAACAAAACCCGATTTCACGCTCCAATAAAACAAATTTAAACTCTTTCGGCAGAGGCGGCGTGTGGCCAGAATGCGCCATTAAACTCCCCCCAAAAGCCCAGACCCCGGACCCTAAAACCAAAACAAAAACCCAAACCCAAACCAAAACCCATTTGCCGTGAAACTCTCGAGCAACTCGTTAGGCCAACTGCACTCCAATACAATCGACAGCGAGTCAAAAGAGGTGCAGCCCGTGGCCAAAGGCATTCTGGCACCAGGGGCGCGTAAACTAATCGCAAACAAACAAACAAACACTCGAACCCACCGCACACAATCATTACGCTCATTCCGAGTCCAAAAAATCAGATCCCAGATCCGGGGCTCATCAAAGTTTCGCCAGCTCGCTAGCTGCTGCTGCTGCATTTTTCGGAAATTCAATTCATTTGTGTAATTTTCATTTGAATTACAGCCATCAAAAGTACCATGGTTGGGCGGAAAGGGGGCGGCCATTCCGGTGGGCGTGGCAAGCGCTGATGGCCCGCACTTTCAGCGGTTTCTTTCAGCACGGAAGAATGCGAAACTGGTTTCTCTAACGGAAGCCAATTTAAAATAAGTTTGCGTTGATTTGTTTTAATCTCACTGCTAAAGTATGTTTTTTTTTTGCTAAAAAATTAATAAAACTGATTTTAAAAACTTGTTATTTTAAATAAATTTTTGTATTTTATGGAAAGTCCCTTAAAGAATGGAATGGCTAAAAGGTAAAACTCCTCTTATATTTTAGTGGATATTTTATCAAATTTCTTATAAAACTCGCTGCCTATTAATAACAAAATCCTTCAAATTAAAACATGAAAAATAATCGTGATCTTCTTCTAAATATTTAATAACTTTTTACTGCCTATGTTAAAAATTAGATAATTTTTAAACGTTTTGGTATTCATTTATAATCACTTTAATATTTTCTATTACATTTTTATTATTTAGCTTTTCTTTGTAATCCACGTAACTTAAAGTGAAAATATTGCGTTAGAGTATTCAAACAATCAGGAAGTCATTTTTGGGTATACCCAAATCGTTGTTATTTTTTGTTTTTTTTTCCTGTTGTGCTCGAGTATTTATACCCGTTACTCGTAGAGTAAAAGGGTATATTGTATTCGTGCAAAAGTATGTAACAGCTAGAAGGAAGCGTTTCCGACCCCATAAAGTATATATATTCTTGATCAGGATCACTAGCCGAGTCGATCTGGCCATGTCCGTCTGTCCGTCTGTCTGTCTGTCCGTCTGTCCGTCTGTCCGTCTGTCTGTCTGTATGAACGCTGAGATTTCGGAAACTATAAAAGCTAGAAGATTGGCGTTTTGCATGCAGATTCTAGGAGTTCCTACGCAGCGCAAGTTTGTTTCAAAAAGGTGCCACGCCCCCTCTAACGCCCACAATCGCTTATATACGATTTTAAAAATTTCAATATTTCGGAAAAGTAAAAATGCAGTTTTATTGTGTTTATCAATACCTATCGAAATGTAGAAGAAATTTTTCAAATCGGACCATTCGTTAAAAAGTTATGCGTGTTCAAAGTTTCTATCTCCATCTCCCTCGCACACCCTTTACCTGAGTAACGGGTATCTGATTGTCGGGGCACCCGACTATAGCGTTCTCTCTTGTTTTTCCTCCTGTCGACGCTGCCGTCGTCGTTTTTGCATTTATTTTGCGGCTAAAACTTTAATTGAGTTTTAAACCATTTTGCTGGTCTGCCCCGATCTCCGCCTCCGCTTTCACTGCATCCGGATTGTTTATGTGGATTTTTTGTTGCCCAGACTGGGCGGCACGAAAAGGGGGAGGGCCATGGCCCAGCCTTTGAGTGATGAGTTTGGGCTGCAAATGTTTTTCTTTCTGCTTTTTTGTTTGTCGTATTGCTTGCTTTTTCTTTCAGGATGCCGGGGAGGATGCTTTGCTTTGCCAACACTTTAATTTTTTTCGATTTTTATTTGTTAGTTTCAGTTTTATGCCCACTTTGCATTTCAAGCGCAGGATGTTTTGAATTATTCACCTGCCTAGGGGCATAAAATCCTGTTTAGTTAATCGTGAAATCTGTGTTAAAAACATAATGCCGAAAAAGAGTTCAATACAGGGGTTGGTTGTATAAAATTTATCTGGAGTGTAGGCTAACAAATTTTCATACAATTAAAAGTTAAAACTAATGAAATACGAATTGGTATCAAACTTTCAAATCAACCGACAAGGTATCAGCCAACAATTACTGTTTAAATGGTTCAAAAAAGGTGTAAAAAAAATAATAATACAATTTTTAAAAGCCCCTATTTATCATCTTTTTATGGCCTGTGCCATGATCTCGATTTTTTCCATTTGTTTTCAAATGATACCGGACTATCCGGCATGCAAGCCATTAACAAAGTTTGTGCGGCCGAAGGATGCGCACACCTGGCTGGCACTCAGCGTCGTGTGTTTGCATTTACACCTCTAATAAATATGGCTTTAAATCCTTTTTGACAACAGGCACCGGCGAGATAGCGACTAGGGGAGGCCGGGCCATCTATCATCATAAAAATAAACCGGACAGAGACCAACAGGAACGTGCTGTCTGCCCCTTTCGCCGCGGTGGTGGCTATAAAACATTTAACATGAAATCGGAGGAGGATCGAGGATGGCAGCTCCCTGGGCCACAATCAACATCATTAACGCGTGCTCTAAAAGCCATTTATTTAGTGGCCAATGCGGACGGGCTGAGCTGAGATGTTAAAAATGCTCAAAGGCCCAGCGAGTGTGGGAAACTATAAATTCAACGCTTTTAGCATAATTGCCGGCGCATGTGCGTGTCGCACTGGCTCAGAGACGCTCGAGCGTTATGATAAGTGGCCGTTGGCGCTAGGATGTAAGCGTCAACACTGGCCAACTGGCGAACGCTAAGTTATGCGCTCCATCCGGCCATTACTCGCCCGAATCCCCTTGTTGGCTTACCACTCATAGTGCTCTGGCCACTGGTAATTGCCATCGTCCTCCTTCGCCGGACCTTTGTCAAAATATTATACAGCTTAATAAACTCGGGCTGGCCGGCTGTTTAACCCTTCAGCGACATAAAAACACTCGAGTGGGGAAAGGCACTAGCCCGGTATATTTATCGTTTGTCTAATCGAAGCAAATCAGGTCAAAACGGGCGGGCAGGGCTCAATGGGGCGTATGCGTGATTTATGCGTTTCAGGTCCCACTTAATTGCCGCAAATATGCGTGCAGGCCCAATGATAATAAACATAGCTCAAGGAAGATGGATGTGAAGTGGGGAAGTGACTGAAAGTGGGATTATATTTCTTCGTAAATATTTTTTATTCGAGCTGCGCCTTGCAGATTTATTACCAGAGCACTTTTAAAGTTTGAGTGCAGCATAATGCAGTTAAACACAGCTTTAACTTTACCAATCCTTGATTGAGGCAGGCCAGATTGAGCGGATTATCCTTGTATGCCCCATGTGTTCAGTTCACATGTCTAGGCCAACAAGTGAGCATCCAGTAAGACAAACAAACACATGGCCATTCACAATCACGTGCAGGGAAAATTGTCGTCGCCATTTGTTGCTCCTTGGCCATTTTTGCTCTTGTGTTGACGCAGATTTAATTACAATGTTGGTGCTGCATTCACGTTTATGCCACTGTAACTTGGACTCCGCCTTCCTCCTTGTTATGGCAGTGTGTGTAAACAGGGAAATACCCCCTGGCAGGGAATAGTAGCTGCCGCCTTTGTTTAACAACAAACACCCGGAGCGCCGAGCAGCCACACGTACATATGATTCCACCATATCCCGTCGCTTTTGCTCCGCCTCGGCTGACGCTACTTTTATGCACTTTACAAATTGAATTTTCCACTTGCATTCGTTTCGGGATTGTTCCATTCGCACAGAAGCCCCGTGGAAGACAAGAGGGACCGAGTTACTCTGACAACTTAGTTACCAACACCTTTTTACCTTCCTTTTGTTGCACGTGAACCAGGGTTTTCTATTCAGATCATATACACATGATTCCCACTATTTCGTTATACTTTCTATAAACTAAAGAAAAAGTTCAGAATGTAATTTACACTTTTTTTTTAATATTATTTCTGAAAAAAAAGTTTAAAAATGCTCCAAATTAAATTCTGAATTTTATTTCAGCAAATAATATTTTCCCCCTTTCCAGTACAAGGATTTTATTTCAACTAAATTGCAGAGAACAAGATGATGACAATATATCGTTCATTCGGCAAGGTTTCTGTACATTCTGTCATTGCTAATTGCTTGGAAATTTCGCTCACTTCCACACCGATGGCAGCATTTCAATGGCAGCCGCAACAATTTCAGCAGAGGCAAAAGATGCTGCAACAATTGCCATAAAGAAGCTGCAAAAAAGAGCAAAATAAAAGAAAGAAAAAGAGGAAAATCGGTTTGGCCTGCTTTTAAATAAAGTCTGAGCATGTGTAGGCATTTACTCTCGTTTTCTTTCATTGTGGACTTGCTTCTGTTTTTATCCATTACGTTTGTTTTTTTGTTTCACTTAATTTGTGGAATGTGGGGGCAATTAGATGCTCTTCCAGGAGAGAAATAATTGCCTCCCCCTCCTGTTTTTAAATGGTATATAAATTAATATACTTGCATACCTGTAGAATATTCATGTTTATATTTTCAACAATACCATTTATATGTATATAGCCTTTATTTAAAAGTCCTTGCTCTACCTTTTCTCCTTGAATCCAGGCCTGTATTTGCCAGCTGCGTTTTATTTCATTCTTCTGCTTGGTTACTTGCGGAAAATTGCATAGTTGTCTGCCACCCAGGATGGTTTCAATGCCGCAGAATAATCCTGGGCTGGAGGTTGTTTCGTCCTTGAAAGGGAACTATAGTAAAGTATAGGGATGGGCTTGTTTTTTTAGTTTTATTTTTGCTGTAAACTTTTGCGTACATTTAAATACACATACAATGTCACTTGGATATGCCACTTATTCACATATATAGAGCTCAATACATATATTTATATGTTATAGCTAGCTTAGGTGTTAGGTATAATATTCCGACTTTATATTTAGATTTTCTGAGCTTCTTAAGTAGGCTTAAATAAATAGGTCTCATATTTTAACTCCGAAATTTGGTTGTGTTTCTTGCGGTTTTTGTTTTGGTTGTCCTACATCTATAGATATATATTTTATTCATTTAACGCGTTAACATTCATTTCAACTTTAGTAGATTAATGTGGTAGATTTATTTACAAATGAAAACTAAAGCACATTTAATCTTTCATATATTTAAGTAGGGCTGCTTAGGTCCTAAGAGCCTAAGATAGATAAATATATATCGATTCACATATAGTTTTCTTTCATATTTACAGCGAAGTTTAATTATATTGATTTAATACTCGTTAATGCTTATAATAATTAAATATTTACATTTAGGGGAGTATACAAATGCTCTAATTAAGTTCTCAACAACCAGGTAAATAATAGTGGAAAGGAGTTTAAATCAATTTGGTATTCATGGAACATATTAATCATTACATGTTTTGTTTGCTCATAAATAACTTAAAATTAAACAAATTAAATGCAATACAAGACTAATTAATTGAATAAGCCTGTATTGTTAACAGCATCATTTTTGTGACAAAAAATGACCCAAACATGTTCCATTGTGTTTTTAGTTTCATCTTTCTATCCAATAAATTACTTAATTCAACACTTTTTTGCTTTGCCATTTTGCTTTTTATCCTTTGTGTTTTGTTTTATAATTCTGCTAAATTTACTATGTAAATTCGCTATGTATGAGTATGAGTAAATACTTTCATCTAAATGCAAATTTGATTAACCGTTTTTTACACTTTTCTTGCCATTCCTGTTTTGCATTTTTTGTGGTCTATAATTAATTTATTTCCATTTAATTGGATCTATTATGGTTTTAACATAATGCACCATTATTTATTCTGCTGTGACTATGAACGGAAACATGAAATATTTTGAATGATTAAAAAAAAAAAATCATCCATTATCCTTTTGATTCTCAATCAAAACGTTGATACTGTATTCATTGAAGAATTATCGGAAAGGACATAAAAAATCATATATGTATATATTCCAGATATTTTTTTGTAATAAAAAATGATTTGTATTTAACGACATTAATTTTGATACTAATGGGTAGGTACCTTAAATTTTGTTTGACTTCCGTTAGATACCAAAGCCACAGCAATTGCAGAATGTCGGATGTAGCTATCGTTATTTGCTGCACATCATCTTCAGCTGTCACTTCTGGCCAGCTCCTAAGTTCTTAACATGATTTTCATTTTACGCTCTAGTATAAACATATCTATATCTGACTTTCCCTTCCTCCTTGTTCTGGTCCTCCTCTGGCCAAGCTTTTCCATTACATTCTTCAAGCCGCTTGTGCCCTAAATGAGATTCTTTGCGCCTTTTGCAATTATTTGATTTCATCTTGAAAACTTCCGAGGGCAGAACATTCCGAGGGTGCTTGGCCTGGCTGGTTGGGAGGTGGTATTTTTGGCGACAACCATATTACCACCACGGGTGGTCGGGTCCCAAAATGTGCACATTAAATGTTGCCTATGCGTCGCGCTAATAGAAAATGTTCCGATGTGGCGGCCGATAAAATGCAGCAGCATTGGCAGCAGCAGCCGCCGAACAAAACATCCAACAGCCAATATTACTATGCAAATGAGCATTGGCCACTGCCATTGACGTTGCCACTTCCACTTCCACAGCGATTGCCATGGGCGTTCGCATTTCGAGTGCCGCGTTGACGCGCCACACGGCGTATGAGCAATGTGAAATATGCGCAATTGCCCCGCCCACTTCGGTAGGCTGTTGGTAATATTGTTGCTGCTCCTCCCCTCAATCCAGCTTCCAACGGCGGCATCGCTGTTGACAACGGTCTCCGGTGAATTCGGCCAGCCTTCCATATTACTCATACGCCACCGACTTGGCCAGACCGGCGATAACGTCGACAGCCAGAGAAAGCCCTGCGCCGCCGCCGATGGCAAGGAACTCGATAAACGTTTGAAAATCCCAAATGATTGCGTTTTAATGCCGAGCATTATTTTAGCAAGTAGATTATGCTGCGCCAGTGAGCCTGCAGAATTGTGAAATGCTCCGGGCGGATTACGCACGGGCGTTTGATTGTTATCGCCATTGTTCCCAGCATGGTTGCCTGAGGGAGACAGAAAGAGAGGGGGAGAGAGAGAGAGAACGAGTGGGAAAGCATGTAGTAATCAGTTTTTTGGTTAGTCGGGTTTATGTTTTCATTTATTTTGTGCGTTCGCCGAATGCCAAATTGGCACTGGATACATTATCATCACTGGGTCTGGGTTCTGGGCTTTAGGCTCTGGTCAGGATATGAGGGGATTGTGCCATCGAGTGGGATATGGATTTTGGGTGGCATTAAAGTAAATTGCTCTTCCCTGCCGGAAAGTGTGCTGTGCACTTAATAGTTCATTGTGTGCGTGTGAGGGTTACTTTGCCGGTTAGCTCATTGATTTTATGTCCCTGGATTAAAGCGTCAATGGCATGGATGCTTTGGGGTTTATTCTAGATGATCCGATGCATTTTAGAGTAATTAATTTGGTAATTTGTGTTCTCATTTCTTGTAACGGAATATTATTTTATTCTATGTGTGGAATTTTACTGATAAAAATCTGTGACTATTCGACTGTTAAATATAAAACTGTAGAAGTCCCTATAAAGACACATTCTTCACTTTAATATTAATGTACACCACTTGAGCCACCGACTTCATTCCGCTAGTTGACCCCCTTTTACAGCTTTTTATAAACACATATTTACCAGCACATTCCGCCGTTTTATAACGTCGTTGTACTTCTTTATAACGTCAAGGCATTCGGACAGCGATTACTTGGCCATACTTCACCGTTCCTTGTCCGCCCTTTCCCACCATTTTCCCATTTTCCCACATTTCAACCCACAACCCACTGTCTCTTTCTGATTGAGTGTCTTTGTGGCGTTTTCTGCTGCTGCTGTTGGTTTTTATGCACGTCATTGAACGCACTTTGTTGACCGCACGTCAATATCGGATATATACGTAAAATTACAGAGACAGTGGTTGAGAACAGGGAAATATGTCAATCGAAATCGGAGCTGGTAGCGAAGTAATAATGAGGTCCACTTAAAAATCGTTCGCTAATTGCAAGAATCCATCAATATTCTTCTAATTTTCGGCCCTTTGGGTATATTTTTCGGCGCACAACCCACTGTCATGGGTTCTTTGATTGAGCAGCAGAGCCTGCGGGGCTATTAAATATATTTTATCTGCTTTTAATCTTTGGCGTTTGACTTTTCGTCGGCTGACCCCATAAATAACCACAAAGTGGGCTTTAAGAGCGCATTCCCTTGACTCTGAATGGCTTGTTGGTGGAATGGATGTTTCCACAACAGTCAGAGTCATAAATATAAAGTGATAGATGCGCGTACATTGGGAACGAGCTGGCAGACCAAAGGCAAAATTGAATTGTCTACGAAAGCGACGGGACAATGGGAGCAATTCGATTTTTAAAGCTGGCATTTTTATACGAAAAGCCAAGTGAAATCATTAGGTTAAGTATGCGAATCATTGGGGAATCCTTCCGATCCAAAAGCCTACTTCAAAAGTGTTGCGAACGGAAATCCCCCAAGTTCCGACCCACATGCGTACGGATTCCAGCATCACTTTGATTGTTTACCTTGCTTAAAGGCAAAGCTAAAAGGCGCCACCTTTCCCCTCGGCACTTGATTGATGTCAGCGGCATATAGATTGAGGCGGATGAGGCAGACAGTCAATGCCCGCATTTACGCTTGATTGAGAGCACACTGAAAAGGTGTCAGCCCGACAGCCAGACAATTTTGATGGCATATTTCATTTGATGTGAGGCAATAAATATTTCCGTTTTGGGCCGGTCTTTGTATGATTTTTTGGGCCTGGCCTGGCCGTACCTTTTTCGATATTTTATTTATAAGCCGCGACGATTCGCGGAAAATAAACGTCGCATCTGCCAATCGGCAATCAATCAAAAAAAGCATTTCCCAGCGGCATTTTGCGGTACACTTTGCCAGCCGTTTGTTTTGAATGCAGTTGGATAGTTCATTGAATGCCAGCATTAGTTGTTTATTTCTCGTTGCAGCAGTTAGTTTCAGTTTAGTTTAGAAGTTTGTTATTTTGGATTTTAGAAAATATTCCACTAGCATTTTTTAATCCTTGGTCCCAACAATATCTCAATATAATAAGTTGTGAATTGAAAATGGTATAAAAGCTAAAAGTCTTTAAAGAATTTTAGAATGATTAATGTTTTAAAAAGTAATTTATTAAACTTTGTAAATTAGAAATTTAAATTAAACTTTAGAATATTAGAAAATATTATAATGTTTTTAAGGGTTTTATTTTGGTTTATTTTATGAACTTTTTACACTTATTATATATGTATTATAACATATATTTATATCTTTTATTTTAAATTATTCTTCTACCATTTCAACTTTACTTGAAACTCCCTCGTCTCCTTCCCTAATTGCTTCTCAAATTCAGCATCGCTGGCTAAGCGTCTTCATTAAGTTTCCCAGCAACTTGGAGTCTCAAACTCCAATGTTGAATCAATAAAGTCAACGGCCCACTAGGAAAACTCCCCCTTCTACCCTCCCGCTGGCAGGATATCCCATCGCCTGAGTTTCCACTCCGCCTCCATCTGCAGACTCTCCCACAATGAACAGGCATTTTATCTGGTTTTTTGCATTCTCCGCCTTTCGCCCCCTTTTTGGGGCTTGCAATGCACGAACGGCTCCGGAGCCAGGACTCTGTAGCCAAAAGGAACAGGATCCGAGTGGGGAGGACAAGGGCCAGCCACGCACCCACTGAAGCAGTTTGGGCATCAGTTCATTAGTGCAGTCGGTTGAATGGCATTTTACGGACGCGTGCCTTAAATAATTGCATTTTAAATGCAATAAACACAGGCGGGAATATAAGTCGGAAAAAAGGGAAACCAGAATAATGCCAGTCGTTTCGCCTGGCAATTCAGCCAGGATTAATTCGGAATAAATGCAGGCAGCAGAAAATTTGAAAATCCAATGTTTATGGCTAATTTGCTGACCGCTGCGGTCGGGCTTCCATGGCCATATCCACTATCATATCCGGAGGGCGTTCAGCCGCCAAATTTGACGGCCCATAAAACGAATGCAACAGGACGAGTGTTTTGACCACACCTCCGTTCCAAAAACACACACTCGCACAAATACTAGACAGATGGGCAGCCAAATGGACCTTGTCGTTGACATGGCCAAAATGTCAGTGTCAATCAACAATGTCGCTAGTTTTTATTGCTCTCCTCCACTTGTTTTTGGTGCTGTTGGTGTTGCTGTCGCCCGATGGCATTTTTATTGCTGGCAAATTTATTTGACTTGCAGCTGAAGGGATCAACAGATCAACACCGAACCACAAGCCCCAAAGAGACAGATACAACGGGGTGAAATGTCTAACACGGATTTAAAATGTGACAGAATGAAATGTATATATAAATATTTTTTGTTTTTTTTGGATTTGTTGTAGAAATGTTTTTATTTGATGTCCTAGTTCATAAAATGAACTTCACATACATTCAAGTAAATTTTTTATGGCATACTTTTAGGCATCTTTAAAAGTGATTTAAAAAGTATACATTTTGTTGGTTCCCCAAATAAAGTGAAAAAGTTCAGTTAAAACAAGAGAGAACGCTATAGTCGGGTGCCCCGACAATCAGATACCCGTTACTCAGGTAAAGGGAGTGCGAGGGAGATGGAGATAGAAACTTTGAACACGCATAACTTTTTAACGAATGGTCCGATTTGAAAAATTTCTTCTACATTTCGATAGGTATTGATAAACACAATAAAACTGCATTTTTACTTTTCCGAAATATTGAAATTTTTAAAATCGTATATAAGCGATTGTGGGCGTTAGAGGAGGCGTGGCACCCTTTTGAAACAAACTTGCGCTGCGTAGGAACTCCAAGAATCTTCATGCCAAATACCAATCTTCTAGCTTTTATAGTTTCCGAGATCTCAGCGTTCATACGGACAGACGGACAGACAGACAGACAGACAGACAGACAGACAGACAGACGGACAGACGGACAGACGGACATGGCTAGATCGACTCGGCTAGTGATCCTGATCAAGAATATATATACTTTATGGGGTCGGAAACGCTTCCTTCTCCCTGTTACATACTTTTGCACGAATACAATATACCCTTTTACTCTACGAGTAACGGGTATAACTATACCGCTTTAGCAAAAAATACCCTGTAAAAATAACATTAAGATCTTTAAACTTTAAAGATATTTTTTATCTTTTGCTCCCAGGGGAAATAAAATCCCTTATTGCCATTTAAAGTTGCACTGTCCCCTCATCCTTCATCATTCTCTTTGCAAATTTCGAGCTCTTTGTTTGCCAAAGTTATTGTGCTTAAGCCCCATTTATTGCTTTTTCCTTCAATGCTTATAGAACTACACAAATCCAAGAAAGCCGTCAGCAGCAACGAAGTGCAATTTGTATTTGCCGCGGAATGCGGATGAATGAAAATAACAACAAGGCAGCCAACTGTAAGCGTCATTTCGCCCAGAGCGCGGAAATTTAATTAATTTTTAACGTTTGTGCTAAACACTTGGCCCAACAAAGTGCTGGCCATATTATGCGCAGTCCAAGTTTTCGGCCAAGGAAAAGGTACAAAAAAATAGATTGAATTTATGAGATCACACGGCGACGCACTTGAAATAAAATGAAAGCCATGAAAGGAAAAATGCAACCACGAGGGGCAACTTTGGCCTCGCAAATGCAGCACGGTCCATAAAATGCCACTAAAGAAGAGATAGCGATGAAAAAGGGGGGATTCTTGGGGATAGAGGGGGGACTTTGGAACGGATGAAAGGCTGTTGGCGATATAGTACTTACCTTGGGCGCCGTCACGCCACTCCTCAACCCCATAATCAGGCAGAGCGTTAGCCGAGTCAAATTTATTTCTATGACGTCTCTTGCCATCTTTATATTTTTTACACATTTTTAATTTTATGCAGCAAGCGTCAGTCAAGGAGTGGAGATATAGTTCAGGGAGAGTTTCGGTTCGGTTCGGGATAACGCGGAACGTGAATAATGGCGGTTGTTGTAGTCGGTTGTCGGTGGTTGTTGTTGTTGTTGGTTGGAGAGAGGGCAAAACATGAAAGAAATATTCAAATTCAGGAAGGTTGTTCGGAAAACAATGAAGAAAAAGAATTTAGTTGTACACATTTACACAGATGCCAGGGTTAAATTGTATGCTAAGGTATTTTTATTTAATTTTGCATCTATTTGCATTTAATAGCCCTTTGAGGGGGCCAACAACAAAGCCGGAGAACAACCAACAAAGTGAAAATAAACGTTAACAGAAATTGCATGCAACTTTGACTTGATGGAGTCGAAACGAGAGGTGGATGGATGGATGGATGTAAGGAATGGAATGGGTGCGGTCTCATGTGGTGTGCTTTCACGATGATTTGTGTGTTTTCGGCTATTCGCGTTGATTACTGCAATTTAGACTCTTATCGTTTGTATTTAGCCAAACTACAAGTCTTGTAAACCAAAGCTAACAATTAAAGTTTGAAATTTTTAAATTTGTATAAAAATAAGCAGAACGGTTTAGCCTTCACGATTATTTGCCCTTATGAACCAATTTAATGTCTGGTGCTGACTGTGATTTCGTGCTTTGCAGTGCATAAAATTAAAAACCCATTATTGTGTTACATTATTCATGACCAAGCAAAAAAATTATGCTACGATGCTTATGGTTGAAATTTAATCAACTAGGAAGTTGATTGGATGGCTCTGAATTGGTTATGATGCAAATTTAAGCCTTTAACCAAATTAGTTTGCTCTTTAAAGTGTACTTTAAACGGCAGACTTTAATAAGTGATGTGCACTTGATGGTTAATAACGAAATGGACTCTTACCATAGCTGCGGTTGAGCAAGGACATCTCTGAAATGATGGCCGTTGTTGGGGTCGGCATTTCTGTAAACAATAAATTACTCAATTAAAATAGCTCTCGTATATATCTAAAATAGTTTTATTGCGTAAAAAGATTCTTTTCAATGCTTGATAGAATAAAATAAATGAGTTTATATATCCTCTTACCGTCCAGCTTTATATTTCCATCCGTTTCGCCCAGGGAATTCTTCGCCACACAGCGATATGTGCCGAAATCGTTGGGACCAACGGCACGGATTTTTAACTTCATGTATTTTGTGTAACCGCTGACGGTTGATGTGGTCTCGTATTTATCGCCGGCCCTCGAGGTGTCTGAAAGTGCGAAAAATGCGAAAAAACAGTCAGTCGGCGGTCTTTAAAGTGTGACAATTTTCCAGCAATAGCGTTACGGTTGGGATTTCCCAGATGTGAGGGGAAAAAATCAATTAATTAATGTCACCTGCACTGGGTTGCTGCTAGTGCTGGCCATGTGCAGTGAAGTGAGTCGCTTTCTCAATCGGAGGACTCCAACTAATTACGCCCCATGCCATAGTATACCATACTATACTATACTATACCACCCCTATACCATCCCTCCACGAGTGTGTGTGTAATTAAAACTGGCGCAGTTCTTCAGCCATTTCCATCGCCATCGCCAACTAAAACTTTTCTCATTAATCAGTGAAAATCTAAAAGAAAAACTTTTGTTCTCCTGCCGTCTGCGGCTTTAATTTCGTTCCATTTCCATTTTCGTTTCGTTTCATTTCGCTTTGTGTTGCCTACTTTTTCGGGACAACGAGGAAAACGAGTCCAAGTAGCTGGCAGTAAGTAGCATTAAATATATAAACTTAATTTCACTTTGATTGCTTGGCGCATTGTAAGGCGATATCGCATGTTACCCATACGTCATGTTGTCCTTTGTCTGTTCCCCTGTGTATGTGTGTGTTTGTGTGTTCCTGTGACAAATGTCTTTAGTTTTCCCTGTTTTCTGTTTTTCGTCAGCACCAAACAATGAGGGAAAACAATTTTCCACGTAGCGCCCAACATGCATGTGACCCGCTCTTGCGACTTCTTTTTATAGCCCCAGTCACCTTTTGTGATACTTCTCCATCTCTCTGCACATGCCACAACTATCCGAGGTCCCACATGTAAGGCCCTCCGACACGCAAATATATAATTTTTCTCATAATCATCGGCGGCAGCAATTCTTTTCCTGCCTGCCTGCCAAGTCTTTCGAGGAACTTTATACTTTTAATACCCGCCGCATTAAAGGAAAGTTTCGGTTTCTTGAACTGCCTGTAGAATTGCTTGTCCTGCCGACTGGCATACCATACGTTTTGTGATATATGGCATCTGCTGTAGACAGTTCAACGAGGGCTGTTTATAAAAATGGAAGTTGAAAGCAAGATCTTGATCTAGAATTTATTTTGGGGTTTCTTTAATTGTTTATTTAAATAAAAATATTTATATAATAATTAAGAGCACATCGCCAATAACAATAGTTATAAATTTAATTTTTTTAAATAGTTACTTTTATACATGCATTGAACATTTCATAAGTAGAACTGGAGTTTAACTTTTCAAACTACTCCCATTACCGTACCTCACTTCATAGACAGCTGAATCATATGAAACTCTATGGGAAAGCGGTTAAAATTTATTACCCAAACTTTTGGATACTGTTAGCCATACATCATGGCCATGGCTTTCATATCTCATATCTTAGTTCGCATTTTCCCCGCTGCGGCTGAGCTTGTCGCCTGTGCGTGTGTGTACAAATGGAATGTCACATTTCCGCCTTCGAATTTCCTACCTGGGACAGCAAAAGGCTGGCTCTGATTTGGGCATGGCTATGTCTTCCTTATCGAACAAACAAAGTGACATTTAAGCATAAAATGAAACCGAATGACAGTCCATCAAAGGCTCGTCTATATTTAGCTCGATTTTTATGCATATGAGCTGCCATCAATGAGTCATGGGGGCTGGCCTATATTGGATTTGATGTTTGCCCAAAAGGCAGAAGGAAATCCAATGACTATTGCGCGGTAGTCTCAAAGTTTCATTTAGAAAACTGATTTTTTGGTTGCCTTAGAATGTAAATTGACATCACTATTGCAATTTTTTATTTATTTTCCGTTTT
This sequence comes from Drosophila lutescens, assembly GCA_037075285.1. Lineage (NCBI taxonomy): Eukaryota > Metazoa > Arthropoda > Insecta > Diptera > Drosophilidae > Drosophila > Drosophila lutescens. The sequence goes on from JBAMCF010000352.1 coordinate 492,568, forward strand.
AATTTGGCTACAATTGCAATGAGTTCCGGCACACAATTTAAACTGCAGCTTATTTCCAACTCCCAATGGTATTTTGGCGCCCATGCAAATATGCCAGGCAATGTGATTATGTTTAAATAATTTCCGCAACAAAATAATATTTTCCGATAGTTTCCATTTTCTTTATTCAATTTGTGTTTGTGTATTTATTTCACGTTGGAATTGCCCATTTTCAGCGCATCAAATATGTTATTTATTAGTTTTGATTATTTCAATTTTGACCATATTTAATTTGGATAGCGTTTTGAGAGCACTGAGGTTAATTAATAATTTTGTGTGTTTGAAATATGGGTATTCCACACCAGCTTTAAGTGGATGTTTAAAGGGAAATATGGGAGTACCATAAAAAGTCTATATAAATGCCAGTTTAAGCGTATATGACTTTGGGTATTTACATGGCTCAAGAAAACTCCTTTAGCGTGATGCACATTCACAGCATGAGGTGGTTTTGTTGGACCTCAGCCCTCGGATCTCTCTGACACATGTTCAATCCCTGTCTGGCTTCAACTTTTCGGCTTGCTCTGGAAACTGTCCGGTGTCAATCAAAAGAAAACTGTTAAACTGTCACCCCGAAAAGACGAGACACTTTAAGGCAGCCCAGTTCAAAATGCCACAATGTCTCTGGATTTCGTGTGGACTTGCATGTAAATGTGCATTTTAAGCCTGTCACACTGTATGTACAGTGCAACGCATTTTATGGCGAAAAGTACATAAAAAAGCCGAAAACTTCCATGTGAAACAGTAAAAACAAAAAAGGCACCACATCAACATTCACTTGCACTCCCTTGCATCTGAAAAAGCGAAATAAACGGGATCAGCTCAACTGAGGTTTTTCGCTTTTTCATGGTGTTTCCCATTTTTTTTTTGCTCCTTTCCTCACGACAATTTTCCGTGGGCCGGACTTAAGCGAATCTGAGGAGTCTGAGCCTGAGGTATTGGTATGCATGATGATTACATTGTAAGCTTATTTACAACCATTTTTCAGTTAATAAATTTGGTTTCCTTTTGATTTTATTTACAGGCGGTCCCTCAGAAGATCGATTTACGGCCTTAACTTACCCGATATGATCATATCACCACGCTCCGTGGTCCAGTAGTTAATCGAAGCTGGATAGGCCTCAGTGTGACACTCGAGTATAACATCTTGGCCCAGATAGGCTCCCTCCAGCTGATTCGGAATGGAGAGCATCGGCGGAACTGTTTGCAAAGTAAATTAAGTAGAGTATTGGAACATTAAATGTATATTAAATAATATAAAACTGGAGATAAATTCTATAAAAACCTTTATTTAATTTATTTTACTAGCATTTCATTTACCAGTACACAAAAAAAAAACACGTCGCGGTCAAATCGATATGCGCATGGTAAATTTCTGGTATTGCATACGCATATCGTTTTTACCGAAATCTCTCTCAGAGAGAGTGGGAGGGAGAAAGACACGTTCGAAATTCGAACTGGCCTATTGTATACATTTCGAGCATATCGAATTGAGGTGCCCGCATATCAAGTCAAAATTGATACCACATAACATGTTTTTCATCAATGTATTCTGTGTATTTTTAGTTCTATTTCATTAGGCTTGAGAGACATTTAGAACTCTATGGCAAGCTTCATTCTCCAGAAAGTAAACCACTTCCATTATCTTTAAATTGAATCCATTATCCCAGCAGGCAGCTGCATCTACCATACAACAACAATATTGTTTTTCAAGAGCCCTTTTCGGAGAGCCCATACCGAATACGTTACGGACTTTTCATCAGCTCTACGGCACCATCCGAGTTTTACCGAGAATTTTGCATACCATTTTACGTGAGTTTACAAACTGTTTTTGGATTAAAATGCACTCAGTCATTAAAAGTGCGCCTGGGAGCGAGTGATTGTGTCTGGGACACGGCCGTCCATCTGGGCAGGGGGTGTGTGTGCGCAAATAGCTTTTGTTGCCGCTGTTGATACTGGGGGAAAATGGCTATTTGTGGGTGCGGATGTGGGTGGGTGTGAGCTCCGCTCCCCCCTCACAGTAACAACAAAAGCTGCTCTGCGAATGTTGAACGCATTTTGGCCACGCACACATCACGGGGGCACAAAATAACACCTGCCGACAAACCAACAAGCAAACAAACAAACGCCCACAAACAAAGTGAAATGAGCGCAGTGCATCAGCGCGTCGAGAATAGAGATGGTAGTTGGGAAAAACTGGCAGCAAAAGGCTTTATAAATTCAAATATTTATAATTTAGACTTTCAATATGTGGAAACAATTTGACGCAGGGTTGTACATTCATGCAAAATGGGTGAATAAATTATAAAAGTATTTTTTGGTAAAAATGAGATTATTCTTCTAAAGCAAAATCCCCTTAATTTTTTCTGATAAGTTAGTAATCTATAGTTGCATGGATTAGCCTTTTAGAAGCTGTCCATCTCTAAAGCTTTCAGCCGCAGGCAGTGGGACACACACGGTCAGACTCTCACAGGTAAATTAATTTAACGTGACTGCAGCTTTTGGTCGATTTTGGCCAAGTGCGTGGGAAGTTGGACACCCATCCACCCACTAGCCCCACCCCCCACCTCCATCTCCGCTTTGTATGCCAATGTTGAGGACGCGTTGCGGTTATTGCCCCAAAAACTGCATTGGCAACATGCAGCATGAAAGTGGGTGGAAGGTAAAGGATGAAGTGGGTGGCTGCCTTGTTTTGTGTATTTTACGCATTGAATTCAGCGCTCGTCACAGCCACATTTCCCATTCCCTTCCCCTTTCTACATGGCATAAATATTGCAAGAGAGTTGAGCCCAAAATGGATTTTACGTTATTTTTGCCGTTTCCGTTTTACGCGGCAGCAGGAAAAAGCAGTTGGAAAATGCTGATGCACTGAATTCATTTAAACTATGAAATTGATTACTTTCTGCGGAGTTATAGCTTACTAAAAGTTGATTGTATATTACTGATTATGATATTTGTCAGTTGGATATAAATAATATTATTTAATTTATGTTATCTAAGTTTTATTTAGATAGTCGATTTTGTATTCGTTGTAAATTTTAATATCATTAACAAGTAATATTGGTATTTATTTTCATGAAATCCCTGTTTTTCTTAGTACTAGATCTATATTAAGGCATGATATCCTAGTAACAGTAATCAAGTGACGACTTCGTCTGGACCAACGGGTCAGCCAACTTTGGCCATCGATTGACATTTACTCACATTGCACACGCAGGTGGACCCGCTTGCTAATCGAAGGCGGGACTCCGTTGGAGGCGACGCACAGATATGCGGCCATGTGCAGGCGACTCACTTTGGTGATGTGCAGCAGCTCGCCGTCGACCACGTTGACTTGGTAATGGATTGGGAACAGAGGGGAGAAAAGCGCTCTTTAAGCCAAGTGCAATGCGGCGGAATAGGGTCGCTTACCGTGCTCCCCGCCAATTAGCATCTCCTCGCCGTCCTCGCGACGCCACATGACGTAGGGCTCCGGGTAGCCACGTGCCTTGCAGACCAGCGAGACATTCTGACCCTCGCGCACCACCATATCGTTGCTGGTCAGGCCCTCGACAATCATGGGGGGAACTATCGAGAAGAGGGAAAGAGAGAGAGAGGTTTCCGGGTGTAATCGAAGGTCACTCTGGGGGTCAGTGGACAGCGAGAAGGACTAGTTTTCGGCTTACTCACCCACCACCTGCAGGTAGCCCTTCCTGGAGCGCATGGGATCCTGCCGGGGATAAAGAGATTAGACGGGTGATTCCCTTGAGTTACCCAGAACTCTTGAGCTCACCGTGTTTACTTGGCACATGTACCAACCGCGGTCCGTCTCCTCCACCTCCTTGATGTGCAAATACCACTGCAGAACCAATTATTGTGGGGAGATTACAAAATAACATTAGTTTAATATTATATATTTAATTTATAAATTTAAGAAATATTCTTTTGAAATAGAGTTTAATTTAAGTTCATGAAAAATTATGTGTAATTTCATCTTAAAGTATTTATTAATGAATGTTTACTGCACTGTATGCCTGCGGTCACACGGCTAACTTGCATTGGGCACACGTCGATTCTTCTTTGTGTCGATTACATTGATCTTATTTTCTCGTCGCTAATCCAAATGCCAATTGTATTTGCCTTTTTTATGAGTGTGTGCGTCGTTACTCGCGTGCGTGTGATTTTCTTTTCAGACTAACACCCACCGATCGATGGTCATTGTAGGTCAGGCTGATGCGGCTGTTCTGCGAGATGACGTTATGGTGAATGGATAGGATCGTCTGCGTGTCCACCCGCACCCAGGCCACCTTGTAGCCCTTGAGGTTCTCCACCACGCAGGCCATCAGGGCATCTCGACCCACGGAGACGGTGACATTGGCAATGGGTTCCGCGAATCGCGGAAAGTCGGAATCTGAAACAGAAATAAACATGGAATGAATCTAGGTAAACTATTTTTTGTACTCCAGTCCATTTCATTAAAAATTCCCCAGATCCCTGTCTGCCAGCAGAAGCATAAAGGCAAGGGAAGAAGATATTTTCTGCTTGCATTCCACTGCACTGCGGCACATTGCGCATACGTCCCGTGTGGCTGGGGCCCTTCTCGGAATGAGGCGAAATGAGTGCTGATATTAATTACCTTCCTGTGCCGTCTGCTGACTGTCCAGTCGCGTGTGTTTGCCTGCAAGCGAAACGAACGGAATGAAGAGCGTTAGAACATTTAATTAATTTAATTTAATTTCTCCGCCGGAATTCTGGCTGCCCGCTCCATATGGGCGATAAACAAAAATTAATTAGCCACGCCATCCGAAAAACTTGGTCTTGGACAGGAAACTCTGTGTCTGTCGCCATGTTTTGCTGATACGGCAGAAATTCCTGCTGCGCTTTCAGATTTCTGTTCTGTTTTTAGTTTCATTTATTGCATTCGTTCTATGACAAAAGTTCAAGTTTAATTGTTTCTGGCTGCGTTGGCACTTTTTCCCCATTTTCCCCACAGCTGCAGCGGAAACTTTCAGGAAATTTTGTGCAAAAAAGGTGAAAAGGTGTTGGGCAGAAAATTTTTCAAATAAAAACTTGACGGAAATTGCAAACTAGCGATGTTCCGTTCAACATTTTTGTCCCGATGGCAAAGAAGTCAAATTCGTTTGTGACTGTTATTTGCAATATCGAGAATATTCGTCCTCGCTGCCTGTTTTTTTATGGGCGTGTCAAACACTTTACAAATGAGCTGGGGAAGCGTTAAAGAAATTTGAGCTAGCTGGAGAACGCTTCCAGCTTTGGCCGTAACATAAAACCGGGTAAATTGAAAAACGCTTAAGCATTTTTACAGCTTTTAACACGGTGCCGCATATTGAATTACGTTCACTTTGGCCAGTTCTTTGGCAGTCTTGGCCAGCAGGACAACTGCTGGCGTTTCCTGTCCTTTCTTTCCATTGGCTTACCGCCCCCCAGATGTCCTTCCCATCCTTCCCCTTTTGTGCTGGCACTTTTCAACTTCACTTCTCCCGGAGGAGAGCAGCTGCTGTTTATGCCTTTTCAGCTACGAAAAAAGCTCAACACGATTTTCGCTGTTGATTTACGTTTTAGCACGTTTTTCGAACAGTTTAGCTTTCTTTCTTTCCTTCCTATTTTTTAAGTTTAACCTGACAGGTTGCACTCTGCAGCTTTCCGGCATTTGAATGTGCTGTTTCACTTTTCCCCTTGCCATTTAATGAGCAGCTCTTTTTATCGCCACTGAGATTTGTCCCTGACTCTTTTGGCCTTAATCCTGCCGAACAGCACCTGGCATTCCGGCAATGTAAAATGAAGCCCATTTGACGGCGCTTAGCCCTTGCATTCGTAATTTATATATTTAAGTTTCTGCCTTTAATTTGTTTTTTTTAGCTCCTGTGTTTGGGTCACAAACACTTTGCATGACACACAGGCCTCTCGACTCCTAACTCTCGACTCTGGACTCTAAACGCCAGTCAATCAGTCAGAGCTACCGAGCTCCACAGCTCCATTCAGGATGTGGCGTCCGAGATTCTGTTTGTTCTGTGTCCACCTGCACCCATTGGCCGCTTTGTGCAAACGCGGGCAACCATTCAATTTGTCAGGCTCGACGGCGGCAGGTTCCCGCCCAAACCCAAACTGCCTTTTGAACTTTGTGCAAACAAAACGCACCGGGGAAATGTGCGAGCTGAAAACAGCCAGCCACTTTCAATGAGCCTACCCTAAACCCAAGTTGTGATGGGCTGCTTTGATACCTAGTACAAGTTTTCAAATAGTCCACAAAAAAACATTTTAATTCTCATCAATAGTTTAAAGATTACAAAAAATTAAATAGAAATTATTTTGTTGAAATATCAGGGATTTTGTTTTGCTTTTATGTAAAATGCTCCTAAATACCCTAAAAAAAAAATAAAACAGTAAAAAAAATATTACGTTAAACACTCCTTGAAAACAAATTTTTCCTCGCTCTTTTTGTAATTGTGTTTATTTACTTTGTTTTTAAAAAAACACTTTAGCCTGCAAGCAAAGCCAAATACGTAAATTAAAGGCTGCATTTAGTAGATTTTAAATTGCAGCACTTTCAAAAACTCACAGCCAATCTGCAATGCAGTCCTTTTCCACCTATTCACGGAATTACAGTTCACAATGGGAGGAGAGATTACAGGTTGTGGTGATGCCGAGTTAGCCAGGCCTAAAGCAGCTTTCACCTTCCCATTCTCCGGCAGAATCTCGACGGTCTCCGCAAACCAAATGGCGGTCATAAACAAAGGACACACACAAAAGGAAGCTTTTGCCCAGACGTGCCGCCTACTCGATTTTCGGCAATAGCCGCAAATAAACTTATGGTACAGTGGATGGATATGGTTAAAATCTCAGTAAAATGTTGGAATTTAAATAAAGAAATTCCCCAAAAAAAACTTTGTTTTTTAAATCCCTATAATCCCTATATCAGCTGACTATTTCACCTTAACCTTTGTACTACAAAATTTGTAGAACACTTTTGGATTGTAAATAATTATTTGAATTTCGTTTTATAACATAGCTCGCAAATAACTGTTGACCGATTCGTGCGGTCCCCAAATAACTGTTTTTCTCTGAGACTTTGAGCAAACAATCAGAGAGCAACCGATTGAATTGTTCGTACTGAAATTTTGCTCGCACTCAGCCGACGAACAGTTTTTTCGGCTTTCTTTTGCTCGGCTCGCTTACAGACCGATTGCTCCTGAACGACGTTTCAAAAAGTCTTTTGCGCATGTGTGTGTGCATAGTTCAATTTTACAAGGTATTGGGCGATATTGCTCTCCCTTTCACTCGCACGTACTTTCAAAGGGAATACATTGTATAGTTGTATTAGTGAAAAGACTTTTTGGGATGACTTTTTCAGTCAATCGGTCTTTTAATAAGTCTCCCTGTGCGAGCGACATTCGTATCTCTCATTGAACGAGGTTCGTAACAGAGCGTCTCACGAACAGCTCAACGTAAAAGGCTCAACCGAAAACCAAAACGAAAGGAAACGAAGTGTGCTGCGCAGAGAGAGAACGAAGGGGCATGCTTTTTTTCGGTTGTTCTCGGGAGTAGAGCGTAAGGAAAAAAACGGTTAACAGTTATTTGCATGCTTTGTTTTATAATCTTAAAATGGCATACTAATGCTTATAAGGTTATATATATAAAAAGGAGTATTTTCTTGCTCCAAAATTATTTATTCCCAAAAACTGTCCATTTCCGCCCCACTGTAAGCTGCTTAGGTCCTCGCTGAGCTTTTCTTCCGTTTCCTTTTTATGGGCCCATCTTTTTTGTTGGCCATTTTTTCCGTTTGTTCGGCCCGGGATGCCTTTGGGAGGCGGAGGAGGGATGATGGAGCTCGAGGAATACTTTTGCTGGCCGTTTATTGTCGTTTATTTGTCTTTTTGCCATTTTTATATTTACGCATATAATCGCTTTCAACGCTTGCCGGCGCCTTGGGAGATGGTCTTGGACTGAGGACTGAGGACCGAGGACGTGGGACGTGGGTCTTGACGGCGCTTATAAATATGATGTTATCGCTTTTTATGGTCCACTTTTATTGCCGGCAATCAGTCTTGCGTTTTGTTTGCTGATTGCCTCGCATTATTCAAATGTATTTGTTTAATTCCCGGGGATTGGCAGCACAAATCATTTTAAATCCGCAATATGTCAACCCATATTTGGACAACGAGCACATTGCTTTTATTTCGTATCGCAGATGCTCCTTGTGCGGGTCATTATTGCGGCTTATGGCCTCGTCCAGGACACTTTGCGGCCCATTACAAGCACCCCGAGCACTCGACCATATTCTCGCCACCCACGGAGCCTAATCAGCAGCGAGCTCATAATCACATTGCGTATACGTAATAAGTTTAGCGTTTGACAAGGCCAGCAAATCTTCACTGGACGCCGAGCTCTATTTCCATACCCTCCACCCACAAACTGATTATACTTGCACTTTGTTGACAAACGAGCTGATTAAATGCCGGCTCTCGGTCATTATGCAATTAACTGCCAACTGACTCTGTGGGCTGCCTTACTGCCTTGGTGCCTTCGTTGCCCAACACCCAGCTGTGAGTGTGAGTGTGTTTAATAAGGTGGCCGAAGGCACTAAGGCCTATTTACATTAAAGCTTAAGTGCCAAAACAAGCTGATTATATTGAATTTTGATTACCGATGGCTTAAACAGAAGGCACGATTTAATAACTGCATTGTAGGCTGGCTTTGGGCTACATTGTAGCTTATGCGGTTTAATTAAATCAGATAAGGTAAGGTAAATACCCCTTGAGTAATCAGAGTCAGCAAATACACAAGGAAGAGGGTGACACTGCAGCTTATGTTAAAAAAAAAATACATTTCGTTTTTTATAAAAAAAAATAATTTAATAAATAAAAAAGGATACTTATTTTCTTCGTAGTTCCTTGTCTTCTGACAAATAGAAACTTGACTACAAACCCAACAGGTTAGCAACTGTTAATCAGGAATGCATACTACAGCTGGTAGCATACGAAATGCTTTGTGCAAATTGTTTACTTTTTGTCATAGAGTGAATTCCAACCAGATTCCCACAAAATCCAACAGAGAGAACCCAAGCCGTAGAATGTCATGAATTTGTGCACAGGGAAAGGAGGGCAAGTAGGGGGCGGTACGAAAAAGTGTCTAAGAATACAAGGCAAATATCTACCCGACAATATATGTACTCATATATTCAGGGGGAAAACAGAAGAGACCGCAGAACGAATTGCAGATGCGGCAAGAGTGCATTTCGCCAACTTGGCAGCCAAATGAACTCGAAGTGAGCCCCATCTACACAAGTTGAGATACTTATTGTGTGTCCCGGCCAAAAACCCAGCCAGTGCTTTACATGACAAGACAATGCTTCAATACCACGTTCGACCTGATCGATGGCGCGCTTCGGAAAACTCATTAAGAACTTTAATTAAATCGAGAGCCGGCGAGTGCGATGATTTCAGTGCAGCAAGAAAACTCATTATTCATAACGACGCGAGGGCACAGGACGGAAAATCTGGGTCCATCTGGAGTGGAGCTGGCAGCTGCAGCAGCTCGAGTCAGTTTGCCCCCCGGAGCGTGCTGCAAATAAAATCAAAATATGTGCGAAATGTGTCGGAAAGTGAGCGAAAGCATAAAACATGCCAGCTGAGGAGAGTGCTGTGGATCTGCCGCCCCATCCCCGAACTGCAGTCCGCCCTCCTTATGACTTATGTTGCCAGCTCGTCGGATTCAGGACCTCGCAACTCTAGGACTCCGTTCCTGACGGGGTCCTTGAGGTGTTGGCCATGGCTTTAGTCACCTGACAGCGGCTACGCTTAAACTGCGCTTAACGTTTTAATAAATGGTTGTGACAAACGCAGTAGATTGCATTACGGGCAGGTGGAGCTATGCAAATATAATTGCGGCTTGCTCACTTCAAGTGGGGAGCATAGCTCAGTGAAAAACATTAATTTACGGATAATAAAAAGCACTGTAAAATACCGGAATGCAAGTTTGTTGAATTAAATATATTTCGAAAATAATTTCTTCAAAAAACAATATTTTAAGTATTAAAGTGTTTTTATAAAAATATTTGTAAAATTTGTAAAAGGTAAAGCACTAAGTCCAATTGATTATAACTTTGTAATTGTAAAAATCATGTGAAATATTAACATACATTTAGACCATTAAATTTGGTTCTGAAATGTCAAAATGTGGTGGAACTCTGAGCGCTTTTGGTCAATAAACTGTTCGAGTTTTCGGCTGCAACTCAGGTCCACCCAATCCTGAATTAAACATGCTACTGCCACTCACTCAACTCGTTCGCTTGCCGAACGGCACTCACTCAACTCGGCGATGTGACAGTGGAAAATTAAAGTACATGCAAATTGCATGACCATCAAAAGTGGCCGACACTGTGCAGCGCATTACTCATACGCCCCGTCAGCGCTTCGATGGCTGGCGACATCTTGCCAACGAAAGATGGGCTGGTAGAAGGAGCGAGACAACAGAGCGAAACGAGTCGTAAGTGAATTTATTTCAAACAATTATGTAGCAATTAACAAACAGATGACGGCAATTAAACTGCAGACCGATGGTGGAGGAGAGGAGAGGCGGGGACCGAAGTGGAGTTGTGTCAAGTGCAGCAGCAATCGACAGTCGGCTGTGAACAGCATGGAACTCAACTCGTGAGTGTGTTCTGCATTATTCAGGCAATATTTCACACACTTACGCGTCGAGAAATGCACTTCATGCCTTTTTACCCCTCTTATTGCGAGCTGGTTAATTTTTCAATAATTCAATTGGCCTTTCGTTCTTTTCCCGGCGTAGATTACGTATGCGCCGTGTTGTCTTCCGGATGGTGTGGCCTTGTTTGTGCGACTCAAGTGCCGATCATTTTTGATTCGCCGTTGAAATCAACGTTTTTTGTTGCATACTTCTAGGTGAACGAGGAGCATTTCCGGGCAAACAGAGCATTTCCGGCCGCAGAAACCACTTTACAAATTAAGTTGTCAACAATTTCAACCATATCGCAACGATTTAATCTTCACACCTAAATTATTTATGGAAAAAGCCACGTTTACCCCCAGTCACACATATTTGTGAACCATATAGAAACCCCCCTACCCCTTACACACACACACTCACAAGTGCCTTGTTAGCCGTCGCTCATGCAATAAAACGTTCAGCTGCTCTTACGCCTGTCGCTTTGTTGTTGCGGAGCCTTTTGTTTAATAAATTATGTAAAATGCGCCAAATTGAATTTGAAATTCATGCAGCCTTTCTCCTGGTTATGGGAATTAAGATATGTCGACAGTCAGACATTCAGACAGAGTGGTCATGAGGGGTCGGGAAAATGGAAAATGGAACTGAGACACAGCCATTTTCAGTCTGGCACGTACAGACAGTTAACATATGCCTTGGATTTGGGATTGCGGGGAAAATGGCATTGTGTGTGTGGTTTGGGTTGGGCCACGAGTTCGTTTGGAATAGGTGTAAATTGGGCTGATTCAATGTAATGAGATAAATATTCAAATTTATTCATATCGCCGAAGCGGTTGAATGCATTGTTTTGATTTGTAATTAAATAGACTTTGACTTTGTAGCTCATTCCACATTGCCACATTCGATTGAATTAAATTATGTTAAAATGGTTGAGGATAAATTGGTATTTGTTGGTACTTTATTAAGAAATTATAATGGTTTATGTAACGATCTTGTTTATACACATTTGTAGGATTTAATAATGCTTTTAAATAAGAAGTACCTTGACTTTCAGATACCCGATACTCAGCTAAAGGCAGTGCAAGGGAGATGGAGATATGCATACAGCAATGGAACTGCTTGCACTGCTTGAATTCCATTATATGTTCATAACTATTAAATAAATGGTCCGGCTTGAAAACTTTCTTCTACATTTCGATAAGTATTCTTTAAAAATACTTTAAATTTAACCCTGAAGTCCCAATGCTAGATTTAAGAAAAGTTTCACCTTAACTTGTTTTAGTGGCCCATAAAAGCAAATATGACCAAGAAAACAGACGGAAAAACTTCTTTGACAAAATAAAAACGAATGGGACTGCATAAATGTGACCAAGTCAGGGCCGACGGACCCGGTATGCAATCGTAAACATAATTTACTCTCATCTCGGCTCGAATTCATGGAAATAATAATTAGGGACTGGCTCACAACAAAGGCCCAGTCCGTGCGGCCCCAGAATTATAAATGAAGTGTGAACAAGAGTTTGTGGCCACTCGCTTTTTTCGCCGGAGTCCGGCCAAAAACAAAGGGAAAAGAACGCTCCTTTTGGAGACATTATTAAAAGTTTTTCTTTTCCCCCTTTTTCCAGCTTCTTTTGGGGGCAGTCATTTACATTAACATCCTTTCATCCTGTGTTGACAAAAATATCAAAATGAAATTGCTGCATAATTTGTTCTTTCCGCCTCGCGTCTTCATTGCTGTTTGCCGAGTGTCTTTGGGGAAACTTTTCTATTAATTTTTGTGGCCGTCATTTGGCGGCCAGCAAAGTGTAAATAAATACCACCAGCTCCCCGCGCAGTTTCTTCGGCAATTCCTTATCTTGCGGTCCGTCGAAGCGCAAACTTAAATTAAAATGTTGGCAGGACATTCGTTGAATTATTCAGTAACTTTGTGGCAAACTCTTTGGCTTTTTATTTTGCGGCCAGTTGCCTTCGTTGAATGTAAATTGCGCCCCTCGCCTTTGTTTTTTCCTGGCATTTTGGCGACATCTGTTTTTAAAAGTCTTTGAGGGATTCCACGTAGAGCAAGCTAAGTAATTAAAAATCAACAGTGAAAGGGAAAGGGTTGTACTTGTATTTACCCAGAGTGCTTTAAGGCAAATATTTACAAGTAAACAGTTTACCTACAATTTATTAGAATCAGCTCAGAGCACAGCAGTCCCTTAATAAATAAAGGAATGAATTATTTAAAAACCCGCCAGTAGCTTAAGTTTATTTTAAGACATCAATAATAAATCTAAACATTTTATGTTCGTTTTTTGCAAGCCCTTTGAGAAGTATCAAATTACCAAGTATTTTGGGGGAGGAAAGGCAAATTTCTTTCGGTTCAAACCGTTTAACTTAAATTGTCTTAAATTTCAACAGGCTGTCGCCGAAGTGCCCGGCAGCAACAGCAGGCATAAAAAATGAATGCGGCCAACTTGACTCCAATCTGGGAAGTGGATGCGGATGGGACCCAACCCAACCCACTTTCCGACTGACTAAGGTGGCAAAGGCCAGAAAGTCAAGCAGTCGTTTTTTCACTTTGCCCAGCTTCAGCTCTGTGCGTCCTGGGGGCATAATTTCCCAATTGCAGGCTCATGTGCCGCACACACACTCACTCACTCGCACACAGGGCAGTGGGAAATCCCTTTAGCCATCTCTCAGCATCTCTCTCGGCCCGGGATTCCCTCTTCAATCAAGCACAATGGGCCGTTGAATCGCTTAAGCGAACGCTTTCCCACCCACCCCGCACCCAACCACCATAAAACAACACTTTGCCACGGTCAGTTACCAGCTACGCACGGGCCACGCCCACCGGGAACGCCCCTTTGCAGACTGCCCTACTTGTTATTTATATTATGACCACTCACAGTTGTTGGCTCATTGTCATAAATTTTCCCAAGTGTTTGCCGTGCGGCCCATCCGGAAAAGCGAGAGTGAAAAGAAGGAAGAAAAGATTTCCTTGGCCGTGTGCGAAATGTTTGTTGTTTGTTTGCCTTGTTCGTCAGTCACCCGAGGCTCTTTGTTGGCCAACAATGGCAGCCTCTTGGCCAATTTAATAAATCCTATAAATTGTTTACGTTCGGCTACCATTGATGGATGCAGGCCGACGCTTGTCTTAGCATTTTTGACAGTTTAAGGAAGTCAAGTTGTCAGTAGTTAGGAAATGCGGGTCTTGGGTCAAATATTTTACCCAATTATTTAGTAGCGCTGCCTAAGCCAACCAATTGGAGCTCCAGTTATGGACAGATTAAACTCTTATGCTCAGCACACACTCGTTAAAAAGAGGCTTGCAATTTAATTACACCCCAGGCAAAGTGCGAGACCATATTCGTTTGCACCTCGCAGAGAAAGTTTTCAACACGCCCGAATGGAAGTTTGAGGGGCTCGAACATTCTGGCGCAGCCACTAAGCGCATAATCTTGTAAACTTGGCAAAAATGCTCCAAATGCCATAACTAAAATAAGCAAGCTTCCAAGGAGCGGGGCAGCCGAGGATGCCGAGCAAAGGGAGTGAAACATATTATCCCGGAGGGCACAACCAGATTCCCAGCATGGCTTCTTTGCCAAAGTTTCTGCAATGGTGCTGGTGCAAGTGCTTGATGCAAATTATTTGGCCTGGAGGTTAACTAGGGTCGTTTAGCAAATGCCTAACCCACAAAAAGACGCAGCAGGATTGGCACTGAGCTCGTGAAAATGGAGGCTTAATTAGGACACTTTTCTCAGTGGGAGATTTTCTTATTTGCAAAATTTCGATACTTTGCTTAGCGATTTATTAAAAAACGGTATTTAATATTATGTCACGACTAGTGATTATTTGAAAGCATGAGCTACTAAATAAGATTACAAGTCTATCCTATAGAAAAATGAGAAACAAACAGAATCCCTAATATTATTCTAAATATTACTACATTTTGTTGATTTGTTAAAAAGGTTACTGTTTTTTAAGTTGATATTTTTATACCCTTGCAGAGGGTATTATGATTTCAGTCAGAAGTTTGCAACGCAGTGAAGGAGACGTTTCCGACCCCATAAAGTATATATATTCTTGATCAGCATCACTAGACGAGTCGATTTAGCCATGTCCGTCTGTCCGTCTGTCCGTCTGTCCGTCCGTCTGTCCGTCTGTTTCTACGCAAACTAGTCTCTCAGTTTTAAAGCTATCGGGCTAAAACTTTCCCAAAAGTCTTCTATCTATTGCAGGTAGTATATAAGTCGGAACGAGCCGGATCGGACAACTATATCATATAGCTCCCATAGGAATAATCGGGGGAAAAAATGCAAAAAAAATTTATCTTGGGTGTTTTTGAACCTAGAGCCTCCTACTTTTGGAAATGCCATTTTTTATCTAATTCTGAATTTCGAATAAATTTTTTTAAAATCGGACGACTATATCATATAGCTGCCATAGAAACGATCCAAAAATTAATGGGAATATAATAGGAAATAAATTATTGCTTCGTTGGTTTTTATTGTATTCTCTTCTACTCTGGGATATGACTCTTTTTAAATATTTCCGAATTTCGATTTTAATTTTATCAAAATCGAACTACTATATCATATAGCTGCCATAGGAACGATCGGAAATAAGAGAAATAATAGGAAATTTAACATTTTTGCGATTTGTAAATTAATAGGAATGATCTGCAAGGGTATATAAGCTTCGGCTGGCCGAAACTAGCTTCCTTTCTTGTTTAAATAGTTATTATTTAAGGTTAGATGCTATGCCTTGCACTTACCATTTAAAGCTATTTTCATATAAGGCTTGTAGCTCCACTTCCCCATTCGTGACTATGAGCACCCATTTCGTGACTTTTCAACTCACGCAGCCATCTCTACTGCACGCCCACCGTCTTTTTATGAGGCCTGCATGCATTGGCATTCATGAGAGTGAGCCCGGTATTTTTGTGAGCCCAATGCCAGGGGGTGGGTGGCTGTTGGTGGTGGCTGGGCGTACACCAGGGCTGCCGACTAACCACAGTCTGAGCTGCAACTCCAAGCCCAACAACAATGACAAGTACAATAAATGCCTTTCAACTGCGGTTTCACATGCACTTGAAGTGGAGTGGAGTGGAGTGGCGGCGAATGCAGCAGGGGTTGACTTGGGGTCAGGGGGTGCATGGGTTTGAGGGGGGCTAAGGGGAGCTGGAACTCGAACTGGTCTGGTGGCAGTGTCATAAGCTCAAGTGCTATTTGCAGAGAAGTGCGCCATACATCTGCTCGGCATAATAGCTGGGGTGTCGGACTGCCGTCGTCTGTTTCAGTCTTAGCGAAACCTCACTGTACTCTGTGCCGCTCCGTGTTGGGCTGCTTCTAATGAAACTTTATCCCCGGAGTGCTAAAAGTCTTGCCATCTGGCCAGGCTCAACCCGAACTCCGGACATCTGTGCTGCATGCAGGCGAACTCACCCTGAAACTATTTTTCGGTATCTCCACTCGGTTATGACCAGCATCTGTATCCGCAACTTCTGACTGCCCTTTTCTATTTTTTCAACCGGTTGCCAAGGACTCAAAATTCGAAAATATGTACTTACTATCTGTTACAGTTATAGTATAGGAGGTGCCCCAGATATAGCTGAGTTGAGTTTTAATTGGTGTCTAAAAGTAGGCAACAATAGGTTTTTAGCCCAATAGTGATATGAATTCATACAGAATGGCGACTATCCCTTATTCTCTGCATACTTCTAGACACATATTTTGACATTGAAAAGTGATTTCAAAAAATGACCACGTCTGTGTAAATGCTTAGGTAACTCATCCCCTTAATTGATCACTTAATTTCGTACAATTACCTAATTGCTCTGTGTCTCACTTTAAGTGCAACAGCAATATTTACGCACTTATGGGTAAGAGAGAAACTCTTCGAAGGGCGAACCGAACAAAACATCACTTGCAATTAGTTTGCAGGTGGCGAAGAAATGGGATTCCTGGGCAAAAAGAACTCTCGGCCAATCGAATCGGAAGCCTGGAAACTTCACTCTCGATTTGTGCCAAGGCACTTCGTTGTCGGATTCTAATTAAGATTGATGTGTTTATGGTCGACTCTTACAGCGATTGTGTAGCCGAAGCCAACATTTGACTTGGCCCAACTAAATGCTCGACAACAACTCAGCTGGCATTCGTGTCGGAGAGTCCCAGTTCGATTTCGTTTTCCACTTTCCACCGTTTGGCTTTTCCACTTCCTTTGTAATTATTGATGAGCTAGAGCTTCGCTTTGACTTTTGCTCTTCAAGTGTATTAACGTAATTAGCCAACCGTCCAAAACGTTAAGCGATTTATATTTCTCCATTAAACTCGGTGCACCTGAAGCTCAATTGTGGGCCACCCGTCACTTGACTCTGCTCTTCTCTCCTCGTTTTTTTTTGCCTGTCTAGTCAATCAAAATGTCATGGAAGTCTGGCAGTCGATGAACTGATTGACAGGCCCAAGAAAAAGGAAACGTTTGCGCTCCACTGGCATTCGTCTGTGGGTGTGCGCATGCAAATTGCAGGCAGTGTCCGACTGTTGGTCTGTGCCCGGAATTCCCTGGCTCCTGTGGTTAACCGCAAGGCCAGGATTCCTTGTCGCCTGTTGGTCTCCCAGGTGTCTATTGGCTACCGAAACACTTCACCGTCAATTGGCCACTTTAAAAGTCAGAAAGTCAATTTAAGAACCTTAAAGGTAAGACAGTTTACCTATGAACGTTATCTAATTTGTAACTTGTCCCTAAAGGATCCCAAATCTCAAAGAATCCTAAAGATCATCGATGTATAACGAAACTTATTTGGATTATTACTTTCTTTCATGTTTTTGGTACAGCAGTCAAGTCATAAGTATCTATCAATCCCATTTGAAATCACATTCGTTCCCCAAGTCTGTAAAAATATCAATAACAGCAATTACATTTTCTATTAACGAAATCACGACGGTATAGGCTTCCCTAAAAAAAAATGCTGGCACAACATCATCCATGTCTACCACATCATCATCCTCCACCTCCACGTACATAATCAAAATCATCCACAAAAACAATCGAAGCCAGGCAGCGGCAATTGCCGAACGGAAGGCAACTCCATTTTCCCCTTCTTTTCCGCGCTGGCAAGTTCATCAAACCAAGCAGGAAAATAGAAAATAAAGCGGAAAAGCGGTGGACTGGGAAGTGGAGAATCTGGGCATTCGGAGGCGTACATGTGGTCGTTATTGTTATTGCGTTTTGGCCATCTCCGTGGCATTCGCTCGGTTGAAGCCCTTGCTCCAGCCTCGAATCCTCAAATGCAGCATGCGTCTGGGGGAGAAAAAAATTCCCGTAATTTCGGAGTTGTTTTTTTGTGGGTGCCGTTGTTTTTGGCTCCCTGCCAGAAACCTCTTCATCATCAAAAAACATGAGAGGCGGCGCCCTGGCCATAGATCCCTGCGAAATTAACATAGAGGCAAGGTGCCGAAGGGGAGATACCTACATATAGTAGTTAGAACAGAGAGACGCATTGAAGAAGGCTGCACAAAATTTGCGCCTTGTGGAAGGGCCGACCATGTGCGGCAAATGAATGGAAATGCTACTCGCAAAAGCGGGCAAAGTCGGTCCTTGGCGAAAACTCATGAAATCCCTAATGGGAAAGTCGGGAGATTTACTAAGTTCCATGTTAGCACTCTCCACGAAATAAAAAGTTAATTTAAAGGTATTTGGAAAAATCTAGGTAGGCTCTTAAATTTAGAATAATTTTCTGTAGCTATAAGAAACATCATTTAACTTGATTAAACGTAATAACTATTCATCGGATTATATGCATAACCTTCGTATAGATAGAATTTTAATTTTTAACAAGATCGACATTTATTAAAGCTTTAATTTAATTTTCAATTTGGGAGAATAGTTTATCTCTAGTCAAAGTTCGCTAGGAATAAAATGTTTATAATAACCTCTCTTTATAATGGCTTAAATTTAATATCGTGCTTTGTGGCGTATGCAAACCAAAATTGAAAGACTCAATGTCGTAGAACTCAATCAGGTGCGAGAATTAAAGTGTTTAACAGAACAGCAAGGAACCGTAACTGAAGGCTTTCCGGGCAATTAAATAAACACAATTTTCAAATTGTATTTAAAGTACAAGCTGGCGCACACAAAGCACTTAACCCGAATGGGCTTAGGTTTAAGCAGCTGCTTAGAGAGCGAGTCGGCCAGAAAAAAGGCCGCTTAACTTCCGGTCAAA
Organism: Drosophila lutescens; assembly: GCA_037075285.1. Classification (NCBI taxonomy): domain Eukaryota; kingdom Metazoa; phylum Arthropoda; class Insecta; order Diptera; family Drosophilidae; genus Drosophila; species Drosophila lutescens. Next base: position 511,493 of record JBAMCF010000352.1, read on the forward strand.
TAACCAGAGACATATACACACAGAACCGCTTGAACTTCAACCTACGAAATCCTTAACCTTCAGAGGGTCTATGGCCCGAGGACCTCGGCACGTCCGGCTGCAAAATTTACTTAGCCCCCCGAAAGGAGGCAAAGTGTGAAAAAGCCGACGAAATGTTGTTATCTAAATGCGCGCTGAACTTTTCGTGCGAAAGGATAGCGAGAATGTAGCACAAAGGGCGGACCCTCGGACAAAAGGATATACACATAGGCCACTCCCACACAGACATTCCCAATGCGCTTATTAAAATCCTTTTAAAACTGTAGCGACTGCCGGCAGAAAATCAATTAAGTCGAACACACTTCCCCGAGGATAATTGCTTTCGGAACGAGAACTGCCGCCAGCTGAAAACTTTTGTGCGAATGAACATCATCAGCTCCAATAAGGAGTTAAGCGAAGCGTTAAAGCCTAATGGCAACTTGGCCTATTTCTATGGACCCTTGTCCCTCTTATCCTTCGGCCATAAAGGGCAATGAAGGGATTCTGGAACGGCTTGCGATTATGAATACTTAATGGCAACAATAATGGGATTATTTCATATTTTTCAAGGCACTAGGTCATTTAAAATATCGATAGTGTTTCTCAGTTAAATAATTTATTTTTACATTTAATTGTTGATGTATATTAAGAAAATGAATATTTAGTTTTACATTTTTGAGGAATTGTTTTGTTTAGGCTCATAATAAACCTTGTTTTACTTTAATTGTAGTAAAATTTAGATAGATTCGCCCATAACTTCCGATAGCATCGAATATGTCGATAGCCAAAACTGTGTATTACAGAGTAGAAACTTAGTCGATCAGTCATTAGTTCTCTCTTTCTTTTATAATTTTTGGCCTGAATTCAAATTAAGAGCGCTCCAGATTCTTTTCCCCAAATTGTTAAAGTTGAAGAAGTTGGTTAATTAATTTTGTTGTTGCTAAGACACTTGCGTTTCGCCCGGAACTTGTGTTTGCCGCCAACGACTAAGTGATTTGTTAATTTGTAATAATACGGGCGCCAACTGGTTACCGCAATTAACGATAATGAATGGGCTGCTGCATTTGATTTTAGCAGCCAGCTATTAGCGGTAATTCTAGACTTTTTAGGGGGAGGAAGGGCTGAATGGCAAAGTGAAATTAGCATGCCCGATGGGCATAATTTGTGAAAAGAAAGCCAAAGTTCCACCGACACCTTTTCCTGCCCACACACACACACACACAAATATATTCGATGTGGGGGCGTGGCTTGGACTACGGACTCTGATTGCCCCGACGTGTTTACAAGCGTTAAGCGGAGCCCATTAAATGTTATGGCCGTGTGGAAAAACACGAGCCATTGAATGCCAGTGTCCAACCAGGTGATAAAGTGTCGAATGCGGCGAGTATCAGTGGGAGGAGCAGGGATTCGAAAGGTGGAGCTGTTGGCTAGCTGTTGATGGCCAGTGCATTTCACTGCTTCGAGCTGAAAGCTCAAATTGAAATAGAAAACTTTTGCATATTGAACAAAGTGGTGCATTCAGGAGTTTAATATACAGTCGGAGGTGAGAGATTTTTAGTCAATAGAAAGATGGGACAACTTACTGACGGGCAGCCATTATAAATTCGTATGGGTTAGGGAATTACCTGAAAAAAAATATAATTTTTATTAATTATTATTATTATTTCTATTAATATTTTGATGCTAATATTGCTTAATTTAACATTGTAAATATCACTTATTATTACTATCTTTATCTTTATCTCCAGTGCTTTTGCTGATGGCTATATAACGCTCCTTTGTTTATCTCATTAACAGAGATAATAACTAGTTGCGACTAAACTATCACCCCATCCACAAACCGTCGCTTGATTTCATTCACTGCTAACGTATTTAAATAAACCGCACCCCGGGGCTATTTAGCATGCATGGGATGCGGATAGGGGGTGGGATAGGGGGTGGTATAGGGGATGGTATGTGGCTTGCGAGTGCGATGCTCTGGGCAACCGCAAGTTAACTGTAGCATAACTAAAAAGCAAGCGGGGCCATCGCAGGGGCGAGGTATTGGAGTGGATAATCGGAAGGGGAAAGGGAAGGGGTGGGTGGGGATAAGGTCAACCGCAGGAGTTCAAGCTGCAAATAAATGGAGCGACCACAGAATGGCCATCCGGGCAGCAATTAAAAATCCCTCCTGGGGCAAACAAGCCAGCAGCTAATGCCCTGCCTCATTGAGCCATTAATTTCCAGGCGGGCGAATGTAAATGTAAAGGTAAGATGTGTGCCGTCGATTTGAGGGGTCGGTGGGTTGGCCGCCAACCTTTGCAATTTGTCCACATCGATTAGTGTCCGGGTAACGTCGTCTCGGACTGACAGCATGACAGCCATGTCCACGTCTATTATTTTCAACTTAACATGGCCCGCGCCTCTGACAATTGGCCAGGACATTTGCTTGGCCCCTCCGACGGCCAAAGGGCGCCACAATGCGACTTGCTCACCGCAAAACTGCACAATGGCCGACCTACAACTCACTTCCTTCCGCCGCACGGCGACCACGCCCCCCTTTCTCACCCCCTGTCAAGGGCGGTGTCCCATCGGCCCCCTTCTCGCCATATCTTTAATGTTTTTCCCCCTTTTTCTCTGGCCCGGCCTTTTTTTATGTCGTCGAAACGTGTGTCCAGCGGAAATGACAACGACAGTGGCAATTACATTGTTGCATGACACAAATAGTGTTGCCTACAACAAGGAGGACAACAATTGTTAAGATATGGGGGCAAGCCAAGGGATAGCTACGGATAAGAGAATAGGGACGGAAACGACGTGGGGATACCCTATCTGAGATATGAAGTGTTAAATTATTGGGCATTTTTTAAAATAGTTGAAGAGTTCATATCTCAAAATGGGGCTGTGTTAAGACTTAACTTTAAACCGATTTAATATAAAGGATTAAGGAAATTATTTGCATGATAATTCGATTAAAAATGCATTAAAAACAAAAAGGGGTTTATTTTTTTGTCTTTTAAATTATGACCAAGAACTGAAAGTGCGAAAATAACCATTTTGCATCGACCATAAAACTAAAAATTAAAACTGACACAATAATTTAAAGCAAGAAACCATGCATTTTGAACAAAAGGATACTTAAATTGTGTTTTGCAGTTAAGTACGCCAGATTAAATAAATTATGTATGTTGGTTGATTGTATATGCTGTCTTTTGCCTGCAGAGGAATAAAGAGGCAGCTATACAAATATAAAATTCTCATGTGGCAGACACTGCGTGTTTGGCTCTGGGTGGCAGAAAAGGTATAAATTTAATTGATGTCAGGCTGTTAAAAATGCGGCATTTTTACTCGCTTTAAATGCGTGGCTGCCCGCGTGACGTTTGTTCAATTGTTATCAATTGTCCTTTCGAAAGTCCTCGGTCCGTGCCATATGCCGAGTTATGTCCAGTGTCCAGCGATATGTCCTGGGTCCTTCGTCCTGTGTGTGCATGTTTATCGTATGTCCTCCGGCCAAAACCATTCGCCAGTTACCACTGGCCATTCTCCATTCTCCATTCGCCGCTCTCCATTTCCCTTTGCTGTTTTGTTGCCATGGCCGAGTGCCAAACTAATTGCTACAAATTAGCGCCTTTATGCTCGGGCCAACTGCTCGTGGATCTGGCAAGGACTGGCTGAGCATTTCCTGACCCTTTGTCCTGGCCCGGCAGGTCCTTGCCCCACTTCCGACTGCCTCTCCTCCCTTCAATGTGCGTGTGCAACTCAATTATGCCACAATACACATTAATACGACTGCTAAATTTGGCTCAATTGTTGACAATTTGGTGGAGCGTTCTGAAGCCAGTAAAACTCTCATTTGTGTCATTAAAGCGAGAAACCCTTTGTTTTCACAAAAATATAGCTTTAAAATATGGTACAGAAAACAACACATTAAATTGGTTATTCAAAATTAATACAATATGAGAACATTTGTAAAACCGCTCACAATTTGTAGTATTGTAGTTGTAGTATCGAGTTTTACATACTCCTTACTAAGCTAAAGGGAGTGCGAAAGAGATGAAGTGATGCATGCAGTAAATAAACTGCTTGCACTGCTTGCATTTCATTATCTCATTTGCTAATAGATTCTTAATGAATGGTTCGATTTTAAAATTTTCTTCTACATTTAATAAACACAATCAAATGGCATACTACATATGTATACTTTATGGTATACCATATTTTCTATATTGGAAAAAATACGAATTTAATTTATTTCATTAAAATCATCGTTTCGCTTTACGATACGTTTTAATTTCTAGATGTTCAGCGCACCTACCAATAAAATATAAGATTAAGCCAGCAAAGCCATTTATTTCCCTTGGTCCAAATAAATCAAAATTTTTGCCCAAAAACAGAATCAAAGTCTGGTGAGCAAGATGAAAGTTCCAAGTTGTCAGACAATTTGGGCCACTTAACACCTCGCTGATTGCCAGCCGAAGCGCAACAAATCGTTTATTTTGAATTATTTTAATTTTAGCCTTTTGCCAGCTGCCTTTTAAATTTTTGTTGTGATTTTTTAGATTTTTTCACTTTGTTTTTTTGGCTTTTCCCAAGCTTTTGTTGCTGTCGAAGGAAGGCAACATGGACAAACGACAATTTGTGTCGCTCGGTTGTCAGGACAACAACAACAGCAACCGGCAAGCGTAATAATAAATGAGAAGTGGAAAAGTTTTGCCGCCGCCGTGCTTATTGTCAAGCTCGGCCAGGCCATAAAAAACAAACTTCAATGGCAATAAGGCGACAAAAAGAGAGCTCTAGAAAAAAGGAGAAATCCTGAAAAAAAGCAGCCGGACCAAAAGAACAGGGGACAAAACAAAAACAGCCAGAGGAAAAGTTCAAGGCACTGACTTTATAGCTGCAATAATGCCCGTAGACCAACTGGTGGATGGGCGGGCGGGCCAAAAAAGGTGAGCCACATGCCAGCAACAGCGAGCTGGAAAACAAAGCCAGTTGCAGCCAGCAGGGGGGTGGCCTCGAGTGGGTGGGGCAGGTGGCAAGGCGGGGAGGCAGGAAGCAACAAGGCCACGCCGTATCCCGCCGAATGTGTTGAGGCACTTTGGCGAGGTAACGAAATGTAACAAAGTGCCGGGGCGTGGCGGTTGCCTGCTGAAAAGTGAGGGGCTTAGGGCTGCGGGGTAAGGGGCAAGGGGTACTGGGTCAGGTTTGTTATGTGGCTTACACCGGAAATTTGTGTTTAGAAGGCCGCCGGCGCCATTCTTGTTGCTCCTTTTCGTTGTGGCCCTAACGAGGGGAAGGATAAGACCCTAATATGGTCAACTAAATTTAACTTTTTAACAAGATACGGAAGATTTGGCTCAAGTGGCTGATGGGCAGTCGAAGATTATAGTCAAAATATGATTAGCACAAATTTAGGGTAGGGTAGGGAAAAATGACGAACATGTCAAATCATAAATTTGACGTCATGTCAGACCTGAAATATTAAAAGGCGTACGCATAATTTAACCTTAAGGTGATTTTGAATAAAAAGATGGTGCAAAAATTACCGGATTATCAATGTATAATGTATATGCGAGTTATTACGATATTTGGCTATATTTTGGACTGGTTTCTTAAATACAATAAAACAGCTTTAAAAATACTTTGACCCATATCTTCTTCTGGAACGTCATGAATTGTGTTTATAGTTTGTTAATTTTTTTAATGATTCCAGAATATTTGATCAATGATAGGTAAATCTAACCTGAATTACCACAATAAACAGCAACAGCGCCTTAAACACTTTTGATCGATGACTTTTGCAAGTTAATGTGCGTCGTTTCCATATCTATAGTGTGGGCAATCAGCAATTGAATATTTATCTATGCCCAAGCTGCGTATTAATGACCGGGCCAATGACAAAAGGACAATGCCGATGGTCGGCACGCAAAAGTCAAAAGCACCGCATTCCCACAGGACATAGGACACAGGACATTTGGACAAGCAGTTGGATAAACACACAAAACACGAAAACCGAAACACTTTGACTCTGAGTGACGGAATGACAGGCTGATGGGCAGGCCCCGGGCACATTAATAAAGTCAATAGAGAGACAATAGTTGAAAATTAACAAATGAATTGAAATTACTTAAACAAACTCATTAGGCTGCGGAATGTCACCGAGCGCTGAGCCTCCGTTGACACCATTGGAACCGAACGAACCGAACCCATCCCCTGGGATCCTCATCCTCGGACAGGCATTCATTTTCCGTCGTCGGTGGGCGGTGTTTTTATGCCCGCCCCAGGTAAGCATTGGCCATCGAGTACCGGCGAGTTTTTACCCATTTTCCCCCATTTCGCCATCGCATCTAATTAAATTTTCCAACCTTAATGTGCTAAGCATAGTAATTTACTTTCGCCGCCCCTTCTGCTGGCCCACCTGCCAGTCACGAGTTTAAATTGTCAGAAACTGTGACAGCCCGACACCTTTCGCCCAGGTGTGGAGGAGACAGCAGACGGGAGACTGGCGAGGCGAGGCGAGGCGACAAGCCGCATATCTATAATTTTCATTAATTTTAATTGGCTTTGGGTCTGGGTGTGGCTGTGGTTGTGGGTGGATGTCGTTCAATTACAATGTATTCAACTTTTTATTGAATTTTAAACTTGTTTCGGTTCATCCTGCTTGCCAAAGGGTTGAACAGAAAATCAACATAAATATGGCATTTCTTCTTTGATCAAGAAAATATAGCTATTTTTAGTCACGATTATTTGAAAGCTAGGGAAACTTGATAGCAGTTTTTAAAAAGGAAAAACATAAATTTCTTTCAAAATAAAATATATATATATTTATACCCTTGCAGAGGGTATTATGATTTCAGTCAGAAGTTTGCAACGCAGTGAAGGAGACGTTTCCGACCCCATAAAGTATATATATTCTTGATCAGCATCACTAGACGAGTCGATTTAGCCATGTCCGTCTGTCCGTCTGTCCGTCTGTCCGTCTGTCCGTCCGTCTGTCCGTCTGTTTCTACGCAAACTAGTCTCTCAGTTTTAAAGCTATCGGGCTAAAACTTTCCCAAAAGTCTTCTATCTATTGCAGGTAGTATATAAGTCGGAACGAGCCGGATCGGACAACTATATCATATAGCTCCCATAGGAATAATCGGGGGAAAAAATGCAAAAAAAATTTATCTTGGGTGTTTTTGAACCTAGAGCCTCCTACTTTTGGAAATGCCATTTTTTATCTAATTCTGAATTTCGAATAAATTTTTTTAAAATCGGACGACTATATCATATAGCTGCCATAGAAACGATCCAAAAATTAATGGGAATATAATAGGAAATAAATTATTGCTTCGTTGACTTTTATTGTATTCTCTTCTACTCTGGGATATGAGTCTTATTAAATGTTTTCGAATTTCGATTTTAATTTTATCAATATCGAACTACTATATCATATAGCTGTCTTTTTATACCCTTGCAGAGGGTATTATGATTTCAGTCAGAAGTTTGCAACGCAGTGAAGGAGACGTTTCCGACCCCATAAAGTATATATATTCTTGATCAGGATCACTAGTCGAGTCGATCTAGCCATGTCCGTCTGTCCGTCCGTCTGTCCGTCTGTCCGTCTGTCTGTTTCTACGCAAACTAGTCTCTCAGTTTTTAAGCTATCGGGATGAAACTTTCCCAAAAGTCTTCTTACTATTGCAGGTAGTATATAAGTCGGAACCGACCGGATCGGACAACTATATCCTATAGCTCCCATAGGAAGGATCGAAAAAAAAACGGTATAAAAATTCTAGCTTCGGTGTTTTTTGAAGTATTACCTTCTAATCTTGGGAATATTAGTTTTTAATTATTTCTGAATTTCGAATAAAATTTTATCAAAATCAGACGACTATATCATATAGCTGCCATAGGAACGATCGGAAAATTAATTGGAATATAATAGGAAATAAATTATTGCTTCGTTGGTTTTTATTGTATTCTCTTCTACTCTGGGATATGACTCTTTTTAAATATTTCCGAATTTCGATTTTAATTTTATCAAAATCGAACTTCTATATCATATAGCTGCCATAGGAACGATCGGAAGGAAATAAGAGAAATAATAGGAAATTTAACATTTTTGCGATTTGTAAATTAATAGGAATGATCTGCAAGGGTATATAAGCTTCGGCTGGCCGAAGCTAGCTTCCTTTCTTGTTTTTAATTTAATTTAATTTAAAATGAAAATCATTTTGTAAATCACTGCGGAAATAATAGAATATTTTGAAAATGTAATATTTATTTTGATCTAATAATTGAATATTTAGTTTTTTTCCCTAAAAAAAGTTATAAAATTTCCCTTTAAAAACGATGTAAAAACTGGCTAACAAAGTAGGTTTGATTGGAGAATGCCACAAACAATTTAAAAACAGTTTTTTTTTTCGAAAACGTTGGTTATTTTTCGAAAATTTGGGTAGCCTTTGGACGAAGGCGCGACCCGTTAAAATTCCAAATTGTTTAGTGTTGCCTGGAAGTAAAGGACCCGCAGAGATGATGTCCAAGTTGTGTGCCATCCTGGCCCCAAGGGCAGTTGGTCCCAGGGCCAAACGCCATCTGCTGAACCAGGCCATTTCGATTGCCAGGGTAAAAGTTCGTGGAAACCACTGCTGCGGTGGAATGAAGGTGGTTCCCTCGCGGGAGGAGCACTTGAATGCCCTGAAGGCGGAGGAGTTCGACGTCCTAATCATCGGCGGCGGAGCTGTGGGCTGCGGCTGCGCAGTGGACGCCGCCTGTCGGGGTCTCAAGACCGCCCTGATTGAGGCGGATGACTTTGCCAGTGGCGCCAGTTCGCGGTCGAGTAAACTGATCGATGGCAGCGGATCCTATCTGGGCACCGCTCTGCGGGAAAAGGACATCGAGCAGCTGTACATCATGCTGCAGATGATGAGCGAGCGAGTGACGATGCTGAGGAACGCCCCGCACCTGAACCGCATCCAGCCGATGATCATACCCATCTACAGCATGCTGCAAATGCCGTGCACCTGGCTGGGATTGAAGGTAGGTCGAGGGATTTGATCTCTGATCTGGGCTACTTAAAACCCATTTCCAGGTCTACGATTTCATGTCTGCCGCTTCGAATGTACGCGGATCGCACTTTCTCTCCCGGGAGGCCACCCTCTATGAGTTTCCGCTCCTCAAGACGAAAGGTCTTCGCGGTGGCGTTGTTTACTATGATGGCCAGGTGGACGACGCCCGGATGTGCATCGCCCTCGTGATGACGGCCGTCGCGTTGGGCGCCAATGTGGGCAACCACCTGGAGGCGGTGGAGCTGATGCCCCTGGAGGGCTGCTGCCGGGTGGTGGGCGTCAAGGACAAGTTGTCCGGCGAGCAGTTCTACGTCCAGGCAAAGGCAGTGATCAATGCCACCGGTGCCAGCACGGATAATATAAGGAGAATGGACAAGGAGGGCACCGCTCCCATCCTACTGCCCTCACTGGGCACCCAGGTCTCGCTGCCCCGGTACTTCGGCTCCGGACACTACGGCCTCCTGAGTCCGGCCCACAAAAAAGATGATCTCACCATATTCATGGTGCCCTTTGAGAACCACACGGTTCTGGGCATCCGCGAGGTTGAACTGGACGAGGTGTACGGGCGGGGACATCCCACTCCCGATCCGGATGATGTGGACTGCCTGCTGGAGGCGGCCAAGGCCAAGATGGAGCCCTGCGTGGAGCTGGGTCGCTGCCACGTGCTCAGCGCCTGGACGGGCATCAAGGCCAATGTCAGCTGTCCCACTGGAAAATCCGAGGAGGAGGAGGAGGAGGAAAAGCGCGGCTCCGCCATCAGCAGCTACATGATCGAGGTCAGTGAAGAAGGCCTGATCACTTTGGCCGGCGGCCGTTGGAGCAGCTATCGTGTGATGGCCGCCGATGCCGTCGACATGGCCATCAAGTCGTGCGGCCTGTGCGACGACCATGTGACCTCCAGTTGGACGGAGAACTTGAAGCTGGACGGCGCCGAATCCTGGTGCTGCATGCTGCCGCTGGAGTTTGTGCAGGACTACGATGTGCCCATGGATGTGGCGCAGCACATATCCGATTCCTATGGCTACAATGGACATGCCTTGTTTTCGGGATCTCCTCCAGAACTAAGGAAGCGCCTCCACCCCAACTTCCCGTACATCGAGGCCGAGGTTCAGTATGCGATGCGCAGCGAGTACGCCTGCACTCTGGTGGACATAGTCGCTCGGCGTCTGCGCATCGCCTTCGTGGATGCGGCCGCCACGCTGCACATGCTGCCCAAGATCCTCAAGATGATGGCCGAGGAGAAGGGGTGGGAGGAGGGGCAGCAGAAGAAGCAGATGCAGACGGCCCAGGAGTTCCTGGTGCGCCAGATGGGTCTCGGCACGATAGTTCGACCTAGGAGCACAGGGAAGAGTCCGCCGAAGAAGAAGGCATCCTCGGAGAGTTGCTGCTGCCGGGCGGCTGCTCGCAAGGAGGCCAGGAGCTACTCCAAGGGATTCCACCACCCACGGGTGGATAACTTTAGGCCCTTGACCACCCAGAGATCGAGGAAAAATATGCCTACAGCTAGCGATAGACTATTCTGGCCTTTGACCTCGGGCTTAACCCAACAATCGGTGGTGGATTGTGAAGCTCGCCGGGATCAATCGAGGTCCATTCCCACCGGATGGTCAGATAGCAAGAGGCAACTCATCATCAACAGTTGGCGCAACAAGTTCATGTGCTGAAATATTTTCAGATAATAGTCTGACATTAGCCTCGTTTTCTTTTCCAACACTTATGTGCGGGTCTTTCCAATGCCAAAAAATAAATATTTGAACACTCAAAAGGATATTTGCACTTGTTTAAACAATAAAAGCAAGACCTTTTAACAGATTTTACCTATTTTCAAGTCCCGAAACCCGGCGAGCTGTCCTTTGGCAGTCATATTCCGCCTATTAAGTTAAATGTTTTATTTTATATTTGTTCATAGTTGTAGTTGTTTTGTTTTGACGTAAGCAGTGTAAAATCATTATAAAATATATTCATTTTATTTTTTATTTATTCTAACAGTTTTAGCTTTATTTTAATGCAATAATTTATCCAAAATCCCAGGAGCAGCACAGATCCTAATACTCTTGAAATGCATCGCAAATGAGGCTTTCATTCCAGAGTCGCCATCGCCGAAGAGCACGCACTTGAATGTGGGAATATCCTGATCCGTAGTCTTTTCAGGTAGGACTGTGCTATAGTTTCCGATGTTTTTCATATTCCATTTTTTCGGTTCGGAAAAACCTCACCGTCTTGCCGATCGATGAGGCTGCTTTCCCAATATTAACTGGCGAGGAGTCTAGACCTACCAGGAAGCGGCAGTCGGCCCACTTTCCCGAGGCTTTCCCACTTTAAGGCTGCTTTCCTTAATATTAACTGGCAAAGCTGCCTTAAAGTGGGAAAGCCTCGGGAAAGTGGGCCGACTCCCGATTTCTGGTGGGGCTGGACTCCTCGCTGAGCCAGCGGCTCGCCCTCGGCCACAAAGTGCTCCTGGCGATGACCTCGCCGGTATTCTGAGATATATTTTTCGGCGATCGGGACCAGCCGGACCCAATTCTCGTCCCCGATGTAGAGCCGGTGGCATTTGAGATTCGTTCGAAGAGGGCAAAAAATACATTCTACCCTGCCTAGTTTCACGCTGTACGGAATTCCTGAGAACAGGACGTGGCCAGGGGGATCATCGACAGCAACGCGGCCGAAGAAGCGACCGCTTTTTTCTTCCACAAAGCTGACCTTGATGGGGACGATTTGGCTTGCGATCTATCCCTGATCACCGTCCATGTCCAGCAGGAAAAGTCTTCAGGTCCCGTCGAAAATCCAAACTTAATTTGATATCTTCTTCTGCTTTTCATAAGACTTCTCCCAATACTCGGGTCTCATATGCTACGCTGGTGCACTCCACTTCCATAGCCAAAAGTGTTGGCAAGACTTCAGGTCCCATCGGAAATCCATATAGCCGCAGTTGTCCAATATTGGTGTTATCACGGGGATATTTTTTCTTTCCGATACTGCTTTTCACGAGACTCCTAGTTCCTCCTTCCGTGCACAGGTCGATCCCTGTAGCTATTGAAAATATATTTTAATACTGTTTGTTGTTTAATAATTTACATTATTGCCTAGTTTTCTTCATATGCGAATTGAAAGTATTGCTGGCATAAGACTATGACAAGATATTTTTACAGCCTGGACTACTAGATTGACTTTTATAACAGCACGTTTCTTTGTGCATGTTTAAACGTTATTTTAATTACCTATATAAACACTTTTTAACAAAGTTTTTTAGTAATTAACGTCACACAACAATTTTAAAGAAAACTAAGTATGATCATTTTAATATATATTTTTTGTGGTCGGTAGCTTGTGTCTCTAGTAAATTCTAGAGTGAACTGAAAGTATTGCTGCCATAAGATTATTACAATAATATTTTGACAGGCATGGACTACTAGATTGATTTTTTTTCCTATGCACAAATACCAGAATAAAAAATATTTTATTTAACACTTTTTAATACCGTTTTGCAATAATCAATGTCGCACAACAATTTTAAAGAACACTTAGTAGTTTTCCTATGCACAAATACCATAATAAAAAATATTTTATTAAACACTTTTTAATACCGTTTTGCAATAATCAATGTCGCACAACAATTTTAAAGAACACTTAGTAGTTGATAATTTTAATAAATATTTTGTATGCTGGGATGGGTTGTGTCGCTAGGAAATCCTGGAGTGAACTGAATCTATTGCTCCCCAAAAGTTAAGACCAAAATATTTTGACAGGCATAGCCTACGCGATTTTCTGTTTTCCAAATAGTCGTCCCATGCACAGTGGGCAATACACAGACGCAGAGCCCTCAAAAAGTATAACAATATTAGTGAATTATTTTAGTTTCGTAACTGCTATTTAAAGTATTTCAAAATTACCTAAATAAGTTTACAAAATGTAATATCTTACTCCTCCCATTTAAGGCTTTCCTTCACTTCCCAAGAAAAATAAAACAATACCATTTCAATATTTCTTTGGCAACATTCGGCAGTTGTTATGGATTTTCTTGTTCTTCGATTCAGTTCTAACGTTACTTTGGAAATTTGAGACTGCTGTTGCTGTCGTTTGTTTTTATAAATTAGCCTGTTTTGCTGGAGGGAGGAAAATTCGGAGGCGTGGTGATTTTGAATTATTGTTATTGGGGCTGAAAAGCATTTCTTGTTGTTTGAATATGCTTATCGTTTATATATTGCTTTATTTATTGGCTGATTGGAGGCCGAAAGTGTGTGTGTGTGCATTTGGGCGGCATTATATAAGCACCACATTTTTCCCGTCGCTGCTCGTTAGCCACGTAAATGAGCTTTTTATGGCCATATTTTAAAAAGAGCGTGGAAATTAAATTGAAATTAAAGGAAAATATACCTTTGAAGTCTAATTTTTTATAAATGCAAAATGGCATCATTATACTTTTATATATATATGGTTTATTATGGTTTTGCAGACTGATGTTCTGTTCATTAAATTTCTCAGGTATTTCGATGGTTATTGCCTCTCTGGAGTCCAAATGCCTGCAATTTATGTTGGCATATGGTTTACACGTCGTTTTTGCACTTCATTTGAGTGCAGTTAGGGGAACTCTTTCGTGTCCCGCGTGAAATTTCCCAGTGCCTCAGAAAAAAAAACTATTCTAATGGTCAGAAGTCAGAACACTTTCACTTTTCGCCACACTTTCCAGCAAAAAAACATTCTGCGGTCTTTTGGGCCGCATTTTTATGCTGATTAGTCGAGTTAACAATTTCCAGCACGCGAAACTATTTCGGGAATTTCAAACTTGAAACATAATTGCAATGCCCAGGCCAAGGGTCGGTCCGCCGAGGTGGCCAACGCCCGTTCCACTCCATTTCCCTTCCAGCCGAAACCACTGCGGCGTCGAACAATTTTAATAAGTTCGGGCCAGCAGTCTGGGGAAGTTGGTAATAGGAAACAAGAGAGAACGCTATAGTCGGGTTGGTGTCCCGACTATCTAATACCCGTCACTCAGCTAAAGGGAGTGCGAACGCTGTACTCGGGTTGGTGTCCCGACTATCTATTGGGGCTAAAGGGAGTGCGAGGGAGATAGATATATGAACAATTTTGATTGCGTATAACTTTTTAATGAATGGTCCGATTTGAAAAATGTCTTCTACATTTCGATAGGTATTGATAAACACAATAAAACTGCATTTTTACTTTTCCGAAATATTGAAATTTTTAAAATCGTATATAAGCGATTGTGGGCGTTAGAGGGGGCGTGGCACCCTTTTGAAACAAACTTGCGCTGCGTAGGAACTCCTAGAATCTGCATGCAAAACGCCAATCTTCTAGCTTTTATAGTTTCCGAGATCTCAGCGTTCATACAGACAGACAGACGGACAGACAGACAGACGGACAGACAGACGGACAGACGGACATGGCTAGATCGACTCGGCTAGTGATCCTGATCAAGAATATATATACTTTATAGGGTCGGAAACGTTTCCTTCTAGCTGTTACATACTTTTGCACGAATACAATATACCCTTTTACTCTACGAGTAACGGGTATAAAAATGCAGGCGATGCACACGCGAGCTCATAATAATAAGAATTCTTGCCAGCGATGCGGAAAAGCAGTCCTTCGTTCTACTGGCGGCCCTATGTATATACAGCTAGTATAGTCAAGGACATTTAGCGAGCCAGCCAGCCAGCGACAAAAAAACACAGAATTAAATAAGAAATAACGCCTTAAATAGCGATGAAATAACCAAAAATAAGGAGCATAAAAAAACGTATGACGGAAGCAGCGCCATAAAATGGTGAAAATAATGCGAGGCGACAAACGGAAATAACAGGAAAATAGTGTGTCATAAAATATGCTTTAGTACTTCGGGAGCGAAAATCACCAGGGAACAGAAGACAGAGAAAAAAGTAGAAAAGGAGATCTGCAAAAAAGATTTAGTATCCGTGGAAAAGCCGTGGAAAATGCAAAAGTTGTGTCCCACTGACAATAAAACACATAATAGCGTTAAAATAAAGTAAGGTGGTATTTCTGCATTGATTTAATACATAGGTTTTAAGGTTTAGCTATTCTCTGTTGTCCTTTTACCAGAATGTGGGCTTTTAAAATATTATTTTTAAGTAAGCTTTGGCACATTATTTAATTATTTTGCATAGCTTTGAAGGAGCAATTCGCATTTTCCCAAATAAAATGGCACTTTTTCATATTTTTCCAGCATTGGGAAAATAGTAATTCCTGGCCAAACCATGCATAAAATCATAATATATCTCCGCAGACACGCAAACGTAGTTATCTTGGCCCCAGATGTAGTGGAAATCGGTGAGATGGGGAAAATGCCGGGGAAATGGCACTCAGCTGCAAAACATTGGACCAAACGATAAGTGACAAACATGGTAAGGCAAACAAATGTGTATTTTATACATATGCCGAATGGATGGCGGGAAACGAGGGAAACGGGGAAGGCCAGAGATGCACAACTGTCTGATAAGTGTGGAGAGCATTTTACCATTCACCATTTTGCGGAGCGTCTTTCTGCCCGCAGGTGACATGTTAAACGTCTTGTAAGCATTTGCATTTCCTTGCTCATAAAATAGAGGGAATAAGAAGGAAATAAGAAACTTCCCTGGCTGTAAAGTACATATATGCGGAAATACATATATGTGGGAATAACTGAACAAGCATGGCAGGGCAGGGGCCAACATCTTTTATCTGCAGTTCATTCATTCTGTTGGCAGCGTCTTCAAAAGGGTTGAGTTGTTGGCTTTGGCTTAAAGCATATTTGATTATGTCACAAAATATCCTCGAGCGCCTGCCTGCTCTTCCGTTTGCTTAGCCAAAGATAAATTTAACAAATATGCAAATAAAACACGCCCATTCCGGGCGGCCCGAGTGAAATGGAAAATTGTTTTCATAAATTTTTCAAATATGCACAATTTCCTCTTTGGCCAATTTGATGTGAACAACCTTTTCAGATGAGGCTTAGAAAACACAGGCACAGCAGCAGCAACATAACCCGAAATTATTCCTCTTCACTTGCGAAATTGCTTTTAATGGCTAAGGTAAACAAACACTTTTCTGGACACAACCGAAAATATATCAAGGTCCATTAAGTTTCAATAAAAGAAAAGTGAAATATGTGAGCACGTGTTAGATGTAACTGTGGCATATGGCTAGAAAAAGACAGAGATGCAGGCAGGCTTTTAAAGATTTTAAAATTTAATCGATATCAATAAGTAAATCTTTTCCGTTTTTATTCTATTTTTTAGTGAAAGAGAATTACTTATGGAGCAACATTATCAAAGAAACTGCATAGTTTAATTGTAAAACTATTTTTATACCCGTTACTCGTATAGTAAAAGGGTATATTGTATTCGTGCAAAAGTATGTAACAGCTAGAAGGAAGCGTTTCCGACCCCATAAAGTATATATATTCTTGATCAGGATCACTAGCCGAGTCGATCTAGCCATGTCCGTCTGTCCGTCTGTCTGTCCGTCTGTCTGTCTGTCTGTATGAACGCTGAGATCTCGGAAACTATAAAAGCTAGAAGATTGGCATTTTGCATGCAGATTCTAGGAGTTCCTACGCAGCGCAAGTTTGTTTCAAAAAGGTGCCACGCCCCCTCTAACGCCCACAATCGCTTATATACGATTTTAAAAATTTCAATATTTCGGAAAAGAAAATGCAGTTTTATTGTGTTTATCAATACCTATCGAAATGTAGAAGAAATTTTTCAAATCGGACCATTCGTTAAAAAGTTATGCGTGTTCAAAGTTTCTATCTCGATCTCTCTCGCACTCCCTTTACCTGAGTAACGGGTATCTGATTGTCGGGGCACCCGACTATAGCGTTCTCTCTTGTTTGTTTTGTTTTGAAGTCCTTCTAATGATATACTACCCCCACTTTAAAACTTAGTAAATGTATAGGAAGGATTTAATGATTGATTTCCTGACCTTTTATGCTATTCTCAATTTTACTTTTATTTTAGAAAATTAATTTTTCATTATCTTCGACTCCAAAGGAAATCGAATTTGGCTTCTTAGTTAGGCTCACATTGAATCCTTTTAAATTGTGAATAAATTACCGCCCAATTAAACCAGCTTTTGAAGTACTTTTGATTGGCAAAAATGAGTTCCTCTGGTGACACTATTCCTGCACAGTTCCCCCTCTGTCAGTCCATCAATCAATCAATCAAACTAAGAAGCCCACTAATAGGGGCTCATTAAATTATCAAAGCACTTACCTTTTGTGGGGATTTCGGCGAGTGTGGGCGTGGCTGTCATCAGCATGGTAACCGCGGCCGTGGCTATTATCGCGATGGCCAACTGCCGGACATTAACCTCCGGCTTCCGTGGGCGGAAGCGTCGGCGTGGGCGTGGCAGCTCAACCATGGCTGTGGAGAGCCTTTACCTTACTTTCCTTCTGCAACGGGGAAATGGGAAAGTGTTCAGCACTACAGCGTCAAGTTGCCAAAATGTTCGTGGATTAGGGAGTTCGTGGGAGGACGGTGTTCATTGGCCGGCAAACGTTCTCTCGCCTTTAATCACTTAAACGTCGCGTAATCAACAGCAGCAGCAACAACAACAACAGAGGCTGCAATCAACACCAACAGCGATTGAAATGGAGCGTCACGATGATGATGGCGATGATGACGAGCCAGCTTGGCAGCACTTTTCGGGGGAATCAGCCCCCAGTCAAAATCCGTATCCGGATGCGTGGCAAAAGTTGTTGCTGCTTTGCTGCTACTCCTGCTTACACGCGTTTTTCGTTCAAACATACATAGTTTGGCCCCAGCTTTTGACTTCTGACATTGCGCCAACTTTTGTTTGTTCAACTTTGAATTTTGTGTCCCCTTTCCGCCTTTTCTCCTGTCGAAGTTAATTCGCTGTGCGTTAATTTGAAGCGTTTTAGACTTCGGCTCAGCCGGATTAAATATCTTCAGACAGCAGGCAGACAGTAATTTGATTTGTCGGCGGAAATTCCATTTTATTTCACCAGTAATTTAACTTTGGTCTTTAACTTTGGCCTAACTAACGGAGTGGGCGGGGGAAATCGTACAGACAAAGGGGAAAAGTTTAAAGTTTAATTGACAGGTCAGGATGGTAGTTTTGAAGGTTAAATTCACAAAAGGGAATTTTTAAACTGTAATCTAAAAATTAATGCAAGTTATTCTTGAATTAAAATAATAATAATAAAAACATGGCTTTTTATACCGATAAATATATACTGAAAAATAAAAAATTATATAAATTAAATTTTCTGAACTCAACAAACTACGGTTTATTACTTATATTATAATGAAATGAAATCAATAAACCGTAATTGGTTAAGTTCAGAAAATTTTATTTTTGAAAAATAATTTTTTCAACAATTTGCCCAAGTTTTCCAATTGGCTTTGTAGATCCAATCGCAATGCATTGGCTGCAGCCAAGTGAAATTTTCTTTTCATCAAAATCTCAATTTGCAACGTCAAGCTGTCAACGCTCTGACAGCGTTCGCTGGCAAATCAAGTCAGACAAATGAAATGATTACACAAAGTAAACAGCAAACACGTAACACACAAACCACCTGTCAGAAACTTTTGTGCACCCGCTTTTTCGCCCCGAATCCGATGAAAGTTGATGAAAAAGCGGAAAGGACAGGACAGTGTGCCTGGCAACATTCTGCAGGCGGAAAGCCAGAAAGGAGTATTATCGAAGAGCACTGACAAAAACAATATCGCCATCACAACACAAACACAAACAGTGAGCAGAGCAGAGCGTACCAAAAATGCAATGGCGATGCCAGCAAAATGGCAATGGCAACACTTCCGTTTCCGCTTCCGACGCTGCGGGCGACTTTCTCGCACAGTTGGCAAAACGTTGAGCAAACTCAAACGCAAACTCAAACTGGAACTCAAAAGCAACAGCGACGGACGGAACATAACAAAGCTTGTTAGTGTTGCTGCCCCACAGCGGTGCAACAATCACCCCCCTTTCCATCCGCCGCCTTCTGACAAAGGGATTGCGGATGTCGCAGGGTGAAGGGGATTTTTCCTCTTTTTTTCGGGGCGTCACAAAACAATGTCGACGAAACGTAGGAAAATTTTAAACGCTTTTAGTATTAAAGCGTCCGGTATAGAGACACAAAAGCCGAAGGACCCGGCGGCACAGGACCACCAACAGAATGCAACACGGCGTGCAACAGCAGCAATATCGCCAGAGGCATGCGGGGCATGCTAAATGCGGCAACTGCATGAAAATGCCACACAAAATATATTTCGTACAGCGAACGGAATTTTCGTTGATCAAATAGTTAGGTACCCAGCATAAATGCAGAGCCCCCATCAGAATTTTTGAGTACAGAAAAATATATCTTAAAACTGTGTATAATTATTATTCAACTAAAAAAGATGATTAAGTCGTTTGACTGCGTGTTAAATAATTAATTTCACAATGAAAAAATTAAAAAAAAAATTCTAAAAAACCAATCCGTTTTTGGATAATTTTTCCTAGTTTTTAACTCCTACATTAGGATATATTTTTTTAATAAAATATTTAAACTTTAAATTTTAAAAAAAATGTAATATTTTTACAGCATTTTTTTAAATCTTTATTATCTGCCTATGTAATCCTTGCTACCCTGTACGCTAACCAGATTCTTCCAGGGGGCCACATCAACCCTCAGCCCAACGCCTGGGGCACCAGGACTTCTGGAACAGCCCCTATACCTCCTGCCCCTCGAACTGCATTTTTTTGCAGAGTTCTTAGACTCTGCGGCCAGTTGCCCTCTTCGTGACGAAAATGTTTCGCTTAACTGGATTTTCAAATATTTATTGCAACAAATTATTTTGCTGGTTACATGGCGGCTCTTTGTTTGTGTCTCAACATGGCCAACATCCCGTTCCCTTGGCCCCCTTTCCCCTTTCCCCGACTCCTCAGTCACTGTTCGTAAGCGGTTTTTATGGCCATTTAGTTTGTTGCATTCCAGTAAAAGGATTTTGTGCTGGGATTTTTGCGGTTTTTTGCACAATTGCTGACAAATTAGGGTATTACAGTTGCATTCAATTTATTTCGAGTGTAAAACCCATAAATTATGGTTAAATTGCTTTGTCGTGGCAAAGTGCAAAGTATTTTCGTCATGAAAGAAAATAGTTAGCTAATCAACGGTTGGAAAACGTGAGCCTCACAGAGTGAAGAGATTTTATGCGAATGTTTTGGAAATAAGTTTGATAGAATTAAACATATTTTGAATTGCATTGCAATAAGAAGGACAGCGAAAGAATCTAAAATACTGCAAAAGTATAAATAGTTGTTTTCAAGAGTAGTTAAATAAAAATAAAATAAAATCAATATAAAAAATAAATATAATTAGTTTCTTTAACCATTAAAAATTTATAATTTATGTTATACAACAAACTATCAATGATCCAATCATTGTACTGTTTGTATAACGTTTTTCCGAACTCTAAAACCATCAGTAACATTTTCTCGGTGTGCATACAAACAAAGCACATGTCGTCAAAAGGTGGGACCAGCAGTTTACCGCCAGGGTGACATTTTTTGCAGAACAACAAACAATTTGGTAATTACTTCAAATTAAGCACGCAAATGCGAATGCAAGAGTAATGGTAAATGGTAAATGGTAAACCGAAGGCGCCGCACGACAGATGCACAAAACTTTCACTCGCTCACAACTTTGGCGAGGTCTGCCAAAATCCGGCAAACGACAGCGGCAGGACCAACGACAGCGGCAAGGATAACGACGATAACAGCGCACCGAGTAACATTTCGTGGTGGACACTCGCGTGCGATCGCAAGTCTCACGTCGCGCGTCAGATAGTTTCGTGGCGACCCTCGCTGGGCACAGACCGTCCGTTCAGTTGAAAGCCCGATTCACGACTGAACGGGCGGACGACTTCAATTGGTGGAAAGGCCCTGGCTTTAATGGCCCAAACGGAACGACGATGCCAGTTCGTGCCCCCATAGCTTCGGCTTTCGGTCGCCATTCGGTTTTTCGAAATTCATCCTTAGAGAGAAGGAATGAACTTTCGGTTTCGGTTCCAGTCAGACTGGAAGTCAGACTGCCATAAGTTGTGGGGGACTTCTCTTAAGATACTGCCTTTGCAGATGATTATCCGCCAAACCGACAAGTCAGACATACAATTATTACAATTATCATCTAGTGCTTTCTTATAGTTTATCTTATAAAAGCTTACATGGTTGTAATATAAGCTATAGCAACAGAAGATCTTATGCTCGCTTAAGATATATATCTAGGTTATTTATTGATTATTATTTTTATTGTTTGACAGTGTTTATGACTTTTTTATATCCTATTTAGTACCTACTTTGGAACTATTTATGGATTACAAATCTCTTTACTCAAAGTCCATTCATGTATTTATTCAATAAAATAAAATATTAACTAAATTAGATATTCAGATAATATTAGAGATTATTTATTAATGATATATTTTAATCACATTTCCTAATCGCCTTTAGTGCTTTAGGCATTTTCAAAAATTTTAATACAAATTTGTTATTAAATGAGTTTTGTGGTTTACCTATTGAAAAATGAGTACAAACAGCAGAACTAATGCCGACCGGCAGCAGTCCTTGTCCATATTTCCCACTCCCAAACCCCACCTCCTCCTCTTGCACGCCACGCATAACTTTCACAGTCAAATTAACACGCATATTCAAAAGGAACAACTGAATAAATTGGCTTATCTGGTGAAACACACTAAAATGTCAGACCATCCTCTTCTGGACTCCGATGTCAAAAGCAGCTACCACACAACTGAAAACTGGCAAAAACCGACTGCTAAACCACAATAAAAAATATTCCACATACGCAGCGTTGGCTGCTGGCATCATTTAGATAAACATAACTCGGAAACTTAAAACCAAGTCGGGGGCAGATCGGAAAGGACGGGAGTGGGGGTCATCTGACCAATGTGGAGCCAAATTCCCAGGCAAGCAGTTTTAGCCATGAGTAAAATAAACAACAACACCAAGTGGATAAAACCGAAAAGTAAAATAACTAATATGCTATTGTCCCGGAGCTCTCAAAATTTTCAAGTGGTTAGACTGGTTAGAGTTAAAGCTGGACCAAGAGCTTTATCAGAAGCTGACACAAATACACCTTGACCATCACTATGGAGTGGAAATTAACAAACGAGGAGGTGTTTAGGATAGCAGTGGCTCGGGCCAACTGAAAAGGGAAAAGGATAATCTGATAGTGACGACGACGACCTGCAAAGTTGACAAACGGCGCATCGCTCAACGCGTTCGAAAAAGAGGACAGTCAGTTAGTAGATATATGTCTATTTTAAAACTCTGATGAGCTAGGAATTTGATAGCATGTTTGGAACTGTTTTATAGGGGGTGCCACAAAAATTACTGGGTTCTAAAATCACTTTTGAAATTTAAAAAAAGTGTCTAAAAGTATGCAGGCAATAAGGTATAGTCCTTTTTCTGATTGAATTCATCGCACGAGCTTAAAATTTATTGTTGCATACTTTTAGACACCTAAACATCTAAAAGTGATTTAAAAAAACCAGCGATTTCTATGAAATATCCCATTAAGTATTTATACATAAGAAAATATAAAATTGTATATTTGAATCTTTAGCACTTAAGTATTAACAAATAGGTATACAATCACATTTGTTAAGAACAAAATTTAATACTAATCCCACGATTAAGTGAATGGCTTTCACTGCGTGGATATTGTCTCAAAATCCACTCCAAGCTCCTTTCCTGGTAGCCGGTTATTGCCCCTTAGGGATCAGCATTTAGCTGAAATCCAAGAGCATTTTCTGCTTTCTGCTGGTGTCATGCTGCAAAACGACACCCAAAAGTGTGGGCATTAAAGGAAAGTTTCTCTTTTTTGCTCCTCATGCAATTGCAGTAAATTGCCAGCACAAAAAGGGGAGTTGATGAGGAGGAAACAAAACCCTTCCCAATGGCGCACTGAATGGCTTTTTGGGACCATCCTGGGGGCAATTGATTCCTACGGGCGACTGCATGGGCGTGGCATGCTGCTACTTAAAGCGCATTAGCAACAATCAGCCGAAGGAAAAACAAGCTGATTGCATTGAGTGCGAAAACTGCTACCGAAACTTGAAGTGATCTGCAAATATGGCCAAATGACAAAAAGATGGTCAAAATGAAAAGTCCTTGTATTTTCTCTCTACAAGTAACGGGGTTGAAAAATGCCAGCCACAGTCAGGGCATCGCAAACGAATAGATATTACTTGCAACTAATAAATTGTACACCTTTCCAACCGAGAAACTCTTCAACTCGAATAAAAATATTCTGCGTGGTCGTCAATCAAATTAATGAGTACTTAATAAATGCCATTAAATTTTTATTACATTTCAACCGCAAGGCAAAGGAAACTGATGGCGAAGGGAGAGCTTCTGGTCCATGGATAGGTGTAGGATACATAAATTGAATAAATCGCTTAGCAGCTTTCAGACAGTTCAAGTGATATATTTGACAATTTGGCACAAGTGGATCCAGACGGGCCGAGTGTGTGGTCCAATCTCTGCTTGAGTTGAATAATTTGCAAACGATAACCAGAATTTCAAATATATATGTTAAGAATATTCCGTAAAATATTACTCATCTGATAATTCTACATCAAAAACTAGAAATTTTTGGAATTGCATTATTGCAAGTATTATTCAGTTAATAACCATTAATTAACAATGAAGTGGATCAAATGAAATATCTAAAATTATCTTGAACAATTTAAACTTTTCTAGCCACTTGCTGTATTATTTACTAAATACTCTTTTTTATTATTATTTTATTTAATATATTATTTAACATAAAATATAACTCATCTTATAGTTCTGCGTTAAAATATGAAGTTTTTTGAATAATATTAATATTCATATTTAATGAAGAAGTAAAAAGAAAAAACATTTAAAATTACCATTATCCCATTAAGCTTTTTTCTGACCACTTGCTGTATTATTTATTAATCAGTCAGTTTTTATTTGTATTATTTTTTTTAAAAAGTAAGTTCTTTGTCGCGTGCATTCGCCTTCTCTAGTCACTTTTCATGGAGGTAATCCAGAGCACAACTCCCTTCAAATCGGTCGCACGGCGCTATTGAAACCTTTGCCAATCTCCGCTAATCAAAGCTGCCCAATATTGCCTCCCACAGGGACGAATCAATTCTTGTTCGTAACTGGTAACTGGTAAGAGTGTCCAGGGCAAGGGAAAGTCCCGCCAAATAGCTTTTCCATGGCGATTTTCTGGGCTCCAGCCGACGAGTTATGGCCGCTATTTCCGTTTGGTTTTCACAACTCAACGCGCCGACTTCCTCGCTTTGCCTTTGCACCTCCAGGTGGTCCATGGGCCAAGGACCAATGGCCAAAAGACTGGGCCAAATCGGTTAGCGCAGCTTCCAGCGGGTTTCAATTTTATCGCCGCCAATTTACTGCTGTGCTGTTCTGTGTGTTTTGCTTTTTTCGCTGGTGTTTTTCTGTGTGTTGAACCCGGGCCTTTCAAACTTTTAGCCTTGGCGAAGAAAGCACTCGCTGTTGCATATTTTTCTTGCCACATTTTCCATTGTGCTGCCCCGGTGATTTACCTTTGGGTGATTAGTGTTGTGCTATCGGGCTACATTGCCCCTGTGGAAGCATCGATTTACAACAATCTGCCGATACAAATTCCATTTACTCATGAGGAGTAAGGCACATCGAAGAGTTAAGAGGAGTCCTTCAAGGTTTCCAGCGGCAAGTAGGTACAGCATCACAGAGTCTGGCTTAAGTTATCTGGTTGCTACTGTTGACAGTAGTAATTACGTTCAGAAGGTCTGTGTTTAGTGATGTGGCCAACTGTTGACTGTAATAATAACAAGAGTAGATACGCAGTCTTAAGTTATCTATTTTGAATACCTCAAGCTGATGGTAAAATAACCATTGAACGGGCATCATTAAAAATAGTCGAACCTGTTCATGACAATGGCTGTTTTGCAACTAGAAATAATAAGTCGCGACGACAATTTAGACGTTGTCATATGGGGAAAAGAAGGGGTTTGTAGGCATGGGACAGCCATTGTTCACGGCTCTCGATGCTTCAAAACAAGTCCTTACAGTGGAAAAACAGTTAGCTTAGCATAACAATAGGATCAATTGCTCTAGGAGGCATTGAAATGAACAAATTTGCTTGGAATTCGAATGCAAAAAAAAACAGGAATTGTTTACTAAATGTTTTATTTTTTTAGCCTTTCCAATTTAATATTAAATAGATATTATTAAAGTGAAATATTAAATAACTTAATTCAATTAAATGTTTATCTAGGATTTTGAATAATTGTCTTTATTTTCTCACTTGTAAGTTACTAAATTATTTCAAATTATTGTTATACATTTGTATAAGTATAGTATAGTAATTTGTGGAACCTGGAAGATTTTAATAACTAGAATTTGAGACCACTGTAGCGCCGTTGCTCCAAGTGCAGCACATGCATAAATTAAACCCAGTTGAGCTTCAAGTTTTGCCCTCTACAAGTGCGTATGGACGTGTGTGTCGGCGAGGGTGTTGGTGTGTTGGTGTGCTGGTGTGCGAGCGTGCATGTGGACCATTATCGATACCGAAGGACATTATCGGCACACATGCACCGATACACCGGGCAAAAAGGGGGGAGTTCTGCAGAGGACGAGGAGGCATGGGCATGCATAAAACATGTTTTGGTCGGTTGGCTGCAAATTGAATCAATAATATCCAATCATGGGTTAACAATGCGAATTGATTTCTAGCAGCCAAGCCCGTCCTCGTCCTCTGTTATCCTGCAGGATGCTCCTGCTCCTGGAAGAGAGACGCCTGCACATATGCAAACATGACGGTCCCGAACACAAGATAAGGCCACAACAGCAGCTTTCTCTGAGCCTTCGGCTTTCTTCTTGCCCGAACGAAGGAGCGCCCATGTAAATATTAATTAAGTTTTGGCTTTTGTTGCATTAGGCTTCGGTTTTTGCAGCAGACCCTGCAGCCAGTGGCTAAAGGCTCCCAGGTGCCGGCATCTATCATTCTATTAGCTGCGCAGCATTAGGTGGTTAGTTAGCTTGTCCTTTGTACCGTCGTCTTGGCCTAATCAAGTTAGCCTTACATGCCCTTTGTGTTTACCAGGCCATTTAATTAGTTCAAAGAGTCGTGTTTGATTTGACACTAATTCGGTGTATACTTCGTTGGCATCCCGTGCACATTCAATGGACAATATTTGCCCAGATGCGACACAGCCAGTCCTTGGCTCACAACTATATGTAGGTACTCCTCCCGCAGTCCATTAATTTTCATTCGATCTGAGATCTCTCGTTCTCGATTGCTAGCTAAAATCGTAATAGCCCAGAAAATTTATCTCAGCCGGGAAATTAAATTTTGCACAATTTGTAAAACTTTTCGCAATGGTGTCGCCAACTGCCGCGAACCGAGCTGAGCGAGCCAAACTTTTACCATTTCCATTATAAGTTTTACACTTGATACACCCACCGCAATCCATCCACCCACCAAGCCACCCAAAGGAGCAGCCTCAATCCCAGCTTTTGCGTTTATTTAATTTCGCTTGAGCATTACGCATACGCCATGGTGTTCACTGAGCTCTTATAATTGCCGCGTAATTGCCGAGCAGAACAACTGTCAGCTCCGATGACAATTTCAAACTCGGAATTACTTACCAACTAAAACAAACTCTTTTTCTTAGTAAAGTTTACTTTTATTCATTCATTGCAATTAAATTAATAAGTAGCTTAATATATGTTTTTAGACTATTTAACAGAATTTGCCTTATTTGCATATTTAAGTTCTAATTTCCTCATGGCAATTCGTTCGATGGACTCCAATTGCAAGCGGATGAGTCGTTCGTGGACCTGTATCTCATACAGATCAATGTCCAGCTTACGTTTCTTCATCTGAAGCTTAAGCATTTTAATATCTTTCTTTGATCGAATGATTTTTACTTGGTTGTTGATAGCTGGAATGTTTGATTTGTGTTCGGTTGAATTTATGGTACTCTGATCACATTGTATGGATGACACTTGACTGTCACTTAATTGAAGATAAGTATTTGTGGAAGTCCCAGTTACAGCAGTTCTTGTACTAACTTCTGGCTCTATGGAACGTTTCCGTTTTACACAGACATCATTAGATGGGATTAGAGAGGTGGCCAAAGTACTGCCAGAAAAATTAGGCACAGTTTCTGGTTCCAGCGGCAGCATGTCTAATTGTTATTCGACTTCAAATATCTATATAATTAAGATGGCAAACGGTTTCGAACGTCTGCAGTTCAGCTCTGCCTGATTTAAACTGAGATCTTAAAGCCCGGCAAGTCCTTTTTATACCATTGATCGCTAAGCCATAAAATGTAGTTTCCGAAGCGTGTGTACATCTGTCGCTGATTTTATGGTTGGTTACGGTTTTCTGCTCTATAAACCATTTTATGCCCCGATAAGAATTAGCTTAGGTAGCATAAGGTGGGATTAGGAATAGGTAAACTGTAGTTACCCAGCTCAATCTAATTTGGGACCAACAGGTAAATCTTTTAAAAGTTAAAAACTGTACCAACACTGAAAACAATGAAATAATGAAGCACAATACCAATCGGAATGGGCACAGAATTCAATCAAAATTTGCAGTACTAAAATTAGTTTCTTTAAGAATTCTTTGGCCCCTAATTTGGATGTCCGTTTGGAAATAATAGAACGCTTTTTCCTCCGTATTTTATATTATCCTTGAATGCCGTTGGACATACGATTAACACGTGTCGATCGTGTAATTTTAGACATTAAATGGAGTGTGGCTACGTTTCCGAAGACAAAGACGCGGGAAACGGGCAGCCAGATGGGCTTCCTGATTGTCGTGTTACCAAAATGAATTTAGAGAGCTTGAAGATACGGCTGAAAGGGCCGCCTAGATCCTAGGCAAACTCCATGTCCGGCAGCGGCTCCTGCTGTATCTCGTCCACGCCGTCGATGAAGATCATGACCAAACCCAGGCTGGGACGAAGGTTCTCCGGCATGTGGGTATTGTCGCCGGCCAGCACAACCACACAGGATTTCCCGGTGACCAAAGCGGGCAACAGGCGGGTCACAAACTGGCCCATGCGATGGTGGTTCTCACGGCGCAAGTCCAGGGTCATCAGACCCTCGGGCCAGCGATCCTCGTGGCAGCGGTCCACCATCAGGTTGAGCATGTGCATCGGGCAGCCGCTGGAGCGCAGCTCATCGCGCACCATCAGATGCATGGGCGCGTCGGGGGTGGAGATCAGGCTGCCCCACGTGTGGACGGTGGCCAGCGGGAGGCCATTGCCCCACTGCATCAGCGAGAAGCGGTCCAGCTGCTCGCCAATGTTGCGCAACACCGGATTGGTCGATCGGAGTGCCGCAATGTAGTACTGGAAGAGCTCCAGCTCCCGGCGCTGGCTCAGGTTGTGCACCTCCTGGATGGCCTGCTTCTCCTTCAGCTCGGAAATCTCCTTCCCCTGCTGCTCCACCAGCTCACGCAGCTCGAACACACAGTTGTGGCGCGCCATCTCGTCCTTGGGCACCTTCAATACAGATGTTTGATACATTTCTTAGGTAAAATATTCCCCTAGCATCACACTGACTCTCACCTTCATTCCGCATCCCCTGCTGCACTCGACGACCACCTTGGGATTATGCTGGCAGGAGGCCACGTGGTTGCGGAACTCCTCGAGCGCCAGCATTTGCTCGCAGCCGTTCGGCGAGAAGGAGCACTTGACCTTCAGCCGGGCGAGCATGTTGCGCATGAGACGGGAGACGGGCACCAGGTGCTGGGACTGCAGGACGGAGCGGTCCACCGGGCAGATCTGCTTCTGCTGCATCCACTTGTCGATGCAGGCGCGACAGTAGGCGTGCTCACAGCCCGACGACTGCACGGGCTCCTCCAGGACGTCCGCGCAGATGGGGCAGATCAGCTCCTCGTCCACATGACCCACAATGCTGTTCAGATCGAAGCCCATGATGGAAAGTGTGCGATTTCGATTTCGATTTCGATGCCGAGGTTGACGTCGCTGGCGATTTTAAACCGTTAATTGAGATTTTGCAGCTTTCCTTCGCTTACCAATGAGTTACTTTCCGAAATACTCGATTTTTATAATTTTCCAATCAAAATGTGCTATATAAGCCAGGGCTGAGTAGTGTCAGAGGTGACATCTGGTTGACTTAAACTTTAAGGTGTTGCTATGATTGTAAATTTCATGATCTATCCTAGAGTTTTAAAAAAACCCTAATATTTAATATAAAACGTATGTAATTACATGATTTAATTTTAAAATATTTGAATCCTTGTAGAAAATTTTGGATACAATATTAGTCATACTTACTTTAAAAATTGTTCATATTATATTTTGAAATATAATTATTATTTCATATTAAAATCATAGATTAACCTTTTAAAACTTACCACAATTGTTAAATTTATTAGTTATATATTTTAGATTAATACCAACAGCAATAAATGAAAAATATAGCGAAACATATTTAAATTAAATACAATATCTTTGAATTTACTAAGTTTTTTTATCAGTGAAAAATGTATCAACTCAAAGCATACAAATATTATTGGCTTTACCTAGAGCACATATATTGCCAATTTTGTTATAATCTCCGTTTCTTTTTAATCAAAAAGCATAGGGCTCATCGCTCATCTGTTATGCAAACAGCTTTCATTGAGCCTTTTGCGACTTAGGACACTTCAATTTCAATTCAAGCGCAACTGAAACCAACTAAACAACAAACAGAAAACCGGGAGCCATCCATCCATTTTCCCCCACTTGGGGGGAGATCCGAGAAAACGTTTTCTTGAGGCACTTGCATATAGTGCGGTCGTAAAACCCTTTGCATATTTATAGTCCCAACTGCTACGGAAGTTATGCAAATTGGAAAACTTATGGCAGGACAAACCGGAATGATGCCGTCCAACCGACCGACCGACCAACCTTCGGCGCCCACGTTCTAGCTCGCCAAGAGCTGAGTTTTATTTATAAAGTGAAATTTTAACAAATTAACAGCAAATGCTGGGACATGGGACATGGGCAAACAAATAAACTTTCCATCTTCAGCTTTCAGCTCGACAATGGCCGAATTTCGGGCAAACACTCGTCAGACGGCAGCACACAGGCATGATTGTGACAACATATTGCCATGTCAAAATATTTACACTATATCAACTGCTCTATGCAAACGCTGGATGCAAACTTGAAACTTGAAATACGTATGAAGGAGGAGGACAATGTGTGACTGGAAATTCGGTTTTAAATTTCATTTGGCTGCGCCATCCGCTTGGATATTAAATTTCATGTTTCTCCTTAGACTGGCAGTTGCCTTTGTCTGGCTTTTTGCATTTTGTGTGACAAGTTTACTGCATCGAATTCTCTTCGTTGGATTGCAATTTTAGTTTACAACGCATTGCGAGGGTCCAAAGCCAAAAACTTCCACTCGCTTATCTCCAAATGCAACTGTCAGTTGGAGCTAGCATTTCGGTTTTCTCCAAATTCCCGTTTAAGCATTCAGCATTTTCCATAATTTCCCCTTTCGAACACTTTTTCAGTTACCTCTGAAATAAATCACAATTGACCAGTGTTCATTGCATTCCTCTAGCCTTATGGTGTTGAATTCATTTAAATAAATCGCACTCTAGTCAAAATAATTAAATTTATGTGAGATTCGTTTATCCATCGCACAGCCTTTGTGAAGCTCGATGTCAATATTTCATATTTCTGAACTGATGAAGCGCATTAGAAAATAATCAACAATTTTCATTTGACTTGGCTCAGATAAAAACCATCCAGCAGAGAGACAATCAACCGCACACAAAGCTAACCACTCAAGCAGGCTAATTTAATAAGTTAAACATAACACAGATAAATGCCAGCAAGCACAAAAATACACAGAGAGATTTAAAGCAGTTTCCAACTGATTTAAAGGCATTTTTTTAAATTACACAATTGAACTGTGGAAGTTTGATGTCTCTATAAGCATGCCTGCAGTCACACGCCTGTCTTGCATTGGGCACACGTCGATTCTTCTTTGTATTGTCTTGTTTTGAGTTTTTAAAAATATATAAAAATTATTTATTTTATTTACGTACTGTGAGGTTTCAACCAGAATGTGTTTTTCTCAGTGCACTTATGTACGATTCCCGACTAATAAGGTTAGCAACGTGTAAACAGTCATTACGTGAGTGCTTCTGTGTTGGTATGTAACGAGCCACAAATGCTTGCCACACAATGTTTATTTGCATTTATATTTGCTGTTCTTCCGTCGTTGGCATTTCATTGCAACAGGAGTACGTGCCGCATTGTGCTCAAGTCGTCAGCATCCTGCTATTACATTCCCTTAGCTTCGAGGATAATCATTAATGACGGAGGATAAGAAGCATCCTGTTCAAACTTGTAGTAACCTTGTTGACAATTTCTAAAACTATTGATTGGTAATACAATAATCTTTTCAGACTGTTTACCCACTGCTTAAAGCTGAAATTGTAATAACATAAATCAATTATTCTGATTAACAATGGCAGTGGTGTAATAAAATAAATGTACACTACAAAACTGATATTTAAATATGTTTTTAAGTTTCATCAAATAATTTTGATAGATGTTCAGTTCTGCTCTGGCAGGCATGTTGCTTTTGCTCATTTTTGTTTATTTCGACATAACGATCCATTTCCTAGAGCAACAAGCAAATTGTCATCCTTGTTTCAAACGCTTCGCCCCGAAAGATACAAAAAATTACCATGAATTACTGTAATTCCGCTTGGGCTGGCGTCCTGGCCCCAAGTCATGTCCATTACATGGAAATGGGACATGTCACAGGACATCGTCACCGGGAAGAGAGGAGAGCCGAGTCCGATCTCTTGGTCCTGCGATGGTCAAGCGGTCACGTTCGCATTGTATGACCGGAACGTGCAATTTTTGGTCCACGGAGCGAGGGGAATTGGTTGGGGAATGGGGAACGCAATAAGCACAAGTTTTATGCAATAAAATTAGCCCACACTCTACACGCGCAGGACACGCAGGATGCTTCAGTGGCTGATAAGATAATTTTATTTGGATGTTATTGCATAAAGTCATGTGAGCAGCGGAAATGAGTTGAACTAAAGTAAAGCGACTACGTGCCTCTGGGCCGAGGGCTGGGGCAGGATGAGGTCCTGGCCACGCGGCAGGGTGCCAGCAGAGAGTTGGCTGGTTAAATTAATATCATAATTTGGAAATGGTTAAGTAAAAGCAGCTGGGAGAATGGAAGTAAGGCTAATAGTCTAGAGCAATGGCCTGTACCCAAAAATCTCAAAAATTTAACTCACAATGACCGCGAAATCTTAAGAATTTTCGTTTAAAAAAGGATATAATAATCTTGTAGCTATATTCCAATTGAGTGTTTTGCATTAAAAATTAAGTAGATTGTTATACAATTAAAGCAATGGTTAGACTGATTAATTTCTCAAATTTAGTTTCTTAACTTAAATATTTATAATTTATTTAGATACAGATAAAGTGCTCACTAAAGTTTGTACAAAGTAAGCCAAGGCACTAAGCAATGTAATCAAACTTTTCTTTCTAAGTGGTCTGATGACCCTGCGTTATCATCGCATTTCTTATCGCATATCATCGTGGCAGCCGGGCACAAATTAGGCAAAACAGCCGTGGACCTTCGTCGGTCTTTATTGTCCGCTCAAGCGGTACTAAATCGCTTGTACAAGCATGCCAAGGGCAATGACCTTGTTTTTTTTTCGTAAAATTAAGGTAGGAAATTGTTCCTAAAAATGTAAGGGCAGAGATATTTTTAGATAATAATTCCCAAATTTTAGGTAATGCCAGTTTATTAAAGAATTTATTTTATGAGCTAACTGCATGCAAATAATTATAATCGATTTTAGCAAACTTTTAATATGAGTATAACGAGGAACGTGGCTTGCTTTGAGTGCCCTAATCGTAAAGCTTCAAAAATGATTGCTGTGAACGTTTTGCTGGAATTTACCAACTGACCGCACACACAAAAATATATTTTTTGCCACACCCGAGGCGACAACAAAAATCCAGAACGATGAGGCCCACGATGGAGCAGCAGCAACAACCACAAAATCGGGAAATGCCGGCGAGCGAGGGAAGGGCCTCAAGTGCCGCAAGAGCACTTAATACTAATTAGCTTTGCGCCTACGCCGTGACCTACGACCTGGCCCCACGAACGGCATTTCCGGAAACGGAAACCGAGTCTGGGGAGCAGATAGGGATTTGGGTGGAGGAGGGGGAGGAGGGTTTTCCAGCACTGGCAATCTGTGCCGCGCTTAAGTGGCCGCAACACGCAGAAACACGCTGATATTGGGGCGACGAGGGGTGGGGGTGGGTTAAACAGCTTGGGGGCGTCATTTTTATGAGCTAATTAAGTTGT
Organism: Drosophila lutescens; assembly: GCA_037075285.1. Lineage (NCBI taxonomy): Eukaryota > Metazoa > Arthropoda > Insecta > Diptera > Drosophilidae > Drosophila > Drosophila lutescens. The sequence continues at coordinate 544,933 of JBAMCF010000352.1, forward strand.
TAGACTTGATGAAAAACTCATTTCGTCGCAGGTCCATATCTAATTTGCATTAATTACGAGCTGGCAACAACAAAACACAATAAATGAGGGATAAATTTGGGCTCGTTTTTGGTTTTGGCCAAAAGTCAAACGGCTCTTTGGCCAGGAAAAATTCCTCCTGCCAAGCTGGCCTTGTAATTGGCTGGCAATTTGCATTTATTGACAACTGCAACAAAATAAATAATGACAATCGAAACGACCAACTTTCTGCTCGGAATCTTGCAACGGACTTTGCCTGCAACACTCGCAAGTTGCAACACTTGGTGCCGTTTGTCCCACCCTTCGAAGTTCAAATTTGCACATAGTTTATAATTTTCTTAACCACTTCGCTGGTTCCAGGCAATTGAAATGAAAGTACACAACTTTTTAATGGCCAACGGCTCGAGGAACTTGGCCAGGACCCTCCCCAGTTGGATTGGCCGAAAAGTTTTCGAATTGTTAGCGAATGGCTAAGCGCTTTCTAGGACTGAACTACCCTGGAATGTCTGTGACATTAATTTCCAGCCCTTTCTGGTCCAAGGTCACAGCGGTCTGACTTCCGAATTAATCGGAAAAGTTCTTGGTTCACAGAAAAACTCGAAGCTCAAAAAGTACTTTGATATAAATATTATGCGGTTAATGTCTGAAAAGTTTTTTAAAACGGTACTGCCATAGAAATCTATTTCAGCTATGGCGAATACTCAGATTGTAAATGCAATGTAGAAGGAAAAACTTAAAGTGAAACAAAAAGCCGTAATATCATAACCCTAATAAAAACTAAAAACTTAATAGAAACAATAATGAATATAGTGTTGCTTGTCGAAAATACAAAACACATTTGAATTGTTCACAAGAACAGTTCCTATTTGTACTGACTTAAAAAATCCATTTAATGCACATTAATATTTAGCCATAAAATATTTAAAAAATTTCAATTTCATTAATAACATTGGATTTTCTCCACCGCTTGTTGAAAATAACAAACCACTTTTTAATTGTGCACGAGATCAATTCCGTTTATCAAACCAGCAAACCAGTACTAAAGTCCATTAAAAATATTTTAAAATGTTTAATTTATATTTAAACTATTTGATTTTGCCCACCGCTTGTCGAAAATATCAAACCACATTTTAATTGTTCGTATTTATTATTTTTCTAAACCAGTACCAGAGTCCATTTAATGGACTTCTAAGCCTCTATAGCCGGCTCCATTAAAATACATTCAACCCAAATCAGACTTAATTTTCGCATGCCAAAATATCGGCCCGAAAAAATCAAGTCCGATGGCATTAAGTGCTCCCTGGGGCCCAATCAGCAGGGGCGCTCGCCAACTGTTGGACATTTTGATGTATAGTCGTCAAAATTGCGGCCTGTCCGCCCAGCAGTCGACACAGCAAGTCATCACAATAAATGCCAATTTATTTTCGATCCTTTTTTTTTTGCGCTGCGCAAAAAGTCAATTCCAATCGAGGACTGCGAGAGTTTTCGGCAGGCAAATCGAACAATGATTAATCATTGCGCGGACGACATAATTATTTCGCCAGCACGCTGGGCGATTGAGTTTAAGCGGTGGCCGCTAATAAAATCGTTGACGGAAAAGAAATTCTCTCTTGGCCATAATGATTATGTAATGAATATGTTTGGCGAAAAGTTTGAAGGGGAAAAAAGTTTTCCAGGAGGCGAACAAAAGTGTTACCTTATTGGAAGCTGGTGTCGCTGTCGTCGTGATAAATTATGTTAATAACGTTGAGTAGGCAACTTGGCTGAAAGTTGAGGGCTACAAAAGTTTGCTCCCTCCCACTCCCACTCTCATCCCTTGTCAGGAATCAGAATCCGAATCAGAATCAGGCCACGTTCCACCGCCGCACTTATTATGCTGCTGCCCCGTTCGACCGTTTTTCGACCATAATACTGTGTGCATATCATATTGAGTGGGTCGCCCTAAGTAGTTGGCCACACTTCCCGTTCTCCCTTCCCTTCGCCAGCGTACTTTATTAATTCACTTAGCAAAGTGTAATCCTATCACGTCAATAAGATTATGGTTTCCAGAATCTTTAATATTTTCCCCCGTTTCCAGCAGACGCAGTCGGCACTTGTTGTTGCTGTTTATGGAAATCAGAACCCTCGACTTGGCTTTGGCTCTCGCAGTTGGCAGTTGGCGTCATGCATAACAATGACTTACTTCTCTTCTAACTTCTTGACGGTCGTCCTTATCGACGAACCTCAAGTTGGCTTGGCTTTTTAATATGTGGCAGCGTTTATTCTTATTTAACTAGATTGTGTGGTGGGCGCTTTTGTTGGCACTTGGGATCTTCGTGTTTGCTTTTATGATTATTAAAATGTTACACATGTTTGCTTTTCTCGATAGTCGTTGGGCACTTGTTTATGTTGACGTCTGCCAACAAAGGCGGAACTTTTAGGGTAAAAAAGTGCATCTTAAAATTTAATTGAAAATGGTTTTTGTATGAAAATAACTATATTTTATATATAGGTGTCTAAAAGTATGCAACAATATTTGTAAACTCAAAAGTGCGAAGGAAGTCGACTATCATTTATTTATTGCATACTTTTAGACACTTTTTTTTGGTGATTTCAAAATCCTAGTAATTTCTGTTTATATTTATATAAATTCCTTCATCTTTGAACTTATACTACCTTTCTTTTTATCAAATCTAAACGCACAGACAATTGGCAATATGAAGCATTCGGCTGGATGAAGGTAAACACAAGTACTTGTTTCGTTGGAGGAAACATAATCGCTCCGGAGATCTACCGAAATGTTGTCGCACAAATTGTTGGCCTTCCGCTGGCCACCAAAGACGTACTCCTCATCGGAGAATCGGAGAATCGTTAAGACAACAATACCAGAACATGAGGAGGAGAAACCAAAAGCAATTACGCAGTCTTGTTGACCAGAAACGACTAGAAAAACACAAAAGCAGCCAAGACGAGAGGAGATAGGATATGGCAGGAGGAGTTGTTGGCCGGGTGCACAGAGAGCAAAAACATGTACATGTCCGGTGCAATAAACATTCATTACGAGTGGGCCAAAGTGCCACAAACAGAGGAGAGGATACGGACACCGAAAGATGGGGGCGAAGGACGAAGGACCTTAGTTCTTATGGCCCAGCTGCCATTCGAAAGCAGACGGCCGGGAAATCAAAGCAGAAACTACACGCTCACATCCTGAAAAGAAAGGACATGTTGCAGAGAAATACGTTACGCCGGAATTGAACAATAAAATAAATGATATTTGCCCAAGTAGCCGGGCTTCGTTTTTAAATTCAATAAAATTTTATGAAAATGCTGCGATTAAGTTGTATATGTTGCCATGGCACATATGTGTGAAAGGATCCACGGGGCAGGCGGCTGCGGAAATAAAAAGGGTCAAGGCATGTCGGAATGGGATTGACTTTTATGACAACGGTCCGAGATCCGAGATCCGAAAGCGAAAACTATATAATCAGCGCCCGGAGTGCAACAGCTGCTGCAACAATCGGAGAAAAACGGCAGCAATTTTTCCTTTTCCACCCCTGAAAACTCAACCAGTGGAACGAAACGTGCTAGAGAAATTGCTGCTCATTTAAATTCGAACAATACAAAACAAAAAACGTGAAAACGAAAACAAATAAATTTGGACCATAAATTTCACTTGTTTATAATTGGCAGCTCGGTTCGCTCGCGCATTCCATTTTAATTTGGCATTTGAACAAAATTTTGATTCATTTACGTTTCGAAGGAGAAATAAATGAAATTGCGGTAAAATTCAGGCACTAAAGGTATGAATTTGAACATTATTTATATGGCAAGTGCTTCAATGGCGGAAATGGAATGTAAATATTTAAGTTCAAGGACATCATGTCATTTTTAAAAACAAAAAAATTAATACAAATAGTTTTTATAAATATGTTACTTGCTATCCATATTTTTCATCTATTTAAAACTGATTGATGATTTTTTTGGGCGAGACAGTAAATATAATTTTTTGCAGAATCACATTTCTTTTATTCTTGTGTATGCTCAAGCGAAAGCTTTCTTTATTTGGAATTTTAATTAAAAATATTTTTATTTATCGTATTTATTTGTGTTTCTTCGAGTTGCGCTGCCACCCTTTTTCAGCTTTTTGCAGCTTTTTTAGCCGCCGCGAAACGCGTGTGACAAATGCGTGGCCATAACTTTCTGGGCTGCCAGCCATGGCGTATGTGACATTTATTACAACCTTTTAAAGGTGCTGCCTTCGGGCATTGCTAATAAATTAGCTGGCATTTCAAGAGCTGCGCAAATTGGCGGGCCACACACATATGTGGGTGACTGTGTGAAAGGATTCGGCGGATGGCAAATAAATCATATATTTCAAATTAAAAGTCGTAACGCTTTGGGCATTTAATAAATTTAGCACAACGCAAAAGCAAAGGCAATTAAATTAAATTATCATTTCTAATTGTCAGATAAATAAAAATTTATATATTTAATTAACGTATAAAAAACTACAAATATAAATTTATTGTTTAATTTGGGTAATATTATGAAGCTATGTAGGTCACTTTAAGTCAGCGAATCCGTAGACCTGAAGCATATGCAATTAGAATGGCTGCCTGTCGTAAACATTATTCACACACATCCCACGGAGTCCTGGAGTCCTTTTTGCAGGAGTTTCCCATCAGTTTCCTGCGGAGTGCGAGTGCAAATGAAGCTCGCGCGCCTCACTTAAAATGCCTCGCAGAGTAAATTACGCGTATAAAATGAACATTAGATTCATATTTTTATACCTCAGTCTGAGTATGTGTGTGTGGGAAAAGCACACTCATTCAGGGCATAAATAAAAGCCAGAAACTCCACACGCACACACTCTCTTCCTTCCCGTGAATGCCAACAACAGAGTCGCAGAAAAGGTTTTCTGCCAAATAACCTGCAGCTATTTCAAACACAAACAGACTCACACCAACCCCCCCACACTCACACACACACTCACACAGATGCCTATGTGTGTACTTATTTCCATTACAAATGAGCTTATTATGCGCTCAAGTCACAAAGTCATTGCGACTTAAAAGGATTTGCATGTGATTAGCAGTACGAAATGTAAACAAAACTCGAGTGCCAAAAGACAAAAACAACATACGAGTTTGAAAGTTGATTATGAACGACTGGATGATACCCATTACAATACGGTTTTTAGAAATATATAATAATGTTTGTAAAGTGGTATAACCTTTAGGTGCAATTGGGAAAATGATATTATTAATATTTTAGTATATGGTTTATTTTTAATATATTAAATAATTTATCATAATTTTCTAGTAGTATTTTATCAATTAGAAAAATCATATATACAAAATTATTTTATGGATATATCATATTGCTAGAAAACCATCTAAGCTAATATAAAAGGAGCCAAAAAAACGGGAATGCAGTCAAAATGGATTGTCATAACTTTTTTTTCTATAATTCTAATTTTACTACAACTTATTTATAGATTATATATATGATATGGTGCGGTATTCCCTAAAAATACAGGGTGTGCAGGGCAAAAGTCAAGACGATTTGTAAGCACTTGGCAAGTACATGTTACACGTGTGTCTGCGATGAAACGCACCCATATATGTTTGGAATATTCGGAAAATTGCCGGAAGCAGAGAAGTGCGCCGCATAAAAACAATGAACACATCATAATCATAATTTTTGTGGCCTAATTTCAGGGGCCAGTGAGTTAGAGTCCAAATTTGTGCGGGGTGTCGTATGCGTAATTCGTTTGGCTCTTTATTCTTCGATGCATTAAATGGCCAGCAGAGGGCGCTTTTGGCCTTGGCCCGTTCTTTAGGGAAAGTCTATCCGATTCGATGACAGCGGGTGGAAGGAGAAGAATATTCTGGGCAAAGAACACGGTCTTTGCGCTTCGATTACCTTGCATAATGGGCGACGTCTTCTTTTGCATAAGCGCCGAGAATTTGCACAAAAGGCGATGGCAAATAGAAAAGCACTTATTCGCTTTTTCAGCTGACGGGGAAAGCGGGTGGGGAGTGGGAGGTGCTGTCAAGGCTGTGTAATTGAAGCCGACTTGAAAGTGTTGCTCAGGCTTAGCGACGAAAAAAAGAAAAAGTGGAAAGGAAAATATCGATTAACTGGCGACAGGAAAGGCTTTGGCTTCGTCTGAATAAAATATGCACTTCTTTTTCGGCCACCTTTCCTTCATGTTTTCAATCACATTTTGAATTTCTCCTCCAGCAGCAGCAGCACAAATACGTTGGTATTATCTATATATTATGTACCTCCCATCCTAGTATGTTTGCCCACCGAATTATAATGACGTCAAATGGAAGCAATGACTTGCACTCGCCCACCCGAATGAGGAAAAGCTGGCAAGTCAGGAGTGAAAGACCGAGGAAATTATGCCAGACGAAGCATGAATGGACCGATAGAACGACTCGAGTCGAGTCGAGTCCCCAGTCTCGAGCTGAGCCCATTGAAATGGAACTTGGCACAAAAGACCAGACTCGAAGTTTAGCTAAAAGTCAGATAAATAAATAAACACACCAATATATGTATAGAAAAAAGAGATTTGGGAAATTGTTGTGCTTTTGAATAAATAAATCGCAGAGCAAATAAAGGTGAATGCCAAACAGAGAGAGCAGAGCAGACAACAATGAGCCATGATGCTTAGCCAGAAGTACGCATAAGTGGGCTGCCGCTGCAGGAATCCACTTTACTTGGCCAAGTTGAAGTTGCACACATAGACGACGGCAGTTGTTTGCTTTAAAACTGGCTAAAAATGTGGGGCAATGGGGTTTAGGGGCTCTCTGGGGGTAAGGACCCCCTGCTCGTCAGCCAAATTAAGGATGTACAGCACGTGTGCTTAGCCCGCTGGCTATTAAGCGACACTCCGGAACGGGAGGGAGTAAGGAGGGAGTAAACTGTGCATAAAACTCAATCAAGTCGAGACAACAACCAGCACACATCAATGGCCTTTACATACTTGTCTGCCCTGCACTCGAGAAAAATGTGGAAACTTATGAATGTTACAAGCAAGAGCAAAATGCTCCAAAACTTGTATTTATTTTATTAAAAATATATTTATTAGCTTAGGTAATTTCAGAGAAGAGTCTATTAATAATAGTAAAAACCTTTTGCGCTTTTCTTTTTATTTTTGCTAGTTTTAAATTTTTGCTTTTAAATAGCCTATAAAATATTCACAGAAAAAATAGTCCTATAGTAACTTTTATTTTTAAATTTTCATAACTCGAGAATATTTTAAGAATGGATCAATAAATTTTTATAATGACTTAGAATTTTTTTTTAAATTTTTCAATGTTCATAAGTTTGATAATATTTTTAGATTATATCAATAAATTATTAAAATACTTTATAACATTTTTTTTGAAATTTTTAAAGTTTCAAAAGTTCAAGAATGTTTTTAGAATATATCAATAAAGTATTATTATAACTTACAGCATTTATTTTGCAATTTTTCAAGCTGAAAGTGTTATTTTTTCGTAGTGCTGCTGCCTTTGTCCCTGCAGGCATGTCAGGCTCTAATGCAAGCCCTGACACGCTCCCGGGCCCCCAGCTGCACACGGCAGCTCCTGGAAAGGTCCTGGCAGGAGTGGCAACCGACGGGCATGACAATGGCACAAACCAGAATCCAATGTTTTGGCAACAAGAAGGCACCAGAAAAAGAAGGGCAGGCAAATGTCGCCCCCAACTCGCCCATATAGTATTTTTGCCCTTTGGCAGCTCGGGGCCTTTGTGAGGCACCCGGAGAAAGTCAAATAACTTAGGCAAATCTGAAAAGGCCGAAAGAGTTCTGTCTCACCTCCGCTGTCAGGATGTGGCCCCTGGCAAGTGATTCCCCCGACTTAGGCGCGCTTGAGTCTGCCATGCGGGGATCTGCGATCTGGCACGAAGTTTATTCGCTGTTTAATTATAGATTTTAGTTAAAATAAAGTAAGTAAAGGAGGTTTTTGTTTCATGTTTAAATATCTGTATTTTCTTTTTCACTATAAAGATTTGGTATCAGAAAGTAATTCTGTTTAATTTAAGCAAGTTTGTTATTTGGATTTATTTTGCATTATAAGTAATAAAAAAAATAAGTTCAATATTAATTATTAGGCATTATATTTTTATATATTTTACAAACTATTAAAATTACTTTTGCAGTGTTAGGAATTATGTCAGAGTAAATTATTTATTAAAAAAGCACTTGATGAAGAAAATTATTGTTTTAATAAAATATCTACTCTGCAATAATTAAAGTAATTTTAGTAATGTGTAAAATACATATACATTTAAAAGCGCTTTCTGTTTCCGCACTTCAAGCACTTGCAAATGGAGAACACTTTCTGCACTGCATTCATGGCCCTGAAATTCTGGAAAACGGTCCTCGCAGCATGAAGACAATGCAGGACTCAGGATATCCAATCCCAGTCAGTGAGACATGCGAGCCCTCTTTTGTTGACTGAAATTGAAAATCCTTTGTTCACATACTAAGCGCTTTGTAATTAGTTTTTCAAGCACGCCTGAATAATGTCCGGCAAATCGGACACGAGGATCTACCAATAAATTCCATTACACTGCATGGCTCAAATGAGGGGCTCACAATTGAATGCTTTTCCTTTGCTGGATGTCGCAGCCTTTAATCAAATTAAATTTCGTGAGCTTCAGTTGGGGCAACTGCTGTTTAGGCCAAAGGAAAAAAATCAACAATGGTAAATCATTTCAACAAATGTCGGCCACGTGATTTCCGGCGGCACGTGCTCCACCTTCACGACTTCGCCCCGTCTTCCGGTTCCGCCAACAGCTGCCGAAGCAGAAATTATTGGCAAAGCGTTTAAGCGCAATAAATATGTTTTATTGCTGGCAAGTTGCCCAAAGTATATGCGATATATATGTATGAAGATAAATATATACGGCGTGCTGAGCGGGAATCACAGGGGCCGAGCATCCTGCGATCCTGCTCCTCCCACACCAAACCAGCTCCGGGCTCAGCGCAAATTTGTAATTCATTTAAACGCGCAACTAAATCGCTTCAAGCTGTTTGCTCTGCACTTTTTAATAGTCGCGGGTTGTGTATTTCACTGCGACAAATTATTATAATTTATACAAAATTAATATACAAATCCAGCTAAATGTTATTTATTTAAAATCTACATTTTCTAAACGACTTCTGAAGCATTCCTTTCTAAACATTCATTTAAAAAAACATGTTAGATAATTTTGAAACATCTTTGAAATAATCTTGAAATTTCAATGGGACATATTTGGAATTAAATCAAATTTTCTTAATAATAAGTATTATTAAATTTAGATTTTTTTTTAATTTTTTAATTAAATAATGATGAATATCTAAAATTTATATTTTATTTTATGTTTGTATTTTTAGCTTAAATTTGTAATATTTTTCCTTGTCCCAAAAAATAATGCTGATATCATTTAAATTTTCAATTATTGAAATAAGTTATACAAACTACTGAAAGTTACTGAAATACACTTTCAATGTGAGATATAGAACGGAATCCTGAGCTCAGTGTAGTTTCCGGAAGCACCACAGACGGAATCCTGCTGAATTACCCAGGCAGCCAGCCAAAGGGGCCACTCCCATCGCATCGCTCGACTAAATCAAACGAAAGCGCAGCTAAAACGCTTTTGTGCACAATTCGATTATTTACGTTTATTCTTTTTAAATGATATTTCCCCTTTTCCCGTTTGGCCAAAAGGAGCAAGAAACCAATTATTTGCGGACTGCGCTCAGAGTAAGCCAGCCGGAGGGCAAGCAATTTGTAAGGAAATGAAGCGTAAGCAGAGGAACCGGAAAATGTGCTGCAGTTGAAAGGCGAAAGGGTAAACAAAAGATCAAATTAATAGCCGCACAGCATCGATACGATATCGAATCGAAAGGGGGAGGGGGTGGGGAGGCAAACACAGCTGGGATAGGGAGTGCTGCAACATCTTGCAGTGGGGAAACATTTAAACAGGTGATAATATTGGGGCTCTTCATCCGATCAGAGGGGAGTATAAAAAACCGGAGGTGACACCTCGAAAGCATCACAACCACTTCCGGCCTTCCACAAGCAACAGTTCGAGTTTTGAAAACATGTCAGCCAAATACGCCCTGATCTTTGCCCTGGCGGCCCTCTGCTGCCTGGTGGTCTCCACCGAGGCGGCGGCCCAGCGCAGCCGAGTCCTGAGCTCCCGCCGTGGCTCCGAGCTGGTCGAGAGGGACAGCAAGGAGGAGACCGAGCTGGCTGCCCAGGAGAAGGAGCTGGAGCGACAGGAGCAGGAGGAGCAGCAGAACCAACTGGAGGGACGCAGCGAGGATGGCGCCGTGGCCACCGATAACAAACAGGACAAGGACACCGCCACCGCCACCAAGGAAAAGGACACCGTGGTGAGGCCCAACAAGGATGACGCCCGTGCCCGCCGCATCGTTCGTGCTGGTCGTCGTCGTGGAGGACGCCGCGGTGGTCGCCGGGGAGGTCGTCGTGGCGGACGCCGCTCCGCTCGTCGTGGAGGACGCCGTGGCGGTCGCAGGCGCGGTGGTCGTCGCGGTCGTGCCGGTGCCCGTCGCCGCACCTCCATCAAGAGGCGCACCGGCAAGGGCAACAAGGCCTAAGAAATTCCGCACCCAGCTAAGACTAACTGACCGATCCACTGACTCGATTTAGACAAATAAATAATATTTTTAACAAAATCAAACCAAGCGCTTTCTTTCTTTTTATACAATTTATTTATTAATACATACTTAAAGCTTTAAAAAAAAAAAATGAAAAATGCATATTTAAGTTATGATATATCTATCCAATAGACAAAACTATTTATTTTATTTGAAGAACGCAACAGGAATTTTGCAATCATAGATTTGAATACCATAGTGCTCAAAAATAAAATATTTCCATCGTTATAAATATTAGTAAAACTTAATTTTAGATAGAAACTAGAAATTTCGGTACTTGGAGCTCAGTTCTGATAATTATTCATTAATATATTAGGCTGATAGCATTTCCTTGGCATATATATTGTGTTCATTATTTAATTTTTTTAATTTTATTTATTTTTCGAAATTATTATTATTATTATTGTGAAATTTTGTTTTATTTTAATTGTAGTTTTTTGAACGTTTTTAAACTCAAGCAATTAAAGCTTTACTTAATATCTGAAACTCTATTTTACCAAAAAAGTGGCTTAAAAACCCCCATCGGTGACAGAGAACTTTGGAAACCCTCTGAAAAAACGTCAAAGGGGAGGAGGTCGGTGTTGGGCCTGTTTCGCATTCTTTGCAACGTCCTGTCGTCCTTTTGTCCTTTGGTCCTGTGCCTGTGCCTGCGCCTCCCCATGCAGCGACGTGACATGTGACAAGAAGTTGCGCGGCGTTGCTGCAACAGCTGCTGTCGCCTGCCGGCCGGGATTCTTGGTCCTGCTCCGCCTGAAAAATGATGAATGTGCCAATGTTGCTGGGCTGTTGCCACATCCTCGGTCTTGGCCCTGGCTACTACACTCTGCCGAAACTTCCTTGGCTTCGTGCTGCAGTCGGCAGTGGAAAGTTTTGTGGCCGCCGCCAAGTTTCAGTCCATTCTGGGATTATTAGACAGCATTTGGTGCAACATGAGCCGTGCCCGCGACTACATTCGGTTTTGGTGGTGTAAACTCCAGCTGGAACTCCGCCAGTCCATCAAGACAGAAGTTTGTTCGAGTGTAGAGTCCTCCGACTGCATAGGCGGGCAAAACGAGCTCGTCAGCCGGGTCGCATTAAGCCACAAATAGTTTGTGGCCTGCAGGAAATTAAACTCATGTGAATGGGGGACGCAGACTGCACATTTTGATGATACTGAGACCTTTCCATTATAATCCATCCATCCAGAATGCAGGGAACACAGATAATGAGCTATGAAGAGCGGCAGACGATGATGATTCGGCATTGGGTTTCGTTTAACGTTTAATTAAGCCAGTGCCAGGCGAAATGTGCAGTGAAAAGTTTGTAATTTCCTCTGCATCTGCAACATGTGTCCATATCCATTGGAATTCACTAAGCGACACCGAGAGATGTAGGCAAAAAGTTTGGCCTTTGTCTGAGTTTGCTCAGCCAACAATAGAGGCGGCCATTGTTTGGCTTTTAGCAGCAACAAAAGGCAAAAGAGCCAAACAATTTAGATAGGACAATAAGCCAACGGGAAATTAAATTGGCTGCTCTAGTTTACATAGTTATTCCCCGCCCTCTCCTCCTTCAAAAGAAAGCAAAGAAAGCTGTTTAAAACGAAATTAAATTAAACTTTCAAACGAAAAGATCAAGTAAGAGCATAATTATCATTATTTATATGCTATTCATGGTCATAGAAAGAGGAAAACTTAAAGTATTTATACGCATATCGTTTTTACCATGCAATACTGGTAAGATTTATATTCATTTCTCTCTCTCAGAGATTCTCTGACTTCGAAAAAGAGAGTAGGAAGCAATATGACAACTTAAATTACGTGAGTGGAAACGAAAAGAACAAAGCCTCTCAATTCGAAATAGAGCGAGATAGCGCCTAAAGTTACATGAGTGGGAGGGAGAAAGACATATTTAAAATTCCAACTGGCCTGTGGTTTACATTTCGAGCATATAAAATCGAGATGCCGCAACGTTCCATATCAATTTTTTTGGGTGTATGTCAAAATAAAGATAAGGAAACTAATGAAAGCTTTAAATTGATATATATGAGTTCATTTATCAAAAAGGACAGATATAACATGACTGACAGAACAATCTATTGATGCAAAACCTCTAAGAGCACAAAAGTCTTGGTATCCTTGATCAATAACCAAAAAGGAACTTCAAATATTATTCAATAAATTGAATAATAGCTCGATTGCCTTCCTTGAAGGGGACTTAATACAAATCCGCTGAACAAGATGAAAACAAAAATCTGTTATTCAGATTGACTTGGCACAAAGGCCACAAAGCACTCGAGGCCAACGAAAACGCATACATATTTGCAGTTTTTCCCTTTTTTATTTTTATTAAATACTTTTTCAAGCCCACTGTTACAACAACAACAACAATGAACGAAGGAGGGGCAGAAAAATGGAAAATCACTTGCCGATTTTCAATTGAGCGGCGGAAATGTAACGGAAATAAATTTACATAAATACAATATGGTGCGTGCTTGTTGGCGCCATTTTATTTGCACAACATATATGTATAAATGTGCGTGTGTGTGTGAATGGAAATGCACACACACAGAGACACAACGAGACGACCCAGCGGGAACATTCCTCTGGAAAATAACATATTTTCATCAGGTTTCTCCATACAAGCGGAAGGGACTAAACCTCATTCACCCCTTACATTTCTTCCGTCTCTGGTTTCGAAATACACGGGGGTGACACAAAAAGTAAGGGGGAAATGAGGTTTCTATGTGGTTTTCCAAAGGAATTTCAAATTCCCTACACCGTCGCCTGCTAAAAGATACAGGATTTCCAACATTTTTTGCTAAAAGGAAGAGGATTTCCAACACACAAAGAACCACCTTCTCACTTTCCCGGTGGGGAAGCAACATATTTGCACCGAAGTGCGTATTGATTTGCGGCATATGCATGTGAAATGTTTTCCTTTTTCCCCGGTTTCCCGATACTCGATACAAAAAATGTGAATTTAAAATGCCTCCCGCCTTTGGCCTATTTATATGGCGAGGCACCTTCGTGCGCCCACTTTGTTTAATGCCGGCAAACATTTTCAGCACTTCGTGACCAAATTTTCGCAGCGCACTATCTCGAGTGTAAATAGTGCACACACCTGCCTTAACTGCCATTCGAATGGCGTCAGGTACTTCTTTTTCCCCATTTTTCGCTTTGCCATGCACCTGGCATTATTTGCATAAGATAAAAGATGAAAAACAGACCTGAGTTAAGGCGCTCTCGTCCTCCAAGTGCTTACCAGCCAAAAAGCGCTGGCCCTAAATGTGTTTTCCATAAAAGCCAAGCAAATCCCAGAGTTCTGTTCTCCCAAAGAAATGCCAAGGCGATGGCGAACCTGATAAAGACAACACATATTGAAGGGGTTCCCCATCCCCATTCCCATTCCCGGAACTTGGAACGGGGAACTTGGGGAATGGGACCGCTGTCGCCATTTTGTAGCATTTGCAACTTATATGCATATGTGGTCTGCAACGAGGAGCCAACACGGAGAACAAGAAAACGAGCAAAACTTGAGACCGCCGCCGCCAACGTGCTCTGAAATTACATTTTCCCAGCACGAATATTTCCCACGACCCACGAACTGCACGAAAATGCGCCAAGATTTTTTCGCTGTTCCCACATTCTGTATTTACCCACTTCCTTCTCAATCGACGGGGATGCACAGTGAGACCGGAAAGTCGATATTAAATCACTCGAAAATTTTACAAGGAATTTTTTATTATTCCGTAAGAATAAATTATTGAAAATAATTATTATTGTTCAAATAATTACTTAAAATTTTTAAGTATCTGAGGAACACATATGACGCATTTCTTTAGCTAAGGAATTTATAAATAATATACAAACACGTAAGAAAAATTTGGTTTATATAGATTATACCTATTTTACCTATTATTTTAAACCAAAAAATCCTAACATAAACTATCTTTAAAAATACAAACATAAATTTTGTTAAAGTCGACTACAGAAAATTACACACTAAAAAGTAAATTAAATGCTGAATATTAAACACTAAGAAAATAATATCCTTTTAAAAATCCCACTGTGCTGTCTTAGTTTAAATGGCATAGAAATCGGTGTTACCACTCGTAAGTTTGCCGTATTTTACAAATGCATTTGACATAAATTTTAAAAGGCTTAAGTGCCGAAGGGCCTTGCCTTCCATTGGCTCCTTGATAAGAGGACGAGGGGGTGCTGGGCCCTTAAATCCCAGTTGGGTGAAGACATAAAATAGAGCAATTACGGCAAAGATCATAAATTATGCAAAGCCCGGCAACAAGTGAGCGATAAGCCCGGCAAACGGAAGCCTGCGGAGGGAAAATATGTGGGGGTGTACGGGAAGTGGGAAGTTTCCCTGACAATCATCACTCACTCGCAGCACTCCTCGCGAATTGAAATCATTCGCAGAGTGTCTTTCGCCAACAGTGTGGCACACATACATATATATGTGGGGGAAATAGGGAAAAGCAAGCCCGACACTCTAAGAACTCTGAGTGCTGCACGTCGTTTATCAACTGCCAGTGGAAAATGCATTCCGGCAATGCGAAATGCAAGTTGCAGCCACCTCCGCAACTCCAGTTGACAGTCGCTGTGCCAGTGGCAGTGACATGCAAATCGGGTTTATCCTTCGGCCCGGGCATTAAGTGTGTGCGATTTTCTTTCAACAAGACAATTTAACAGAAAAATTCATGCTCGACAGCTTGCCAATGCGTGTGTGTGTGTGTGTGTGTGGGCCAAGAAAGGGCATTGCAATCGCAATTGCAGTTATGAATAAATACAGATAGGAACTTGAGGCATTCCCATTTCCCCGCCGCTTAAGTGCCACCCTAGGATTTTTTCCCCTTTTTTCCTAGGCTTTTTATTCTGCCCACTCCGCCCACACATTGGCGTGTGGTGAGGCGTGTTATCGTCGGATTTGCATGCTTGCACAAGCCATAAATGTCAATTGGCATGGCAAGCGGGCTTTCGAGGAGCCGCTTGAATCGAGGGGCAAGTGGTTAAGCTGCGAGAGCACATAAGTGGCGAGGAAATGAAAAGCGCCACAGCTGGTGTCATAATTATAGATGACTATCACTTTATTAAGGCGATAAGAAAATCCCCATAAAGGGGTAAATAAAAATAGCACTCCGAGTACTGAGGAGCTGGCTTTAAGCTGTGACGGAGCCAAAGAGAAAAACACATTCTTAAAAATAACGAACTGGATTTTTAAATTTCGATTGCTTAGTAAAAAAATATTTTTTTTTAGAATTTTTTTTCTAATATACTTATACTTTCTAATATACTTAGGAATTTTCTTTTATTTTTCCTGTAATTTTTTCCTCATAAAAATCACTTTATGACTAATATTAAATTTTAATTCTTTTTAAATTTTCAGTTAAATGGTTGTCAAACCCCTGATTATTATAAGAAACAAGAGGAGTCCCTTAACATTTGACGTGTCGTAAATAAAGCCCCAGCAACTCCAACTCCATCTCCAAATTAACCCTAGAATTTCGCTACCCATCCCATTAGATGTAAATTTGTTTTTATCACACAAACTCAGGGTGGTTGGGAGCCAAAATGGTTGGAGAGAGAGAAAACGCCAGCAGAATGAACTGATTTAAATGCTAAAGTGAACGATTATCATTTCGATTTTGTATAAATAGCACATGAATAATTCATTGGCACTTACTTATGCGCCATCAAAGTGACTGGGTCTCCCTGCTTTCGTCCCCAGCCCCGCCCACTTTTCCATTCAAAGATGACAATATGATGAAGCCGGGGATTATTGAACCAAAGTAAAGTCGTGGGTATACAATATTTGTCGCCCACATTAACACCAGCCGAAGCCGAAGCGTCGCGTCGTTTAGATATCATAGTTTGATAAAGTCAACTTTTCGAATTAAAGTAATTTCCTGTTGTTGAACTTTTCCCAGCACCACATACTCGATGCCCCGTCGCAGAGGAGTAGCAGAAGTTGTCACAATTGTTATTCCAACAGATGTAGCGTTGCGTCAGAGGGAGACAGATAACACACAAATTACTGTCGATTTCATTTTACGCCTTGAGCAGGAAAACTTTACGGAGCACGGAGAAAGGAGCACTTCCCGCCGAATCCGCAGAATCAGAATCAGAGGCGAAGTCGTCCTACATCGAGATGGAGCCTGCGTCTGCGGTATCCTTGTCCTGAAATTCGATAAGGCGACAGACACGACAGACGCGACAGCGCTAAAACCTGGAAGCAATTTGTGCATAAACGTTCACGACGATAAAATTTGCAGTTTTGTTTATTTTTCTGACAGATGCCAAGGGGAAGGGAGATTCGAGTTTGCCGTCGGCAATGAAAAGCTTTGAAATCCTGTTCTCGGTTTGTTCAAGGATGTTGCTCCAGGTGAGCTGGAATTAGTTTTTGATTTGTTCCTGTCTCGGTTTCGCCTTGGACAGGTGATTTCCTTGGAGTACAATGCGAAAAGCTTTGATTAAAGTTTTTAGCTATATTTATTTTATGTACAACTGATTGGTTAAAAAAATATTTTCTAAAAAATCAAAATTGAATTTAAATTTAATCTAATTTCGGTTTATAAAAAAAAAAATTTTTAACCCAAAAAAATTTCTGAAAATTCCGCTTTAAAAAACTAATTTCACATAAAATCCGATGTCTAATAGCCACAGTGAATTAAATAATCATGTGATTAATGACGCAAAGTTTTCTTTGTTTAAAAGAGGTTTAAAATGAAGTAAAATAACAGATGTTAATTACCAAATTAATAATTCTTTTCCACATGCAACCAATAGCTACTATTTAACATGCATACACTGATCATTTCATTTCGTCTGTCTACTAAACAATAACAGCTAGTAGATTATCAGCGATAGCCAGTCATATATCCCATATAATCACAAGGCCTTCGAACACACACCATCATTAGCCAAAACCTAGCCCCCGTCCACTGCACTGACCACACCCCCGATCAGTGAACAACGAACCTAAAACACATAATGGTAAATCAATAGGGAAAAACAAAAACATTCCATCAAATTTCTGGCCTCTTTTTTTCTCCACGTGCCACGGGCTACGTAAATTAAATTCGAATTGAGGGCTACGAAGTCGGTGGGAAATGGTTATCCGGGACAACAAACTCACCACAAGGGCCACACACACAGCTGGCTGCAAACGTCAATCACACTGGCAATCAAAGTGGCAGGAGAGTGCGGAAAAATTGCAACAAATCCGGGAGCTATTCGCATGTCAGCTGGAAATTATAATTGATGCGATACTAATACGAAACCCATTTTACAGCCGCAACATTCGCAACTGATGACGATTGATGCGCTGCAGTCGCGGAAAAAGGCTTGGGAAATGGAAAATGGTATAGGATCCCCCATATGGGATATAGGGGAACTGGAACGGGGATACCCCTGCCATATCCTCCGCCTGATGGCGTACGTCATTAATGTCGCCAATGATGTTGCTGACAAACACACTCATGCCACACCCACGCACCAGCAGCAGCAACATTGGCTACAAATGGGACACAATTGTCATCAGGAGCCCGGCTCTGGCTTTTTGCCCCGAGTCCACTACTCTGCGGGTCCTGGTAATTAGATGAGTGTGCCATAAATCATTTTCTAAATCATTTGTTGCTCTGCTCCCTCAGAATCGCAACTGCTGCTGATGGCCCTGATAGTCTTCTGATGGTCCGGCTGCTGACTTTTTCCATTCCACTCCACACTTGGATGGATTGTGACATGACGTGTTTGAAAGGGAAGGACAAGAAAAATTACACCAAAGCCAATTGTGCAATTACACAAAACCTAAGGAAAAGTACACAATGCACAACAGGTTGTCATTTCATAATGTTTTTTCAAGGTGGCTAAAGGGAAGAACATAGTATTTCTTTTGTTGAAGTCCTGATTAGCTCAACATATTGTCTATAAATATATATATAAATATGAATATCCCTATAGGTATCTATATACAAATATATTCTTGACTAGAACTGGATATGTCAAGCATTTGTCATCTATCAAACCTTGATGTTTGAAAAATATCGAAAATATCGATACTGACGTCGATCATTTTCAAGCTCTATCCTAAACCCTGTAACAGATATGAATTTCAAAAGTTAATCAGGCTATTGTTCCACATCCCTTCCTCAACTCCCTTTAAACGTTTTCAATTGTTGACCATTAATGTTGGTCTCCCCAGAGTCAAGCCACATTGGCCTTCGACAAACATGTTCCTCATTATGCAAGTCACAGACACAGGATTCGGGGGAATACATGGCTGGCGATGGGGAGTCTCGGAAGAGGGGCTGCGGCAGAAACACAAGACGAGGAGCTAGGAACTCGATCAGGGGCACAGCATAACGTCTACAATCTAAAACGCATATTACTCGTACAATGAGCCACGCCCACCGGCCACTAACAAGGCAAACAAGCCAGCAAGCGGAGAGGGGGCCCACAAACAAACAAACAGGCCAAAGGGGCAAGGAGTCACTGGGGTTGCCAAGGGATAACGCGCGAGGGGAAGGGGAGGGAGAGGGGCGAAGTGGCAATGGCAATGGCTGTTAATTGTGTAGAACAACGAAGAAAATTGCAGGGAAAACAAAATGGACGATGCAAGGGAATGTCAAATGGTCCGGGGACAGGGCGTGGCCGGGCGAAAGTTTAACTATAAAATACTGCGACACATCCAACAGATACGAACTACTAACAACTAAGCCAACTGACCAGGCAGGAACAAAGAAGCAGTGTCAACAGAGGCGCCGCCTGAAGGGGGGCTAATAAAATGAATCAAAATTTGAAAAATATCCAATGTTTTCAAGAAAAACAAGAAGTACCTCGACTACCAAATACCCTTTACTCAGCTAACCAGTTTTGAAACAAGAATTAACGCTTACTTTTTAAAATATTAATTTTAAATTAATAGGTACAATTTTAAAATGGTATCACTAGGTATTTTTTTCAGTTTTTTAAATTTTTTTTTAATAAACATTTTAAACATTTTGATCGTAAAAAAGAAAGCTTTTTGCCGTTCGTAAAAATATTATTTAAAAATAATTATAAATAAATAAGGGAAAATAGATTTTGTTTTAAAAAAGTAACTGTTTATACCAATAAATATAAGGTAGAATTTTCTCTCATTTGAATAAAATTTGGTACAAGTACCCGCATTTCCTGATGTCAAATCTGCGTACGCCACTGAAAAGTCGAGCTGAAAAGTGGGTAAGTTTATGGCAAATGCACTTTAAGTGCTAAAAGTCGACGCTGGAAGATAATCGCATTGGCGCCGACATTAATCGCCTTACACAAGTGCATCTGGAAGGCATGTCTTTAAGAAGCCCCCGATGAGGCGGAAACCCAATGAAATGGCGAATTGCAGCCACTTTCCATGTTAATTAAGGTCCGACAAACATGCAGATACCGGTGCGGAGAGATTTGGGGATTCGGCTTATGCAGATTTATGGCCGCCAACGAACCCAAAACCCAAAGGTCCGAACTGCTCGAACAGCAAAACTTTGGCGACATTTTGGCTATTGTGTCCGTCTAACATAGAGACATAATTAATAGTTGCTAAAAGGTGAGATACTCGCACAAAGGTCGCACACACAAATGTGGAAAATGTTTTGTGAACTCCTCGGTGTATGCTGCCTCAATGAAAAGTTGCCATTGCCCAGATAACATAATTATATTTCAGTTTTAATTGTAATTTATGTCCTGGCCAAGCCCATGATTTATTAACCGTATGTGTGGCACCCGGAGAGTACAATTTATTGAAATTTGCTATTATTGAGCAAGTCCAAGCAGCAGGGAACTAAGTTTCCTTTTAACTTAAATAAGCTGGAATATATGTACGGGTGAATTTTAATCTAATTACCTACAATTTAATATTGTTGGTGGAAGCTCAGGCATGTGTATATTTTCACTTTAGTCTTAAATCCCTAAGTGCCATTTATATATTTCGTTTCCCTCTTAAATTAGAGTTGTGAAAACATCGATAGTGGGCACCATTAATATGATGGGCTATCGATGGCAGCCACTATCGAAATTATCGAAATAGAAATCTATTAAAATATTAAGCTGAGCGATTCTATCGATATTGGCTTAAAACCATCGATGTTTCCTATATTTTAAAACAAGCAATAGAATCGATAGTGCTATATAGTGCACATCGATAGTATCGATGGTGCCATCGATCATTTTAACAACCCTGCCTTAAATGCCTTTTACCGAAAACGATATCATTCATTTGAATTTGTTAAAATGTTTCTGATTAAATAATAATAAAAATTTTCATTCTTTTATCACACCTTTAATTCGTTAAGAGGAATTCCATTATTCAAGCAACGATATTGTTATTTCGCTTTCTTTGATTGCATCACCGACCCAATTGCAGGCAAAACTGATTAAATCACGTTAATTTTCGCGTGAGTTGTCATGGAAATAAAGCGAGCCAATTATGATATTCAAGTGGGGAAATATTTGCCAGCTGTCAGCCGCAGAGACCCGTGATCCCTATTAACCTACTCGAGCATTATCATCGACAAGTGGCCTTTCCCGCTGCCAAACTTGGGCGGTGTCAACAAATCAATGGGAAACACAAGCACGGCACAAAGGCATTGAACTAATTAAATGGCGATTTGTGTCAAAGATAAGGATAATAATTGCCGGGCAAACAAATCAACCCAGAAGCCTGGAAATTTTCTTGGATTTTCTTTTATTTCCAGATGTGCGGGTGTCGTTGCCTAATGATGTGATGGCGATGGGAGTGGCCAAGACATTATTTCATAGATATTTATATATGTATTATGCACTGAACCAAGAAATGACAAAAATAAAATAAAGGGAATTCAAACAGCACGTCTTCGAAAAGACGACCTACTTCCCTCCTCCAACGCTGTCTGTATTTGGACAAGTTATCATCAAGATGTTTCGAGTCATTGAAACAAAGGCCAAGTCGAGTCAATCAAACAAAGGGACGGTCGACGTCTCATTTCTCATCTCCCCACTCCTCTAGATATTTTCCATCCCAGAAGCCTCTACCACCTACAGATAACGCCCAGCAACAATACAGAGACACGTTTGTATTTCGATGCCCATTGAACTGTGGGAAAAATGTCAACATTATGAGTTGATGATAGGCGGGCGATGGGCAGATAGTCGGGAAGTTTTGGGCGAAATATTTGAGCTACGAGCCCCGAAAAAGACGTTTTGTCCATAACAGTGGGGGGTCAACAACGGTCGTCGGTCATTTTCCCAAACATTTCGTTTATCATCAATCTTTGCGCCTCAACACTTTGAGGATGTTGTGGGAGTCGAGGACTGTTGAGCCTGCTGATGAAGTTATAATATTTATTTGGTTTATTATCCCAACTGCTTGTGGTTTTCAGAGTAAATGGCGCTGCTTAGACAGCCCTTGACAGCTTAATTTTTTTTACCACATTGTGGAAATTGAGGCTTTTTCTGTGTCTTCTATAGCCAAAAGAACTTATGTATAAGCTATTAATTTGTTTCTTGGCGGTTTGGAAAAAGAAGGCAGTTTTGATGATGGATTTTCTTACACTATTTAAACTATAAAATGTTGTCATTTTATTTTTATTAAAAGCTTTTTATTATTTGAAATGAATTACTTATAAATATTTTAATCTTTGAACTTAACTAATTTTGTAACAACCATAATAACTATGCCTCAAACATTAACAATATTTTTCTAATCACAATAAAAGGAACAATAGTCAAGAGTAATAATAGGTGTATTTGTTAACCAATTTTTCTTATTGTTTTATACTTTGTGACGTCTAAAATCAAAAATCGCATTAAAAAGAAAATCACAAATACATATCTAACTGTTTTTACGGTCCCAAAAGAAAAGCCGTTTTTGTAAGTAAGAAAACTTTATTGCTTTACCGAGATTTTCATATTCCGTGAAAACTCAAACAAAATACAAAACTGCGTATCTTTATTATTCCGACATCAATATTCGGGCTGCATCGATAAGTCATGGCCCGCGACGATGGACACATTCTCCGTAAGCTCGTATATTCCTTTCAGGAAAGTCTTTTGCCGAGGAGCAGGAGAGCATTTTTATCAACTCTGCCAGCGGCACATCGACACACCAGCGCGAGCTCAACAAATGCCCTGTCAGAATTTATAAAAATGTATTTCGGGAAAAGTGAAAAATCATTCACATAACCGACCCAGTCACACACTCGCACAAACACACGCTTTTCATTGTCGCAGCTTTGGCACACGTGCGAATGAATGGTGAAAATGGCAAAAATGGCAGCGATGTGGCTTTAGCACTGCGTTGGTGGGTGGTGGGTGGTGGGTGGTGGATGGGTGGGAAAATGGGTGGTGCTGCCTGTTTGACACTGCCCCACTGGCCCATTGTTGTTCCCGTTGTGGTGCTGTCACGCTGTTTTGGCAACATTGTTACGTATGTCGGCTAAATCGTTTCGGCTGTTTTGGACTGTCTATCTGCCAGGCAGCTTCTTTTGGCCAAACTCGCAGCACCGGCAACGAGGTGTTAAGCAGGCAATTGTATTAACCTTATCGCAACTTTGATTTATGCATGTAAACACAAGGAGCGATGTCTGTCAAGAAATCGATCATGTCAAGAGGATCAGCAGAGGTTCTATGAAAACACAATAGTGATACGTACTGTACTTGTAAAATCGTATGCAAAAATATATATTATAAAATAACAATGAATTCTAGTCAACAAAAAAAAAGAGTTTTTTGATTGTATAAATAGTATAAGATAGAGTTATTTTAAGGTCAGCTTACAACTGATATTTTTCAGTAGTTATATTCATGTTGTTAAGAAAAATCAGCTAGTTAAGTAGGCCATACAATGCGAACATTTCTTTAACAAATCGCCTTTTGTATCCACTACTTAAATATATGACTTTTTTAGATTTTCAAAAACTATTTTTCCAATTTACTATTAAATGTAGAAGTGGACTGAAGTTTCTTGAAGTAGTACATCAAACGGTTGGTTTTATTATAATAACAACCCTTTAATGGTTACTACTTAAGGAAACTCCAATCAATTTTGACTTAAACTATTATGCGAACTCGATTACTTGACTCACTATTTCACACTGATGGTCGCTCAAGGAAAACGCCTTCAATTTATACGCAGATCAGCCTAATTCTCGAACTGATTATTACTTATCTACAAAACCCCTAATCTCTGCTAATCCACAATCGAAGTAGCCTATTGTCTTTTCAAACGCTGCCTAAATAAATATTGATTCTTTGTGATATGAATCGAGCTATTAGGTGAAAAAATTACAGTTCAGTTTTTCTATAATAGAAAAGAAAGAATTTAATAATGTTATGTACATAAGATTTTACGAAGGTTTGAAAATTACTTTTAAAATATTGTAAAAAGTTCCAAAAGATTTAGAGATAATTCCACTAAAATTAGTTATTTTTTCGGGTTAGAAAGAATTTTCTTTTAATTTCTTGCTGTACAAATGTTTTTCATACTTTTAAATACAAAAAGGATTTTTTATTGTTATAACAAGAAATAAATACTTTAAATCATTTTCTTTACATTTCACTCAAATGATGGATGTTTTATTCATTTCTCAATACTCGGGCACTTATTCCGCCTGTGCTTTAAATTCGGTCCTTCACATAATCCCAGCAGCAATCAACGCCACGCTGAGCCAGAGCCACATCCCGATGAATCTCGGGCAGCTCACAGGACGAATAACAGCCACACCCTATCGCATATTCACACACACTCACACTTACTCCCGGTTTAATAAAACAAAATCCTGCGGCGATAATTTACAACACGATTGTGCTTGGCAAATTGCTTTGATTTAAGCGCGCCAACGTGCCAGGACTGCGCACATCCTGCGCTCAAAAAAAAAAAAACAAAAAAAAAAGGAATAAAAACAAGCAGTCAACATTGGACAAGGAAAAACCAGCCACAAGATGCTCCTCCACACAGACACACACACAATGGCCCGTATACGTACACGTGTAACGAGCACACACACACCTTCACACTTGAGTGGCAAGCCAAGGCGAAGGCAAACCAATTCAACATCCGTTTGCCGCTAATTCACACGCACACATCCACACATTGAAGGAGCCGGAGGAGCTGGCATCCTGGCAGCAAGGATATATGAAATACGCGCAAGTAACGTGTTAGGAAAATGGTGTGAAAATTGTTATATATATTATATCCGTACGCCGAAGCACTTGATATGATTTCTTACGCTCCATTCACTGCGAAAGGTGTTGAACAGAGCTCCTTCCTTCGCCCTCCGTTGGAGTTTGAAAAGGAAAGGATGTGGGTTCCAAAATCCAAAATCAGGAGGAAGCCTCAAATTTAAATGAACATGTAGGGATTTCGATGGGTGAGGGCAAAAACGTATAGTTATAGCATGCACATCAGTGGAAACTGGGATGTGTAATAGATACAAATTGATAGTATTTTGATTGGTGAGCTCCCTCAATTTTGTAATATTTTTGTAATAGGTAAAAATATCGAATATAATATTTCCTTCGGAAAATATGATTGGTTAGATATCTAGATGTTATTTATAAATATTTAAAAACAAGTAGACAAAATCTACAATTTTTAAAATATTTTGTTTTCCTTTTTATAATTTGTATTTTTATGAATATGGTTTCATTAATTCGGAATAAACAAAAAATCCTAAGCAAATTTTAACCAGATTTTAAAACCAAATATTATTTTTAGTTCCTGATTATACCTGATACTCGAAGAGTAAAAGGGTATATTGTATTCGTGCAAAAGTATGTAACAAGAAGAAGAAAGCGTTTCCGACCCTATAAAGTATATATATTCTTGATCATGGTCACTAGCCGAGTCGATATAGCCATGTCTGTCTGTCCGTCTGACTGTCTGTCCGTCCGTATGAACGCTGAGATCTCGGAAACTACAAAGGTTATAAAGTTGAGATCGCCCACACATATTCTTGGGCTTCGTACGCAGCGCAAGTTTGTTTCAGCCGAGGGCCACGCCCCCTCTAACGCCCACAACCTCCTTTAACGATTTTATAAGGTGTCTGGCGCCCACACCTTTAAAGATTTCGGAAAGGTAAAAATGCAGTTTTATTGTGTTTATCAATACTTATCGAAATGTAGAAGAAATTTTTCAAATCGGACCATTCATTAAAAAGTTATGCGCAATCAAAAAATTTTATATATCCATCTCCCTCGCACTCCCTTTAGCTGAGTGACGGGTACTAGATAGTCGGGACACCATCCCGATTATAGCGTTCTCTCTTGTTTTATTAATCTTTTTGTCCTGCTTACAGGGAGTGACTTAATTACGTTCCAATCATCCTAAACATGTTTAACACACTTCAGTAAGCATTTGTTAACGATGTGTTCTAGATGCCACTAAAGAGATACCAAACTCCAGTGCCGCCGAGGAGGCTCCAGTTTAAAGACAACGCAGCCGGATTTTGGAAAATCCATTTTACGGGTGCCAAGTGCCAGACCAAACCGAATGTCTGTAAACTTGCACGTGACTTTGGGCCAACTTGCAATATTTGCAGCTAAGGCCAAAACCAAAACTAAGCTGCCAACAACAATGGAGAATGGCGGGCAACGTGGAGAACTCGTGAAATCAAAACTAAAAATTCTGAAAGTCACATAGCAGAAAGTTTTCCATGCAGGTATCGTAGATCCAACGGAAGACTGCCAAAGTCTGTGACTGTTTGCTTAAATGATTTCGCAGTTTTTCCACCCCCTCTCGTCCCAGAACTTTCTTCCTTTTTGTTTGCAAGTGTACTTGTTCCTTTTTCCTTTTCATGTATTTTTGGTTTTATTATTTTTTTCTGTTGGCTGGGCGCCGCATAAAAACTAATATTGTGCAGAGAGAGTTTATTGGAATTTCGGCAAGGAAGAGGAACTTCTAACAGGTAGTATCTTGTAATTTTATGGAGTTAGCCGTGGGGACTTTGCCCTATGGAAATCGCTGCCAAAAATGTCGTAAAATCAGGGCAGGCCACGCATACGAAAAATGGCGCTAAACTCCGTCGGCAAACTTGTGCGATGCGATGGATTTTGTCTTGCGGTTAGTTTTCTGCACAGATTCTGCGGATGACAGGGCCAAGGAAGGCACACAGAAAGTGCCCCAAAATTGTTATCCACATTAAACAGGTCGCCGCAACTTTTCGGCAGTTGCGTATCCTGCGGATTCGCCGCTTACGTGACGCGTATTTGGCATGCAGGACACGTGGGTCCCGGTCCTATCAATAGGTATTTTCGTTGGCTGCGCATCGATGGCTCTAATTAATGTTTAAACTCTGGCCTGTATTATTCAGTGACTTTGCTGCCCTGGGACGTCCATCCGGCTGCCGGTTGCCACATAAAAACTAAGCATCGCACGGTGAAATGGTTTCGACCAGTCCCGTGTTCAATGACCGAAATGAGAGAGTTAGGTATACCACAAAATTCAAGAAGAGTAGTGGTGCATAAATTATTTCAACGAATAGCGCGATTGATGTGTTTCACAGAAATTTTGCAAATATATTGGTCTCCACATTTCTGTTTGTAACGGTTTACTTATATTAAATAAATATGAAATATGCTAGTATATTATCTCTTATCTTGATTTCAATACAACTCGAAGCAGAAGAAGAATGAATTTAGTTTAACCACCCATAAAAATAGAACTATTGGTACTATCAATACTATCGATTGTATGAATATTTAGAAAAATCGAAATATTTGAGTTCATTGCCGATAATATTGATTTATGCATACATTTTCAATTAAATTGGTTACTCGAGTTTCCCTTAGTTTTTGTAATTTTCAGTTTATTTTCACGAATTTCCGATAGTATCGATAAACTTTTTCGATAATATCGACAAACCAAAACTATTTACAAACATTATTTTCAAAAGCTAAAGCCAAGAACAAACTGAGATACAAATCAATAAAATCCTATTAAAATTAAATCTTATAAACGACTAATTGCGAAAATACATGACATTACAAACGGTTAAACTCAGCCTGGTTATATTGATTAAAGTGAGTACTCAGACCATTAGCAGGAATTGACCAACTTGAAATTATGAATGGAGATTCGTTAGTGGAGGGACCATGTGGAGGAGGAGAGGATGATCTCGGAGGGCTGAAAGCAGGGGGTGGATTTGGGATGAGGAGCAGGAGTTCGTCGAGTGGCGTCGCTGGCTGCGCCAAAAAGGAAACGATATCAAGTGCTTCAATCAAGTAAAACTTGCAATATAAATTCAAACATTTTCAATTCAGTGCGTTTTTGTGGTTGTTGCCACTCAAGCATTGGCATTGCCATGAATATTCCTCTGCATTTCCCCTCGTTTGCGGAGTCCTTCGTTTCCTGCTTTTCGAGCTTTTCCATCAAAATGCAGCTCCGTCTGGCTGGAGCTATTATTTTTGGTTTTGTAGCAACATTTACCTGGGCAAGCAAATTGCAATTCGAAGTCAAATACCACGCCCCCAACCGCCCATCAAGTCGCGGTCAATGCAATAAATTGGATTGCATTTGATTCGGTTCTGAGGTTACTGAACAGGTAACTTTATTATTACTATTATTCGATGCTTAACAGCTGGCATTGCAACGTATTTAATTTAATTATGTTGGGCCAATTTGACTGGCATTTTGAATGGATCTTTATTTCCTTAAAATAAATAACTCTATTTATAACTCATTCCTTTTCTCTACTCGAAATCATTAGCATTGATGTTATCACATAATTACGAAGTTATGAGAACAAAACCAAAACCATTTGACCCAACTTCCTACAAAACCCAAACGACTTACGCAACCAAACACTCACACAAAGTCTCAAATTTCCTTGCCTCCTCCTTTACGAACCCATTCCCTTTTGGCTGCCACAACTTGAGTTAATTTAATAAATCTTGAACAACTGAATAAGCTTTAAATTAATGACCCTGTAAAGTTCATATAAATTATTGCGTTATCTCGAGCATTCACCCCCAAGAACAAGCATACATCCACCCACCCATTCACTCCCCACTGGCAGCTGACATATGCCGGGCATTCAAGATTGCCCCACTGTTTTCCGCTTTTCCTCTTCCGCCAGAGTTTTTCCAAATGATTTCTCATTTCCAATGCCGACAGCCGAAGCAGCGGCTGGAGCAACACACTTTTATTCCTTCCGAAATCAAATTTGTATCAATTACAATTGCATTAACATATAATTTGTGAGCGCCTCGGATTTCGCAGCATCTGGTCGGAGCCCAGAAATGAACATTGAAATGGGTGGAACTCGGTGGGTTGGGACCTACTTAAACTTCGGCTCTAATATCAGCATACTTATGGGGAAAAATCGAAAAGAAAATTCACCGGCTGCTCTAAGCATATTGATTTCCATGCATGTGTGAATAATACTAAATTACACATTGGCAGGGATTATGAAATGGAATTTTCCAGATTTAATAAACACCTTTGACGAATTAATTGCATTGCCCAGAGCAAATTAAATTACCAAACATTCTACGCATCTATTACTTCATTATTCCCAATTAAATTACAGGCTTACGAAAATGATGCCGGCTTTCATTGTTGGCCAATTAAATTCCATATGCATTTCCGATGAGCCAACACCAAGTTTTGCCACCTCGAAAATCCAATGGCTGGCCAATAACAAATTAGGAAATCAGGCCTCAAGGGCCTGTGATATAAGTTCGCACCAGCTGCGGTATAAAATCAACAAGGGCGGCGGCTCTTCGAAGTTCGAAGCTTGTGTTCGTAGCCCAAGTAGATTACACAGCCAACAATGGGGCTGCCTACTCCTGACTCCTTACTCCTTATTCCTTACTCCTCTGGGCCAAGGAGTGAAT
Organism: Drosophila lutescens; assembly: GCA_037075285.1. Classification (NCBI taxonomy): domain Eukaryota; kingdom Metazoa; phylum Arthropoda; class Insecta; order Diptera; family Drosophilidae; genus Drosophila; species Drosophila lutescens. Next base: position 574,444 of record JBAMCF010000352.1, read on the forward strand.
TTCGGCCCGACCCAATTTCCATATGCGGCAGATGGCGGTTCTTGGCTTAACTAGCCAAAACTTGGCTCCAAGTTTGCGTGCCAAGTCAAACAAATCGGAGGAGCCGGAGGTGCAGCAGTTAGAGTGGGAAAGTGTTTGTTTCCCTGCTCACATGGCGTCCTTCTGGAGGCTTCAGGATCCAGATTCAGCTCCAGATTCAGATTCCCAATGCGGTGGCAGGCTGGAGACCAAGGCAAAAGTTGGCGACCACAAGCCGAATATTCTCCGAATGCCAGCAGCTAATATTATTGAATAAAATTGAATTTCGCCAGCGTTGTTGGTTTTGCAAAATTATTAAAACATGACTCGGTATTCCAGTTGGGTTTTCCGTTTTCCGTTCTCCGTTGTCGGCTTACATCGCTCGCCAACAATTTCATTTTGCGGCTTGGCGAGGTTTTTGTTGCGGCGCGCCACACGGATAATTCAATTAAGTTCTGAAGTAGGACTTACTCCAAAGCGGAAGACAGCAAGCAAATTGCAATACTTTTGCAATTATGCGGAACAATTTGGTGCAGCATCTGATTGCCACAGGCGGTTTAGCAAACAAGTTGCCATGGAGAACTTGCACTTGGCTTGTGCGAGGTTGAGCTACACAAAAAAAAACAGGCCGGGATCAAATCGATATGCGCATGGTAAATCTATGGTTCTTGTACGCATATTATTTTTACCATGCAATACCTTTTTCTCTCTCTCGGAGATTCTCTGATTTCGGAAAAGAGAGCAATAAGCAATATGGCGACTTAAATAAAGTAAGTGGGAGCGATAAAAACTAATTCTCTCATTTCGAAATAGAGCGGGATAGCGCTAAAAGTTACATGAGTGGGAGGGAGAAAGACACATTCGAAATTCGAACATCTTGCTTACATTTCGAGCCTATCAAGTCAAAATTGATACCACATAACATCAAATCGATCATTGTTTCATATCAAGTTATTTTTGGGTGTACTGAAAGCTAACGATTCAATTTCACAAACATTCTGGAAATAATAGTTAAAAACATCGATTCTTCACAGTTGATTTTACAGTTCAGTCATACTATATTGGGTTTTTCTTTATTAGTTAGTAAAAGTATAGGATGCATCTAGTTCATAATTATTTGTACGCCAATCTATTATTATTATTTTCGTCGGTTTCCTGTGCGCAGAGAAGTGAGTTATCAAGCCAATTAAAATCCCATCTACCAACTATAGTTTCGAATTGTTTTGCATTTAGTGTGGGAATGTGGCGTAAATGGATTTTGCAGGCCAACAAGTACCAACTGTGGATGGTTTTTTGAGAGTGTCCTATGCGCCGCGCCCCTCAAATGTTGCTACTTATTTTAAATTTAAACTTAATTAAATTTTGATTTGCATAACATTGCCGTTTAAATTTCTGGCTCGAAAACTGTGTGTTCAAAGGCCGCAAACTTTAATCACCCGTTTACGGCTTTCTTATTCGTACTTTTCGAAGTTTTATTGCTGGCAGCTGCTCAATTGAATTTCCATTGGCAACCGAACAACAGAACAGCCCAGCTCACTTTGCACTCCTCCATTTCCATTTCCATTTACATTTCTCATCGGGCTCCATTCCGCTACGTTCTACGGTCGACCGACTGCCTCAAAGTAAATATCCAACTGTAAATCCACAAATCAAATGCAATCAATTCAAATTTCACACTTCAATATTCATTAGAAATTTATTTTGCATTTTACAACTGCAATGTGGATGGAGGATTCTCGCCGGAGGCAGCGCCTCAGCATCTCAGCATTTCGATGGGAGGAAACGAATGAAACGTACAAAAAACAGCTTTGGATTTTCAGGAAAATTAGCTGCCAATTGTTTTCAGCGCCCAGCTTTCGACATTCAGCTGATAAATTGAGAACGGTTGGAACGGAAATTGTGCTAAACCAAGCGGGAAATTTCACTTCTGGTTTTAACTATAGGTATCCCGAAAAGGACTGCACTTAAAGGGAGATACTTTAATTTGGCCAACTAATGCATGCATAGTTTATAAAAATTAAAGCTGGCAGCCCTGTGGCACACATGGCGGATGCGCAATGCAAACTGCGGGCAGCTGCAAAATGTCAGGAAAAAAATGGAGGTGAATCCAACAAACTCACACATATAAATGCATATGTTTTTGTGTGTCCTAGTGCAGTGCATATAACTTAATTATGCAGAAATGTAAGCGGGGTACGAGGTTGCAGGGTTGCCAAGTTTCTCCGTTTCTCCGTGCGCCGCTTGAGGTCTTTCCATAAGCTCAAAGTTCGTAATAGGATTTAGCTGGTACAGCTTGTTGCAGCACTTTTGGTTGTTATTGTTGCATTGCCACTGCTACCGATGGTTGTGGTCGTTCTGCTGAAGACGATGATGATGATGCACGGCACTCCTGGTCGCTGCTTCTCTGGCTGCTCCTCTGGCTTTCTGTGTCAAAAACCGAACTATGGGTACTACAATTTTTCGCTAGGGCATTTTTTATTTTGAATATTTAAAGAAAATGTTATATTTTACCTCATCACCCTATTGTAACTGATAAGGTAAAAAGGAAAAAATTATTTTTAAAATAAATAAATAAATAAATAATAAACTCCTTATTAACTTCAAAGAAACAATACAATTTTCTTGAATAATTATTTGAGAAAAAAGTTGCTCTGTTTATCCAAAAATACACATATATAAATATTCTCGATTCACATCATTTGTAAGCTCGAGTTTAATTAAATTAAAATTTGTATTAGATGTTATACGAATCCCCTTTTCGATTTCCCAGTTTTAAATATATATCCACTCCACTGTGCATTCGCAAAGTCAAATATGGTCACTTTTCTTGCCTTCGCAGTGCCTGGTGGAAGTGGAAGTGGAGCCACCTGACCCGTGGAGTTCCCCTCGCTGACAAAAATAAATTATGCACATAGGGAAAAAGTACGGAACCTAAAGGGGGAAATACCTCCAACTGTTAAACGGAAACGAGAGAGATGGAGTGTGGTGCATCTTATAATTCTTGTATGAAAATAACAGCAGCCTAAATGTCTTGCATGTGATAATGGAAATTTATGAGGAACAGGCACGGCACCGGTCCTTTCCTTTGCCTTCCTTTCTGTGGGCAGCAAATATGTTTCGGTGCCTAGTGGGTCATGCATTTTTAAAGAGCACTCTATGTGGTAACCACAGAAACCTCAACCCCCCACTTTGGCAGCCTGCCGGCTCATCAGCATCATTTCTGCCGCTGACTGCGTAATGTATTGATAAACATTAAAAGCCAATCAGCGTAATGGGTTGTGAAGTGAAGTGGGCTCCTCGCGTCGCCCTCTCGTTCTACGTACTTCAGTTTCAACAGCTCATAAAATTGCAATTGACTTTGAGCCCGGAATATATATATATATATATGTATACAAGCGAAGACTCCTTGCCTTCGCAAAATGTCGCAGTCACATATGTGCTTAATTAAGTGAATAAATTGATATTTGGTGCGAGTTTATGACTGCATTGCAGTTGTGCTGTCCCGATTACGTCGAGTGCGCTGCAAATGATGTACTTATCCACACTTACTTGCACATTAATACCCACTTGGAGGACTGCTTGAGGGTGTGAAAATGGCAATAATATTAATATATTTATCAACGAATATTTATATATTTAGGAGATTTTAGCAATTATTGAACTGGTTAGTGTCTAATAAATTAAATATATTATAATAATATATTTAATATTTTTTAATATTATTATGGTATATTTGAAATTTTTAGTACCATAAATTTCCTACTTTTGGTTGTACGAAATATGGCTTTTTTATTTTATTGTTTGTGTTTTGATATATTACGGAATATGGCAAACTATATTTATCATATAATCTAAAATAATAAAGAATCATTAATTTCCTATCTGGTTCCTTTTTTTAGTTTGTGCTTTGATAACAACCTATATTAATCAGATAATTAAAATAGTTTCTTAGAAAAAGCGGAAACTTTTGCTTGAAAGACTGGCTTACCACGAACTATGGGTCATAATTATCTAAAAAAAAAATGCAGCTGCTGTTAAAAACTTTTACCATTGGCTAACCACAATAACCAGCAAAATAGCAACCTCTCGGTAATCCGAGGACAACAGCCAGCTACTTAGCATACCACGTAGCCCGAGAAGGAAATTTAATTAATTTACTCCGCCTGGTCATCCTGTGAGCATTTGTCTCATGGCCCGGACAAGCCATAAACTCGAAAGTTACGAGTATTTTCAGCAGCTGCGCAGCTACTTCATTATGTGACTGATGATGTACAGCGGAGTTCTGGGTAAGTTATCGGGTCTTTTTTCTCGCACTTTTGATGTCCTTATTTCAGCAGGCGAAAGGATGGCCGGAAGCTGAAGCATCCAGCTTGTCTTTATGGCCGCCAAGTAGCGATGTTCAAGGAAAACTTTGCAGAATGGCGGGGAGAAATGAAGAGAAAAAAAGAAAACTGGAATATAAAAAGTTTTTTAATGAATGGAATTAGTGTTTGAGCTGCAGCGACTCTGCTAAATCGTCCGAGCATCGCCTCGGAAGTCCACTCAGAGTTCCACTCCTCCGTGTCCGAAGTCATTGCGTCAACTTTTGGCATGCCATCAGCATCGCAGCGTCGGTAGCTGGTCTTCTTACAGGGCTAACAAAATTAGCGCTTATTAGTGCCAGTTGGTCAAACTTCGCTGTGATTCCTTCCTCTCTCTTTTTTTTTTTGACTGTTTTCCACTCATTGCTTCATGTCATAATTTCCCCAGAGTGCGACAACCAAGAACCATTCCTTAATTGTAGCAAATGAACTTTTACCGTTCGCGGAATGCGATTGTAATCATATAAAAACGAAGAAATGGTTTTATTTTTGTAATTATATATTATTTTTATTAGTAAATAAATAATTGCTGAGGCTAATATTAATATTTGTGACGAAAATAAATAAATTCAAGCTTCATAAATTCTCGTTAAATCCGTGTCTTAATTAAAATCACTGAATAAACATAATTAAAAAGAAATTAAAGTCGGAACATTTTAATTTAATTTTTGCGATAGTCAGAGAATCTTCAAGAGAGAAAGAAATCGGCCTAATGATACTATTTAATATCAATTTTACCAGTGTTGCATGGTAAAAACCACATGCGTATAAATACAAGAAATTTACCATGAGCATATCGATATGATCCCGGCTTTTTTTTTTTTTTAAGTGAGTACTGCTGATTCTGAATATTTTCCTTGTACACACAACAGTAAAGTTGAGTTGCATAACAAGGAACCACGCATGCAAATACTACTATTATTCCCGAACCAAGCTGTTTCCCTTTGTACTATTATTAGGAACGCCAGTGCCAATTTTGCTAAAAATATACTATGCATATTCCTGTTGAATTTCCAAGCTGCATGTCAGATCTAATTCATTTTGCTTTGCAACTCAAAATTTTCTGGGCTGGCTATCCTTAGTCCTAGAGGTATGTGTGTGTGTGCACACGACGAGGACACGACTTGCATTATAATCCAAGACCACGCTGTAGATTCCCAGAGGCGACGACCACAACCGAATAATGGAAAAGGACCAAAAAGAAAGTCAGCCAAAAAGCCGCAAAAGATATCAATGAACAATCGATGCTGCAGACTAACCACAGACCCACCTCCACCTCACCTCAAATGCGGCAAAAAAGGCAACTATCGACGAGATACGGATACATGCACGTCCTGCAGAAGCAGATACAGATACAGATACAGTTTCGTCCTTCGGAGGGCAAGTCGTCGCAGTGAATTTGTAAAATACGTGACAAACATTTTCAATTTGGCGGCTCTCCCCCAATCTTCATCTTTCCCCCCCGAAAAAACCCAGTTGCTTTCATCTGCTCTACTATTTACAATTCAATTGTTCTAATTTCGTTTCTTTCGCTTGGATGTAGCAAAAAATGAAGTTGAATTGAATTGACAGTCTCGAAAGTTAAATGCTTGGCCACTATTTTCCAACTAGTTCGTTTTCACCCTTCCATTGTTTTTATACCCGTTACTCGTAGAGTAAAAGGGTATATTGTATTCGTGCAAAAGTATGTAACAGCTAGAAGGAAGCGTTTCCGACCCCATAAAGTATATATATTCTTGATCAGGATCACTAGCCGAGTCGATCTAGCCATGTCCGTCTGTCCGTCTGTCCGTCTGTCTGTCTGTCTGTCCGTCTGTCCGTCTGTCTGTATGAACGCTGAGATCTCGGAAACTATAAAAGCTAGAAGATTGGCGTTTTGCATGCAGATTCTAGGAGTTCCTACGCAGCGCAAGTTTATTTTAAAAAGGTGCCACGCCCCCTCTAACGCCCACAATCGCTTATATACGATTTTAAAAATTTCAATATTTCGGAAAAGTAAAAATGCAGTTTTATTGTGTTTATCAATACCTATCGAAATGTAGAAGAAATTTTTCAAATCGGACCATTCGTTAAAAAGTTATTCGTGTTCAAAGTTTCTATCTCCATCTCCCTCGCACTCCCTTTACCTGAGTAACGGGTATCTGATTGTCGGGGCACCCGACTATAGCGTTCTCTCTTGTTTTGTTGTATGTTTCTTGTCCAAATTGATTTATGTTCGATGTCTGTTCGGTGGTTTTTTTCGCACTTTGGCAGCTTGGCTATCCTATCGGAGCAAAAGCTTTTATTGTCTGGCAAACCATATTTTGCGGTCTTGGCGGTTATAAATTTATCGTAATTTTTGTGCCATTTTAAATGGCAACATAAATTTTAATTTATAACGTGTCGATGTCCGCTGTTGTTTTTTTATCCTTTTTTGGTAGTTAGGAAAAACTATCTGAAAGGAAAGCTATCACTCTTACCTAAACAAAGCAAATTAACTATATTTTTTATATCCGTTACTCGTAGAGTAAAAAAAGCCTAGCTCCCACATCTTTACAAATTTTGTAAAAGTGTAAATGCCATTTTGTTGTTTTAATTTGTTTTAAACTCGGACCATTCATTAAAAAGTTATGAGCAAAGCAAATAATTTAATTCCTCTCGCACTTCCTTTAGCTTAGTAACTGGTATCTAAAAATCGAGGTGTTCGACGAAAGTGTTAATTGTTAATTGTTGAAAATATGTATTACATTTTAACGTCTTTAAAATAAAATTACATTAGTTATGACTGCGATTAAAGCGAAGTCAAAGTAAGCCCACTTGTGTACCTGCGCAGCTGTCGGCGTCAGCGTTGCACTTCAGGCGTTAAGTATGCGCCCCGGTGGCCATCAATTGAACAGATTCGCAGTTGAGTGGAGAAACTTTTCGAAACAAAGAGCAAATAAAAAAAACCTACGGTGCAGTACAGTACATTTCAGAATCAGCAACAACTGCTGTTAAATGGCTACGACATGAGCCATATGTTTCAATGAATGGGCTTAAAAGAGTTTGGAAACAACACAAAAAAATGAAAATAAAAAATATATAAACTGCAGCAGCATTAAGTGTGTGATGTCTGGGGGATGGAGTGAAATGCAGCTCAGAGCCTGGCAATTGTGTGTTGTGCTCGCCAAGTGCATTATTGAGTTTACTCGCTTATTTCATTGCGGCCCAGCGAAAAAAGTTTCATTTTGTGCGCGTTTAAACGTAATATGGGCCTTAAAAGCACCTCCGACCACCTGGGAAAGCGCTTAAAGTGCTTACATAGCACAGCCAACTGGCGGATGCAGTCCGAGGATTTCCGTGCCCGAGCTCCACTTTTGCTCTTAACTGCCGAGGTGACTTAAGTAAGGCGAAAGCCGTTAAGGTATTTATGGTCATCAAAAGGACGAAGCCACGAAGTCAGACAGAATCGCAGTCGGCAATGGTTGGGACTTTGCGTTGGTCCTCCAAGATGGTAGATATTTTGGGAGCATAGCGAAATCAAAAGATCATAAGTATAATCATAAGAATAATGTTTATTAGCTTTATAAAAGGAAAACATAAATTAAAATTAAAATATAAAAGATAATTAAATTCTTGAACGGAAACGGCGAAAAAAAAGGTGCCACAGAAATAGCTGGGTTCTTGTCACTTTTAAGTGTCAAAATAGGTGTCTAAAAGTATGCAACAATATTATTTTAACCCAAAAATTATATGAATTGATTTTATTAAGAAAGACGATTATTTTGACATTTAAAAGTGATTTAAAAAACCCATACATACCTATGGCCACTCTTTAATATTTATTTATGGCCACCAAAGCTGTTCATGGATGGTTACGATATTTCATTTTAATTTTTAAACTTTTTTGATATATATTCTAAATTTGTTTTACTTTAGTCCATTTCTCAAGATTCACTTAAGCTCTTTTCTTAGACTTCTTCTCCTAGACGTTTCCCTATTGCGGTAATTTGATTAGTCGGCCGACTTTTCAACTTCTTTTCGTGCAGCTGTCTGCAGGCTGGCCTTTCCTTTTCTCCTTTTGCTGACTTGTCTGGGCAAATTTATATAAATGCCCGCAAAATTGACCTGTGGCCTCCCCCGGCAATTATAACAAATTATCAACTCGCTCACACGAACGGAGCCGAGCACACAAACACACAGAGTTCAGACAAACACAGATACAAACACAAATACAAACACACTTAAAGCCAAGTCAGTTTCCGGATCCGGTCGGAAACCGCCCACACGGCCACACGCACACACCTAGACGGACATTAATTATTCATAACTCGAGCTCCAAGTCGAAGGACCGAGTCGAGTCGAGAGCTGCCGTTCGGACGATGTCTTTGTCTTTGGGGAAATCTGCTGTCCCAGCGCCAACGCCAGACCATCCCGAACCCATCCCAACCCATTTCACCTGGCTGTCCTGCGGTCTGCCAGCAGTTTCAGTTTAATGTCTTCAAAATGTCAAGATACACTGGCCTGCGGCGGGGCAAGACGTGTTTTCAGCTTAAACTTTGCCATCACCTAACACCCCTCTGTGGGTCGCCGAGAAGTGTTTTGGGTTAACATTTTTCTTAAATACCTTAAACTGTAGGGTCCTCAAGTTAAATTAACAAGGAGCGGTCGCATGTGGGCATTCAACTTAAAACTTGACCCTCATTAACTGATGGCCACTTTGCGTATACGCAATATTGATGCGAGTTGCAGCGAGCTTTTTTATTATTAATCATTTTACTGAGTTGCTACTAGAGAATGCTGTTATAATTATTTAAATTTTATCAGTAAATTTTTATTTTTATGTATGTTTTCTTTTTTTTTTTTAATACTTCTCAGTTAAATTCTCAATTTTTTATACAAATGGTAAAAAGTTTGTAGTTGTAATAGTTCATGATCCTAATAGGAGTTGATAGTTTGTCATCATTTTAAAAATTTTTTATTTGTCGATTGGGAATGGTTTTTAGGTCAATTTAAAAATTATTTAATTTTTATTATTTTCTCAAATATATTATATCTCAGAGAATATATATGCAATTATAAAAAAAAAACAATAAAGTTTCTCTACTAAAATCCTACAATTTTCGTCGGGATTTATGGAGCAGTCCGGATTTGTCTGAGTAATTAAGTTCGCTCAACTACGTTGTCCTTCTCATCCGTTTAGCGCTTCATAAACTCGTCGCTGATTTAATAATATTAAGATCAACGCCATAAAGTGCCTGCGTTAATGTTGTTCAGTTAAAATTTTTATGCTTGTGCCATAAGACCAAAGTGGCAAACTGGCAAAGTGGCAGAAGGAAAGAACGTTAAAGGATGCTGGGAAATGGCGGGGGAAATGGGTGAAAGCGGAAAGTAAAGGGAGAGGGGAGGGGAGTTTTTCCAGATCCGACCTACATTCAGGATGTCGAAAGGGAGGCGAGGAGACACTCCCGACTGACATCTGTTGTTTGCAACATAATAATCATTATAATTTATTTTAAAATGCAATTTACGCGGCAACGAGTTGAGTTCAGTTCAGTTGAGTTGCGTCGAGTTGATGGCCTGCATGTTAAGCGCGCGCTGAAAAGCTCTCTGAATGATCATCGTAAATGAATGGCAATGGAAAGTCGAGTCCTTGGTCCCTGTTTATGCCCTAAAACGAGTTAATTAGCGTTGATTTTGTCTTCGTTTGTGCACAAACTGCTGAACAAATAGCGTAGCTGCGTACTTCATTATTGACCAAACAGGTCACGTAACGGGGCTCAAATAAAAATCGACACCGAAACGGTTTAGTGATACACTAACGTTTCCACTAAATATATACCCATATATATGCACAGAACACAGAGGCAGTTGCTCATTTACAATCTGCTGCTCCTCGTCTCCGTCGTCCTTTTGGTCCTGGCGCAGTTTGTTTTGTTGCTTACAAAACCGAAAAAGGTAAATAACAGGAAACATTTTACACTAATTAGCGACGCACGCAAATGGGCGGCTTTTCGAGTGAAATGGGCGTTGTTTTGGGGCGGGGCTGTACGATTTTTGGGCTTGAAGGGCGGAGGACTGGGGATGGATCGGTGGGGTGACTGGGGGCGGAGTTGTATAAGTGGCGGCGATTCCATTTGGTGGCCTGTTTCGGGCATAAAGTCACTGCCGTAAGCCTAATTATGTTGTAGCACAAGTATTTTGTTGTTGAAAATCTTCTTTACGCGACTAAAAGTGGCCGGGGTTGTTATATCTGATTTAATTTTGCATTAATTAGCCGCGTCACAGAATTAAGCACACTTTAGTGGGCAGAGTGAAGAACGCTTATATATTTCTTAGTGCCTATTTCATTTTAAGGATTGTAAAATGATTAAATGAATGGCTATATTCAGGCTTTCAAATTAGAGCTTGAAAAAATATCGATAGTTTGCTATTTTTCGATATTTAGTACGTGTTTTTCAAAACATCGATATTATCGAATCAATATTGTGAAAATATCGAAAATATCGATAATTTTTTAGATATTTTTCAAATTTGTTGTAAATTTTAGAGCAGTTAATGGAACTTCACAGCCTACAAATACATGTATATTTGTTGTCCAAAAGTCTAACTCATTTATATGCTGCATACTTTTTGACACCTTTGAAATTGTTGAAGAAAACTTGACTTTAAACACTTTCCTTTATAAAAGTTTAAAAAACAAAGTCACTGGCGAAGCTTACATTTTATTTGGGTCAGCATCAGATCAAAGCATAAAGCCCAAAGCCGAACTGTGGCCACATCGGTCCAAAAGCGGACTTGGAACTAGGCTAAATCGCCGCAATCCGCTGGTCGGTGGCCATTGATTTTCCCTCCACGTTTTCTGACCGATTTCCATGTAGCTCGTTTGCCATAATTAACGTACAAATCGTTTTACGCAACAAACGGGGAAAACTCATATCTATAATACCCCAAGGGCTGAACGAGTGGATTGCATGGATTCCAAGCCATGTTTTTTCCCCCCGGTCGTCTGTCAATTTAATTACAATTTATTCGGCATTTTACGGGGAAAGCGACCAGAACAGAACAGGCATTTCGCATGTTGTGCGGTCAGCGCTTTGGCACATTGTTTAATTTATTTTAAACATATTTTGTTTTGTGGCAATTATTCGTGGAAATTCCACGCACAACTCCCCGTGCTTTCGAGTGGTTTGATTTGTGTCGCGGTTTCACGTTTGGTTTATCTGATTTTAGTTCGTGAGTACAAAAGATTCAATTTTCATTTTGGCGACCAAATAAATACAGATATTATTCTAACAGATCGATTTAGTGCGACACTAATGGAAAATGCAAACAAACAAATAAGAATGCTCGCATAAGTAAATAAATATAGTGGTGTTTATAAGTGTATAACGTATTTATAGTGAAACATTAAGTTAACTCAACCTCTTAGTTCACTCTTAATAAATAGAGGAAAGCCTATGGATTTTTATATTACCAATGAACTATATGTTCATTTAAAAGGACAAAACAGCTTTCTAGGCAATAAAGAACAAATTCGTTTTAATTGATTTACACGAAAAAATAATTAAGTCTCTTTATTTAACCGAAAAATTAAGAGATTAGTTAATTCGATAGAATTCGGCATTTACTTACACTTACTCATTTTCTCTCTATTAAGCTATGATTTTCTTATTTTGAGTGCTATTCCTTCTGAAGGCCTATGTTATTCGTTAATCCATGCCAGCATCAACACTAATATAAATACATTTTACGAGGACCTCTTTCGCACACTCATATTCTTTCTCTATCGTCACTTTGTGACTTTGACGAACTGTCGCAAACAAAAACAAGAGAGAACGCTATAGTCGGGTGCCCCGACAATCAGATACCCGTTACTCAGGTAAAGGGAGTGCGAGGGAGATCGAGATAGAAACTTTGAACACGCATAACTTTTTAACGAATGGTCCGATTTGAAAAATTTCTTCTACATTTCGATAGGTATTGATAAACACAATAAAACTGCATTTTTACTTTTCCGAAATATTGAAATTTTTAAAATCGTATATAAGCGATTGTGGGCGTTAGAGGGGGCGTGGCACCTTTTTGAAACAAACTTGCGCTGCGTAGGAACTCCTAGAATCTGTATGCAAAATGCCAATCTTCTAGCTTTTATAGTTTCCGAGATCTCAGCGTTCATACGGACAGACGGACAGACAGACAGACGGACAGACGGACAGACGGACATGGCTAGATCGACTCGCCTAGTGATCCTGATCAAGAATATATATACTTTATGGGGTCGGAAACGCTTCCTTCTAGCTGTTACATACTTTTGCACGAATACAATATACCCTTTTACTCTACGAGTAACGGGTATAATAAAGTATATTTATGCACAAAGGGAAGTACAACAACTTTATTACCACACGACCTCGAAAAACTGTAAAACTGCTGCTGTCATTTCACATTTATGCGACTTTTGTGACCAACTGTACCCACATGGGTCCTGGCCACGTCCTGCTGCAATTCCTTTCTGCCAGCCAGCCATGTTTATGATATGGCGATGGTGCAAATAGTTTGCTAATTTTTCCTTTTCGGAAATTAGAGCATAAACTTTTGCTGTTGCCGCTCTTAAAACTTGCTGCTCTCTTCCACTTGCCCAAACACAATAACGAACAATGTACACAGCACAAAATTTGAGAAACTTATTAGTTTGGAATTAATAAAATATTTTTCATTTAAAGGTAAGTTTCATTTCATATTAGTTCATATTTAACAGTGCTTCATTTGTTTTTGCACAGTCTCAAACCATGCCTGCGGTCACACACCTATCTTGCACTGGGCACACGTCGATTCTTCTTTGAGTCGCTGTCCGCACAACAACATTTCCATTGATATTTTTCTCGTCGTAGTATTTAATTTCCTGGAAAAGTAACAAACCAAAAAAAGTAAGTTTAAACCTTTTATAAATTCCAAAAATGTTTTTTATTTCTCTCTGTGTTGAGGCACATGCATCCATATGGTATACCAAAAACCAACACGCTTAACACTTTGCTATAAGAATCGCAGCTGCAGCTTCAACACCAACCACTACAACAACTGCAACAACTTCAACAACAGGGGCAGCCAAAGCAATTTATTTGGTTTTCGTTAAAAGTTTCCCTTTTTTTGGTTTGGTTTATTATTAACACCACACGCATAAGATATATATATGTAGGGAAAGTACTGGAATGTTGCGGGTGCCAAGGGGTATTTCAATGGAGAAAAGTTGCCTTCCTTTGGGGTTATTGTTGTTGCACTTTGGCTCCATCTCAAAGTAAAAGTTATGAGTTCGCCAGCAAAGTTTTTGCCTGTAGTTCGCTTGTTTTTGTTGCCTTGCACTTGGCAGGAAGCTTTAATTACAGTTAAGCTTAAAATCATATGCAAAAGTTGTTAATTGTTATCAATGTCAGGTTGTGGCCTAAAATTTTGGAAACCTGATCCTAGTTGTATGATCGCCGAAACTTTAAAAATGTTTTTCTTTTAGAAAATAAGTCTATCAGTTTAAAAGAATTAAATTTTTAAAAGGGGTATTTATTGATAATATTTTTGGTTCTTTAAAACTAAAATTGTTCAAAAAAATATGATTTTAAAGCATTTGTTTAAACTGGCATAACTTATTAATGGAACATAAACATGATTGTGTGTTTTAAATAAGCATTTTATTGATTCCAATGACCATGCATAAAATTAGTCGATTTCATGCAATTTTCAACACCAAAAGCAATGACTTTGGCAAATTCAACGTTCAATATGCCTTCATATGTATTTTCATGTCTCGTGCTCGCGGTCACGCGAATGATGATCAGCCAATATGGATACAATTTTTACGGCAATCGCCCATCGAGTGTGTATTTGAGTTGTCCTTTTTCATATTTGCACACCGCGGACAAAAACAACTTTAAAAGCAATAGTCTGGGTGTCCACAATGCGAATCGCAATGTGCATGCTGAATGTGCGAAATGCATTCACGGGAAATTGGCATTTGTGTTACTGTATTATTTTTCCCATTCGAAATACCGCGAATATTTTTTTGGTTGTTATTGACCAGAAGTGGCTGAAATTTGTATGCTTCGCCCTTTTTTCACGCCCGATGAACGAAATAAATTAATAATTGGCGAAACTCAATCAAAAGGCTGCGCATTCCGAAATAAGAATTACAGCAATACACAGGAAAAAAAATTTAAAAAAAGGGTAAATTAAAAAAAAAAATTTTAATAAACTTAACAGTTAAATTTTAATAATTAATTTTATTTAATTTAAAAAAAATGTTCTTTAATACATTTATTACGTAAATAATGTTGAATTTAAATATATGTCGGTTCATATTTTGTTTCAATAAATATTCATTATTTTTACAGAACTTTATAGTTAATCTTTTTTGTTCCAGTGTACTATAGCTGCATACACGCATTAAATTTAATAATCTTAGATAGTAAGTGGCTTCGCTTGTTACACGTTTCGAGCAACAGTTTGTGGCCGCTCCACCGATTTCTCCAGTAGGTTGGAGGCGATCAAGCCAAGTTCGCACAGCGCACAACAAACTTTGGCACACTTTAAACTTTAAACACACTCAATTAGATAAAATAAAATGTTTAGCTAACTTTTAAACCGGCCCTGCCCTCCAGTTCGTGGGGATCAGGACACAGCTTGACCCAACGGGCCAACTTTTTGACTAGCTGAAAAATGTTTGAGAAGCAGCAGCAGAAAAAAACAAAAAAAAACAAAACAGATGGGAAAAAAGAGAGCACAAAGTTCTATACAACTTTTGGCAATTATCTTGTGAGCCAAGTCAGTCCATAATCATATAGCCTATTCCTAATTTATGTCTATATGAGTGCCTCGCTGTGTGTGTGCCTGTTTTGGCCAACTGCAGCCTGTCAACAACAAAATGGCCAACAGCTGCAGTTGATGCCAACTATTTTTGTTATTTTCTGATGGACACCAAAACAAAAATCTCTCCATGGCTGGGTAAACATTTACAAAAAAGTATTTTTTAAAGCCCATTTCGTATTCCCCCTCACCCCCTTCCCCTCTTCCCCTTGGCCAACTTTAATTGTGCCAATAATGTGTTGGCTCTAATCCTTTAAGTGCTCTTCGGAAGGCAGTCGGCTAAAGTTGGTTTTTTGCTTGCCTTTGGTATTAAACATTTTTGGAAAAACTTTTGTGCCTGAAAAATATGCTGAAGGTTAAGTTAAGCTGTTACTTTAGTTTTAAGTTCAATGTTTTGAGCAATAACATTTTTTAAGATAAGCCCACCATATATATTTAATATAATATATATTTAATATATTTAATATTTTATTTAAATAATTGTTCTTAAAAAACTTGGCCGTTTAAATTTAGGTAACTATTGCAAAACTTTAATTAATTTTGTAGCTTTGATAGCTACATAGAGAGAAATATTCAAGCAAATTCGTTTTTAAAAAACCGTGTAGCAGAAATGTTCTCAGTTTGAGTTAAATGTTCTCAATATCAGAACAAAATGCTATGAATCAAACATTTTAATGGTGTTTATTCAAAACCTTTTTGACAAATATTCACTACTGCCAAGACTGTTCGATTAGTTGTTGAGTTTTAATCATATTGAAAACATTTCTAACTTAGAAAATGTCGTTCTATTTTTAAGAACATTTTTAATACAAATAAAAACGTGAGAATTCTCTCTGTGTACATTTAAATTGTATTTTAAACTCAAGATGTTTAAATGAAAAACACTTCAAACTTTTTATCAGTAACTATACTTAATAACACCTAATAAGTTTTAGCTAGTATTTTATACTCACTGAAACATAACCAATAAATTAATAAGTTATGTTAAGAGTGAATACATTTTGGTAGCAGCATTAATTCCCTCCACAAGTGCTAGTAATATTTTAAGAGAATCTTTTTCGCTTGGTTCTCTTGGACTGGAAGCTTCCATTGCGCGACGAAGAGAGTCAACGCGGGTTCATTTTCGAACATAAACACAAGATATCCGAGCGCACAAACCAACAGAGCTCATGGGGCCGGAAAACATGGCCAAAAGGTGCATCCAAAGCGCATAAATAACGAAAAGCGAGAAGATAGACTGGCAGGCAGGTGACGAAAGTAGCAATATTGTCATAGGAAAAGTGTGAAACAGAGGGTTAAATTGGGTCAACGCGGCGTATGCTTAATGTCTTTGCCGCCGACTTTAATGAGCCCTAGCTTGCGTTTCTTTCTGCCTCCTCCGAGGACTTTTGAGGCAGGACTGAAGGGACTAAAAGGGAAATGAACAGCACTGGATGCCGGCAGATTCTAATCAAAGAAAGTAAGTGTCTGAGCGCTATCAAAAGAGAAAATATACTATACCTACTTATAAGGGGCTGCTTACTCCTGGGCGTATTTGCTCGACTTGCCACTTTTCTTCTCCCTTTTTTTTTTTTTTTGTTAACAAGTTTCTTACGCTATGACTTGGCCCGGCTTATACAGTCAACTTTTGTTATGCCCTGGGAGGAAAAAGAGGAAAAAATGCACAGAAGCGAGAGGAGACGCATAAAAACTTGTTGAGATTTATCTTGCCACACGCGAAGAACGCTGCAAGTTCCGCACTCGAGCACCTCCACCGCCAGCCAACCGTCATCTAACTGCATTAGACTGCAGCTCCTGCGGCGTTGCATATGCCGGTTTATTTATGGTCCTGCAACCGAGCATTTAAGCGCCTTAAAGCAGGCAACGCAGCAACTTCTTGCAGCGCCACTTGTTGGGGCGCATGTCCTTGTGTCTGCCCACGGATCCTGATGCGTTGCATGGCTTACATTATGAAAATCCGTGGCGGCGACAGCCCTCGACTGACTCTGAGTGGTTGCAATAACGAGCTTGAGGCCGGCGAGGAAGCTGCCGGGACTAGTCATTAAGCACGCCATGTGGGTCAGCGATTTAATTTTCGGAAGCTCTAGGGATTCACAATGATCATGGAACTTATGTCTTATTTGGCTCAGGTGTTTGCAAAGTCTGCGAAACGGGCGTGCAATGTTTATTTAACATTTTGAATAACTTAAATAAAATAAATGTATTTATTTATTTTTTAAAAATTTTATTATTTTTTTTTTAGAGTGGAATCTTTAAAAAAAATGATAACACTTTTTTATTGGCAAAAATAAATACAATTTATTTCACATTGACAGCAATGAATATTAAATTTTTTTTAAATAAATGAAAATAAATAAAACAAAATTCCGTAAACTTCCATGAGTTTTTAGTAACATAATTGCAAGTGTAAAAAATCATCGGATCGACGAAGTTACCTTACTCATTCTTCTTTTGTTTTCTATAATTTAATTACACAATTTTGAAGAGCCTAGTATACACCATTTAAAAAGAATATTCTGCGAAAACCGAAGGGGGTCAGCTGTCCAAAAAGCCACATGGTGGTAACAATAGACCAGAAATTCACAAAATAGCAAAACAATGCGCCAATGCAGCAACCGAAATCATACAAATACAATTGAAAACGAAGTTCGGTAAGCCATGCGTTTAAATATTTGCCATTATTGAGCGAACAACACTCGGTGCTCTGTTTTGATATCTATTGTTGGCGAAACAATAGGACCAGCGTATCTTATTCCATTTCCCTCGCAACCAAAAAAAGGAATGAATAAAATTTAAAAGGATTTGCTTAGGACAAATACCTAACGAAATCGAAACATACTCTTTTGAATATTTATTTCCGTTACAGATTTTGTAAAAATGTAAATGCCATTTGGTTGCGTTTATTTGTACCTATTGAAATGTAGAAGAAAATTTTAAAATCGGACCATTCAATTAAAAGTTATGAACAAAGCAAATAGTGGAATGCAAGCAGTGCAAGCAATTCGTTTACTGCTTGCATAACATCTAGCTTAGTAATGGGTATCTGATGGTCGAAGTGCTCGACTATAGCGTTCCCTATTGTTTTTTTTTTTTCATTTTCCAGGCTTAGGAATTATAAATATCAATAATAAAATGATTTAAATTTTTAAGATTGCAATTTATATTTATACTAAACATTTTAAGAACATTTTAAACATTTAAAATGTAGAAAAATACAGGAGCATTTGATTATCTTAAGGTTTATTATTCATTTAGCAAGGCAATCTGAATCATCTTGTGTTCCGACTGAAGGACAATGAAAATGGTGTCAAACAACTGTTGAGTGTGGACACCATGGATGCGCTTTAGCAGCAGTTTGTATTTGTTAGCATTCAAATAACCGGAAGCGATACAATGAATCCGCAAGAGGAGCAGGGCAAAACGGAAAGCGAAACAAAACAAATGGAACGAATGGAGCTGCTCCAGTTGAGAAGGACTAGAGCCAAGCTAAACTATCAATAACACTTAAAAGCTTTTTCAAATATTTCCCATTCGCTTTGTTTGGTTTTTTGTCCATTTGCTGCATTCTGTGTGCATTTGTAAGTTTTTGGCGCACCATATTTATTATTTTCCCTTATTTATTACTGCAAATGTTTTTGCTTTCCTCGTCTCGGTATATTTAAAAATGCAATTTAGCTCGTGTTGAAATGAAGAATATGCCACGTTGGGGAGCGAAGGACCTACGTCATGATGTATTTGCCGAGTTCCATAAGTATTTCAATATTTATTGGAAATAAAAATATATGTATTAAGCGTTGCATTTTTAGTTCAGGGACTTTGTTTGCTCTGCCGAGAGAAAGTCATTGGGGAGCTAGCCTGATTTTAAATGTGCGGGATTCATTACTCATTGATAACCACATATTTATGTATGAAAGGGAAAGTTTTTCAAATATGGGGCAAATAAGATATAACATTTTTAAAATAAATTGCCTAGTAGATATGAAAACTGTATTTTATAAATATTTCATTTTAATAAAGCTTTATTGTGAAGTTTTAAAATTTATTAATATTGCTTTCAAAAAGAATACAAAAATAAAGCGCATTTAAGTGCAGACTTAAGCCGTAAAAAAAGTTATTTAATAAATCTTTGCACATTTAATTAATATAAAAAGGCAAGCCAATTAGTTTCACATCGAATGCAAAAGCCGCGAGTAAGTTTAATTAGTGTTAATGGTACGAAATAACTTTTTAATTAATAATGGTGGAAAAAATACAAAAGTTTCAGCTTAAAATGGTTTTTACAGTCGCTCGAAAGAAGTTTGATACACAAGAAACTATTTTTAATATTTTTATTCATTTTATTTTGGCATCCTAGCACTACAAGTTCCAATAGCTTTAATATATGTAAATATATAACCCGTCAGAATGTTTTTCTATAAGTTTAATTTTTTTTGAATATTTTTTATAAAGATTAAACTTTTTATTTAGAAAACGGCCTAGTGTACTTATAACACTTTTTAAGTCCAATAGCCATTTAGAGGTTTTAAGGATAGGTCAGCATTGAGTGGGCTTATGTGCACACATGTGGGATTTTATAGATATATATCTTTATGTGGGCAGGGTGCCTCTGTCAGACGTTTTATCTGACCGAGCGGGTCAAGCATCAGTTCATTTTATTGACATAAATGTTTATGTTTATTTGTCTGTGTTTAAGCATTACTGTTTATTGTATTGTTGATCCTGCCAGCGCTGTTGCTGCTTTTGTGCACATGAAAGCAATAACAACGTTGTGCAAATACACAAAAGTCGAATGTGTTTTACAAGTGTTCGTAGGGTGCCTCAGCCCGAAAAAAAAACTGTTTGTTTGCCCATAAGTGGGCACGGATAATGAGATTTTAAAATGGATTTAATAAATGCCTTTTTGTACAGCTTAACACTGTATATTTATATCAATTCGTTAATCTTTTAAGCAAATATTTGTACTCGATTTAAAATTAAACTGATTTATTTTACAATTAATTAATTTCTCCCTAATTAAGGAGATGGTTCCTAAACTCGTATTGTTTTAATTTTTTTCTCGATTTAAGATATATTTTCTTTTTTATCTCGTGCTCTGTTGAACCAATTTTGGTTAAAAGTAAAAAATTAATTAAATTTAAAATGGTTTTACAGTTTTTAAACTATTTTTTCTTTGTAAAATTTTCAAACTTTTTACGCTTTAAAAAGTACACGGATAAATATTTACAAGCTTTCTACAGAGAGAAAGTTGCAACCAATTTTATAAAGCTTTTGGTTCCTCTTTTAAAAGCTTTTTAAGATTATATATTTTATTCTTATAAATAATTTAGCAACTTTAAAATTAACCTACAAGAAAAACGCTTACCTAAATTGTCTTATTTTAAAATTTAATTAGTTAATTCTAATAGTGGTTTTATAAATACATTAATTTTCATTTTATTACAGTTAACAATTATTTCAGATTTGTAAGTCCTAATCGACTAAATTTATCTCGTATTTAAAAGTAAAACTAATTTATATTATTTGTTGGTCTGCTGTTTGAATATTCGCGGCTCTGATGAATATATTCGATAAGATCTTTTATCGATAGTCGATTATTGTGGGACCGTTGCAACGCCACGACATACCAGAGAAGAAGAAGAGTGGCCAGCAGGGAGACGCAGAAACTATAGATTAAAAACACCGAATATATAGATTCCTGCGGAGTCGCGGAATCGGAATCAACAAGGATCCAGTGGTTACCTGCTCCAGCAATCCCGCACACGTCCGACCATGCAGGTGAGTTTCCCAAAACGCCTGCGTTGGCAGAGGGACACGCCAGCTTTTGGATTATTGAACAGGATGGGATTTGGGATTACTAGACCAACATGTAACCACAACTCTCTGCCTTTGCAGTCCGAGGCTCTGCTCCTGCTGGTGGGCCTCGTCCTGGCTGCCGACTGCTTCTACGTGCCCGGCGTGGCGCCGGTCGAGTTCGTCCAGGACCAGAAGATCGACGTGAAGGCGGTGAAGATGACGAGCAGCCGCACCCAGCTGCCCTATCAGTACTACTCGCTTAAGTTCTGCTACCCCAAGAACGGCACACTCATCTTCAAGTCGGAGAATCTGGGCGAGGTGCTGCGCGGCGACCGGATCGTCAACACGCCCTACGAGGTGCGGATGAACCAGCAGGTCAACTGCCGCCTGCTGTGCAACCAGAAGGACAGGCCGCTCACCTGGAGCAAGGAGGACTCCGCTCTGGTGGCGGAGCGCATCCAGCACGAGTACTTTGTGCACCTGCTCGTGGACAACCTGCCGGTGGCTACGCGCATTGTCAGCGCTAGCAATCCCACCGAACTGACCTACGAGCACGGCTATCGGCTGGGCCAGGTGGACGGGGACAACATCTACATCAACAACCACCTAAAGTTCATCCTCTCCTATCACATGCACTCGAAGGATAAGTACCGCGTGGTTGGCTTCGAGGTGGAGACGGTTTCGGTCAGTCACAAGGAGCTCAAGTTCCATGGCGACACCTGCAATTTCCCGGACAGCGCCCGGCCGCAGCTGGTCAATCCCAACGGCGAAACGCAGCTGTACTTCACCTACTCCGTGGAGTGGAAGGAGTCCAAGGTGAGCTGGGCCTCGCGATGGGACATCTACCTGGGTATGCGCGACGTCCAGATCCATTGGTTCAGCATCATCAACTCGCTAGTGGTGGTCTTTTTCCTCTCTGGCATTCTCACCATGATCATGATCCGCACTCTGCGACGGGATATTGCACGGTACAATACGGATGACAGCATTGAGGATACGCTGGAGGAGACCGGCTGGAAGCTGGTGCACGGCGATGTGTTCCGTCCGCCCAAGAATACACGGCTGTTTTCCGCCATTATTGGCAGCGGCATTCAGATTTTCTTCATGGCACTGATCACCATCTTCTTCGCTATGCTGGGCATGCTGTCGCCTTCGTCGCGAGGTGCCCTCATGACCTCGGGCATCTTTATGTACGTCTTCATGGGCACCATTGCAGGATACTATGCTGCGCGACTCTACAAGACTATGAAGGGTCGCGAGTGGAAGCGGGCAGCTTTCCTAACCGCAACTCTCTATCCGGGCATTGTCTTTGGGTGAGCTAAATGCTAAGCTCTAGCGTATTTCGTTATCTTATATTGTATTTTTACGCGCAGCACTGGATTCTTTTTAAACTTCTTCATCTGGGACAAGTCGTCAAGCGGTGCCGTGCCCTTTACCACCATGATCTCACTGCTGCTGCTCTGGTTTGGCATATCGGTGCCCCTCGTCTACCTGGGTTTCTATCTGGGCTACCGAAAGCAGCCGTACCAGCACCCAGTGCGCACCAACATGATTCCGCGGCAAGTGCCTACGCAGCACTGGTACATGAATGCGGTCTTGAGGTGAGCAGAAGTCTGCATCCACTGCATCCCAGTTTGTTAATCAACCGCCTCTGTTTTTAGCACTTTGATGGCTGGCATTTTGCCCTTTGGCGCCGTCTTCATTGAACTCTTCTTTGTGTTCACCGCCATCTGGCAGAATCAGTTCTACTACCTGTTCGGCTTTCTCTTCTTGGTGTTTTGCATCTTGGTTGTTAGCTGTGCCCAGATCTCCATAGTTATGACATATTTCCAGCTTTGTGGCGAGGTGAGATTTTTGCATGTCATTTTCAAAAGGAAATTCATTACTTTTCATTGATTACAGGACTACCGCTGGTGGTGGCGCAGTTTTATAGTTTCTGGCGGTTCAGCCGTTTACGTGCTTTTTTATAGCATCTTCTACTTCTTCACCAAGCTAGAGATCACCGAGTTTATACCTACGCTGCTCTACTTGGGCTACACGGGTGAGTTAGTTGCTTATAACCCTGAATTTCACTTATTTATACACTCCCTCCCGAACTCAGGCCTCATGGTGCTTACTTTCTGGCTGCTAACCGGCTCGATTGGCTTCTTCGCCGCCTACGTTTTCATTCTGAGAATCTACGGAGCTGTGAAGATCGACTAAGCTGTGTCATCCACTCGCCACGCTGTACACCAAACTATCCTTGCAATATCATTCGATCATATAAATATATTTATAGAGCAACTGTACCAAGTCTCGGCCAGCTGCGGAAATCAAAACAAACAAAAAAAGGAAACTAAAAAAACTCGACGACTCAGCCATGTGAGCTAACTTCCCCTTCTTGTCCCAGCTTCAAAAAGCACCCATTGAGTAACCACTTACTAAGTCAAAACACGATATTCAGCATGTACGTCTTGACACCTGGAAGTGGCTCGATTTGCGAGAGCGTTGCGTTTTAGAATCAATCTAGAAATGCCTAATTTATATATGTATGTAAAGAATCTAATCTAAGCAACTGATATAAAACAAACAAAAAATAAATAAACTAAGCTTAATGTACGACACCTGCAAGTGTAATTTTCTCGGCAGGAAAGCCAGCGCCCTTTCTCGATCGCTAACTTCAAGTTTTCAGCTCAGTTGCATTTATGTTCTGCCTCAGGCTAGATCGCCGAATCTTTAAAATGTATCGCGTATTATTCCATACTCTATTGTTAATAATTTTTGGTTTCTCTTGTCTACATTTCTCAAGCACCGGAACTCTTATAAGTCAGAAAGTAAGCTCGACTTTTTTGATAAATACTTGACCTAACGATATTTTCTCCGAAGCAAAAGAGAATGACTGTGAAGGCACGTTTAATGTCCAACATCAGCATGACGATTTATTATTTCTTCGTTAACTACCTTCCGCTTGATAAGTTAATCAAGCACCAAAGCGAATGGGACGACATCGAAGGACGTGAAGAGGAAGAGGTTTTTGCTTGGGATTAATATATATAATCTAATATTTTAAATGACATACAGTAAAACACTCATGTTTCTTAGTTAAAATTACATTTATTTGCATAGATTATTAAATTAATTGGTACAGATAATTGCTTTTAGTATTTTACACACATTAGGTTTAACACGTTATGTAAGTTATCTAAATTCAATCGTATACACGTTTATCATATGGTTTCTGACCAGAGCAACTAATGCCCATTACTCATTAGTTAGGTTCATCTATTTTTGCTGAATAAGTAGGGTTTCGAAGCAAAAAGTGAGGTCATCACAATGAACGAAGATACATTTTATAGTAACAAAAATGTAATGCTACTTTTAAAGGGTCGAAATAAGTTTGGCAAGAAGATGCTAAGTACTTCCTGCACCATAAAACCTGGTTAAGTTACTACAATGCACATTTTATATTAGGCTGGCTAGGAATTTAGAAACTGCTTATCGACCGATTTGAAGTCAGTTTCAAGTAGGCACAAACTTAGGATGGTAAACGAAGTTATTAAGTATTACATTCCTTTATCATTCTTTGCACAACACATATTGCTAGAGAGGGATTTAAGATTACTTAAGAAATAGATCAGAGTCGGGAACAACCAAACAGTTTACTGTCTCTCCCTTCTCCTCCTCCTCATCCTGATCCTCCTTCTCCTCCTCCTCACGACGATCCTGGATCTCTGTGGAAAAGTGCGCTTTGACATGGTTGCGAATCGGTTTACCTCATCGGGTTCCGATTCTTTAAACGCTAGCGATTCCGCTTGGTCTTGCGACTAACATTGCCCTCGATGATGATCTGATAGCGATAGCATGCAAAGTAAAGAGTTTGAATTGGATAATGGAGATGGAAACAGCGGCTCTATTCGTATTGTATGAAATCGGTTAGTTTGCTTTTCCAGTTGGATGAATTTATGGTATGGGGACACTTGAAGTTCTGGAGGGAGGGGGGAACAGGTCTGGTTGTTAGGATGGGTTAGATTGGGGTTACTCCAGCACCGACTGCTCTACCTGAAGGATCTGGCTGGCCTCGAAGGCGGTGCCCGGCAGCAGGATGACGGGCGAGGTCACGTTGCCCGCCTCCACGCACAACATGTTGGGAAACTCGTCGTCCCCGAAGTCACTCATCTCACGCGATCGATCAATCCAAGGATTCCAGATGACTGAACCCAAATTAAATAGATATTCATAATTATTTAGAAACTTTAATACTTTAAAGTCTAAACATTTATTTACTCACCCGTGTCGGGAAAATTGTACTTGTGCAGTCTCATCTTGCGGCCGGAAACCACGTTGGTGATGACGTGCTCCTGCGGTGTGTGCTGGTAAATCCGGTCGGTCCACTCGTTGACGGTCACCACCTCGCGTCCCTCCTGGTACAACGCGTTCTCCCGCGTCTTGTCGATAAAGTGGCAGCCCTGGAGACCCGTGATCTGACACCGGCGGACATCGGGCACCTTTAGGTAGGTGTGCAGCAGCATGTTGAAGGTGAAGCTCAGCTCCTTGCTGGGATTGTAGACGCCGATGTGGAAGTGGAGCTCCTTTTCGCGCAGGATCAGCCGGTAGGTGATGCGGAACCTTCAAAAGAAACGTAGTTAACTGGGTGATCCTTTGAGAATTTTTATAAAAATAGTTTACAAATCTAATCCAACAATCTTACATCTTTAGCGATATTTATTACAAATAGAAGGAATACAATTGAAGTAATTGGGCATTTTAAAATAATGATGTGTTATGATATACGATATACTTAATTTTTGGATCCAAAAATGTCGAAACTTACTGGTAGTTCCAGATGGATCGCGTAAAGTCGTTGTCCATCAGCGAGAATATGGCCTCCACATCGCCATTGTGCAGCCTGTCCGGAGGTCTCTCCAAATGCCACCTGGTAATCCTCGCAAATCCATGCTGAGGTCCGAAGGACCAGGCACCGAACTGAGCTGTAATTAGAAAAACATTAGCTTATCGTTGGACAAAGCTCCTGGATCTTGGCAAACTTACGAAAGACAAAGGGAATCCCGCCACGTATCGCCTTCTTGCCATCGAACGAGGCCAGTTTGCTGGAGGAGAAGATGGAAGATGGTTGTATAGAGGAACGACTCGATTAATTCGGTTAGACGCTACTCGAAAATATGCCAGCCATAAAAACGCTTGCAGACGACAGAGACAGACATTCAGAAATTCAGAAATGCTATTAGCAGAAAAAAGTGTCTGGCAAAATGCTCCTTGCCCCTTTTTTTGTGTTTTTTTTTCGTTTGGTATTTTGTTTTTCTCCTGTCGCTGAGGATGACGTTGCCTTGGGTTTCGTCTCAGCTAATTTGCCGACGCATCCATCAAGCAACTCCTTCTGGCCCATGGATCTACCTAAGCTGCTGATTCCGTTTCTCCCCAACTTACTGTGCATCATTTGTAAACGCTTTTAGCTGTGGAACCCATTTGACATGGCGAACTTCATTAATATTGCAGAGTTTTCAGTTCGGGATTTGGCGCTTACATATTAAATAGTTTTCAAATGTAATCAATTACAATATAAATGGGTAAGAAGTCGGAAGAATAAGTGGAAATTCCACTTCTTTGAAGGAAATAAAAAAAAAATTTAATAATTTATAATATTTTTATGAACAACTTTCCAAAATAATGTTATTATTTATTTTATGTTATATTTTAGTGTAAAAATAATTTTAATTTAAAAAAATTTATTTTTATATTTTAGTGTAAAAATAATTTTAAGAATTTAGTTTTTGAATAAAAATTAAACATATTTTGTAATTATTCTTGTTTTAATACATAACATTCTCCTAATGCGCTTCGTCACTACGTGGACTGCCGTCCACATTGATAAAAGCGGAATAAGGAATTCAGCTTTATAGATAACTATACTTAGTATACTATACCTAGAAAGGAACAAACATATTGAATACGTTAAGTGAGTTTACCCCAACGTTTATTTAAAAATAAAGTTACTTAAAGCAGTCAAATAATTAATTTTGTTCTGAACTTGCTCGCTTTATCCGTGACCACTGCCAGTTTTTAGTGGGTTTCCGAATGCCGAATGACTGGTGGCCACAAAAACCATCGAAAACTTTCCAGCAGACGAAACAAAAAAGAAGTTAGGAGCGCCGACAAGGGGCCAACACACTCGAATTGCACTTCGCACTAGTGTTTGTGTGGGAGCTCGCCAAGAACCCGGGGAAATTGGCCGACAGTCGAATGGGCCACGAACCACTGTGCCAAGTGGTGGTGGGCTCCCCATGTAGTGGGGATTTATCGATCTAGCTGGCCGCGCCAAAAACTCCATTCATAAAAACTTGCACATTGTTTTGCCACAAAAAGGGGGGATGGGGATGGGGAGGGGGAGGGTGAGGGGGGTTAAAGTAGGGGAAGCCCGAACAGAACAGAACAGAAACAGAGAACAGGAGTAGGCAGCAACAGGGCTAAAAAAACGGCCATCAATGGAGGCAGCTCCTCTTGGTGCAAGTGCAACGGCTCCTACCGCCGAGAGGGGGTATTCCCGACCCCCTCTCCGCCCCTGTGTTTTTGTGTTTTTGTGTTTTTGCCATTCGGTCGCTTTTGGTTCGGTTCGCTGGTTCGACGTTTGGGCCCGCTCGGTCCCGACGTGTTTTTTAGTTGGGTGTCATACAAAAACATTTTGCCGCCAAACAGAATGGCTAAGGCTGCTCCTGCCTGTCAGCCCCCCTGGGTGACCCCCTTCTTTCCCTGGGAAACTTTGCGAATCACTTTTTTGGTTGCATGACCAACCAAAGCACACCGTGGGCTTGCGTAAGTTCGGGCTTAAAGTTCGGCCAACGTAGCGTATGAGCGATGTTTAAAGGGTGCTAAGGCAAAGCTTGGTCCACTCACCTGACAAACAACTGCTCCTGATTGTTTACCCGCCAGGACACGACCGTGGCACCTGCAAACAGAAGGTAGGCAAATAATTGGCTTCATTCAACAAAATATTTGCAAAAAGTGTGTAAGGGTGCAGAAGTAAATCCAATGATATAGATTATAGATTATGCTTATAATACCAAGCTTAAAATTATAAAGATGGATTCAATAAACACAACGATCTGGTATAAAAACTATAGATAATCCTCTGGTAAGCTGAAAATATCTCATATTATCTCAGGAGGTAAGATAATTATTTGGATTAGAAACAAATAAATCTATATTTATGACAAATTGGAATATTTTCATTAAAGATCATTTTCATTGATTTTACTTGACTTTACGATATCATATTGCTAGATCTAATGAGGAAAACCTGAAGCAGATTCCGTATTTTCTGAACTTGTACATCGATGAATGAATTGGAAGCTGGATCAACTGTGGGAATTACACAACAACAATCGGCAAAGCCAAGTACATGACGCACACACTTCTAACCCACATGACCAACACACACAATCGTAGTATAACTGGCCTGTAAGTAAACTGGCTGAGACCGAATCTCTGGTACAGTTAAATACTGGGATATGGGTATGGTTATGGCTATGGATCTGGGCATGACGATGGCCTACGGCCAATGGGTGGGTGAGCACTGGGATGCGTGGGAGGAGCTGCTGCTGCTGTTCCCAAAAAGTGCGATGGGTTTGCAGCCGGCGAAGAACCTCAACTCTCTGATACTTTGATTACTATGTTTGGAAACACTTCATGTAGAGTTTAGTTTAAGCGCACTCGAATATTTATAATTAACATCGTTCGAATTACATGTGATAAGATGCACTGACAACAAAACTTTATACATATCTTTAAGGAAAATATATTATTTAATTGAATTGTAGGGAACAATATCCAGTATATTTTGTAACTCAAGCTTAATACTTTCTATTTCTATTTACTGAAAGTATTCTATTTTTTAACTTTATGTATTAGAATTTTCGGAACTCTCTTATAAAAAACGATCTCTTTGTGGCATTTATTTTTCTCAAAAATCTTTTTTTTTTGTGTACGATCCGCTGTCTGTGCCAAACGCTGTTGTGTCTCTGACTGTCTGACTGTTGCTCAAAACTTGGAAACTAACGTGGGCAGGCCAGACACAGGCAGTCGTAATTGTTGAAAGTACGCTGGGTACCAACACACATAGGTGCTCATAGAGAGGGGCCTGTATATACGAATATAATACCGTACATATATAACGCCTAATCGAAATGTGCTGCGAGTAGGCAGAAGGGAGCTCCGCTCTAAGCTGGTCCAAAACTGAACCGCATATACACATACCCCCCTATAACGTCGGAGTGCCGTCCCGATCTTGGCTGATAAGATAGCCGAAAGCTCTGTAGCACCGAAAGGTAACAAACAAGGTTGTTTTGAGAACACTGTGATAACCTCCAGAGGTCGCAAATACCTCAGTTTAGGGGGCGAAACGGGTTTCGGTTTCGGAAACTCCCAGGGAATGAAAGTCTAAGCCAATCATCCGCTAAAAATAACGCCAACAAATTTTGGCAAAGACTGCAAAAACTGTTGTTTTCGTTAATTATGATTAATTGAGGGTTTGTTTTTTTTTGGTATTTTTGTACCATCGTTCTTCTTTTGATTTGCTCACCGTGCAAGTTGATGGTACAGGTAGTATTGTTTCCGCGATCTAGAACAACGACACTTGTAGCAGCCATTGCGGCCGCTGTCGTGGCCATTTTGGATTTTTCGTAACGGTAAAGGTATATCCGGTGGATCGTTTTCTGATCCTGTGAA
Organism: Drosophila lutescens; assembly: GCA_037075285.1. Lineage (NCBI taxonomy): Eukaryota > Metazoa > Arthropoda > Insecta > Diptera > Drosophilidae > Drosophila > Drosophila lutescens. The sequence continues at coordinate 604,146 of JBAMCF010000352.1, forward strand.
CTATGTGGGTGTTTGGGGAGTGTTTATAAGGGTGTTTATTTTCCAAAAACAAAAAACTGTTGCTTCGTGGCACTTAAAGCAAGGCGATCTGGTTTTGGACTCGAAAATTGTCGTCGATTGAACTTTAATTTGCGCATTTACATAATGTTTGCAAAAATTATTCTGCACACAAAGCACCGCACTCACACAAACGGGCGCTCTTACACACACTCGCACGGCACACACACGCACGCACAGAGCGCAGCTTGAGTTTTTGTCAATGAACAAATACGTATGGAAAAAACTCGTGCAAAAAACGTTGGAGGGCAGAGCGTCGTGATCCGGACCTTGGAGTAGCTCCAACGACCGACCGATTGAAACTAAACCAGCTTGCGCCAACTGACCGCCTCCTGTTACCGGGCGATGTTAAGCCCCAAAAGTTGGTTGGTTTCCATGGTCGACTAGTTAATAGTCTTTCTGGGTGTGTTATATCAAAGAACCACCCACTTTATAAGGAATTTAAAAATAAATAAGTGCTAGTCTTGTAGGAAAAGCAATAAAAATGTAATTAAATATTTGAATTTACTAAAGTTTTGGAATTGTTATAAATATGCTTTCAAATTAAAAAAATCAAATCTTTTACTTTTTATCACATATAATATTTTAAGGATTCAAGAACATTTTTTTGTTATAAATATTCTTAAAAATGAAGAAATCTTTTATTTTTAATGAAATTTTAGGCCAGGGATGAAAAACAACTTTTAGTTTTAAAAGCATTTTACATTTATTTAAAATAATTAAATTACGAAATGGTTTAGTTTAACTAAGATTACATTGTAAAAAAAAGATTTTTCTGCTATTCTTAAATTTTGTAAATTATTGTTTCTAGCAAAAGCTAATCAACTTGGATGTAGCGATGTAAATAAATACTTGATATAAACCTTATAAGTCGAAACTAGACATCTGCATGACTGAAATCAAACAGGCTTTGAAATGATTCCATTCGAATAGAATAGAGTTGAGTAAGTGCTCAGCACGCTATGACTAGAATGGATTGAATCTTGGTCCGTAGTGAGCATAGGGAATTGTTCTGCCCATCCTCTGCCACTCACGTACACTGTAGAAGCAGTGGTCCGCGAATTCTTAGGATTTATATATGAAAATGGCATGGTTGATTTCTGTTTGAACATTGTCAATTCGAATACGTATTTTTTGTTATTCAAGCAGATGTCTAGTCGAAACCAATAAGTAAAATCAAAACAAATCTTTAGGATACACTATAAAGAGCAAAAACTTTAGCTTTGAACGTTACTACGCAGGGGATGCGTAAATTAACCCGTTAACCAGATGGACTTTGAATTTGGCAGGGAAAAAGCTTAAGACAAACATGTTAACGCATAAATGAGCCGCAGCTGACTGGCTATCGGCCAAACTGCGGTTATCGATAGCAAAAGTAGCGTTGTTGTCCAATCAGAAAAGTGTATGAGCATAAATAAGATCCCAAAGATGTAAGTATTTATTCGGGGAGATACAAAAGAATCTTATCCACAAAGAACCAGAACTCTACTTCAGTTTCCACTAATCCCCAACGAAACGATTACTCATTTGCAGCAATGTTGAGGCCGCGCAGTGTGAAATTGAGATAACAAATCCACGAGCAAGAAGAAGACCAGCCCGAAAAGAGCCAGAGGATTAATAACATAACATAGTATAGTAGCACCTGAGTAAAAGCAATCCGAACGAAATGTCGCGCAAAATGGCCAAGTTCTACAAGCTGGACATCAACCGCACCGAGTGGGAGATCCCGGAGACGTACCAGAACCTCCAGCCCGTGGGCCAGGGAGCCTACGGCCAGGTCTGCAAGGCCGTCGTCCGCGGAACCAGCACCAAGGTGGCCATCAAGAAGCTGGCCAGGCCCTTCCAGTCGGCGGTGCACGCGAAGCGCACCTACCGGGAGCTGCGACTCCTGAAGCACATGGATCACGAGAACGTCATCGGTCTGCTGGACGTCTTCCATCCCGGCCAGCCCGCCGATTCGCTGGAGCAGTTCCAGCAGGTGTATATGGTGACCCACCTGATGGACGCCGATCTGAACAACATCATACGCACCCAGAAACTGTCCGACGACCATGTCCAGTTTCTGGTCTACCAGATCCTGCGCGGTCTGAAGTACATCCACAGCGCCGGGGTCATCCATCGCGACCTGAAGCCCTCGAATATCGCGGTGAACGAGGACTGCGAGCTGCGCATCCTGGACTTTGGCCTGGCGCGTCCCGCCGAAAGCGAAATGACCGGCTACGTGGCCACGCGATGGTACCGGGCGCCCGAGATCATGCTCAATTGGATGCACTACAACCAGACGGTGGACATCTGGTCGGTGGGCTGCATCATGGCCGAGCTTCTGACGGGACGCACCCTCTTCCCGGGCACCGACCACATCCATCAGTTGAACCTGATCATGGAGGTGCTGGGCACGCCGGCCGAAGAGTTCATGAGCCGCATCTCCTCGGAGAGCGCCCGGAACTACATCCGCTCACTGCCGGTGATGCCGCGGCGCAACTTCCGCGACATCTTCCGCGGCGCCAATCCGCTGGCCATCGACCTGCTGGAGAAGATGCTGGAACTGGACGCCGACAAGCGCATCACAGCCGAGCAGGCGCTGGCCCATCCGTACATGGAGAAGTACCACGATCCGACCGACGAGCAGACCGCCGCACTGTACGACCAGAGCTTCGAGGAGAACGAGCTGCCGGTGGAGAAGTGGCGGGAGATGGTCTTCAGCGAGGTGACGGCCTTCAAGCCCACGCCCGCCTTCGCCGAGCTCCTGCCCAAGGAGCAGTAATCCCGGCCGCCGCTAAACTCTGTCCGTTCAATGATGCTATATATATTTAGATCAGCCTTCTTTACGCCTAGTTCAAGCGGATGTGCTCAGTCGTGATTTCTCTACTCGTCGAGTGTAAACAATCGGAGATATTTATTCTAGAGCGATTTATATTTAGACACGCTTCAGTGGCTGGATTTAAACAATTTCTGTTTTTGACCACAGAAGCGGACGTAAAAAGTAAGGTGAAAATGTATTTTCGAACCTCCGATTCGACTCGCATTCGATGAATACAGAAATTGTGGTTGAACTAGGTACATGCATATAATGTAGCGATTCGGAAATGTTTCCAAAACAATCAATCAGTCACAGCCTTAATGTCCAGTTCAACTTTAGATTTGGTGTCGGTTTTAACACGCAGTTCTTGTGAATAATCCTGTAAATGTGAGTGTACATGTACATCCTAGTTCGTAAGCGAACGCATCTCGCGGCCAGTAACTATAAAAAGAGCACTAGTGTCTACGTTGAATCCAAATAAATGTGCTATGTATTTTAGAAGAGGAGGTCCTCTAGATAGCGCTCGAATTCCTTCTCCCTGGAGGTCTGCTCCTGGCCGAGATCGGGCTGTTGCTGCCAGATCTGTTCGTCTGGTTCGGTGGTGTCTTGGGTTGTTGTGGGCTCCTTGCTGGCTTCTGGCGGCGATTCCCCAGTCTCCTCTTTCTCTTCGCTATCTGTGGAACTTTCCTGCTCGACATCCAGCTTGCGACGCTTCCGTTTTCGCTCAGCCCGCCGTTCCTCCTTTTCCCGGCGTCGCTGCTTCTTGTACTCCTTCTTCTTGGTGCGGTAGTTCAGCTGATCCGTGTGCGTGGGACAAAGACGAACCTGTGGATTAGATTTGACTTGTTAGTGGGGCTTAGAAAGGTCATGCTTTTATCCCACCTTAACTAACGCATTGAGGGGCGCTCCCTTTTCAATGTACTTGAAGTTCACCTCCCAGCTGCGCAGATTCTCCCGCTCCCCGCAGTGCCGACTGCCGCACTGGAACTGCCCCGCGCCGATGACCACCTCCGCGGAGGTTCGCCATCGCAGGGCTATCTTGTTCTCCTTGTACCGCGACAGATCCGCTATGCAGTACTCCTTGAACAGCTTCTTGTAGTAGCGCAGGGCCAGACGCTGCTCCCAGCTCAGGGAATCGGTGTCCACCTCCTCGTCGTCCCAAAGAAAGCGGTGATTCTCCCGTATCACATCGATGTCCCGCTTGTGGCGGCGGGATTCCGCCTCCGCCGGGGAGTTGAGCACGTAGTGGTTGAGGATATAGTTGTGTCGCTCCTTAGCAGTCAGATTGTTCAGATTCACGGGAAATAATTGCGAGCCGCTCATTGTTATTGTTAAACAAATTTCGATTGCAAGGGGGCTTATCGATATATCGACAGACATGATGACACTTTGGCTATTTTTTACCCTGATTTGATAGCTATTTTTATTATAAATCTGGTAGGAATTTAAAAGTATAATAAATTCAAAATTTAATTTACTAATAATTTTATTTAATATTGTTTTGCTTTACTTCCTAGTTTTAATAAATAATTAATGCTTTATAGATTTATGGTTTGTAATATTTTATTTCTTTTTCCTATGGCCATCACTGATGGTAGCTAAAGTAATCTTCGCAACTACATATGCATTATATATTTACATTTACAAATGTACAATGCAGTCATTGGTGCCCTGTTGATCGGACTTACAATCCCAACTAGTGTTGGGTTGTTCATGAGTGAGTGAACAAAAAAGAGTCGCTCACCTCAGTGAGTGAGTGAACAAGTTCACAACTATTGATCACTGCTCACTCACTTGTTCAGTTGCTCACTTGCTCACTTACTCACTTGCTCACTCACATGTTCAGTTGCTCACTTGCTGACTCGCTCACACTTGTTCAGTTGTTTACTTGCTCACTAACTCCATTCAGTTCAGTTCTATTCTCATTTATAAGTCCACAAGTTCGTAGCACGATCATGATTTTTTTTTACTAGTTCTTTTTCCCACTGCAGGGAACAGTGGTTCAATGGTTCTTCTGCTTCGCTCTCTAATTTTGTTTTTTCCCTGGTTCACTTCAATAGTGGCAACCTTGCTTACTTATAATTGTGTGGCAACTCGAAATTGTAGCTTCCCAACGTTTGCAAAAATATGTCGCTGAAAAGTTTTAGTTTAGTTAAGTTTTAGTGCCTTCATATGAAAGAAGAAGTGCCTTGTTTTCGAAATAAAATATGATCTCAAAAAGTTCACCTGAATTTTTTTTTTAGTGACACTAACCTAAATTTTGACTAACTAACTGTATTCATTTAAAAAAGTAAAAAATTAGTAAGCAACTGAAGAATTTACAATTTGCAAATTTGAACAAGTGAGTAACTGAACATGTGAGCAACTGAACAAGTGAGTTACTCACTGAACAACTGAGTTACTCACTGAACAAGTGAGTGAGCCAAGTTAGTGAGTTGATTCATTCACTTAAAAGTGAGCAACTGATCTTGTTCACTAAGGTGAACAGTGTTTACCCAACACTAATCCCAACCGCTTGTTCCGTTCTATATACATACATATATATCTGATTCCCAGAAGGGGAATTGTATAGCGGGTGCGGTTGCCATGAAAATATTTCGATAAACATTTCCATGCAAAGCCTTCACAATACGAATAGTACCCATTGCGGGAGATACAGAGTCAAAGATTGTACTTATGCGAGGAGCCACGAAAACCCCAGGTGCAATAGGTTCTCACGAAATTACCTCAGACCTAAAAAGAGTGTTAGACGCACTAGCATGTCAAAATATGTTGCGCAATTTAATTGCCATAGTATCGGACAATAATGGAGTAAACTTAGCCACATTTGGTACGGTAGAACTAAAAGTACCGAGGTTGCTAGACTATAAGCACTTTGCACTGAAATTAGCCAGGAATTCTTACAGTGATGGACATCTGATAAAAGAGGCTTACGGTGCTACGGAGACTACCAGACAGGGATGGGCAAAGGTCCTTCGTTCCCTTAAAGCTAACATTGAAAAGATGGAAGGCCCAAAGAAAGACATGTTCATGGAGGAGTGGTACACTATGGTCAAAATTTATATGAGATGGTTCTCCTGCACCAGGACTCAACAACTATCCCTAAAAAACATGAACAATGACGCCCTTGAAGAACTTTCCAATTGGGCAGTTATAATCAGACCGTGGATGGAGGACATTATAAAGAAAAATCAAATTTTTAACAGACCATCAGAAAAAACGAAGCTATTTTGCAGATGCCTAGCACTCCAAATTTTAATAACCAAACAATAATGTAAATTATTACTACGCCCGCCTCTTATACAAATTGTATTCTCTATTTATATAATATGCAATTGCCTTTAACGGCCGATTTCCACCCCGCGAGTAGAAAGGTTACTTCAGGCTGACTGCCGTTGTAATGCCGTTTTATTCTGGAAATATTCACTTAGAACATAACCTACCACAATTCTGTTAACTAATCTTACCGCAGTATGTCCTCCTTAATTCACCACGCGACAATCAATGCGGAAGCTTAAAATCATAGCGCCAAACATGGCCGCTCAAATATGACCGTTCAGCGGTCGAGATCAAATCCATACGTTTTTCTCGATATATACTAAACTTAATCTTAAGACCTATCGGATGAACTATCGTCCGTCGACAACGATTTTAGACTTATAAACTTATTTTTTGCAGTCTGAGCGGCAATAAGTTTCATCTCCCCAGCCCGAAATCGCCTGTTAAACTGCATTTATTTCTGGGCCTTTGCATTCACCAATTATTTTAAGCTTCTTATCTGCCATTCCATTTGAATATAATTACGATATATTACGGGTAATTGTTTAGAAACTAAAAGTAAAGCGAACCATTAAGCTTTTTGAAATAAAGCAATTGAATTTGTTTAAGTAAAACTTTGTACATGCTCTTTTTTGGAAATAAAACCGAAATTGTTATGCTTCTTGAATACTCTTTTTTTTTTGCTCCAATACCAATATTTATAAAGTGAAATGTTTTGGTTTGAGAATAGCTTTTGTACATTTGCATTTTCAACGTCAAGATGGTTAGGGTTAAAATTTTTGTAATACTTATATACATTTACTTATATTATTTATTCTACTCGGAGAAGGGAAGCCTTAATGTTCTGGAATCGCAGCCCATGAGTCCAGGCTCCCAGCTGCTCAACCTGTGTGTGCCCAACGTGATCCGCCTGAAGATCAATGCCATGGAGGAGCATCCTCTGCAGGACTTCGTGGATCTGCAGCAATGCGATCCGGTTACCAGGAAACAGGTCCTCAACTTTAGTCTCTATGTGGCCGAGGGAAACATGGATCTGGCCTACCGCAGCATTCGATCCATTCAATCGAAAGTAATCTGGACCAATCTGGCCAAGATGTGCGTGCACACGAATCGCCTGGATGTGGCCAAAGTGTGCATGGGCCACTTGGAGCAGGCCCGATCCGTTCGTGCTCTGCGGCAGGCCATCGAAGATGATGATCTGGAAACCGAGGTCAAGGTCGCCGTTTTGGCCATCGAACTGGGCATGATTGAGGAGGCCAAGGATCTGTATCGCCGATGCAAGCGCTTCGATTTGCTCAACAAACTCCTCCAGTCCATTGGCCACCTGGAGGAGGCACTGCAGCTGGCCGAGACGGAGGATCGGATTCACTTGAAGCACACCTACCACCTCCTGCTCCGTTCGCCAGCGCAGGGCTATCTTGTTCTCCTTGTACCGCGACAGATCCGCTATGCAGTACTCCTTGATACTCTCCCGTATCACATCGATGTCCCGCTTGTGGCGGCGGGATTCCGCCTCCGCCGGGGAGTTGAGCACGTAGTGGTTGAGGATATAGTTGTGTCGCTCCTTAGCAGTCAGATTGTTCAGATTCACGGGAAATAATTGCGAGCCGCTCATTGTTATTGTTAAACAAATTTCGATTGCAAGGGGGCTTATCGATATATCGACAGACATGATGACACTTTGGCTATTTTTTACCCTGATTTGATAGCTATTTTTATTATAAATCTGGTAGGAATTTAAAAGTATAATAAATTCAAAATTTAATTTACTAATAATTTTATTTAATATTGTTTTGCTTTACTTCCTAGTTTTAATAAATAATTAATGCTTTATAGATTTATGGTTTGTAATATTTTATTTCTTTTTCCTATGGCCATCACTGATGGTAGCTAAAATAATCTTCGCAACTACATATGCATTATATATTTACATTTACAAATGTACAATGCAGTCATTGGTGCCCTGTTGATCGGACTTACAATCCAACCGCTTGTTCCGTTCTATTTACATACATATATATCTGATTCCCAGAAGGGGAATTGTATAGCGGGTGCGGTTGCCATGAAAATATTTCGATAAACATTTAGCACATCACAAGCGTAGCTAAAAGTTGACGCCTCGTCACAACAATAGAGTTGAAAAGAAAAAGTTGGGGAAAGTTGCTGTAGAATCTGAAATGGCCTGCAGTTGCAGCCCACTGTTCTTTGTCTTTCTGCGAAAGAATCTGCTCTACTTGCGATGCAACTTCCTGCCGTTGTTCTTCATCAGCATCGGGTTCTGCGGAGTCCTGACGGCCTACCTCCACTGGTCAACGAAGCCCGTGCAGCAGCAAATGGAGGAGTTTGAGCCCAAAAATGAGGTGAGCTGATACGAATGTGAATGAAATCACATGCCCTTGTAAGTAATGTTCATATGTATACGTGCGAAATCACCGCAAACGTATGTACATATGTATTTACAAAGTGTTATCTGCATTTTATATAAACAAGTACAAACCCATGACCGCAATGGAACGCTAATCTAATTATCTTCACCCTTCTGTTAGATGGTACTAAGAGAAACGTACTTCCCCGGCAATGAATTCGACTATATTTACTATGCTCCGGTCTCCTCGAATGTGGAGGACATTGTGGACCTCCTGCGGTTGGATCTGGGGATCATACCAGAGCGTAAGTTCAAAGACAGATCATCTGGTTCATTATTTATTTTACAAAATCATTATACTATCATTACAAGATGATTGTTGAAAATTAAAGCATATAGTTGAACATTTAAATTAAAAATAATACTTTTTAATAAAGAAGTTCCTAATTAAACTATTTTATTTATATATCATAATGCCAGCCTAAAGATAAAACTAAGTCGTAACCAATAGGGTGCCGCTGTAGATAACATTTTATGATATATATGTACATATTAGACGCGCAATTTCAACTTGATATGGTAAAATATCATTTAATAGACACTATGTAAAATTGTTAATCCAAAATCTGAGCTTTAATTACCTTAAAAATAATGATATCTTAAGTGAAGAATGGTTAATCCCATCTTGATTTCACTTTATTATTACCAAAATGATCCATAAAGTTGCCTTTAAATATAACTTATTAATTACAACTTTCTCTCTTAGGACTTAAGGCCTACAACAACAGTTTCGAGATGCAGCTGGACATGGAGCAGCAATGCCGGGCGAATTGCTTCGCCATCAACTTTGACCAAGTGCCCAACCGTGGCTCTGGCGGAAAGTTTCGATACAGCCTGAGCTCGAATCAGATGAGGATCTCGCCGAGGAAGCGATACGTGAACGACGAGGAAATTAATCACCAGAAAGGTATGTTCTATAGTATTACCCCTTTGTATTCGTTTAACGATCCCGCCCTTTGTTCTTCTTTATCAGATGATGACGATTATATTCGAGCCGGTTTCTTGACCTTGCAGCACATTTTGGACAAACAATATATGAAATACCAGGAGCTGGGAAGGAACTATGAAGTGTTGGTCAGCTCGATGCCAAACCTAGAGGTTATTAGCATGGACAGCAATCGTCTCACATATTTTGGCACCTTGTGCAGCATCCTGTTCAATGTTGTGCTACTGAGCACCTTTGTGGTGCCCTTTGTGGAGGAGAAACAGAACGGACTAAAGGAGTTCTTGAACCTGGTCACGCCCATGAGTTTTCTCAACGGCCTCACCTTCTTTCTCATTCGATTCGTGTGCTATACGGCGCTGATAATTTTTGTATTGGTCGTTGCTTATTTGTACAAAGCACTGGGGCTGATCTGCTTCGCATATGTGGCGGTGTTGTTTCTGCTTTACATTTTGTCCACCATGTCGTACGCATATCTGATCTCTGTTTGTTTCCACTCAGGTAACTAATTACTCTGATATATTTTCTATATTTACTATTTCTTATTTACGCTTGCAGTTTTCTATGCCAAGATTGGCGGCCTGGTGATGCTGATCATTCCCTATGTGTTCTCTTTTGTAAGAAGCTGGGCCACATCGCTGGCCTTTGTCTTCTTTAGCACCAATGCCTTTCTGGAGGGATTGGATATATTCCAAACGTTCTCTAATAAGCGTAAGGTTTTTACTTACTGTCAAGATGTAGCTTCTATAATATTTTCGGCATTGTAGATCGCGAATTTGGGGCTGCGGATCTCTTTCGGGAAATCAAATACGATTGCTCTAGGATGTTTTGGGTCTATGTGGTTCTCGTTTTTCAAGCCTTTTTGTACGCCCTTCTCTACAATTACTTGGGTTGTGTTTTTCCTGGTCCCGGCGGGCTGAAGCGTCCGATTTTCTTTTTCTTAGATGTAAGTATGTGTGAATTTATATATCGGTCTCGGAGAGCAGCTCGAAAGTTCGCTTACAGTTTCCTTATCATTTATGGTTCCCATCGTTAATTGGAAATCGTATTGTTTACATTCTCTTTTCTCTCGACCTCATCAACGTCGGGCTGCGGTTTACATTCCTTATCTGTCGGGTTATTGTTTGCAGTCATTTACTTTTATCTCGTCCTTATCAACGTCGGTATTAGAAGAGCGGTAGTTACACTTATAATTTTATTGATGGTTCTATCAAACGGTTTCTTGTTTTAATTCCTTATTTCCGGTAAAAACCTAAATTTTTCGAATTCGGTAAATTTTACCATTTTATTTCAGTTCCTTTATCGGTTACGGTTGCAAAAATCGGTTAATGTCGGGCAAAGCACGGTTTCGTTTACGGTTCGAGTGATTGGTATGTTCTTTATTATGGTATTTATCCCATTTTAAATCTTATTTTTGATTTATAGCCCAAGACCTACCAAAAACGACAACGCAATGAATACACGACTGCGCCGCGCGGCACCCAAGCCATCATAATCACCGAGTTGTGCAAGAAGTTCCAGACAAGTAAGCGCGAAACGCTAATTTCGGACAACCTAAACATGACAATCAACAACAAGGAGATTACTGTTCTACTCGGACACAATGGAGCTGGCAAAACCACGCTGATGAACATGATAATGGGACTGGTCCCGAAGGATTCGGGCAAGATAATTGTGTGCAGTGAGCGCGATGTGGCCTCCTATCGCCACCTGATTGGCTTCTGTCCGCAGCACAGTGTGTTCATGAGCTACATGACCTGTCACCAGCACTTGGAGTTCTTTGCCCAGCTGCGTGGAGCTCGTCGCTGCGATGCCCGTGTTTGGGCAGATGAGAAGCTGGAAAAACTGGGGTTATTCGACAAGCGCGACGAATTCGGCAGGAATTTGTCGGGAGGCATGAAGAGGCGACTATCTTTGGGTATCGCTATTGCTGGAAACACCAAGTAAACTTTGAATCCCACTTATGTTGTAAAATTCTGCTAAAAATATTTATCTAAATTCTCAGAATCGTAATCCTAGACGAGCCCTCATCGGGACTGGACATTAATTCACGGCGAGAACTGTGGGACATACTCTTGAATCTGCGCAAGGAGAAGGCCATTCTGGTGACCACCCACTACATGGAGGAGGCCGAGGTGCTGGGGGACACAATCTGCATACTGGCCAATGGCAAGCTTCAAACCACCGGGTCTCCTTTGGAATTGAAACGCAAATCGGGCATCGGCTATCGTTTGAAATTGGAGGTCAACGATTTTACATTCCGCGAAAACGAAATAATGGAAATAATCCACGACTTTGTACCGACAGCACGAGTCTTGGTAAGATACTAATTAATTTAGTTATAATTATGGCTTTTGCTTAAGTACCCTTGAACTTTGAACAGAATGTGGTGAAGCCCACTGTGTATATATGCCTGCCATATGCCTATAAGAAGTGCTTCGCAGAAATGCTACACAAGCTGGAGACAAAAACCAATCAGCTGGGCATAAATACAATATCCATGACGGACACCTCATTGGAGGATGTTTTCTTACGGTATATTTAAATATTTTTATAAGAATATTTAAAAATAATGATAATAATGTTTTGTGTCTTGCAGTTGTGCCGGTGAGCAGGATCAAGTTGACACTCCAGATGGCTCCAGAAATGATGCACCTCTTCTTACGCCCTATAAAAGATTATCCGATCAGCCGATGCAACCCAGTCTTTTAAAACTTTGGATGGCGGTCTTTTACAAGAAGTGGACCTTTATCACCAATGAATGGTTATATACCCTGATAATGGTATGGGTTATAAATCACTATTTGCCTTATACTACTTAGTACTTACATGGACAAGTGTACTTTGCACAGCGATAATACAGTTTCCGCTTTTCTCTTCCTTCCCGCCAGCTTTCCATACCCTTTGTTTGCGTTTGCGGGGCCATACTCGTGATGCACGCCATGTCCATAGTGGAGAACGAGGAGGCTCTGCCGCTGAAACTCAGACAGATGGGCAGTGGCATTATTTACATCCACAATCCGACGGGCCATCACGCCCAGGTGGAGCAACAGCTGCGTCATCAGATCGAACTGAGCGGCATTACGGCGAAAACATTGCAGCTGCGTGGGAGCAATGATGTCAAAAATGGTGAGTATTCCATGTCGTGCTGGGAATTGTAATGATTTTATTAATACGTGTGTTCTGTAGAATCCCTCGACTTGCAACGCGACAACCTGGCTGATTACCTAGAACAGGTAATTGGCATCATCGACATGTACGGCGGTGGGCGTGGCACTGCGGATACGCCCGTCATAGAGATCTTTTATTCGGGAAATCGCTATCACAGCTCAGTGGAGCTCATCAACTTGGTGGACTCCTCGATGCTGAAGTTGGAGCGTCAGGAGTCGGACATTGATACGACCTACGTGCCCATTCGTCGATTTGTTAGCGACATAAGTCCTTCCCGCCTGGAATATTATGCAGTCATCGTGTCCGTCGGCATGTTCTTCTTCATGTTCTACTTCATCTCCCTGCCGTTCCGGGAGTTCGCCAATGGATTCCGCCAGCTTCAGACCATGTCGCGATTCACTTACTGGCTGTCTCACTTCACCTTCGATATGCTGCTTCTGATCTTTGTCTGCGTCACACTCTTCCTTTTGCAATACTTGGTTATGCCCGCCGAGCTTTACTCAGTGACGGATCTAAGGATCATTGTATTGAGCATCTTCTTCTACTGCTGCAGCTACCTGCCCATTTTGTACGCTCTGGGAAACAACTTCAAGTCCATCTCAACGATATCCACCTATTTGTTGCTGATGCTGATTGTTTCGGGTAATATTCAACATAAACCAACTATAACTGGTATTATAATATGTTTCTTTCTTATAGCCATTGCTCCATTGATCACCTCTAGCAATGCGGCGGCCATGAAACTGCACGAGACCAAGATCGCCTTCCTGTGCTTCCTTCCGGACTTTAATCTGAACCACCAGTTGCGCATCGTCAACGAGAACTTTATTGCCCGTCGTCGTTCGGGACTGATAAAAAATCTCATCTGCGAGGACACCTTCTTTGTCTATGCCACCGCCGTGTGTGTCCTGGTCATGACCTTCTTCACCGTCGTGCTGGAGCACAAATATCTGCGTGGACGGCTACTGGATGGCATCTGGAACTGGAAATTCCCGCCAAAGAAGAGCAACTCGACAGGTACCATTCCCATTCCCACCACACCGATCTCGGAAATTGATGATTGTGCCAAGGAGGCACTGCGGGTTAAGAAGCTGATTGAGCAGCCGTCGCAGGATTCACTCAGTAATCCGCTGATTGTGAGTAATCTTCGCAAGCGATACCGCGAAACGTTAGCTGTGGACGGACTGAGTTTCGCAGCCGCCCGCGGAGAGTGCTTTGGTCTTTTGGGCGTAAACGGAGCGGGCAAGACAAGTACCTTCCAGATGATAGCAGCCAACTTGCCACTGGATGATGGCAGCATTTGCATCGATGGCATTGAAATTCGACAGGATGAGGTGGCATATCGCCATTGCTTTGGCTACTGTCCGCAGTATGATGCTCTGAATAAATTCATGACCGCCGAGCAGTGTCTACACTACATGGCATTACTGCGAGGCTTGAGCAACAACGTCGAAGGTGCAGGCAGCGTCAAGGAAAACGTAAAGTATTGGCTGGAGAAGATGCATTTGACCAAGTATCAGAAGGTGCAAGTGCGGCACTATTCGGGTGGCACCAAGCGCAAGCTTCTGGCGGCGATGGCCATGATCGGAGCGCCCACACTGGTGCTCCTGGACGAACCCACCACCGGCGTGGATCCCATCTCGAGGCGGTTTCTCTGGCAGTGCATCAAGGACTTTCAGGGGCTGGACCGCACGGTGGTGCTCACGTCGCATAGGTAAGAAGGTACTGGATAAGCCATAACCAGATCTTAAAATATACCTTTCTTACAGCATGGATGAGTGCGAAGAGCTGTGCAATCGTTTGGCCATCATGGCCCATGGCAAGTTTAAGTGTCTGAACAATATCTGTGCTCTTAAGCGATTAAGTGGCTTTACCATAAAACTGAAAATGAAGGAGGACACGGAAACGGAGGAGAATGTGAGCACTATTACAGGCACACTGAAATCACAATTCGCTGGACTGGAAATGCGGGAGAACCATGCCGGCACCCTCACCTACTTTGTAAGCACCCAGGAGAACGTAGTCCTCTGGTCGGACGTCTTCAAAATAGCTGAGGACTATCTGGCCGATCGGTTGAGTGACATCGTGGCAGACTATTCTGTGAACGAGTGCACCCTGGAGGATATTTTTCTCAAGTACGAGAAGGAGTCACAGTCAAAAGCAACGTCACGTCAGAGCTCCGTGCAACCAAGTCCGGGAATCGGAAACTATGTATAGGGTGGCAGGTGGCAATATCACTAAGTATGAGTACAAGACTGCCGTCGTGGGGAACTGGGCGCGCCATTTCCGCGACACCATCTATCATCTGTATAAATTCCACTTCGCTCGTCTCTCGACCAGTATTCATTTTCCTCTAAGAATCTCTTTACCCCCTAAAAAGGGTCATCCTCTCGACGGCGGTCGATTGTGCTTAGGGCTGTCGGCAGGATTATTGAACTTAACATATATTAACATATTTAATATTAAATATACAAATAAGAAGAATAAAGAAATAATTTTGAAATACAAACTAAAAGACGTTTAAAATGTAGATTTTATATTTATATTATATTTATTTTAAAATCAAATTTAAAGAATCACTTGGTAAAATGGTGAAGCAAAATGTATTATTTAAACAAGTAAGTAAATAAGTAAAACAAATTGACCAATTTTTAAATATTTTAAATTTACGCGCGTTATATTTTTAGTATTTATGAAACCCTGAACTTAAAAATACTAAACGCAGATGAAAACTGCTTGTATAAGGAGGCGTTAGTGTGATCATTTGATGACTTACCAGATGGCCACACCAATTTGGCTAATATTTACATTTTATTGTAGTTTATTATTATTATAATGTCGCGGAGCAAAATATGGAAATACTACGACAAGTTGGATCGAAACTCTGCCCTGTGTCAGCTGTGCGAGAAGGTCATCAAGACATGCGGCAACACCTCCAATCTGATGAAGCACATGAAGACGCATCCGCAAGTGTAGGATGGTCCAAGTTCTGAAGGCGCCTTTTCTCATTTCCAATTCCATTCCAACAGAGATCTCTTCGACGACGAAACGGTGGTGGTGCGGGGCATTTACAAGCGGCGGGAACAGGATGACCACAAGCGGCGGCTGCGAAAGGTACTGCCCTTCAAGGAGGAGAGCTCCGACTTCCACAGCGAGTTGTTGTTCA
Source organism: Drosophila lutescens (assembly GCA_037075285.1). NCBI lineage: Eukaryota > Metazoa > Arthropoda > Insecta > Diptera > Drosophilidae > Drosophila > Drosophila lutescens. The sequence goes on from JBAMCF010000352.1 coordinate 619,987, forward strand.
AGGCAGCCAAGGATGCGGGCGATATTATCGAAATGGAGGCTCATGGACTGGCCAAAACGACTTTGGAGGATCACATCTCCGTGCAGAGCGTCGGATATGCGTGGGCCACTCCGGAGGCAGCGGTTTCTGGAACAGAGACTGTCAGCGCCGAGGACATCATCCAGTACGAGCCAAAAGAAGAGACCGAAGAGCCAGATAGAAATTCAATCCACCAAGATATAGCACTTGCCGATGCTGGGTAAGTTAGGAACTCAAAGTTTAAAATATCAATTCGCCAAGCTTACCACATATTTATATTGTTTTCCTAAAGCAACCTTAACGTGGAAGTCCCCGTGCCAAGCCTGCGTTCGTTCCATCAGGACATGGCCTTTTTCATATGTCGTGATCGTCAGCCGCTGCAGGTTCTGCAGGGCGAAGGATTCCAGCACCTAATGAAAGTCCTCTGCCCCACCTACAAGCCACCAAGTGTGACAGAGCTGGAGGGCATCATCGGCAGGGAGTCAGAACTGCAGAGATCCAAGCTCCGCCATCAGATAAACAAAACCTCCACACTCAGTCTCAGTTGCTCCATGCACACAAAGACCGCGGGTCAGAGCTGGCTGGAGCTGGTGGCCCACTTTCATGAAGGACGGCAGCGAATCTCTCGGACGCTCTCCGTGCAAAGCCTTCCCGATCCTTCGACTTCCAGTCAAGTAGTGGAGCGCATGGAGCGTGTATGTCAGCGCTTTGACATCCTCAAGTCAAAGATCTCCTGCGTGACGACCAGGAACAGTCGACTGCTGGAGGAAGCGGTGACCTTGTTTCTGGGCCCACAACATCATGTGCCATGCTTCGCTGACCAATTGAATTCTCTGTTGGAAGCAGTGGTGCAGCGGCCCGAGATCAGGGGCTTGTGCGAGAGGGTGCGTCCCCATGTGGAGGCTACCCTGGAAGCAGGAGTTCATAAGCTCCAGCTGGATAACATTAAGCGACCCCTTAGCACATATGAAATGCTAGACCTGTACCTGAAACATTCTTCCGTTCATTTGGAAGATGCGCTTCCGCTTTCCCCTGCGGAGAGTGATCTGTGCCACCAGTTGCTGGACGTTCTGCGACCCTTGACCAGCTCAATGCGCGAGCTTAGTCGAACGCACTATCCGGCGGCCAGTACAGTCCTGCCCATCGCCCACACCCTGATCAACGAACTAAAGCAGGACAAGAGCGCGGAGCACAAGGTGACGCAGGAGTTGCGTCTGTTCATGGTGCAGCACATAGTGGAGAGCTTCGAGGGAATGGAGGGAAACTTGCACGTGGCCATGGCGACTCTGCTGGATCCGCGGTTTCGTAATATTCCCTTTCAGAGCGGAGCCCTGGTGGCCAAATACATGACGCAGCTGTATGACTGGATGCAGGCGCATGTGGACCGCGGCGAGGCAATTGTCGGTGAAGATCCTGTGGACCATGATAACTTCGACATTTGGGCGGCATACAAATCCTTTTCCCACGAAAAGCAACGGCTCATAAACGGCAGTAATAACCCCGATGCCGATGATGAGATAGCCACTTACTTCTGCGCTAGCATAAGCACCCTTCAGGCGGATCCTTGTCAGATCTGGCAGGAGCTGGCGCCGGCTCATCCCTTCCTGCACACCGTGGCCCAAAGGTACCTGCACATTCCAGCAACCGCAGAGTTGCCGTCACGACTTTTTACAGCCGAAGGAGCTGCGGTGACGGAGCAGTACGCCAGCCTGCTGGAAAACAACATGGAGAACGTCCTCTTTATGGCGGATGTCCCGACAAAAGACTGGAATTTATAGCACAGCGCAGCCCATAGTCAATACTCACCGTAGCATTTAATGTTTTCACCCACCTCTTACCAACTGAACATATATCTTTACTTTAATTGTAACTTAACTTTTATGGAAAATAAACATTTATTTGTCTAATATTTGTATATAAAAGATTTAAAAGTATGGGTAAGAATTGATATAAATTAACTTTCAATCTAACAAAATATAATACATGCTTTTAAAAATATACATATATACATAATTCTAACAACATTTAGAAAATGATCTTAATCAATAAAAACACAGAGCTCCGATTGTTATGAATACAATAAAACAATAAAATCTTTAATTATTCGAAGGCAGTTCTTCCTATTTAACTGATTTTAAAATAATCAGGAGTATACAATTTTGTTATCACCAAAATAAATTCAAATAGTAGTGTTACCAGTCTTTCCAACGTGAATAAAAAAATACTAAGCTCCAAAAAATACTAGGCGCTGTCGACACCCCAGTAATTTTCCCTTTCACGGTCACACTTCTGATGACGTTTTTTCGCATTGTATTTTGAAGCGTATTTTAATGTGGAAAAACTGAGAGATTTGCAACATGCAAACGGCCACGACACGCTAAATACTCGCCGAGTGCCGCCTGACGACCAAACCAACCGAGAGGAGCACTCCGCACAGCTGGAGGAGCAACCAGCAGGCAGCAGCGAAAGTTGCGTGGCTGTCGTTTCCGGAAGCGGAGGCCAGAGGAGAAACCAAGGGGAGGAGGAGGAGGAGGTGTAGGAGGCTCAGAAACCCACCCAGCGGAGGCGACCTTGGGGAGTGGCAGCGGAGCGGCCCAATATGCACAACAACTCCACGAAGACCAAGGAAATGTTCATCGTGCGTGCTCTAGAGAAGATCCTTGCCGACAAGGACATACGGCGCTCCCAAAACTCGCAGCTGAAGAAGTCCTGCGATTCGGCGCTGGAGCAGATCAAGGCGGAGCTAATTAGCGCCGGCCAGATCGCGGAGGGCAACGAGCTGCCCTGCGCCGCACTTCCCCTGCCCAAGAACGATGCGTCGAGCATCATCAATGCGGAGACCTACTTTCTGCCCTTCGAGCTGGCCTGCAAGAGCCGCTCGCCGCGGATCGTGGTCACCGCTCTGGACTGCCTTCAGAAGCTCATTGCCTACGGCCATTTGACGGGCTCCATTCAGGACTCGGCGAATCCCGGTCACCTGCTCATCGATCGCATCGTTGTGACCATCTACGGCTGCTTCAGTGGTCCCCAGACCGATGAGGGTGTCCAGCTGCAGATCATCAAGGCGCTGCTAACGGTGGTCACCTCACAGCATGTCGAGATCCACGAGTTCACGCTGCTCCAGGCGGTGCGCACCTGCTACGACATCTACTTGTCCAGCAAGAACCTGGTCAATCAGACCACGGCTCGCGCCACTCTCACCCAGATGCTGAACGTGATCTTCGCGCGCATGGAGAACCAGGTGTACGAGCTGCCACCTCCCAATTCCCATCCCATCAACGGCAGCATCCATTCGGAGGACTGTAATGGCTCTGGAGAGGAGCCGCTGGGGGATTCCGACGAAGCGATTGCCTCGGAGCTGCTGGCTGAGATCATATCAGGTGCGTGGCATTCGGTGGAGGGAGTTTGTAGGCAGATCAATGTTTCTCGTTAAGAAATAGCGATTATTTTATAGTATTCATATCAGAATTCTTTTATTTTGATTTCTAATCAATTTAAATTTAAATTCCAATAGTAGAAACCCACTTAAATGTATTTAAATCCGCTGATCGAAAGGGAAATTGTTGTATGAATCAAACTGCTGGCCGCAATTTTTTCTGCCTTATAGTCTGTGACGGCCTTTTATTGTCTTCCATATGAGTCAGCATAGTAATTTTCACGATAAGGTGCAACATAAACTGCCACTCCTCCTACGTGCCTATTTATTATTGCGCAAGAATAATGACGATTTCGTATTTCAGCTGCCTACAATGAGGTCATGAAGGATCAGGAATCCGTCGGGGAGCCGGAGATGGCGGTCAACGGAAACGACTACTCCTCGCACTCGGATCATGACAGTGTAGAGCTGCACAGCGAGAATGATGCAGTGGTCACCGCCAAGTTTACGCACATCCTGCAGAAAGATGCCTTTCTCGTGTTCCGGGCGCTATGCAAGCTATCGATGAAGCCCCTGCCAGAGGGTCATCCGGATCCCAAGTCGCACGAGCTGCGCTCCAAAGTGCTGTCGTTGCACCTGCTGCTGCTCATCCTCCAGAACGCCGGGCCCGTCTTCCGTTCCAACGAGATGTTCATCATGGCAATTAAGCAGTATCTCTGCGTGGCCCTGTCCAACAACGGAGTGAGCCTGGTGCCGGAGGTCTTTGAGCTGTCGCTCTCGATTTTCGTGGCTCTTCTATCAAACTTCAAGGTGCACCTAAAGCGCCAAATCGAAGTCTTCTTCAAGGAGATCTTCCTGAACATTCTGGAAGCCAACTCGAGCAGCTTCGAGCACAAGTGGATGGTGATCCAGGCGCTGACACGGATCTGCGCCGATGCCCAGTCTGTGGTGGATATCTATGTAAACTACGATTGCGACTTTTCGGCGGCAAATCTCTTTGAGCGACTAGTCAACGATCTTTCGAAAATTGCCCAGGGTCGACAGGCCCTCGAACTGGGCGCCAATCCGATGCAGGAGAAGTCGATGCGCATTCGCGGTCTGGAGTGTCTCGTTTCCATTCTAAAGTGCATGGTGGAATGGAGCAAGGATTTGTATGTCAATCCCAACATGCCGGTTCCCGCTATTCAAGTGCAGTCGCCTACGACCACGGATCATGATCAGACGGACACCACGATTCAAACCATGCACAGCGGCTCTAGCCACAGCCTAAACTCGAATCAGGAGCAGCTGCAGGATCTTCCCGAGGCGCTGGAGGAGCGCAAGATGCGAAAGGAGGTGATGGAAACAGGCATCGAATTGTTCAATCGCAAACCGCAGAAAGGCGTGCAGTTTCTGCAGGAGAAGCAACTGCTGGGCGCCACATGCCAGGACATTGCCCGTTGGCTGCACGAGGATGAACGACTGGACAAGACGGTGATTGGCAATTACTTGGGCGAAAACGACGACCACTCCAAGGAGGTGATGTGCGCCTACATCGACGCTTTTGATTTCCGACAACTGGAGGTGGTGGCCGCGCTGAGGATTCTACTCGAGGAGTTCCGGCTGCCAGGCGAGGCGCAGAAAATCGATCGACTGATGGAGAAGTTCGCCAGCAGGTACTGCGAATGCAATCCGCAGAACCAGCTATTCCAAAGTGCCGACACCGTTTACGTGCTGGCCTTCAGCATCATCATGTTGACCACGGATCTCCACTCGCCGCAGGTCAAGCACAAGATGACCAAGGAGCAGTATATCAAAATGAACCGCGGCATCAGCGACAGCAAGTCAGATTTGCCCGAGGAGTATCTGTCCTCCATCTATGACGAGATTTCCGAACACGAGATCAAGATGAAGAACAATTCGGGGATGCTGCAACAGCCGAAACCAGCTGGAAAGCAGCCCTTCATCACGGAGAAGCGCCGAAAGTTGTTATGGAACATGGAGATGGAGGTCATCTCGCTAACGGCCACCAATCTTATGCAGTCCGTTTCGCACGTCAAGTCGCCCTTCACCTCGGCGAAACATCTTGAACATGTGCGTCCCATGTTCAAAATGGCTTGGACTCCTTTCCTGGCTGCCTTTTCGGTGGGTCTTCAGGATTGCGATGATCCGGAGATTGCTACACTCTGCTTGGATGGAATCCGGTGCGCCATTCGAATCGCCTGCATCTTCCACATGTCCCTAGAGCGAGATGCTTATGTTCAAGCCCTCGCCAGGTTTACCCTTCTGAATGCTAACTCGCCCATCAACGAGATGAAGGCCAAGAATATCGACACCATCAAGACACTTATCATGGTGGCCCACACGGATGGCAACTACCTGGGCAGCAGCTGGCTGGATATTGTGAAGTGCATTAGCCAGCTGGAGCTGGCACAACTAATTGGCACTGGTGTGCGGCCCCAGTTCCTTTCCGGGGCGCAGACCACTCTCAAGGATTCGCTTAATCCCAGCGTGAAAGAGCACATCGGCGAGACGAGCAGCCAGAGCGTGGTGGTCGCTGTCGATCGTATTTTCACCGGCTCCATGCGATTGGATGGTGATGCTATCGTGGACTTTGTAAAGGCCCTTTGCCAGGTGTCGGTGGATGAGCTGCAGCAGCAGCAACCGCGGATGTTCTCGCTGCAGAAGATAGTGGAAATCAGTTACTACAACATGGAGCGTATTCGTCTGCAATGGTCACGTATTTGGCAAGTGCTGGGCGAACACTTCAATGCGGTCGGGTGCAACAGCAACGAGGAAATCTCCTTCTTCGCGCTGGACTCACTGCGTCAGCTGTCGATGAAGTTTATGGAGAAGGGCGAGTTCAGTAACTTCCGCTTCCAGAAGGATTTCCTCCGGCCCTTCGAGCACATAATGAAGAAAAACGCCTCGCCGGCCATTCGAGACATGGTCGTGCGTTGCATTGCCCAGATGGTGAACTCACAGGCGCACAACATCCGTTCCGGCTGGAAAAATATCTTCAGCATTTTCCACCTAGCAGCGGGAGATCACGAGGAGCCGATTGTGGAGATGGCCTTCCAGACGACGGGCAAGATCATTGGGGATTTGTATAAGCGTCAGTTCGCCATTATGGTGGACTCCTTCCAGGACGCAGTCAAGTGTCTGTCAGAGTTCGCCACCGCCAGATTCCCGGACACCAGCATGGAGGCTATACGCCTGGTGCGTACTTGCGCCCAGTGTGTCCACGAGGCGCCACAGCTATTCGCGGAGCATGCCGGCATGGAGAACGATGCCTCGGTGGCGGAAGAGGATCGTGTGTGGGTGCGCGGATGGTTCCCCATGCTGTTCTCGCTTTCCTGCGTCGTTAATCGCTGCAAACTGGACGTGCGCACGCGCGCCTTGACCGTGCTCTTCGAGATTGTTAAGACGTACGGTGAGAGCTTCAAGCCCAACTGGTGGAAAGATCTGTTCAATGTGATCTTCCGCATCTTTGACAACATGAAGTTGCCAGAGCACGTCACCGAGAAGTCCGAGTGGATGACCACCACCTGCAATCACGCCTTGTACGCCATCATTGATGTCTTCACGCAGTACTTCGATGTTCTGGGACATTTGTTGCTGGAGGAACTGTTCGCCCAGTTGCACTGGTGTGTTCAGCAGAGCAATGAGCAGTTGGCGCGATCTGGCACGAACTGTCTGGAGAACCTCGTCATTTCCAATGGCTTCAAGTTCAACGAGTCCACCTGGGACAAGACGTGTCAGTGCATCCTCGACATCTTCAATGCCACGTTGCCACAGGATCTACTCAGTTGGCGACCGAAAGCACATTCCAGTAACAATCTACCCCAGGAGCACAACCACTTCGAGGCGCTGCAAATCCGTTGTGTGGTGCAGCTGGAACTGATTCAGACCATGGATAACATTGTCTTCTTCCCGGCGACCTCGCGGAAGGAAGACGCCGAAACACTGGCCCAGGCGGCTGCTGATTTGACAGGCGGAAGAAACGGATCGCAGTCGCAGCTGCTCGAGTGCCAGCGGGAGGAGCAGGGAATGTACGGCTATCTGAGGACCCGTCAGCTGCTCACTTTGGCCGACTGCCTGATGCAGTCACATCGTTTCGCCAAGCGCTTCAACGCCGATCACGACCAGCGCAGTCTGTTGTGGCGGGCCGGGTTCAAGGGTTCGGTGAAGCCGAATCTGTTGAAGCAGGAGACCTCTTCACTGGCCTGCGTCCTGCGCATCTTCTTCAAGATGTACGGCGATGAGAACAGACGCAGCGACTGGCCGGGCATCGAGCAGGAGCTGGTGCAGGTCTGCAAGGAGGCACTGGGCTACTACCTGAGTCTGCAGAGCGAGGCCCACCGAGATGCCTGGACATCGCTGCTGCTGCTCATCCTGACGCGCCTGCTCAAGATGTCTGATGCAAGGGTGAGTTTGTGTGTAATAGGTTTTTTAAATTAATATCATTATTAAACAATCTATTATTTCAGTTCGCCACTCACGTGTCCAACTACTACAGCCTGCTGTGCGAGATGATGTGCTTCGACCTTAAGCCCGAACTGAGAAGTGTCCTTAGGCGTGTGTTTATGCGCATCGGTCCAGTATTCAATATAATGAGCGTTAAATAGTCACGGAGGAGCCTCAGCCACCTGGCTAGTTGACTCGGCCATGTTAATAGATCGATCCTCCCAAACTCCCCTCAAATCGTAGTTCATAGAGCACCCTTTGGTTCCCTTGGCTTTGTTGTTATGTTGGCACTTAATCATACATACGAGTATATATATTTTTATTATATTTATAAACAATACATAGGCAGAATGTAATGTTTATTAGGTTTAACAAGAAATGTTGTTGTTTTTATATATATACATACTACAATGGGTATGCTATGTAAGGCTTTAATGTGTGCGTGTGTATAGTTTCCTTCAGTTACGATTACGAATTTGGATCTTGTTTTCCCCGGTGTAACCACACTTTAACATTCACCTATTATCGATTAGTGTGTAGCGTAAATACCGATTAAACCAGCATTATGTGCAGCCTGTATATTGCTAGTGTTAATTTAAATCAAAATCTATATAAATATATATATTTCAAATATACAATATAAATCTATTACCAATGCTGGCTGCGATTCATTGATTTGTTCGGTGCTGGGATGGACAAGCCTTATCTGGAGGACCCATCATGCATAATAAGATCAAGATCAAGGTATGTGATCTGATTTAATGCTCCCCATTTATAGCTTCACCCAAATAATAAAAAATCTTTATTTTTCGGTCACACGTTAACCAATTTATATTTTAATTCAAAAAATCGCGCGCTTTCCTATTTGCTTAAATGTCTTCATCAAATCAAATTAAGTGCCTTAGATTGGTTGTACATTCTTTTGCAGTTTCTGGGCAAATGTCCAGTCTTTTGGGCACAGATTTATGGCATTTTTATTATACCAGCGATATGTGCGTCGAATTTATTTAAATGATGGCGAGAGCTTCATGATTTTTATTTGCTGGATTTCGATAGAGAAAATGGGACTTTATAACGAAGATTTTAATTAATAAATATTAGCAAACAATAAAAATAAATTCGCCATTTAATTGCTGAACATGGGTTCCGAGAATTTATTTATAAAAATAAATAAACATGTCTGATCTAATGTATTTGATTAGTATTTATATGACTTAAGTATATTCTTTTAAAAATGGGCGATATCTTTTTCATATAAGATCCTTCCTTCTATTTCTTTAACTCTAACTCCTAGCCAATCATTACTAAATTTAATGCTAATTAAATTCAGCAATAAACTAAAGTTGAGAATCAAGCTACACCTCTACCTTTAATGGCCTTTAAAATCAATTTTCACTGCTGGGGATGAGTTTATACCTTGTTTGAATAAGAGAGGCCATTGGAATATTCCAAGTCAAGTTTATCGTTTTTGTTTTTTTGCCAAAAATTCGTACCTTAGTCAGTGTCCACATGACACGGAGTGATATTTTTCGTGCTGCTTTGTTTGTTTGCCGTTTAAATAAATCGATTAACACGCACCGACTGCAAACTGCCCGAAACTGAGATGATCGGGTAGGAATCAATGGGGCTTTGTGCGGAAAAAATTACTGGCTAAAGGTATTTGTATGTAGTAAATGTGTGAGCTGGAAATTCTAAGGCTCATGCTAATTGATCTTGTTAATATGTCAATTTCAGTGGAAACTTAATCACGCTCCCGATTTCTGATTCGATTTGCGAGGTATCACATTGGTAGGTGCTAATTGGGGGCGCTTACGTATAGAGGAAGACAAATATTTTGTATAGAGAGAGAGTATCTATCTCTTTATCTTTACCCCGCTAATATCCCAAAAATCTCCGCCGAATCCCAGTTGAGCCAACTACAAACTTGAGTTCAAGATCTTTGACGAACCACGCAGCCAGTTACTTTATATGCCTTATAAAAAGAGAATTATAGCGCTCAACAGTTGCTGGCAAAACAGAATAAAAAGAAATCCTTAGCCACGCGTGTTACTAGCCCAGAAATAATTAAAGAATTAAACATGATCCAATTTTATATAAGAAATAAAAAAGACAAACAGTGCTAGATTCTGGACCTGGATCGGATGGTTTCTTAAAGTTCTTTATCGAGGCAGATGATTAGCTAACAAAGGCGCAACAATGTTGTGTGTCACTGAGAAAGTTCACGAATTGTCGCATTGCCTTGAAAAGTTGGTTGAACTGTCTGAAAGTTTTTCTTTAGCAGATACCTAATTAGTCATGATGAAAACGTTAACCTCCTCAGATTAGAGTTATCTGGGTAAATATTCAAAAATAATCTCCAAACTTTTTGGTAAATATTTATTTCTAAAAACTACTGAGCTTCTTGTTGTTTAGTTTTCTTTCTTCATGTTTTTTTTTTAATTATAGTGCAATAAAAATCCCACGTGATTAAGAAATGGAAATATTATATGAAATTGGGTTGGTCTAGCACAAGTAAAAACGTAAAATCTTTATAGATTTATGAATATCATTTGTGATTGAAACGCATTAAAAAGTATATCTTTTAACCATTAAATTAATAAATGAATTTCAAATATATCAATTAGATACAGTTTTGGTTCTTTTACCATACCAAAAATCATATAATTACTCTTGGTGCAAACTGTTATGACTAATTTGAGATCTGCTCCTTTTCCTATCCAATTAGTACGATCTAAGTGGTCCCGTTCCCGACCCAAAACTTGCCTGTCACATGGGTTCAGTTAATGCCCATTAACAATAATTACTCGACCTTGAAGTGGGGCTGTCAGAGGCGGGAGCTTAAATCAAATTCCAGCTAGATACATTCCCATTTTCATTTCCATTTCCATTTTGCAAAAACGTCGAGCGAAATGGCAAAAGGCGGAAGCGAACGACTAGAAACTGCACGTGAGCTGGGGTCGATGAGATGATTGGGGGTGGTGTATGGATATAGGCGGGGGTCTCAGGGGGCGGGGCCCAGCAGAGCGCTGTAAAGCGCAAATAATAATGCATGGCTAATTGGAAAACAAGCTCGGCGCAGGGAAAAGTGGGTGATAAGATTTAAGCCAAGTGCAAACACATACGAAGATTTCACACGCGCCGAATTAATTGCGCATACGCAGTGTTGGCCCAGCGAAAGAACGATAGCGCTGATCGAAAACAGGAAGGGATACCAAAGTTTACCAAGTGTTACCCAGTGTTAGTTTCTCGAACCATGTAACCATATAATTTAATCTATTATGCAGTGCAAAGAAGACAAAAAACAAAAGAGGCGCAGAATTGAAATTAGTGACAAATTTTCGAGCTTAACTCGCTGAAGTGGCTTCGTGCTATGCGGTGACTGTGCCTAATGGACTAATGGAATAACATGAGCAGCGCGTTGATGGAAATTATGGATCCCTTTGCCCCCTGACCAGTCCCAATCCACCTTCCCGTCCAGCCAAGTCGTATGCAGAGAGTGAGAGCGGTTCCAGTTCCCCTCAAAACTGCTGCGATTAGCGTGTCGCCACCACCAGCACCAGAGACCAGGCCCATCCCCATTTCCCCCATCCCCAATCCCCAATCCCTCGTATATATTGAGATATATGTGTACATCGTACAAATATGTAGATCTGTGTGCGTTGTCGAGCGCGCGATCGCGATCACGCTTTAAGTCCCACAGCAGCAACAAAAACAATGCACAAAAGTTCAACAACAAAACCGAAAAAAAGAAAATTACCGCATGTATGGAGCAATTTACAAAATGTCTAGGCACAGTGGAAAGCAATGTGGTATTAGGTGTCGAAAACGAATAACAAGTCTCGATAAGCCAGGACCCGCGAATTCTAGAGCATTTGAAAATTTGGACTATGTTACCTATCATAACTCTGTTTTTTGGTATCACATATCATCTAAAAATCATACTATAATAAGGTTTTGCACACTGTTTATACCCACTGTAATTATATAATTTCAAGTTTCAGAAATCTGATATAGATATCGTATTAAGTAGAGTACTTAACTTTAATTAAAGTTCTATTCAATATCGAGCACCTAAAGTGTTGTGTAGTTCCCTACTATCTGTATAACTAATCTTTGCACTAAAAACTCACAGGAATTGATCGATCGTGCTCGACAATAATCGATTAACGTTATGCATTGTTGCCTTTCCTTACATTTCCGCTTTTTTAACCACCGATCCCGTTCAGCACCCAATGCAGAGTCAAGGTCAAGCAGGTATAGGTAGTGCAAAAATACAAACGGACTGCGAAGTGTTGGGAATCGAACTCATTACGTATGCGCCCCATTGTGCCGGACTCAAGTGCGGCCAAACTAAACTATTGAACCCAGCAGCGGCTCGCTGTCAACGGTTCTAATGACGCCGCAGTCGTACCGCTCGTACCCACCCCGCCCTCTGAGCACCCACAACCGGCTTTGGGGGGTTAAACAGTAGTTTAGTTCACTGGCTCTACGACTTTCACGCCTTGCTCTCCGGCTCTCTCGCAAGGTGCGTGCTGTCCGCTGTCCGCTTCGCAGTCGCGTCGCTGCCCCGCCGGCTTCCAAGTCGGCAGCGCTGCCCCGAGTGCCCGTCAGTCTACACTCGGCGGACTAACCAAACAGTCGACGTTCCAACACCGCTCCGCGACTCTAGCCATTCGGAGATTCTACCGATTCTACCGACTGCACCTCCTCCCATATTCCCTATAAAGTAAACCGGGCGATCCCCAGCGAAAGTCAGACGCGTGCCACCAACCGCGAGTGAAACATCCCTACTGGAGATATAATATTCAAGAAAAAACCAAGCAAAACCCTACCCCAAATCAAGATGAGCCACCACTGGGGATACACCGAAGAGAACGGTAAGCTCTCTTGTTTGTTTTGAATTTTGGCATAACAGCCTCCGTATTCCGGTTCCCACTTTCGCGGTTTGTTTACCAGTCTGGCCTTCCCTCTAATCAGACATCGCCGTCTGCGGCGGTTCCGATTTTTTGACTCATTTGCACACGCTGCGCATGCGTGGCTTAATAACAAGATTTTCCCCTGCCATTTCCACCTGTTTTCTACATTGCATTTATCTTTTGCCTGACAAAAACACATCCCGTTATCTTTGAGGAATTTTTAACCATTTTGTTTTTATGACAAATTTGATCTATCTGAGAGAGTAAACGTCACGTTCCCGAATCAGACAGAGCTATTAAACGATAAGATATTGGCGCCCAACGTACAGGCTACAGCCTTACCCAATAAAATGGCAAAACACTAAAAACAACCCGGTTATCAGAGAAAGGTGTGAGTAAACCCTTAATAAATAGCCAATTAGTCAGATAACTTAACACTAAAAAGCGTTTGTCAAAGATTTGCGCTATCATAAAGGGTTTAGATTACAGAATCGCAGAGAAAAGTAGGGGATCACTTCGGAAGCAAGCGCTGTATCGATTGCACAATGATTTCAAACGCCCTGCAAGTCGATTTCATGCCTCATAAGCTGAATCGCGCAAACAGACTTGGACATTACTCATGAATAATGGGCCTTAATTAAAATGCAGGGGAGCGGGCTTTGTGTTTGTGGCTATGGCTATGGATCGGGGAGTTTCGCACGAGCTGGGTCTCGTGATCTGGTGCTTCCCACTAACCAGTAACCAGTCCCCGGCAAACTAGTTCTCCGATCGATTTGTATTATTGTTTTCGTTGGCCGTCTTTGTTTGCCTTGTCTTTTTGCTGTTTATTTCTGAGCACCATGTGCCCCTCGCTCTTTTCCGCTTTGAAGGCTAGCCAAGTGCATGTTCTTCGTCTGCTAAGGACGCATGACATACCGGTTCCAATGTCTTGGGCGTTATGTCTGCGCCATTTATATAACACTAATAACTAGAATATGGCTGCGTTAGCAACATATCAATTTAGAAATCAAAGAGAACTTCAATTTTTGACAATTTCAATTGATTTGCTTAACTGCTTGTGATTGCTCTGATTGATTCTGATTTTCCGATACTGATATTCTGATTTTCTCGCGCCGCCCCGGTAACTTTCCTAGCGCAAGAAGAACCTTATCAGCAAGCTCCTCCTTCAGAGCCGAGAATGAGAAACTCTACTCGCCACATATTCGTATTTTTAGTAGAGATTGTGCGATCGGTGCAGCCATATAGCCATCCTTATCAAATCGCACAGGTTGTGTCTAACCCCTGGGCCCTGTCAGAACTGTCTGAATCTGAATGGTAAGCGACACGCTTCCATCTGGACACTACAGATTACAACTCGCGTGTTTGCGTACATATGTGAAGATCAATCAAATGTCCCGAAACCGATTTTCCATCTATAGAGCCTGATTAAATCGCCAGTTTCGTAACGCTAATGTCTATATCTTTATGGAAACGCAACTTTATCTGGCGATGATAAACCAAGCAAAATAAATGTCTGTATCATTAAATTGTCATTGTCATAATGATCGATGGATTTATAATGTTCTAAAATGATATATTTCGGGTAATCAAAATTACCCAAGGAACAATTGAGCAGGAAAAGGTGTGTATGTACCTGTAGTAACGCCAAAGTTCACTTTCCATATGTTTTTCTATATGCTATATGCCATTTGATGATCAGATCAAGTCCAGGCCCCTCCATTAAAGTCAATATTTACTAGAGGGTTGGGAAATCAAAAAATAGAACTGCGAAAACGATTTCTCACGCAAGGAAATCGTCAGTTTAATATTATTTTTGGCCAGCTCTATAGATATACCATTGGACTTGTCAATCCAGATATTTTATTGGGCGTGCTAATGATATTATTCCAAAGAAATATGATTTTGAATATGTATAAGTAGGTACGTAATGCGTAAACATGGAGATAGGTTGGAAAATGCTGGGCAAATAAAAAACTTAGGATTTCGGACGTGACTAAACATCCGAGGCTTTTCATTAGGCCGAAATGCATTTCGCCAAAGCACCCATTCCGTTCCCTTGACTTTTATGGCAATTCAATTATTCCATTTGCGGTTTATTGTCACCATTTCTCACATGCAAACAAATAATTACAGGCAAAAATTTTAGCAGGTGATTGAAGGGTTGGATGGGTGGCCGTTAGACAAATGTCGTGGAAGTCCAAGGTAGTCCAAGGGTAGTGGCCATTTCTGGGGCTTCCTCCCGCCGAAGGTGGTTGATAAAAATAGTAGGGGGTAGGGGGTTGTCACTTGTTTTTAGCCCGGTCAATTGAGTGGCTATAAAAAGCCATATAACCCAGAGACAAGTGCTCGGGACCTGCAGTTATATATCATCAGATATTGACTCACTCTGTAATTCGTATTGTCAGGGGTGTGGGTACTTTCCCCAAACCAGTTTTTCGTGAGCACTTCCTTACGATCGTCCCCAGGAAAGGGGAACAAAAAACACGCGACAAACTCATGCCTCCCTCCAGTTCCGATGATTCCGCGGTAGATATTATCATGCAAGACTCGCTTAGAATCGCTTAGCTCGTAAATTCGTAAATGCTAATTGCTAAATTTTATTTTGTCGTGTTTTAAAGCTTTTTTTGGGCTGTCGTAACGAGCATTTCTTTATTTGTATCTCGGGTTCTATATACGCTCTTTCTTTATTTTAATGTGGAAATGTTTTTTGTATTTAAATGACTTTGTATGACAAACAAGTGTTTTTTTTATATTGTTCTCTGGTTCAGCGGGTTTTTGGCTGTCGCGAAAAGTTGGGAAATCCTTTTAACTGTTTCTAGCAAGAAATCGTTATTATAGATTTTAAACGTTTCCGGAACAAGTTCTCCCCAGACAGCTTCGGGTTTTTGTTTTTCTGCCTGGGCATTTACGGATATATTGTATGTGGGTAATTCATTTGCAGTAATTCAATTAAAAATCGTTTGGATTTTATCACAGCATTAATGGTCACAATTGCGCTGTGGCTTTTGTTCCTTGTCATCTAAATTGAAACGAAATAAACTGTAAAACGATGATGAACTGTTTGAGGAGCGTGCGAAAGATAAGTTTGCAGTTAGTAAAGTGCTCGAGTTGAGTTATATATAACAAAGGCCCCCCGTTTGATCAGCTTTAAGGGACTCCATAATGCCAACTGGTTATTTCCGATCTCACTGTGTTTGCACAAGTGTGACATTTCCCTGTATTTGTTTACTTTCTCTCGCATTTTAAAGTCTGCTTATTGTTATCACAGGCACTGCGAAAATGCCGCCGCCAGGTGATCTTAAAGTATTTACAACCAAAGTCGGCAACAAACTAGTTAGGTAACAAAGACAAAAAGCCTGGACATTTAAATGAACAAAAGTTACCGCATTATATAGGAATATAAATATATATATCTCCGACTTTGGAGATATCTTCACAAGTTGATTGTTGATTAAAAAAGGCAAAGTGTTAAATATGGCCGGAAATTTGCACTTGCCTGCTAAGTTACGAAAGGATCGTGCATCCACTCTCTTGTGCCTTTCTTTGTATGCCCAACACGGCGTATACGTGACTTTCATACGACATGTGGGCCGCCAAAGCTCTGGCTTTCTTGGTAGTCACATGCATAAACTGGCTAACAAAGAACTTTGATGGTAAATGATAAATGCATTTCACCTGACTTACGTTATTTACTATCAATTTTATGGAGGACTTTGGGGGAATCAGTGAAATAAATATTGGAAGCTACAAAGCTGTTGACACCTTGAGCTCGGTGATCTATCAAATGACAAATGAGGCTTTGCTTTGGCCGGTGTCTTCGGGTTCGATAAGAACCTTAGACGGTTCCCGGGTAGCGTTACCAACCAGCCAGCTAATATCATTGCAGTAGTAGCGTTCATTTGTTTTTTGGTCTAGTTTAGACAAACAACAATAACCCCACCCCACACTTTTGCGGTTTATCTGGAGCGTGCGTCTGCAACGATCGTATCCTATCACATGACTTGGGCCTGCGGTCTTCAGAGTGATTCTACTGGCACGTGACGTGGTTCTCTGTGCCAATATTTGCCCTGACTTTGCACACCACCACCGCCGGTAATTAAAAAGAATCCACAATACACGCATATAAATCGTAAAATGCAGCAAACAGGGGAAGAGGAGCAAATACTTGTATTGCCTCAGCCGGGTTGGTCAGATAAAAGGTCTATGCAAATATTATTACTGCCAGTTGAGCAAACGATTACGCTGGCGACATATTCATAAATAAGATGCTAAGTCAATGCTTCGGTAAATACGAGTATATATAAAGCTATAAAAATGATAAACAAATGAAGGCTTCATTTATATTCTCATTCTTAAGTTTAAATGAAAAGTAAAGTTAGGATAATAAATCCTCCATTTTATATTGTATTCAAAGATAATGTTTATAAAGCTAAAATGTAGAGGTTTAGCAGGAAATATTTTCTCCTATAAAGGGTTTAAATTTCTATTGACATGTTAAAGACTGGATTCTTAAAGAAATTCATTATTTACTGAGCAATTACACTTAAGTTCATAGATTCATGATTGAGTGAAATTATTGGCATGTGTTCAAGATCCATTAGTGGTATAAATATTGAAATGGCTTTCTTAGGGATTAATCAAACTCTTCCATCACGATTTGACTGCCTAGCCTAATGACCTCTAATTATCCTTAAATGAATTCTTGAATGAATTGATTTCACTTGATTTATTGGTTCTTATCGACGGATTAGCACGTGGTTAAGGTGGTTAACTAGGGAGAACAAATACCTAATGACTTTACTGGATGTGTGTACTTACCCGCCCCATTCAATGTTCGTCTTTCAGGACCCGCCCACTGGGCCAAGGACTACCCACAAGCATCGGGACATCGCCAATCGCCCGTGGACATCACTCCCTCCAGCGCCACGAAGGGCAGCGACCTGAAGGTTTCTCCGCTCAAGTGGAAGTATGTGCCGGAGCACACCAAGAGCCTGGTCAATCCTGGTAAGAGTTTAAAGAATTAACTTTGTTTAACAATTTGAAAATTACTGGCTTGATGTAGGTTCATTTTCTGCCCTCGAAAATGTGCACAAATATATTTACCATCATTTTTTAATTATTTCAGGATACTGCTGGCGCGTGGATGTCAACGGCGCTGAGTCCGAGCTGACCGGCGGACCCCTGGGCAATCAGATCTTCAAGCTGGAGCAGTTCCACTGCCACTGGGGCTGCACCGACTCCAAGGGATCGGAGCACACCGTCGATGGAGTGTCCTATGCCGGCGAGCTGCACCTGGTGCACTGGAACACCACCAAGTACAAGTCTTTTGGCGAGGCCGCCGCCGCTCCCGATGGCCTGGCTGTTCTGGGCGTGTTCCTGAAGGCTGGCGATCACCATGCCGAGCTGGACAAGGTCAGCAGCCTGCTGCAGTTCGTCCTGCACAAGGGCGATCGCGTCACCCTGCCCCAGGGCTGTGATCCCGGCCAGCTGCTGCCCGATGTGCACACCTACTGGACCTACGAGGGTTCATTGACCACGCCGCCCTGCTCAGAGTCGGTCATCTGGATCGTGTTCAAGACGCCCATCGAAGTGTCGGACGACCAGCTGAACGCCATGCGCAATCTTAACGCCTACGACGTGAAGGAGGAGTGCCCCTGCAACGAGTTCAACGGCAAGGTCATCAACAACTTCCGTCCTCCGCTGCCGCTGGGCAAGCGCGAGCTGCGCGAGATCGGAGGCCACTAATTCCCGGAGGATTGTGGTCACCACTCCTTGGATAGTCAACGGATTCGAGTCGTATGATTAGCTGTTCGCACCCACACATCACATCCGTACGCCTCGAGCTGGACCGGCGCATCCCACTGTTCAATTCTCGTCTTTAGTTCGTACTCCCAGCAAGCATATACCTCCTATATGAAGGTGCATCCGTATCCGTATTCGCATCAGTGGATGTCTAGCTGTAACCTTAATTGTAATGTACGCCTGTTCGTTTGTTTGTTCGTTAAACGTTTGCAAAATGACAATTAGATTAATGTTATTATGGTATTATAAACTAAATATAACACGCTTAGATGTTGCATATGAAGAATCTATTGCATTTTAGTTCAGTGGCGAGGGGATCCTTTACAGAAATTGTACTTTAAGGTATTAATTTCTTTGGTTTCAAAATTCCATCGGTTTTTTTCCATTTTGGAAATGGGATTTCTTTATACCATTGCTTATAAAGAACGACTTTCAATCCAACAGCCCTAAAAACAGGGCTTTTTGTGTGTAATATGATCACATTTAATAGGTATTGTTATTCATCAGGTTTTGCAGAAAAGTCTAGCAATTTATGCGGCTTTTTGGTCCATTGAAGGAAGTATTTATCTTTTACTTGACGCCATGCCAACTGATAATCTCGGGCCAATTCCTTACATGAAGCATATGTCATAAGCTCAAGATCGGAAAGGTTTTTATTAAGCTTTTCGCTTAGCTTCGGATTAAATCTGTGCATTTCCAGAAAAGTGAGAAACAACTTGTATTTGCTGACCGCCAGTGCAGCTTGGGGAGTGTTCACCTTCTTCTTGGTCACCCCTTGGCGCTTTCCATTAACAGAAATTTCATAGGGCCTGTATATGAAATAAACTAGATTATTTTTCAATGTACATTTTGATTTAAAGGAGACGTACCTTAAATCCTCCGGCAGTTGGGACCAAACCAGGCCATTTGGTGATGGCTGCCAGTCGGGACGTTGCGAAAACTCAAAGGTGATGCTAGAATCTATGCGTATCTGTGGCTTTTGGGGCTGGAACCGTGGATGCTCGAAGGGTTTGCCTTGCCATCGTTTGAAGATGGCTCTTTCCAGCGGTTCCATTTGGGCATCGGCACAACAAAAGTTCAGACTGCTGAAGTAAATGGGTTTGGAGATCAGGGAATCCAGCAGGGCTCCCTGTACACCTAGCACATTCCAACGGGCTATCTTATCGCTGCAGGACATGGATAAGGTGCGTTCTCCGCGACCTGGTTTGGTTCGCAGGACTCCGGGTGTCTGCTGCATAGGGTCATTCAGCTGACTTATCAACTTGGCACCGGTATATACTATCTCGGTTTCCTCCTCTAGTCGCGGGCGTTTCGCCTGTTTCTCGGAGTCACATTCATCCAGGATGCAGGCATCTCCGCAGGGCGTCTGAGTGCTCAGGAAGTGGAACTCCACGTGCTCGTCCAAGTCGTAGCTATTTAGTTTACTGTTCCAATGGAAGATCCTCTCCTGCCTCAGCTCCTGGTATAAGAAACGGAGGAAAGCGCGACGCGCCAATACCTCAGCATGGGAATCGTTCAGGACGAAACCATTGGAACAAAGTTTGGACTGTCCTATGCACTTTGTTCCGCATCCCAGGGCCACCAGTTGACTGCCGCCCGTTCGCCGGTTGAACTCCACAATTCCCGCCAAAACCGTCCATTGATTGGCAGTGGGCTTTCCTGTTTTCGGCAAGGACTCGAACTTTCGGAAACACAGGTCCGCAATGTCCTGCACGGTCGGTTTGTTTTGATCACACATTTTTGTTTACATTTCCAATGCATGAACCGATAAGTTAAGTTATCGAATGCATTCGATTGGCGCGGTATTTAAGATTTTTGAACGACTGCTATCGATAGGTTTATCGATGACAGGGAAATTGTGTTGAAATCGCGAATAAATAATAAATACATATTTTGTAAACAAATACAAATTTGTTAAAATCCAACACATAACCATGCCCAAAGTTGTATCGCGATCGATCGTCTGTTCGGATACCAAGGACCAGGAGGAGTACAATGAGGAGAAGCCCCTGAATATCTACTACTGCCTGTGCAACAAGATGGCTTTGATTCTGGGTAAGATTAGGTTAAATATTATATAGTTTGAAAAGACTATATAGTAACCTGTTTTACAGACTGCACCCTGGACCAGTTGCCCCTGCGGGAGGTGGATAATGCGCGCGTGATAAATGCCAACGACCATGCCAACAAACTCACCTACAATCCCACTCCGAAGATGCTCTACATAAAGCGGAAAAGCAGGGGAAATGCTATAGAGAAGCAGTACCGCTATAAGGTGAGGGAACCATCTAATATTTACCACATATAACCCACCTATCATCCTCATTATCCCCCAGTGCCGCAGCTGCAATCTCCCGCTGTACTACCGCCATAGCCCCGATTCCCAGGTGACCTTCGTCATGTTCAACGCCCTGATCCGCAACAAGGGCGAGAGTCCGCTCACCCAACTCCTGAACGCCGAGGCCAAGGGCAGTACCAAAACAACGGCTGCCAAGACAGCATCTTCCGCTGGCCCCGAGGATTCGGGCACAATGGATGCCAGTGGCAAGAAGGTCATGGTCACGAGGCACACCAAGAACATGGGCAAGTTCAGTTCGGTCACGGTGTCCACCATCGACGAGGAGGAGGACGAAATCGAGGCGGTAAGTCAAAGATAAGTTGGTTGTAAACGGAGCAGTGGCTTAAAGATCCAAATCGAAATCCGATTGAAATCAGCCATGGAAGCAAAAAACACCGCTGCACCCTTTACAAACAGGCAAAATAATTTATCTAATATATATCTATACTCATATTTTACAGCGCGAAATTGCCGACAGCTATGCGAACAATGCAAGGATCATCGAGAAGCAGCTGCAGCGTAAAGGCGGTAAACTGAGCGATGTGGGAATCAAGGGCAAAACAGAGGATGCGCCGCCACCGCAGAAAAAGCAGCGCGGTACGCTGCTGGAAAGATAGTCTTTTTGCTCCTTAAATTCGCAAACCAATTATATTTAAAGAATACATGAGCTTAAGTACAACTACAGAAACAGCTGGAAGTCTTCTCCCACCCGCTTCTCTTCAAGAAATCTTCACTTTATTATAACTATACCTTTCCTTTGGAATCTTGAGTCGCTTCTCAGCGTGTTCGTGATTGAAAATGGAGTCCTTGACCAGACCACATCGGGGACACAGATTGTATTGCGACTTGGGCTCCTTAATTTTGGAAAGCTGCATTCGAGTCTCGATAACTTGCTTCATCCGGCTAGTTGTACGTGGCGAATTGTGAAGGTCTGTAAGAGGACGACGGCAGCTTTTCGGAGTGGATGGGGCCTTGGGTGTCACAGATGCCCTTTGATTGGTCCTGACCAACTCGAGAGCTCGATTCGCTCTAGCTTTGGCCAGTTGCAATTCAAAGAGCGTCTTGGGAAGGCCAAAAATGTAATCGCACCACTGATCGCGCAACTGCTTCACTGCCTCCGCGTCCAACATTAAAC
The DNA here is from genome assembly GCA_037075285.1 of Drosophila lutescens. Classification (NCBI taxonomy): domain Eukaryota; kingdom Metazoa; phylum Arthropoda; class Insecta; order Diptera; family Drosophilidae; genus Drosophila; species Drosophila lutescens. The sequence goes on from JBAMCF010000352.1 coordinate 642,018, forward strand.
TGGGACGATCGCATGCCGCGGACTCCCTCTCTGAAGTCTTGTTACTACCAAACTTATAGGCAGACATTTTTAAGAATATCTGATTATTATGCACTGAAAATTTAACAACAAACTGAAAGACTTTATAGTTTTTGAAAGGATTTATTGGTATTGGAATTTTAATAATGCTTTAGTACTTTACAAGTTAATTTCTTTATTATTTTCTGATCACTTAAAGCAATCTAACTGGCAAACGAAATATGCTTTATGTCGACAAGGTTTATCTAACATATTGTAACTGGAAAGGGAAACGCAGTAGCTGCTTAACATGGGTCTTCCAGTATCCCACTTTATATAGGGTGCTAAGTGGCCGTAGGGAACCGTGACCAGATCGTGCTTGCTATCCACATAAATACCCAGCCAGAATTGTTCGTACGCCTCAGGATCGAATTTTGCCACGATGGCTTCAAGCTCCAGCCTATTTTGAATAACCGCTAGATCACCTCCTCCTCGACGACATGCGTTTTTAGCTTTAGTCCAAGTTTTTTTAATTTGATCTTCAATAAAAAAACAACTGTTTCCAATCCGCACAAAACCCGGGTAAGTCCGTTTCAATCGATTTACATGTGTTAAAATTCCATTAACACTAGATCTAGCTGCTTTCTGCGATTGGGCCATCCCGAGTATACAAGCGATAAAGACGCACAAAAAATAGGTTTTAAAATTACTCATTTCGGGGACTTAGGAACCACGAAAGGCGAATGTTCCCAGTGAACTGATTCTGTTTTTATTCGAAAGGCGCCTTATTATATATTTAGGTATACGAGTATATATTATAACTTTTAATTTATGAGTGTTCCCCAGAAGTATTTAAATTCAATATACAAATAAATAATTCTTTGAAACGATAACAATTCAAAGGCGATAAGCGTGTCAAAAATGTGAATGAATTTGGTTTCTAGAAATAAAATAAAAATGATAATTATATGTAATATTTATGTATTATCGTTTTGGTCCAAAGTTAGTATCGACATAGCCCTGTACTTCTTTATTTAAACTCAGTTTATTTACAAACAATGTAGAATATTTACATTTAAACAAATTTTGCATGTAGATCGAAAGGATTTTTTAGAACCCATTCTCTTTATAAAGAGCTGATATCCTGGTTGAATTTGTATTATGTAAAATGGGCTAATTTAATCTTACATTTATTGTACCACAAAGATTTAGGTTTAACTCTTACTTCGCACCTCTGAGTCATACTAAAAAATCTACGTAATTGAATTCTCGGATTAGTTTGAAGTCAAAAATTTGTTTATTTTTAATCTCTCCGGAAACTTGGCTGATAAGAAATATGATTTCAAATTATTTCGGAATTCCATGAATTCTATTGTTTTCGGGTTTTTTCATTTCCATTAAATTTTTTGTCTGACGTACAACTATATAAATTAGCGAATTTTCGCATTGGGATCAGTCGTCGGCGAGAACCTGTTCTTTCTACAAGCAAATATTTTAAGGAGTACATTAATTTTAAGACTTGATAAATAAATTCTCTCTGAAGATCGTTGTAAAAAATTAGAAATTAAATACTCCATGGATCTATCAAGGCGCATGAGGTAAGCCTTAAAATGGCATCTGAAATGTAAGGTTTCCCTAATTATTTTAAATATCCTTTTACTTAAAGTTCGACTGCCCTATTAGCAATCATTTTAATGGTTGCAGTGCTAAATGTTACCGGAAAATCAGCTCCGTTCTGGCGATTCCGCAATGCTAAAGGTGATTTGAACATTCTTCCGGTTCACCAAACCGATGAAGTAACCTCTGCTTATCTAATTCATAGTCCATGCCGAGTTGGTTTTGGATTCAGGAAACAACTACCTATCACCATTCCCCATTGTCATGCGCTGCTCGGTACGAGGCTATCCAGAACCCCATATCACCTGGTTTAAGGACGACGTGCGTCTCTACCACAGTGAGAGATTTCAAATTTCAAGTGAGTTGTGTCTCTCTATTAGAAAGAATACTTTTTATCTTCCAAATATCTGTTATTTTATTATAATATAATATATTATATTATTTTGTAATTCTTTGTACTTTACAGAGCACCCAAATTACCTGGTGGTGAATGATGTGACCCCAAAGGATTCGGGAAAGTACACCTGCAGGGCCAGCAACGGATATACGCACTCTGAAGACGATGAAAATGTTATTATCAGGCTTGGTCTTACATACTATTAAGACTTCAAGCTGGGAGAGAGCAACGTCTTATTTATTTATTTATCTTACTATCTATTTATCTAATTTATCTATCAATGATCTGTTATCTTATACTAGGAAAAGTAAAAATAACAATAATACAATAAAAATAATTTATACTGAGCAAAGTCATATTATTATATATTTATTATATTATATTGATCAGGATTAATAAGGGAGTCGATATACCCATGTCCGTCTGTATGTCTATCTATCTGTTTCAATATAGTTTGCGAGATCTATTTAAAAGCAAGCGATCTAAAACTTTCACAGTCGTCCTAAAACATGTGCACGCAGATCAAGGTTGAAAAGCGATCGATCGGACGTTTATATCACATAGCTCCCATAGGAACAATAAGATATAACTTTAGAAAATTGAAGATATTTCACGCAGTGTTAAAGCTATTGACATGAATCTTTCCGACTAAATCGTGTGCCAATAGAACGTCTATATCCTATAGCTCCCATAGAAACAAAAAAGTAAAAAATTGGATTTTTTGGATATATTTAAAATATTTTGTTTTTATTGTTTCATGTTTTATATTCTGCAGTTAGCTTCCCTCCCCTTTTTATGTGGATGTATTTAAGAGCCAATATCTAAAAATCCAACTATCCAATGGTTTCGAAAAAAGTTTGATTTATTTAAGAGGAAATAGGTATTTACCTTCTAGTGATTAAAATATTTTTTGTTTGACAAACCTTTTTATTACTACCTAATAAAGATAAAATACCTTTAAGGACTGTACTAAGGAAAATTGTTGTTATTTTTATTTTTCATAGTATAATTTAACATATTATTGCTAGCGAAATAAATAAATAAATAGGTCGTTGATCTCTCGTTGATCTCAGCTTGGAATCTTAATAGTATGTCTTATCATGAAGTTTAATGACGACATTTGCTTCGTCCTTAGAGTGCGCATATCCATTGCTGGCCCTGCAGGTGTACTTTCCTGAATCCTCGGGGGTCGCGTCATTCACCACCAGGTAATATGGCTGCTCTGTAAAGTAGAAAAGATTACAAAATAACATAATATTACAGATATTTGAGGGTCACAACTCACCTGAAATTTGATATCGCTCACTGTGGTAGAGACGCACGTCGTCCTTGAACCAGGTGACATGGAGTTCTGGATAGCGTTGTACCAAACAACGCATGACAATGGGGAAGGGTGATATGTAGTTGTTTCTCGAATCCAGAACCAACTCGGCATGGACTGTGAGTCAGATAAGCAGAGGTTATTTTATCGGTTTGGTGGACCGGAAGAATGGTCAAATCACCTTTAGCATTGGGGAATCCCCAGGATGAAGCTGGCTTGCCGGTAACGTCCACCACTACAATCATTACAATGATTGCTACTAAAGCAGTCGAACTTCAAGTAGAGATTATAATTTAAATAATTGGGGAACCTTTTCATTTCGAATGTTATTTTAAGGCCTTACCTCATGCGCCTTGATAGATCCATATGGAGTTTTTATTTTTAAACTTTTTACAACAGCTTTAACACAGAATAATTTTGGATATTTAAAAAGTGGGACTCTGGAAAAGTATTCTAAAATGGGATAATGGGGTTCTGAACACTCGTCTTCAACTGAATTAGTCAAGGCAAAAATCCGCAAATTTATACAGCTGCAAACCGGCGAAAAAAGTACAGAACGCGATAGGCTTCATAGAATAGCGAATTAATTTGAAATCATATTTCTAATCTATAATGGTATACCATTAAATTTAAATTATTTCAAATTAGTTTATATTCGGGAGAGATTACAAGTAAACAAAACGCAGAACGTTTATCACCAGACACATAAATATGACTCAGATGTACGTAGAATCTAAAATTTGGAATATTTTTGAACAGATTGGAATCAATAGCGGATCCAGGAATTGGAGGGGTTTTCAGAACAAGTAAAGTTCGACTTATGGTAATGGGTTAAAAAAAACATAAAAAAAACTATCAGTTACCTGTTACTCAGCTAAAGGAGTGAGGGAGATGGAGATATTCAATTTGTATTACGCATAATTTTTTAATGAATGGTCCGATTTTAGCAATTTTGGATGAGTATATGGCAGAGTTGTGTTAACTACTTTTGTAATGCATTAGTCATTTCATTAGAATTAAATTTCATTAGATTGCCAAAAAAGGAATGCTACTGAAAAATGTTTCCTACATATAATAAACTCTTAGAATCTGCATGGCTTATTTCAAATTTCTAGATTTATGAAAAATGTAATTTAAAAACAGAAGTAAAATTCAAATCCAAATCCTTCCTCTTCCCCTGATAGACCATTCACCACGAATTTTCGCGGTAAGCCCTGATTTAGCGGATACCCCCACCTGACAGCCGATACACACTCATGACATTTCACCGTGACTGCTTGGAATACATTCGGTATATTGGAATAAACAGTATTTATCTTATAGCCGGATGGTATTATTCATTGCCGCGGTCACACTGAAGAAGATACATATTCTGAAAACAAGTGCTTAAATTGCTTAAATTGCGAACAAAACGGCCTGCTGAGCCGAAAAAGAACAACGAACGCGACTCGAGTGTGTGCGATTGAGTGTGTGACTGCAATGCGAGGCTCGCCCGGGTGATCCGGCTGTGCCAGGTGCCCAGGTTTGCAGGTTCCGCTCCACACTCCACTCCACTCGTCGCCTCGACCAATACAAACAACGGGCGGGGAGGCGGAGGCAAAGGCAAGGCGGCCAACGAAGGTGCTCCACGGTTCCACGGCGCACAGGAGGAGGATGTTCTCGGGAGCCAGCGGCCATGCCCACCATACCCACCACCACACCATTAGCTACGGGGGCGGGATCGGTCTGGGCGGCGGAGGAGGCGGGGCCGGAGGTGGTGGTGGGTCCCATGGCGGAGGCGCTGGTGCTGGAGGGGGCGTGGCTGGCGGACTGCAGGACTGCGATGGCTATGACTTCACCAAAAGCGAGAATGCGGCCAGGTGGAGGGGTCTGTTTACGCCCTCTCTGAAGAAGGTGCTGGAGCAAGTGCATCCACGGGTTACCGCCAAGGAGGACGCCCTGCTGTACGTGGAAAAACTCTGTCTCCGGCTGCTGGCGCTGCTCTGCGCCAAACCGCTGCCCCACTCCGTCCAGGATGTGGAGGAGAAGATCAACAAGTCCTTCCCGGCGCCCATCGACCAGTGGGCCCTCAACGAGGCCAAGGAGGTGATTAACTCGAAGAAACGCAAGTCTGTCCTGCCCACGGAACGGGTGCACACGCTGCTCCAGAAGGATGTGCTGCAGTACAAGATCGATAGCTCCGTGTCCGCCTTCCTGGTGGCCGTGCTCGAGTACATCTCCGCGGACATCCTCAAGATGGCCGGCGACTATGTGATCAAGATCGCCCACTGCGAGATCACCAAGGAGGACATCGAGGTGGTGATGAACGCCGATCGCGTCCTGATGGAAATGCTCTACCAGAGCGAGGCTCACATCCTGCCCAGTCCCTTGTCACTTCCCGCCCAGCGGGCGAGTGCCACCTACGAGGAGACGGTCAAGGAGCTGATCCACGACGAAAAGCAGTACCAGCGCGACCTGCACATGATCATACGCGTCTTTCGCGAGGAGCTGGTCAAGATCGTTTCGGACCCCCGGGAACTGGAACCGATATTCTCCAACATCATGGACATTTACGAGGTGACGGTCACGCTGCTTGGCTCCCTCGAGGACGTGATTGAGATGTCCCAGGAGCAGAGTGCTCCCTGCGTGGGCAGCTGCTTTGAGGAACTGGCCGAGGCCGAGGAGTTCGACGTGTACAAGAAGTACGCTCACGATGTGACCTCGCAGGCCTCATGGGATGCCCTCAGCAATCTCCTGTCCAAGCCAGGGGTAAGTTTCCATCGTTCCGTGTGTGGATTTCTACTAAAATCTCTGTACTTAGGCCTCATCCCTGACCACAGCCGGCCACGGCTTTCGCGATGCTGTCAAGTACTATCTGCCCAAGCTGCTACTGGTGCCCATTTGCCATGCCTTCGTCTATTTCGACTACATTAAGCATCTCAAGGATCTCAGCTCGTCGCAGGACGACATCGAGAGCTTCGAACAGGTCCAGGGCCTACTGCATCCACTCCACTGCGATCTCGAGAAGGTTATGGCGGGCCTTTCCAAGGAGCGACTGGTGCCCGTCAGCGGCCGCGTCCGCCGCCAAATGGCCATCGAGCGAACGCGGGAGCTGCAAATGAAGGTGGAGCACTGGGAAGACAAGGACGTGGGTCAAAACTGCAATGAATTTATTCGCGGTGAGTGTGGGTGACAATGGCAAAGGGGTAAATGAGTAATAATAGGCCCTACAAAATGTTAAAAGATATATTATAGAACTATATTCTTTAGTAAATCAAACCTATGATCCATTTAAAATCTCGCACTAAATCCCCTTTTCTAATTCACAGAGGATTCGCTAAGCAAGCTGGGCTCGGGCAAACGAATCTGGAGCGAGCGCAAGGTATTTCTCTTCGACGGGCTCATGGTGCTGTGCAAGGCAAACACCAAGAAGCAAACACCATCGGCTGGAGCAACGGCCTACGACTACCGTCTGAAGGAGAAGTACTTCATGCGACGCGTTGATATCAACGACCGGCCGGACAGCGACGACCTGAAGAACAGCTTCGAGCTGGTATCCAGGATGCAGCCGCCCATTGTGCTGACCGCCAAGAATGCGCAGCACAAGCACGATTGGATGGCGGACCTGCTGATGGTGATCACAAAGTCCATGTTAGACCGACATTTAGATAGCATATTGCAAGACATTGAGCGCAAGCACCCGCTGCGCATGCCCAGCCCGGAGATTTACAAGTTTGCGGTGCCGGACAGCGGGGACAACATCGTTTTGGAGGAGCGCGAAAGCGCCGGAGTGCCGATGATCAAGGGGGCGACGCTCTGCAAGCTAATCGAGCGCCTAACTTATCACATCTACGCCGATCCGACCTTCGTGCGCACCTTCCTCACCACATATCGTTACTTCTGCTCGCCCCAGCAGCTGCTGCAGCTGCTGGTGGAACGCTTTAACATACCGGATCCCAGCTTGGTTTATCAGGACGCCGGCGCGTCAGGAGCTGGAGGAATCGGAGGCGTGGGCAGTGACAAGGAGCACAAGAACACGCATCGCGAGGACTGGAAGCGCTACCGCAAGGAGTATGTGCAGCCAGTACAGTTCCGTGTACTCAATGTGCTGCGTCATTGGGTCGATCATCACTTCTACGATTTCGAGAAGGATCCCATGCTGCTAGAGAAGCTGCTTAACTTTCTGGAGCACGTCAATGGCAAATCGATGCGCAAGTGGGTGGACTCGGTGCTTAAGATTGTTCAGAGAAAGGTGAGTAATCAAGCAAACAACAAGATGACCTGTAATTTAATTATTGCGCTTTATTTACAGAACGAACAGGAGAAAAGCAATAAGAAGATTGTATACGCCTATGGCCACGATCCGCCGCCCATTGAACATCACTTGAGTGTCCCCAATGACGAGATTACGCTCCTCACCCTGCACCCACTGGAACTGGCCCGCCAGCTCACCTTGCTGGAATTCGAGATGTACAAGAACGTGAAGCCCTCGGAGCTTGTCGGTTCGCCGTGGACGAAGAAGGACAAGGAGGTGAAGAGCCCAAATTTATTGAAAATCATGAAGCACACCACAAACGTGACCCGTTGGATCGAGAAATCCATAACCGAGGCGGAGAACTACGAGGAACGCCTAGCCATCATGCAACGGGCTATCGAAGTGATGATGGTGATGCTGGAATTGAACAATTTTAACGGAATCCTGTCGATTGTTGCTGCCATGGGCACGGCATCGGTTTATCGACTGCGGTGGACATTCCAGGGATTGCCAGAGCGCTACAGAAAATTCCTGGAAGAGTGCCGCGAACTCAGTGATGATCATCTTAAAAAGTATCAGGAACGATTGCGATCTATCAATCCGCCTTGTGTGCCATTTTTCGGTCGCTACTTGACCAACATTCTCCACTTGGAAGAGGGAAATCCAGATTTGCTGGCCAACACGGAGCTAATCAACTTCTCAAAACGACGGAAAGTGGCTGAGATTATTGGTGAAATTCAGCAGTACCAGAATCAGCCATACTGCCTCAACGAGGAGTCCACCATCCGACAATTCTTTGAGCAACTGGACCCGTTCAACGGACTGTCCGATAAGCAGATGTCTGATTATCTCTATAACGAAAGCCTGCGCATTGAGCCAAGGGGCTGCAAGACGGTGCCCAAATTTGTAAGTATTTCAATTGGGGAATTACCATTATAAAATATGCCTTCATAATTTTACAATTAATATAACAAATTTTTCGTTCAGCCTCGCAAATGGCCGACCATTTCGCTCAAATCGCCGGGCATTAAGCAGCGTCGCCAGAATCAGACCAACAGCAGCAACAAGGTGTCGAACAGCACTTCGTCTGCCGCTGCGGCAGTACCGTCGACGGCCACCGCAATAGCGACAGCAGCAGCTCCATCTGTACACCCGGCCAACACAGTGGATCCAGCGACAGCGACCTCTGGAGTTCTAGCCGGAGAACAAAGTCCGCAGCACAATCCGCACGCGTTCTCCGTATTCGCCCCTGTCATTATACCCGGAAGAAATACGAGCAGCTGGAGTGGAACGCCACAGCATACTCGCACGGATCAGAACAACGGGGAGGTTTCAGTGCCGGCGCCACATCTCCCTAGGAAACCGGGCGCCCATGTTTGGGCCAACAACGCGGCACTGGCCAATGCGTCAGTAATGGATGTGTTCAGTCCAGCGCTGCCCGAGCATCTTCCACCGCAGTCCCTACCGGATACCAATCCATTTACAATGAGCATGTCGGACACGGATGCGCCACCCTCGCCGCTGCCCAAGCTGGTGGTCAGTCCGCGACATGAAACCGGCAATCGATCACCATTCCATGGGCGAACGCAGTACAGCCCAACGCATAGTATTGCCAGTACCGTGACCCTCACAGGGATGGCTGGAGCAGCTATGACCGGGGAGGAATTCTGTCCTGGCGGCTTCTATTTCAACAACGCCCAACAGGGACAACCGGCGGCAGTGCCCATCTCGCCGCATGTCAATGTTCCGACGGCGTCCAATCTGGAGTACCGAGCAGTGCCGCCACCACTGCCACCTCGACGCAAGGAGCGCACGGAAAGCTGTGCGGACATGGCGCAAAAGCGACAGGCGCCAGACGCACCGACAGTAAGTGCTCTATAATTTATTATATTGGTAGAAGTCTTGAAAATATCTTAAGTATTTCTTTAACAGCTTTCATATAATTTTCCTTTGCAGTTACCCCCGCGTGATGGCGAACTCAGTCCGCCCCCGATACCGCCACGGCTCAACCATTCCGGAACAATGAGCTACTTGCGACACAGCCACGGCAAGAGCAAGGAGTTTGTGGGCAAGAGCAGTCTGCTCCTGCCCAACACCAGCAGTATTATGATTCGCCGCAACTCGGCGATCGAGAAGCGGGCGGCGGCAGTTACCCAGCAGCCAGAGCCGGCGATGGGTGGGTCCATTAGCACAACTCTGGTGACGGTGTCACAGGTGGTGCCGACCGATGAACCGCCGCCGCAATCGATCTCGCCCGCTGCTAGCTCCTCGACGACCACATCACCGCTGACACCCGCCACGCCCATGTCCCCGAACATTCCCAGCCATCCTGTGGAGAGCACGTCGAGCAGCTATGCCCATCAACTGCGTATGCGGCAGCAGCAGACGCATCCCACGATCTACTCACAACACCATCATGCTCCCCATCTGCCGCACCATCATCACCAGCACCATTCGAATCCGACGCAATCGCGCTCGTCCCCGAAGGAGTTCTTTCCGATTGCCACGAACCTCGAGGGCACACCCAAACTTCCACCAAAACCTAGTCTAAGCGCTAACTTCTATAACAATCCAGGTGAGTAGATGGGTTAGATCCATTGTGAATCAATTTCTCTAACCTTTTTTTTATGCAGATAAAGGTACGATGTTTCTTTACCCAAGTACAAACCAAGAATAATTTAAATTGCCTGGCGATGTGATAGGACAAAAAACTACGAGTATGATCCGTAAGATTCAAAGTTGAGAGAACTGCCGGTGTGCAGAAATATATGAACGGAACGTGAGATATATGCGTAGGCACAGTTTATGTATTCTAGTTGGCATACATATGCAAATATGGACCGAGTTGGATCTGATGATTTTTATTATTCGAAACTCATTAAACAAAGTAAAACTAAACAAAAGAAAACAACACACTCTCATTTACACAAGAAGCACAGCATATACATACCCGCGAATGCAAACACACAAAAACCAACAAGAAATGCAAAAAAAGAAATTATGTTATTATATAATTATTATTATAAATATTTGTAAATATCGAGAACATTGTATTGATCGTAGAACGTAAAACAATAAAATATAACCCTATTGTTAGACAGTCGGCGAAGTCTTTTGATGGTTAAATGGCTTACCTATATCAGTGAAATGATTAAAAATTGATATGTATTTGGAATTCGAGTAAATTTTAACAAAGGGTTAATCTACTCCAGATAGGTTCGATGTTAGTTGCCTGTACTATCAGAAATTCATGCTTTAGTTTTTATTTAAATTATATAACTATTGTGGGCATCAGTGTCCAATTCATCAACATTTAATTGATGATTCATCAACAAAAACTGGGTTTTTATCCACATTTTGGGGCAAAAATTCATCAACATTAAACAATATTTCATTAACCTTTTAGTCGGCTATTCATCAACTTTATTTTTGAAGAGGGAAAATGAGAGAAAGGGATTCGGCTTGGACAAAGTTGCACTCGGCACTTTGGCTTCATCAATGTGAATTGTGGAACTGCAGGACGTTGAACAGTGGGAAAACATTATGAGTTGACGAAAGGCCGATCGGCAGATAGTGGAAAAATTTTCCATTTAAGAAAAGTCTTTTTTCGAGAAGGACTCAATTTTTACCATTAATAATATTATACTCTTCGAGTAACTCGTATAAGTAGAGTTTGATATTTGCTATCAAGGCTTTTCGAATGCAGACGTGCTTTTCTTAATTACTCACCACTTTTCAAAGACTTTTCATGGTATTCTTTATAGGCCCAATAACCTTGAACACATTTGGATTTGTGCCATTAAACACCTGGCATACTCACAGTATCGAGCATAATTGTAGCCATCATTAACATATATTGCTAATTAGTTTCGGTAGGAAAGGAAAACTAGAGCGGTTGTATACACGAGCTAATTGTCAGTGCATTAAATGCAATTAAATTGGAAATACGCAACTTTACACCTGTGTATTTGAAACGGCTTGACTTCGACTTTCGCTTTTCTAACGTCATGATCGTTGAAAAAATGCTTCCTGAAATTTTGGGCTGATCGCTGGAACAGGTTTTTGTTTTTGAATTATTTTTGTATTTTCACTCGAATACATTGGACACACGCCCCTTATCGCAAGTTGTTGGCGAAGTTATGGGTGCATCCCAATAAATACCTCCCAAAACGATGTGTCACTCTTAAGCGAACCGATTTGGATCTTCGGTAAAGTACCGAAGACTTAACTTTCGGATCGGATCGGATCGGTCCGGCTGGTTGTTGTGTTGCCAAGGTGAATAAACCGTCGAAAACGACATTATTGCATTAAAGGAATCTCTGAGCTTATAATGGATGGAAAGCAAATTGGTTGAGCAATCTCTCATCCGTCCAATTGTATCCTATGAACACATTTCAATATATCATTGCAGACATTTGGGAAATTTCCGTTGAATGTGCACTTTTATTTATAGAGAATCGTGTACACCATACCCTATAGACAAGGCCATTGCCCGAGATCTCTCAGGAGGTGTCAAATATGATGGTAATTTCGCTTTTCATTTCTTTAAACTTGGCCAACATAAAAAGGTGGTCATTATCGGAAGCTAGGCGACCTACACCAACTTTTCTCGATATCACGTTTTAGTTGCGCAATTTGCACAACAATTGGCCAAAGAATTATTCAATGAATTAGCATTTAATGCATACTTGATTGCAGCTAATGAGAGAGAAACCCCCACGGAAATTGCTGGATGAGATTATGACAGCCTCTGCGCATAATCATCTCGCGGCAATTACATTGAATGTGTATTCCTACATAATTGTATTACATGAGCATATCAATTAGCCAGCCAATTACCTTCCCTAGCATTTCTAGCAGCCAATCGGATAATTCTGGGATGAGTGGACCGGGGAAATCCCTAGCAGCCAGGGAACCCAGGTACTTTCGCCCTGTTCTAATTTACCGCTCAAACCAGAACGCAACACGACGTATCCACGAGAGATCGGGCGTCGTAATCGTTCGGGTCTCGAGCGGAGCGGCGGCATTGTCTTTATGTAAGCGGCGTTCGGTTTCGGATTCTGAATTGTCGAGTCGCTTTTATAAAAGCAGCAACAACGGCGGCCGTTCATTCAGTTCGCCAGCAGATCATTCAGAATCATTGTCAAGTGCAAACTGCAACAGCTGTAGCAGCAGCAGTAGCAAGAGCAACAGCAACAGCAACAGGACCAGGAACAGCAGCAACATCCACTTATTGCAACTGCAATCCGAGGCGTTAGCCAAGTCTTTTACAGTATAAACATCAGTCGAGAGCCAACAAAATGCTGGCCAGCGAGAACTTCCCCACACATCACTTCAAGGAATCTATATTTAAGCCCTACAGTACGAGTAGTGGCGATGATTTGGCAGCCGTTAACCCATTGGCGTCCACGTCGTCACCGGCTGATTCCGCCTCCGCAGTTGCATTCGAGACGGCCAGCAAAATGTTGGCCACCAATAGTAACAACAATATCACGGTCGCGAAGGATGAACTATCCAGCTTTGTGGCCAGCCACCCGGCGGCTGAGTTCGAGGGCTTCATCCGGGCCTGCGTCGACGAGATCATCAAACTGGCCGTCTTCCAGGGCACCAATCGCTCCTCCAAGGTCGTCGAATGGCACGAGCCAGCGCAACTGCGTCAGCTCTTCGACTTCCAGCTGCGGGAGAAGGGTGAATCGCAGGACAAGCTGCGCGAGCTGCTGAGGGAGACGATCCGTTTCTCGGTCAAGACGGGGCATCCGTACTTCATCAACCAGCTGTACTCGGGCGTTGATCCGTACGCCCTGGTGGGCCAGTGGCTAACCGATGCCCTCAATCCCAGCGTGTACACCTACGAGGTGGCCCCACTGTTCACCCTGATGGAGGAGCAGGTGCTGGCCGAGATGCGTCGCATCGTGGGCTTCCCCAATGGCGGTCAGGGCGATGGCATCTTCTGTCCTGGCGGCTCGATAGCCAACGGTTATGCAATCAGCTGCGCCCGCTACAGACACTCGCCCGAGTCCAAGGTGAGTGATCGATCGAAGTGGTTTACCGCCAATCCACACGGAAGTCCAATCCACTTCGAATGACTGCCAAGTGACGGGCGCCACACTGCTGGCCAAACCGTTAGTCATACCTGTGATATAAGCAAGTGAAACCGAAAGTTCTCAAAGATATAATGATGATGAAAGAATCAAAATAATTACAAATACGACAGAGGGTTTTTTGGTTTAGTTAGTGTTGATTAAGCCCAAGTGAATGTGAAAATATAGATACGTTTAAATACTCTTCGTTAAAACAACATTTAAAGAAACATTTAAAGAAATATTGTCCATTAAAGTTTTAAAATATTGGTCTTGCATGTGATTTGAAAAATCCGTAAATGTTTACAAAACACAAATAGTAAAACGAGGATATTGAAGAAAAAACCATCTACACCAACTTATAACTCGAAACAATATAGTTAAAATTAAAAAAAAAACGTTTTTCTGAAAATTTTAGACATTTCTGGAAATAGTTTTAAAAAATACAAAAAATAATATCAAATAATCTCTAATTTCTAGGAAAACAGACAAAAATATTATTATTTAAAAAATTTGTGGCAATAGTTTAACTATTTAACTAAGAAATTATTATATTTCTTATATTATCATTTCAAATAATATATTATCTCTATAATAGCAGATTATTTAATTTCAAACATTTCCAGAAAAAGTTAAAAAAATATAATATCAAACAATCTCTAATCTTTAGAAAAACGGACTCTTCAACGCAAAACCCTTGATCATCTTTACCTCGGAGGATGCCCACTACTCGGTGGAGAAGTTGGCGATGTTTATGGGCTTCGGTAGCGAGCATGTGCGCAAGATAGCCACCAACGAGGTGGGCAAGATGCGGCTGAGCGACCTGGAGGATCAGGTGAAGCTGTGCCTGGAGAACAACTGGCAGCCCCTGATGGTCTCGGCCACAGCCGGCACCACTGTTCTGGGCGCCTTCGATGATCTGGCTGGGATCTCGGAGCTCTGCAAGAAGTACAACATGTGGATGCACGTGGATGCGGCTTGGGGTGGCGGTGCCCTCATGTCCAAGAAGTATCGCCACCTGCTCAGCGGCATCGAACGGTGAGTTTGATCTTAGAGAAGATATTTTAGATGAGATCTGAAGATGGTTTTTTTTTCAGGGCTGATTCGGTCACATGGAATCCGCACAAGCTGCTGGCCGCCTCGCAGCAGTGCTCCACCTTCCTGACGCGCCACCAACAGGTGCTGGCCCAGTGCCACTCGACCAATGCCACCTATCTGTTCCAGAAGGACAAGTTCTACGACACCTCCTTTGACACCGGCGACAAGCACATCCAGTGCGGCCGACGGGCGGATGTCTTCAAGTTCTGGTTCATGTGGAAGGCCAAGGGCACCCAGGGATTGGAGGCGCATGTCGAGAAGGTCTTCCGCATGTCGGAGTTCTTCACCGCCAAGGTTCGGGAGCGCCCAGGATTCGAGCTGGTCCTCGAGAGTCCCGAGTGCACCAACATCAGCTTCTGGTATGTGCCACCCGGTCTGCGGCAAATGGAGCGCAATCGGGAGTTCTATGACCGTCTGCACAAGGTGGCGCCGAAAGTCAAGGAGGGCATGATCAAGAAGGGCTCCATGATGATCACATATCAGCCGTTGCGACAGTTGCCCAACTTCTTCCGCCTGGTGCTGCAAAACTCCTGTCTGGATGAGGCTGACATGGTCTACTTCCTGGACGAGATCGAGTCGCTGGCCAAAGATTTGTAAACGGAAGCGAAAGCATGTTATGAGGTTAAGTGTTGACAACATTCTCTCTAGGCTTATGCCGACTATATCATATATCATATAGTGTATGGTTAACTTTTCACGTTTGTATATTCTCTCGGATGTTAAGTATTACCTAAAACAAAGAACAAAAATACATATTTATAGGTCATTTGATTTAGATTAAATTGTGGTTTTTTATTGGGAACAGGAAAACAACTCAAAATTCAACAAGACTAACTTAACTGTCAGATTAATTTCATGAGGTAGATAGTATCTACAAGAACTCTTAGAAAACGAATGAAATCTTAAGCTTTAAAATGTTATATTTTGCCTTACAAAAGTCTTAAGAGGAACTAGTAACCATACTTAAAATATTCACATCCAAATCTCGTCTCAAATAACAAATGAAGCCAGCTAACTCTTTTTTATCCAAGCCCACTGACTGACATCATTGCCCCCGGCCTTTTCGATTGACTCCACTACGCTTAGACTCTGACCTGGTTGAATCCCATAGCCGATACGCAAGCCATGCGGATTCGACGGCGTCTTGCAGTCCATGGTGCACTCTTTGCGCAGCACAGTGTCCACTTCCACAGACGAAAAGAAGGCCACCGACATGGGCAGATCCTTGAGTCCAATGCGGGAAACGCAAAAGGACCGCGTCATTAGGTTGGTGATGTGCATGGCCAGCGCGGCCTTGGGGGACAGCTCCTCCTTGACCAAGTAGCGCAACTCATCATGGAAGCTCAGGCAAAAACGAACGTGCGGTCCCATTAGCCATCGCATGCTGACCAGCATCAGGTGAAGGAAGTCCACGGCCCCGCTTTGCACCACCCAGTTGATGCGAGTGGGCAGGAAACGTTGCTCCTGCTCGGCACCGCCATCCGCCTCCAGGGCACGACTCAGGCGTCCTCCCAGAAATGGTGTTTGCGGCTGTGGCCTCGTGGCAATCTCCTCCAAGCGATTGAACATAGCGCTCTCGGTGCCACCTTGCCAGTTGGGACGATGGAATACCTCGGCCAGGCTGCGATTGCGTTGGATGGCAAGCCGAGAAGCTTCGTAGCTGCTGTATCTGTAAGAGATTAGGGAGCGCTTTGTATTTTAGAATATTAAACATGGTTTAGATAGGTTTACTTACGCCCTGTCCTCCAATTCGTCGTGGAACTCCTCTCGCAGCCGATATACCCGTTTGCCCTTGGTGATGGAGAACATTTTCATAGCCTTGGCCTTGGCCTCGGAAGCACTGAATGTAGGATTGAATTGACGAAGCAGTGTCTCCGCAAACATCTGTCCAGCTCCGTAGATCCGGGCGTAGTTAATCACTTTGGCGTGATCTCTAGAAATGCCTACGGCCTTTGCGGTGATAGAGTGCATGTCGCTGCCATTAGACTTGCTGCCACTGAGAGTCATCCAACCAAGGGGTGTGGCCCCATGCTCACCGCAGGCATAAGCATCGCCCAACACGGATGCGATCCACAGTTCCTGCGAGTCGACATCAGCACCAACCAGTCTGTAACCCGGCGGAGCCTGCACCATGGAGCGCAGCTCTGAGCCCAGGCGATCAGGCCGCGAATTAGAGGCCGTCATCCATGTGGGCTCCATGGCACGACGCGTCAGTGTGCCGCAGGCTACAACCTGGGGACAAATGGCACCGTAGGATATCAGCTGAGCATTCTCACCAGTGAGTTCCCTGGGCAACTGGTAAGGATCCAACCAGACAACCATCTGGCCCATGATCCTATCCCGATTGTTCCGCCAGTACGACATCATGCGAGCAATGTCGATGACGCGAGCGGCAGCTTGGCAAGCAGGATCTCCGCTGCTCAGCACGTTTTCGGAGAACTTGTTAAGGAAGTCCTTGGACAGAGGGTTTCCCACGCGAAAGGAAGGTCCATTCTTGTGCGGTAGCTTGAGAAAGAAACAGCAATCCTCCAGGACCTTGTTGCACCAGACACCAGAACCTTGAATATACATAAATTAGCGTTTTCACAGGTAATCTATATCATAGACCCACCTTGGTACTGAGTTTCCAGGCGTTCTTGTTTCTGAGAAAACTTTTTGTAGCGTTCCCGCTTTCCCAGATGCTGTTCCACCTGACCCGGGAGCATATCGAAGGCCAGGTCACTTTCCGCCTTTGAGGCGCTCAGCCGTGCAAACTCCGGCACTGGACAGCGCGCCAAAAGTTCATCCATGGGCAGTCGATCTACTCCCTCCGAATCGCTACGAAAGGGAACCAGGAAACCCCAGCCTTGTTCTCTCTCGTAGTGCAGTGGATAGCCTTCCCAGCAGAGGGAAAGAAGTTTTGGGGCAATTTGCATCCCAGTGCTGATCTCACTGGCTCCCGGGGACCAGGACTCTTCCTCGTCCTCCAGAATTTCGTCCGCCTTTTTGCTTGGTGGCTTGCGGCATAGTTTGCGATACCACAGGGGATATCCGGGTAGCAATGGTCTTCGAGCTGGGAGCAGTGACCGTTGATCGTAGAGGTGCTGGAACTTGGCCTGCAGACGACGCTGCTCAGCGGTGTTTCCAGACTCCTGGCGCTCCTCCCTCGGCAAAGGTTTGCGCTTCGGCGGCTGCTTCAGCTTCAGTTCCTGAACGCTCCAGTCCTCGTCCCAAAGCCAGAGATTCTGGCGATATTGATCGTCAAGCAGCAAGGAGCAAGCTTCCTCGGCCCTGCGCCCCAAATGGTACTTGGCCTCGATGCTGAGATCCTCGTACGTAAGCTGCGCCTCCCGAATGTAGCGCTCCCAGTTGGAATTCACTGGCAAATAGGCGGAGCCCATCTCCAACATGCCAGCCAGCGATGCAGGATGCGGAAATCGCTCGGCGTACAAGGGATACAGAACTCGCAGCACCCGATGGGTGGCCTCCACATCGCCGGCACAGTAGTTGGTTAACGACTGGAAGCTTTGGCGCACTTGCTCTAGAGTTCCCTCCACGAAAATGTTCCTTGGTTCCTTCGACAGTGCCTCTCCGCCGCAATACAAACGATGTACCTCCACCAAACTATTAAGGGAGCTTTGCTCAAGCCATCCCAGATCCTCGGGAGCCGGCTCCTTCTTGGACTTGAGCATGGCTCGCTGGTAGCTGGTCACTCCACTGACGCACATGTGCAGCGACATGGTGTCCACGAAGCGAGTGCCCGTGTCCTCGATCAAATACTGCTCTTTCAGTCGCGCTCGATCGTAGGATACATTGTGACCGACCACCAGACCAGGTCCATGGGTTCCCAGGGGTATGAGTTCATCGGTGGAGTAGTGAGGTCGCTCTGAGTTCGTGTCCACATCCAGGGGCTCCGTATTCGCCACGCTCATGCGGTGTTTTGTGAGCTTCGGACTCGCCCAGGAGTACCACCGCTTGGTGCTGACGGCGGTGGCTAAGACAGGAGCCTGACCTTCCCTAACGCACACCTCCACATCGAAGATGAGTCCCTTTTCCAGCGGCTCATCCACCGGAGCAGCTGTTCCATCGTCGGGATCGTAGGCCGTCCAGCCGGCAAAGAAGGCCCATCGTTTGGGACGCTTTGGTAGCTCCTGGCACTGGACCAGTGGCAGAAGTAGCTCCTCGTATGGCTGCACTTGCTCCTTGGCAATGTTGTGGAAGTGCTCCTCAATGTTCGAGCCCCTCAAGGGAGGCAGTTTCAGCTGGACATCAGGGACAGGTGTACAGCTCTCGATATCGACGCCATGCCTGCGCAACTCATCCACGTAAGCCTTGGCGGCGGCCACCTGCTGCTCCGAAATGCAGCGGGGGGATTGGGGGAATAGCTGAGTGTGCAGATTCTGCGAGATCATCTGCACCTTGACTAGATTCTCCGCATATTCCGACTGTTTCTCCACATTCGCCGGCTTTTTTGGTTTGTTTACCTTCGGCGGCGGCTTCACCCGGCGGTAGATCTTCAGGCTACTGCTGGCATAGTGCTCCCGGCCCACCTTGCTGGCGTACTTTCTTATCAGTTGTAGCTGCATCCTTAAATTTGTGAAATAAACATCCTTCAGGCGACAGAAGTCCAGCTGGCGACCACTCACTCGTCCGAAAGATTGCCGGAAAGTTAGGTATTTTCATGCGCCTGCGCGGCGGTCACATTGAAATGCTTTCAAAAAATATTTTCCGTTACAATAAAGTTACTTTTGAGATCCGAAATATTTAATTCAATTAAAACTAAATAATTCTTTAAAATATATGTAAAATCCCTCTTAATCCGATTGTACATAGCTACAAAAATATCTTTAAAGTCCAGGACCCTTACTTATAAAATAAAAGCCCTCCATATGATTTTGCGAATAAAAAACATTTTATTCAGTTTGCTATAAAGGTGAAACACTTTAAAACACACACACAGACTTTCGGAACCATTTTGGAAGTGGGGGGAAAAGAACAATCTCTTCGGTTAATTTATGTAAAAAGGCTTTCGCACGGTACAGAACAATGGGAAAAGCGATTTTGGAAAACATTTTGGCAAATACTGCGCTCCTGGCCAGGCCAACACACTCGCTAACAGACAATAACACGTAACGCCGAACTAGATCTGCAGGTTGCGCATGCCTCCATTGATGCCGCCCTGCTCCACGTTCCAGATGACCAGCTGCCCGTCGACGCCCGAGGTGGACACCTTGGTGGCGCTGGCCTTGTCGCCCGCGTACAACCGCACATGGGTGATGGCGTTCTGGTGGATCGAGTCGACCACCGTGTCCGTGTTCTCCGTGCGCATGTTGCGGTCCATCGACTGGAAGATCCTCATGGCGGTAATGCCGCTTGACTCCTTCTTCTGCGACTTGTCCAGCTTGCCGCTCAGCACCAGCTTTCCGTCGGCAGTCAGGCTGTAGAGCAGTGGCACACAGCTGTAGCCGGCCACCACGACGGATGTGGGCGAGACCCATTCGCAGGACAGGAAGGGCAGATAGCCGGTGCGGCAGCGGATCACCGTGTTGCCATTGGTGGCGTCCGCGATACTCACACAGCTGTCGTGGCCCACCCAGCACACCTTGTTGCCGTCGCTGGAGAAGCTCACGCTGTTGATCCAACCGCCGCCCGAGGTCTGCGAGTTCCGGAACTCGGCCATCAGCTGGCCCAGGGGCTTACGATTGCCCCACGGCGTCGGCGTGGGCGGCTCCTCGATGTCCTTGATAAAGGCCGAGAAAACCCGCACCTTGTAGTCCGTCGAGCCGGCCAACAGCAGAACGTTGTTCGGATGCCAGTCCAGCGAGGTGACCGTCGAGCGGATCGGCTTCTTGATGTGCTTGGACACCCACCAGTCGTTCTCCGACTCGAAGTAGCACACGGAGATCAGTCGGGCGCCCGAGCCCACGGCGAACTTGTTCTCCGCCGGCGACCACTTCACGCAGGTGGCCGCCCGGTTGATGCGCAGCAGCACCAACGTTGGCTTCCACTTGCCATCCTCGCCCTGCGTCCAAACATAGGCGTTCCGGTCGGCGGCACAGCTCACAATCCGATTGGTGTTCTTGGCCCAGTCGATGCCCATGACGCGCAGATCGTGCTGGTTGAGCACGTCCGCCAGCTTCCAGTCGCTGCCCTCCCGGCTGTATATGTGGATCTCATGGTTGTTGGGCGATAAGGCAATCTCTGCAGGTTGGGTGGTTAAGTGGGTGAGTCACGGTTCCGGGTGAGTAATGGGCGGCACTTACGGGTACGGTCCTTGTTCCACGCGTGGCAGGTGATGGAGGCCAGCGAGGTGCCAAAGGTGTAGGTCTCGGCCATCGTGGGTGGCTAAAAGCGCTCTCGGAATGTTCGTCCAACCACACACGTAGTTTCTTCGGTTTGGATTTCGCCGGATTTCGGACTTCGCTGCGCTGGGACCAAGTGGGCGTTGTTTCCGCTGGCTGCGCTTCGCTCTCGTTTTAATCGCGGACTCTGGGCCGTCTACACGATTAAGCTGGCGTTGCTAGGATGGATTCTGGCTTTCCCTGGACAGGAGGAGCAGAGCGTTGTGGAAAAAACTCTTTGGAAAAGTAGTGCATAAAATTAATCACCCGAAATTAGAGCTGGAACAGAAATCGGTGTGTCGTTTTGATACCATCGATATTTTCCATTTTGCAACATCGATTATTACCGATCGATTTAATACCAAATATTTTAAAATACTAGATATATACCACAGAGAGTTTGGCGCCCTTTCTCTGGTCTTACTAAACTGCGCTTGTAAACAAATGTTTTGTTTAATAACAAATTGGCTGTTCATTTGATTAATTAATACGAAGGTCTTGTTCGCTTTGACTTAGTATTTGCCTTCGCGGAAGGTGGGTCAAGGAATTCCTCTCTAAATACAAAGCAACAACGAGTGGGCAATGGAGTCCATTTGCTCATCCTTGGAGGTGCTGTTTCCCTGCCGGGAGGCGGCCATTGGCACCCTGGGCGAGTTGATAGGAGACTCCGGGGAGGCCTATCCCTCGGCCATTTACCTATTCGGACACAGTGGAACCGGCAAAACAGCGCTGACCAGAGCTTTTCTCAAGGAATGCGCCAAGAGGCAGAAAGTCCGGACAGCCCATTTGAATGCCATCGAGTGCTACACCACAAAGATCATGCTGGAGATCCTGCTGGATTCGCTGGCACCGGAACAGGGGGATTCCCTCAAGGCTGACAACATGCTGGATTTTGTGGAGCAACTGCGTCGCTGGCATGGGGATTCTGGAGCACAGTCCTTCCTCATCGCCGTGGATAATGCGGAACGCTTGCGAGACATGGATGCCAATGTGCTGCCCGTTCTCCTCCAGCTGCAGCAGCTTACTAGCCTCAATCTGTGCGTTATCCTCCTGTCCCAACTTCCATTCGAGAAGTTTTACAACAAGACCGGTCTAAGCGAAGTCATCAGTTTGCATTTGGCGCAGTATAACAAGGCGGAAACGCAGCGCATTCTGGCATCGGACTTCGCCCAGGTGCGCAGTCAACTGCTGGAGCAGTTTGAACAGGATAATAAGCGACTGGAGATTTGCAAGGAAGCCGTGACGGAGGAATTCTACAACAACTACCTGAATCTCTTTCTGAGCGTCTTTTACAAGGCCTGTCGTGATGTTCCGGAGCTCCAATTGACGGCCAGGAAGTGCCTATCCATTTACCTGGAGCCCGTTCTCGATGGCACTGTGGAGGCCTCGGATATCTCACGACTTTGGCGACATATAGCCGGCCCCCTGCGTTCCGCGCTTACCCAGATATACATGCGTATAGAAAAACCACCGGAGGAGGCTGAAGATTTCGCCGCTATAGAGGATCAGAGTGTTCGCAAGCTGGCGCAGTCGCTGGAGCTTCCCTACTATGCCAAATACCTGCTGATCGCTGCCTTTCTGGCCAGCCACAATGCCGCCAATCAGGACAAGCGATTATTTGTCAAGCATCATGGAAAACAACGCAAGCGGATGCAGACGGTCAATGCGAGGGCTAAGGTGGGTTCGAATCGAATTGTTATCCAGCTTGTTTCTAAATTTATTAACCCTTTTTTAGACCTCGGACAAAATGTCCACCACGCTGGGACCGAAATCCTTCAGCATCGATCGGTTGCTAGCCATTTTCTACGCCATTCTCGAGGAGAAAGTGGGCCTGACCTGCAACCTCCTCTCGCAGATCTCAACGCTGGTGCACCTCAAGCTGCTCAGCTTCGTCTCCGGCGAACAGAACATTATGGACGGCTCCGCGCGGCTGCAGTGCACCATTGGCCTAGAGTTTGTCCTGCAGATTGGTAAGGTGGTGGGCTTCAATGTTCGCCAGTATCTCTGCGACTTTATGTAGCCTGGTTGTTTTCAGTTTTTAAATATATTTAATAAATAGTCCGGTACATCGCTTATGTGTATGGTCTCCGCCAGTCTGGTGTCCCGGCTGCGCAACTGCATCAGTCCGTTCTTCAGCGTTTGCTCATTTAAGACTAGAGTATACGGCACGCCCAGCATATCCGCTTCCAGCAGGTGTTCTGCAAGGTGTGAAGCATCCTTGGTCGTAGCAAATCCACTGCCCTGACACAGTCGCAGCCCCGCGTGGTTAATAACATGCTTCAGGTGTCGGCAAAGATCGGACAAGTCCTCCGACAGCTCGGAATCGCTTTCTACACAGGCAATTCCACATTGATAGGGCGCCAGGACGCGATGCAGCAGCAGGGATTGCTCATTTCGACCATGATCACAGCCATCCAAGAGAAGTGCTACAAGATATATGTTTTAGAAACATTTATAGGGTTTAATATAATGACATTTTACCGCAGGTGGCCGTTTCCAGCTCAATCACAGATCGTATGACAGTCGGTGGCACAGATTCCCCTGTTCGCGCATCGGGCAGCCGTAAGTCTTTGTCGTCGTCTTCAATCCTCACCAAACTCAGTTGTTCTACGGTCACTTCTCCAGCTTCGCCGTAGCTCGACCGAATGTCGATGGCTTGGTAGTTTTTGGGATTAAGATCCTCCCACAAATCGCAGGGAACGATGCGGTAGCGACTGGGGTTCGAGGAGAGCCGCATCCACCAGATCTTGCTCTCGCGCTGCATGTTGTAAAAGTGCTCCAGGGCGCGATGTGGTTCCACCAGAAAGTCTGTGATCAAAAGTAGTGAAGGTGATTTAATCCCGAAGATGGGATTGCCATTGGCAGAGGAGCAAGAGCTCAGGTGCTTGATAAGAGTGGGACATTTAGCCTTGCGGGGATGATCTTTGAGGAGTTTTTGGAAATTTGCACGGAATTGCTGGGTTTGTGGGAAGGAAAAACGCTGCAGGTTGGATGAAGGGGTGCTGGACTCCTCGCTGGTTTCCCCCAAATGAGCAGCCAGGGGACGCAGTCGCAGCCAGTGGTGTTGCAGCAGCTTGGCATATTCCCTTCCATGAGAGAGTAGTTCCAATTTGTTGTCTGTCGCATCCTGGATGCGAAAGAAGCCAGCGGAGGCCAGGGACTTAACGCATCGCTGTATCCGGCTCATTGCTCCAGCGGAATGTTGCCCGGCGGGGAGACGTAGTAGTCCTCGTCCGTCACCTTGGCGTTTCGGAGCACCTCCGCCCGGCAGTCGCCCTCGGTCACCTGGTCGTTGCGTAACTGGAGCTGCTGAAGCTCCAGCACCGTGTACAGTGGACGCACGTGCTCCGTGTCGATGTGGGCTATCTTGTCCGCAAACTGGATGCTGCTTTTCAGAGTTTCCAGTGCCCGTTCGCTGTCCAGATCCACCAGGGAGAGCCGCTCCAGCAGTTGTATGGTTTTCGTGTCGATCTCGATTTCGGAGGTGGTGGTGTCGGGAAAGTTCGTGGCCACCGGCGTCTGCGGCACCTTGGTGGGATGGGTCAGCTGCTTAAAGTCCAATTTAATAGCCTTTTCATTCGCTTTAGTTGCAATTTTGCAATAAAGACGTTTACTCAACAGGCGCAACATTCTCACAGGCGGAAATTAGTGATGGAAATACGGATTCGAAAAGTAGCTAGATCTTATTAGAAATTTCTTGTTTATAAATATAGTTTACATTTTAATTTAATAAGAAAATTAATCATAAATACTTAATATATATTTATTTTAGAATAGTACAACTTTTATATATTTTGAGTGAAAAATATAAATAGCTAATAGCTGAGGACTTGAATCGAAATCGGCTAACTTATCGCCGGCTGTTATCGCTGCATTGTCATCACTGTTTCTCCGCGAGCGTTTTCGCTTTTCGTGGTTTTTCTTTTATTTTACCAAAACAAAGCCGCAATGCCGTACGCCAACCAGCCGTCGGTGCAAATAACCGAGCTGACCGACGACAATGTAAAGTTCGTCCTGGAGGACACGGAGCTGAGCGTGGCGAACAGCCTGCGGCGCGTGTTCATCGCGGAGACGCCGACGCTGGCCATTGACTGGGTGCAACTGGAGGCCAACTCCACGGTGCTCTCCGATGAGTTCCTGGCCCACCGCATCGGCCTCATTCCGCTGATCTCCGACGACGTCGTGGAGCGGCTGCAGTACACCCGTGACTGCATCTGCCTGGACTTCTGCCCGGAGTGCAGTGTGGAGTTCACCCTGGACGTCAAGTGCAGCGAGGAGCAGACGCGCCACGTGACCACCGCCGATCTCAAGTCGAGCAACGCCAAGGTTCTGCCCGTGACATCGCGCAACCAGGGTGAGGAGGACAACGAGTACGGCGAGAGCAACGACGAGATCCTGATCATCAAGCTGCGCAAGGGCCAGGAGCTGAAGCTGCGCGCCTACGCCAAGAAGGGATTCGGCAAGGAGCACGCCAAGTGGAATCCCACGGCGGGCGTGTGCTTCGAGTACGATCCGGACAATTCCATGCGACACACCTTGTATCCCAAACCCGATGAGTGGCCGAAGAGCGAGCACACCGAGCTGGAGGACGATCAGTACGAGGCGCCCTACAACTGGGAGGCCAAGCCGAACAAGTTCTTCTTCAACGTAGAGTCCTCTGGCGCACTGAAGCCCGAGAATATTGTGGTCATGGGCGTGCAGGTGCTGAAGAACAAGCTGTCCAACCTGCAGACGCAGCTAAGCCACGAATCCCAGAACGATGCCCTGGCCGTTTGATATATAACAAGTTTATTTTTAGTTTATAAAAGATTGTCCGCCTAATCCTTGAACAAGCTGTCTATGTTAATGCCCACGCCCGCGTCCTTTTTCGCTTTGGGAGGGGCTGGAGAAGATGACTTGGCCTGCTGGCTTTTCACAGCCTCCTTGAAGTCGCTGACTAACTGGCTCTTGGATTCAAAGTCCAGTTCGGGCAGGGACTCCTCGGCGGAGGCCTCCAGCCGGGATTGTTGCCGCTGCTCGGCCAGAAGGTCCAGAGCGGTCTCGTAGATCTTTTGATCATCCAGGGCTCCCTGTGCTTTCAAGTCCTGGTAGATCTGGACAAACTGCTGCGACTGCGTGCTGCGCCGGTTATCAAACAGCGATATCGTTTCCTGGGGTTTATTCTGCTTGTGCAGTTTTCTGTCAAGATATGTAGAAATATAAATAATTGATAAATCCGGGATTAAGTTAGTGACATACGCTCGCACCACATCCTCGGCATAGAATATGTTGCGCACTGGTATCTCGGGAGCGGGTCTGTCGAATCGGGGCTCCAGCTTGGGTGGAAAGGCGGCGTAAACATCGTACCAAATGGGTTTATCCTCCGTTTTCATGGCCCCACCACGAAGCAGACCCTGAACTCTGCAAAAAATCAGTTGTTTTGGGTGGGGACAATATTATATATTTGGGTGGGTACCTGGTGAAGATGGTGCCGATCTTTTCCAGCCTACTTTGAGCCATTTTAATACAGTTTTAATTGATTTTAAGGCAAATTTAGTAAAATACGATTACGACATGCGCTGCAGAATGTTTATCGATGAACAGCCGGTGTGTAATCGGTACCTTTAGAGTTGTCGCTGGGGGAATAACGGAAATTATTCTTCCCTTTTCTTGTTTTAACTTAAGTTTAACAATTTATATCGCAAGTAAATATATTAATTTCATGTGTTTTCCTAGTGAATATCCTTTTATTAAAAATAAAAAAACAAATAGTCAACCAATGCCAAAATTACAATCAATAAATGAAACGTAATATTAGAAAATGGAAATATTATAGTTAAAAAACATAAGTGAAACGAAATTTTGTCATAACATAATTAGTTTTCAGTCAATAAAATTTAAAATAATTGTTTCGCTCGAAACTAAAAAAGTTAGTATTTTTTTCTGTATTTCTAGTTTTTCTGTATTTCTGTATTTGGCGTTTTGGCATTTTCTTGCAAGTTTAAGGTACAGTGGTCACTGCAGAACAGTAAAATAAAAAGAAAATTTAAATAATCCATATTGTTTACCATAACGTCAACATTCAACACCAACACAAAATTCGCTGTAGATTAAAAATAAAAACTCGAATTATTTTTGAAATGTTCAAGTACTTGAAGTAATCGAAAGTTAACCCTTTCGAGAGACCACTGTGCTTACTCTCTTCCACGGTTTGTTGTGCCTCATATCGAGCTACATACTTCCACACTCGGGCTGTATTTTCTGTTGGTTCCGTGGTAAATGTTCGAAAATCAAAGCTCTGCAATCGGAAAAAGCCAGAAAACACAAATAATTGAGAAACAAATCGAATGTAATGAAAAATGGCGTTTAATTGTGCACTTTAGTGTCGTAAACAAAAGTGTTTTGATTGTTTGTGCAGGTGTAAAATCGATCTGAAAACTGCGACTCCGAAAACGGCCGAGTTAGCGCATTATTGCCCCGATTGTTGTTATTGGAAAATGTTGTTCGTTTGGGAAAATTGTGCCATCGCTTTTTCGTAGTGTGTGTGCGTGTCGAGTGTGTGTGCCAGTAAATTAAGTTAATTAAACAAAAAAAAACTAAGCTAACTCTCGACTTTGCCGCCCCCGCCATGAGTAACTACCATCCGCATTCGCATCCGCACGCGCTATCGCATCCGCATCCGCAGCAGGTCCCAAATCAGCTACAGAATCCTCTTCAAAGCCAGTTGCCGCCCCTGCAGCGTCATAACCACGCCACGCCCACCACTGCAGTGGCCTCCGCCTCCGGAGCATCATCATCATCATCATCCATCCTGGTGGCCCATCCTCCCCAGCCGCTAATCAGCAACTCGCTGGCCATCCGCCAGGAGATCCAGCGATTCGAGAGCGTCCACCCATCCATCTATGCCATATACGATCTGATCGATCTGCTGCCGTTGGCCGATGCCCAGATAGCCCAGTCCATAAGGGACCACGTCGTCTGCATTGAAGGTGAGTTCTATAAGACGAACTAGTTTTAAGTTGTATAAAAGGTCTAGATGGAATCCTATATTGAAGTTCTCTGTTGCACTTATATATCTATAGTTTCTCTATGTTTAATGTTTATTGAAACACACTTCTCTGAAATCTTGTTCTTGTTTGTCCACCTGTTTCTACTCTGGTTTTGCATACAATTCAGGCGGTTATTTATTTACTTGTACTATAAATACTTAAATTATACAACTTCGTAACTCGTGATATACATAAGTCACTTTAACATTAAAGGCAAATAGTTGTTTCAGTTATAGCTTAAGTTTTAATTAAAATTCGTGGTTGTTCACCTGTAAATACCAAGTAATGCCATTACTTCTGCTGTTAAAATATATATGAAATATATAAAGTTCTAATACATTTTAAGAAATAAGTTTTTATCATTTGCCTTTAAGTAGATCTTTTAAAAAGTGTTCATTGCTTCGCAGCTATTCATAATAATAGCGACTCATAACACACTCATGCTATGAATACATTAAGTTTCAATTAATTTGAATATACATAAAAATATTATTAATATTTTTTGCAAGTTAATTATCCATTTAAAAAGCTTGTCTTGAGCATTTTACGAATTTATGGGAGTTTCAGAGGCGTGGACCTGAAAAACATTAGTGAACAAATTTGTTATAAACACACAGAGAAATGGGTTTCCAAGTCAGGAAATGGTATGAAATCCTGACTTTGGGCGGACTGACTGAACTCTTTGAATGTCATGTCGGCAGGAACGGAGGGAAATCCTTTGATTAAACATGTTTATCGCTGCAATTGTATCCACACCTTCATTGTTGTTCTTCCTTATCGCAAGCGTCTGGACTTGTGGTCGCCTTTGTTTAGAGTGCTTTATGCTAATCTCTGACCGAAAATCTATGAGGCAACCTCCTCATCAACCCCCGTGCGAGGAGGATTATTGTTGCCAAAATGTCCATTCAAGCGAACCGGGGCCATTGAAAGTGGTGTCGTTGTTCTGTTCTGCTCTGTTCCTCGAAAGAATGAGCTTCGCTTTTTGTTTAAAACAAGCTTTTCTGCCCAATTTTCAGCGTTTACGTGTGTACTTGGTTGTGTGTATGCGGGGCCTGAAATTTGATGCCCTCTTCCTCTTTGTGGCAGCCACCAAAACTGAAAAACTGAAAACAGAAAACCGTTCACGAAATCAAACCCGAAAACCGGTTCTGAAATGGTTTATTAGAAAATCTCTGGCAGAGGCAGCAACAACAGAAGGCTCACCAAAAATGTAAACAAAATTGTCAGAGGCAGAGGCCTCTGCCTCATGCTCATGAATACACCAATGGAGCACTCTGTATATCGTGCAAACCAGATATGAAACCCGAGAATACGATCTCGTAAACCGTTTTGCACGCGACTTTCTTATTGGCATTGACCCGCAACACGGGCACGATCGGTAGAATAAATATATCCAACTATACTGAATGCGGAATACCGAATACCGATTCTAATTCGCTGTCAGCGTGATGAATGATGTTTTCGTTGGACTCCTATTGCCGTTTCCCCGTTCCAAATGCTTATTTATAGGTTTCGGTAACGGTGTCCATTAAATCAAGAAGGTCAAAAGTATCTATAGTCACTTGGAGATGAACAAAAATAAATAAAAGAAATTGGGTGCTCTCTGTTCGTTAACCCTTATATGGGCTGTATATGGTATGAATAATACTACAGCAGCTTACCATTAACAGATAAAAAGACTTAAGTGTGATAAACCTGAAAGAATCGACATAATCTCAAAACTTGTTATCGTTTTTGGTCAAGAACTTGAACTAAAGCAACCATTAATATTTTTTGTTTGTGACTCATTTATATCTGTTCGAGTTTTAAACCACAAGTGCTGGAAATGTCAATGAACTTTTTTGCAAATCAAAGTTAATGCATAAATTACAGCTTTTAGTAAGTTATTTTAAACGCGATTTCTGTAAATGAACATTTAGGGCTGTTTTATAATAAATAAGAATTCTGCAGGTGCTTTTGTTTTGATGTTTATAAACAAGAGGGTTAAGGTCTTTCTATATTTAGTCAAATTTCAGCAACAATAGCTGCTTAGATATTTGTGTAATCTATTGGCCATTGTATGTGGCTACATGTGCCATCTAAAATTAGCATATGAAGCTATAAATTGGGATCCATAAACAATAGACGGGGTGTACATTAGGAATCTCTTTCGCTATTCATTCGTCTTCGACAGAACATAAATAGTAAATCGATTACACGATATCAGCATATCAATGGCAATATTCCTACTACAAATTGATAATGGTATTGGGGGGTGGTGTTCAATAACCGCTGGACATAAATAACCTACCTGGAATGCTCGTTCGTTTGCTCGCGGTATTTATACAAACACAAAGGCGTGTTGTCTGTTTGTTTGTAAATAGCCAAGTAATAGTCGTCGGCCCTATATACAAGAAAAACAACAACTATAGTCCACTGAAATGCCGCTGGCGGCAGTGAAAAACAAATTTCCTCTCTTATCTCAAATGGCTTGCGCGACTCCCCATTAAAGCGATTGCAATTAGCCCCAAACGAAGTTTTTGTTGGTCTACCCTTTCATAAAGTCGGTCCATTAATTCGTTCTCAAGATGACTCAACTGCCAATTCATTATATTTCGATTAAATAGAAATTGTTTAATGATTACACTTAAACTTTTTGTGAAAGTTAATGAGAATTTTAGATGACACACAGTTGATGTTCTATTTACGACCCAATTCTCACGTTTTTTCCATATTTTTTCAACTAATTAGAGTTTAATTACTTTGGAACTTAAAATACTTTTACCTGAAGAGTATTTTTTAAAACTTTTTATCATATTTTTTTGTGGCCATTAGGTCTCTTATCTTTCCATAACAATTAATTGAGTTGCCATTGTCAATAAACTCATTCATTAATATGGTTAAAGGTACATATAACAATTGCTTGTTTACTCAAAGATATTACAGTAAAGTGTCCTATCTTACTTTGAATAATCAAATATAGGTTATTAATAACTTTTGTACCTGCCCTCCTATTTTAAATTGAACAATCTCATCTCAACTTGTGACCTCTTATCTGTCGGCGGTTTAGCTTGCTGTCTTTATTGCTGTTTCGCTGTGGGCTACGTTTGTTTATGTTCTTTTAATTGTAAAATAATATTGACAGACGGACTTTTGAGAGTACCGTTTTGCCACTGTCATTGGCATATCACTTTTATGTTTTTATTTTTTATTTTTCGAATTTTTCGAATTGCTGTTTGATATGGCTTTTTGTCTGTGTCATTCGGAAGTGGAAATTGTTTGCGTCGATACGCTCGAGAGCGTGACATGGAGATGCCATTGGGGCCACAAATACATGTATTAACCCACACAAAAATGCTGTCCGTACACCGGAGAAAATTTATAACCTTTTTACTAAATCTATAATTAATATAAAAAAAGTCTTGTATCATATATCTTATTAATACTACATAAATATTGGAGGTTTATTAACAGGATTAAATTTAAAGAAATACGAAATTTTTTTTTACTTCAATACAGAACAATTTCTGGTTATTGCAAACTGTAAAAACTCAAAAACAATACTTCGTAATATTTTTCTGAAGAGATACTTCAATACTAGATTCGTATTACGCTCTTTTAAATCTATTAATATGTTTAAATGTGGTAGCAAAAATTCTTATAAGGCGAAAACTAATAGGTAAAACTCAAAATAACTCCATTGAATTTTTAAATACATTTTTTTCAGTGTACCAGAGCGGATTTTCAAATATCAACGACACATGTGCAACCGGCAGAGTGGAAGGCATATGCGTGTCCGTCCGTCGTCTGCCCCCTCCACATTGCCATCCCCCGCTTCCCTCCTCTTTAACCCATCAAGTACCCGTTTATTTTTAAAGCAAATTGCATTAAAAATATCTTGCACTTTGCTTGCATTTGCTATTTCAATTGGAATTGCACAACACCTTGTTGTTTCTGTTATTCCGCTAAATTTTTTTCGTTCTCAATTGGCAGCGAAAAGCTTGAACAAAAGAAATGCCAAATCGGAAGAGTTTTTGCGTTTTTGCAATTAAGTCATAATATCTCCCAATTTGGTTGTCGCTTCGAATGATTCACGAATTCGTGATGGGTGTATAGGAATATTTATCATTTTTCATTTGACTGCAGGCGTCTCCCTTGTAATACAGTGGGTTCCACAATCCATAAAGCACTTTAAAATAAATAAAATAAATAAATATCAAAAGCCCTTCACTTTTGATTCACACATTAAATTCACCCAAGATAATCTGGGATAAAAGTCAGCGGAAAACCGTTAAAGCCTAATATTTTTCTTTTAAAAAAAGTATGCCAAGAGAAAATTTAAATTTGGAAATTTAAGTGTGTCGATTCACCGCGGCTTGTGGGTTTGTCAATAAATTGTTGCCTATGTTGCTGGCATAATTATTATGCGAAATAAGATATACCGTTTGATCAATTCATTAATGTTTTATTGTGATTTACGATTGATAACCGCTCGATATGCCATTGCCAACGACTTTGCCACTGATTTTGGCTATTTGCCAGAAGTAATCGGCCACATCGGTTACGAACTTGGTGGATATGTCCTGGAGTTTTTGTCCCGTAAGCACGGTCTTATATTGCGAGTCGGTGAGTCCCGTCTCTGATTCCCTGTTTAGCAGTAGAGGAGAGCCCTTGAACTGTAAAAGGTGATTTGCACAAATTAGTTTTGTTTTTATTTAATACAAATTAACAGGGACTCTTACCTCTTCAAAAATGTCCAGCCACATTTGATCCTTTTTGTCCATCTCCTTCTCTGCGATGGCTTGGTTAAGGCGTGTAATATACAGACTAATATCCTGGAATCTCTTAGTCTGGGGATTCAGAGCGGCCTTCACCTCGGAGAAATAGGCAATCTGAGAACGGAACAGGGAGTTCAGCAGATGGACTGTCTCCTCCTTGGCCTGTCTTTCCAACTCCCTTTGCAATGGATCATCGGCATTGAAAAGATGAGGATTCGTTGGCATGGCAGCCGCTATTAAAAACTGTAACGTAAAGTATTACATTGAACTAGGGAATTTTGAGGGTGTGTTTAAAGCTTTTCTTACCTGGGCCAAGAAAAATAAGGGAACAAATTTCGACAGCATTTTTTGAGAATATACTTTTTAAGCCTCCGAACTCAATGAATGGTGTTTTTAAACTAATTGCTAAAAATAATAGACACGCTTTGATTAGCTGTGGGACGTTCAATTCTCTCGGCAAGGTGATAAGCTCCTGAGGGTTTCTCTTGCTTGGGGAATTTCGTAGTGCTCCCCTGATCGCTCAGAAGATAATAAGTTTTTCCCAAACAAATTTGAGAAATCTATGTCGTTCAAATTGCGACTTAGCAAAAGATTTTGAGGCACGTTTTTAAAATCAGGGAGACCATATTGTCAATTGATCTATCTTTTTTTGTCAAGGTCTGTCTAGCTGCCTGGGTGGTATAGCACTCGCATGATTCCGTTATCAGTTACCTAACAAACATTGGGTTAACCTTGCCAAGGGTATGGTAATAAATAACATAAGTTAGCATACACATAACAAATATTTTGAGTATTTAATGTGTCTGCTGCAAAATGTTAGCAGATAAAAATGTAATAACGTACAAAGGGTACAGATTTTTAAGAACAAAAAAATGTATCCTTTTCCTATTCCTTATCAGCGTGTTCCTAAAGCACACGATTTTAATAATTATGTTGTATGCTTTGGAACAAGATGAAATGAAATAATTAAATATTAAAATTTATCCCGGATTTAATGAAAATATTGGTTTTATATTTTAATAAATACGTATTGGTATTTAATCGGACATTCATCCCTATTAGAAAGTCTTATTAGCATTTACATTTCATTTTCACCGAAAAGTATGCAGTGAAATTTAAATATTTCAGAGCTCAGCCCTAAACTAGGCAATTCAACTCTGTACCATTTTATTTATTAAAATGCCAAAAAGTATGCCACATTTTTAAAAATTAAAAACTACGTTGAAAACATTAATTTAAACGTTTTGAAATATTTATATTGTAGAGAAAAATAGTCTGTGAAATACCAGAAAAATGGTCATAATATAACAATTTTTAATCATCCTTGCGAATGTACCTAAAAAAGCTAGAGCTGGCCGATGTACACTATTGAAACTTAATGACACCTGAACAACCCGAAACCTAATCAACTTTAGCAAAAGGAAATGCTATTATAAGCTTAATCTGTGTGATTAGATTAACCAAATTGCTGGGGTGTTTTTGCGTGTTTTCCAGCTACCGGTGGCTACAAAAATAAACCGATCGCACAGGGTTTATGGCTCCCACGTTTTAAAAATCTTCGAACATTTTTTGGCATTATTTAAGTTGGAAAATACTGTAGACTTTATTGGGCATTGCATTATTAGTTTCCTCCCGTGATAATAGCAATGATATCACTCAGAGTACGATCTCCGATCAGATCGTTGCAAATGGGAGTGGCCTGTTCACTGACCCAGGTGGCCACAAAGTCGGTGTTGTCGTTGATCGTCAGACTGACGAACTCCTCGATGACCTCGTTCAGCTTGCGATTGAAGATGCGGTACTTGGACAGGTTTTCAATCTCCGATTTGACGTTGCCCACCGAAGGATACACCAGGACATCCTTTACGCGCAGCTGGGAGGTGAACACACCCAGCGAGTAGCTGATCCTGCCCCGAATGTTCAGATTCTCGAGGGCAAAGAAGGCGCCACCGCTGCGCTTCATGCGATAGCCACTGCCCATGTCCAAATCGTATTGGGTCGTAACGTTGACGCTGGGAAAGTCGAACTCGAATTCGATGCGACTCCTGATCACATCCATTTTCATGACGACAATCTCGTATTGATCGAGGCCCTGGAGCACAAGATCTTCGACTCCCAGAGTTCCACTGAACTCGCCAGAGTTGAATTCCAGGGATCTTTTGGCCATCTTCATGGGTGCCATCACGGGGATTCCATAATCCGGGCTTCCATTTTGCAAGACCCCTCTGAAAGCTTCACATCCTTCCAGAATCACGCTGGAGAAAGAACGGTCCTGGGCTAAAAAAAGAAGGATGTCAGGATTGTATTGACTTTTTCAAAGACTGAACTTTGTGTTTAAAAATCTCACCTGACAAAGGTTCGGCCACTTCGGCACCTTGACAACTGCCCAGAGCCAAGATAAGAGCAATCAGGAACACAGACTTCATACTTCTTATAGCACAATTCGCTAGTTAACCCCTTCAGCACACGAAATCCACTGGTCGAAGCTTAGCAAAGCCATTCCTCTTATATAGTAACAAGACCATTGAGATAAACTATCTTAACACTCAGAAAAAATGCAGGTGCCTATGATTGATTAACAAGAACGTGTAGAAATAAAATAAAATAAAATTTAAATTGGAGTAACAACCAATAAATATAAATGTTATAAAAAAAAAATAAAAAATTTAAACTCTTATAAAAATGTTGAACATTTATTTAAACTAATAACAAATGAATACATTTTTGGAATAATATTATGGGTACTCCCATTATTTTAATAACATTACCATCTCATTTTATCAGAACAAATTTCTTTTACTTTTCTCTTTTCTCTAAAGAAGAAAGTCTTCCAGGAAAACATACTACTTAGCTGTTAAATTCCTTAATTTTCCAGTCAATTACTTTAATTATTTTATAAGTTTAATCCCAAATTTCCTTTCTGTGTTAGCACTGAAGTAGCCTTATTAATCGGCAAATAATTTGGCAAAGTGTTTTATGGCAGATAAGACACATCTTGAGATTAGACCCCGCCTTTGAAATAGGACGATAAGTGATAGGTGTTGTAAATGTCTAGGTATTTAAAACTTCACTTAAGTATACAGTTAAGGATGCAGACAGCCCAGTGGAAATCCCCCCAGCAAACAAAAGAGCCAGATGACGAATACTTGATTCAAAACGGTAGTTTAATGACCGATGATTTGTTTACCACTCCAACTCGGGAGGAATGCAGACCTCCTTCTCACCGCCCTCACCACCGGATCCGGAGATGATCTCGGCAATGCTGAGATCGTCCAAGACGCTGTTGACCGCGGGCAGGGCAATGGTCTCGATGGTATCGGCAATCAGATCCTCGTTCTCATTGATGGCCAGTTCCACGACCTCGGCGAGGTACTCGTTCATCTTCTCGTTGATTTGGCCATCGCCCAGAATTCCCTCGATCTCGGAGTCAACCTCACCCAAGTGGGTGCGCACCTCCAGGGACTTCAGCTTCAGGTTGCCGCTCAACATGCCCAGGGAGTACTTCATGGTGCCCCAGATAATCATATCCTTGATGGTGAACTTGGCATGACCGGCACCGATGAGGTTCACGGTGAATCCGTACTTCTTCAGCAGCACCTTCATGTCGTAAACGGTGTCCACATTCACATCGCGGAAGGCGAACCTGTAGGTGACCTTGCTGGTCAGCGCATTGATCTTCATCTCATCGATATCGAAATCATTCAGGCCATTGAGGCGGAAATGATCAATGGATCCCTCAGCCTTCAGAACGCTGGTGTCGATGTTAATGTTCTGGTGTTCGATTCTCAAGGGAGCCAATGGCGGAAGGCCCATTCCGGGAAATCCGCAGGGCATCTGCTCCTTAATACCCTCGATAACATCCACAACCGTGCTGGAGATCGAGTGGGTATCTAGTAAAATACATAAATAAATAAATATTAAGAAAACCAATGGTTTTTATCTATAATATCTTACCAATGGTCTCGCCCACGGATGCCGCACTGGCAACGGCCACAAAAGCCAAAAGAGCCACGAAGATTTTCATTATATTGCTTTGACTGGGACAGTCCTAACCAACTGTTCGTAGTACGTACGGTATTTATACTACTCAATCGTCCGGTCGCACGAGCCGCTTTTTATACGACGATCCACCTTTGGGGTAGGTGGGTTGGTGATAAGGAAGGGGGCTTCGTACCCTGATTAGCCACCGGTTATATTCGATCGATGCCTTATTGCTGTCTTATCTCGGCCAACGATTCCCCGGCTGGCAAATTTTTTAATTTCAATGATTAGTTATATATACATTGAAGCGCTTATCCCGAGGAAACGATCAGATCTGCCAGGGGGATAAAAAGTTAGATAGTTTCTGCGGGTCAAAGAAAAACATTCCCTTCCTGTGATCAAAGTCTCTTTGGAGTGTGTCTATAATGTTTGAATTTAAATGGTATTTTTTGTTTGCTAAACCCTTTTTGAAAAACGTAGGTATTTAGTTTGTTTCCAAGGCAAATAATCTCAGATATCTTAAACACACTATTGATTGTTTCGAATTAATATTTATTTAGAGATTATAAAGTACTTAAAAAAGCTATCTATAAATGAAAAGTACATTTACTTAAAAACTTTCCATTCATTAGATCAACTTATTGCAGGTGTTACACCCCAACAGGATTATTTTTTAAGGTCATGCAGGTGTTTAGAAGCGAAGAGGAATATTTTTTAAGTATTTATATTAAATGCGCCAACACCTGAACCAGGAAAACCACAAAATGATAATCTTCTTCTTCATAAGTCTTATTATACCCGTTACTCGTAGAGTAAAAGGGTATATTGTATTCGTGCAAAAGTATGTAACAGCTAGAAGGAAACGTTTCCGACCCTATAAAGTATATATATTCTTGATCAGGATCACTAGCCGAGTCGATCTAGCCATGTCCGTCTGTCCGTCTGTCTGTCCGTCTGTCTGTCTGTCTGTCTGTCTGTCTGTCCGTCTGTCTGTCTGTATGAACGCTGAGATCTCGGAAACTATAAAAGCTAGAAGATTGGCGTTTTGCATGCAGATTCTAGGAGTTCCTACGCAGCGCAAGTTTGTTTCAAAAGGGTGCCACGCCCCCTCTAACGCCCACAATCGCTTATATACGATTATAAAAATTTCAATATTTCGGAAAAGTAAAAATGCAGTTTTATTGTGTTTATCAATACCTATCGAAATGTAGAAGACATTTTTCAAATCGGACCATTCATTAAAAAGTTATACGCAATCAAAATTGTTCATATATCTATCTCCCTCGCACTCCCTTTAGCCCCAATAGATAGTCGGGACACCAACCCGAGTACAGCGTTCGCACTCCCTTTAGCTGAGTGACGGGTATTAGATAGTCGGGACACCAACCCGACTATAGCGTTCTCTCTTGTTTTGGTTTAAAATAATCCATGCACTTCTGTGGATCTAAAGTCTGCAAAAAGTTGGTTTTTTGATTTACAATCTAACCATTTTCGAGTGCAGTGAGTGATTTATAGCCGATAGCTCGTATGGCTTATTTAAAGGAGTTACGGATGGTTTCTATTAATAAACATTGCCAGACGATCAAGATCAGATGGCTAGCCGAATACTCTCTACTTGATTTATGAGCCCTAAAGTTTCGGCCAGTCCTAGCCCAACATAATTATCAAAAAATCGTTTAGCAAATGTGTTAGTTGGCATTATAAAATCTTAATCAAAACAGTAATAAATCACTTTACGAGAAGGCTTAAAGAGTACCTTTTGAAGAGTACCAAACAAGTCGATGAAGCTTCTTCGCTGACTATAGAATTTTACCCCCAATCGAGTGATACGAATCAGTCAACAACGGGTAATCCGTGGACACCTGCATTGAGTTTGACGCAGTTTTACCCCCGGTAGTCTGGGTTATTTGCCTATTTAATCCCGGTGATAGGCAATATATATTTTTGTTTAATGATTTTGACACTCGATTGGCCAATTGGCCGTCGAGATTAGGCCAAAACAAGGTACTCAAGTGCGATACAAGTGTTCTTTTTGCTTTGTGCTCTTTCGAGTGATTGAATTCCTTCGCCTTAAATCGGTAGCCTATCGTGAATCGCGTGTTACGTTCATCGCAGCTCGACTAATCAGTACAATCGATTAGCAGTGTTAACCTGGCTAAGTGAGCCCGCCTCCTCGCCCCAAAACGCCACCCCCAAGCTTTGCTATAAAAGCCACTGACCAGCTGAAAACAATCAATCAGGTGGCTATACAATGAAAGCTATCGTGTGTGTTTTTGTGGCCCTTTTGGCCAGCGTAGCTGCCTACGATGTGAAACTCCTCAGCGAGGAGGAGTGGAACCGTATAGTGGAGCGTAATCGTAAGTAATCCTAGGCCTAAGTCTCTTCAAATTTAATAAAGCTCCTATATTACCGAACCAAAAACAGCTGCCAAGCCCGATACGCAGGGTCTGATCTTGAATGGATCGGCCAAGAAGGCCATCAAGGGTTTGATTAACCAAATGCCCTGCGGCTGGCCCCAATACGGAATCCCCCCACTGGCGCCCTATACCAATGCTGATCTCCGCATTCATCTGGCCGAGTCCGTGGTCGAGTGAGTAACTGATACTTAACTAGAGATTAACCATCGGTTTTTAAATTTGTTCCCCTTTTAGTTCCCTTTTGCAGTTCCTGCGCTTCCGCTTCGATGGCCTGGAAAAGATGGAGATCAAGCAGCTGAAGGTCAGCTACACCTTCACCAAGAAGGTCAAGTTCAGCTTCAACTTGCCGCTGCTAACGGCCAGCGCCCACTACTTGGATACCGATACTCTGGTGGATATGCTGAGGCAACTGGGATTGTCTGTGCGCTACGAGAGCTCAGGTCCCCTGTCCTTCAGCCTGACGAATCTCTCGATTCAGGGCGAGTTCAAGTACAAGATGCCCTTCATCTTCGGCTCCATCAAGATCTACAAGTTCAGCTGTGTTGTCGGCCTGGGTGGAGTGTCCTCGAACATTGGCGGTATCATGGGCAATGGAAGGATCAACGAATACATTAACGAGATGATCAACACGGAGGTGCCGGCTTTCATCAATGGCAACCAGAAGCAGATCAGCGCCAAGATCGAGGAGATCTTTGTGCCCCTGATCAATGGTTATCTTTCGGGTCACAAGATCTGGTATCTGCTCAGCTTGATCAGTGCCACCACCGGAACCTGCAATCCCACTCCCGCCCCCTGGTTGGCAGTGGAGTCTAAGAAGATAGACTAAGCTACCAGCACACCATCAATAAAAAGCAATCCAAGCGAGTCCACGATCTACGTTTTAATTAGTCTTCAGCTATCTCTGTTCAGTATCACCTTTTTGGCCTTATCGCCCGGGATGGATTTCGGTATATAAGACTCTGGCCGGGGGTTGGCCAATTCAGTAGCAAGTTTAGTTGCTAAAAGCCATAATCAAGCATGCGTTTCCTGGTACTCTTGGCCTGCCTGGTGGCCGTTTGTGCCGCCGGCACTCTGCCCAACAAGGTGGAGCAGCGTCTTTTGGAGCTGGCGGATCAGAATGGTGACATCGATCTGTTCGCGGAGCCCCAAGAGGGAGTTGAAGGTAAGACCAGGTCAAAAATATAGGAAAAGAAAGTTTTTTATTTATTTAATTTTTTTTTTAAATTGAATTTGCATATTTGTATAGTGTTGTTTTACAAATAATATATCTAAATACTAATAAAGTCATAAAAAACAAAATTAATGCAATACATTTTTTTTTTCTTGAAAATTTAAATTTGAATAATAATATAGTGCTGTTTCACAAATAATAATTCAAACTACTAATAAAGTCATAAAAATAAAATGAGTGCAATGTTACTTCTAAAACTTTTAAGTAAAACGTATTAAATTGTTTCCAAAATAAATCAATCAATTAATTAGGCGATTACATTAAATATAATTAAACTAATAAATATTAACTGAGTATTTTTTTCTTCAACTCATTTAAATGAAAATTTATAACTTTAAGTTTGTAACTAAGATCATAACAAGGGATAGCAAGTCTTTACCAATATATTAAAAATCGAAATCGAATTCTCCAGTTGCCCCCCAGTTCATTGTGTCCTGGCAGGCGCGTCGCTTTATCCGCAAGCTCCAGGCGAATATGGAGTGCGGATGGCCGCAGTACGGCATCCCAGTGCTGGCCCCTCTGCGCATCGAGGAAATCGATCTGGACTTCAAGAAGGGCATCTTCGAGACCGTAAACAATGTGTTCCACTTGAAGGTCGCCGGATTGGATGACTTCAAGATCCAGAAGTTCAAGCTGAACGTGATCACCAGCAAGGTGACCTTCGATTTCCTGTTCAAGAACATCAATACCACCGCCCAGAAGTACAGCACCGATACCCTGATCGATGCTCTGCGTCAGTTGGGTCTTTCCGTGGAGTACGAGGGCAACGGAGAGCTGTTGTTCGACCTGATCAACCTGCGCATTGCCGGCACCCTGAAGTACAAGCTGCCCATGCTGTGGGGTTCGGCCAAGATCACCTCGCTGAAGACCACCATCTCGCTGGAGTCCGTGGACTCGGACATCACCGGATTCATGGGCAACGGCAAGGTTAACCGCGCCATCAACAGCCAGCTGGAGAACATCGTGGTGAAGGCCATTAATGGCAACCAGGCAGCCATTTCCGAGACCATCGAGAACGCCATCGTGCCCCGAGTGAACAAAATGCTCAAGGGCAAGGACTTCTGGACCCTTGTGGACCTGATCCTGTCCAGCAGCGATAATGAGAGCGAGGACGATCCGATTGTCGCCGATTGCGATCCCTCCGCCGATCCCTGGGCTTAAGTGCAGACTCAGAGACGGTCGTGAATAAACACTTGTCGATATTTTCAATCCTTGGTCTACTTTTGGGGGTTCTCAAATGAAAATCCATTTGACTTTTATTTCCTGTTCCGAATTTTTCCATCAATCGAAAGTTGGTGCTATAAAATTAAGAATTCATAAAGCGTGTTTGTCGATGATTATTGATTGTTGTTGGAGGGGCCAACCTTTATCTCTACATTTAAACAAATTAATTGTATTAAAACGAATAGTTTTGCTAAATATTTTATTCTGCATGATTTTGGGAACACCAACTTTTATCTCCTTTGCACCTGCCTAATCCAATCTTATCGATTTTTGCTACTTAAGTGGCTAATCGTTATTGCTGATTGGGTGAGGGAAAAAACTACCTGGCTGGGTTGAATCATTAGCAGTTCCTCTTTGTTATTCGTGATGAGAGCTTCTTGTGTAATTTTTGTGGCCCTCCTTTGCTTCTCCTTGGGCTCGGCCAAGCTGTTCGACGATGAGCTGCGCGAACTGACAGAGTTCCTGCGCTTGCAGATGCGATGTGGTTATCCGGACAGAGGGGTTCCCATTTTGGCCCCGGCTCAGATAGCCTACCAAGAAATCGCCCTCAGAACCGAGAGCTTTGGGTAATTACATCAATATCATATAATAAGAAAATTTCGAAATTAATCTCAACAAATATAAACCCTTAGTTGCAATGGAAACTTTACTGAACTGATTCTCGAGGGTCTAGATGGCTATGAATTCTCCAAGCTGGAATGGAACAACGTGTTTCATACCATTAAGTTCGACATTAACTTCCCCAAGATCTCCTTGAAGAGCTCAAACTATAAACTAAGTCTCCTGGCCCGTCTGTTCGGCAGCGACTTCTCCCTGTGGGGCGATGGTGTCTTCAACCTGGAGTTGATCAACTTCCGGGCTTACGGCAGCTTCGTGATTCGCCCCAAGTCGGCCACCAGTGGGGTGTACGTTAAGAGCTGGAAGGTCAACTGGGAATTGGAGGAGGCTAAGTCCCAGATCACGGGCATCATGAACAGTCGCCTGTACTCTAAGTTTATCAACGATCTGGTCAAGGAGTATCTAGAAATATTGATCAACGACAACCCTGCGGAAGTTTCCCAGTTCATGGAGGAGCTCATTGTGCCGCCGATGAACGTAGTGCTGGATAACATAGCCTGGTACGAGATTACCGCTATCATTTTGGGCCTGGTCGATGGCATTCTGCCGGTGGAGCCAATTTGCTGAAGTGCTGCCCCGTTGAGGAAGTCGACTGCCAGGTGTTCAAGTGTTTGAATGTGAATAAATGACTAAGAAAATATTTGATAGCAAATATAACAAATTAATTGAAATTTTCTGGTGTTTGAATTAAATATTTTTGAGAGATTTTACATAGTTTTAAGAAAACCTAGAGAGTATTTTATATTTTCTTTAGTTCTAAACAGGACTATCTTTTTAGCTCACTATCTAATTATATTAAAGTACTAATAAATCATTTCTTTCTTCAACTCTCTTTACAGGTAAGCTCGATTAGATTTCCCCGTTTATTGGCAGTGAGTATATAAAATATTCCCGGCCT
Organism: Drosophila lutescens; assembly: GCA_037075285.1. Lineage (NCBI taxonomy): Eukaryota > Metazoa > Arthropoda > Insecta > Diptera > Drosophilidae > Drosophila > Drosophila lutescens. Next base: position 685,236 of record JBAMCF010000352.1, read on the forward strand.
TCATCATTAATTTCTATTTTTGGGGACCTCCATTTCGCGTTCTAATCGTTTCGACCATAAATTAATGTTGATCTTTGTGCGTTGAGGGGAGGCGAAAGCAAAGTCCATAATCGGATTGGGAAATGAGGAAAATCGCTGCCGCTGCAGCACCAGCAGGACATCTCAATCGCCGGGCTGAAACCGAAGCACGAGTCCTGGCGCAGCAGGACATCGACGGGTGGTCCTGCGAGTTTCGGTCCAACACTTTCTAGCCTCAGAGATTTGCGAGTGGCTTTGCTAGCAGCAGCTGTTTTTTTTTTTCTCTCTTTTTTGTATATCCTTTTTTTCAGATTCTGTAAAGATTATTTTTTAGATTGCGGTCTAATGTCATCATTTGTTGTTAATTAGTTCAGAGTACTATTGAGTACATCTCCTCGATCTCTGGTCCTCTCAATAACTCTCTTTTCAAACTCTCCGGCTTTCTTTCACCGCAATGAAATTCGTTTTGGCTCATTTCATTTGCAATTTACGAGCCATCTTTCTTTCGGGGCACACCTTGCGTCCTCTCAAGAGAGATTGTCATAATGCAAAAATAAACAAAAAGCCGTTTGGGTTCTGTCACGAGTACTACGTGCTCAGTGCCCATCTGTGAGATGCGAGATGTCCTGCTGGTTGTGGCATTGTCTCGAAGGAAGTTTTACGACCTACCGGACAGTCTGTTGCATTGTGCATTGTCCTTGCCCCGACTAACAGACTTTTTGGCCACAATCCGAACCGAACCATTTGTTGACATTTACGAGGCAATTTTCCAAAAGCCATTAAATTCTTTTGGCTGAATGTACCGCCAAACCCAACCCACTGCTCCGGGCTCCGCTTTGGCCTAGTTTGATTAGCCTCGATTTGTGTATGACCACAAAAAATCTACTGAACTCATCTCACACTTAAGTGTTGGTTTTTGCATATGCCATGGGCTCCCTGGGTGGCTGCTCGAGGATCTCAGCTGGAGGTATGAAAATGTTCTTAAAGGTTCTCGAGCATCCTTTATGGGCACCCCACAATGGAAATCTCTCATGGGTTGCTCTTTGTTTTTCTCGAAGATCTAAGGGAAAATAAAATATTTTCGTAGGTATATAGGTTTTAACTATGGAAATCTAGTATATCTAACATATCCAGTATATTTAGTATATCTATTATTTCTAGTATAAATTATGAATTAAAGCTTATAAAACCGTTTGGTATGTTTCATAAAGAACTTTTTAACTTCTCAGGTAAACTTTTTAATTAGCTTATTCTTTAACTTCACTTTTTTGGCTCTTGTAAGTGAGTAAGATAATTAGTTGGAATCCCTTTCATAGTTTCACCTTGCCTTTTAATCCAACCCTTCGAAGCGAGTTCTAACCACTTAACTGGCTCGTAAAATCCCCTCTTTGAAGTTGCCCACATCCCTAGAACCATCCTTAGACCAACTTTAATTGCCTTCGCTTGCTTTTGGGCCTTCTGAGGGCTTTCAGGCCTCACCTGCTCACCACCAGTCAGTCAACTGCCACAAGGCTAATTGAAAGAGCGAGTGCAAAGCTTTGCTTTTCATTTTGCACACTGGTGAAAGACGTAAATATTTGCATTCTGGGCAACCCCGTTTGCGCCAAGGATTGAGTGCCGCCAGAAATTGGGGTTAATTTAAAATTTATGATGCACTGAATTGCTGAACACTCGAATTAGGATTCATTAGAGAGCCAATTCTGAAGGGGGGAAATAAATCATAGAGTGCCACAACCCCACGACCTTCGAACGAGATAAGATACAAAATGGGTTACAACAAAGGACGGGCCTCCATATGGAATCCATTGCTTTGTTTACTCAAAGAAGCTGACGTCGTTGTTTTCCCTCTTGTTGCGCATTAAATGGGTTTTAATTTGAAACGTAGTAAGATCGCGACTTCCCTCTCGTCCTTTGCCCCTTTCGCGGCAATTGTCCTGGCCAAGTCAACGGTGAAAACGAGATGAGAAAATTCAAAATACCCGGCGCAGAGATTCGCTGTAATTGAGCAGCGCAATTTCCTGAAAATCGCACGCGAAGAAAAGGTGCGCTGTCCTGTAAATGAACAACCGCCACCGTAACAAAAAAATGAGAAGAAAAATAAAGGAGCAGAAAGGATGCGGCAGAAGGTTGTGCAAGGATGCGGCTCAGTTTCGTACGCTTTACTTTTTATTTTTTCAATTAAGGTTGACATGCCCCTCTCGGTGTGCTCATCTCGAATTTGTTTCATGGACCAAGTCAAGCTGAAAATTGCGCATTTGCCGCGAGTTGCAGATGGGCTGCCATGGAAGTTCGTCCTCGAAGGCTGCGCCCAAAGTTTTGCCTAACAGGATTACATCCTCTGCTTGCAGTCTGTTCGACTTAACTTGCCTGTTTCGTCTGCAAGTTGGTCTTATCTCCTTACTTAGGTCCCACCTCACTCTGTCTGCTGCGATAGGAGTGATGGGAATCAATCAATTTGTTGCTCTGCTGGCTGCTCTAATTGAGAAATTCCTTGAAAGTGGGATTGGGAGGGACTTAATGAATTAATCACCCTGCAGGAGTGCAAGTTTCTAAGGACAAACATGCAGTTCCTTTGATGAACTTTGAAATGGAACCTTAGTAATAAAATAGGGATATAAGTTAGAAAATGATAGGGTTGTCGAATATTTTTTAATAAATAAATAAAAAAGTTGTATAGAAAAATAGCCAAATACCAAATTCATTAGTTCAAATCCTTAAATACTTCATATCAGTATCACAATTCTCGTCATTGGACTCTGTTATTTTTCATGCCGACTGCTTATCAAGGTACCGTATCACGTTCATATCTGCTGGTACCGCTAATGAAGCCAGCCCACATGTGCGTTAGCTTTACTCTTTCGCACTCCCGAGATCCATCAATCAATCAATCAGTGATTTCAATTACATTCCTTAATCCTTGCCTGGCATGCACAAGGAGGCACTCGCACCCGCAAACACTGAATATGACTTATTAGCATTTTGACAGCTGTCAAACCAAGAAATGCAGACACTTGCAGTTGGTTGGTGATTGTGATTGTGATTCCCATTCCTACACCGATTCCATATCCAAATCAGATCTCGGGCAAGCTGCTATGTATTAACATGACAAAGAAGGAGGTGTCCTGCCGTTCTCCTTTCGGGTTCTACCTCCATCTGAACTTCCAGCAATGGACAGCTGTTGCAGGGCAAACTCCTCGTATCTTTGATGTGACACTTTTGTCAAATGTTTACACCTTTAACCCTTTGGCGCCATTGTCTTACGGGACCCGGGGGTTAAGACCCTTGAATTCGAAAATGCTACAAATACAATCTGTGTACGAATTGTATTGCGATGCTTTGTTAATTTTATGTTTCATTAGGGGCATTTGTTTGGATTTTATGGGTCCCGAAAAGCAACTTAAGCTGAGAATGGTTGATTGCGAAAGGGATGTGGAACAGCAATAATATATAGAGCAACTATCCACCACTTGACTAAAGTAGCCGGTGTAAAAGTTTATTTTTGCTTCATTAATTTATTATTTTGGGGTATTTAATAGTGGTTTCAATATGATATCCCCTGCAGCTTCGCCCAACTCATTTGCAATACCACACAACCATGACGAAATAGAGTTATCCTAGCATGTCAGCAGCTATGGCAACAATTTCAAACCCCGCCCGAGTCATTCATCAAAATTATGTCAAATCATGCAAGCGGCTGTACAAAAAAATTCCCAAAAATCCTCCACGAGGATAAACAAAACAAAAAATTGTAGGAAAAAAGGGAAAGCGGTAAATGCTAATGAAAATCAATGCAAAACTGCACAAATATTCGTGCAACCGCCAAGACATCAGTCTCACCATCAACGGCGCATGCGCAGCTGCCTCGGGACGAGCAGGCACATGAAGCTGTCATGTTTCTGGGCAGGCCACACCGCAGTCATCCTCCACCTCATCCTCATCCTCGCTCGACAGACAACAATTACATTTTCCCTCCGCCCAACTGCAACGTCATTCTCTGGACTCTTCATATTTTTCCTTGCGGCTGCCTTCAGCTGATTTGCATTTTTAATCTCATAAGGATGTGCTCCCAGGCATTGTCCTTCGAATTGTGATGTATTTTTTTTCTCCGTGCGGTTACTCAAGCTGCAAGCCAAGATGAAAAAAAAATCTCAGTCAGCCAAGAAGGAAGAAAATCTGAAAAAATCAGCCCCCCTGGTAGGGTCTTCCTTTCTGATCTACATATGTTTAATCCTGGATTTCTGACACGACAGACGAATAGCTGTCCCTCCTGCCCAGGATTGTGCGAGAGTGTCTGTAATCCTCGCTGTCTTGGGACGCCTCATCCCGTCACGTTACGCTTGAATAATTAGACGTAATTAAAGTTCCTTTTACTGCACGATTTCCAGTTTAGCTTTCGTGTTGTCGGGATTAGGAGTCAAGCCGATTCCTAGCTCGCATCTAATGTTTGCCGACAGATCCCGAGGAAGTACATAGCAGCAGGAATCACATCTGCGAGGTGTGAAAGGAAGTTTGAGCATCGAATTTAATTGCTTTTCAGTTCTTTAATATAATGAGATTTTGGAACTCTTCATCTGAAGAACAAAATGTATTTAATTATTCTAACACAAATTAAACAATTTAAGGCCATCGTTTGAGTTATTATGTTTTTCACATGAAGTTTCAGATCATTCAAATAATTAACATTGGATTAATTTATTTTATCTTATTTAGTTAATTCTTGAATGTCCTTAAAGTATATTTACATGAAGGACCCATACTCTGTACTACCTTTGATATGACTAATTGTTCTTCTTAATGGCCTTGAAATTCTTTTGATCTAGATAATATCTTTTGCGGTTGTGGTTGATCTCGGCATCCGATTTGAAGAGTTTAACTTTGTATTGTCTCACTGAAGTTTCCATTACGAGCGAATAGTCCTTAAGGGTTTTTGTATTCTTTTGCGGTTATATCTGATCCGATTACGCTTCACCCAAGACAAAACGGTAATCGATCTGTTTTATCTCTCCAGGGGGATGAGGACACCATCCAAAAGAAAGGAAATAAATCCTACAAAACTTAACAAAATCGATCGGTGAGATGACAACACAAATTATGTGAAAGTAATTTCTTAGATGAGAGCACATAGATAAAAGGCACAAAGAAACCGGACTAAGAAACAAAAAGTATGGGTAAAAAAACGAAAGACAGCTCAAAAAATATGGAAACTGTTTCCGAATGTCATGAAACTTCGATCAATTTGCGGTTTGGGATATGATTTATTCGTAACGGTTCAGTGGCTTGCACTTGAGTGCTGCACTCCGGCGCATGTCCTGTCCGCAGGACCAAGGCTCATTAATCATTAATCATCCTTCATGTGTCGAGTTTTTGGCTAATGATGGGGATCTTTTGATTTTTTCACCACTAATGGAGTGGACAGGCAGGCAAAAAATGTTTTACTGTTCGACATCTTTGATGTTCAACATGGATCAGGATGGGCCAATGGCCCAGACCATTAATGAGCAAATTTTGGTCAATGAATTGAACTTACATTCATTGGGTTCATGGTTTAGTGCGAATTTTGATCATCATTAATCAAGCAATGAGATGGAATGGTATAGGTATGGCATATCATTGTTAGAATATTCAGAATAGAAAATGGAAATTTAAACGAAAATGAATATCTTACAGTTCTTAATAATATAGTATATCCATTTTGTATGTTATTTACGAGATAAGAGATTATTAAAATATACTAAAGTTGTTCGTAGATGAGTGATCATTTATTTATATGAGATTTTCAATAATGTACAATTTTCTTAGTATTTATTCACACCCTTAGGGACACATTTCCTAACCCTTTCTAATGTATATTACCACAAATTACGATCATAGCTATCGTGAGGTTCCCAAATGTAAATATTCCGCCTCTAAATCAGATCTCTCAGATCTGTAATGCATTTGAACAAAGTTTGCTCAAATTGACTGGGTGGAGTTGTCGCTCCTTTCCTATTAATGTGCGGATCCTTCGAGCGTTTAGCCGCGGGAAGTCTTGGGCTTAAGTTTCTTCGTTCTTAACCCCTTCCTAACCCGAAGGCGACCGCCAACTGTGCGAGGGCACAATTATTAGCACTTATGCGACACATTCAGGCCTACTCTTCATCTGTGGCCCTTCAAGGCTCCTTCCACCGATCCTGCCTGCCTGTTCCGGTTCTCGGTTCCTCCTCTCGAGATCCAGTTCCTCTGCCCGCGAGGGGGCACAACCCTTAAGGCAGCCGCACAAGTGTCGATGACACTTGGAGGGATTTTTTCGGTTGCTGCTCACCGCAGACATTGCAACGTTGCACGAATCGGGAAGGTCGGGTGAAAGGTAAAGGTAAAGGGGTTTTGGTCCTGGCACGTCCTGGCAAACACTTAAGCCAAAGTTAAACGCTTCGAGTGCTGTATTTTTGTTTTTGTTTGCATGTTTGCTTCCCCCTTGTAACTTGCTCTGTTTTCTTCAATATATAGGTATATACATATATTTTTCTTTTTTTTTTCTTAAGCCACAGCAGGAGATGTCTTCGTCCTTTGGTTGGGTACTTTGCTTTTTATTCCTCGGCTGAGCCAAAACCTAAATCAATACGAACTTCGTTTTAATTCGCTTAAATTGCCGGCAGGACATCCCAGGGATGCTTTGTGCGAATCCTTCCCGAAAGGATTGCCCTCCTTCGTTCGGCTCCGCGATTGTTTGCCCCGCTGTTGTCACAGCTCTAAGCGCTTTAATTTTGATTGCATTCGATTTGTTGTTGCTCTTGTTTTCGGCTACCCATTTCCCTCCCCCCCGAATGTTTGCACAACTCTTTGACAAATTCACAGGCTCACCGGAATCGGGATTCCAGCATCCTTGGCCTGAGCCTTCGGGCGATTTTCGCAATCTTCTGGCGGGCCCGAAAAAAAAGGAAAAGGATTAACTATTTAGGTTTTTATGTCCGTGTCAAGGAAGTAGCCTGTAGACTGAATGTCGTCTGCCTCCCGGCAGTTCCTGTTTCCGTCGTCCTGACAACAACTGCAATTGAGGCTGAAACTGTTTTGCCGTTTCGCAACGAGCTCATTTCATTTACAATTCTCTTGGTTTAATTTTTTTTTACTCCTGGAGTCTTAAAAACTGCAGTTGTTCCTGTGTGACAGACAGCTCACAATGGATTTCTTGGGAATTTTCGTTTAAGAGTCTATTTTGGGGGTTTTACAAAAAGCATTCAAGTTGGATTTTGCGGGTTTCTGTGCTGGCCACAATAGTTCTTAAGCTTACGGAAATTCTTAAGAGTCCTTATGAGATGATAAAAACTACTTTACTACATTTATTCATATAATGTGAGTTCTCTACAAACTAACTAATTGTCCATCAAAACCTAAAAAAATAATTAATTAACTTTACTCAGGATTTTTATATTATAACCCAAGTCTGGACTGGAAACTAAGACTTCACCATACTTTACGATCTTCGATCCCTAAACCTCTGATCCTTAAAAATTCTCAGAGCTCTATTATATCAAATCGATCGTCACAGATCATCAAATCGATCTAAGCCAATTACACAGACAGCTGAGTCTGGGGATAGTGTCTCGTAAATCAGAGGAGAAGGTGTGAGATGAGGGACAAAAGCCCCGAGGCATTTAAGCTAATTTGTTCTGACGTCGCCTGCGACGTGACGGGATTCTTGATTCCCTATTCCTTGGAGATAGAAGCGTTCCATCCGTTATGTGTGTCAGGGCATTGTGAGTTGCGCTTTGAACAGGCGACAGTTTTGCGAAAACAAACCGCCGACCCACTTTGGCTTACAATGGATACGGAGAACAGGATAAAGAGGCGATGCTGGATAAAGAGGAGCATCATCTCTGCATCGCCATCAATGTAGAGCAAAACTCATTTAGTGGCTGCTGTTGATGTTTACTGTGCTATCCCTTTTATGCAGTCGGTAAACGGGGACAGAGCCTACTTCTGGCCCATGCAAGATAATGGAGGAGCAGCACATGGCGATTTCTCATTTGGCACAGACGACATTTCATCAAAAGTAGGACACTTCGACTGGAAGGGATGGGAAGGGAAGGGGAATGTGACGCACATTGTTGCTTTTTGCCGCTGATAGATTACGCCTGCCGCAGGACATTCGGGCAGCGCTTCTGTGTGTGCGCAGGTGGCAAATCCTGCCCGGTATCCTAAGTCGCAGCACAAACCAAACGCTGACAGGCGACTAATTACTCGACAGAGCAGAGCTAAGGGGATTTCAGCAGCATCAACAGGATCAAATTCCGAAAATGGCCAACATTGGCAAACGCAACGGAATTTCCCGCATTCGGACAAGTCCATGAATGACAGTCGTCGCAGTGTTGTTTTACCTTTTTTTTTTTTTTTTACTCTTTGTAACCCAGCCAGCCTACCTGCCAGGACATAAATCCCGGGCTGGCATTCTGTCAACGTCAATGTGGAAAAATCCTCTGGCCTGCAAACGTAGGCCAAAATAGAGCACGCCCCTTGGTGGAAATGCGAAACAAAAAATTGTAAAGCCAAAACATTGAATCGATTGGATTTAACGGGGTTTTGAGGATTCACCAGAGATTAAAGACCCAATACCAAAAGGGGTTAGATCAATGTAATTTGAAAAAAGGAATATTTTTAGTAAGGTTAAAATTATATGTATTATTATTATTTGTACTTACTGAAGCTACAAAATTATAACTATTTCAATCCTTATTACCCGATTCATTATAATATCGACATTATCGATATTTTCGATATTTTTAAACATACATGTTTATCGGAATCATCGGTGTTTTACTGAGTTCTTATGATAAACATAGTTATAAAAATTGTTTTAGATTTTACTTTTATTTCTTTTAAATAATCAATATTATCGATACGAAATTGTGAAAAGCTCTACTTGTTATCCATTTTCTTTCAATCCTTAAAAACTGTACAGAGAACATCACCTTATTGTTTGCATTACGCTTAAACTTCAGATCTATTTAGCGGTGTACTTCGAACCCCTCCCAAATTTAATGCAATCATTTCGATGCTCCTGTCAAACTAATCCGAAATGCATGCAAATGAGACCGAAGTACAATTGACAAATGGCATTAGGCTTTGCTAACCATTAAGTCCACTCAACGGTCAGTTGAGTAATCAATCAAACTCTCTGGCTCCGACTTGAGCGTCAACCCCTCGGAACTTGGACTTGAACACCAGTTGACCGTTGGACAACTGACTCGCTGACCGTCCACCCCTAAAAAAAAAGTGCCGCACTTAAACTGTCTGCGCCTGCGCTTCGCCTAAAATCCCGCACAGGATACGCGGCGCAGGACACGCGACTCGCGTTCAGTTCATTAAAATAAAATGCAAGCCTTGTAATGAGGAAAATGCATCGTAATGAAATTAATGCGAGCACGCAAGGTCCAGAAAAGGGAGTTATGGTGGGGGTTCTATATATATATTGTTATATGACTATAGTGCATTGATAGGGGAGAGACTGGACTGCCCGCTGCTCAGGCATGTGCAATATTCGCCGATCTATAGACGAAATGCCCGTCATCCCTCCACCGAAACACTGAACCACTGAACCACTGGGCATTTGTCAAGTGCCGCGCTATTTTTTGCACCTTGACTCGAACTCGGCCCGCATAATTGGAACATTTTTGCTAAAAATGTTACCACTCAGCGTGCAGAAAGTGCACTCATTAGTTCTAGTTTGTTTAGCCAGGACAATGGCTCGGCATATGCAAAAAAAAAGGAAGAGAAATATTATAAACGGGAGCATTGAGTAGATTGCGGTCTATGGAACGTGCCGGTTCTATGAAAATGTGGGCTTTGCCCAATAAAAATCTATGAATAAGCCCACACATACGACCCGAAAAAATGGTGACCAGCTTAGACAATCAAGGTGTCAAATAAAAATGTCAAGTTTATGGACCACGCGGCGATCGCCACTAATCTGTCAACAAAGGTGAATCGAGGCATTTCCTGTTTCCGCATCAACCCCTTTTTGTGTGTGTGCATGTATATGTGTGTGTGTGGCTGTTGCGTGTCCTTGTTCCGGACCGACTGGCTGACTTACTGACCGACGGACGGCAGGACACGGCGATACGCCCCGACAGGAGGAGGAGGAGAGGAGAGAAGAGTGCAGGAGTCGGCTGTCATAATTAAAATATGACGCGTGTCTCGTGCGCAGGACAATTGCACCGCGGGTATTGGTATTGGTATCCTCGTATATCCTGGCAGTTGCCAGTCCATTCGACACGCAAGCCAACAGCAACAGAAGCCGCCTTGCCGACCTGGTCGAATGCTACCAAATATGAATATGGCCCGGCAGGACCTTCGGTCATTGTCCTGCAACTGGGACAACTGCAGCAAATCGCTTTTAGCATGCGCCAATTATACAGATTGTAAACGGAAATTGCCTCAAATCAAAAATTATTACCTAGAAAATAGCCAAAGGAATTGTTGGTCTCCTTTTTCGTAAATGAAGCCAAAGAATGTCATGGATATATCCTTATACATGCGGCAAAGGACAAAGTGGATTGCGGCAATTTAGATGTCGCCCGATTCGGCATACCAAAAAGTAGAAGGCTGGGTTAGCGAGGTATGGATAGGTCATAATTGGACTTGCAAATGAGATGTGATTCATAAAATATAAACGATGGTGATATTGACAGCTTAGCAATGAAGTCAGACGTTATACTTAGATAGAACCATAAGAAACTTTTCAAAAACTTAAGTTAGTGCGCTACCCAAAGTTCAAAAAGGTCATGTTTTTGAGGTTACAAAACTGCTTAACCGCTGGGATTACAAAAGAGTTATAAGTATCATCCCAACAAGTCACAAGCTAACAAGTTAGGACCTTCTACATATATTAACCAGACTGTACGTGACCGAAACGTAAACATTAAACGTGGCTATCCCATTAAAGTATGCCCAAAAACATCTCTGGCTAGAGATAATGCTTTCATGGCACACTTTTGGTACATAAACAATTAGTTTGCATAATGCCTGTTTTACTTTCCAATTGAGCAGGACAAAAGGGACCTCCTCGCCCTGGTCAACGGCAGCTGTAATAATCATAACAAACCCGAAATGGGCTCATCTGCATAAGTTTTTTATTCATCACTTTCACCGGCACTTTCCACACCAGCAGCAGTCCAGCAGAGATGAGATGCTTTCCATCCAGCTGCCGACCTATAAAACCTTATATCAAACATATAACCCAAGCACCCTTTGAAGTAGGTGATGTGAGTGATGGAATCGGGTTGGATGGATGGATGGATGGAGGATGCTGGGCAGCTCGATGATGATTTTCCATAACTGCTGCGGTGGACAGGAAATTTCATAACATCAAGATATGAGCTTTGAATTATCTCAGATCGCCCGAGGGGGATGAGCGCTGGGCGATGGAACGTGTCTCTTTGATAAACAAGGATGGAAAAAAACGAAAAATAAATAATTCCGAGGCAAAAACGTGCACTGCATTTGATAAGGATAAGCTGCGAGTTAGGGGTGTTGTTCCAACCCTTTCCCTTTGCTAATGAGCACACTTGAGCGAGTCACGGCTGCGTTGTTTGCCCAGTCCGCTAATGAAGAGCGGTAGCGTTACTGGTAATGGTACTGGTACTGGTACTACTACCGGTATCCGTTTGCAGGACATGCATTGTCCTTCGGCGACAAAAGCGACGCATGTCCATCAAGTTAAATCACACAAAACGACGAAGAGCGGGGGTTGCTAACCATTCCGGGGCACCGAAATTGAATCCCAAACCAGAACTCAACCCGCACATCCAGTTATCCTTTGTCCTGAATTGCAGATCCTTACCCTAACTTTCAGCCGGACAGCTTTAAATGATGTTTTCGCTGTCGGTGTTTGGCTGCATTTTTAATGCCGTGTAAACTTTATTGTTTAATTGCCTTTTTTGTGGGTATTTTGTTTTTTTTTTATCCTCCCTTGGCGATTGCACTTTCAATTTCAATTATTTTAATTACGTCGCGAGGGAATTTGTTCGTTTCGTGGATATAATTAACTAATTTCCAGCGATTTGTCAGTGGAACCCACAATTATGCATTAGGATGACGGGCCCAAAAACAGGACACGCGTCATGTGTGCCGCGGAAAAACGAAAAACCTTTCTTGTGGTAGTTTTTCCTCCTCTTTTTTAGGGGTAAAAGTATCAATTGCATGTCTTTTTTTTTAGTTTAGTTTAGGATCGCTGTATCACAAAGCCTTATCGCATGTCCGAGGAGGAGTCAACTGAAAAGCCGCAAGATAAATGTCCCGGCATTCGGGATTGGATAATATCATTCCTCAGATGTCCCGCAAGATCTTGACAGTGAAAAATTCTACTCAGAAACGATCCCCCGATCTCCCAGCTATTTGATTGATTTGGCAAACAAATTTCCAACATTTTTGGCACAGAAAATTCCACTTTCTGACTTGGGTTTTCGCATGAAAAATTAGTTTCCTTTTTGGCAGAAATTGAAATTTCTTTTTTCGGGCAATTTGTTTGCAATTTTCATTGTTGATTTAGGTTACTGCGGGGTGGTTACGGAAAAATTAAATGGATTTCTTCTTGAATGCCAGGGATATTGAATAATTTACAGTAATTTATTACAGCACAAAGATATATTAGCTGCTCATGAGTTAAAAACATTTTTTCTTTCTTTTTACAGGTAAGCTCGATTGCATCAATTACTTACTCAGAGACTGGAAGATTCGTCGTCACCTAATGACTCACATAACTTTTAAATTTGCAATCGATTTTCTTAAAATCTGATATCATTGGATAAGCTGACTCAAAGGTTGTATTTAATGTATGAAATCACCAATTATCCATAGCCAATTTTAGTAAGCAAAAAACAAGAGTGTACTTACATAAATTCTGTGGCAAAATTATATCCCAAAGACAACCGCGACAAATCCTCTGAGAACTATAACTATTAAACGGAAAAAGTGAACAACTTGGGATACTTTTCTGCTCTGGTAATGCGATCATAAAACCGTCATCTGATCTCACAACACCACATAAAAAATGCGAGAGAAATAAAAGAGAATTCGCATCAAAATGTCAGAATCATTTTTTCAATATTAAATTTTGCACGCCATTTAAAAATCTCATCCCCAAGATTGCAACCTTGAAAGATCTGCCAAAAAGGATTTGCCGTTCCACCCCTCAAAATTATTGGGCCAAAAAATAATAAAAAAAGGAACAAAATTCAATTTATGTCCAAAAATATTGGAAACATTTTTATTTGATCTTCTTTCTTGCGAAATTCTTACCCCTACTTAGTTCGTTTTCCCATTTAAACTTTGACCCTAGAGTGTCCTGGAAAAGAAAAATCACTCGAGCGTGCCTTGATTTCGGTTTAGCCCACCAAGATCTGGTTGGGAAACACCCCGAAAAAACTGTACATGTGAAATTTTAATTAATTTTCTTGCGATCGACATTCGAACAGGGATAAATTTGTTGTCTACAAGTAGAAAAGAGAAAGGTCTTTCGTATCCATGGAATAGCTTATTTAAGGGGGGGGTAGGGTCTTTGGCACCAAAAAATCGACTAACTTTGCGATTTTTTCTATAAAAACTGGTTGGATGGATTTAATTCAAACCTTTTGTATATTATTAAGTGTCATTTAAATAATATCCACTAATTTTTATAGCCGATACTATCGGCTCATATATAGGTGGCAAAGCGATTGCTGGAACACTATTAAAGAAAGGCGTTTTGCGGTGTTCACTGTACCTCCGCTAAAAATGATCGGATTTCCATTTTGTTTTTACAATTCGCTTAAGAATTAAAAAAACCCGCCCCCTGGGAAGCCCTTTTTTAAATTTTTTATTTTTAAGAATTTTTTTCGAAAGTCCAAAGTCAAAAATGGGTTTTTCACCTAAAAAAATTGACTTTCGGCTTAAAAATAAAATATTTAAAGTTAGAAAATAAAAAAAAACGCTTCCCAGGGGGCGGGTTTTTTTTTATGCAGAAAAATATGCGACAAATTTGAAAACGATCGGTTGAGCCGTTTAGAAATGCCGATGAACACGGACTTTCAAAACGTGGTTTCGAGAAAAACGCACTTAAAGATGCACTTACGTACCTAAAGTCTTAGAGGTTAGGGTACTAGTTTTAGCATAACTTCTAAACTTTTTGTCCGATTGACTTACAACTTTTTTTGTATAATCTTAAGATGTTAATCTACAAGAAAAAAATTTTAAAAAAAATCGAAATTTTTTTTTTGCAAGACCCTACCCCCCCCTTAATAGTTGAAACTTAGGTAAGAGTCCATTTTTTATAGAATAAAAATTACAATTGCAGTTACGTAATAATTATTAGGACAAATATTACAAATTAAGAGTTCGAAGAACTGAAGACTTAAACGAATTTAATTTCTTACCCCCTGTGCTCTTCATGCATATTCATGTAACCCAATTCGTTAAACTCACTTACTATTGGCCATATTCAATTATCATTTTCGCATCTAATTTTAGAAGTATGGTACGATGTATCGCATATCGCCGCTTACACAATGTACTTCAATATTTGTGCCACTAAACCACTCAACCAAAAGTATTTGAAAGATGTTTCGCGGCCTGCAACAATTGTGATGCGTTATTTACAGAAATAAAATAAACAGAAAATAAGTAAAAAATACAAAACAAATACAAGGGCCAAATCACAGCAGTCCCCCAGCTCTTCTCTCACCCACTGACCCTGGATAAGAATACAATTTATGGTACACCCATCCCTCCTCCACTAGATGATCTCAGTATTTCAGCTCAGTTCAGTTGAGTTCAGCTGCTGGCAACTTGCGTCAGTTGTGCTCTTGCCGAATTTACGTATGTAAATAATTGAATTCTGCATATGAAAGCGAAAATAATTTAATTGTTTCAAGAATCGCAAAAAATACTACACTCACTTGCAATTTATAATTATATTTCTTGATATCTCGTCATGAATAGGCAGCGAATTTCGTTCGCCTCCTCCTGGGAAAATTGCCGCGAGGCGAAAAGAAAAGAGAGAAAAAAGCAAACGATGAAAATTATATTTAATATTTGAATGGAGTTTGGTACTTCAAAAGGAGGAGTGTAAGATAAATACCCTACGGAGTTTTGAGAGTCCTTAACAATTTGCAAGATTTTGATACTTTTTAAAATCAAAATTGTGCTTTCAACTTAGCTAAATTGTTGAATATTAAATGCTAAGCTAAAATATCAGCCATCCAATATTTCCAAAAAAAAATATAATATTCCTCATCATTAGAAATATTTGTTTTAAATTTTTTAGAGTATCATCTCCTTCTACTTTATACATAAATATTTATTTAAAATATTTTTTGGAGCTGAAAATTGAATTTGGCTGCCTTTTGCCTTAGGCAACTCCCCAACTAAGTTTTCATTCCTTTTTTCTTCCTTGTATGAGGGCTCCTGAAGTTGAGGAGCTATGTTTTGGGGATGCCGCAGAGATACAAACTCTGCTGCTCCACCAAAGGCTCCCCCATCAGCTTCATACTCACCGTTCCAACGGTACTTAACATATTTGCATTTACAAGCGGGGACTCCCACACAGATCCAGATACAGATACAGCTACAGTCGTATAGTACATTCAAAATGTACATGTTTTTTAGGTATTCGGTATTCATATGTCTGCATTTGATGGAGCAGGGTTTTGGGATTTGGGGGCAAGCGTGTCTCTGCAGGCCGGGCCATTAAAATTATTGATTTTCTGCCGTCTGCAATTCTGCCCTTTGGCCAACACAGTTAACCCGCCAATCCCCCGGATGGTTCCCCACTTACCGCCACATTTAAATTAATCAACTCAATTTGCGTAAAAGTGCAATATGGAGAGAGGCGACGTCGACGAACGTTGATTATATCAGAAGAGACAGCAGCGAAAAGGGGAAGTTCTCCGCACTTTTTCCCTTCAATGCCCCGTAACTCTTCGTACCCTAATAATTATGTCATGTCTCGGGAAAAAATCGCCGTGCTCCTGTTCCCTGGGCAATTTCATGGACTTTAGAAAATTTTCGCTAATGCTTCTTTCACACTTCATTATTAGGGCTCGTAAAAAATTGGCAATTGCAGGAACTTGCCAAAATCAACGAGGAATATTTTCAAGGAAATTATGAATTATTAATTATGGCAAAGGGTTCTCCATCCCTTTTTTGCTCAGCCCATGTCCAATGTGTAAGCGCATTTGGGCGTGAGAACTAATTCGCTTGTAATTGCTGGCGAGGAAAATGGAAAACGTGAGGTTTAACCCTAGGGTTAAGAACTGTAAATGACTTTCCATGCAAATTATGAAAATTATGAATACGAAATTAGTTTTGGATGATGAGTATTGAATGAAATTTTGCAAAAGAATCGTAAGAGATTCCCAGAAGTTAAGACTTTTGTAATCCGTTCTTGTAATTCCCTTAACTCTCTTGTGAGAACCATTATATCTTTAATGTTTTACATTTAACACTTAAATTCGAGGAGCTTTAGGCAGAATACTTTATTTATAAGACAGATTACGCATGAATAGTCATAAATTTAGCGGGGCGAATATTCAGTAGAAATTTTGGAATAAATCATGAATCATATTTCCGCCCGCGCCAAAGACATGTGTGAAGCGATTTCAGCCTGACCCACTAACAAAAAACGCTCATAACACATTTATTTCCACTGCCAATGAAGCATAGTTCCTCTCTTTTCGTTTTGAAATCTTCATTTCATACTTCCCCTTTTGCATAGCAAATCAGAATATTAAATATAATCAAATAATGTTCAAATGCACTCAACTAAATCAAATAAATGGGTTGTCATACGTCATGACAAATCGTATGCTTCCGCCTCCCACCCTCGAAAGACCTTTTTGTTTCGCTTTTCGGATGGGAGGGTGTCAAAGTCACCGCAATGAACTTTGCTAAGCCCGGCAAATATTGGCCCAACAAGCTCCGAGTGGGTGGACTACTGCAAAAGTATCGAATGTCAGTGCAGGGGTGCAGGATTCGTGGTTGGCCATTGCCGCCGAGGGAAGCCTAATTTGTTTGCCGACACAACTGGGTACCAGGGTAGTAGTTAACAGTAGTCGTTTTCCAAAGGGGAGGTTTATGTCCCCTGAAAAAAGATTTTAAAATGTTTATAGATTTTTGATGAAACAATTCCTAAAGCTAATTAATAAATTATGATGGTCAAAACTATTAAAATATTAATTTTTATTAATTTTGTTTTTGTTTTTTAATAAGTGAAGCTTTGTATTTTAAAACTAAACTGTATTTACTTTCCAAAATTCCTTAAAAATCTGACTACACCCTTGACCGAAACATTTGCAGGCAATTAAAAGCACTAACGAATTGCTCTTGTGTGAAAGGGGATCTATTTGCGCAGGAGTTGGGGGGAACCAGGAACACCCTAAACCCACATCGACCATAGCACCCTGAGGCTATAATTAGCCCGCGGCGGTTTTCGGAGGGGGTGTAGAGTTTGGCACTAGATTGAAACTTTTTAACCCTTATAGCACAAATAACAGTTTTATTAACGTCATTAAAGTTACTTTTTTTGGTTCTTTTTATCTCGATGATTTCATTCGGGGCGATGGCAAACCGAGCTGAACTGGGACAATTGAAATGGAAAGTGTCGCACATGCCGAAGGGCAAACTGTGACCCACCCACAAGTGCAACCCCCTGGCGAATACGAATACGGTGCGTGGTTCTCGTGCAACATTCTTCAATGAAATCTGGGCTAGTCGTCGACTCCGGGGGAAATCCTCGCGGGGTGCGACCCAGACGGGCGCGCCCTTTTCCTTCCCCGTCTTCAGTGTCGCAGGTTGATTAGAAATTCCATTAAAATTCCAAAAAAAAAAAATGTACGTACAGTAGCCGCCGCTCCCAGCTCCTGCTTTCTTTACACTTTTTGTACATTTTTTGTAATACCAAAAAAATTTATGTTATTTTATTATTGTTTTCAAAATACTATATCATTTCTAATAGAACAATAATTCATAAATTAAATTTTTAGCTGCAAGTCATAAACAGATCTATAAGATTAAAAATAATTTACTGAGCTACAGTATTTGTATTAGTTTTAATTATTCCAGTTCATTGTTTAAAGACTTGTAGTGACTTTTATTTTGTATGATGCATGTATTTCATAAATATGCTTTTTTTTCGTCTTATCTTAAGTTAAGTTTTTTTCAGTGCTTAGTTTTTCCCGTGAGGGTGGTTAATATCTGAAGAACCCACCCACCCTGCGGAGTAGCAACTCCAAGTTCCTCTGCAATCGCGTGCGATGTCTTGCTGTCAATGGCTGTACCTCCTTCCCCTTCAGTTCATTTCACTTCGCTTCTCGAACTCCCACTTCCTCTGCTGATTTGTATTTCAATGTCGCTTGCCGTCGCTGATGTCGTCTAATTAAGTCGCAAAGTGTGTCCCTGCTTGGGATTCGGATCGGGTTGGTTGGTCGGATGGTTTGGTTTGGCTTGGTTGCTCCGGTTCTCCATGGTAAAGTCCCGGTAAAGTGCGGAGTGTGGCCCCGATAAGTGAGTCGAGCAAAAGTGGCGAGCGTGTCCAATTATCGAGCATATAATGCAGTTCACGTGTCGCTGGCTGCTTTTGGGATTCGCATTTTAAGGCAATCTATGCGGGAATGGTAGAGATGTAATCTCAAAATAAACTGCAGTTTGTTATTCGACAAAAGACTATAATTTATATTGCTTTATCGCCGTGGTCGCTTGGCTTTTGATAAACTGGGGCAACACAGATGATCTTGGGATTGAGATAAAACGACCTAGGTCTTGGTTATTACTTGGCATTTAAGATGGGCCAAATCCACAATTAATACGCCTAATAATCGGCTCTGAAAAGGGAAACTAACTATGCAAATAGGAACGGACCCTATGTTTATACCACTAATTCGAAGCATTTGCAAAATGTACACCTGATTGCATTTACATATTTAATCCCTGCATTTCACTGACCACTCTGCCGTGCCTCTGCCGCCTCTCAATTTCAATTTACACCTTGTGCACTCGCACATTGCATAAAACAACAATCGACAAATTATTGTGCATGATGAAATACTGTGAGCACATGTTCCCCACCCCATTGAAATCCCCGCCAGCATCTCGCTCTATAGGAAGTGAATTCGCATAATAACAAAAACAAGGCGAGGAGCCCCAAGCGGCCCACTAACCGAAACCCCAACTAAAAACAATAACCACAAAACGCTGTCTGCACAGTTTCCACGGGGCGGAAGTTGGAGAGGTGGGTGGCGATGGGAGGTGGAACTGCACAGGTCTTCCATCAGTATCCCCCGAGCAGTATTATCTCTGTCTTCATCATCATCATCGTCAACAACGGCCAAATGTTTATTATTGCATTTTGATTTCCGTATGATGTTTTCTTTATAGCTACTCTTTGCGTCACTGGTTTCTCTTTTGGTCTCTCTTTTGCGTCATCATCCCCAAGTGGAAAACACGAATGTTTTTCATTCGTATTTTCCACTCTCTTAAAAACTTTACATAGCTCGGTTACTGTTAAAATTATTCGAACCAGTGCTATTGATATTGATCTCACATTCTTTGACACAGCTTATCTCAGATTTTATTATGGGTAATTATTAACTCTTCTTGGTCTTATCTACGAATGAACCCTGTGATAATTAAAAGTGTAAGCAAGAATTTATTTTTGCAAGCTGAATCAGTCACAAATTGCGTTGCAGCCAAATTAAATTGCGGCTTTTTCATTATTTTATACACGGTATTTCTTGATATAAGGCATATAGGATTTGGTTGTGAAAACGTACATATGTGTAAGAGAAATAAGGTAATTTTATATGAATAGACAGAAACATTAGAAAAAATCAGATTTACTATTTTTATAATATTAATTCTTAAAGAAGGATATATCCCATTTAACAATTTCCAAAGTTTAGACCTCAATCAATCGGTGCTGTTCATGGGTCCCAAATAATTTGGCGTTAAAAATATTTATATTAAAGTCATATATATAACCTATTCAAAAGTGCAGATTTTTATATAATTTTAGGATAGCAGGAGTACTAAGTTAGGTTAGGTTGGCCAGGTACTACTGTTGTAGAAATACGACTTTGGGACAGTTTCATCCCATAGTCCTCAAGACTGAGAGACTAGTACGCATAGAAACGGAAAGACGGACATGGCTGACGGAGTTTGCTCCTCAAGAAGTATATGCTGGGACATCTCCTTACAGCATTGAAAAGATGTTAATATTTCGTCTCAGGTTATCCTCCTAAATACATATTTGTCAAGGTTAGTTTTACGGAATTAATCTAAATATAGCAGTACAAGTATCGGATATTATAATAAAAAGGCTCGATCGAAGCGTTCTTAATTGTTTTTTTTTTACTCCGATAAACGACGCAAAGTCGTTGGGTGGCTTCCGGAAGCAGAGGTATTATGTTTCGAGTGTCAGCAACAAGCTGCCGGGGAATCGGAAATTTGGAATGGGCAACTTACCTGCCGACGATTACCTCTGCAGCTGCTAACAGCACGTGGCAACAGCAACAGCTGCTGTTGTCTAACAGAGCGCTGTTATCCGCTTAACCCACCACCAGTTCGCTGGGGTGATGAGGGCTCCTCGACTTGGTCTGTCTCTCGCAGCTGAGTTGTATTCCGACCAGCGCCCGATGTAGACGTTCCGACGGATACTCGATTTCCCAGTTTTATCTGCGTGTTAGGGCCCTCGCGTATCTTTTCGCGTAATATTTTCGGCTGGACATTTTTTTGGATACTTGATGAAATAACGTCAGCAATATAAATTAGGCAACAACAACAAATCAACACAAATAAACAAATATATACCCGAAAAGTTTAATGCAAAGTGACCAAATGTGTTAGTCATCCTATAGTGTGTATATAAAATGCAAATTCAAAATCACAAGACCAAACAAGTTGCTAAAATGTGGCAGAGGAAGCCAATAAGTGCAAATGAAAATAAATAAATAGGCGAAACAAAAAGGATTACAGAAGCGGCGTGTAAAAATAGCAAAAACAGAAAGACGCAAAAACACTTTTCATTGCCAACACGCGCAGCAAAGCAGCAACAAGAAAAACAGGGCCAAGAAAAGCCGCCAAGGGAGATACAGAGCAACAGTTGAAGCAGCAGCAGAATGTTGGCGGTCAAGAATTTCTTCCTGCCCGAGCGGGCCAAAGCTCCGGAGACTCCCCAACGATTCTCCCGGATGCCGGAAGCCTTTCTTCGCTCCATCCGAAGACGATCCCTGAGGGTTAAGAGGGCCAAGAGCCTGGTGGTGCCCGATCGCAGCGAGAAACGTAAATCAGGTGAGGTACAGTGTCGATGTAAAGCGACCGATATGGGTTAAAGTTAGAGATCTTAAAAAAAGAAATACAAAATTCCTTGGAATTATACTGCTCAAATAAACCCCTTAAAATCTTGAACGAACATCACTTACTATTTCCTAGACCTCATAAAAAAATGTCATTCTCATTTAACACCAACCGCTCAACAGTTTTTCCCACAGTACCACCTTAAGTACTCCCCATTTTTGCAGACCTTGCCACCCAATCATCATTAACCAAAAAACCTAAGCTTTTCTCACACATTTATTTCGCCACTCACTGGCCATTAAAATATTTGATAATTAGTTTATTATAACTCAAAAATCATTTAAGTTTTTATGCAATTTCGTTAATTACATCAGTCGAAACAAGAAAAATCGTAATCCGATGACCTTGCGCAAGCTTTATTATTAACATTTAATATGCAACAGTCGAAATAAACTTTTGTTTTAGCTCTATTAAAGTGTAGAAAAAAAGAGAGAAAAAGTTACAACCTTTTGAATATGGCACATCGCGTGTCATGTGTCAAAGTGTGAGGCAAACTTTGGGTGTTGTAACCCACAGCGAAAATAATGCAATTTGGCATAGTTTCACTCCGATACTTCCTCAGTTCCGACTCGAGTTTTGGGCTTTATTATGCCAAAGTTATGACAGCATTATGTCTTATTTTTCAAGCTTTTTTGCATGAAAATTACATGTAAACAAAAGTTTGCCAAACTTCTTTGTTTCTATCAAAGGCTGGCGGAGTGAAAGGTCGATAAAAAGCAGTAGAGAGCGAAAGTTAGGGAGTTAAGTATAAAAGGGGGTCTATGTTTTGTAACACTGACTCACATTCGTATTGTTCGACATTGACTTTTAGTACCCGTGACAACCGAACGAGGAAAGTTTGTCTACCTCTCTCTTTTTGGCACTTGGCCTGCAATTATCGATTCTCGAAAAATGCGGGCCCAAGAAGCCTATCGAAGGTAGCGCATTGACACATTGCAATCAATGCCACTTAATGACGTCAATCGGAGGCAGGATGGGTGAAAAAAAGAAGGTGCCAAGTACTGGGGACCCTGGCTTATCGCGGACATCAATCGGTTGGCTTGTTAAGTGTCCGCCACATCGCGGGGCTTAAAGATGGGATACCAGCTAACAAGAAGCTGGTTCGTTCTTGGGGCTTTTGAAATTGTGTCAACTGGTTCTGCCAGCAGAGATCTGGGCAAGAGATTATATTGATTGATCTGTTAGAGATTAAAAATGGTTACACTCTAATACATCATCTGTTAAGGCGATGAATCACAGCGGTGCATATATAAAGTTTTCTTTGTTAGACTAGTAAAATAAAAATTTATGCAAATTTGATGGTGAAATTCTTGGTCAGGTTGCCAACTCGTAATGTCTTACAATACACAAACTTTTTCTCCTACAAAATACAATGTGTTCTCTTTTCTATACGTTTTGCGATGCCTCATCAATATCGAAATCTCTTCGTCATGTTTTAATACTTGCGTTTTCTCTTTCCATGAAAAACGCATACCACATTAAGTTTAATTCTATCCCTTTCCCGATCATTTTCTATTTTAAACGCCTGATGATGATTATTTCCCTGCTTCATTGCAATTTTTCATGCTGCAACGCATTCTTGCATGTGTGTGCAGATATTTTTCCTGATCGCCTCATTAATTTCTACTCAAATTGCAAATTCCATTCGGAATCCCATCACTGTAGAACGTTTCAGCTTGTGTTCTATTCTTTCGTTTGTATTTTTTTGCTGCCCCTATTGGAGCCCCAAGTCGCGCCATGTATTGATAAGATAAGAAATGGACGGTCGGTCTAGTCCCTATACATACATGATTTATAAATAAGCAAAATGTACTTCTATTTATTTCCGTTCATTCACTTTGTTTAATTAAAAAGAGACTCTATCCTATCCCCCATAGCGGAGATAAGTCGGGAATACGAAATACCTGAGATCCAGAGATATTCAAGCCCAGGTGCTCCAATTTCCTATTCGACTGACGGTTCTGTGACTTTTCAAAGACCTTGACAGCGTTTTGCTCCCCTTTTGTTTGCTCAGAAGTCCCCGAAGTATCAGATCCGTATAGTAAACGTTATATGGGGGACTAGCGCGATTTTCAAGCGATTTCAATAGACAAATCTCTTGACGATCTCCTCACAATCTGTTCCACGCAACACTTTTTATGTTTTGTATATTTTTTTTTATTTGTTTGGCTTTTTTTTTTTTTCCTGTTTTTGTATACTTAAACTTTTTATTTCTTTAGCCGCCCGTGCACTCAACGCTTAAACAAGATAAATAAAGAGTCAACAACAAGAGCGAAATAATACGCTCAACACACATTTTGTGCGAAAAACAAATATAGCTCACGAAATGTAGAATATTTTTACGAAAAAAAGAAGCACACATATGATTAAAATTAAAACGCAATTGTATTTGCTGGGGGTAAACACGAGTGTGTGAACGGGTTTCGGGGGCTACATATAGGCACTCATCTAAACATATAGTATCTGCATATTGTATCTATGCGGAGATGGTAATCATTTTGATGAGATCATGGCTGTGCGACTGGGCCAAACGACCCCCCTCAACTTGCGTGTAGATTTTTGTGGGAAAGTTTAGTGGCTAGGTTTAATCTGGTCAAAGAAGAAAGTATTCAATTATTTTTTGTACTTTAACGACTGGACAATTTTTCGATCCTCAGCCCACTCGTTGACCTTTCGAGCTGCGGAAACTCTCACGCGTGCCCTTAATTAGTCCCCACAAATTGTGACTTTTATGAGTGATGAAGTCTCGGCATTTGCCAGTTGAATTAATGACCCCGCCCACATTAATTAAGCAACCGCCCACCTAGTATACATAGATCAGTATTTGGCAAACCTTAAAAGGCAACTAGCAACTCTTGATTTTATCGCTTGTTTTGGTCGCAACCACAAGTTGAGTCATCGGCACACGGCTCGGATTATACTTATTGTCACTCTTAGATGGTGTCAATCATGGAGAGACTCTCGAGAGGGAGTTCATCGATCGATCGGTTGGTTCGGTTCTACGGCGGGCAATTCATTAATCATTCTCCACTTCACGGTCACCGACAAACAAGATGCTTCGCTATATTTGGTCCTCTCTCTAAATGGTGTTAAACATATTTCTCTTGTTGCTGCCGAAACGCACGCGCCACCTTTTAAATGCACCTTTTCTTATTCGACGATATCTTTTTAACTGTCCTACACACGCCTTATAATTATCTTACGAATTTTCCTCTTTATTTTCCACATTGTCTTTGAAAAGTGAAACCCTGTAATTAATGAAATTTTATGATCTCTCGTAGTAATCATAAAAATATGATAATTTCTTTGCGTATCTTGTTTATGATGTCTCTATCTCGGTTGATAATATCGTATTATTAATAGTTGAAATTTGAGGCAAGTCATGGTTGAGGCAGATGGAAATGTATATTTTGAATGCTGCCTGTTGTAAGACATTTTAAGACATTTACTGGCTTTTCATTTCAAGTGGAACTTCATAAAATACTTCCTATTGCTCTCCCACTTCTTCTCCAGCTAATTCCGAAATATCCATTTAATTTGTTGATCATTCCAACTCAAAGCCTGGGAAAAATGGAAAATACACATATGCTTTCGACCATGACGAAAGGCATCCAATCCTAGCTAACTTGAAAAACAAAATATTCCCAGCCAAACTCTAGAACCTTTTCAAATTTATTTCGACACTTAGAGCAGTAGACTGAAATAAATTTGCGTATTTTCAATTAAATCATATGAAGACCCCTGTCTCAAGAAAACCTGTCAAATGCCAAAGTAAAATGGGGGAAATTTGAATGCATTTAAACGTAATGAGAAAATAGCTGGAAAAATATGCAAATTAGATGAAAACCGACACGTTTCAAACGCCGCTTCCGCCTCAAACAGTGGGACACTTGTTGGGAAAACAAAAATACCTATCTATCCACCACCAAAATGCGTCAATCGTCGGTGGAGTTTTCTCCCCAAATACAGTTGGGAAGGAAGGGAAATGAAAGGCGGCAGGTTTATTGGTCAAACTCCATTCCGAATGCAAAGTGTATCTAAACAATCGAAAATTGAATTTTGAATAGCATAGGTTGACCATAGAGGGATTGCATGGCCCTTTGTTTTGTTTTTCTTTTTTATTCCAAATCCCAAAAGCCCCATCCAAACCTACGCTTCACTATATAGTTTTTCCTATATGGCAAACGCATTCAGCAGCGGAAGTTCTTATTTAGGTTTTGTTCCCGCTCCGCTTCAATCTAAGGTTTAATGCCCATTGAAATTCTAATGTGGCGTTGACACCGCCAAATTGTTGATGGCGATGGGGCGTTCTGGTTACACGACGAAAAAAACAATAATAATAAAATTCCAACATAATTTTTACAATGGCAATTCCAAGGCCCATGCGTATACGATCATTAAGTATGAGTATTGTACATCCCGATTTTGGAGGTGTGCCCTTCATTATTGCATTGATTTCCTTTCGGCTTGGCCGAAAGTTCAGTCACACTCAAATGATTCTTACATAACCGGTTCGGGTTTTTTTCTCTCTCGTCTTTTTCGCATTTTCGGTTGCTTTGTGGGTAGTTATGATCTGTCTGTTTCTGCTGGAAACTTATCTCAACACTATCCTACAGTTTTCTGCGGGTTTTCTCGTAAGATCACAATCGTAATAGTCATAAAGTATACGTTTTAATTAAAGGTTTAGTATGTGGGATAGGGCTGTAAAAAGGTGCTTAAAGGGTAGGGATATCAGAGATAATATTTTGTATACCCAGTGACTTCAGGGAGTTCAGGGGTATCCCAAGGTTAGCTAACAGTTGATCTTAGGATCGCTAGAACATTGGTAATAAAAGCCTAGATTGCAGAAATTGACAAAGTTTACTAGAACTATTTCACAAACTTTGTTGTGTATTTTGTAAACATTAGGTAAAAGTTTTTCCCAAAACTTTGGCCTGCTGTCGAGTGTAATTCAATAGCCTTCTCATACGGAGTATTGCATTGGCGTCTGACTGATAGCAATAATTTTCCACCGGTTGGCGTATCTTGGCAGAAACACAAACAACAGCTAATGGCCAGCAAGTCGTTGAACCGCAAAAAGGCAGTGGGCTAAAAAACTCTTTCAGCACCTCAGAAAATGCTGGAAAACTGCAACAAATTTAATGGCGAACGCACACGATGTCTGCTTATAAGGTGACACTCTCACACAGAAAAACACCCATAAATAAGATTGTAATAGATGGAAGCCTCGTCCAAAACAATGGTCATCATAATTTTGTTGTTTTTGCTCTGGAAAGACGAGCTGCTCGGACAATGGCAGATGAGATGAGATTTCTAGGTAAACTGGCTAAGGAGGCTGCCAAAAAGGAGCGAGAAGTAGCTCGTGTAGAACGAGGAAAAGTAAAAGTAAGCAATTTAATAATTTGTTGCGCCTGAGCGACTGGGAAAAGCGGAAAAGAAAAGGAAAAAGTCAGCTGGTCAGTTGGTCAGTAGTCGGCGATCGGAGATCGCAGTGGATCGTGGAATATTATTGGCCAGCTGCTTCTTCTCTAATGAGGCGCCTGACCATTCCGAATCGATTTAATTGAAGCCAAATTTATGGGACACAAACGACATACGGAAATCTCTTTGCTGCCCATAAGAAGTTAACGCATCCATATTTGTATTTCTAGCAATCCGCAAACCGCAGAAAGGACAATCAAATGCTCATCATTGACAATCTCACCGCATAAATATTAAACACAAATACGATTCCAATTTTATATTATTTGATTTTATGACCAAGAGCAGCTGAAAATAATAAGAGGAATCCCAGGAAAAATCCCATTTCCCACTGCACTTTCCTTTCATTTTTTCCTGGCTTTCTTCTCCAGATTTTTGCCCGTCCATTGTCTTCGGGACTGACACTTCATAAATATGTCATATTTAATAGAGTACAGGGAGCTACCGAGGAAACGGTAAGGAGAGAGTACATAAGTGAAAGAAGCCACCACCGGGAGATGGTGTCCTGCATGTCCTTGGGCGCTCTCACTTGCTTGCTCCTTTCTCCTGGGCCATTGTCAACTTTGATTGACTCGCACGAGCTCAAAAGATCCTTCAGCCGGGTGTCTTTTTTTGCCCAATTTTTGATTGAAAAAAAATCATATTTAGGGTGGCGGGAATTTTGGTTTTTTTTTAGAGAAAAATTAAAAGAAAAAGTATCGTGTTTTCTCCGATCATTGTAAGATGATCTTGGGACAGAGTCATGTCATAAATTCGACATTTAATCGTTTTGGGATGGGAACAGAAAAATTTACATTTTCCTAAACTCTTAATAGAAGTAGGAAAAATTCGTCATGATTCAGTTCTTATTTAGTAAGCCCATTGAGTAAGGTTAAAATATCCGCTCTGATGTCATAAACAAGATTCACCCAATTCAAATGAAAAGTTTACGCTGCAGATTAGATTGTCTTTGATAAGATTGGTTTGACGAAATAACAAGAATAAGAACACATTTTTCTGCTATGACGAAGTTATATTTTAGTGAAATGCTTTTGAATGATGTAAAGTGAGGTAATAAATTCTTTACAAACTATTTTTCCATTTAAAAAGATAATTAAATTAAATTACTTCTGTTTTTTCAGTTTTCCAACTTAAACTAGGAAATTGATTTTACAAATACTTTAAGACTGATAAGACATTACTTTGTACTCGGCACTTCCCTCATAATGGGGTTCTCACTGCTAAACGATAAGAAATCATAGCTTACAGCCAAGTGATATTATTTCTTTATTTGCTTTCTGTTAGGTTTTTTTATTATTATTATTTTACTGCCGCGTGTTTTGCAATTTACTCTTCCTGTGTGCTCGCATGATAAATGAGTTTCAACACAGTAACAAATTCAATTCGGCCCCAAAACTGATAAAAGACCCAAAAGTAACAAAAAAAAGTCAAAGAAAAAAGCGTCAACAAAGAAATCGTCTATGCTTATAAACATTTTTTAGGTGCATTTCAGAACAAGTTTACCGAGGAGTAAAAATGGAGTACTGAGATCTGAGGAACTCGCATAAAGATGCTTTATTACCTGAGCACATATAAATCCCTCAGCCAATGACAGCATCCTAAGCAGAGCATCCTTAAGGGATCGCAGACTCGCAAAGGACTTCGTTTAACCCTTTCTTTTGCTCGGGGCGTGGTCTTTGGAGTGTAGGTTTAACCTTCAACTGTGTTTGGACAGCGAATTGAATTGAAACGGCTCCTCAATCTAATTTATCAAAATCCCGCACATGTTCCATTCTGAAAGAACTCAGACTGCCGTTTCACTTTCGCTAACAAGCGAGATCTTCCCATTCCCATTCCACTCATTGGCGGCCATCTGCTCCTCTCTGTTTGTTTGGATGTTCGCGCATTTGCTAATGACCCGTGAATTTCTGTGTCAATTTGAATTGTTTTTTCTTTTGGGATTTCTGGCCGATGAAGTCATGTTTTCGTTTTTGCCCGCCACCCGCAAGAATATTCATACGGAATATATGCCTGCACGTGACACTGGGCGAAAAATAAGTGCATGTATTTGACGGATACAGTTTCAGGTACACACCCATCCCATCCCATACTATACCATCCTATTCCGTTCCATCTCGGGTTGCGTGACGCTGATGATGATGCCCCAGGGCGAACCTTGAGGTGTCGCAATCATTCGTGCAGAACTTTTCTATGGGTCTCCGCTGCGAAACAGACAACAGTTGGATGAGTGGGCTGCCCCCCTCAGGTGTACAAGTTATTGTTTTGTTTGCTTTGACTTGTAATTAATTGGTAAACGTAACTGTTTAGTTTAGTTTTGGGAGTGCTAAGCAAATAGCTTTAAATATTTATAAATTAAATCTTATATATATGTATATTTCCTGTACCATTTCCCTCATAACCTTTCGACTGCCTTTCACCTTATTTATTCCTTATTTTAGTTACCTTTTCCTGTCTGCAACATCCTCCTCCTCTTCTGTTAATCTTGTTTGTCCGATCGCCCTTTTTGCCTCGATTCATTTGTGGGCTTTGCTAATTTTCTTTGCCTTTGTGTTAGGTCGACAGAGGCCGAGGATCAGTAGGAATTGGAAAAGATTGCTGGTTGCTGGCCACCAGTCGTCGTGATCTTCTTTCACTGATCTCTGGGCAAATACAAACGGGCGAGCGGGACAAAAAGAAAGTAAATCTCGTTTTTGGAGCAGATGTGCAGGGCAGGACGGAGGTCTATGGAAACGCCAACACACTAAGATGGGCCAAGAACAGGATGAAAGAAGGGCATCGAGAGGGGGTAGGGGGATCGGGATCCTGAGATTTATTGCCTGTTGTCCTCCAGATCTCTGGGACTGGACACTGTCGACACGGTCAGCCTACCTAAATATTTTCATAGGTCTTTCGTGGGCCAATGCAAATATGCATCATCGTATCCATTGGATCGGTATCCCAAAAGATCTTTCTATCTATTCATATTTCCATGAAAGGCGAGGCGAATGGAAAAATATTCTTTTATTATGGTTATGGCTTATTAAAATCACATTATTTGACCATTTACGGGCATGGCCAAAGTATCACAACATCCATGAACTGTTTGCCATTTGTGGGATCTAATTAGCGTAAATTGAGGTTCGGGGTTGCTTTAAACTGTAGTCAAGGTTGGGATATTGCAGCTGGTTATTCAGTTTTTAAGGTTTTATTATTATTTCTAATCATATTCAATGATTACGTGAGACCATCTATTTGATGTATTTATCAATTTCCTAGTGGTTTTATGGTTTTGGTGGCATCAGCTGTCTTTGAGCAAAGGATATGGTCGTAAAACTATATGCGATGACAGATCTAACTGCTCCTTGTTGTGGCTACCGTAAACAACTAAACGGTTGTAAATATTTTACGACTTCTTACGGTTGACAATCCTTGGCGCCTCCTGGTCAAATAGAATTAAGGTATTTACTTCTCTTGGATATCCCGGCACGCTTCTTTTTTGGTGATAAAACTCAGCCTGGTTCTTTCGGTTTCAGCTGCTGTCAGTCATAAAACTAAGCTATCTATATCTTCAAGTTTTGGGTCATAAGGTCAGCTGGTTGTAAGGAAGACATGTCTCCTCCAAAGGGGCAAGAAAGAAAGGCAGGAAAGAGAAATGAATATTTCATATTGTTCGCTAATTAAAATGCTTAACCCACATCAAGAGCTGTAAATCCCAGGACTTCTTATCGCTCCTTTATAGGAAAAGTGTACAAACACAAACAAACAGAGCTCAACAAAAATAAAGGCAAAACAAATCCCGACCGAAGTGAAACCCCTTTTCCAAACACTTTCTCTCCCTAGAACAAGAAATGCAAATGGAAAAGCGAAATGTCCTTTGGGTTCCAAGCTAGTTTGCATACGTAATTATTTCGGGAATTTTGACAACGATGGCGACATTTGACATGAGTTTGAGTTACGATCCCAAAGAGAGAGATAAAGATGCATGGCTGAGGGATAGGATGGGATAGTTGTTACTCGAAAGAAAGGGTTGCCCCGAGGCTGGCGGTTTGAACTTCACACATAAGCCGATCGCCATCCCGATCTCGATCTCTATTCCAATCCCTCAGGTGATGGTTAACCCTCAGACATTTGACATCATTAGTCAAACTTAAAGACGCATTTGTAACTGGCTTGTAACTCTAAGCGCTTTAGGCTAATGACGTCCCATTAATTAGGCGGGATTGTCTATGAAGCCTGTGTAGACTGCAATTTGTTACAATTCGAGCATTGAGAACCGAGCACCGAGAACCAGTCAGACAGCCATCTTTGATCCGAAAACCATTTCCATTATTCTCCTCAAAAAAAAAGAGGAAAAAAGTGGCATGCAAATTGCAAAACCGCGCTAATTTTTTCCTGCCCATATCGCTTTCAATTGGATTCAACAATTCCCTGGCCGGATTTATTTCGGTGTTTCCAGTATTATATAACAAAAGGCATATTTATTTCGTTTTAATTTGTAATTTTGCGCTCTGGTCAGCAAGGCAAGAGTGCAAACCAGTTGAACTTGTCTTTCAGTCGATTAACAAGCGGCCGGAAAACAAGTTCCCAAGTTCGCAGGGACAAACCCTTGAGACGACAACTAGGGTATATCCATGTCCATGTCTATGTCTATGGGCATGTCCCTGTCGATGTCCATCTGAAAGGAGAAGACGAGTAGAAGTCCTCAGTGTTTACTTAAGCAACTCTTAACAACTCATAATAGAGCAATTTTCACGTATCCCTCTGCCTGGTTCCAGTAAATCATCAGCCAACCTACCATTCAACTGGTCAGCCATTGTCACTCCTTCTACCCTAAGCTCTAAGTTCTGGCTGCTAGGTGGGTTGAATGGGAAGGAACCGAAAGGCCCTTTTGCTGAAGTGAAATTGATCGTGGGCACTTGGAAATCATCTAATGGCTCGGGTTTGGCCTGGTCCTCTGCTCGCGGGAAAAAAAGATTTATGGCTGGCACCTTAATGGTGTTTTCATTTCGGGCTTAGCAGATAGTTTAACTCGGGCGTGATGTACACATATGCAGAGGATCGGATCCCAAAGCTCAGTCGCAAGCAGCTGGCCTGCCTTGATATCAAGATGCCCAGGCATTTCAATTAGCTACCCATTTATGGACCATAACCTAGCCTTGAAAAGCCCCGAATACCGAATACCTTAAGTCTGATTGAGTGACTGCGACTTGACAATGAGCTAATTTAAATCAGAAAAGTGTTCGAGCAAACTGACAATTTAAAGGTTTTTTTTCCTGAAAGCAACCAGACAATTGCCGAAAATTGAAAAGGAAGCTTCCTGGCAAACATTTGTGTGCTGTCAATCAAGCGAACGGAGGCTAAACATACGCTTGAAGGATGATGTATGTGTTCTTGGGTTTCCTTCGCGAAGGATACATTTGCATAATGATGATGGGAGGAGGAGGAAGGAGGGGTTTTTGAGAGCTGGAAACTTTTGGCCGCGACATGTAGGTCAAAAGGAAACGGGTTCGTTCTTTTTGAGATCGCTAATTACGCTGCGTGAACTTGTTTTTTTTTCCTTTCGTTTTCATTTCCAACTAACCTTTAAAACTGAAACTCTTTGGCTAATGATGATTTGATGTTTTCTTACAGATTCCTTTGTGAACAGTCAGGAATGGACGATTTCCCGATCGGTACCAGACTTGAGGCTGGGAATTGTTGGTTCCTTGAACTCGGGAAAGTCTGCTCTAGTGCATCGCTATCTCACGGGATCCTACATGCAGGAGGAGTCGCCCGAGGGAGGTCGCTTCAAGAAGGAGGTCTTCATCGACGGCCAGAGCTACTTGCTGCTCATTCGCGACGAGGGTGGAGCTCCCGAAATGCAGGTAAGTCGCTGGGTCCTTGGGGTTTGTTTTTTATTTTCGGCTTTTCCCATGAAATATTCATGGGAATGGGAAAATGATGTATTGCCGGGGGTTAGCCAGCACTTTGCCGTCAAAGTTTCCCGTGCCGTAGACAAATAAATTTTCCCTTATCATCTTGTAAATATTTGAATTGAGGTCAACGTGGGATCAACTGGGAGAACTTCTGGGGGTTGTTCGGTAGTTGCGATGCCCTTACTCAGTTTTTATTTATCAATATAATTTGATTGAAGCCTAGAACATTCCTATATATGCACAGTTCTCTGCAACCAATTATCCAAGTTTTGGCCACTCCACACTCGTTTCTCCCTCTCTTCTTGCACCAAAGTTTGCCTTGACTGGACTTTGGGGAGTTGGATTTTGGCCGGGTCGCACAGGGCATGAGTCACTGGCAATCGAACTCCGACCTTTGGCAGCCGAGACTTTGTCGCAATGCCAGATAAGCGATTTCAACGTGTCCAGTTTTTGTTGGCCATTATGGCAGTACGTGATGTGATGCAGCAGCATCATCATCATCATCATCCTCTTCTTCTGGCCGACAGCCAAGGGCTATAGGGTTTGCCGAGTGCAGAATAGTCGAACAAAATACACACAATGCCGGCGAGCGAGCTCTCAGTAGATTGCCAACCCCTGAAGCTGCAGTTGGGCAATCAAAAGTTCCTCCTGCCTTTCGAATGCAATTGAATTCGTCTTTTGTCAATAATAGGAGGTAGGTAGTATGTATGCCGGAGATTGGGTAGCGTAATTAAAGGCAACTTAACCACGGGCTATTTACATTCGAACGCGGGGCCTTGACTCATTGATTCCCCCGAGGCTTGTGCGGCTCAAGGAGCTTTTGTTCGTTCGGCTCTCGGCTTTGATATATCGTATGTACTACAGTACTTTTGCATTTGCATTTTCGCAATTGCAATTTCGCAACCCCCCTCTGGATTGCCACAGCTCCTGGGGCCTTCTGCGCCTGCGGCTTAAAGGGTGAAAGTGAGGATTATAAATTTTAAGCTGCTTTTGCTTTTCACTAGTCTCTCTCATTTTTTATTTGCGGTTCTATTTACAGGACTTTGGGGAGGGGCAGGGGTGGTGGTCTAGCTGTAGTTAGGGGGTTGTTGCTTATAAAAAATGTGCCTGACACGCGACCCTCGAAATCCCAATAATATCCCTATAATCCTTGCTTTAGCCCCGCTGACTGACAGTCTTTCGCTATTTGCCATGTCCCGTTGTTAGCGATTCTTATTTAAATTTCCATTTTTTATTTCCATTCATTTTAATTATAAGTTTGGAGAATTTTTGCAAGTCAAGCAGATGATTGACCTAAATTATCGTCGGGATACATAACAAAGGATTACGGCTTAAATTATTCGAGGGAACACTTAGCTGGGAACAGTTTGAGAGCTACAGTTTTAGGATCACAGGGTTTAGAGGGAACAAAATTGAAGTTGCTATAACTAAAAATTTAGATTAATTTAATATAATTCTTTATAATTTTCAGTCGAGATAAATAACAAAGTATTATGGCTTACAATTTTCGGGGTGACCAGTTTACTGGAAACAGTTTGATAGTTACAGCTTTGTTAATGTTAAACATTTTTTCTACTTCACTGCACCAGATTGCAACATTCTCCTGATGCATATTACATAATCGTTATTATTCGCTGCATGTCAAACTGTCAATCAGCCCTTTCACTTGAATGCACAAACTCCAGTCGACCTCCCACTTTCCGATTCTTTCCAATTCACAAAATCAACTAATTTTATACCACTTTCCTTGGCCATTTCGTGTCAGTCACATCTTTATGGAACATAATAAACCCATATTTCATAAGCAAAATAACCCCCATTTGTACACGGACTCGGCAAAAGTTACGCCAACAACTGTAACAACTGTAACAATCGGTAACCCACCCAAAAAATGTGAACAACCCGGAAAGTCCCACCCTCGCAGGAAGAACATTCGCCCAACTTTGGGTGAAATCACTCATTCAATGGTCGACTCGTCGCCACTCTGTCGCATTTGTAGTTGCTTTTTTTGTCGGTTTCCCCAGCGAAGGATATCATTACCATATACGAGCCATGAGACGACGACAACAGCGACAACAATATTGCATACGACCAGAAATGGTCGATTCCTTATTGTTAGACCCAGCGAATGGGGAGTGTACACTCGCGTCCAGGCAAATAGCAAGATATTGGGATCAATTAGGGTTACAAGCTTTGTTAACATACTAAAGTCATATGAATTACGTTATTTTTTTTGATAAAAGTGGTTGGAAAAAAATATTAAATCTATTAAATATTTATAACAATAATATATACAAAAAATTTTTAATTTAAAGCAGAGAAAAAACTAATTATAATAAAAATGGATTGAGAATTTGTAAGGAATTTAATTATTTTTTTAAGGGATTGAAACATTTTTGTGAGCCATATTGTCCTGCTTACATCTGCATTTGTTTTTCTTCGTCATCAGCATACATATGTGCAGTAAGGACCCCCCTCCCACACGCACACACCCTCATATCGAGTATCTGTGTGAGCTCTCGAGCCTTTCGTCGCCATTTGGTGCAACTTTTTTGCGACCCCCTTTTGGGCTGGTGCTCCGTTTTTGCTTTCCTGTTTCCTCTGCATACATTTTCACAACAAATCATAAAAAGTGGCAATGATGGCGGCGCCAAGGGGTGGAACGGGGGGCAAGGGGGCAGACAGCCCAGCCACCCACCACAAACACAATGCACACAGCAACGCAGACACAAACACAGACACAGACGAGTGTCCTCGTTGCCAGGACATTCTAGCAGCCAGTTGTTTGTCGACTGGCGTCGCGTGCGGGCGGCTTTTTCTCACTGCTCCTCTGTCGCACAGGATAACCTCGGAGCAAAGGACTCCTCCATGAGCGAGTTACATAAATAATTCCAGTTACTTTGTCGCAGGTAAAATGCCTGCGATGCATTATTAATTGAATCGAACCGAAGGACAGTCAATCAATATTAACTGGAAAACTCCATTTCCTGTTCCCTCGCTTGCTTCAATGGGAATCCTGCGCAGAAACAGGCAAATGCTGTTTACATCCCATATAAAAGTTCATTATCCTGCCAAACTGTTCGTGTGTGTCTGTGTGGGGCATACAAAAATCATTAAAAAGTTTAACACACGCCTGCCTGGCGAGCAGAGTGAAAAGAAGTAGGAAAAGAAGAAGGCTTCAAGTGCTTCATTAGCGACTTTATCAAGTGTGTGTGTTGAGTCCTTCGGTTGAGTCCAGAGCTAAAATACAAAAAACAACTCTCGCTCAAACTCCTCACCAGATCCTTCGACCAAGGATTCGCAGGCGACCATTGTTTTGCGCGCTTCCGCCAGACGCCGCATTTGGTTTACTCCCCATCCCGTCGATACCATCCCAAGAAACCAAGTCATTCCTCCCCAGAATCCCTCGCAAAGTCAAGGACTCGACGCGTCCCAAAACGCTCCGTGCTTTGGCAGGACTCTCTTTGTTTCTTCAGTTTCCCAACCCTTTTTCCTTATTTCAAACTCATAATATGCTTTTTCGTCTCTTTTTGCTTACAGTTCGCTGGCTGGGTGGATGCGGTAATCTTCGTGTTCAGCCTGGAGAACGAGGGCAGCTTCAACACCGTCTATAACTACTATACGAAAATGGCGCATTTTCGGAATGGCCAGGAAATACCCATGATATTGGTGGGGACGCAAGGTTAGTGAACTAGTTTTAAAAGGATATAATAGACTGGTGTTTACTAGGTGATAAGATTACAAAAGCAAAAGGTTCCAATATATTGGGAAATCAGTTCATAAGCTTCCTTTTGGGGAAGTGATTTCCTAGAGCAGCGATAAACATTGATTTAAAGCCATGTCTTTATCAGGACTTCCATCACTTATTCTGTAATTACTAATAATTAAATCCCTTCTCTATTTCCAGATGCCATCAGTGACCGCAATCCTCGCGTGATTGACGACACCCGTGCCCGAAAGTTGGCCAGCGATCTGAAGCGTTGCTCCTACTACGAGACCTGCGCCACCTACGGCCTGAATGTGGAGCGTGTCTTTCAGGATGGTAAGTTCACTTATTAAATAAAATTAAATCTCAAGAAGCTAATCCCATTTGATCTATCCACAGCCTGTCAAAAGATCCTCTCGCAGCGCCTGCCTTTGCCACCTCAGGTGCAACCGGCGAGGCCCACAACACCACAGGGTAATCGCTTGGGATTGGCACCTTACCAGGCACCCACCAATGGACAACGTGGCCAGCAGCAGCTGCCATTGCGAATGAGCGCTGATTTTGCCCAGGCGGAGCAGAAGCTGTGGTCGCTGCAAGCAACCAGCAGCAGTTCCACCACCAACGAGAACAACAACATCACCAAATACAATCCTGGAGCGATCAGTTCACTGCAGGGCGACTGCTCCCAGGTGCAGCTGCGGGATCCACGCGATCTGGCGCCACCGCCGGGCAAGGAACTGCCCACGCCCACCTCGACGCCCACGACGAGCCGCAAGAGCCGGCGACGCTCCAACCTGTTCATCCCGTCTTCCTCGAAGAAGGCGGACAAGGAGAAGGAGCCGAAGAGCAGCGAACTGGGCAGTGGCCGCTCCATTCCCATCAAACAGGGCTACCTGTACAAGCGATCCAGCAAGTCGCTGAACAAGGAGTGGAAGAAGAAGTACGTGACGCTGTGCGACGACGGCAGGTTGACCTATCATCCCTCGCTGCACGACTACATGGACGATGTGCACGGCAAAGAGATTCCGCTGCAGTATGTCACCGTGAAGGTGCCGGGCCAGAAGCCTCGTGGCTCCAAGAGCATCATCACGAACAGCGCGCTGACCAGTTCCCTGATGGCCAATGGCCAAAGGGCCCAGAACACACTGAGCGATGGCATCGGTTGCCTCACCCTGGCCAAGGACAATCAGCGCAAGCTGAGCGAGAAACTCTCCCTACTTGGTGCCGGATCCGGAGCAGCTGGCGGAGCTGGAGGGGAGCCTCTGAAATCGAATAGCTCACAGCAGACGAGCGGGGACGAGGGCATAGCCATGTCCAATTCTAATTCTCAGACTTTCATCGCCGGCGAAACGGCTAATAAACTGGAGGCCCAAACGCCAAATGTGAAGAAGCGACATCGGCGCATGAAGAGCAGCAGTGTGAAGGCCAACGAGGCGGACGACAACGATGGCTATGAGTTCTACATCGTATCGCTGGACTCCAAGCAGTGGCACTTCGAGGCCGCCAATTCGGAGGAGCGCGACGAGTGGGTGGCGGCCGTCGAGCAGGAGATCTTCAAGAGCCTGCAGAGCATTGAGAGCAGCAA
Organism: Drosophila lutescens; assembly: GCA_037075285.1. Lineage (NCBI taxonomy): Eukaryota > Metazoa > Arthropoda > Insecta > Diptera > Drosophilidae > Drosophila > Drosophila lutescens. The sequence continues at coordinate 723,277 of JBAMCF010000352.1, forward strand.
GACCAAGCAGGCCACCAGCACCGATCTGGCCGCCATGCTGGCCATCCGTCAGCGGGTTCCCGGCAATGGTTTCTGCGTCGACTGTGGAGCGCCAAGTGAGTGTTTAATCTTTAACTTTTGCTGGTATTTTTACTTACGATTCTTCATAATTATTCCAGATCCTGAATGGGCTAGCTTGAACTTGGGCGTACTCATGTGCATCGAGTGCTCGGGAGTGCATCGCAATCTTGGCTCGCATATATCCAAGGTTCGCTCGCTGGGCCTGGATGACTGGCCGTAAGTTTATCATAATATTCCGACCTTCTTCAATCATTCTAAAATATGTATTATTTTCTGTTCTATTAGATCCCCTCATCTCAGTGTGATGCTGGCCATTGGCAACAGTCTGGCCAACTCCGTGTGGGAATCGAACACAAGGCAACGGGTCAAGCCCACTTCGCAGGCCAGTCGCGAGGAGAAGGAGCGATGGGTGCGCAGCAAGTACGAGGCCAAGGAGTTCCTCACGCCCCTGGGCAATGGATCCTCAGCGCATCCCAGCCCGAGTCCGGGCCAGCAGCTGATCGAGGCTGTGATTAGGGCAGACATCAAGTCGATTGTTTCGATCTTGGCCAATTGCCCCTCGGAGGTGACCAATGCGAATGTGAGCGCCCGGGATGTGCGCACTCCGCTGCTGCTGGCCTGCGCCATAGGCAATCTGGCCATAGCACAGCTGCTCATATGGGTAAGTTAACACTCCGGCTATAAAAAGTATAATGGTTACTAACGACTGATCTTTAATTCCTGCAGAACGGCGCCAACATCAAGCACACGGATCACGAGGGTCGCACCTGCTTGGCCTACGCTCGGGCGGCACAATCCCTGGCCACCGCCAAGTCAATCAAGGCTGCTGCGGCTGCGCAGGCGGGCACCACAATTCCGGCGCCCGCTCCGCCCACAAACGGCGGAATTCCTGCTCCCCAATACAATGTCGAGGACACGACGGCGCTGGTGGAGCTGCTCGAAGGTCTGGGCTGCCCGGAGGCGGCTCCTCTGACGGCCAGTGGCACCTTGCCGCGGAGACGCGACACGCTGGGCACGCCCTACGAGAAGTCCGTTTCGGGCGTGATCTGAATTAGTTAAAATTTAAATAAGATTAACGTGAATTTTCGTAGCAATTGTACAATTCATTAGATTTTGTTGTTCGTAACGGAATTAGTTTAAATTCGGCCGAAAAAAAGTGGAAAGAGAGCGTTTAGTGTTTAGGTTTTAGGAATGTTGTGCAAATGTTTTATATTATTATTATTTGGCAGGCGTTGAATGAAAATTCACAAATATTATTTATGTTTTTTTAGTTTGTTTAGTTTCTAAGCCAAAAAAAACCTGTACAGCCTTGTTGTAATCTCAAGTGTATAATTTATTTAATTTACGTTTTACTATTATTATTGTTTTTATAGTGTGCAGGTTTTTATATCGTTTGCAAAACAATTATCTAGTAATATTATCTTGTAATTCTCGATAACCATCAGCAGATTGCAAAAAGACTTTACGAAAATGAAAAAACATTCTTATACACCCATTAACAATAGATAAAAGCTGATGCAAATTATACGTATAAACGAAATGAATCTAAGATTAAAGCCAAAAACAAACTTATGCTAAACAATATACACGAACATATATATATATATTATATACATACATAGTTGAAATTGCTTGATAATCGGTTTAAACAAATGAACACGCCCAAAATGTAGCTTATGCTGAACCAAACTCACAAAATTCTTTGCTATATAAATTCCGACAAAAAGAACTCGTTTAACGGATAATACTACAGAAAAAACGATTCTGATGGTATCAAATCTGAGTAGACAAAAATTTAATTGAAAGTATTTCAAAACTATTATACAAAATAGTTATAAATCAATCTATAAATATTACTATATGTATACACCCCCTCTACATTGTGTACGCTATTTGTACGAATTACAAACCACACAACGTGACAAACTCAATCTAATTGGAAGAAAAGTAGCACACAAAAATCACAAAAAAAAACAACAAACAAATGAAAAACCCCTCAATAAAAATCTATTAAACATTTTATGAATTATTGTTTTTATATAATTTTGGCTAGCTAATATTATGTAATGTGGCTCGTTGGCGTACTAAGGGGGAGAGGGAGGACTTTTGGTTGTGGATAGATATATCCTAATGAAATTATATACATAAATTAATATAAATTTATGTCAATTCAATTTAGCGCGGGCAATTTGAGGACTGTGGTATTTTTCCCGTCGACAAGCAGCACTGGTTCAGTGTGACCGTTCCCTGAGATTTGAAATATATTTTTAAATTATCGTCGATATCGAATGTGTATATCGGTTGTTGTCTAGAATACACAGGTTCATGTCATGGCTGTCCAAACTTGTTGGTCTCCACTTGGCGGCATTCTCCCATCCCTTTAAAATTCATCAACCGGCAGTCGATTTTCTCGAATTCTGTAATTAATTTGTTAATGCGATGTTTCAGAATCATTGCTCAATTAACCCTTCATCTGCCTATAAATACGGGAACATGCTCTGTTTGTTTTTAATGAGAGAAATCTCTTCCAACCAAATGACGATTGATTTTTTGTTTTGAAATACTATATCGAAATAATATTATGAGATTTAGGACACGAAACAAACTAAATCCTTGATGAACTTTCCACCATATATTCATATTATCCATTAATCTTAAAAGGACAGCGAACGAAAAATATATTGTTGCATTTACATTAGCATTACAGTGTTTTTCGCCTGTTTATTAAAATATGCATGCCCCTTATTTATTAATATTAGTATAAAATTATAGGCATTAAAGTTGTTATGCAGTTTTTCCATCCTAGCCTATTTTACACTAATTTACTGAGAAGATATTCTCTCTCGTGACAGCTGCATAAATATTTAGGAAATTTCAAGGTAAAACAAAAATATAAAATTAATCGGCCACTTGAATGTGCAGTTTTCAACAGTCAATGCACATGCTACATGACCGCTCATTAGAACCGACCGACTGGAGTCTTATCAGGTGGGCCAGGTGCATCTTGATAAGACCGAGCGCACACGCCACATTCGTAGCATACAAAAGTGCGCGCCTGAACGTGAACTTGAAATCCTTTTGTCCGCTTTCGTGCCCTCATTAAATTTAATGAAGCGTTTTGTCGAATTGCGTATCGTGAGGTTAAATTGTGAGCCTTGGAAATGGACTTGCGGCAGATGCCACTGAAAACTCGACGGAATCGGAGGTGCTGCTCCATCCGGAAAAAGGATAAGGATATTCGAGTGTATTGCGCAGCTCACGGATTTCCAGCGACGATCCTGGGGAGAAAAGCTGCGGCAGACGCACCGATAAGGCCTATAAGCAATTCTAACTTGATTACTTGTTCTGGGTGAGACGCGACTCATACGGCTTGTGATAAGGGATCGCAACATTTGGCGATCAGACGGACCACCGCTTGAACTTTGAGTCGCGTACACGCATTGATAATCGTGAAATTTATGCGGGCGGGACCTGCGAGAGCACACATCTGTGTATGTAAGTAGAATCATTTGCTATTGGGGTCGCCCGCTGTTATCACCTAACGTTTTTCTTACCCGGTACACGAAAGTAAGGGTATACTGTTCTAGTGCAAAGGTTTGTAGGATCGATATCTCGGGGCCTAGCGGAGCCAGGTATTTCTGATCTATAGACAAATCCTTAGTTCTTAAAATTCCCAGCCACATCCCAAAATTCATATCGATTGAGCGGCCATGAGGGTAACATCAATACCTTTCTCCAAATAAGTATGCAATGAGTATGGACTTAATACCAGGTACTCTAGGGGTTGGGACTCTACAAGCTCCTACTTTATTCGCTCTTCTTATCAGTTGTTGTCGAGATTTCCAATTCGCAGCATCAGCATCCCGGGCATTCGGTTCGTTCAGTCAGTTCCTGCTCGTCGACCGGTGTGAACCTGAAGTACCGTTAGTCCCGTGGGCCTTTAAGAATCTTTCGTATTATCAATAGCGATAATTACGCGCATGTGGGCGTGGGCGGTTGGCAGTGAGAACGGTGTATTTGTCGGTGCTGGGAGGTGTGTGCAAAAAAGTATAAATTCCGAACGCTTTTCGAAAATCTCAGGTTGAAATCTCCCCTATCAAATATAGTATTCGATTCAGTTCACGGTGTGGCCGCGTGTTTAGAAAACGCAAAACAAAACGGAAATCACAAATGGAAGAAAAACAGAATGAAGAAATATAGTTGTATATAGAAGAAAAGAAATTATACAGCACGTACGCGTTCTCGTAATCAATGATTACGCCTACAATCAGTCTATATATACGATCCGATCGATTAGCCAGAGAAAACTAGTTGAATCTCTCGGTAATCTTCGAGGGGTTCCAGCACTGGGTTAGGTAAACTAGGGATTCTGCGAGGTGCAACGAGGTTAATAGTTTAATCATCATTAAATCTAATAATACTTCTATGTGTTTTCAAGGTTTTTAAAATTATTTTGAAACAGCATTTCTCTCCATTTGGTTCCTCTTTTATTTGGTACAACATCTTTTTTAAGAACATTAAAATTCCAAGTTCAAAAGGCATCAAACGCGGCGCGTCCAAACAAACAACCCGTAAAATAATTCGACTGAAGGATTAATGTGAGAACAATTTGTCGGAGTTTTTTGTTGCTATTGCCGTTCAATTGAGTGAACTTTCCGTTCGATTGAGCGTTATTGATTAACAGATTAATCAGCCGGGGAGAGCGTAAGATGCTTTCCATTATAATCATTATAGTTGTGTCAATTCTAGAAAATGCACCGGAGCCGGAGAACTCAGCATAAGTGGAATTTTTATTATCAATTGGGCGAGAATAATTAGTTCAAGGTCATCGCGAGCTAAAGCACCTAGAAAACGGGGCAGCAAACAAAGCGTACGAAATCATAACAATAACATAATAAACATGTTCTTGAACCTAAAAATTCAAAGAAATCGAAAAAGTGTTCATTATCAAATTGAGTGTAATTGATTCGTTTAATTGAGTGAGTGTTTGCCACGCGAAGATTGGGATTTCTGTTTGTGTTTATTGGATTATCTCAAGAGAACCGACCGAAATAATATACAAGCTTCAGAATTAATTGACAGGCCCCCAAACGAATATAAATTAAATATAGTATAATTGCCGAAAGTAAATTATTGAAAAACTGAAAACTTTACAGCAAAGTGTATGGGAATATAAAATATATACATTTTTAGAATAACAGCAATAAATATAGGAATAACTTAATACAAAAATACACAACAACTAAATCAAGGAAAATGTGAATTTTTTCTACTTTAGAATAAACAATAGCTCAACAATTCAATAACCTGGCTTCAAAATGGGAGAAGTGCTCGAAGAGAATGATCATCGCGTTCTTAGCAATTGGTTAAATGTGAACGATACGAATGGAACCATTCACCTGACCAAGGATATGGTGTTCAATAATGGCCATCGATTGTCCATCACAGTATACAGGTGAGTAAAATACCGAATACCTAATCGCCGCGATCGCCACCCACATTTTATTTGAATATTATTCAGACTTCGGAGTCAAAGCTTATCAACTTTGACTTTTACTATCTGTAACACTCTTCCAAGTCCAAACTAATCAATTGAGGTGCAGGTGTGGGTGTCAGCCGTATATTTGTGTTATAAATACCTATAAATCATACTGGGCTCATCATCTCTGGTTTCTCCTCCGCTGTCTGGCTATCTGTCTGAGATTCAATCATTTTCACTTGGAATTTGAACGTTGCGGTTCATTGTAGGGTTCACTTTTTCTGAATGCCAGAGATTCGACTAATCGATTAAGAGTGAGTCGCACAGCTAGACAAGGCGTAGAAAGTGATTTATTTAGCACATAATCCAAATATAATAAATATTCAATTACATTCTTATTACATACTTGTATAAAAATGGTTAAGATTTTATAGCAAATCCGACTATATTTTATCATAATTATCACTTGTATTTTATATAGTTTTACAAATATTTACTAGCATTGATTTGAAGATTGCTTATTTTCTCAATGTCGCACTATACATACATCAGATTCCTTTTTTAGCTGCTTAAACTTAACCATATTTTATGAACTCACTGGAACTAAAAATAAACCTTCTTAATATTTTCTAAAAACTTGTGAGTTGTTGAATTAAATAATTAATGGTGATTTCAAAAGGACATAAATTGTATCGGCAGATTGTCTACGACTGATATTCCAGTGACTATTCATTTTCCCCCCTTTCGCCCAACAAGTTTACCTTTCCCAACTGCCATTCGTTGACCCACTTATCGAGCCCACGACACCCACGCCCACACCCACCTTCGGGAAGAGTTCTTTAATTTCCCACTCACCCATTTAATCGCTTCTGAACCCTCCTCTCCCACGCCATCACCCCTTCCCCACCCATCTCTCATATGTTCTCTTTCATTCGGTACACTTAGCATACTGTTTGTGATCTCAACAATTGGCAATAGCACCGTGCTATATCTGCTGACCAAGCGGCGACTGCGTGGTCCCCTGCGAATTGACATAATGTTAATGCATCTGGCCATTGCGGACCTCATGGTAACCTTACTTCTAATGCCGATGGAGATCGTTTGGGCCTGGACTGTCCAGTGGCTCTCCACCGATTTGATGTGCCGCCTGATGAGCTTCTTCCGCGTCTTCGGGCTGTACTTGTCCAGCTACGTGATGGTTTGCATATCGCTAGACAGGTGAGTCCGCAGCTCCGTTGACTGTCGCTAATGGACCAAATTGATAGCCAGATAAGGCGGCTCAATGTGTCAATCGATGGCTGACGGCTTTCTCACCACCTGGTTGTCTGTGTCTCTTGTCTCTCCATATCAGATACTTTGCCATCCTGCAGCCGCTAAAGCGGTCCTACAACCGGGGACGCATCATGCTGGCCTGTGCCTGGCTGGGCTCTGTGGTGTGCAGCATTCCCCAGGTGAGTAGATTCACGAAGGTGATGATGATATGATTTTTTTCCAAGTGCATCTAAAAAAGATAGCCTAATTAACGTGCGTCTCCGACAGGCCTTTCTCTTCCATCTGGAGGAGCATCCCAAAGTCAAAGACTACTTTCAATGCGTCATCTTCCACTCGTTCAGGAGTGACTTTGACGAGAAGATCTATCAGGCGGCCTCGATGTGCAGCATGTACGCCTTCCCGCTGATCATGTTCATCTACTGCTACGGGGCCATATACCTGAAGATCTACCGGAAGAGCCAGCGCGTTCTCAAGGACGTGATCGCCGAGCGTTTTCGTCGCTCCAACGACGACGTCCTAAGTAGGGCCAAGAAAAGGACCCTCAAAATGACCATCACGATTGTCATCGTGTTCATCATTTGCTGGACCCCGTACTACATCATCTCCATGTGGTACTGGCTGGACAAAAACTCAGCGCACAAGATCAATCCCCTGGTCCGAAAGGCTCTGTTCATCTTTGCTTCGACCAACTCCTGTATGAATCCTTTGGTCTACGGACTCTACAACATTCGTGGACGTATGAACAACAATAATCCGGTGGGTATTACTATCTTTAAAATTGAAATCAATATATAAAATTAGCCTTTTCACTTTATTATATCGAGGGTAATATTTTGATATTTATTATTTCAAGATTATTTAATTTAACCTTAATTTCGTAAAGAGAGAGAGGATTGGTCGGTTTACTATGACTATAGAAAACCATAGTATATATAGTAAACCATAGTGAAACATAGAAACCATAGTAAAACATAGTAAACCATAGTAAAACATTGAAAGCCATAGTAAACCCATTCATGGTACCAAGTACAAGAACGAACTAAAAAGGACTGAAAAGCAAGCGTACTCACTTTCGAATCCTCTTCCTTTGCAGTCGGTGAACAACAGGCACACATCGCTGTCCAATCGCCTGGACTCCTCCAATCAGTTGATGCAGAAGCAGCTGACCAACAACTCGCTGCTCAATGGAAGGGGCCAGGCGATGGCAGCCGCTGTGGCGACCACCACAAAGTTGGCCAACGCGGTGGGTCTGAAGAGCACCGCCAACACCAACGGCTCTGCTGCAGCTGCGGGCAAAGAGGTCACCGTGCCCCCGTCGCCTCCCCTTAAAGTATCCATAGCTCCGCTGGCCAGTGACGACGACGCCAACGACGATGTATGCCTCAGTGCTGTGACCATCAGGTGCCAGGATCAATCCAGGTTCCGCCAGAAGTAATTTCGGTCTCTACACCCTTGCCTATCTTCGTGTCACCTCAAAGTACCCATGCTCATCCTCATATCCTCATTCTTTACATAAATGATTTACAGCCGTTCCTCAAATTCACTTTTCCTTTCGAATTTTGCCATAAAAAGTTGGGTTTTACGTTGTGGTATAAAGGTTTAAGGTTCAAGAAGACAAAATTGAGTGAGTTTAGCTGTTTAGACAATTTTCCAACGATTTTAATAATGAATTCAATTTAAGTAACCTTAAAGTGAATAATGATCAAACACATACCAAGCAAGAAAGTCTTATTTTCAAATCTGTTGTTCCTACCCTGCAAATTGCAACAGCTGAAAGTATACTATCTCCGTGTAACCTATCTTATAGTTCAACCCAGGCCAAGCCTTAGTACTAGTATCTAGGTTAATGCTGGATTACATCATCATTTCCCTACACCCAAAAGCTCACCCGCAAGAGATCCACTCTAAAAGCCATTACCCAACCGCACTTCATTTTATGTCAACTCATCTGGTCATCAATAAGAGCCAAGTCTAAATAAACATATAATATATACTTTCAGTTGTGGCGACTCCATCGAAATGACCAGTGTGGTTAAGTAAACAACAACAAATAGAGCTCCGAGAGCAACTGGATCAATTAAGCGATCTGCTACTGTTCATCTGGAGAAGTCGGCTTGGAACAAAGGGCATTTGATTTGCTAACCAGCTTAGTTTGGAATTTTCATCGTAAATTCTTTTGGCATTTGCATTTAGCTAGCTACAAATTAAAACGTTCTCAAGACACAACAAACGCCAATGCAGGAAAGAAACAAGTTCCGATTTTAAATCGCTCTGTTTTGGACCACCAAATGTTTGGAGAACAAACCTATCGCATAGGAAATACGCTTAAGATGTAATACCGCTTACTATTAGATTTACTCTAGTTAGTCGGATTATAGCTTATTTTAAAATAATTTATTCATAACAAATAACTCTAAACGAAATCGAAATAAAAATATCTTACAAATTATAGAAGTTGAATTCTGATTTTGTCGGTTTTGTTTGTGCTGGAACTTTTGTTAAATTGGCGTTAATCACTAGCTTTATGGCCCAAGCCCTAAACATTAATTATACGACGGACTCTTTAATATTTATTCAATAATTAAGTTTGGATATACGGGTAAACCAGTTTTAAGATTATGAGTTGACCTTTAATTACGATTTAATTATATTGTTAACGGAAAGAGGAACAGTGGCTCAGGTGGGGATTTATTACAAAATAAACCAGTTACGAGGACTTGCAAGTATTTTGTAAATAATCCTACTTAAGTTATATTTTTACCATTTCCCAGGAAGCTCGATCAACTTTCCTGGCTCTTGGCCAGTTAACTTCAATCAAGCCATATCCCGCCCACGCCCACTCATTGCCCAGGTGCAAAGCATCTGGTCCGGTCGGCGTCATTAGCTAGGTAACCCAATTAACCGTCGAAGACATAAAATGACAATATTTTTTAATGCAATTGAATGCCCGCGATACTCCCCCGCGGTACTCTCCCATCCGCAGTCTTAGAAAGTGGCTCACTTTCGTTACACTGCGCAACAAAGTCACGTTTGATGGGAAAAAAAACACTCGATGTTCCACATAAAGAGCAGGAAGAATGCGTGTAATCGAATCTCGAAGACCGAAAAATAAACATGTTAATAATACAATTTTATGATTAATACGAAGTGAACTGCAAAGGGAGGGGGGTGGAGGAGACCGGAGGAGATGAGATGATGTTGCTGTTGTGCCGAGGAAAAAAGTGCGTGGGACGACGTCTTACCTCGTAACCACTGAAGATGCTGGGAACAAGCGAACAACGACGGAGGCTTATTTATAAATCACGCACATAATGAAATTTCAGCAAGTGGTCGCCGCTGTCCGAAAAGCGGCAAAATATGCAGCGTTGATGTGGGATAGCGTCTCGATCTCGGGGTGTGTTCGCACTGCAGGTCCATGATATATGCACATCTGCATAATGCCCAGGCCTTTGCTCTCCGGCCAACAACTGTCCGCTGACATGCCGGCGACATAATGACGAACAGGTCGCAGCTCCCTCCCCCCTTTTTGGAAAACTTTGGATACTGTCGTGTTACGCATCAGTCTCGTGTCAACAGAAATTATGGACGGGGACCTACGAAACGGGGGACACTTGTACTGCATAAGTAGCCATTAATAGGTGCCATATGCATATCGTTTTGGGGTCTAGTTTTTACGAGTGGTTCGCTGGCTCTTAAATGCCTGTGCAGAGCGTGCCGTTTATTTACGATCTTCATTTTAAAAGAGCAAAAGTCTGGCACCGGGACTCCGTCTCCCTTCTGATTTGAGGATCTCGATGGGATGGTGCTGTGGAGGAGGTCGAAAACAAGGCTGGACGCATTATCGAAAAAGGGTTCACATGAATTCGATTTAATGGCCTTAAACAGGCTACAATGTAAACATGTTTCGGAATTGAATTTCAGTTTAATGGCCCAAACAATCCACAATTGGGGCAGCTCAAGCGAGAAGTTCCCGAAAATAAATTAGTTAGGGTCCATAAATATTTAATAATTATGTTTTAAGCAAGTTGGCTTTTAAAAAATTAAAAAAAAATTAATCTAGCTAATGTAAGTAATGTTTAAAACTATTATTTATCGATTTTATTTTTTTTGCATATTATATTATAATTTTTTTAAAGAATTTATAGATTAGTAGTCATGTAATGGGTATCTATTACTTACACATTTTTAGCAGTTTAACTTATTGAGTGATTACTTACCTTCACCACCGATTTCAAGTGGTAAGAAGCTTTTTAAATTTCTTCATCCTATAAGAAAGAGTTCCTTAATTAAAACTTTCTTTAAATGTGGTTACAATTCAATAAAAATTCGTCATAACAAACAAAAAGATAAGTAATTGATTTTTAAATCAAAACTTGTAATTTCCTGCCATATCTATGAAGTGGGTAATAATTTTTAGATTACGCCTGCGCAAGGGGATTCCAAATCCGCGGAAGTTATCATATCATATCGCAAAGTCCGTTACCTCTATCCACTCACTTCCTCAATTATTTGCCGGCACTCTGGCCACACTGTCGATGTTTACGCAAATTTTGCACGTGGGCGTCTCGGCTTACTCACGCGTCAAATCAAAAGAAACACAAACGAAGACAAAATGCGGCTGCTGCTGCTGCGACGTCGCGTTTCTCCCCAGAGCAACAACAAGCCAACAGCTGAGAACAAAAACAAACTGCAAAGGCAGCCAACAACAAGTTGTCGCTGCCTCAGTCGACGGCGACGGCGGCGCAGAGCGGCGATCACTCCCTTTGCATTTTCAAATTTTCAGTTTCAGTTTTCAGTTCGCGTTGGCACGTTGAACAAGACGGTACGTGTTCGTGGTCCTTCGAAAAGTGATCAGAGTGATCGGTGATCAGTTATCGATCAGCAACGATAGATCGTTAATCGTGGGAATGCCTGGGTTCTGTGACAGTTTTTAAGTGTGTTTTTCAAATCATCCGATTGGATAAAAGTTTACAGTCCTACAGCACACCATACACATATTAAATACCGATCCTCAAGCGCCGATCCTCCACTTCCAAGGTGTCCAAGATCGCGTCACGTTCGCCTGCTCGCCGTTAATAGCATAAAAGTGTTTTAATTTTTATTGGCACGAACGGGGCGAGTCAGTTTTGGAGCAGTTGTCGTTGCTGGAGGATCGGCGTCGCGTGTTCGCCTCGATCCTCGATCCCATAAAATCAGCTCCACGAAATCTTCGCGTGTGTCGTCTTCCCCATTCCACCTTTACGCATACCTGGGGGACTTTGAGAAGGGTTTAAATTATCTAATGCATCCGTTTCGTTATCGATTCTTTTAGTGTGAAGAGCCTGCGATTTGTTTGATCTTTCGGTCAGCTGAAATACGTAATAAAAGTGTCTGTGCGGTCGTCCAGGAAGCGGCGGAAAAGTGTGGAAATACTCGTAAAAATAACTCAAGTCGTTTCCATTCTAAATTGCGCGTTGACAGCCGCAAGTGGCGCAAACAAGCCAACAACAAGGAGCTGTCACTTCCGACCCGCCGAGTAAAATTCACTTGGATCTCCACATCGGCAGTGGGGGCACTTCTAGAGCTCACGAACAACGTCCTTGACCAAGAGGTGAGTGTGAAGGTTGGCTGCAGGCGCTCAAGAGTGTGCTATAAATGTGCCTTTTGTGTGGCCAAAATCTGGGTTAGCCTGGTCATTTCCCCCACGGCAAGTTGAGTGCTCTAAGTGGCCAGGCTGGCAAACTTGTACTAAGTTAAATTGTTCTCTAAGGAATAGAGTGGCAAATGGTAAAAAAAAGTATACTATTTTTCAACTGCTCAAAAATAAATAGTTTACATTTTCAAAAACTTTAACACTCATAATTTAAACTAATTATGGTTTTTGAAAAAAACAAATAAAGAAAATTTCAATTGGTTTACTTAACAGTAAAAATCTATTCCGATTTTAAATACAAGCAATTGACAATATTTTAACCCACTGAGATAAATATCTTTTTATCCCATCTTTATTGGTTGATAATAACCAACTTGTTGAGAGGCCAATTTATGAATATTTTTTATAAGCGCCCCTAAAAGATTACGATTCATTTCACCGCCACTTTATATCTGATGATAAATCATGCTAATTGTTGTTGTAATTCAAATACTATCGATACATATTAATTAGCCACACCCAAGTCAACCGCAATCTCGATGCTAAATCGGCCTGTGGCATCCACAGAGACCGAGCGACATTAATCTATGGGGGATCTTAAGATCTTATCTGCATTGGCGCCATAAATACCGCAGTCGAGTCATAATTTATTAATTACCGGACTTTCCACACATATTTAAGCGAGCAGATCGAGGTTTATTATAGTTTCGAGAGAACTATAATTATGTGATCACATAAGGTCAGAGTAAAGAATATTTGTTCCTACCAAATATGAATCGCAGTCCGAAACAGCAGCCAGATTTTGTTAATGATGTTGACCAAATGAAGCTGGACACAATCCCCAACAACGGTTTATATACTTAATTTTATTTGTCTCGATTTCCCAATCACTTTGCTATTTCTACTGGGTTCCGATCTGCTGCTCCGCTACTTTATTCCAAGCGATTCAATTAACAGACGCCCACTGCAGAGATCCCCATAACAATTTATAACTGCCTGTTCGAGAGACATTTTAGACTTGCGGTTATTTTATTATTCGAATATATTATTCAAAGACAGTGGCGTTGTGAACGGGAGGGGTGTTTGCACTTAAAGAGATGATAAATGAGACCTTATAAATTTAAAGTAACCCATAGACTAGTTACTTTCCCTACAACATTCTGCCTAGTTATGCAATGAGATGTGACAAATAAATAAATATTCAAAAATTGAGTTTTGTATTTTTGTTGGCTCTGTCCAAACATTGATACCACACAAATGTCTCCCAAAGACATGGTAATATTTTTTCTGACCATATGTAGAGCTTTTGACATTATTAAAACATAAATAATATTGCCATTGTTGGTATTGGAATTTCCGCTTGGCAGCGAGTTATGAGTTCATAAACAAATGCAAATTAAGTGGAAAATTGTTGCACCAGCAAATTAGCGCATCGTCAGTGGAAAGTCGTTAAGTCGCCGATATCCGAAATCCGACCTTATGTGGTGAATATGGCTAACAAATTTTAATGCTTTGTATTGACTTCAGCTCAAAATTTGCAATTCAAATATAGCCAGGTCACAATAGGAGCTAGGGCTTTTTGTGTTGGTTGTTTGGACTGGGCTCTTCAAAAAACTAATTCAAGTCGAATGGAGACGCGACTTCGCTTTAATGGTTCATCAACATAAGTTAATGGGTTTTCGGTTTTGGCCTAATGACAGATTAAACACATTCTCAAACGATTTGACAAGATCGCCAACAAAAAGTGAGACAAAATCTTATCCGGTCATGAAAAATATCATTTTTAAATCTGGGGAACGAAGAGCTTTCATATGGTATTCGCTTTAATTACATATTCTGCGAAGATATGCAAATTTAGAAGACGACTGATAGCGAGGTGTGGTCCAAGAAACACCTGACCAACATCATTTAATTATATGGCGGCAATATTCGTAGCCTGTTGTTTATAAAAGTCGATGGCAATATAATACGATTTAAGACAGATTCTAGCTGCTGGCTGTATTTATTTAAAAATGTTATTTAATGATTTGTAACTTATTCATCATGTATGTTTAGCTTATCGCATGAATATCAAATATTTTAAATGATCATTAGATAAAGATCGGCAGCTGATATTTAATAATTCCAAAACGCAAAATGTTTTTTAATTTTATTTCAATTTCAATAATTTGTATTTACTTTGTTGTTACGATTGAACAACTTGGCAGGTGGCAATTACCATACCAGAAATCTCCATCACCCCGGTTTATAATTGACAGACCTTTCAATATTTTGAAATAGGACTCCCATATAACACCTGAAAAGCGGCATTTCAGGCTGTCAACTACTGCATTTTTGTGGAAAATAAATAGTCAAAAATTGAATGGGAAAAATCCGACAAAAAGACCGAGCCGAAATTCAAGTCGATACAAATACAGAAATCAATAAAATGAGGACGTCAAGTGCCGCTGGAGAGACTATTGAACTCCAATCTTAATCTTGACACTTTGAAAGCGACGATCGAAGAAATGGTTGCCCCGCGCCGGAAGTTATACAAAGTCTATTATGATGAAACCAATTTATCAGGCTGCCTAAAATCAATTCAGTTCACCGCGTTTCGATATTTTCGATATTTTGTTGCGTCCAATTATAAAGTGCCGGGAAAAAATTAAACAAAGGCTGAAGAAAGTTAGCTGCAAATGAAAATCCGGCGAAGAATTTCCCTAAGTGGCTTAGCTGGGCTCTTTGCTCTTTCTCTCTCTCTCTCGATTTTTCACTCTTTCTCGCGGCTCGTGATGCGTAGGCGCCGGCATAGATTTTTTTCATGTCAAACCAGCAACTGACAGCAGGTTTGCCAGCCATTCGGAGCCCCAACTCGAACTGAAGTTTTTGGCTGAGCATTTAAGCGCGGCTGATTTGATTTCAGTGACACGACGCCCGCGGCGGCAGCGAAACTTGTCCTGCCCACACGCGACTGCGCCGTTTCAGATTTTTCAACCGCCGCGCATGCGCAGTAGCTTCGCGAGCGTTTTTCTTTTCGTTTTAATTTTTGCGCCGTTTTAAACGCCCTGGGGGACGTGGACACCACACGGTTGCATGCTGGCGCGATCGGAAAAAAGAGTCAAAATATTTGAATTTCTAATGCCGTACGAGGGCCGACTCAAGAGTGTATCATTAAGTCATCCAATAGGTTAAAGTCAATTGAGTTGTTTGGCCTTGCTGCGAATAGTATGTCTATTTATAAAGATATAAATAGGATTTTGCAAAAATTTATTTTCTTAGATTTAAGTTTATTTCTTTAAGTTTTAAAGTAAATGGGTATTTCTAGAATATTTCAAGGAAAAACTTTACCTATGTATATTTTTATATCCTACCATTCCTATCGCTATTAGCATTTGTTGTTATGATAGGATACAATAATATTGTTGTAAACCTTTTATAGAGGTGCGAAACTTTTTCAAATATTTATTTTATCCAAGTGCAATTAGGATACATTACGGTTTGAATAAATAGGCATTTCTACCTCTGAAACAACCCTCGCTGCCAACTGGCTACCCTGGGTTCTTATTTCCCTTTCGCTGCCTCGCTGGCCGGCCATTTAATCTGATGAAAATGACTTTTCCGATAAGCATCAAATTTCCTTTGATGATAGACCTGAAACGCCTTTGTCACTGCCATGGGAGTCGTTTGCCGGTGACGTGACGCTAAACTTGTCCAATCGGTTGAGATCAGTGAGGGGTCCAACCCGGCCAGTGGGTGAAGATCCCGATCTCGATCCCGAACCCGAACCCTACTCAGTTGCGGTTTTGGTTGCGGCTTCCGTGTGCATTTGCCTTTGCTTAATTAAATGTCAATCAATGTACTCGTCGCTTTATGGAGACGGACTTTGTTTCTGATTTGTCCGCTTTATTAAGTCGATGTGGCGTCCGTCATCTTCATCATGTGGATGAGATGCTGCTGCGGTTTTTGTTGTCGACTGTTTGGCGTCTCCCTGGCGAGATTCTGTTTTCGGGGCCTCGATGTGACGACTGCGTGGGCGCTGGACAATAATATATACGCTCGGCCTATGCATGATCTATACCAAACCAATGGCATTAAAAAGTATTTAATAAATTTCAGGCCTGAGGATTATGTGTTTTTAGGTGCTCGTTCGGAGGTGTTTCCACTTCTGGTTTCGGCTTTTCTTTATGTTCGAGGCGGATTACTCGGTTGACATTTGGTGGGAAATGTTCTGGGTTTCGATCGGTAGCCGGCGGGCAACTTAACTGGATATTGATAAACGTTTCATTGAACACTTGGCACAGATCTCGGGCATTACGCTTGGGTTAGGTTCTTGATAACCTTTCAGGGAATTTGAAATGGATGAATAACTCGGACGACTTAAGTCTTTAGAACTTATGAGAGAGATGGGATGAAATATCTGTCGCATAAGTCCGGGATCTAAGAAAATCTTGGTAAAATCTTTCGAATTTTTCGTCTAATCTTCTGTAGATAAATTAAATTTTCAATTGATGGAAGATTTGTTCACATTTTTAAAATTCCTATGATTCTACTTCTAAATGTTGGTATTTATCATGATAGATTTTACTTCTACGATTTCCTACCTTTATTTTAACTTCCTTATGGCGCCTTCTTTGCAACTAGTTTCCTAACCACACTAAACCACTACCAGATCCAATCTGTCGAATGGAAAATAAAAACCCTAAAATACTTTTCAATGCTCTCAGCTCAGCTCGAGTATATAGTCTCGCTGTGATCTGCCACCGTTTCCAGCAGTTTTATTACTTGGAAAGAGAGAGAGACCCATGCTCTGGTAATTGCGATTACACCCATAAACGGAACAGATCCTACAGCCTACAGATCAGATCCACTTGTGACTCAGTGACATTGTAGCCAAGAGAACGAGCAGCCAACAACAGCAACATAACAACTGCCACTATAAATCCATAACTGTCAGTCAACATTTTGGACCAGTATCGGAGAAGTTGTCGTCGTGTCTTGTATGGCCAGAACGCCATTTGCTTTTGGCCCGGCTCTCATTCGGATTCTGCCTCCGATTCTGCCTCTGAATCTCAATGTGGCTGGGTTGGAGCATCGTTGACCGTTACCACATTCCTGGGACACCTTCGGGCCAAAGCCAACAGCCAACATCTCGGCCACATTTCTTGTGTTTATTTAAGCATGAAAGTTGTGTAATGGCTGGGAGGATCACAACTCTGAAACTCTCTATCAATTGGAGTTTGTAACACATCTTGACATTTGTGGCCGCTCAAGTGATGAGCCTGAAATGCCTAATTGCAACTGTGTATTTTTGGGTGGTATTTTCCAATGCATTTTACGACTACCCCTTGTTCAATACCCATCAGTGAGTACTTCTTTCTACATCCTATTTTATTTTACCGATCGTTAAACGCTGAATTTATGATCACTAAAGGAGGTTGGGATACAGTTCTTTTTCTTGTTTTTTGATGGTGTTTTTAAAGGAAAGCAGATGGAGTAAAGCGCGTTGCTTAATATGGGTTGATCAACTCTTCAACAAGTTTTTAAAATCATAAATTTAATTACGTAAATTGTGCCCTACCTGATCGCAGCCCTTCCAAGAAATAGTTCCGAATATCCAAAATTCACCATTGGGCTCCCATCAAGTTTTCCTCGGAACTTCCGCTGGCGAAGCACCTGAAAACACACCCAGGCGAAAACAACATATCTGAACACACACATTAAATAAACATTTATTTAAGTTAAAAGAGGCATGCAAGAAAGAATGATTGCAAATATCCAACATAAATCTCAGGAAGCTCAAAGAATCCACAATGGGCACACGAGAAAATTACAACAAGAAATATAAAACTTAAGCTCCGAAATGCTTTATGATGATGACGCCCACAGATGGCTAAAGAGATGAAAGACATCAGGGGGGAAGGCTACACAAATATATCTTTAAGCAGATATATAACTAGGTGATACCCGACCAAGTACTTCCGGCAAAGTAGGGAGTTCAAAACTGAGGGGGAAATTTTAAAACGCTTGTTAAAAATTTCAATAATGCTGCAAAATATTTATCATTTGCTCTCCTTCTGTCTCGTTTAATTCTTCTCCAGCTAAACAAATTTAATTTGAATTTTATTTATTATTTTATGCGATTTTATTATATGCCCCGCCATGCAATGCGTTTCACTGGGCGTTTTATTTTTAAACGTAAATAAACAACCACCGACTGAGGACCCAGATCTGATTTTCTTTTTTATTTATATTTCAGCGGACGGAGAGATTTTGGAGTGAGGAGCCGGTACCCCCTCCCTTAAAAAAAGAAGAAAAACACAGAAGACAACAGCAACAACCGCGATGAATTGGACGCGCGTGCTGCTAATCGGGTTGACCGCCTTGGCGCTGACATTTGTGGAGGTTGCATCACTCTCACTCGATCCAGGTAAGTGCCAACGATCCACCTTCCCCGCACTTTGCATTCCGGCAAGCTCTTCTGCTTAACTGTCCAAATGAACTGACAAAACTTAGTTTTTTAAGACCTGAAAATCATCGAAAAATTCCCGGTTCCATGGTTATTTTTTAGGATTATAGAAAAGGAAAATTGATTATAATAGATAATATTGTAGATTTATTTCGAAATAATATATGGGTTACTTGATATTTAATGACAATATATAGAATATTATTTTCAATTCTGTTAAAAATTTAAAGTCAATTTTTTTTAATTTTTAAAGATTAATCAAAAATTAAGATTCCCCTAAACAAAATCATTGATTTATATTGAATAAACCTATCCAAATTGATTTCTACATGTGCAGTGTATGTACATATTTTTACGGTTTTTATGGTTTTTTAACCAAGCGACTGCAGCATCGTCAATGTTTGCCGAGAAACGCCCGAAAGCCATACTTTTGGTTAACAACTTGGCGATTTATGTAAATCTCGAGCTCAAACCCCAATGCAAACGTCGCCAAATGACAGTGGGGTCACCAGTTGTTGAGTTGGTGACCTCCCTGGTCCGTAGATGGCGATATTGCAGCCCGATCACGAGCCGTGGGCCCTGGCCCCAGACCATCTCGCGACTGGAAATCGCCGCATTTATGCCCGTGTCCATGTCCACTTCCATTTCCATATCCACATCCATGTCCACGTCGTGAAGGTCACCTGGCATGAGCCTGTCAAAAGTCGGTCGCTGCCAGCATGAAAAATATCCGCACAAATGCGTGAAATTCTATATGGAGTCGTCGTCTTGATGGATTCCTTTGCGCCACGGGCTTATTCGGATTGTGCAAATACTACGGTGTATCGTGTATTTATTTGGGTTAACACGGCCCGCAGTGCTAGAGGCAATCTCTGGGTGACCAAAATAAATAGTTCCATGTTCCCTGTCCGAGGTGTTGTAATCCGTGGCAGGCGAAATAACCGATTGCCAATGTTTGTGGGCAAATAGAGCAAGTGGCCAAGACTCGGTTTACTTGAAGAGATTAACAAACATGACCCAATGATGATTTGGGTACCTAAAGCCGTATTATCTCTGTTTATATTTGGCTGTTTATTGGGTAATCAATATGTGTGCGGTTACGGTAGAACGGAAGTTGTTCTTAACAGTTTCGAAACTGATCGCCGAAAACTAAACGAGATAGGGCACGAAAAAATATCCCACCAAAAATGATATTTTAAAAGTACCTACAGAGCGATTCAGCTAAAGGCTTTTTTTGCTGTTTTGTTTTATAAATTTACTGATATTATTTTGTATGTTTTTTCCATCTACAGTTGCTTCTGCTGAACTGGAACAGTTTATTCGAAAGGGAGATGTGGTTATATCAACGCGTCACATACGGTAAGAGATTATTAACGATTCTAAGGAGTGCTTTCTGATTTTTCCCCTCAATCAGACCTCGTCGAAAGTTGCACATCTCCATAGAAGCCCTCTTCATGATTGACTTTCCCATGCTGAAGCACAAGATGTCCTTCTTCCTGGACCGCAAACAGCAGCGGGTTACCCTGGACATCAGTGCGAATGGAGCCACCGAGTCGCGGAACTTCGAGATACCCAACATCAATGAGACGAGCACCATCCGATCGCTGGCTCTGCAGTTCTCCAAGAATCGTATAACACTGTATGTGGACTGCAAGGCGAGCACGCATCACGACATCGACATGAACCTGGCCAAGTTGTACACCCAGATGGATGATCCGGTGATCAAGCTGGTGAGTGGCTGCAACCCAGTCGAAGGCGAGATTGAAAGTGACTGAACTAATCCATTGACAGTTCCGTGAGCGCAAGTACCCCCTCCACTTCGACGGGGACATGGAGCACTCCCTGCAGCGGGCCAATTGCCAGAAGGGCATGCATCGTCGGGGCAATCGTCGCATGCTGCGCAACAAGATCACCGAGCGTGGTGAGTTAAACCTGACAATCTTTGGCTCCCTACGACCCACCCAATTCTGCAAGCATTGGGAAAAATAGTAGTCCCTCGAAAAGTTCTTTGCATGGAAGAAAATTCTAGTACTAACATATTTTAGGGATTTCTGATAGGACAGATAGATCGTTCATTAGTTTATAACATTTATGAAAAACTATTTTTTGATAGAAAAAAAAGGAAAGGTTTTCTTGTCTGACTAGTGTCCTAATAAATAAATTATACTAATAGTTAAATCAGAAATAAATATTTAAATAATGTTTAAATAACAATAACAACAATAGCATAATAATATGTAAATACTGAAATGTAAACTTTTACCTAATCAAGGGTTCAAGGGTTACATAAAATGATTTAACCTAATATTTTTCCTATACTTTTTCTCTGTGTCTCAATCATTGCAGAGAAGAACAAGAAGCGGGATGTGCGCGGCTGGTATGAGCCAACGATCGCCAGGGAAGGAGTCGTGGACAACCGGCACCAGGAGGTGCCAACGAACGTGGATCGCGGCGACATTCCCGTTCTGAATGGCGATTGCGAAGGTAGGTTTAGGCTGCCCAGCACACTCACCTCAACCACCCATTCGGCTATCAACTGTCAGTCGGTAGTCAGTCGAGGCAGTCAACGGATCTGGGCCCAAAGGCGTGGCTCCTTTCCAAAACGAGGGCTTCCTACAGATCCGAGGGCTGGGCTGCTGCCTAGATTAGATGCTCGTTTTGATGAAATTATTTGGCTTTTGTCAGTTGGCGTTTATGTCACTCGAGGAACATAATTCAATTAAGCAAATGTTGCGGAGCAACCTGAAATGGGGTATGTGTGTGGGTTGGGGAACTGATTCGGGGGATTGTTGCATCGAGTGGGGGCTTGAATGGTTGAATTTCAATGGCATGTGCAAGTGAGTGAACGAGGCCTTGAAAACCAGTAGACCCATTCTCAAATTGCAATGCTATCGTATCGTATCAGAACAGCCAGATATATGTTATTAATAGAAAATCCATACAGCTTGATAACTATATTTGGTCAGTGACAAAATTCAACGGATCTGTCAAAATAAAAGAACTGATGTTGATTGATAACCTAAAAGTTGACTGTATAAGGCAACAGATATGTGGGTTCCCAAATAGATACGCAAATAGTTTAGCCCTAGAAATACAACACATAAAGCGGAAGTATCGAGTAATTCCTTAAAGCAACTCTAGAGGTTAATACCCTTGTAAAACCCTTCTCCATTACCAATTTGCATGGCCTTAAACCATCTTCGCTCAACTCGCTAATGCCTTATAAATCTGGCAAGCAATTAATAACGACCCATACACTATCTATGCCTGCGTAATATACCCATAAGTACCCCCATCGATGTCACTGTCTTGGCCAATAAGTCGCCGCTAAGTGATCACAGCGAAAGGGTAATATCGGATGGAGGGGATGGGGTCTACGAGGCGCCCACAGAGCGAAAACACTAATGAACGCCGAGATATGACAAAGCCATGCATAAGCTGTGCACTCGCTTCTTATATAGTACACATAGCCTGGTGTCGAGCCGGCATAATTATTATTTATCTGGCTCACAGCAAAGACACCAATTTGGTAGCCTAGCCAGCTCCGATCTGTACCCACACAATCTACACTTAGACATGCGGAATGGGTTGTACATTTCAGAAAAAGTAGGTGTCCCCAAGTGGTTTTGTTTCTTTAGACTTTTTTTGTAATTAAATAGTAATAAAATATATTATGTTATGAAAGAAAAGGATTAATTTTAAAAAAAATTTAAAAACCCTTTACAAATTAAAAAAAAAATTTTTTTTTAATATATGTATTTCACATAAATATTTCTGGCTTGGTTCTGTTTTAGATATTATTCTAGAGCTTCCAGCTGGAAAATATTTAATTCTTGTTTGAATATTTTAACCTAAGTTACTTTTAATAACTTAAAAACCAAGAACGCCTTAGTTCTCCGAGTGCAGTCGTCATGAGTACGGGGCGGCATATAAATCGCAAAGGCAAAAGGCAACGACAACGGCAAATCGTAATGAATGAATTACGTGGCCACGCCGCCGACGAACCAGATAGAAGCGAAGGTTGCCAAATGTAACCAAAACGAGATCGAGATTGCTGGGGCGAGGACCCGACGAGATGGAGGAGCGGATCGAGAGGCCCCCGATCCCCGATCCCAGAACCGAGTTGGAACGGATGCGTTTGGGCGTTAAGGCGGCGGCGGCGTTTTCAATGTTGACAAAACTCAAAACTCACTCAGGCACTCAGCGAGGTAAACCGACAAAGTCAGACAGATGTGCCCATAGAAGCGACCACTAGTCGCTAGATGAACTAGTTTGGTTGTTGCCATGTGTCTTACACGGTGTGGTACAACTTAAGAGGCCTAGAGATGACAGATCTATAAGCGATATATTGCAATTTGTTGACTTGGCCAGGATGATCATAAGAAATTGAGATATCTGGTATTTCAAGTCGAACCCAGGCAACTTAGCACTCTTTGCCGATGCTCTGCCGCAGTTCAGCTGGCACGAACGGTGTTTTTTTGTTCAAGATAGATCTAAGGATGGTTCTTATGAGTATTGTTATCATTATTTTTCTTCATTAAGCGTTTTATCGGACACTTCCGGTTGCGAAAACTTAGTCATATGCATAAATTATTAAATAGAAACAAAATTAAACGAAACGATCATAAGGAACATAAGCCTACACACAAAGTATGCATATATTTAGTACCTGGATTATTCCGTTGTCTCATATTAAATAGCAATCTGACTCATCCCTAGAGAGCCGAGCGAAAGGGAGCCGCTGAATCGGGATTGGGTGCTCGGTGCTTTGTTGTCCCATTGCATTAAGCTGCACTAAAACGCCGAACGCATTAGCAGCTGTTCGAAATCCTGCATCCATTGGAGCGACAAAGCGGATTAGGTTGCAATCAGAGGGTCCCCACTCCGAAAACCGAACTCCGTTGAAATGAGTGCGATTTTTGCATCGGTTGTACCTTAATCTTGTCAGACGCTTGAACGCTTCCCACACACACAACACATTCGCCGACTTTAGTTCAGGGTGTGGAGGGTGTTCGTGAATTATTGTTGCTTTATTTAAAGTTTCCCCCCCACCGAACCCCGACTTATCTTAACTGCTCGACTCATTGTTCCAAACAGACGCCCTCGCACGCTCGCTGGCGGATTTGCTGGCATTGGTGAAGCTGCTCCGCGAAGACGTCGCCCACCAGCGCCAGGAGATTGCCTACCTGCGGATGCTCTTGGAGAACTGTGCCGGCTGCAAGAATCCCCTCAGCAGCGACAACCAACTACGCATCGAGCCCGACTGCCGATCCGCCAATCCTTGTTATCCTGGTGAGTGTGATTAACCAAAATATCGGAGGTAAAACGGGGATTAAGCTAATATCAGAGCTTTATTAACAAATTACTTAATCTTTGTAAAGTCTTTATGATGAATTTTTAAACATTTTTGATCAACCAATTAAAAGTAATACTTGCCTAGATATTTGTTACTATTGTTACTCGAATCTCATAAGCCAATAGATGACGTTTTTGGAAATTTGACCGATTAGTTAAATATTTGGTCCGATTAATGGATATTGTAACCATATTAGCTTACATTATTTGAGATATTTAATATTAAAATTTAACTATAACCTATAACATGTAATATATTGCTAAAATTAAACTAAACTCTGATTTTCTGCATATATTTTAGGAGTCCGATTAATGAATATTGTAACCATATTAGCTTACATTATTTGAGACATTTAATATTAAAATTTAACTATAACCTATAACATGAAATATATTGCTAAATTTAAACTAAACTCTTATTTTCTGCATATTTTTTAATATTATTATCACAATTAAACTAGATCTTAAAACATTTAACATTATATTGCTAGAATTAAACTAAACTCCGATTTTCTCTACATTTTTTAGGAGTGGAGTGCCTGGACTCAGCGGCCGGTCCCAGATGTGGCCATTGTCCCCTTGGCTTCATCGGCGATGGCAAGACCTGTAAACCGGGCGTTACCTGCGCCCACCACATCTGCTATCCGTAAGTAGGTCCTGCATCCTTATCCCCATCCCTGTGTGTGCTAAATACTCCTGTGCGTGTGCCAGTGCTCTTCGTGCGCCTGTGCGAACAGAAATTAACGCGGCTTGTGGAGTTTTTAATGGCGTCAAGGGCGTGGCCATCGCATCCATGTTAATTGTATTTGTCATGCTGCGACTCCGAGGGCTTGAAAAGCGCCGCCATCCGAAAGGCTTATCCCTGCCCTGACTGTGCAATTATTTGCATTTGGCCTTAATGGCAATTTGATGTTGTTTATGGTTTGATGATCTAGTCAAACAGCAACCCGGCTACAGCGCCTCCTTGACAAGCACCTCACAGCCCAACCCTCTAGCCACATCCTCATTTACATCCATATGCATATCTGTGATTGATAAGCACGTGATGGCCATTGAGAAGAAGACACATTTAGGCCTTTATTTACTCTGTGAATTCTACGAATAAGTGGAAGCCAGGAGGCCATGGGACATAAGCTGGTTACCCAGAACAGAGTAAGTGGATTGGGCCTGATGGCTGTGAGTCATGTGAGGGCTTGTGGAACCTGTATTCTCACCTTCTCCCATCTGATAAGCTTTGTAGATCGTAGATATGTCAATTCGAATGCCCAGACTTCCTAATCCCCTCTTACACTGTGAGATTTTCCATTTCTTACGCATTATCAAGTCCGCATAATCAAGTCGCAGTGAGATAAGTATTCAAATGGTCTTTAAGAAGGGGTCTTATCTATCGAATGATCTCTTTGATCTGCCTAAGATTATTAATGAGGTCAGGCAGTGCGATTGGAAATAGAAATTTGGTCATCTGATTATATATATTTATAGTTCAGTCGCCTGCTGATATAATAATACCGCCCACAAACCGTATCAAGTTGTCATTTTCGAACCGGAAGAGCTTGTCACAATCGAAAATCAATAAAGAGGTAAATATTGTTCTGGCGCTGGTTATCGAGTCGCTGCCAAATTTGTGTCGAACCCAACTAATTATGCAAAAGACCCACAGAACTGCTGGGGAGCCTAATAAAAACATTATTTCGGGCCGTTTCAATGCCTGCATCATAAATATGTTAAACAAAACTATAACAAGTTATGCGTTGTAACGGAGCTGGAACTCGAAGAAGAAGAATATTTTGTAGATATTGTTGGACAAAATGCAACAAAACCTTTGGCACTACAGAACTACAGAGCCCCGAAAAGCTGTGAGGTCTGGACCACAAATGGCACTTGAGGCAGCCGCATAAATTAGTTAAATGTGAGCTGGAATAAAGAACCCGCACCCAGAGTCCGATTCTGAGGACCGACTGACTTCATTGTGTCAAGATACTTAAAGTGATTTCTGTTATTCTTTCTTTTCGGACCGGGCCAACCTGAGCGCCTAGCCTCTCCTGGCCACGCGCATGCGCTCCTATTGGGCCATAAATTTGAGTAAATTATTGGAAAAAGAGCACCCACAGACCGGGGTTTCGGGGAGGGACCCACTAAGAACGGTGTGTATGTTGTAGGTGTCTACGGATCGCCTCGGTTTGTTTACTTTTCCCCAGGTTGCGGGCAAGGTGCGCCCCTGGCTGACCGACCGACCGTATTTTAATTTGCATAAAATTGCCTTAAATGTTGTCACGACGCCGACTCGTTACTGTCATCTTTCATTATCGATGAAATGTGGTCAATGTGTGTGGCAGGCCCAAAGCCGAGAACCGAAAACCCAATCATTTTAATTTAGAACCCACCAAATGTCATCTCAACCTGGTCATCGCTTTGTTTATTTTCACTTTGATTCCGACTCCCATTCTTTCGTGGTCTTTGGAAGACTATCGATTCTATTAAAAGGCCGTAAAACTTGCACTAATGACAACGCACACCTGTTGATCCTTTGTTGTGGCAGCTATCGTGTGTGTTTTATGGCGGTATTATATGTAAAGGTTCCAATATCCCTGTCCCTGTGGCGTCCAGTTGATGGTCTCTTTTGAATCGGGTTGTTTACTGGATTAAATAATGAAGGGTTCGGTTCCCAAGCGCTCTACATTAATTGAACATGTTTTCTAGGAACTTAAAAGATCCCTTGCAATTCAGAAAGATCTTTTAATAAAATGTTGCTATACCAAAAATGGCAAACTTCTTTTTGATAACTTGCTTCCTTTACAGTTCCCCTTTTACTAAAAAACCCCCCGACCTTTTGTGCCCATTTCGTTTTCGCCCAGCACTTTCCATTTCCCAAGGTACAAACCCAGGTGGTGTGCTGACTGACCACCTGAAAAGCCAATCATAACTTGGCCCCAGGCCGTTGACAGTCGGGCGCCTTCGCCCAGAAAGTTTTCACTGCGCACACACTTCTGTTGTTCAATTTAAATTATGCATTTGACGAAATAATCAGCCAGGCAATCAAGCTACAGGTCCACGAACCTCGGCAGATAATATTACCATCTAGAGATCGGAGATACCGATTTGGAGTGTGATTCTCAGGCAGATTCCGATTTCGATTCCGAATCGATGGCAGCTGCAACATGTGTACGAGCAAGTTGGACAATTCCCGCGACAGAATTCCAACTTTGATTGAGGCAACTTTCCCACAGATTCTCAGTTTTCCTCTCCAAAGTTTTCCTCTCTTTGTGAGCCGAAAGGCCCGAGAGGCCCCAACAAAACGTTTACGGCCACAGGTAAAAGCAGGAAAAGCCAAGAGTGGAAGCAGCGGCTAGCTGGTTCACATTCACAGCTACGAAACATCAAAGTTCGGTGGAACGCATATCTCAGTGTGAATCAAGTTCGCCTACGCATCGGGAAAAAAGTGGATCCATTGATTCCAAGTCGTCGTGGTTTTTGTTGTTACTGCGCCTGGGTTGCCTGGGTTGCCGTGGCTGTTGACTCTGCGGCTGTGGCAGCGTTTGACTGCTTGAATTCAAATTAATAGTCGACTGGCAGCGATTCCCACCCTGCCCTCGTTCATACCCAACGAAATTTCACGATAAGTCCTTTAAGACATTAAATGAAACCCACAATAGATCAATATTTTGATTTGAAAAAGCCCACTCAGTTTGAAGCAAAGTTTAATCCTATTTTAAAAGTTTTGAAAAAGGAAATAAAAATGTAAAAACTAGACTATCGGATATTATAGTATAGTGTGGGGATCAACATATATGTGGTATTATATCTAAATAAATATCTAATACCCTTTTCTACTTCAATAACTTGACTATTAAGATACCCGTAATAGTTCTTATTGGTAATAACGAGTCTTTAGTTTCACTATAAACATTAAATAACTTTAATTTCAAGTCTTCTATTAACTTAATACCCTAATAGGGTTTTTATGTGCAAGAAGTTCGCAATCTCGTATCGCCGCATAAACATTTTACGACGCCGGTCGTCTTGGCAATGCGCAGGCGCAGCAATGAAAACAAAAACAAGCCCGGGCCAAGTCGAGATCAGGCCCGAGCCAAAGAGCTGAAAAGCTGGAGCTGGAGCCGGAGTCGCAGATGGAGATGGAGATGGAGTTGGAGCCCCAGTCAACCTCGCAGATAAGTGGCCTGCGGCAAAATAAACGCCGCTTTATGGCAGTTAGCTGCAGTTTGTCCAAAGCGTGCGCCACATTCGAGGATTCGAGGGGATTGGATGGTATGGAGTACGTGGTATTGAAGATTGAGGATTGGACGCTTGGGTTCTCCACTGAGAATAGGGAGCCCTCCTTCGAGTGGCAGCCAAGTGTGTTTGCTGGCTCTTTTGTTGTTAGAGCATTTGCATGGCATGCGCTACCATTAGAAGCCATTTGGGTGAGGTTAATGGCTGAGCGGTAGAGTAAACCCCAAGAACTGGGCTTACGTTCGAGCCGAGTGGCTAATAGACCATTAAACGTTGATCAAGGGGATATCTAAAATATGTGATCTGACGAACCCTAAGTATAATAATATTGAATACCTAAAACTCGGTACCACAGTAATCCGTGTTGATCCAAAGTTTTGTGCACCCATTCCCCTTTCCATTGGCTAAAAGCCTTTGCATGCTTCAGAGCCATGTTCACACATTACTCAGGCCCTGCTCCTTCACTCTGCTTAGGGACCTGCCCTCTATTCCTTCTATGGCTCCTTGGCCGGTGTTTGAACTGGACTCGAACTCGGGCCCAAGCCAGCAAATTGGAATTATGAATTATGAATGCGTGGTTAATAAAAAGAACGTTCAGAAAGAACGGCAGTCGAATGGGTCCGCGTTTGGGTTTGGGTCTTGGTCCGTCATGCCAACCCAATCGGTGGACTTGGAGGACGGAGGCGGCTGAAATGCTAATGCGTTCCTCGTTGCGCTTGACTGGATATTTTCCCAGCACTCAAACGATGCCGCAGAGCCGCAGAACCCAGACAATATGGTCGAATGAACTGAAACAAAGCAGAAAAGCTCAAAGTGTTGGTCAGAAGAGGCAGAGGAGGAGGTTAGTCCACAAGATCAGGGGCGGAGGCATCTGGGAACGCAGCCGGAAAGCGAAAACCCCCACGCAGCATCCAAAGTTACTCACTTGACTTGGAACCGCTTGCCACTTAAGTACTTAACACTTTTTGCTAATTGCGCCTAGCCAGTTAGAGGCAAGCCCCGAAAAGCTGCCACTTCCACACAAGACCCAGAGCCCAGAACCCAGGAACCAAATTGACGCACTCTCCCGCGATCGGGACAAGTGTGTTGTTGCCCACCATGGATATGCCAAACTCGAGGGCCCCCAAGCTGATGGATCTCATCAACTGACAGCGCCAAGAAATAACAAACGCAATGCTTCAAGTTCTCCAGCAAACCAAAAGTTGTTATTATAATACTCTGTTTGAAACGAGAATGGTGAATATTATTAAAACCCTATATTTGTTATGAGAATAGCAAAAGAGCTTTCATTTTTCAAAAGTTTGAAAATTAATAGTAAAGATTTGATTTGAAAATATTTTATGAATATTTAGAGTAGGTAAGCTAGGGCATATTTTTTAGAGCGTGTAATACTTATAGCAGTGGCGGGGATCTAGAAGTTTGTTGTGGGGGTGATATCAAAACCATATTTTTGTTGCACACTTTTTGAATACCAAAATTTATTTCTTTTTATACCCGAGTGGGGGTGATATATCATTCATATCACCCCCCGTGGATCCGCGCATGACTTATAGACATTTGTTTATAATATTTCGTAAATATTTATGGAAGGTAATCTAGAGAGTATTATTTAGAGGATGTAATGTAGATATTTGGAGCTTGTAATGTTTTGCTTATACGTTTTCGGGGCATAGATTTAAAATTAAGAATTAAGATTTGATTTAATAATATTTGGTTAATATTTAGAGTAGGTAATCCCTAGAGTTTAGTAGTTCATAGTATAAATATATATTTAAGGGTATTGTGCGAGAGTGCGATCCTCTTTTTCCCCATCATTATTATTATTTGCTCCTCGGGCCAAATGGAAGTTGGGAAGCTAGGGCCAAGTCTAGGTCTATAACCAAGTCGGAGATGGAGACTCAGACTGAGACTTCCGGCAGGCTAAAACGCACTGTGTGCTTAGCCATAAAATATTTGAAACTATGGCTTCTGGGTCAGTTGGGCACGGTAGTTTTAGCTGATGGGTTGGATGTATTTTCCTAGGAAATTGGACTGCCATGAGTTATGTCCTGACAAAGTGGGATGCTAAATTGCAACTACAGACGTAAAAAGTGGATGTATAGATGATGGAGACCGAGATGAAGATGGAACATTGGACGATGGCCGATGGCCCGTGTAACTGTAACCCCGAAACCGAAGCGAACTAATGACCATGTCATGATATGTAAATATTTTGCAGAGCCATAAGCAAACCCACACTCTGGAGCATAAATAAGGAAAACGTTGGGAGAAATTTACATGCATGCAATGCAGTTGGATGTTTTTTGTGATTTTGTGGCCAGGGGCCATCTGCATCGCAGCCTACACACACTCACCCTCCTTTATTTATTTGTGTTTCGCTGGCTTTTAATAAGATTTTCTTGTAATTGTAATTTGTTTTCTTTTCGGGATCCGTTGTCTTCCTGCGGCGGATGAGGGAAACCATCCGAAAATCCACCTGAGGAGAGGCGGAGGAGGAGGTAACCCTCACGGCACATGTCTTGTCGCTTGTCGAACTGCGCTTTGTCGGTGCTTTTGTGACCCTCGGATCCTCAAATCCCTCCGCGGGGGCAACCTTTTCTTTTCTCCCATTTCCCCGTCTCAGTGGCTTTTGTGTGTAGCCGTTTCCACTAAACATCATTAATAAATATGTATGCCTTTGTATGCTCGACTGTGACTGTGTCCAACATTAACAGTCTTTTGTTGCTGTTTGTTCCTGGCTGTCGGTATTAATAATAATAAACAATATGCCCCTCCCCCTCCCCCATCCCCATACAAACCCTGCTCGATCGCATTAACAACAATCTGTGTGTGTCTCCCTTTGCAGAGGCGTTCAGTGTCACGATACGTTGAATGGGGCCCAGTGTGACTCCTGTCCAGCCGGCTACGAAGGTGATGGACGCACATGTTCGCTACGTAATCCTTGCCTGGACACACCGTGCCCCACAGGTAAGTGGAAGTAGAAGTGGAGGGAAAACCACTCACATGGAATGGTCTCCTATGGGCTTACCCCTCTGTGTTCTTAGTTTGCCCCTCCTAAATGGAGTTTTGTCTTTTTGGGGATTTCGTTGATTTTATGGCTAATTTGCGTTTGTCGTGCCATCAGCTCAGTTGCGAGTGGGTTGATTGGTAAACATGGGATCACAGAAGAATCATAGAAGTTCTTAAAGGAAGGGGAAAGAAGGAAATGTTTAAGTGGCTAAACTGTTTTTATTATTATTGTTTATCGGGACTAGTTTACAAGAACATTACAAATTAAACCTTTTTGGCGCTAAGCTAACATTTATCCTTCACAATAATTCAACTCTTCAACATTTAGGGTATTCAAATGCGTTGTAAACGTTTGAAAAGTGTAAAAGTGTAAGCAGTTCCAACAACAATTTCCATACAAAATAGTTAGCAAGGCCTACAACACCCCAGCCTATGCATACAAATCTGTTGTACTTGTGTAGAAATAATGGTTTAAAATAGAGGTTTTAAGTACTAAAAAAATACTAAAAAGTCGGGTTTGAGTCTATGGTGAGTCAACCTAAAAGCCGATTGACGCTTAAGAATTCGCGTGTGGATTTTGTTGCTCTACTTTTGGCGACCAATGTTTTTTTTCTTGGTAAATGCTATTGTTAAGCGATGCATATATAACATCCATATGCCAAAGAATTCGCGGTTTTATTTTCGGTTATTTTAATATTTAATTGAGGACTTGCTTATATAAGACGGTAATGAAATGAAATTCTTGACCAAGAAGGTGGCCACCCAATAATCTGAAGAACTCGCGGTTTAAGCAAATTTTTGGTGAAACCAAATAAGAATGACTATAATACAAGTAATCAACTTTAATGTCCGTCCTAAGCCATTTAACGCCTTAGAAATCGCGGACTTCTCATATAAAGTAAAAAGGGGGCCATTTTTGTGTTCATTTGTCAATTTTTAGGCAAAGCCTCCCTTGCATTTCTTTCTTTCTCAAAAATCATCAAGCAATACCAAAAATAGGAAGTTAGCCTATTGTTGTACGTCAATATCTTGCAACGATTTTGGAAAAAAGGTCGTTCACAATCTTTGTCTGGCAAACTTACAAATTTTACACTTTTGCAACGCAATTGAACACCCTAATTATATTAAGGGTGGCTAGCAAAAAATACTACTATCTATTGAAAATAAATTTTAAAATCTCATTGTAATTGTTTTTGGATTTAATAAATCAATAATCAACACTAATACTGACTTTAAAAGAACCATTTAGCTTAATAAAATCTAAGTAGATCATTTTATAACGATTTACAATTGAGAAAATCCAAATTTTTTTTAACTGCCTAACGGTTCGGTTCCAAAATGGTTTATTTCAAAATTCTCTTCTCATTGGATAATATAACCGGTCTAACAGAAATGCATATGCCTGATCCATTCGAGTGTAGCGTACTCAATTCACACGATTATTTGATTTATTAATGCCCACTTCGGCTTAATTCGGGCTCTGAGGACTCGCCGAACCTTTTGATTGAATAAAAAACCCTCGAAAATTATATAGTACCCGGGGTAATTACGGGCTTCCCGCGAATGTGTGAAACAAGAGGGCTAATCAGAGCTCAGTTTTACTGAGATCCAGAGATCCAATGGGCAGAGTCGGCAGCAACGACTTTTTTGGGGCGTCCTGGAATGTTCAGGGGGTCTAATTGGATTGCGGCGAAAGTACAAAGTAGATGGACCTAGTGTCAATTGGGAGACTCATCACAAATAACTTACCAACTTACTAATAAACAATTCTCATTTGTACTAGGCAACATTCACTATCAGAGGCAGAGCCAGTACACGGCCCGCAAATACTCGGTCGTAACGAACTAATTCGCAGCGGAGGGGACAATCGCAGCGCTTCGGCTAAGCTATGATACGATACACACCTAAATTACCTAAATTACCTAAATTACAAATACAGAACGTAGAAAGTGCACATATTGAATTACTATCTTTATAAAATAGTCATAAGTTGTAAGCTCTACGATTGGCACACAGCGGAATTCATAGTATTAGCAGTCCATTTGAATTTAAAAAGCAGAACGAGCAGCTCCAGCGAATAAAAATAATAAGAGATAATGTATTTGAAAAATTTATTCTAGCATAGAATAGAATATAAAATGTCCCCCTATTAAATGCCCAGAAAGTGGAGTCTATAAACGTGTAACAAAATTTGCTTTCCCCCGCCTGAAATCTCCCAATTATTGTAATAAACTATGAATAATCTTAATAAAAAATGTATGCTGTAATTTTTTTGGTATTTAATAAATAAACTCCATCATTGGCCACATATTTTTTATTTGCCTATCGAAATCATCACCCAAAACCCACATGCCTTTATATCGCATCATGTTTATACACTATCATTTTCTGGTCATGCTTCTGAAGATTAATGGTGAGTTGTCGTACAAATTTAAAGTCACTTACTAAACGAGATCATCGAAAAGAGTTAGCTAAAACATTTTCCGAATTAAGTTAAATAGTTTGCAGGCTTACTTTGGAAAACTGAAAATGCAATTGTCCGATTTCGAAAAATCCATATCCAATCTGCGAAACTATAAAACTAGATCTGTGTACAAAAAATATATATGAATGGGAATAATTTATGTTCTATTAAAACTCATCAAATAATATGCAGCTTTGAGTTAAAGTCATCTGACATCATTCGTTTCCATGCAATCCAATCATTCATCTTGTACCTTCCTTTGTATTTGCCATTATTTTTTCAACGGAAAAGGTGCCCAATGCCTGCAGGTTGGTTACCCGCCCTATTTCCATTGCATCTCATGCCCGGTGGGTCACGAGGTAAACGGCACCAGTTGCCGGGATTTGGATGAGTGCGCGATCTACAATCCCTGCGACGATCTTACGATCTGCACCAATCTCAGTCCGGGCTTCCAATGCAGTCCTTGTCCCGTTGGATTCGATGGAACCCACGCCCATGGCTACTACGCCGACTTCTACTCCCTGGATTATCGCAAGCAAACGTGCCTGGACGTCGATGAGTGCCGGACTGGTTTCTTCCGATGCCCGGATCATTCCACCTGCATAAATGAGATTGTGAGTCAAGTATTGAGAAGAACATACATTATGAACTCATGGTGATATAGAAAATACACAAATTCCCGGTGATGTTCTCTTGGAAGTAATATAATAATACAACAAATCCTATAAAAAGAAAACTATAAAGTAAATTAATATTCAAATCAAATTTTAAATAAATATTGACACGGATTTATTTCATTTTAATAAATCTATAGTAAAAATCATTTAAATTACTAACCTACATTTTAGAGTCATTTTAATATCATTAAAATCTACATCTCCCGAGTAAACTGACGCGACTTCTTTGTTTCCCAGGGCTCCTACAGATGCCAGTGCCACGAGGGATATGTGACCAACGGCACCTACAGCTGCCTGGACAGATCCTCGGTGTCCGTGTGTCCGGATGGCACCGTTTGCGACCGCAATGCCGTGTGCCTGCGGATGGATAACCTGCGCCACAAGTGCCACTGTAATGTGGGATGGGCGGGCAATGGATTGATGTGCGGCAGGGACTCCGATATGGATGGTTGGCCGGACCAGACGCTCGGATGCCCGGAGCTGCATTGTCAGCGCGATAACTGCCCCAGGCTGCCGAATTCGGGACAGGAGGACGCCGACCTGGATGGCTATGGCGATGGGTGTGACGAGGATGCCGACGGCGATAATGTCCAGAACACTCAGGATAACTGCCCGCTGGCCTACAACACCGAGCAGGTGGACTCCGATGGCGACCGAGTGGGCGATGTGTGCGACAACTGTGTGCTCAAGTACAATCCCAGGCAGCTGGACACTGATGAGGATGGACTGGGAGATGAGTGCGACGGGGATATTGATAATGATTCCATACCAAATGAGCTGGACAACTGTCCGCTTCTGCCGAATCCCAGTCAGTCCGATGTGGACAACGACGGTGTGGGCAATGGCTGCGATAACTGCCCGAATCTCCCGAATCCCGATCAGAAGGATCGCGACATGGACTTTGTGGGCGACGCCTGCCATCGGGACATTGATGGCGATGACGATGGAGTGCCCAATTCGCTGGATAACTGCCCGATGGTCAGTAATTCGGATCAGCTGGACACCGATGGCGATGGAACGGGTGATGAGTGCGATGACGACATGGATGGCGACGGGATACCCAACTACAAGGACAACTGTCCGCTGGCCAACAATCCCAAGCAGGAGGATTTCAATCGCAATGGCAAGGGTGACCGTTGCGAGGAAGACGAGGACGTTGATGGAGTGCCCAATGCCATTGACAATTGCCCAAACAACTCGATGATTCATCACACGGACTTTCGTACGCTTCAAACTATTCCTCTAGATCCGAAGGGCTTGTCCCAGGCCGATCCCAACTGGGTGGTCCATGCCAATGGCACCGAGATCGTGCAGACCCTCAACTCAGATCCCGGACTGGCGGTGGGCAGAGATGCCTTCGGCGGTGTGGACTTCGACGGGACCTTCTATATCAACGATGACACGGATGACGACTACGCCGGCTTTGTGTTCAGCTATCAGAGCAGCTACAAATACTATGTGGTGCAGTGGAAGAAGGGCACCCAAACCTACTGGGAGCCACGACCCTTCACTGCCTCCGCGGCGCCGGGCATCCAGATTAAGCTGGTGAACAGCACCGAGGGTCCTGGGCCAACGATGCGCAACAGTTTGTGGCACGAGGGGAATACTGATGGGGAGGCCAGGCTGCTGTGGAAGGATCCGAAGAACATTGCCTGGAAGGAGAGAACCTCCTACCGCTGGTCCCTGGTGCATCGACCGGCCATTGGCCTCATCCGACTGCAGTGAGTGATGCGGTGCCAGTGGTTTCCATGTCTTTAATCTCTCCCTCCTTCACAGAATGTACGAGGGCCACCGCCTGATCTTCGACTCGGGCAATGTCTTTGACTCAACGCTGAAGGGCGGACGGCTGGGCGTGTTCTGCTTCTCACAAAGGATGATTATATGGTCTAACCTGCAGTACAAGTGCAATAGTAAGTGAAACCGCGCTGGTGAAATCTTCCAGCTCAACTCATCTTTTCTTATATCTATCCTTTAAAACAGACCGCGTGAAACCCCTGATCTACAATGATCTGTCCGATTATCTCAAGACGAAGGTGGAGTTGCAGGACTGAACAGAAGAACCCCCAACCCCGGAGCTCAAAACCCTTTTTTGCCATCCATTTTAACCAAATTAATTATAATTAATAATTATTAATGCTAGCACTTAGTTAATAAATGAGTTGCCAACCGAGTTGGCCATTTAAAAAGGCCTGGAATCAAGTGGGCCATGCGTTTGGAAAAACCAAAAGTCGACCAATTGTCAAGTTCAGTTAGTTGACCTGTGTCAGTTAGGCGAACACACTTACGCTAGGGAACATTTTGACCGGCGAAATAAGGAAAACTTACATAACGAAATCATCGAAAACACACAGAGCAGTGAAACTAGTTAACTAGTTAACCGGGTAAAATTCAGTCAGTCTTGCTAAAAATTTGTTAAGGGTAAGTAAGTAACCAGAGAACACGGTGGTGTTTTGTTGTGGTTCCAAATCGAGTTGAATCCTTGATTTTTAGCTCCCCAGATAGCAACGATGGCCAGCTGCGATGTGCAAGCGACTCGCTCCCAGGACGACTTGAAGAAGACTGAGAACACGAAAAATGTGAAAAATTCCGAAGATTTGGGGGCAATAAATTTTAAATCAAACGTCGAAATGGACGCGGAACCGACCGCCTCCTCTGAGAGCGATCTGCGACACTCGCGCGGCTCGGTGACGAAGATGACCACCAAGATTCCGGCTCCCATTTTTCTGGGTGCCAGTGGCAGCCATCATCAGATTGCCAGTCGCCGCCTGTACAGCTCGGTGGTACGCAGCTCCGTCGAAAACCATCAAACGACCGATGACTCGGGCATCCAACTGGAGTCTTCGATGACCGAGCTGGCTGACGCAACGCTAACGGTCAGACCCAGTCCCATACTGCAGACGATTCTCGACAGGATTCCGGGGACCAGCAGCGAAATGGAACTTCGACAGGCTGAGGAGCAAACGCTCAAGGAACTTCAACGAGTCGTCGCAGAAATGGAGGCCGAAGTGGCCCTAGATGACCTGGATTTGCAGGATCTACAGTTCGAACCGGAGGAACAAGAGCCGAATGAAGACCAAGGGATCGAAAATAAGCCTGATAATTCTGGAGTAAATGTGGAACAGCTTACTGGAAGTGAAACTCAGCAGAAACTCTCCGAAGATCCTGAAAAAGTTCAGAATAATGAAGAGGTGGATAATATACAGACAGAGCCAGAAGATTGTGCGGTTAAAGAGGAGCCAGTGGAGGAGGAAGCTGAACTTTTCGAGAAACTGGCTGAAGAGCCAGCTGAAGAATACCCACAGATGGTTTTCCAAGAGCCCATCGAGGAACCCCAGAAGTCTGTACCCGAAACGCTATTGGAGGAACTTGAAATGGCGATAAGTGGGGGTGGCGAAACCGCAGAGGATCGATTTCTCAGGGAACAATTCGAAAGAAGCCCCGAAACAATGGGCCTTAAATTTCAGCAACCAACGGATGAGAACCAGTCCACCATTTCGGAGTCGGGACTGGCCGCCCGTCCCTCGCTGGATGGATCGGTGGAGAGCGATCGTCGGATGGTTCCCTTGGAAGAACTGTTCGATCCGGAACACAATGTGGAGCTACTGCGTCAGCTTCTGCAGTCGGGAGCCGAAGAAAACACCACCACCGAGGCAGAGCCAGTCCTGAACGAGACTGAATTGGCGGAGGATATAGAAACGGAGGCGGAAACGGAAGCGGAAACCGAGATCGAGGGGAAAATGGATTCCGGCAAAAAGCAGACTGCTGGCAAGACGTTCAGTTTCTTGCGGCGCCTCATCGGTCGCAAACTTCTGCAGCTCAGCTATCCCATACTATTCTGCAGCTTGGCTTTCAGTCTGATCTACCTGTCGCGCAAGGAGTAGGCCACCGTTTTAAGAAAATGAAAATTAGATTATATATACGAAAGCAGAAACAAAAGATTTGACTCCGATTGATTGTACATAGCGTACCAATGCACTTCAAAATCGCCCAAAGCATTGGCACAGAGTTGCCTGAAATTAAATCTATTTTTGAAATAAATGTGCACATCAATATCAAGTTTACACGTTTCAATTTTGTAAGCTTTTTATGTGTATTTGAATTAAAGCGCCAATTACTTAAACATCTTTTACAAATGAGCGCTAGGTGGCGTGGTGGGGCAGATAAGGCAGTGTTGGAAAGGAGATTAGTTATCGATAAGTAATCGACTAACTGGGCCTTAACGTTAATTTAAATTATAAATTTTTGGTTAAGGATTCAAGTGTCCCTACAAACCCGTATTGGGCATTTTAGAGGAAAGTATATATTAGTAAGTTTCTAATAGATACTATATATCGATACTAGCGTTCCTTCTTGTTTTGGTTTATTAGTATCGTCAAGATATATACCAAAACTTTTATTCAAAAGCAAATAAAATACGTCTCAGTAGCATTTGAAATTCTAGCATTCACTTTCGATTTTACTCAAATCAAGTAGAAATATACTTAAATTTCGATTTATTTTGTAACCATTTGCTAACAAATTTTAAGTTGAAAAGAAGCGCATCACCTCCAAGAATGACTTCCTTGGGCTGTGTTTTCGTTGCTGGCCTGTTCCACGTGATGCACTTTGTAGCTTTGTCCTCGAAAAGTTCGTATATTCCGGGGCCGCAGTTACCCTCTCTGATTGTGGGTCTGGCCGCGATGGATCTGATATGGGACAATTGCTTCATTCCCCGGCGACTCCATATAATGCCGGCAGTCCTCAAGCGTACATACGAGTTGGCAATGACATTTCTTCTACTGGAGATTGCCGTCCGTGTCATCTGGAAGACAGTTGAGCAGATATTATCTCTGCTCATCAAGATAATAGTGATCGGAACAGGCCTGGTGTCGGATTATAACTATGTGAAGTACGAAAATTACTGGGTGGGCAGCGTTACAGTGCCGTTGTCCTTTTTGATCCTGGCCTTTGCCGGTCAGGCGACCGACCATTTCCATATGCTGCACGATTGCCTCTTCGAGGTCCAGACAAAGGTGCATTTGCGCGTGGACGAGTCCCTAAAGTATATAAAACGAAATCCCAGAGTTGCGAAGAAAAAGGTACCCAACATCCTGCCGACTCTTCAGAGACACAAGGACCTGGCTCGCAAACAACGACGAGGAAGGACCTTCGTGAGTCACTTCCAACGAAGCACCGAGTAATAACATCTGGTATCGCCACATCTTCAATTAGATTCGTTTGTTTCTTTTATTTTATACAAGAAAATTTATAAAATTAATTGTCATACATAATAATTAAATTGCTTTTATTAAATTACAAAATAACGACTATATTTGATTTGCTTTTTACAGCACTCGCGAATTTGTTCAACAAGCTTGGACAATCTATATGGTTGGAAAAATCTATGTTTATATATAAGTATATATGTATTGCAATTTGGTACCGCGTCAAGCATGGTATTTTCGAGTTTCTTGTATAGGTAAATAATACTTAAGATTAAAACAATATTTCATTCGTTATATTAGGCATAAGTTCGACTTAATTTCATGTAGTTTGCATACCTAAAGAGCACATATGGGAATTACTAATTTAAGATTTATCGTCTCGCCTCGCGTTTTCAAGCAGCTCTCGAAGCCTTGCATTAAGCCACGTAATATCCACGTGAGATTGGGGACTGAAGACGGTTCGAAAGCGATGGCGCAGCTATTACGTTGATTCAATGCAAGGCTCTCCAGTGAGTATTTGTGGGGGCAGTGTTTCGATCACTGTTCTGACAGTGAGCTTCGTCGCTGCATCCCGTTCTCCATTTATGACCACATTTTACATTAAAGCAGCTTTGTTATCTGTAATTTATCTCTTCTAAGTCGCGACTCGTTGTTTTACTGCACTTCGCTATCACTATCACTCTTTTCTGCAAGTAAAAACAATATTACATTAATATTACTATTATTGTAAAGTTATCTTTTGGTCTTACCCTTCTTGCCCGTGTAGGCGTGACGTTTCAGTCGGTCGTATAAGTCTTCTTTAGTTCCATAGAGCGAGGCATTGGACCTGGCCAATGTACTCATCTTGCCGCCATGCAGACCTGTTGAGAGATTAAGGATGAGCAAGGATTTAAAAGAGAAGTATTTGAAATACAAAGGTTAAGGTTGAAGGACTTAGACTTTTAACTAGAAAAAATCGTTTCTTTACTTTCTATCTATTTGTATCTCAATTTTTACAACAATCAAAAAATCATAATTTAGAATTACTCACCATCCTTCATGTACGTTTCGTTGTAGAAGTTGGGCATCTCCCAGCCATCCTCCTCGTCGTCGTAATAATGCGCATAGGTGCTGTGATGCGACGGCGCGATGGACTCCGCGTAGGGCGTGTGGGCGCCGTAGTAGAAGTTCACCTGCGATCCGGTTTGGTCTATCGCCGGCGTCAGCATCTTCTTGGGATCCCTGCGCTTCGTCGAGCGCACGCAGATCATCCAGATGAGCAGAACGATGATTATGATAAAGATCACGGCTCCAGCAATTCCACCGGCGATGTAAGCGAACTCGGACCGCTCCGCACAGTGGGGTCCCGTGAAGGAGCCAACACAGCGGCAAGAGGGCGTACCCTTCAGATCCTTCACACAGGCGCCCGAATTCTCGCAGTAGCCATCGCACACATCCGTGCAGGCCATTCCAGTTCCATTGAAGCCCGGCTTGCACTCGCACTTAAAGTCTGAAGTCTCCGGCACCATGATGCAGTAGGCATTCACATCGCAGTGCGGCTTGCCCTCGGCAATGTGCTCGCAGGGATTGGTGCACTCGCTCTTCGAGGTGGCTCCGGTGATCTTGGTGCTGTGATTGGGGGGACACTGCAGGCATGAGGTCTGCTGTGACTCCGACTGGTAGAAGCCCTTGCGGCACTCGATGCACATGTTCAGCGTGGCATTCAGATACGTTCCTGCCGAGCAGACTGGCAGGGTGCACTCCTCCACCGAACTGGCGCCCACCTTGGGCGTCGTCCTGCCCAGCGGACAGGCGGCACAGGATGGCTGGACGCCCTGCAGGCGGTAGGTGCCCCTTGGACAGGGCTCACAGCGTCCGTCGGCTCCCAGTTGCTGGCCAGAGCTGCACTCATCGCGACACTCCTTGCGCGACGTGGCCTCCGTGGAGCGCGTCGTCTGTCCCAGGCCGCACAGTTCGCAGCCGAAGGATCCCTCGCTGGGTTGATAAAATCCATGGCCGCAGGAGCGGCACAGACCCGTGTCCGCATCGAAGTACTTGCCAGCGGGGCAGCGTTCTTTGCAGTCGGCCGCCGAACGGGCACCAGGTCCTGCGGTGACTCCTGGCCTTCCCGCAATCACCGGGCACTTGCTGCACTGCAGCTGACCCGCCTCCGACTGGTAGGTGCCGCGCGAACAGGCTATGCACGTCTTGTTGGCACTGTCGTAGAAGGTTCCAATCGCGCAGGGCACACAGTCGGGAATCATCACCACCTGGCCCACGGGACAGGCGTACTCCGAGCCCAGCTCCAAGGAGGCCGGATCCGGAACTGTGTTGGGCAGAATCTCCTGCACGGCGAACTGATCGTCCTCGAGGATGAGCTTCTCCAGCAATTGCTTGACGCTGGATCGTTCACCGGTCGATGTGTGCACCACAGGATCACTGGAGAGGGACAGATATAGGGTTTATTAGATACGTTTAAAGGGAATTATTATATCTTTAAC
Organism: Drosophila lutescens; assembly: GCA_037075285.1. Classification (NCBI taxonomy): domain Eukaryota; kingdom Metazoa; phylum Arthropoda; class Insecta; order Diptera; family Drosophilidae; genus Drosophila; species Drosophila lutescens. Next base: position 765,587 of record JBAMCF010000352.1, read on the forward strand.
ATTTCAAAAACAATTGGTAATGTCCAGGCAAAGTGTTATCCTGTAAGTATCACATAAGGTCTACAAAGATTTTCTTAAGTACTGAATATATCTAATGTATATCTTGTGATACCTAATACGCAACACTCTTCTGGACATTGAGAAGTAATCTTTAAAACTGGGTTAGCACGCATTGACATGTAATGTGAGGTTAGACAAGCATTTTGGTTAAGTGGTTCGGTTTAATTGGATGGATGTTGGATTAGACTGAGACTGAGACTGGTTGTTGGTTGGTTGGTAGTAGTACGGGGTGCAGATTTGATGCTGGGCAGATCGGGTGCAATTTGTCGGATTTGGTTATTCGTAAGGTGGACCAACAAAGGAGTGCTAGACATACTTTACAGCCGGGAAGGCTATCTCCAGGGTGTATGTATCGCCGCCAGTTTGTTGGCGTCCCTGGCGACCCGTCAAAGTCAGATCGTCATCCTCCTCGCTGCAAATTGGGTTAACGAACACACAAAACACATATAACATATACACAGTGTACACGGATAAACGGCGGATCATCAGATCAGGACATGCTAGTGTTGGATTCATGGGTTAGGATTGTCATGCAACTACTTACTTGACCACTGGCAGTTCAGCTTCCATTACATAGACACCGCCGTCCTTGGACTGGCGACGAACGCGGTTATTCTGGGCAGCTCGGTAATGATCGCATTTCACATCGATCTGGATGTCCTTGCACTCCCTGGATGAGGTGAGGATTTAGTTTGGATGAGAAGGGGAAACACAAAAGGACGAATGGCAAGACTTACCTAGTTCCTTCGATGGCATAAGAGCAGAAGTTCCAGTCCCTGTTCAGGCCATTAACCGAGTTGGTCACCTTCTGGCGGAGCACCGCCTGACCAGCCTTGTTGCACAGCACGTCCGAGGGGAAGAGCATCTTGATGCGGAACACACGCTGGGCGGGCTTCGAGGGGGAGCAAGATGGGTAGACCAGTGGCATTGAGGGTTCGCGCGTGGGTCGCCAGAAGCCCTCGGCTCCGCAGGTGTAGAACTCGGGCACCTGCTCCGAGAATCGTAGACCGGCATTACAGGCAATCTCGCAGACCTTGAACTGACCACCAGCGCCCCAGTCCTTGCACACCTGCGATCCTCCAACAGGATCCGCCAATGCAGGGCAGAAGTCGGCTGTAAGATACAAATATGGATAAGTTAGAAAACCCCAAGGACTAAAAGACTCTACCCCAATACTCACTCAGCAGAGAAACCTTGAAGCTACAGGAGGCAGTGTTGCCAGCTGCATCGGATGCAATATAGGTGATGTCGTAAGTGCCCCACAGCAAAGTGGTTCCCGATCGGTGTCCGTTGCGCTCATAGATCTTGGTCACACCAATGTTGTCGCTGAAGTGCGGCTCATCCCAGGTGACCACCGCTGATCCGTTCTTGGCAATCACCCACAGATCTCCGGGGCAATGCTCGACCACCGGTGGCTCCTTGTCGACCACCAACTGCTGGCAATTGGCACCCGTATAGCCGACCGGACACTTGCGTTGTCCGCAGAGGGACGGCACATTGCGCTCCACTCCGCCGGAGGTCACTTCGTATCCCGCCCAGTTGAGGATGAGGCCGGGATAGAGAACGGGCTCAGAGCGGCAGTCGCGCACCTGTTTCTGGATCTCCGACGTGATGTCGAGGGCTCGAGCCCAAACCTGGGCCTTGGTAACGGTGCCCTGAAAGCCGGAATCCGAGTAAGCCAATTCGTGAGTCAGTCCATAGGGCTGAGGACGTCCAAGCACTGCCCACAGATAGCCGGGCAGAGAGCCACCCGCTCCGTACTCCATCTTACTGGCAATCAGTCCTTCGGTAATCAGTTGGAGCTGTCCGGAGATTCCATCCCAGACCACGGCCACATGATGCCACTGGCCATCGTTGACGGACGTGTACTCGCCGAAGCTCAGGAAGGCATCGGATTGGTCCTCGAACAGGGAGACCTGAACTCCACTGGAATGCGCCTGGAGAAGCATTCGTCGACGTTGGGTCATGCGGGCGGATTCCACGCCGTACAGGGTGAAGAAGATGCCGGGGTCGTCCTTCTGGGCGAACTGCACCCACATGGCCACCGTCAGGCTGTTGGCCTCGCCCGTGGGGAATGGCACCACCTGGGCGGCGGTGGATCGCGAAGGGTCGCTGAAGTAGAGATCATAGTCCACCTGGATGGCCTTGCGACAATCGTCACCGGTCATGTTGAAAGGACACTGACAATAGAAGCCGTTGGTCAGATCCACGCAACTAGCGCCCGGTGGGCAGGAGTTGTCCTTGCAGTCGGCGATGTCCTGTTCGCAATTGTGTCCGGTGAATCCGGGCGGGCACTGGCAACTATAGCCAGCTCCGTTGTCCACACAGGTGGCTCCGTTCTGGCAGACCTGCTCCTCGCAAGCATCGTATTCGTACTGACACCCAATACCCGAGTAATCCGCCGGACAGCTGCAGTTAAGACCCGATCCGAAGTCCTGGCACTTGCCGCCATGCATACAAGGATCGCCGATGCAGCGTTCCGGTGCCGTCTCGCAGTTCTTGCCATCCGTGCCGCTGGGACACACGCAGAAGTAGTCCTGGAACAGGTCAATGCAGCTGGCGTCGTTCTGGCACGGAGCCTGGGCTCCGCAAGTGGTCACCTGCTGCTCGCAGCGCATGCCACTCCAGCCCGGCTCACAGCCGCACTCAAAGCCACCGACGCGATCACGGCAGAGTCCGTTGTTCAGACAAGGCTGTGCCTCGCAGTCATCGATGTCTGTGGCACACAGCGGTCCCTTGAATCCATCCCGGCACACGCACTCGAACTTGTTGTCCAGGTCGAGGCAGCGTTCCGTGCCCACCGGATTGCAGGGGTCGCTCAAGCACTCGTCGATCTCCGCCTCGCAGGCGAGACCCACGTAGCCGGGTCGGCACTTGCAGCTGAAGCCATCCAGCTGGTCAACGCAGGTGGCTCCATGCTGGCAGGGATTCGAGGCACAATCGTCGATGGTGTGCTGGCAATTCTTGCCTGTGTAGCCCGGTTCGCAGTTGCAGCTGTAACCGTCGACGAGGTCCACACACGTTCCCTCGTTGGCGCAGGGGCGGTTCTCGCAGTCGTCTATGTTAATGTCACAGGCGGATCCCGTCCAACCTGGGTGGCAGACGCACTCGTGGTCGAACAGCCGGTCTACACAGGTTCCATGCTTGCAGGGTTCGGACAGGCAGAGATCGATCTTCTGCTCGCAACGCTTGCCAGTGAATCCTGGTGGACAGGCGCACTGGAAGTCGTTGACCAGATCCGTACAATTGGCGCCCAACAGACAGGGATTCTCCGAACAGTCGTTGATGTTCTGCTCGCAGTGAATGCCCTCCCATCCCGGTACACACTCGCACTTGTAGCGACCCTGTTCCAGGGCCTGACAACTGGCTCCATTTCCACAGGGATTACCGTTCGCAGTGCACGGATCAATGGTCACGTCGCACTGATCTCCAGTGTAGCCGCTGCGGCACAGGCAGGTCACATTCTTGAAGCCCGGTTCGTTCTTGCACATTGCCCTGGCGGGGCAGGTATCATTCCCACAATCGCTGGTCTCCTCCTGGCAATTGATGCCCGAGTAGCCCGCCGGACATTCGCATCGGTAGCCCTGAGGGAGGTCCTTGCACTGACCCCCGTTGTAGCAGGGCTGCGAGGCGCACTCGTCGATGTCCTGTTCGCAGCGACGTCCGGAGAATCCGGCCGGACAGAAGCACTGGATGTCGTGACCCATGGGCACACAGAGTCCGCCATGCTGACAGGCACCCTCGCCACAGACCACCGGTTTGCACTGTTCGCGTCCCTTGGAGGCGGCGCTATCGGTTCTCATGTTGCTCGGACACTCGTTGCAGCTCTGTGCTCCGGCGGCTCCCTGGTAGTGATGCAGTGGGCAGGGGGAACAAGGGGCCAGTCCTGTGGCGGAATAGGTACCTGGAGCGCACTTGGCGCGACACAAATCCTTGTTGGAGGCAGCCGGCTGGTAGGTGAAGCTCTGAGCCGGACAGGCCTGACAGTCCTTGAAGCCACCCGTCGGCGGTTCGGCGGTGAACGAGTTGCGCGGGCACTCCAGACACGGCACCAGTCCAGTGGGCGAGTAGGTTCCATAACCGCAGACCGGGATGCAGTCCGCCTGCGACTTGGTGCCCTCCTCCTTGGTGTAGGTTCCAGCTGGACAGCGCAGGCATGTTCCTTGGCGATCGCGGTTCTGGTAGTAGCCCCTTGGGCAGTAGGTGCAGCTGTTCTGACCCTCGGACACATAGGTTCCGGCGGGACAGTGCAGGCAGCGCGGCACATCGCTGGTGTCCATGTTCAGCACCTCACCCACGTTGCAGTTGAAGCCACGCGAAATATTCGACTTGAGGGCCCTTAGCGGTGGACACTGGTTGCCGATATTGGCGATGTTCAGCAGGTCATCGATAACGGCACTGGCATAGGGAACACTTAGATCGAAGATCAGGTTCAAAGTGGAGCCACACAGGTCGTAGAGCTGCGGCTGACGCACTGCCGGCAGGATGGAGAGAATGAAGTCCATCTTGACCACATTCTCCTCCAGCAGCTGGGGCACCGACTTCACGAAGGTCACATTCATGTTTACATTCACAGCAGAGCAGCGTTGAGAGAGCAAAGCGTTCAATCCAGTGTAGTGCTGAGCCAGGACATCCTGGTATTGACCGAGGCAGGATTGAGCCACTGCTCCGTTGGCACGATAGGTAATGGAGGCGGTTACATGGTAGGCAGCCTGCTCCGTGTTCTCGGACACACAGTCGGGCACCACGGAGGTGGGACGCCACAAACGGGACGTCTCGCAGGAGAAGCTCTTCAGGGGTTCGCCGTCTGTGAAGCGGAAACCGGGCTTGCAGGTGGCAATGCACTCGATTCCCCGATCTCCGGGCAGGCAGTTGATGGCTCCATTCGCCGGCGGCTGGAGTTCCCAATCCACACAGGGTGAGGCCTTCACCGAGACCTGGAAATGGCAGGCGGCTCGGTTGTTGTACTTATCCGAAGCCGTCACCGTGACGTTCTCAAAGTTTCCAATCTTAATAGTAGCACTTTCCGGACTAAACTGCAGCTTAACCTCCCCAGTGTCATCGGAGGTCTTGATCCTCTTGCGCGTGTCGTTGAAATTCACAGTGTAGCTGTCCTGGCGATCCACCAGCTCAATCACATAGCTTTGTGGGCACTGGAGCAGTGGTGGTGTGACATCTGGCACCGTGATATTGATCTCGCAAATGGCCACATTACCATCGTAGTCGAAGGCCACATACTTCACAACCGTGTCCTTGAAAATGTAGCTGGGTGTGCGGAAGTTCTGGGGCTTAATCTCCAGTCGAGCTATCGATCCCGAGTTGTCCACGGCGGTGGGTTCGGTGAAATTCACCGGCAGCACTCCGCCATTCTCATCGCGACGGACGACAATGGGTTGCTGTGGGCAGTTCTGGAAGATCGGTGGTTCGTTGTCCACGCACGGAGAGTAGCCATAGTCGTAGCCCAGCAGAGGTTCCTGCTTCGGCTCGTCGCAACCCATCAGTTCGAACTTCAGACAGGCGTTGTCCATGTAGCTCACGATGCCGAGGATCACGAAGCGTGCCTGCACGAACTTGGGCAGAGTGATCATGGCCAGCTCACCGTAGTTACCCGGATCCCGCATGGTCAGATTGAAGTTGGGGAAGTAGACCACGTAGTTCTCGCTCTCGGCCTGCTTGTAGAAGAATCGAATCTCCGTGGGCCTGCCCACAATGTCGTTGGTCACCACACCCTTGACCAGAATGGCTTTCACGCGGTAAATCTGTCCAAGATCCACGCTTACATAAGTGAACGCCTCCTGCTTGCCACACCATCCGGTTGCCGAGTTGAGTCGAATGTTCTTGGCCTCGTAGTTGGGTCGCTCCGAGGTGGCATTGATGGCCGAGTCCGGAATACGGCCAGATCCCAAGCCCAAAGGCCTGATGACCTTGCACTCGGGCTCGCGTATGCATGTGATGGGCCTGGGGTTGATCAGGATGTAGCCAGGACGATTGCAGCCGAAGTACACCTCCGAACTCTGCTCATAGCTGCGGGCGATCTGGCGACCATCTGCCGGTCTACCCGGATCCTCACACACCGGTCCCTCGCAGCGCAGATCTCCGAAATCCCAAATGCCATCGGCTCCGCAACGAACCACATTGTCATGACGACCCGTCTGTCCGGCCAGCTTGAAGGTGTTCTGGCAGCCGAAGAAGAAGCTGCTCTGGTAGCGCGTGTCCACAAACTGTCCGTATTCCGCTCCTGGCGTGGGCATGGGCGAGTAGCAGTCCACTCGGGGACAGGAGGGCTGCATTCCCGATAGCCAGTAGTCTGGTAGACCCGGCTTGGGGTCGTACACGCACTGCCGGAAGCCGGAGGAGGCGGTGGCTCTCAGTTGGCGTCCCGCCGATCCGCATGTAATGGTCACATTGTCACGGAAGGGCACTAGCACGGACTCAGGATCGGGACGGGCCACAGTCAAACCCTCTAGTTTATCATCTGGCAAGGAAACGCACTTGGCATCTGGGAAAAAAGGAAATGGTTTACTGTATGGTTCTGATTCTGGTCGAATACACTAATTAATCAATCTGAATCGTTATACTTACAGTTGCACTCTGGCACGCTGGCGTTCCACTGGCCGCTGGACAGGCACAGGGCTGCCGAGCTGCCGCTCATGATGTAGCCAAAGTGGCACTGGAAGCGCACCACATCCCCAAAGTGATAGTCGTTCTTGTCGCTCAGCAGCTGTCCGTTCTCCGGAGCCTGCAGCTCGGGACACATAAGCGGAACGCAGGTCTTGTTGCGCTGGTAGGTGTCGCCATCTCGCTCACCCGACTCCGATCGCTCCACATGATAGCCGGCCGTTCCGTTGGAGGTGTACAGCTGGTAACCAGTGTTGCATCCGCAGGCGAAGCCTCCCGGCGAATTGATGCACTTCTGGTCACAGCCGCCGTTGTTCCTGCTGCACTCGTTGATGTCCACGCAATCGAGGCGCGTGCAACCCATCAGCTCCATGCGCAGACAGGGAGCACCCACGTAGTCCTGGATCCGGAAGCGAATGTAACGCGCTTCGATGGGCAGCGGGAGATTGAGGATGGAGAGAGTGGGCTCCAGGATGCGGAACTCCACGGCAGTGCCGTCGGGATTGGCGTAGTCCTTGAACACATCCGTCAGATCGTTGGTGTACTGCAGACGCACGGCGGAGCTGAAGGCCACATTGCCATCGGGTCGCTGAACGGACATGGTGCGGAAGCCACGCAGAATGGTGGGTGCCTTCAGGTCAATCAGGATCCAGTTGGCTCCCGGCTCCGAGGATGCGCCACACCATCCATTGGTGTTCAATCGCAGCTGCGTCTTGCTGTAGCCCGGCTCACTGGCCGAAGTGCTGATGCTGTCGTCCGGAATGCCTCCATTGCCCAAACCCAGATCCGCCACGGGCCGACATTCCGTGGTGGCCGTGAATCCCGACCTGCACTGGCAGTGGAAGGAGCCGTTCGTATTCTGGCACTCGGTGGTGGTCAAATCGCACTGCGAGGAGCTGCACTCGTTGATGTCCTCGCAGGTCGGTGGCTGTTCGAATTTCTGGGCCTCACTGCAACGCATAATATTGCTGCCGATCAGCTTGTAGCCCTTGAAGCACTGCACCCTGGCCTCGTCACCAAAGAGATAGGTGCGCTCGGAGTCTACTACAAAACCGTTGTCGATCTCGGGGAACTCGAAGCAACGCTTGCGCGTACACTTGGGCACATCGCCGCTCCAGGTGCCATTAGACATGCAGGTCAACACCGGGTGGCCATTGCGCTCGTAACCCGGTTCGCATTCGTACTGGACAATGGTGCCGTAGCTGCGTCCTCCGCCATTCAGCAGGGTCACATTGGCGTGGGCCACCTCCTGCAGGGCTGCGCACTGCGAGGCCATGCAATGGGGCTGCCTTTCCCAGCGACCATCGGGCAGACAGGAGATCTTCTCAATCGGAGCACTCGAGGCGAAGGCGAAGCCGGCGTAGCACTGGTACATGGCGATGCCGCGATACGTGACATTCGAGGAGCCAATGGAGAAACCGTTGTCGATTTGTGGCACAGGACCGCAGTAGACCTCTAAAAAAGCCAAATGATTAGTTAGGACATCCCAAAACCTAAGATCATATAATGACGAACTCACCCTGACACTTGGGTATGTAGGAGACACTCCAGTTGCCACCGCGCAGACATTCAGTTACCAGTCGCGTCTTGCCGGTGGCAAACTCCTGTCCAATGGGACATGTAAAGCTGACCAGCGTACCGAAAGCGGTGTCGCGACTGGAGGCCAAGGCTCCAATTCCGGGCTGCAGTTCCGGGCAATCGGCCGAGAATGTGGCCGACCATCTGCGAGGGACAATTTTAAATTAGATGTCGGAACTAGGGATTTTCGAAAGATCTTTTCAAAGATCTTACTTACCCAGCAGCATTGTGCAGAGCATCCGAGGTGAACTTGATGAGCATCTCCCCAGATGAGGCAGTCAGGGTTAGTTTAGGAGCCGCAGGGCCCGTGAATCCGTTGCCAGAGTGCAGTCGCAGACCGGAGGTGGAGGATCCATCGAACACCTGGACATTGTCGCTCTTGTGGACGGTGAACTTGTCGAATTTCAGGGAGAGCGGAGCACGGGCATTGTTGCGGATGGTGAAGAAGCACTCCTGGTTCTTGGGGTAGTCGGCCAGTCCGAAGGCGGGCGAGGTGACGGTGCCATTTCTGGCGGTGATCGTGGCCTTGCAGCCCTGGATGTAACGCAGACTAAAGCCCTTGCCGGCCTCACCCAAACTGGACTTGAAGTACAGGTACAGGGCATTGCCCGTCGAGATGATAACTCGATTGTTCTGCGAAGTCTTTCCCGTCAACTTGGCAATGGTGCGACTCATGGGCGAGTCACCATCACGGATCATCAAATAATCGCGTCCCTCGGCAATGTCCAGATCATCCACTTCGATGGAGATGATGCGACCCGGCTGGGCCTTGATCACATAGAGGCACTCGAGGCCACCGGGATATTGCTTCGGGTAGTTGGGGCTGGTCAGGATCTGGCGCTGGAGCGTGGCCTTCAGGATGCCGCCACAGTTCTTGGCCTCCGTCTTCCAGGTGGCCCGGAAACCCTTGCGCTCCACGCTGCCATCGGTGGTGAACTTGACGATCATGAAGTTGGAGGCCGAGACAAAGGGCTGGGTGGTCAAGTCCTGCTTGCCACTCAGCGTGGCCAGCGACACGGACTTGTCCTCGGTGCGACCACCGACCAGGATCTGGACGGTATCGAAGGTCTTCTCCGTCTCAAAGTCCTGGAACTGCAGGATGATGTTGCTGCCCAGCGGTCCCTCCAGCGTCCACTTGCACTTGCTAAGAGCTCCATACTTATGAGGATAGTTGGGCGTCTCGATCACATCGCCGCCGGACTGCATGTGGTAGTGGCACTGAGCCGGACAGTCCAGTTCATCGGTGCCGTCGCCACAATCGTCGCTGCCGTCGCATTTGAAGGCCTGGTTGATGCACTTGCCGTTGGCGCAGTGCAGGGCTCCCTGAGGGCAGGCCTGGGCGCGGCACATGAACGGGAGCAGGGACTCACAGGTGCCCAGATCCCAGCTCTGCGATTTGCCAGCAAAGGCGGCCGCCACACACTCACCGGACCCGGCATTCGGCTGATGCAGCGACCAGTAGCCGGAGTACTGGGAGATCAGGGCTCCGGAGGCGGACTCCAAGGTGTTGGTGCGCAGGTCGTCGAGGGAGGCCAGGCCCAGCCAGTATTTGTCCGATGCCCGCTGGTTGGGATCACTGGCCCGGGCGATGGACAAAGTCTCGTTGTTCTCCGCATAACTGTCGATGGCCACCAGTTCGGCACCGTATCTGAAAAAATAATAAGAACATTTAATGAAATTTTCTTATTTAAAATGAATTCTTAAATAACATTTATATAAATTAATATATAAATACAACAAATATCTTCAATAATAATAATAATTATCTAATAATTTTCCCCTAATTATAATTTAGGTCCGGTTATTCTTGGCTAGTTTTACTACATTCGAAGAAGTTCCTTTTCATCTTGAGACTCTAATAAAAATTTTCCTTAATTATACCGAAAAGTACTGAATTATAGCAGTAAAGGTCTAAACAAGATATAAATTGAGGATATAATGGAAATTATTCAGTTATTTCTCAAGTTAAGGAGTTATGTCTAAAGTTGTTCAATTTTTATTTAGTTCGATGAAAATCAAAAACAACCATTAAAAGTAAATTCAAATATTTAAACTCAAATAACTCTCAAATGGATAATCTTATTAAAATACTGCTTTTAAATTGAGTAAATTAAGCCAACAATGGAAAAATACCGATTCTTATCAGCATAAAACCAATAATTACTCTATTTTTCTCCAAGTGAAGTCGGACAGGGGAGGATATGGCCGATTAGTATGCCGCACTTGGCCAAGCTTCCGTTGCCGGGCGTAATGCAACTTCAATTATGCAGCTGCGCTTTACTTTCTATTTTCTGTTTCTATCTCAATTATGCTGTGCTGCTGCATGTGGACTGTTGATTGTGGACTGTAGATTGGGGGGAAATCAGGCTCACTACACGTAAAACTTTCATTTCCAATCGCTAAACTCACTTTGATTTCAATCTCATAACTTGGAGTTCTGCGGGCCCAGCGAGAAAAACACGTTTCCACCCAAAAGCCAATACCCAAAAGCCATTGCGACATTACGCATTCGCCGCGTGGGACGTGGCTGCCTTTGGCAAACGGCTGCAGCTGTGGCATGCCAAAAAATATATCGAAAAAAGCATACAAAATTATGTATGTGAGACACTCCCTGCCGTCAACAATTGCTGCGTGCCACACAAGAGTGAAAACTTCAGACGCGGCTCCTTAAGTCGCGCATTTTTTCTTTTTTGGTTTGGTTAGGTTCGGCATTTTATATATGGCTTGGGCGTGTATTAAGGTAAGCAAAAAAATGTCTGATCTGTTTGGGTTTCCACTTAGCGGAGTTTTTTTTATTAAAGAAATTTGTAGTTGGCGGAATTTCTAGTTAACTTTGTGGATTTGCTTAGTAGCTACATTTTATGTACAGATTCATACAAGGCAGTTATATCTATGCTAAATTTTGATAATATAAATAATATTGAAATTAATTCTAAGATCTGATTTATTGATTTCTAACAGAGTTCTTATGAGCATTTAAAAACAGTATAAAACGTAAGGTATTACAATTTTAATTTTCAATAAATTCTAAATATTCTTATTGGAAAAAAACCTCTCTAAGACCTTTGTACTTCCATAATCCAAAGACAGCTCCATATAATATCCCCCTCCAAATCATTTCCAACTTGATGTTTTTCTGGTAAAAACTCCGTTAACTTGAAGTGTTAGCGCCTTGTCAGGGGCTTTCCTTCATTCTACCCAATTTCGCATGCTGGGCACGCGAAAAAGAAATTTCACCGAAAGCAGAGTTAAGTAAACTACAGAAATATTTCACAGTTGAATGAATGTTGGGACTGGGTAACGACACCTGTCAACGCAATCGCCCCGGTGTTGATATAAACAATACCCCCACATTTTTTTTGGCAAATCGTCCATTTGAAGAAACACACATAGATGGATGGCAAAGTGTCGGCTAAGCTAACGTTTGTTGAACTCCCGGCCACGTTAGTGGCATTCAAATGAGCACTGGACTTGACTGGGGCGAGGTCTACGGCATGTAAATTACATTAGGAGCAGTGGTCTTTGGTTTGTCTTAGAGTCACGATGTGCCGGGCATACTTAAGTGCCATTTAACGCCGTGGAAGAGAAATTGCGTAGGGCATTGACACTCAGCGGCAGCCAATAACTTTATTAATACTCATTTTCAGTTAGCGCTAACGAAAACCACACACACACACACACGAAGTAATGTACCAGGTCCAAAGGCGAATCCACCAAAAACCGGAGAAACTTTCACCCCAATATGTACGATGCCCTGTGGGTCAGCAGCTCACTGATTCTCACGTTCATTAAGCCGGGCTCGAAATTTATCCCAAGCTCTATTATCAAAACACTCTCAGTTTTTTTCAAGATTCTTCTGCAGGTGATCGTCGCCCAGGTATTTGGGTCATTGGTGCAGGTTAACACCCCAAAAAAAAGAAGAAAAATTAAATAAAATATGCCTACAAGAACAGCTTTGCCGGAAGCATTCGGCGACTTTCTTTTCGCTCGAAAGGAGAAGGCGGAAAAAAAGAGTTGGCGAAGAAAACAAAATTATGAATCACTCGCGGGTATCGATCGGTATGTACTGATGGCCCCGCCCAGTTGGGCTGAGGAACAATTTCAAACTTGGTCAGCAAAGCCAACTTGTTTCGCTTCTTTTGCTTTTTTGGCTCCGACTGCCGACCACTTTGGCATTGACAGTTAGCCGTCGACAACGGAAATGCAATGTGCTGCTGTAACGGCAATTGCTGGAGCAAGTACATATATATCCCAGCAACCAACCATCTATGTCTACCAATCCATCCATCCATCTATCTCTCTATCCGTAATTCCGTCAAGAACAACAGGTAGCGCATTTGTTCAAGCGTGGCTTGAAATAAATAATACAACTTGATTGCTTTTGCCACCTTCTCTTAAATTCGATCGTTGACAAAAGGGGGCGGAACAAGTTGGCGGCACTTCCCCCGCTCACTTCCTCACAAAATACACTCATAATCTCATTTGGCTGGGGAAATTATCATATGGTTATGGTCGCTAGACTCCACTCACCTTCGACACAGTTCGGCGCTTTTATCCCACGAATGCTTTATATTGAAATATTTATAACAACTTAAGCCGCGCAGTTCCCAGCCTGGAAAATAAAGAAAAGAAATTCGTATATATTAGACAAGGTTAAATATTAATAAATATATAGTTATAGTTTAAATTCTACAGTTGGATCTTGAACCTAATCAAATTTAGTTGAAATCTAAATATTCGAGTAATATAAAGTAGTATAAAGTATTCATGTTGATAATAAATGCAAAGTTAGGAACATTTTTCTAAGCAGATTTTTCTTGATTTAAACCCCGTATTTACCTACTACGGTAATATCAGACCACCTATGTATGTTCATGATTCCCAAAGTAAGCCTCTTAAAAACTCTTCGGGGATTTCATGGAAATTAAACAGCTCTTAATCATTAAATATCACCACCAACGGGGAAAGAAAGAGATATGTGTGTGATGACCCCAATCAGCATCTTAACTCGTTTTGCATAATTTATGTACAGCAACTGACAACTTTCTGCGTGTTCCGGCGATGAGAACAAGAATTCAAACAGCAAATCAGTGGATAATTAAGCTGTTGGGCCAACTGAGATTAGATTTAAGATGCGACGCTGTGACGCTTTCGTTTTCCGCCGAACGCCGAACAGTTTTCCTGGTAAAATGGGAAAGTTGCGCGCGAAACATGGACACGGCCCGCCTCAAAGTCAGCTTGATTGACAGCTTTCATTTAAAATCAAATCGACTAAAATATGCTGCGCTGCGCACTCGCAATGAGCGAAACCAAAACAAAAAGCAGAAAAGTATTTAAACAATTTGTTTTTTGTATTTTTTATGTGCAGACGCACGCGCTGCCATTTAAAAGTCGCATACAAAAGTGGTCGGCAAATGTTGTCTGTTTGGTGTTTTCTGCGGGTCGGCAAGTTGTTACAGATTTCCCAGATTTTCAAATTCGCATGGGTGTCCAAAAGGAGGGACTTTCACGATTTCCGAGTTTTCGAATTCGATCCAATGGAAACAGGTATTGATTTGGCTGGAAAACAGCATCCCGTCGATAAAATGGCATTTCTGAGCAAACAATAATTAAGGAAACCAAGGTGACAATTTCTAGGCTATTTCTCTTTAATCTCCCTTTTGAAAACCGGAGGAAAAGTGCAAATTAGCGGTGGAAACTCTTATTAGTCAAGATGGAAAGTTCAAGATTAGCTAATGTGTGACTTTAAAGTATTTTCTTCGAAACGTATGCAAACAAGTATTTTTCTTAAAAATTTAACATCTTAAAAATAAAAAAAAGAAATTAAAAATTATGAAATTATTTATCAAGGTACAGAAAAAAGTTATTGCATTTCCAAGTCAATAATTTCCCAGTTGAATCTTCAATCAGTCAGTTGGCCGCAAACCTTGTGGTCATCGCCCATTTCCCCATCAATCCCACCCAATTTACCAACTGTAAAATTGTTAACGTTCCTTCTGCGGCTTATTTGTTTGCCTAACTGGTTGCGAGAACCGCTATATGCCATACAATTTGTTCGAATTTATTTATTTGTCTGCCCATTTACCGCAGCGCAATTTAGTATTAGCCATGCTTGAATGCCAAAATAACCACAGCTAACTGTAAGGTGTTCCACTTATTGAAAGAACGTCGACGACGGGGGAGAAATGGAGTGGGCGAGTGGAGTGGAGAGTCTTGGACATTTCTGGATCTCTTTCGGTCTTTCGATCTTTTTTCCTCTACTTCTGGGTTAGCTAACACGCTTCAATGGAAATCTAAATCAGCACAGAAGCCCCGTGTAATTGTTTTTAATGGCTGCTGATAAATTCTCCCCCACATGGATACACAGATATATTTTCCTCTCTTTCCCTCTCTGCGATAAATTCTCCACCTTGTGGCCATGTCACCGTGACAGCCGAGAACTTCAGACTCCGAGTTCGATTCGCCGTGAGCAATTAAAGCCACGTAACTGCCAATTGGCTTCGGAAATTCTTTTGGTCTTGGAAGACTTGGGTGCAGCCACAGTAAAACTGGACAAGGTTAGCCGGTTTCAGTCTCCATCCTCTTGGCTCTTGGCTTTTGCTTTTGCATTCGCTCGGCCGGTCGGTTGTTATTTCTTTAGTTTTATTGAATTGTGTGCCAGATATTTGAAATTCTTGCCAGGAAGTTTTGCTCTTTCCCCAGCTCTTTTTTGCGCCATTACCTATGCAAATGTTTGCTGCGTGACTTGGCCAAGTGATTCGCTCTGTCTTTCTCTCACCAACTCAGTTCTTCTCTTTCAGCTGGCTGGGCATGTAGCCCATATAGCCCGACATTGCCTGATCATTGTCTATATATATAATTTGCAGTGCAGGTTCAGTGATTGCGGCATACGAAAAGATCTTGTGAAAACAATACCAAATTAATAATGTGAGAATTTCTTACGTAAAATTCATCTAGTTATATATAGAGGCACGTGAGATTTTTACATGCCTAATAGGCATTGCCTATGTATATGCTAATAAATATAACCCTAGGTGTATATGCTTCTTGTAATTTTTCGCTTTGTCAAACTAATGACTGTTCATTACATTAGCTAATTGACTTTTTGTGGGTTAAGTGTGGTAAGATTTTTGAATTTTAAGAAAAGGTGTGAGAAATTAACCAATTATTCGTATTCATATGATGGAAAATATGTTTTTAAGTAAGATATTTTGTTCAATAATTATTTTTGTTCTAAAACAGCAAGCCAGTTTTCCTCCCTTCAATCACTTAAGTTTATCTAATTTTTTTAATCGCTTAAAGCGTACAATTAAGTGGATTATATCTGGTTTACTAAACCGCACGTACTTATTACCCAATTTCCGAAAAATAAATATGCCGTGCCCTGTTTTCAAACCAACTCTTTCGAAATCGCTGTGGTTCTTTAGCTTCAAAAAAATAATAAGAAAAAGTAAAATAAAAGAAAAAGTGAAACCTTGGCTGCGGCTGCTTGCAATAAATCTTCTTCAGTGTGCTCATTTCATTAACCCCATTGCCAGCCGAGTAACTCGGAATCTCAGCCATTAAATCTCTACGAAAAAAAGGAAGGCTTAGGAAAAGAATGAGATCTCAATTTCAGTGCGTAGAAAGCTTAAAAGCCAGTTAAAGTAAAGTTTTTTGAAGTTCTAAGAAATTCTATTTCGTAAGACTTCAATTAGCTTTGATTGGATTTTTCTCTCACTAATTCATACTCATTTTTGTTTGGTTCACACAGAAGTCGGTGAAGTGAAAAAGTGTTGACTTCCCCTAAGCAAACTCACAAAAATTTGTTTAATTTGTCTTGAGCGCACGCTTATTTCACGCTTTATGATTTACTAAATGCCTCAATATCATAAATAAAACAGAAAACAAATAAAGCCTTTACAAACACGGGGTGGTAGCACATTGTCGCTTTTCGCATAAATCACTTTGGTGGCTCTAATCTCTAATCCCATGTGTGTGCCTGCCGACCCAGAAACATTTATCGCCCAACCGAAATCGCCATAATTTTCTGCCGGTGTATGCTTGGATGAAGCTCAGAGAAGCCGCAAGGAAAGAGAGCTGCTCATTTAATTAGCTTGAAACTCTTGGCAGCTCGGCGAAGTTTACTCAAGCGTGTCCAAAAATGTGGAAGTTGCTGTTCTAAGTCTTCACGATCGACTCCGTGCTCCATGCCGTGAGCCATGTTTGTCAGTCTGTCAGTTAAGTCGGGTTGGTCATCATCAATTTGAGGCTTTTACCGTTAGGCCTTAGGATTCCTAAGTGGCCGCCAATGGCCGATGGCGGTACAACTTCTGTTTGTGGCTGGCGATCAGTACGGAAATGGTGAAAATTGATTTTTTTTTTTCAGACCGTTGGAAATAGCCATTTGGAAGGTGGAAACAAATTATTATAGATTAATAGTGATTCTAATAAAGGTGCATTATTTATTTGGAAGACTTATTTCGAAAATGGTTTAAAATAAATCATTTTTAACAAATTCCCAAACTTCTTTTCTTTCATAAATGACATCGCCAATATAATTGACACAACACACAGATATTTCAAATTGACAACACAACTAATAGCCCAGCTTCACAGTTCCATTAGTTGAGTCATAAAACCAAAGACATCACTTCTAAGCCCATATCCATATCCATATCCATATCCATATCGGTATCGGTGTTTTAACATCGATCAAATGCAACGGCTAAATGGTAAGAAAAACTGCAATAACTGGCAAGAGTTTGGCCTAATTTTGAAGCCAGCTTGTGTGCAACCAAATCCAAGCCAACCGACTGCACCTAAAACAAGTCACCGACACCTGCATATGGAAAACTTGAGTGCGGTGAAAAAATATTTAAAAAATAAAAGACTTAGGCAACGAACTTGTTTGGCTGTGCACAAGTGTTAATCAGCACAGCAAGCTGCAGCTAAGCTAGTCAAGAGATGGACTTGGATGTGGCACAGCGGGAATTGGCAGGAATACACTGAGGAAAAAAGTGGTAGCTAATCCAGGGGTGAAAAATACTGAATATACTATATATTCATTGATTTCAATTATGAAAAACATATTTTTGTGACCAGTTCTTAAATTTATAATGATTTTAAGGCAATAAAAACTAATTGTGATCATACAAAAAAATATTTAAAATATACATAACATTTATAATTGAATAATATATATTTATAAATTTGTATTGATCATAAAGATAACATCTTTCAGCTCTTTAATTGCATTTTTCCCAGTGCAAAGTTAGTCGGGCAAGTGAAAAAATAAACAGCAACAACTGATGCAGCGGCAGCGGAAAACCGTTAAGAAATCTCGTTTGTGTGGGGCCCAAGTCTGGAGTTGGAAATTCTTCATATGGAGTATATATATTCTATATATGCTGTCATGGCATTCTACGAAGGAGAGAAAAAATGGTAATGGGCGAGGAGAGAAACAAGTTTGGCATATGTAATAACCGTTATCGGCTTTAGCTTGTTTTTTTTGAGGTGTTGTAGGTGGCAATGTTAAGTGAAAGGCCCCCCACTTTTCCACCCTGCGACTCCCCCTTCATATTGATTGATTAGCCTGGTCATAACTTCCGTCATGTACACCATTTTTCTGCACACTCTTCAGCTCACTGAATTGTATTTCATGTCAGAGTGTGTTGTGTTTCTTTTTCTTTCATTTTGTAGGTTTCGTTAAGTGCTAACTCGTTTAGCAGGTTGCTTATTGGCTTTAGTGGATTTTGTCATTAGCCCAAGAATTTTTATAGCACAGACGTATGCGATATGTTTATGACACAAATATGGCTAAGCCTACACTGAGGAATAATTTTTCAGGTGGAGAAACAAAAACGAAAATCATGATAAGCTCTAATAGGAAGGAACACGAAAATGCAATTTTACATCATTTTAAAGTATGATAAATTAGTTTCCTATTGATCTACAGAGGCATTATAGATGTTTGGTACTTTATCTGCATATCATCAAGGAAATTGTGTTCTTTATGCTTTATATTCAGGCTTAGAAAGCATAAAATATTTACCAGTCATCATTAATCTATCATTTAAGTTCCCGAAAACAGCGTAAAATTAATAGTAATTTTAGGAGAGAGAAACAAACACAACACGGCTCAGATTAAAGATTCCCAGGTGCCCTTTAATGTAGAGGAAAATTACTTAAGACACGTTAACAACCGGAAATGGTTATCATACCACGCTTCGATCAAAGACAATCAATTACGCCATTAACAGCGCTTAGAACACTCGAGACAACGAACATTCTTATAGACATAATTGCCAGTTCGAGGCACACACCCAATGGAGACACCCAAACAAATCTGTTTCCAACTGCCTTGGCCACAATTATATTCGCTTTTGATTTATGAGAAAAGTTTTGGCTCGGTTTTTGGGCCACACCTGCGTCCGCTGGGAAACGCACGTGTTTCAAATGCAATTTCCGAAATCCGTACTTAATTTCGAGTGGCTAGAGGTGAAGGAAACAATTGGACTAACTTACCATTTGGACATGAGAACGCCTCGTCGGCTCCGATTAAGTGTTGCAAATTTAAAAGCAGCAGCGACGACAGCAAAGCGGCCAGCCAATGCGAATTGGCTGCCGTCGATTTGGTCATTTTGGCCCGATTTAATGCCCAGTTAGGCAGTAGCGCAGTCTTTTGTTACCAATCTGCAATCAGAAATCAGAGAAAAAGTGAAAATAAATATCAGTTTCGATTTGAATCCCATAACTTGGAGTAAATTAGTTTACGGCCTCGCCCTGGCCACCGAAAACCTAAAAAAAGTAATCATAAAAAACTGGTTGCCTCATTCACACCTAACTCACACATTCAGACATCCGATAAAAGGTAATGATTAGCAAATTTATGCCACGCTGACTCAGTCTCCGGCTGAAAAAATTTGACTACATTGCGATCTGAGCACGTGTTTCTGTTTCTGCGGCCGATCGCGTTTAGTGAATGCGGTTTTAGAAAGTTCCTCGAGAAGTCCGCAAACCGCAGCAAAAGAATTTGCATATACTTATATACTTGGCTAACACCTCTTTCCTCCTCTCGAGGTCGTTTTGTTCGAGAGCCATAAATAAAACAGATAAATGTTCGTTTTAGTGCGTTGCTTCTACGGAATGGAGATTGGAATTTTTGGAAGATGACTTTCGCGGAGAAGAAATTAATTATAAATAATTAAAAAGAGGGGAATTCCTAATGCTGACTAAGGGGATGATTGTTATATTATTCAGATAAAAGACTTCAGTCTGTATTTGTCATATAACTTAAATTTGTTTTCAACCTCATAATAAATAAATTCACCTTAATCACCCCTCTAATGAACCTATATGTACCCAAAAATAATTGTTAGCCCGAGACAAGAGTCAAAATTTTGCTTAGAAAATTATTATATAGAGCGCAAAGCAAAGTTTAAGGTTATTCCGATTTGACTGTCGTTTATCACGATTGCGTCTGAACTTGTTTGCAGTCGTGTGATCTGTGTGTGTGACTTTTCATTCATATATCCAAAGCTAAGTAAAGTGTTTGAGGTGTCTGGGGTTTCTGGGGTGGGGTCTGTTCGTGGGGATCGCTTTGTAAACGGAGATCGAGGCGCAAGGTTGCCGTTATTGTCAAGTAATTATAGACTAGCTAACATAAGATGTACAGTTGCATGTTGATATAGTTTTTATGTGTTTGCTTGCCTGCTAACTGAACTTGATTCGAGGGTGGAGGCTGGATTAAGGCCACTATATTTTTAGGGGGGTGAAGTCTGTGACCTGGAATAGTTTACACTCGACTAGCATTTTGTTTAACTTTTAATTTTTATGCCACCAATACACATAAAAAAAATTGGCATAAAGGTAGAAAATATTAAATATAATGTTAGTTATTTACTTTAAATATTTTACATCGTTAAAAAAAATCATTTCATATTCAAATAAAAGTTTAACATTTCTAAATTTACTGTAAATTCTAAATTTAATATCTTTAAAATCTTTGGATTTACTACTGTTTTTTTTTTATTAGTTTAGGAATAAATGAGAGTTAGGTCTCTTGTGTTTATTTATACTCCCTGCATTTTTCATATTTCATAACTAAACTTTCATGTTTGTTGCCTAAGTCTTTTGTTTGCTTTAGCCTAGAGATACAAACGAAATGCTGATTGACAATGTGTATTATACAAAGTGGTGTGTGTTTCTTAACTGCATTTGAAATACGAAACCGCAGTCTCTGGACTCAGACCAGTCGCAGACCAAGTCCATTAACAACTTCCGCAAATTGTCTCTGGGAGAAATCTCAATCTCGGCTTAAAATTTAGTCAAACGCGAAGGCAAACGCCCTGCCACATGTTTTATTTGCAATGAGATACACCAACATCATCAACACAACGTCGAAACATTAGATAACTTTGTTGCATGCGAATGAAAGGCTTAGAGCCCAAAAAAAAAGGAAAACAACAAAAATGGTGAATAAAAGCCATTGAAAAGCGGCTTAAACCCCGCAGACAGGTCTTGGCGGCTTTTATTGAAGAGAAAAAAAAAGGCAGAAAAAATAATTTGCAAGTAAGCTAAGACTGCACGCACCACTCTTCGCTAATTAAGAAAAATAGCGATGCCAACCAAGTCTTGTTTATGTTTATTTCACTCGACGCTCAGAAATCACAAATAATTAAAATACTAATATAAGCAAAAGGGCAATGAATTATGCAATGCGTTGTTTTCCTTCGCCCGAAGTCTGGAGTCTGGGTTTTCTTAGTTTGAAGTTGAAACTCCAACCGCAGCTCAGCAGCTGCTGCCTGAAAAGCCGCAAGTTGCAAGTCGCAAGCCGCATTTTTTGTGCAATTAGTTGACTATGCGGTTTGGCCCAGAAAGCAACTTGCAGCCGTCAAACAGCTAACTTGTTCGATAGCTAACTGTTTTTGTGCCTATTGTTGTTTTTACTCTTTATCCACTTGGCCAACAGCAAAGCATTTGTGTGTGGGTGCAAAAAGCCAAGTTAAACTGAAGTCAACTCGGGTCTAGGCTGCGCCAGCAGTAGCATTCAACGGAAAGGCGCCAAAAATTATAGAGATTTACCCAACATTTATTTACTTAGCGGTTTAATGAAGCGCGCACACACACACAAGCAACAGGAAAAGGGGGCGGGGACGTGGGCGTTGGTGGGAGGCTTTGACCCAACCAAAGACAGCATTGTCATTAGCTGACTCTGAAATCGGTGAGTCCATTGAAGGTTAAACCTCATCACTACTCACATTAGGTGTTTGTTGAATTTACCGTTGAGATAATACAAAAATCAGTGGGAACTTGTAAAAAAATATACTAACAACTATAGGCAATTATTTTTGATACTACCTTTCATTTCAAGAAGCTAATTAATAAATTACCGAATTTTATATTTTTTAAAGCTTTATAACTTTAACTTCTTAGTACTCAGAGAAATTTAACGTTGAATAATTTGAATTACTCATACATATCATAT
Organism: Drosophila lutescens; assembly: GCA_037075285.1. Taxonomy (NCBI): domain Eukaryota; kingdom Metazoa; phylum Arthropoda; class Insecta; order Diptera; family Drosophilidae; genus Drosophila; species Drosophila lutescens. The sequence continues at coordinate 787,311 of JBAMCF010000352.1, forward strand.
TATAATTTTAATAAATCTTAAAAAAAAACTATCTTTAATTGACTCAACGGTAATAATATAACAGTATATCTTCCACTAATTTACTTTACTATATTCTTGATTGATAGCCCGCGGGGATAATCGAAGAAGTCAACACCCTGGAAAATATTTGGCCAGAAGCTTATATAATCTCAGCTAATGATGGCAACACGAACCGAGTCGAGAGTATTACGAAGAGTTAGCGAACACTATTTCGCATTCTTCACTTAAACTGCAAACTGCAACCGATTGCATACGCCATATGCAAATGTTGGCTTGGCTAATAAGTAATAAAAAAAACAGTAAAATGACCACCCATTTAACATGTAAATAAGCAAAAGACAGACGAGAGTGAAAGGAATATTTGATTTAGTGTCTGTATTTTCTTGCCCATTGATTTGGCTTTGATATCGGTGTGGCTTTCTTAAGCTCATCGTATCGTTTCGAAAGATTCACCAAAAAATTAGCATGAAAATGGGCGGCATGGGAAGTCGTTTAGTATGGTTTTTCGTAACTCCCATGACTGACACCGTTTAAAGGTTGATAAGTCGAGAGATAGCTAATTAAAATTTCTTCGATAAGCTGATTGGCCGGTGTGTGAGTCCCAATAATCCCAAAAGTAAGGTATCATTCAAGGTAACTGTGCAGTAACTAAACTACCTGCCAAAAACGAAAGACTTAGGCAACGAACTTGACAGCCTCCGGACAGCCTCCGTTTAAAGGTTGATAAGTCGAGAGATAGCTAATTAAAATTTCTTCGATAAGCTGATTGGCCGGTGTGTGAGTCCCAATAATCCCAAAAGTAAGGTATCATTCAAGGTAACTGTGCAGTAACTAAACTACCTGCCAAAAACGAAAGACTTAGGCAACGAACTTGACAGCCTCCGGACAAGAGAACCACTCATCATCGCGCCCGCATCGAGGGAGAACAAAAGAGTTGGGCAACCGAACATGAAAAACCTTTTCCATCCGCCTCGAAGCTGTGAGTTTCGCAATCGCTATCGAACGGAGGGGGAAATCTTCAGAGCCAGAAGTGTGGAGAAGACTCATGGCCGCGTCGGTCGCAATCAAAATTCAAATATTTTCTGGGCACACACATGCATATATATGCCAAGCAAAGCGAATATCAACAAGAAAACTGAACTATCTGTGACCGAAACCGGTTGCCCATTGATGGCACCTTCGACATTTAGCCAAGCTAAATCAAAACGAATACGAATACCTTAAAATGATGACTAAGTTGAGCAAATGGTAAAAGTCAAACGGGGTACATAATTTCTGGTGAACTTTTTGAGCCGCTGGTTTTTGATTTTCGATTTTGGTGATTGGAAATGCAGCTGCTGCCGGTTTGTTTGCCTTTTTTGGAGAGACGACGGCGTTTAAGTTTTCCATTTCCCATTGGCCACCACCATCTTCTTCTTCACACGAGAGCCCACTGTTTTTTTTTTGCCAAAGCAAAGTCGGGGACTTTCACTTGCGCACTTGTCTGGGGAGCATTTTCAGTGTTTTTCGTTGCTGGTTTTCCTTTTGTTTTTCGTGTTTTCCTCGCTTATGCCAATATTGGCCACACAAATCGATGTTGGCCAACCGGAGGAAAACACGTTTCCAGTTTTTGTGGGCCGCCTGCCCAACTAATGACCAAATATTATTTTACTTTGATTTCTTTTGGCCTGAAGGTCAATTGGTTTTTACCATTTCTTACAAATTGAGTTGGCTTTTCGGTGTCAGTCGGCTTTTATGGAGTGGGGAGGAGTTATTGCGGAGAAACTGGGACAGAAAACGAGGATCAAATGCTTATAGAGAGAGTTTAAGCTCTTAAGTGATGTTCTTAAATGAAATGGAGAACCGCTGAGACTTCAATGTCTTTCTTTAATTCGATGGGTGATCGAGCACCAATTGAGATCGGTTAGAGAAACATTAATCATGCGGCCAGCAATCAAGCAGATTAGATCAATCTGGACTAGACAGTTTAATGTATAATAAATACAGCATTGGTTTCTTTTCATTTAATTGAAACTGAAACTTTTTCTTGAGAAACTAAAGTGATTTGTCCAAGTTAGTTCTTCAGATTGAACTTATTCAATAAAATAAATAAAATTCTTGATTTAAATAGAAGGTCAATCCTAAATGAATGATTATTTATTTATTAATAAATATTATTAAAGTATATATAAATATGATTCAATGACTTTAATTAATTAAAATTCCTCACAATGTTTATTATAATTCTGGTAGTAGATATAAGAATGCGGCATATTTGTTTGTTCTTCCATCAGACTCACTCTCATTGGGTCTTTAAGCTTTCCATGAACCAACCGACCGTTATGGAACTCCAAAGAAAAGGAGAGACACTCAAATGAAACCAGATTTTTATGTAAATTTATGTTCTTTCGGACCTCGTGATTTCTTTTCCCTCGTGCTGCAGCTATTGATCTCTTGGCTCAACATAAAAATTTGTGTTTAATTTCGATGGTCAGGTAGCCGAAGACGGAGCCGCAGGCAACAAGCAGCAGAGCTCAGGGAGATCGGGGAGCAAAAACCAGCTGGGCAGCTGGCCGATCGGTGGAGGGACCCAATGAACTAGTTTCGGGCTTGTGGCATGTAAGCTGTTTTTTTGTTGTTGTTATTGTTTTGAATGCTTTGGTATTTGGGTTACATGAAATGTTTGTGGCCAAAACCAATGAGACTTTAATGGCCAAGAAATTAAAAACGTTTAATGAGCTATGAAGGGCTGCTCTGTGGTCGATCTATTGGTCACTTAATATTGTGGCTGAGTAAAAAGTGAATTAACTTGTTTTCATTTTCCCATCGAAGCTCTTTTCCAGGCAACTGAAACTTTTCACTATCCTCATATTTGTACTCATGTATCTTTTTTGGGTAACTTGCCACCGCCAACTTCAGCGGCAAAAACAATCATTTGTTTTCATGTACAACAGCCAAAGAGCCGTCGAAAGCTGGGCACAAAATGGTCAAGCGATTTCCACTAGCCAACACTTTCACAAGCTAAAAACAAGAAATAAAAACGCCAAGAAGCGTTTCGGGAGGGGGCTCCGAAGTGGGTGAAGCGGGCAATTAATATTTAATTCGTAAATAGACAAGGAAAAGTTTTGTTTTTCCAGTGCCGCAAGCTGATGGTTTTGTAACTGAAACTACTGAATGACTTGCTCGAGCGAAGAAGTCCAAATGCTGAAATGTGCAATCGGCCGCTCCCCGGCAGAAAAAACACAAATACACCCACCGAAATGCCAAAATGAAGTTAACAACAGGTTATAAAAAAATAACAACCACGGGAATGATGGCACGCCCGTCATATCTTGAAGTGCTATCAAAACAGACGAGAATAAACTGAATTATCGAAAGCAACGACAAGGGATTTCTCTAACAATAAATCAAGAATTTAATACATTTTTATGAAAAATACTGGGATACTGGAAAAAATACTGGAATTTCATAAACAGCAAAAACAGAAACCATAAAATTCGAATCTCTCTAACAATAAACTATAGAAAGAATTAGGAAATTAATACATAATTTGAAAAAGTACTGGAATACTAAAAATAATACTGCAAGACATCAATAATAATATATTTTTAGCTTCTTCAATAACATTTTTAAGTAGATACAACAAAGAATTCAGAACTAAATTGGATCTTAAACACTTAAAATAAATATCACTTTTAATAAGCCATGACAAGTGAGTCTCGAGAAACCTTGCCCAAGAGTATCACTATCGTATCAGTTTCTTACTTTTCTGTTTGGGCTAGCGACTTTTTGAAACCGAAGACCTGAGCTGCGTGGCTCGAAGAAGCGCAGTCGTCAAGAATGCAGCCAAAAAGGCAAGAGCAACCGAGCCAGAAAACAGGTTAAGAGAACTCTGAAGTATGCACACCAAAGTCAAAAGTCAGACAGTCGGGGGATCATTGTGTTTTCGGGTATGTATGCGGTGTGTGTGCGGCAGTCATGTGAATAATATTTTGAAGATTCGGCAGCTCAAAAGCACAGACAGTCGGAAAGTGAATGGTGGTGGAGGAGGAGTCTTGGGAGAATTGCAAACTAGAAGATGAAACTTGATCACTCGGCTCGATTATAAATGCTGAGCTCGCTGCTGGGCATTTCTCTATAGTTAAGTTCAGCTCACTAAGCTTGATCGCCTTTTTTCCATTTTTAACAATTGTCGACAATGACAGCGTCAAATGGTTTTTGTTTTGCTTCGCTTTTTCCCGGCCAGTGAGCTACGCTTTTCCACACAATTCTCACAATTAAAAAGATAAGAAGAAAACAGAAAACGCACACACAAACCGAAACATGAAGATGGAGAAATAAAGAAAATTTGTGGCAATTGTAACTAATCGACGAGCACTGGCAGTTGGCGCCGTGAAAGCGCCCACCTTGGAAAACTTATGAAATTGTCAACTGCTTTTCAACATGATTAAGCTGCTTTTTGCTGTTTGCCGCAGACTCAGAGAGAGCGCCGAGATGACCATTAATTCGCTTTTAGAATGAGTTTGGTATTCGCTGGCACTTTCACTGCCGCTGAGACGGAAGTTGAGAATTTAAAAAAAGTAGAAAAAAAGAAAAACAAAATTGAAAATCAAGATCCACAAAAACCAAAACTTTCGTTGCCGGGAAAGAGTTTATGATTAGAAAATTATTGACCCAATCAAATTGTTATAATTATTTAATGATTTGATGGACGCCTGACATGCATCTCTCTCTATAATAAGTTTCCTCGCATGTCGGAAAAGATCTTAAACCAAGCCATGATGGATCTCTCTTAGGATTAACACAGACAACGCCCCAACATTCCTTTTTTTTGGCTTAATGGCCAACTGACACTTGATCTGTGGCCGGAGATTTGTCATTCATGTGAACGACTCGAAGGATCCATCAGCCCTAAACTAGACCCATAATGAGTTTTCTTCCTCTAATTTCATCTGACTTCTCCCACTTTCAGTAGAGAATTGGAAATGGGAGTTTACCTGTGAATTAATTCCTGGATATACCCATTGTTATTGTGTTTTTTAGGGTGCGTTTCTGTGTCTATCTACCTGTGGCATCAGCTGGCAATTATCAACCTTCGAAAAAGGTCGAAGAATTTTACGCTTAACGCGTCATAGACCAAATAATAGATGACTTTTCGGCGTTTCTCTCAGGGTTTTATTCCTGCGAAATGGGGATTAGGTGATCTAAATAGAATAGAAGTCTGAGTAGAGAAAATGTAATCCCATCGCATTACGTAATCTCCTTAAATTTTCTTAAAGCCAAGATTTTGAAATGCTCGAAATATTTTTCTCTTTAGAAACAAACCAAATCAAAAGACTTAGGCAACAAACTTGCAATCACTTCTGAAGTCTGCAATCACTACTTAACTCTTTACACACATTTAGCCACAACTTCCGTTTCGATACTATGAAACAAAATGCCAATACTCAAATTATGACTAAGCCATAGCGACTTAAGCCATAAAGCACGCGCTAAAACAAGTTTTACTCGTTTCGATACTTTTTGCCAAGTTATGGAAATGACTTAAGTAGAACTCATCTCTGAAGAGATTCCTTAATCATGGCACAAATTTCCATAAAGAAACGAGTTTATTTATATTTGCCAAATAGCATTTTGTTGCCAAAAAATGAAGAGCAAACATAGCATTTTTGTGGGTTGTTTACAGATGTGATGAGAGGGTTTCTGTGGCTGTTGGTCTTGTACGTCATTTGTTCTGCTTTTCACTTCGAGTTGAGTGAAATTTTCTACTACTTCTATGGTTTGTTTCGGTTTCTGTTGTTAGGCAACAACAACAGCGCGCCGAGTGCGTCTTGAAATTGAGGTTAACTGTTTGGGTAGCTCTCGCTTTTCGTCTCTTCGATGGAGTTTTCGGGGGTTCCGGGGGGAATCCGAGAGACTTGGCCTTTATTGAATGAATGTGACAACAAAGGCGAGTCAGACACGGCCGACAGACAATCGAAGCTTTTTTTGGGTTTTGTTTAATAGAAAGTAAAAGAAATTGTTCTTATTGTTGTTGGTGGCTGGGGTGTGCTACTTTTTATGGGTAAGTGGGAATTTATATTGAAGTCTTTATATGGCCCATAGCATAACCACACTCGATACAGCGATTGTTATGCTCAATCAGTGGAATCAATCAATTATTTAAACACAATTAAAGCGATGTTTAATTGCAAATCGTTGGATAAAACGAAAGCATGGCATTGTTTATGGCTATATATGTGGATTGGATATTTCTTTATAATCGAATATTTGCGCAATGACTGATGTCAAAATGAGGCGTGCCGCGAAATTGGTTTTTACTTAATTATTGCTCATTGATTGATAGTTAAAAGTTATTCGTTTTTTGTGAGGAATGTAATGATGTCAGCTCGAAAGCAGAAGAATATAACGTCATCTATATATTCTCCCTTATAATCTGTCAACCGATTAAGCTCAGCTTCCAGTCGAAACTATTTTACTTTTCCACTCTTTTCCGGCTTATTCGCCGTCATTTTAATATGCAACTCACCTCTTATAAATGCAGCTGTAGCTATGTATATAACCACTATATAGGTTCGATATTTATCGTTCGCGAATGTTTAGTATTCCAATTTATGTGGCATGTCAGCTGGTTATCCTTGAGGTCAACAAAAGCGACAACAACGACGTTTTTTTCCCTTTCCCGACAACGGCGGTGTCAGTTTTTTATGGCAACTCTTTTGTGCTTTTTTCTTTTTATTATTTATAATTTTTTAGCGGATAATGGACAAGGCCAGTGTTGCACTGCAGGGAGATATTTAAGTTGATTAAAAGTTAAAACAAATAAAAGCTAAGATAAATGAAAGCGCGTCACATAAATGTAATTTATGGTTCGGTTCGGCTAGTCCGACTATCTATAGTTTAGCTAATGGGGTTGGGTCTGCTTAATTATGCATGCCGTGAAAGAGATCCGAAACAAGTTAACCCAAGAATTCTCGTCACGTCTTCGAAATGCGTTGGGAACATTTTGGTTTTGAGCTCACCAAAAATGTTCGAAGAAATATTTATGATAATTAGGTGAAAACCTGGTAAGGATAGGCCTGAAAGAATTCTGAGTTCTGAGATTGAAAAGCCAAACAAGTGACTTAGGAAACGAACTTTTTGTAGCTAGATATATAAGATACCTCTTCTGGTAACATTTTAACCCCTCAACTGCATTTTTGTAGCCCTTATTTTTTTGGTAATTTCTTTTGGCAGTTGCGCAAAACACTTGCTGGCCAGTTTCTGTTGCCAGTTGTTGCTTCTTTTCCCGTATATTTGTTATTTCTACCCGGTTAATGGGAGCGTAAATGCGCAGCTGGCATGTGAAGTGGATACCAGAGTATGTTACTCCCTGTGGATGGACTACTTACTCACACAGGTAGTCAAAGTCTAATGTCAGTTAGCCAAGTAAAGTGCAAAAGGCACAGACAAGTTAATGGACTGGTAAAAACCGAACGGCTCACGATAAAAAGAAGCAAAGAAAATAGGAAGAACAAATTATACTGGAAGTTCAACTAACTTGGTTAAAAACAACATAGAACCATAAGCCATAAGACACTTTAAATAAACTTTCTAACTTTTAATAAATAATATAAAATATTACAAATTTTTTAAAATTTTTGGTTTCATAAAACAGCTTAAGAAATTCTGGAAATAATTGCTGATATCTCTTTTTGTATTTATTGTTATTTATTTTTTCACTGATTTTGTAGATTGGTCCTCAAATTTGCAGTTAATCCATTCCACTGTTTTTTAGTTTAAAATTCCTTTTTTTAATGGTCAGTTTGGTCATGAAGCACACACGATCCAAGCACGCGCCTCCATTAAAATGCACAGAAATCCTTTTTCGCTAGCCAACGAACAACACACACAGGCACTCGAATCAAACACAAAACAATCGAATAAAATCCAGTTTCGAGGCAAATACATTCACAGACTGCAGCACAAGCACTTATTGTTATAGGACACAAAGAGATCTGATCTCAGAAAATCCGGGGAGCGTTTACTGTACCATGTACTGTACCACACGAAGGCCAAACTCAGACTGAAACTTGTTCAGCAAAATCAACGCGGCCTGCACCTGAAGTTTCAGTCCACGCACACACACTCACACTCACTCAGACCAGAAGACCACAAGACACGACAGCAAAAAAGGTAAGAAAAAGGCGAAGAGCGGGCCAGAAAAACAGAAAACCGAAAAGAAGGTAGAGGTAGAGGCGATCGGCAATAGGTAGAAATGTAAGACTGTCGAGGGGAATAAAACAGCTCAACGTGCCCGTTTTACAGATTTTCCTATGGTCTTGCCTTCTCTATAGAGACTTCTTAACGGCTTTCGTTCGCTCACACTCACTCACTCACTCACTTAGAAAAACCCAGTCGATTCGATACATACACTTGTCTAGAGTCTAGAGTTCGGGTTCACCGCAGCCTCTTAACGTCTTAACGTCCACAACGCGCCGCAGTCGAAGGCATACTGAAGCCCCGAAAGCTTCCGATTTCTTCAGTTTCTATATGAGAGTTTATCGGTCGGTCGGTAAAATAAAACAACAAATAACCGGCATACCGATCGTTATTCGCCGCCGTTGAATTCGGTCGAAAAGACGGCTCGGTAATCTCAGCCGGCTCTGCGAATTCGCCGCAGAAATGCTACCTAGGCCTAACCCGATTTTGGCCAACTGCGTGGGCTGCAGATTCTCGACAGGATTAGTCGGGACGTCCTTGTTTCTTGGGAAATTTTTGTTTTTAATTGCCCAGGACATGTGCAATCGTAGTAGGAGAAGCTGGGTTTTACCCGCCCATCGCTTCTGGGTTGCTAACTGTTTTCAAACATTAGCGCGTAACGGAAACGGTAGGCAAACGAAAGACTCAAGCAACGAACTTGCTAAAAGGGTTTACCAATAAATTAGAGTGGGCAATAAAAGTGGGATTGTTACAAATACCCCTTGAGATCCGTTTATCCTTTATTGTTTGACCATCAACATAGTTTTTATATTTGTGGTTTTCAGACGCCTTTTAAAAAATGATTTTAATTTAATTTAAACTTTATTTATGGATAACTTAAAATTATTGAATAACTAAATTTGTATTTCTAGTCTTTACCAAACCACAAAGAAAGACTCAGGCAACGAACCTCCATAAAAGTGGGATTGTTAAACATACCCCTTAAAATCCTTAGGCACTCTTTGCCTGCTACTGTTCTTTTATTGCTCTTTACTGGCCTTTCTTTGCTCATTATTTTTATTATTTAGCCATACTACCCTCATTGAGCCATAAACTGTGTAAAACGTGCGAAATGCCAAACGGAAATGGAATATACTAATGGCTAACAAAAGACTCAAGAAAGAAACTTTCCCTAAGAAGTAGTCATAAAGCAGGGTTTTTGCACGTAGTTTTGGAAATCCTTCTCATGGCACCTTTTCCAATGTATTATTTGCTGTCCTTTTCCATCTTAGAGGTCTCAAAGTGGAGTGAGGGCATTTAATATTGTTTCTATAACCTTACGTCACTTCTGTACACTACGTGTACAGAGTATACTTGTTCCTATATCAATTATACTGAATTGCACAGAACATGTGTTGTTTATGGCAGGGGATTTCCCGAAGATTTCTGTTTAAAGGCATTGAGGAAAGAGACAAACAACAAGGACTTATAAAGGTATTTGATACCATTTTTATACCCGTTACTCGTAGAGTAAAAGGGTATATTGTATTCGTGCAAAAGTATGTAACAGCTAGAAGGAAACGTTTCCGACCCTATAAAGTATATATATTCTTGATCAGGATCACTAGCCGAGTCGATCTAGCCATGTCCGTCTGTCCGTCTGTCTGTCCGTCTGTCTGTCTGTCTGTCTGTCTGTCTGTCCGTCTGTCTGTCTGTATGAACGCTGAGATCTCGGAAACTATAAAAGCTAGAAGATTGGCGTTTTGCATGCAGATTCTAGGAGTTCCTACGCAGCGCAAGTTTATTTTAAAAAGGTGCCACGCCCCCTCTAACGCCCACAATCGCTTATATACGATTTTAAAAATTTCAATATTTCGGAAAAGTAAAAATGCAGTTTTATTGTGTTTATCAATACCTATCGAAATGTAGAAGAAATTTTTCAAATCGGACCATTCGTTAAAAAGTTATTCGTGTTCAAAGTTTCTATCTCCATCTCCCTCGCACTCCCTTTACCTGAGTAACGGGTATCTGATTGTCGGGGCACCCGACTATAGCGTTCTCTCTTGTTTTAAATATCTTTTACATTTTTTGTATTCCTTTCCAACATAAACATCCCAATGATAACTTAATGAGACATTTTAAGTATAATAAATATACAGTTGCAAGTTGCAACGGAAACTTACTAATGCTGGAATTCCAGAACCAAAATCCCCGACTAATATTGATCGAGTTCTCTCACGCCAGCTTAAAAGTTATTTTTATCCAATCAATAAGCATGATTAATTACATTTTTCACTACCATTCTTTAGGTAATAACGTAACCAATAACAACAACCGATTGCATAAAAACAGATGATTAGATTGAAAACATTGAAACAACTGATTCTTGTAAATGCAACGATGCAATCCACACATTAAACATAGGAATAATTATAGGGTATAACCTTCCATTAGAGTAGCAACAATCCATCTTCAAAAGGTTATTTTTACTTCCTTTTTGAAAACAACAAATCATGACTTTGCGAGTGTAGTTAAAACCATTTTGGTTGATGGGAAGTAAAAGAAACAGAGTATTCTTCTTTGTTAATATGTTAGATAAGGCAATGTGAGGAAGTTAATTACCCTTTTGAAAAACACTACTTTGTCCACCCTCGGCTATCCTTTCTACGCTCCGTTAATCGGCAAACGAGTACACAAAACACTTCTGCAGGTCAAATATTAAAATGAAAGACAATACCCTTCCTTAGACGGAAACGTAGACGACTGAAAGCCAATTGAAGAGGGACAATCAGACAGTTGACAAAATCAGACGGTTGAGCCAACAGAACGGAAGTGCCATATAGGGCGCACACTCCAAAATATTTCGATGAGGGTTTTTGGGTTCGAGTTTGGGTTCTGGGGCGTGCCTGTCCGATTTTGGACGGAGAAAGTCTTGACATTTCCATCAAAATAATGTTGTATTCGATTTCCCAACACACACACTTTAGCAGCTACCTAAATAGATATATCAAAAATGCCTCTCGATGACGATTTCAGAGACTTTAAAGAACTGCGTAAAATTCCGAAGAGAAACACAAAGTACACATATTTTGGTATGATGGTTACTGTAATACCTGGCATTTTATTGGGCGGCTATATGGGAAAGAAGTTTGCCCAGTTCCTTGATGTTTTCGATCTGTACGCGCCCGATATCGTGGAAGATGATGAATAGAATAACCATGGCACAGATTGATCGAAGACATGGAAAAACTAAAGAATTTGGAGCAAGCCTGTGCACATCCTGTTCGTAAATATGCTAATGGGCCACATCAAACAGGCCAAACGTGAAGGCAAAGAAAACGTATCGCAAACAACTGACCAGACCGGTAGCCAAAATCGAATCGGGATAGTCAGTCCACAAGATCAAGTAAATCATAATTATTCCAGCGACTTCAAAATCAAACGTGTTTTGTACCAATAAATATACATTTTTTAATATTCATGGTTTTTATAAATTAAAGATTGGTTCGTGTATGATGTATACATTTGCTCGCTTTAAAGAACAAATCTCAAATGGTTTCTTATCTTTCAAGTGTAGGTCAGACACTTAAATAATTTTTAATTACGACAATATTACCTACATAGAACAAACTTTAATGTGCAGTCTATGTAGAGCATGAATTGTGTTTTGAATTGCAAATGAGTTTTGCTTACCCGCAGATTTGGTCATCGCCAGACTTTAATTGCATCTAGTAAGTGTGGAAATTGGCCGTTGGATTTGGGTTAGGCTTACATTGAGAGCGAACACGCATAAACTTAACAAATTAGAACCAACTAGAATTATCACGCTTCAATATTTAGCCAAGCAAACATTCATCATTAAGTGATCGTTCTCCTGACTGAAATTGATCTTAATTTTAATTGCGTTTGCTTTTCGTTTCTAGCCAGATTCACTTTCTTAGTTGATTTTCATCCAGAAAACTGCAATTTTTAAATCAAAAAAAAATGTTTTTAAATGCCTATTTATAATAAGTAAATGGTAAGAAATATTTTTTCTTATGAAACCAATTGATTATATTAACCCTGCAGTTTAATAATACGGATTTATCTATTTTCTTAGTTTTTTTTTCATGTTTAATTTTGTAATACATCTCATTCATGAAAAAGTCAAACTGAGAAATGAATATATATTTCCTCTGTTTGAAATCTCTTTAAAATTATTTTGGAATATTTCGAATTTAAATTTCAACGGCTAAACAATGTTACGCATCCCTAGGTATGACCAAATTTCTAAAAATACTAAAAACTGAATATTTCATAGCCCGCAGTATATCAACAGCTGATCAGCTCGAAAACATAAACAAAAGTAAATAATAGTAAACGTCAGGCTAGCAAATTCAAAAGACGTTCTAAAATTCATTTAAATAGAAGTAGTGAAAAATGTGGCTGGTGGGAAATCTGTTTGGTGGAACCGCAGCCATCAGACTCGGTCGTTTTCTGCACCTCAAACGTAAGGAGGTTTATATGGTGAGTCTAAGCCTTACAAGATCTCTTAGCTCACCCGACCATTATGCAATATACCACCTCTTATCACTAGGAATGCTTTCGCATCCTGGGCGTGCACGAGTCGGCTGACCAGAATACAGTGCGCCACGCCTACTTGGATCTCGTGAAGCGGGTGCATCCCGATTCGGGAAGCGAGGAGGCCAGTGCCGAGCGCTTCCAGCAGGTGGACGAGGCCTTCCGGGTCTTGCAGGAGAAGTTTGCCAAGGGGAGGCGCAACATCCAGGAGGACGAGGAGGAAGCCATGGAGTTCGATATCAAGCACACGGCTCCTCAGCACCGGCAATACCTGTCAAACGAAGGCATTGGCATGGGCAATCCCTTCCAGCGGCAGAAACAGTACCAGCAGGTGCGCGCCATGAAGGCGCAGGAACGCGTCCTGGAGCACCGCATCGACAAGGCGGCTGCCGGGGAGAAAACTCTGATGTCCAAGGGCGGGAATCACTTTCGCAAGCACGCCATCAAGACCAAGTACGGCATTGATCGGGTGGTCGAGGATCTCATCCAGGAGGCCATGTCCAAGGGTGACTTCAATAACCTCAATGGTTCAGGGAAGCCATTGTCCGCAGCTCAGTTGCAGACTCCCTATCTGGACTTTACCACCCACAAGCTGAACAAGATCATGCTGGACAACGGCTTCACACCGGAATGGATCAGCCTTGGCAAGGACATACGCGATGCGGTCGCCCAGCTAAAGGTGAAGTTGCGCAAGGAGCGCATATACTACGGTGAATGGCCACTGCAGCGCCCCGAAGATTTGACCGCTTGGCAAAAGTTTACCCAGCAGCAACAGCAGGATGTCCAGCAGCTAAACAAGCTCATTGACAAGTACAATCTGATAGTTCCCATTCTGGAGAATCAGTTCTTTCGCCTGCAGCTGGACAGGATGGCGGAACCCATATTTAAGGATCCGCAATTGCAGCGTAACGTAGTCAGACCAGAAGTGAGAGCTAAGGCCAGTAGTAATGTGGAGAATCAGGGGAGTACTAGTACAAGTCTATTTTCCCTGATAAGCAAACTATTGTAAAGGAAAATGTGTGATGGTCGAGTTGTGATATTAGAAATAGATAAATGTGTAAAAAAAAAGGTGTTATTGCAATGATAAGGGAAGTCATTAAATAGTTGGAAATCTTGTTGTTATTATTAGAATTTAATTATCCGTTTTGCAAATCAACGACTAAAGTTATTCATTAACTAAAAACGCCAGCTTACCGATCAGATTTACATAGGTAGAATTTTAGTTTACTTTTAATAAAATACAAAATGTTAAACCTATTTTTGTATTAAATAGTTATTTATTTAAAACAAATGCAGTCTTAACCTATAAAAACTATAGCATAGCTAATTATAGTCGAATTTATATAAAAGTTCGAGGTTATTAAAGTTAATTCGACTTGGGAAGTCCTCTAGTTAGGAGAGTATACATATGTATGTATGTCGTGTAGATAGTTTCATTCGTGTAATATCCATTAATTTAAAACCTTTAAGGTTATAAAAACCGATTATGAGTCGTTCACTGGCTTCCTTCGGGACCAAGTCGAGCTGCTCCGCTGGCCAAAAGCGCCAATGCCTTCGGAAAAGCCCAATGCTCCGCCTTGTGGATGCGTTGCGTCAACGAATCCTCATCGTCACCGGGCAAAATGGGAACTGCGGCCTGAACTAGGATCGCTCCCGTGTCCACGCCCTCGTCCACGAAGTGAACGGTGCAGCCGGACTCCTTTTCGCCCGCCTCCAAGGCCTGCCGTTGGACATGCAGACCCGGATACTTGGGCAGCAGCGATGGATGGATGTTGATGAGGCGTCCACGCCACTCCCGGACAAACGGAGCACTCAGGACTCGCATGAAGCCGGCCAGGCAAATCAAATCCACGCGAGCAGCCTTCAAATTTCGGGTCAGCTCCGCATCGTAGACCTCGCGGCTGGCGAAATCCTTGTGGGAGATGACCAACGAAGGTACGCCAGCTTTGGAGGCACGCTCCAGACCCAGGACACCCGGCTTGTTGCTGATGACCAGCACTACCTCGGCATGAATACCCTGGGCCGAGTCCCGCGAGGCATCTATTAGTGCCTGCAGGTTGCTGCCGGTTCCCGAGATGAGAACAGCAACTCGCTTTCGAGGCATGGAAAGAATCTTCTGGGTTCTGGCCAACGAGGCCTCAAAGTTCTGGACCACCACCTGCGGCTTCTTGGGATCCTTGCGGGCAATCACCTCGCCGACGACAGAAGCTCGTTGTGGATAACGTAGCTCCTTGAGGACACCCTCGACTGCAGTGGGGGCCACCACCAGAACCATTCCCAAGCCACAGTTGTAGGTGCGCTGCAGCTCAGTGGAACTGATGTTTCCGGCTGACGCCAGCCAGGCGAAAACGGGCGGAAGCTGGAATTTGTTGGCATCCAGACGCACGGCCAGGTCCTTGCGCAACACTCGCGGTATATTCTCACTCAGACCTCCGCCGGTGATGTGGGCCAGCGCCTTGATGCCGTGATTCCCGCGGGACAGCAGGCTGGACAGTGCCTGTACATAGATCTTGGTGGGCACCAGCAGCTCCTCGCCCAATGTCTTCTCGCTGAAGGGCGCCTTGTCCTGCAGGCCCAGGCCCACTCGCTTGAGGACGGCGTGGACCAAGCTGAACCCATTGCTGTGGACACCAGACGAGGGTAAGCCGATGAGCACATCTCCTGGCTGAACTTCCTCCAGAAGGGGCAGGATACCGGAGCGTTCTGCTATGCCCAAGGCGAATCCAGCCAGATCATAGACCTGTGGCCCGTACAGCAGCGGCAGAGCAGCACTGTGCGAAGCTGGAAGGGATTACACACAGGATTAGGTCGCATGAAGTAAGTAAACTTCTTTCAGAAAATATCATATCATCTTAAGACTTGTTTGATACTTATGATCCTTTTATATTGATTTACTTGAAGGATGCCGAACCACACTTACCAATGAAACTGCTGTTCGCCTGTCGTGCTCCCTCCTGGACACCGGAATGGACCTCCTTGGCCAACTCCTCCTGCCAGTGGCCGCAGGCATAGTAGCTAGAGAAGCTTAAAGGCTCGGCTCCATTGCAGAGGATATCATTGACGCACATGGCCACCAGATCGATGCCCACGGTAGCGTTCCGATTCGTTTGCTGGGCTATTTTCAGCTTAGTGCCCACGCCATCGGTGCCCAGGATGAGTATGGGATCCTTGTAGTGGCTGGGTACGCGTGTGAGCCGACGTCCAGCTGCGTTTTCAAAGCAATCTTCGCGAGGAGCTGTTAGATCCAGATGGTCGGGCAGTTCCTTGAGCTCTTCGGGCAATTCCCGTTCACCAAGACCACCGAACGGAGAGGCAACCTTCTGCAGTTGCTCCACAAAGTTGCGCACCTGGACGACAGGAGAAGCAGTCTCCTTCGAACGCTTTTGCAGGACTCCCAGCACTTTGGCCCCTGGCAGGGATGTTCGCCACAGTTGACTCGTCTGGGGCAGGATCAGTACCATGCCAATGCCGCAGTTGTGCCGCTCCAGGAGACTCTGTGCGCTCAGCTTTAGCTTTCCTGCCAGCCAGCCAAATATTTTGGGAACTGGCACCGCACCGAAATCCAGCGTCGTCTCGAATCCTTCGGGCAGCAGGCGCAGCACATCGTTCAACAGGCCATGGGTCACATGGGCCACCGACTTGATCTCATCGCCCCTCTGAAGATGGGTCAGCAACTGCTGGACATACAGACGAGTGGGCGTGGCCAGGACATGGGCCAAGGTCAGACCATCCTCGCCACCGTCAACGGGAGAACACTGCCTGAGATTCACTTTGGCGGCAGCCAACTGGGTGAGTATCTCATTGAAGCCGGCGCAATGGAGTCCAGATGAGGGCAGACCCACGAGCAGGTCACCCGGCTGGTAAAGATCAAAGCGGGGCAAGACGCGAGACTGCTCCACGATTCCGATGCAATAGCCAGCCATGTCATGTTGACCGGGTGCATAAAGAGAGGGCATCTCGGCAGTTTCGCCACCTAAGAAAAAAAATTGATTAATGGAGATTCGGAGACAAGCCCGAAGGATTCTTACCAACTAAAGCACACCGCGCATCTCGGCAACCATCGGCCATTCCCTTGACCAACTGGGCGGCCAACGGAACGTGCAACTTGCCACAGGCAATATAGTCCAGGAATGCCACCGGTTCAGCGCCAACTTCCAGGAGATCGTTGGCGGCCAAGGCAAAGAGGTCGTAACCAACATTTTCGTACAGCTCGTGCTCCAAAGCGAGTTGGATCTTGGCCCCCACTCCCTGGGTGGCCTCTGCAATCACTGGCTCCTTGTAGTTGAGTTCCTTGAGGCGGAACAGTCCACCAAAACCACCCAAGCCACCTAGGACGCCCGGTCTTTGGGTGCCGCGGGACAAGGGCTTGATGCGCTGCACGAGAGCATCGCCAGCATCGATATCCACTCCGCTATCCTTGTAACTCAACCCCGGGGATGCAGCTCTAAATTCAAGAAGTATAGGGTATATTAAACAAGTTTGGTTTGGATAACCATATAAAGTAGTAGTCTATAAACCAGATCGACTTTTAAAGAGATTCAAATTTTAATGTATTTATATATTTACTTTGAAACCCTTTATTTAAATTAACATTTGTTATAAATAGTGACCGAAACCTAGTTGTTTTATCAGGGATTGAATATGATATGATATGATATGAAATTGTAATTTGGAATAGACTTTGTAAGACATATTCGACAGTATGCTAAAGTTATCGCAGGTCGGGACTAAAGTCACACGTCCAGATGAAGCTTGAATCTTATTTTCAATAAGAAGGTATTTAAAAAATTGTACTGTTAAAAATTCTACAAATGAATACATTTTATCGCAATATTTTCTGTCTTCCAAACTATCCATGCTTTATTTGAAATGGGTCTTGATAGATGATTCACTTGTAATTACATTTTGAACGCCTTCTGGGCGATGTCCGTTCTGTACTGAGCTCCCGAACCGGAAAAAGTGATGCTGCCAGCCAATTTGGTGGCCTTGGCGGCAGCCTCCTTCAAGCTGCCGTCCAGAGCAATTGCGATGAGCACCCGACCGCCGTTGGTCAAGGCTTCCTTTTTCTTATTCACGGCAAGGCCGCTGTGGAAAACCAATTGAGTGGGTGAATTTTCAGCCGGAAGTCCTGTAAGCAAATATGTAGACAATGAGGAAAATCAAAGAGGCTAACCACAACCATACCCGTAATGAGGCATCCCTTGGTGGAGGTCTCCGGATAACCAGCACTGGCTAGGATCACACCCACGGCGCTAACTCCCTGGCGCCATTGCAGGGGAATCTTGTCCAGCTGTCCGCTGCAACAGGCCTGCATTACCTCGAAGAGATCGGTTTCGAGCAGCGGCAGTATCACCTGGGTTTCGGGATCTCCGAAGCGGCAGTTGAACTCCAGGACGCGAGGACCATCGCGTGTCAGCATGAGTCCCGCATAGAGAACACCCTGGTAGGTGATCCGCTCCTTGATCAGGCCCTGTACTGCCCTCTCCAGCACGGCCTTTTGAACCAGTTCGAGGGCTGGCTGGCTGATCAGTGGACATGGGCAGTAGGCGCCCATGCCTCCGGTATTCGGTCCCGAGTCGCCGTTGCCCAAGCGCTTGTGATCCTGCGCCGGTAGCATGGCTCGCACACTCTTGCCATCGGTGAAGGCCAACACGGAGACCTCTTCTCCCTCCAGCAGCTCCTCCACCACCAGAGTGGCTCCCGCCTGTCCGTACTTGAGCTGTCCCAGGATCTCGTCCACCGCCTGGCAGGCTTCCTCCGCATTGGCGGCCACCACCACCCCCTTACCCGCTGCCAGTCCTGCAGCCTTGACCACCAGAGCTGGATATGGAGCACTGCAGAAGAAATAATGACATGACTTTCACTCCAAACTTTTTCCCAGACGTGGAACTATACCTTCTAATGAAGCTTTTGGCCTTTTCCGTGTCCGTGAAGCTCTCGTAACGCGCCGTTGGAATGCCATGACGCAGCATAAAGTCCTTGGACCACTTCTTGTCCGCCTCGATTTGGGCACCCTGCTTGCCGGGTCCAAAGCAGGCGATTCCTTCCTTCAGCAGCACATCGCCCAATCCCAAGGCCAAGGGATCTTCGGGTCCCACGACCACTAGGTTTATCTGGTTTTCTTTACTCCACTTGGCAATGGCCTTAAAAATACAAAAAACAACAAATTAAAATAATTATTTAAAATGGGTTAATATTTTAATGGAAACGGTAATCTTAATAAAATTTATTAAGAAATTCCAAAAACCTTTTCTTAATATATTTTGCTAAGTGATTCATAACTCCATACCAAATTTAATAAAAATTCATTTAGATTATTCGAGACCATCCATAACAATAAAAATTCCGGCCAGCCTGTTGTGATGAAATATAATCAAATAACCGTTGCCTAAATTTGCAAAGCTAAAATCAAATTACTTAATTGACATCGAAATCGTAATTACAATTGATACACTGATGAAATTAGTTATTCCATTTTGTTTATATATATTTTTTTCATAATCTTGAAAATTGCATTAAAATGCAATCTAAATTTTGAGATCATAATTGGTTTTTCCCATCAAACCGGGTCACGATCGTCCGCCACTTTTTGGGCTCCTTATTGTTTTTGGGTTGTTTTGGCTTTTGATTTTTTAACCACATTCCAGGTGGGAGATAACACTCCTCTAAGTACTCAACCGGTTCCATCGTCAATTTGTCGCCAATATACAAAATGCCTTCCTAATTGTTTTGCCATTAAACTGGGTCTGGGGGTGCATTGTCTTCACATTTGGCGGATGGATGGAAGATGAACTGACTCAGGCGCCAGCTATGTGAGCCATGTCAACAAACCAAGTTAATCCCAGCTCGATCGCTGGTCCGGTTTCAAAGTTGTCGGTTGATATCGTTACTCAGCTCTAATTCGAATTAGCGCCAACGCAGATTCGGATTACCCCGCAGTGGTGAAACGCGCCGAGAGATTGCACTTGACTGCGTTCCAGACCATTTAGCACCTGGGAGACTCATCCCGATTTCCTGACCCCCGATCCCCATCCGGTTCGTTAGTGTTTCCCAGGGTTCAAGAACGTTCACACGGAATTACGTTTTTATTGAGCCATTTGGCTTTCCAAATTAAGGGCGATTTAGCGAACCCGACCACGGTTTTAATTTCCCGTAACCCGAAGGTTGAGAAGAGCTTATGACAGATGGAACAAGAGCAAAGAAAAAAGAAAGATCAACAACTTTTTTTATTATATTCTATATATATTTTTAACTCGCATTCTCCGACTGGCTATTCCCAAATTTGGTTAGAACGTTTTCGTCTTTATGCTTTACAGAGTGCGCTCATGATTTACTGTATTATATGCAAATTAAGTGCGGGAGAATGGGATCTCGAGATCTCGAGGGGGCGGTGAGGTTGGAAAAGAATGTTGCCACATTTGTTGGCGGATAAGTAAGGAATTAGATACGCTTTGCTGAATTAGTCGGACGGGTTTTCAAGATCAGCAAAAAAAAAGTATCTTCAGGCGGGAGATAGCTGGGATGAAGCAGGAAATTTCGTCTACGCTTCTGCCAGGTGATTGAATTATATGTTTGATGATAAACCTCCTCCAAAGATCATTTATCAGAATAACTATGCTGAGCTTAATGATCAAACTATGCAATTTCTAAGAATAACTATGCAAATAAAGAGAACGAAGAATGTAGCAGATCAAGTAAGTTCAAGAAGTAATTAAGCTTCATTATACCTAATATCCCAAATTTGGCATTTAAGCCGTAAAATAATAAAAGCGTTCCTTTAATTGGAAAGTCATTTCCTTTCAACTTAATTTGACTTTAGAACCAATCAAAGTATTAAAGAGATCTTGCAGATAAAACGGAACTTCCATTCTTACATCAAGAATAGGATTTGACTACATATATTACATGATACAATGGTAATTTCAAAATCCTATCTATATGGTTCAGATCTATCAAACAGTCAAAACGTAAATTTCCATTTACAGATCTTAACCACATCTGCAATAATATTTTTACGACAGTTCAACGATCGCCATGGTATTTAGAGTTCCTTGAGAATGTAAGCCAAGCAAGGCAATATGGGACTTTCAAGATCAGCCACAATACATATCAAATTGTAAGTGCCCCAACCTTCGAGTAGGGCATAACCATTCACGAATGTTTCATTTAATTATTACTCTTCTTTCCGTTTTGCTGGATTTTACCATCCCACACTTTAGGAATTGCAACGGCGACAACGACAAATAACGTCGTTGATACCTATATAAAATAATACTTATAAGAAATAAAATCATTTTATTTATGACTGACTAAGGCAGCCAACAGCGATGATGTAGATGATGAAGAAGATGATCATGACGAGCGGAGATGGAGACGGCGGCTCGGAACTGGGTTTCCGAGGCGAAATATTGCCAAAAATCCGCTGGCGAGCGGATGGATATAAAACCGAAAGCGTCCGAGAAGCAGACAAGCAGTTTAGAACCAAACTCGAACGCGACATCATGTATTTGCTTGTAAGCTCAGCCTCTTCTGGGATTTTCGCGAAAATGGATTATAATCGCTGATTCTTCTACAGGTGAATTTCATCGTTGCGCTGGCCGTGATGCAGGTGCAGGCCGGCTCCTCCTATATCCCGGATTCGGATCGGAACACACGGACACTTCAGAACGAACTGCAGGTGGAGCGGGATGGCAATTACCGTTACGCCTACGAGACCTCCAATGGAATTTCCGCCTCCCAAGCGGGACTGGGTGGCGTCTCCATCCAGGGTGGCAACAGTTACACCTCACCCGAGGGAAATGTCATTAGTGTGAACTATGTGGCCGATGAATTTGGCTATCATCCCGTGGGTGCACATATTCCCCAGGTTCCGGACTATATACTGCGCGCCCTGGAGTACATTAGAACGCATCCGTACCAGATAAAGGATTACTATACGGGCGAACTTAAGACCGTGGAACACGATGCGGCTGCCTTTAACGTGTACACCCGCAACATCCAGGAACCAACGACCCCAAGATCCCGACCGAGCACCACTCCAAAAACCATATACCTCACCCATCCGCCCACGACTACGTTGCGACCTCTGCGACAAAGACGAGGGGTTCCGAAGCACTGATGATCGATGGTCGAGAATTTTTTTTGGCGGGGAAGGGGCTGGTCTCTTAGGAATCAACCAGGCGAATCTGTGAATTTTTGATCTAAACAATTAATTAAGCCACAAGCAATAAATAGAAGTGCTAAGCAAACGTAAGCTAAAATGTAAAACGACAACAAAAGATTTCTATTGTTATACGATCTGTTGACTTGTCTTCTGGAGCTCATAGATCACGACACAAGCATTTTTGGTATTTGGTGGGGATCGATTTATTTGAAATGTTTCATATACGTATGGCGCAATTGATTACTATGCGTTGAGATCGCAAATCAAAGGCATCCAGTTTATTTTAGGTTAATGAATAAAACTTTTTATATTAAAAAACAAATTTGAATGGTAAAACCCAATTTGAAGAATTATTCCTATTTTTGCCGCGGCTACTTGCTTTAATTAATTAACCCAAATGAAGTAGATAAAGCTTTTAAACTGGTTTCTAAGTCGAGATCACTTTCAGTTGTGGTAATGTTTCTGCTGTTCCATTAATAAACCATTTAAACATTTATTTTTTGGGTAGTATCGGTAACCTTAATATTCAGCATTAAAGACGTCAATTTTAATTTTTTTAATAACTTTTAAGCCTTGTGCACATGTATATCAGAATTAAGACATTCTTTTCCTAACAACTTTGCTATTTTAAATTTGCTACGCACTTAATAATGTTGCCAATTCAAAAATTTGTTTGAAAAATTTTAATTTTAAAAGAACAAGATTCTATTTTATTATCTGGAGAAAAGTCTTAACATTTTTAAAACTTTTGTAGACTTCTTCTTTATCTATAGTTATATTTCTCAAGCACTTTTTTCTTTTGTTTAAACAACTGTTTACTCCTATTGTCAACGATAAGTAAATATTTAAAAATTATAATTTAATAATTTAATTATAAATATTTGAAGGCCTAAAATATCTATTCAACTCTTCCGAGATTCCACATCATTCAAGATCTAAAAAAGGTGAATAATTCAGTGTGCAGTATTAATTTAAAAAATCTAACAAAATTAAAAAAATAAAAAGAAAATTAGCAATTCAGCACTCAGGAAAATATTAAAGGTTTTTTGAAATTTAAATAAACACAAGCATAAATATAATGTAAGTTAAGAAACCCCGTTATTAAACTAATTTAAATGTGCACGTGCAACATTGAGTTAGATTACACGAGAAGATTTGCACTACACTTATCAGCAGCACTTGCACTCGCAACCCCCATGGCCCGCCGAAGGGTTAAGGCCCAGCGACTACCAGAGATTGGATGCAATATAGCGCTTTCCCAGAGTCTCGATTACAGATTTATGGCTCCGCTTAGCATAAAATTTCTCGGCCAGCATGCAGTTCATTTGTTACCATGATCTGAAGCCATAAAAGCGAATCAGAGTGGCAATAAAACGAAACCAAACGAATTAAATGCCGAAAAATCCACAAGATGTTTTTGCTAAATCTGCACCAGCAGCCACCCAATTAACCCCCACACACACACTCACACTTCTGAGTAGCTTTAAGCCCCCGCCGAAGGTCAATCCAAGGTCGGGATATCGAACCTACCTCGAAATCCTTAGGATCCAATGTCTGGGCCTCCAGATTCTGGCACTTCTCCACCTGTTGAATGCCATGGCTTCCGGGCAAGGCGTATATTTTGGACACTTTCGGGGATTGCGATAATTTCCAGCAAATCGCGTGCTCCCGACCGCCGCCGCCAATTATCAAAACGCGATGCGACATATTTTTGGGACTTTAAAGCAACAAGAACTACGCTAATCACGTTTTCAAAGCAATAATATTACTTTATTAATGCTCGCCCACGTGTTGAGCTTGGCGATCCAAGAGAGAGTGCGAGCGAGAGAGAGAGCTCTCGCAATTGTATGTTTCGGCTCTTCAAGCGACTTGTAGCGACTCGGATTCTCGGATTATAAACCGCTCGGTTCGACGCCTCTTTTTCAACTAAAATCTGGAATCGAAGTTGAAAATACTAGGCCTAGGTGGAAATACACAGTAGGTGTGTATGTACATATGTCGTAGCCTCCCGATGTGCGATTATGTTTGTGTTCAGGTTCCAGGGGCTGATAAGAGCGGTTCCAGTGGGATGATTGCATTTTTTTGTATACAGAGGAAAAATAATCAGGTTCTTTAATTAATGAGTATATGATTTAAATTGTGTATTCAAAATGTAAAATATAAGTTTTTTAAGTTCCACAAAACATATATGATCATTAAAATATATTATACTTTATTCAACTTTTTTTTCTGTGTACCCCACTGTTTGTTGTTTTCCATCAGGGCGATTGTAAAAGTTGCGAATAAATAACAAAAACACGATGATAGCCTTTCGGGACCCCAAAAATCAACGATCGCTGGGGGTAAATGTAACTGTAACTCAAATTGCATCGCTTATCATGAGCATTTTTTAAATGCAAATGCTCAACAGAAAGATCTTGAATTTTTCCTCTTGTTTGTTTTTTTGTCATTTATTTTATGCTACTTATTAGATCAGCTGTGTTATAAAAGCTCTGCTGGAACCTATATATGTATCTATATTTAAAGCTTGAAGCTTTTTAACACCCCTCAGAAAAAGGTAACTCCACCGTTAAAATTTGAAGAAATTGATGTTTTTTATTATTAAAAACGCACCATTGTCAATACTTAATAAGGTCGAAAACGAGTCAAGACGAGTTCGAATCAACATCCGCTGATTAATTAGGTATTGAACAGCAGCAGGCAATAAACAAGATCAGATCTTGAGCTTGGTAATTTTAGGGATCATTGTACTCCATAAACCATAATCAGGGAAGGCAGAAAAATAAGTCAAGTGAGTCACTGTTTCATCATCAAAAACTAGAGAATCAGAATCAGAAAATATTCGTTAAAACGCATGATTTAGACCTTAACTTAAACCACTCTCATTTTGAAAAGGCAAATTTCTTCGCTAGCAACACCTTTTAAAATTACTGTTTCGTTTTATTAGTATGCATTATACAAAATTGTGTGGTGTGAGTTGTAAATTTACAAAATATCTACCATAGTCCGTCATAAAATTTGTTTTACATAGTTGTTGATGCTTGGGTCTAGCCAGTGGATATAGCAACGAATATGCGCCACATTTAACCTGAGCTTAATGATTGGCGACAAAGAATCTCAGAATGACTCGTGAGTTGTTGTTTTCGGTTTGTTTTTTTTTCATTTATATATAGAAACATGCATTTGGAATCAATGTACCAAGATGAAAGTAAGAAGGTATTGAAATAGACAGGCCGCTCTCCATCGCTGCAGTCTGTTACCGGCGCATCTGAAAGCCAATGGAGCCATTCGGACAAGGACCCTTGGGCAGACGCAGGACTAGGTCATTGAACGGATGTGGATGCTGGCCGAGCTGCTGCTGCTGATTCTGCTGTTGCTGCTGCGGCGATTGCATCGACTGTTGGCGCAGAAGGGCAGCGGATACTGATCCGCCCACAACAGGTGACCAGCTCTGCTGGGGATTGGGCGACGATTGAGGCGGCGCCTGAGCCGGCATGCCTCCCACTCCTCCCAGACCCGCTCCTCCGCCTCCGTAAGGCGGCAGGCGTTGGTTGTAATGCGGCTGAATCGAGGGCGGTGGCTGCTGTTGCTGCTGCTGTTGTTGTGGATTATGCGGATAGTAATAATTCAGGCCCGGCTGATTGTGCGGCCCCTGGAAGTAGCTGTTGTAGTTATTGTACATTGGCGACACCTGGGACATCTTTGGTGCCGAACTGGAGCGATGCATTCCAGCTGCTGGATGGCTACCATTGTTGTTAATAACGTTGTTATTGCTGCTGGCAGCAGGGGGAGTGGCAGGCGGCGCCGAGGGCGGGGCAGCCGCACTCGGTGTGCTACTGTTTACAGCTGGCGAGCTGGGAGCGGCCCTAAAAAGAGAAGTAAACATTTAGATATTTTGTATAAGGAAAAATACTGCTAATGGTACATAAATCATTATTATAATAAAGGCTTTAAAATAGATTTATATAGAGAACTATGAAAATTAGTGAGAAATAATGAAGAGTGAATCACCAATTGTAATGACAGCTTATTTAGAGACTAGTAAAGATGTGAGTTATGGAAACACACGCTTCGTGCGACCTGTATTATAAAGTATACATTTTTTTACAAAAAGAAAGTCGTTAAAAAAAGTGATGAAAAACCCTCTTCTATCTGCCCTATTCACATTTTAGGATAATATGAAAACTAGTACGATTTTTGATTAGATTATAGCTTTTAAGAGCTATCTACTAACGGTTTATCATCCTCGGGGTTCTTGGCCGCGCCCAGGATGCGTAGCCTGGCCTCGGCGTACTCCTGTTCGCGCTGCTTGAGCGTCTTGATGGGCTGCTTGGGCCGCATTCCGTTCGTATCCCGGCGCTCCTCCGCCTGGGCGGGCCGTCGCAGGATCTTGACGGTCTGGTTGCTGATGGGCGAGGCATAGCTGGCCGCATCGTACTCATTGGAGGACTTGTGCAGCACCATCATGACGGGCAGCTGCTGCTGGGCAGACGGATCAACCTCTGCTGCTGGCGGTGGTTGGGGCTTCCGGGCAATGGTGATCTGCCGGGGCAGGGGATTCCCGCTCCCGCCACCGCCGTTGCTGCCGCCGCTGCTGTTGAGGATTTGCGAGGACTCCTGGAGGCTCTGTGGCCGTTGGAGCAGCTTCATTTTGTGGACGGGTGGATCGCTCGCCTGCAGTTTCGTTTGCAGAGTCATGGAGAGCTGCAGAAAGAAAAAGGGGGTTGGGTTCGATTAGCTGTCAAGGGCAGGGTTCGACTGTGTCGAATAGCACTACTACTCACCCCCGCCTCGTCGATTTCCTCCCAGTTGTCTAACACATCCTCGCCATGGGACATCGTTCAACAAAGCACGTTGCTCGCCTTGTGATAGAATACTTCGCTTTCTTTCGGTTCACTTTCTTCTCTTCCTCCTGCTGCTGCAGCCCGCACTCTTACTAATACATGATTCCTTCGCACTTTTATCAGACATAAGTTATGCGTATGTAATTTGCACCCAAAAACCTACTGAAAAAACAAAAAAAAACAATACGCAACAATTTGGACTGCTGAATGTCGTTCTTCTTCTTGTTTCTGGTGTTGTTGTTGTTGTTCTCCGTGTCTTCTTCTTCTCGTTCTGCGTCCGAGGTTTTGTTGTTTTCCACGCAGCAGCTGTGGAAATGGTTGCACGTTATTGGCCAACCTGCACTTGGCCAAAGGGTTCTTGGCACCTCTTTTGTTAACCACAACTGTTAACTAGTTAGTTTCAACGCTTAAACATGGCTTTTTTTTGTATTACAAAAAAATGTGTGGCCGTCGCCCGCGTTTCGCTGCGATTGTCGATCGAAATTTGATATCGGGGTATTTCCGATAAGTTCTGTCATCGAACGGGAAATTTAAAATGCGCTTGTGGTTGTTAAAAACTGAATTTGATTTAAAAATGTGACAGTGTTTTAAAGGGAAGAGCTGTAATTTAACGATGTTGTGAAGTTAATGGTTTAATAAATATTTAGGTAGTTTTGCGTTTATGGTATTAAATTGCTTATATGAGCCAGCAATCGATAACTTTATGTTAAAACGATGTTAAGTGAACTCTGCCTTAACATAACATAACAGCTGTTGTCTCTGCAATTTAGGAAAGGCAAATGAAATATTTGAAATAGATAAGAGCATCATTGATCATGGAAGTTGTACTGTCGCACTATTTGGAAACACTCAGCATTATCATAGGTCAGCAACCGCTCAGTCAGCAGATAACCCATCGATAGCGCACTCCTGTAACCGAGCAATCTGCAAACACGTGCGTTTCTTGAGAGAGGCTGACGGAATTCTCACTTTGTTTACGTAAATAGTTAAAATCCCGCCATGGAGGAGGTGGAGGTCGCCCCGGGAAATAAATCCAATCCCGTCAAGTCCTTTATAGCGGGCGGCGTGGGCGGTATGTGCAATGTGCTGGTCGGTTATCCCTTGGACACAATAAAGGTGAGAAAGGTAGAGAATATTAATCTCTTTGTGGACTAACCAGAATTTTCTTCATCCACTCACTAGGTTCGCCTGCAAACGATGCCCACGCCTTTGCCCGGTCAATCTCCCCGATACAAGGGAATTATAGATTGCACCGCCCGGATGTTTCGTCAAGAGGGACTCCGTGGATTCTACAGAGGAATATCTGCGCCCCTGGTGGGAGTGACACCCATCTATGCCGTGGACTTTGCCGTCTATGCGGCGGGCAAGAGATTGTTCCAAACGGACGACCACATAAAGCTCACCTATCCGCAGATCTTCGTCGCCGGTGCCTTGGCCGGAGTTTGTTCCGCCCTCGTCACAGTGCCCAGCGATCGGATAAAAGTCCTCCTACAGACGCAACCCGTGTCCAGTGGACCTCTACTCTACAATGGAACCATGGACACTGCCGCGAAGCTTTATAGGCAGGGTGGGATTAGAAGCCTCTTCAAAGGAACCTGTGCCTGCATTCTGAGAGGTTAATGTCTGTTTAATTCTTTAAAGTACCTTTAATTGTAACTGGCCTTTCACCCTATAGATTCCCCCACCGGATTTTATTTCGTGACCTACGAGTTCCTTCAGGAATTGGCCAGAAAGAAGTCCAAGACTGGCCAGATCAGCACAACATCAACTATTCTGTCTGGCGGAACGGCTGGCATTGTGTTTTGGACTTTGGCCGTGCCCTTCGATGTACTTAAGAGCCGTCTACAGTCAGGTGAGTCATGCCAGTAGAAATCGCGAGTATTGGCAATGATATATAAATAATTTAATTGCAGCACCTGAGGGCACTTACAAGCACGGCATTCGAAGCGTTTTCAGAGATCTAATGGCCACAGAAGGTCCCAAAGCTCTATTCCGCGGAATTCTCCCAGTTTTAATACGTGCCTTTCCCTCCACAGCTGCCGTGTTTTTCGGCGTGGAGCTAACCAATGATTTGTTAAAGGCTTAGAATTAAGGATTTGTATTTAGAAGAGGCTGTTTATTTAATTAAATATTGTTATCAAGTGATTGGTTTACAAATTGTTGAATTAGTTATTAATGGAGTATTATAACTATTTGTTTTGCGGTACCAACATTCTTTTTAACCGATTACTGATTAAAAAAGTCGGTGTATAATGTTTAGGTAGATATTTGTTACTCTACATTTTTAAAAGCTTTTAGCTTTTATAAGAAGACGATACATCGATAGTTGTTGGAGCAAACCCGATCGCCAGAATAAAGGGGAGTTCACGCGAAAGTAAAGTATTGTTATTTCCAATCAGAATACTAAATAAACGAATAATGAATAAAAAATCAACAAAATTTATAATTCTGAAAACTGCATAAAGTAATACAAGTGTAGATTTCAATAGATCCAAGTAAAGTGGAAGATTCATGTATGATTCATACTAATTTCACAAGACCAATTATAATTCTGTAGCTTATCAGTTGTTTAACCGGATGCATGTAGTTGCACCAAACAATCCAAGTTATAGGAACTAATTAGTTAAAACTGCTTAGTTATGACCGCGCAAAGGGACATTAATGCCCCAATTCAGTCACTAAGTATCACTTCATATAATATTAGAGGTCTGGAGGGCAAACAGAACAACACCGAATTTATCGAGTTTCTGCGCCACTTTGATATTTTTATTTTACTGGAAACACATACACTTCCGAATGCCCCAGCCACCGAGGACTTCAAGAAACAGCAGCCCGATTTTGAATTTTTGCATTGGAAGGATGCAATAAAAGTCTTTCGTCGTGGCAGAGGAATCGGTGGGTGTATCATAGGCATCAGAAAATCGCTCAGGGAGCTTGGGATAACTCACGAACCGGTTGAAACAAATGGTTTGAAGATTCTACAACTGCGTCTGTGTGAGAAAAAACTAAATATAGTTCCACTTTACATTCATACCATTGGCTGGGAGGAAGAATTTGAGCCGGTGAAAAAAGCTTTTGAAAATGTTATAATTCCCATTGAGAATGCAATAGTTATGGGCGATGTAAACATCCGGATTGGAGAATTTAAACAACCAGTAGAGCCCAATCCCTGCGTGGCTAATTCAAACGGTCGGCAATCTCATGACAAAAAGAGGGAAAGGGGAAGCAAGTTTCTCCGCTTTTGCACCGATAACAAACTTCAGATTCTGAATGGTTTGACCCACGGAGATTCAGAAGGATCTTACACCTACTTCAGTGCAGTAGGCAACTCCACCATCGATTTAGCTGCAGTTAGCCAGAATCTAATGGCATCTGTGATAGACTTCAAAGTGGATAAGCCAGATGAGGGCGGAACACGACATGGATCCGATCATTTGCCCATCTGTCTGCAAATGAACCTTAACTTCCTGAGGAGTGCTCAAGTCATCAGAGCTTCACCAACACGTCGGCAAACCAATAATATTGTCCCATTTGATCTCAGCATTGTACTGACCGAATCGACGTTGGACTCGGAAGTAAAGCCCGATGAAGTACTATATGTTCTCAGGCACTGCTCTTTTCCTAAGTTTTCGAAAAACGACTTAACAGATATCACCCGTAGTTGCAATGATCTTTACAACGGATCAACACAAAACTTAATTGTGGGTTCGAATATGTTATTATTATCTGATTTAACAAGCATTCTACTCAATACACTTAAGATAAGACTGACCAACTGGTGCAAAGAGAACCATATCTTAAGTGATTCTCAGATTCGTTATTCGGGAAAGTCCTCTAAGACAGATTTTGTTTATAATTTAAGTACTATTGCCAATATCAAGTTGGCTGAAAAAGGAACAAGAGTTTACTCATATTTTATTCAGTTCGAATCGTTATCTTCTGAAATGATTGGATCACTTTTATGGACCAAGCTTCAGAAACTGGGAGTGTCGTCAAAAATAATAAACTTTTTAAGGAATATATGCAAACAGAAAATTTATCGAGACTTTCAAAGTGGCTGTGGCGGCATGTCAGAACTAATATTGACCCTATATTTAAATGATCTTCCCGAGAAGTTGAGGGATGGACTCATCATTGATAATCGCCAAATAAGCATCCTAATGTATGCTGACAACATTGCTATTCTTTCTGACAGTATTAACCGACTTCAAGATATGATCAACGAGCTGGAAAATTACTGCACCAAATGGGGCCTTGCGGTGGATATGAAAAAATCCGGAGTTATGGTTTTTAGGCGAGGCGGTCGGATTTCTGCGATAGAAAAATGGATTATTACAGGACAGGAGATCAAAACAGCTTCCAAGGCAGTATTCCTTGATTTTGACTTTACTCCTTTACTCTCCAGCAAACAGCAAGTACTCAAAATGATATCAGACGCCAAAACTCGCCTGGAGGATTTCAGTAGCGAATCAGAAAGTTGGACACGATTAATGGAACTTTATATGGCTCAAGTTTGGGGAAGTCAAAAATTTAAGGAGATCGACAATCTGCAAGCCTCTTTCGCAAGGAAAACGAGAAGCAATTGTAATAACCTTAGTCGTCTCGCCCTCTACCTTCATCTTAAATATATTGGAAAGCAATACTTTTCCCACAATGAAAATTCCCTGGCACGATTTCTAACTCACAAAGTAATGGAGAAAAATATTCTGTGGGCGGAACGGCTTAACGATGTTTGTGGCCCCTTCAAACTAAAATGGAAGAGTTCTTTGAAGTCTAAACTGGAGTGGGGCGACTTTAGTTCGAATCTGCTCAGCCGTTTAGAAGAATCCCAAGTATAGACTGAAAGACTAAAGTCACAACGTTTATCTAAGTGGAGTTTCTAAACCATTACACAAAATACATGTTATTTTCAAACTTTTTAATTAAATTTTTTTTTGTTATATTTTTTGTTACGTTTTATAAAAAAATATTTCTTGTTATGTTTTATAGAAAAAAATTATATATGTATATTAAAAAATAAATGTAATATAAAAAAACGCAAAACCAATTCAATTATTAATATTTTTTCGAGATCATCTGATATGCTTCATGAAAGAAAGGGTTTGGGAAAACTTATTAATAGTCCATTTAATAGAAGCCGAAGGAGCTAACCAATGCTTTATTAAAGGCTAAGACTTAAGGATTTTTACTAACGAAAGGCGGTTTACTTAAGGGGTTATATAACCTTGTATCCCATGAAACGTATACATATGTGTAAGCAACTAATCCCTCTTAGGATGTTCTAAAAAATGTAATCTTATTCTCACTCTAGATAAATCCTAATTAATAAAATCAAAACACTTGTATATTAGTTTATTCTTCTTTATTCTTTATTCTTCTCATTTAGTTTTCTGGTCTATCCATACAGTTTCTACTTCTTAATTTTTGGAATGTCATGAAATCACCTTAAACACTATTACGAGTACCATTTAAAAATTGCATTACAATTGATTGCACATTAATTATAATAATATTTAAAAATAATTGCAAATAAATATGCATAAATTGTATAAATATACAAAAAATTTAATGTATAAAATATGCAATACTTCTTATGGAAACAATCAAAATTAACAGAATTGTGTGCATAGCATTATTGATATCATAAATTTCTCGTGTGATGCTCACTTGGTAAACGATCCATAATTGGATCAATACGGTAATATAATACTAATCAATAAAATCAGGCGCTTAGAACACCTCTAATGGAGTTCTTGTAACACAAATATTTAGCATCCTTAGTCATTGACAGCTAGTTTTGGAGTAGTTCGTGATAATCGTGATAATTGGGGTTCTAAACATTTAAAAGGTCAACTTAAAAAGAGTAAAAGTGTTAATATATTATAAAATCAACTTGTAGTTTGTATCAAACAGAGTTTTTTGTAAAAGTAATAGGAAACAAAATTGCTTAAAATGGGAGGGCTTGGTATTTGAACTATAGAAAAACAATACATTGTAAAAGATCAACAGATATCACGACTATTGGTCAGTTTCCAGAAGTAGATCTAAATCGTGATAATCGGTAATCCGAAAATTCAAGGGTAAAGCAAGTCAAATAACAAATAAAGATGTGCTAGAATAGGGGAGCTTGATGTTAATACAAAAATCAATGAAATATCACGATTAGTCCTTAACTATATATAGATTAGCTGCTCAGTTTCCAGTTCAGTTTGCAGCTCAGCCCACTTGACTAGAGTTGGAGTTGCCGCCGCCGCTGGCGAGTCCGCCGCAGCAATTGCTCTGCGCTGCCTTAGCACTGAAGCTCCCCAGCCCGATGGAGCTGCCCTCGGACTGGCGCTGGGCGGCCGCCGCAGCAGCCGAACTACTGCCATCCTTGCTCCTCGCCTGACCAATCAGTTCGGCGGCTATCTCGTAGAACAGCCGCTCCACATTCTCCGCCTCCTTGGCGGACGTCTCCAGGAAGTACATGTCGTGCTGTTTGGCAAACTCCTCGCCAATCTGTGTGGGTATCTCGCGGTCATCCCTATCCGTCTTGTTGCCCACCAGAATCTTGAGCACCTTGGAGTTCGCATACTCCTGGATCTCGCGCAGCCAATCGGGCAGGCAATCGAACGTGGGTTGGCAGCTGATGTCGTAGACCAGGATCAGGGCATGCGCCGAACGATAGTAGCTCTGCGTGATGGAGCGGAATCGCTCCTGGCCGGCTGTGTCCCAGATCTGCAGCTTGATCTTCTCGCCCTCAACCTCCACGGTCTTGATCATGAAGTCCACGCCAATGGTGGCTCCTTGGCCTGGTGGAAACAGGCCCTGGGTGAAGCGGCGGACCAGGCAGGTTTTGCCCACGCCCGCATTGCCCACCAGGACGATTTTGAACAGGAACTTGTAGTCCTCCATTGGGGGAAAGCACCGAAATGGGTTGGTTTTTTGGGGTTTCTGGGGGCCTGTTTATGTATGTGGGTTTTTGTGTGTGCGCACTCTGCAAACGTAGACGAAAGTTAGTCGGAGTTTAGACACACCTAGGCAGCGACGCGTAACGATTATATTTATATTGCGATGGGCGGGGTGGTGGATTCGCTGGATCGGCTTACGCCATCCTCGTCGAAGACTACGCCTATCACCTGTGGCTCACCTGCGGGGCTCTTTTGGTCAGCAACTCGGTTGGTTCTAACGACCTTGTTCTTCTTTTTGGCGTATTTGGCTAAAACGCTGATGACTCAACAGCAGCTGCAGGTGCTAGTTTCTCGCTTTTTGCCTATGCGAAACGGTCCCCAAATCCATTCAGAAGGTTTTAGCCAGGTTCACTATATCCAGGAAATTGCAATCAACTGGTTGCACTCGCATGCTGGCGCATTAATTTCTTCGACTTCTTCTTGCGTATGTTTACCAACAGAATTTGCTGTTTTTCGATGTGATGGTATCTGTGCTGCCAAATCAGCTTGTTTGCGGTCGAATCTAGCTTTTTTAAAGCTGACTACAAATAGCTCTAAGCGGGAATTCTGGCTTTTTAAATGCTTCCTGTTGAATTTTTAAGCACCTGTTATTTATTGTCAAATTTTGCCTTACATAAATCATGTAAATCTGTATTTGTATTGCTAGTTACTGTTTCAAATTATTAATAAGGTAAGGTGAACTACAAATTTTAAATTTAAAACTGTTTATATTCTATCCAAAAATCGCCAGCACTGATTGCCAGTGCTACCAGACGGTAGTGCCTATAATTTAATAAGAAGTTAATAATAAGAGTTAAAAATGTAATCAAAAAGGAGACAATTAATTAAATCACTTAAATTTGTAAAATCAAACAACAGTTCCTAGTTATAAGTGTTTTTGTTCAACTTCGCCCTGTGAACGCTCTGTAACTCCCGCGATAGTGCGGCGTGACCAATCGATCACCACCATCGACTGCGCGCCATCGATAAGTTTTGCGACAACCCTGAAGCCGAAAACAAGCAGCCACGCTAGAGAAGAAATTCTGGTGGAAAATTCTCAGAAATTGCATATTATTAAGCCCAAAAGTTGAAAAAGGAGTTCGTAAGTGGTTCTGCGAATTGCGCCGAGCGTATCCACCACATTTTGATTTCTCCAAACGTGCCAGACGCCGAGCAGGGGACTTTTTTCGCGGAGCACCCCGGATAGAACCGAAGAAATTTTCGACATGGCCGAGGACTTTGATGTGGAGGCGATGCTCGAGGCGCCGTATCAGAAAAACGTAAGTTTCGACTGCCCGAAAGCAGGCGATTATCGTTTAAATTAAGCCCCTCTGGCATTTGTGCCAACCAAATGCGATTATTTTGCTGTGAAAAAATGAAAAACAGTTACTTCATATGTATGTTTGTATACTTTTTCTTACATAGACACCCACAGGCGTGCATTTTGTGTTTGTATGTAAGTCGTCGTCGTCTCGGGCACACACACACACGCATGTGCACTCGATGCATAACTAAGTGGTCTTAAATCGATTTTTAACCTAATTTTGTTGTTAAATCAAAAACACCGGCAGACGAATCGCTGCACTGCGTGCTGATTTTCGTAATTTGTTTCCTCTATATACTTCATACATGACTGCGCGTGCATACAGAAAATTATTTCGCCAACGAAAATCTGTCTGTGTGTGGGTTTGTGTTGTTCGTTTTACTCCGCGGCACTTGAAACAGTCGTGTCCACTGCAGTGGGTACAGTGGGGTGCAAAATATTTGGCACGACTGCAAGGATATAGACCGAGAGTTCTATAAAGTTATCTTGTAATTTACTTCCTTAAATATTAAAAACCGACATAAATTCAACTATAATATCTATCTCATATTGTTAATTAACTTGGACTTTAATCTTTTTGACTGACGAAACGGACTTTTACCACTTAGTATTGATTATAATTTTCTTATCTTATCTGGGCAAACCATCTCAAGCCAAGCCTAGAAAAATCGTTTAAAGCCCTTAGCATATCTTAGGATCTTTATAGGTTTTAACCCTAGGTTACTCATCTGTTATCATACAACAAATCTATTTGTAAAATAAAAGTAATTTTTTTTATTTACATTTAACTAGTTTTTACTGCAGTAGTGTGTGGATTTCAGCTAACACATTTCTGTTGGATAAGTCTTCAAAAAGACTATTTACTATCTTTAGAAAATACTTTTATTTATTGTCCGATAGAAATGATAAAAATGAAAATCCATAAAATCCACCTTAAAATTTATAGTGATCTAAATCTCACCTTCTCAAAATATCAAACACACTAGGTTCCATCGTAAATGCAATCTTAAAAGTATGGAATTAATTGAAGTCCCTCTTTCGCCCCGAACCAAAAAATCTTGAGTTGAACGCTCCTATTTCTTTCTATCTGCTGTCTCACTAAGAACAACCGAAAATTACCCACACACAATCACCATTAAAAAAAATTACAAACCAAACCAAAATGCTAGAATAATTCTTAAGGGTGAAATGTCTTTGCAGAGAATCGAATAAGCTCAATATTGTTGCTAGAGATTGTTTTGGTCATTCTAAACACAAAAAGCTGGAGACCATTTGGTAAGTTTTGAATGTGCCAGAAGCTGCGAAAAAAACCAATTACAAAATTACAAAACAATAAAAAAAACCAAAACATATCTAGGCATTTTGTATTCAATATGATTTGTTTATGTTTGAGTTTTTTTTGAACACAATCCAATTGAAATTCGTTACCTTACTGCTCTCTATGTAAACCAATGAAACTGAACGTGCACTAAATTTCAGATAAACTCCTCCTAACTTGTCTGGGGCAGCAGGCAGCACTACTACTACTCTCACTCACAGTCAGACAAGAAAGAAAGTATCGCTCAAATTACAAATTTCAGATTTACCATAAACAGAAATCGAAATCGAAAACGAAAACGAATAATAAGCAATAATGACCAACACAAAAGCCCAAAAAGCTAAGCCAAAACCAAACCTATTTGAACAAACAAACAAAAAGTAATAAGCAATTCTTAAACTATAGCACTACAATCTTACTTATATAATGTCTATGTCCTATATATATATAGACGACGTCTTTTTGAGAACCAATCAACCAGTCCACTCCACTAGCCAGCGCTAAACATTCCCCCAAAACTGAACTGATTGAGAATGAGAATGAGCATGAGAAATTTGCCCATGTGGAGACAACATTTCTCGCCGTCGTGAACCATCTGTGTGTGTGCCATATATAAACTATATATATTTACCAACTACGTATAAGAAATATCTATACCTTATATCCTTATTACTACCTTGCTAAAAATTGGCAATGATCCCCAAATGATCATTGTTGACTTAAGCATTTCTACTTTATATACTTGCAGATGCCAAAAATTTAACTAATTTACTTTGATTTGCTTTCTCTTATTCAAAAAAAAAAATATTTACGAAACTGAAAAATAATATATCATAACAAACTCAAATGATATAATCGAAAATCAACCAACATCTCAACAACGACAACAACGTAACGAACTATCAACACCCGTTATGTGTTCCCACCCACCTAAAACCAAAAAAAAACTGAAACCGATCGACAAAAAAATAATCCACTTATCTGTATCTACATTATTGCTTGCGCCCCACCCAACCCATCCTCCCTGTCCACTCCCACACCCAATCCACAAAAAACAAACAAAACAACCTATCTGTGTAGAATGTCAGTGCGGGCAGCGGTGGACGTGGTGGACGCAGGCGCAGCGGCAGCAGTCCCGGCGGCGGAGGCCACGACGAAGACTTCGGAGAGAACGGTCCTCGGAACGGCAGCGGCGGTGGAAGTACACACAAAAAGCAGAGCAAGCGGTCACGGTAAGAGACATTAATTATAAAAAAAAATGTATTAAGAATCCTAAGTTAGGATTTTTAACAAAAAACTTCCAAGAGATTTAAAACCACTTGTGTAAAATACTAAACCGTAGTAAGCTCGTAAGCTATATGACCTACCAATCATTTTCTAATGCTATTATTTCATTTATCTCCTTCTCATGCAATCCCGAACCCATTTTGCAGGAGTAGAAGCGGCTCACGAGATGGCAAATCCCGGCGAGATCGCGGCAGTGAACGCAGCAGTCAAAGGGACAAGGATAAAGAGCGCGAACGACACCGCGATGGAGGAGGTGACCGAGATCGACACCGCCGAGAAGGCGGTGATCGAGATCGAGAGCGGGACCGTGAGCGCGACCAGAGACGTCGCAGTCGATCGCGGGATGAGCGAGGTGGCGGAGGAGGAGGAGGAGGAGGCGATGATCGTCGCATACGCCATGGCGATCGTGACAGGGAGCGACGCTCGCGAGATCGACGTGGCGGCAGCAAGTCCTTGCAGCAGCAGGATCGATCCCGGGATAAACGTCGACGCAGTCGCTCGCGCGATCAGCAGCGCAAACGGCTAAGTCCGGTCCGTGAACGCAAGCGAAGTCATTCTCGCTCAAAGGATAGAAAGTGAGTTGAGATCATAGGCAGATGATAGTTTATATAATTGTAAACAGATCAGCATTTATACTACTAGACAACTTAAAGGCTTGGCCTTTTCTGGTTTGATTTTCAACTAATTGTTTTTGATTTTTCTCAAACTCCAGTAGCCGTCGTCGTGGGACCCACTCGCCCCGTCGCCGCTCGCCAGCGAACGGTGCTGGCGACCGAACCCCGCCCACCGAGCTTAGTCCCGAGGAGCGGGACGCCCGCACCGTGTTCTGCATCCAGCTTTCGCAACGAGTGCGCGCCCGTGACCTGGAGGAGTTCTTCTCTAGCGTGGGCAAGGTGCGCGACGTGAGGCTAATCACGTGCAACAAGACAAAACGCTTCAAGGGCATCGCATACATCGAGTTCGAGGATCCGGAGTCCGTGGCCCTGGCTCTGGGCCTCTCCGGCCAGCGGCTACTTGGGGTGCCCATTATGGTGCAGCACACGCAGGCTGAGAAGAATCGCCTACAGAATGCGGCGCCCGCATTCCAGCCGAAGAGTCACACCGGTCCCATGCGCCTCTACGTGGGATCACTGCACTTCAACATTACCGAGGACATGCTGAGGGGCATATTCGAGCCTTTTGGCAAGATCGACGCCATTCAATTGATCATGGACACGGAGACGGGCCGATCCAAGGGATACGGATTTATAACGGTGGGTTTCTGTTTATTTTTAAGCTACCTTACCTTATTAATTGGTCTTAATATTTCTCCAGTACCACAATGCTGATGATGCCAAAAAGGCTTTGGAGCAACTGAACGGCTTCGAGCTGGCCGGCCGCCTCATGAAGGTGGGCAACGTGACCGAGCGTCTGGACATGAACACCACCTCGCTGGACACGGACGAGATGGATCGCACGGGCATCGATCTGGGTGCCACGGGACGTCTGCAGCTGATGTTCAAGCTGGCTGAGGGAGCCGGTCTGGCGGTGCCCCAGGCGGCGGCCAATGCTCTGCTGGCCACAGCTCCTCAACCGGCGTCGGTGCAGCAGCAGGAGGCGGCTCCGTCGATAGCCACACAGTGCTTCATACTCTCCAATATGTTTGATCCACGCACGGAGACGAATCCCACCTGGGACGCGGAGATCCGAGACGATGTGCTGGAGGAGTGCGCCAAGCACGGCGGTGTGCTGCACATCCACGTGGACACCGCCTCGCCCACGGGCACCGTCTATGTGAAGTGTCCGGGCACAACGACTGCTGTGCTGGCGGTGAACGCCCTGCACGGACGCTGGTTTGCCGGACGAGTGATCACGGCGGCCTATGTGCCCGTGATCAACTACCACTCCATGTTTCCGGACTCCATCAACGCCGTCGATCTGGTGGCGTTCACGCGAAAGAACACCGACGATTGAGCAGGAGGATCTGCGGACAAAAATACTGTTAATATTCGTTACAATAACTAATTTTTGGTCAAAACATTTTCAATTTTTTTAAAGACTTTCGACGCAAGCTGAAAATTAGGGGCACATATTAAAATACAATTAAATACATTTATAAATATATATGTGGATTGAAAAATTACTTTAAAGTCTAGACACTTTTCGCCTTGAACTAAGTATGTCCGTTAACGAAATTAATGTTGTAGACCGCCTGAAATGCTGCAAGATCGAGTTACTTACTGATGGAATATAACCTAGTTTTAGTGCTTAAGTTGTAATTCGCTAGTTTCACCGCCAAAAATGTAAGGACACTGACGGACCTTGGCTTGCACGTAACTTGATTTTGAAACATTGGATATTAAACAGATTCCCCACTTTTTATTAAGCCAGCCTAGTTTTACTAAACAAATATTTTGTAGAAAAAACTGAATTAATCAAAAATAAAACATAAAATCGGAGAGGTATTGAGTTTTAAATGGCGATAACGATTGGCAAATGTAAGAAAACGTATCTTGACATTTGAGAGCGCCATTGCGGCCAAAAAGGGAACCAGTGAGCGTGACAATTGGTCAGTGCTACGATAAAATATCACGATATAAATATTTATTTTTATTCCAACATTTCGATATGTTGGTATTTTGATATATTTTTTGAGCGGGCACGAGTGTGGGCAGCCCTGGTTCTTGCATGTGTTGGGCAGCAGCCAATCGAAATCGGGCTAAATAAAATTAGTTAAATTCTTTGCCAGCATAAACGCACAGACGGTGCACGTTGCACATTTTAGGACTCGAACCAATACCAATTGCAAACATTTTCCAATTACTGACGAGCGCGATGTTGGGTGCGGAATCGAGGAAAATTCCATGTGACCCCTGAATTTCGTGCGTGTGTGTTTGTGAAAGCAGCGCGACGAAAAAAAATGGCAAACACAAGCCAGCAGCTACAACAAATGTAGGTAGCACCAACAACAACTGATTGTAGGGCCATTGTAGGGCCGAAAATGAATATTCAATAATTGGACGCCTTGGCGCAAAGGTTAGTTTTTCCCGAGAAAGCTGTGAAAATTATTATGAAATGTGAGAAGAGTGCGAGTGTGTGTGTTTTATAATTCCCTCACACACACCATCGCACAGCTGCGCCCCCGCAGATGCGTGTGTGTGTGTGTGCGTTTGTGTGTTCGTTTTTGACCTCCCCCAAGCAGCATCCCCCACCAACCAGCTGATTCATGCTGCTGGTGATAAATCAATGCTCTAATAATCCTTATAATAAAAACCTAAAAAACAACCGCTTGCAACATTTAACGGTGTCGTCTAATGACCCTGCCCCATTAAGCAACAAAAACAAGCGACGCACTACTTATATAAGTGAAGAAGAAGAACCAAGTGTGTGTGTGTGTGCCAAAACAACGCAAGTTTAACAAATTGCTTGGCTTTTTGGCAAGCGTTTGAGGATTGTCGTCGCTTGGAAATTAATTTTAGAGCATTATGCCATCCACACACTAGTCTTTTTGGCCTGACAATTGCGCGCTCTTTGCGTCTAAAAAAAAATAGAATGAAGTGAAAATTCGAAAAATGCCTTCCTGTGAGTAATAGAATGCGTGCGTATGTGTTTCACAGCAGCGCAGCTGCAGCGCTGCGACTGCGCTGCCAAACTATTACCGTTAGCCGCCGGCTTTCATTCACGATTTACTTTTCCGATTTTCCGTTTTGTTGTTATTTCTGGCTAAAAGCGAATTCCTCTCAGCTCTTCGATTTTCTACATGTTATGCAATGCAAAATGCAGCCAAACGGGCGAAAAAGAAAAAATAAAACAGCGCCATTGATTTTCTTGTGTTATCATCAAGCGGCCGTATCGCGATTTTGCAGGGAAACACCTTCATTTTTGGCGTCACATGCTAAGAACTCTTTGCTCTTTGTGCGTCATCGCTTAAAAGTCGATGCGAGTTGCAAATTGCAAACTCCAATTCACAGTTTTTGAGTTGTGCACGGAAAAAAAAATCAGGTCAATTCTTATCTTTTTCACAAAAAATTGGAATTTTTTCAAAACTCTACAAATTCTTAATTTTCTTTGTTAAAAAATCATGGAAAGTATTTATTATTATTATAAATTCAAATCAAATACGTTTGGTTGTTCATAACCTTAAACCTTCTTTGGTTCCGAAATTACAAGATCTCTCAAATCATAAATATTTTTTTTTTAACTCTACAAATGAATCAGAAATGTTAGCTTTTTGCTAATGTTCAAAATAGTTATTCTAAATGAATTCACTTAAGATGCCAAGTTAATAGATCTTTGACCATCTGCCCCTGGTAAAAAGAAGCACGAGTAAAAACCCACCCCTTCCCAAAACATTTTCACATTTATTCAGCTAAGGAAATATAATTTTAGTATTCAATATTAAATACAAATATTTCAAAATATTAGTATTACTTCCTTATCTGTCCTATAAATAATGTATGACCATCATATATCAAATTTCTTTGTGTGTAGTGTTTATTGACTAATTACACTTTTTACCGCTTGTTCGCTCGTTTCGTTATTATCACCGCGGTTTTTTGTATTTCTGAGTGCAGGCGACGCGCCTCTGAGCACGTAGTCTGTCTGTCTCACATGCTTTTGGCCATCTCTTGGGCTCTTGGGATCTGCTCTTCGAGTACTCCACATTTCCGACCTCCAAAAAACATCGGTATGACTCGACAAAGCTCGCAGACTCCACTCAAATCGATTGTGGGCCAAGAAAAATCAGTTAACGCCTGCGCGACGCTCAACGATCATCGTTGGCGTACTGAAAAATAAAAATTACTTATTTTCCGAGTGACCAAAAATACAAAGTATTCAAGAATTCACCTATTTTGTTTTCCAAGTTGGCTGATTTTGATGGACTTTTTGAGCAAGAACAAATACAGAGTTACTTGTGACATTTACAAATTAATATCACAGAACACAGTACCGAAATACACAAGTTTTTCTTTTGTAACCATTATAATACAACATTTACATAGAGATACAATAGCTTGAAACAATGGTTTTTGGAATTAGAACACAAAGGAAACCCTTCAAAAGTTAAAATTGTATCGTGTGAAAAAGGCCGAATCGCGTATTTCATACAAATCGCTTAGCATTTCAAACAGGTGTGAGTGAGTGAGGGTCTTAGCGACTGCCAATTTAGTAGTTGATAAATATTAGTCGAAAATCCTTTGACGTTTCGCTAATATTTATAGTATTAATAATCATTCACATTCACCGCGCCGACTTTATCAGCCAATAGATAAGCAAAAGTACGTTCGTTCCCCTGCTCGTTTGTTAGCAATGAACTCATACCGAAGGTAAATAGCGAAAATAGAGTGGAAAAAGTCGCTTGGCAGCTGGCTTATTAGTTTCATGTGATTGCTCGAAAATTAACACAAGCCCGCCTTTTCTTTCTTCTTTTTCAGTTGAGCAAGTAACCAGACAAGGAGGAGGAGCCCCCCTAAATAACCAACGAAGTGCCCATTTTAAATCCCAAAATCAAAGTATATCAAATTCAAGACAATACTGCAACCCAGAGGCGATCACCATTTAATGCTATCCGCAACTCTGGGGGCCAATGGCGGCTCACAGCCGCTCAGTCCCTCCGCCCAGGCGACGCTCAGCAAGCACCTGCCGCGCCTCCAGTCGAAGCGACTCCTCCAGCAGACACAGTCGCAGTCGCCGGCTGTCCCGAGACCACAGACCTGCGATGCCAGTTGCCTAACCGGTGAGCAAATCGTTTCGTTCTAAGCTACAGTCCATCCTCCAAAAGTTAGGATTATACGGAATGAGCTTACACATATGAGGCTTAAGAATTCGCGAATATGTACATACTCTTCATTTGAACCCGGATAAATGTAATATAACAACGAGATGAAAAACTTTAAGAATATTATAAATATTAAGAAAAGGTTGTAAATATTAACTGGTAAAGATAATGGTCGATTAGATCAACTTTACTTTCAATATCTAAATTTTTAGTTTATAAAAAAGAATTTAAATTTGATAGAGACAACTCAATAACATTTCCAAAATCTATTTTTCGCTCCAAAAATTACTTAAATATTTCAATTAGATTGTAAGCTGATTTTCTGAATAACAATTATTTATTAATACATTAGAAGTGTTAAAGCCTTATAGAAAATAGGTAGACTAAAGGGTTCATAAATGTACAAATCGAATAATGGAAGTTGGACTGTAGATGCATTTAAATTGTCACACCATCGTGCTAACATATTCATTTACTATTTATCACAGAGCTGTGCAGCAGCGAGAACCTGCCCGAGGTGGAGATTTTTTCGCTGCTGGAGGAGCAGATTCCCAAGTACAAGGTGCGCAACGATTTCCTCACAAACTTCTCCGGCTATGCGAACGAGGACTGGTTCGTTCCGGCCCCAGCGCTACCTATTCCGCCGGAGGGTCTGGGCCTGACCAAGGAGCAGACAAGAGAGTGCCTCAACTATTTCCGTGAGTCTGCATTTCATAAATAACTTCGATTAAGAAAACCTTTTGTGATTTATGGGGAAAACAAAAGGGTGACTCGGTCACCCGAAATATACTGAGATATCCAGATGGTCTCGAATATTTTAGTAATATAAAGACTTTCCAGGCAGTGTTCTTTAGTTATGGCTATATGTTATAATGATATAATTTTGTTGAAAACAGTCTATCAATCAAGTATTTCAAAGCCTTTATCGGAGACGAGCAAAATAAATAAAAACAATTGACTTGAATTGGTTTCTTGAGTTCTTGAAATTACACTCATTCTTCA
Organism: Drosophila lutescens; assembly: GCA_037075285.1. Taxonomy (NCBI): domain Eukaryota; kingdom Metazoa; phylum Arthropoda; class Insecta; order Diptera; family Drosophilidae; genus Drosophila; species Drosophila lutescens. The sequence continues at coordinate 831,677 of JBAMCF010000352.1, forward strand.
AAACCAATAATCAATTGACTTTAGTACTATGAAAGATGCAGTTTATGAAACTAGTATAACTGCTAAAAAGATGTACAAAATTATATATCTAAAATCAGTTCCAAAACTAAAATTCTAAACCTTTTGTGCTTCTAAATGTAAGCTAGCCTTTAATGTTTTTATGGCACACTGCTGGGCTCTGTCCGTCATACAATTGCCCAATTAATACGAATTTATCAGCGGAACTTGTGCGGTCAGCCTTTGAATCATATTCACTGTGAGTTATACAATCTCTGTATACTATATTCTTTATGACTTGGTATCTGTAGTATCAGTATCAATTTTATTTCTTTGTCTGCCACACTTCAAAAGTTTGTTTGAACTTGTCATTACTCTCTTGTTTTCTTAAATTCCCATATGTATTTTATGTGTTTTTAAATATTTTTCGAATTGTTTATCCACTTTCACTTGGCACCAGAACGCAATTTTCTTTTATCTACGCAAGAAAGCAGATTAAAAATAAATTTTCGAGTATAATATATGTGCAGAATTCTTTTTGTATCACATGCAAATGTTTTTTGTCTCTGACATTTGTGCGAATATTATTGTCAATATTGCTTTAGTTCATGTTTATTTATGCTTTGTGAGTTGACAAGTTATTGGCGATGATTTATCTGTTTGATCATAACTCATCTGTCAATTTTATTATAGTATCTATTATTCTTAAAATTATATACATCTTGCGGTCTAATCATTTTTAAACTGATACATTTAAGATGTTTAGTTTTAAGTAAACCTTATTCAGTAATATAACTTGCACAAATGCTGTAAAAATAACTCTAAATTCCCGTACATATTAAAGGTTAAGCCCAACTTTTAATTTAACACGCAGACAAAAAGATCTGCAATTTTCTGAGAGAATTTGGAAAAATCTGGTTTGTTGTTGATTTAACAAAATGCGCGCCAAGTTTTCAAACATTTATCGATTTCCCGCCCCAAGCCAACACTTGTTGCTCCGGCCAGTGTTGTGCAACGCCGGCCGTCAGCTGTGGCTTGCCATTCACACACGACAGCCCCAAAGAGAGACAGCTGATTGGGGCCCGGCCGGCGATCCGGCAACGCCGGGCGTGCTTTGTCAATCTGCTTTTCGGTTTTGTTGGCCGTTTTCAAACGGTGGGGAAAGGGAAAAGTAATGCTGCTCCGCGTGCTTCTGTGTGCAACATTTGAAATGTCTTAGCGCCGTCGCCGCGAAATAAATACGTAAACCAAAGCAAACCAAACCGTGTGTGCCAAAACGAAAATGTAAGGCGGTGGTCCGCTCTGGTTTTAATAAGTGCAAAGCAAAAATAACGAAAAATTGGCAGTGAAATTGTGCGTGTGCATGGCTGGCATAATTTTGCCAAAAATACTCGAGAAATGTGTGTTGTGTGTGTGGGCCAAAGCACTGGCGAAAAATCATTAACGCAAAATTATTAATAATACTCGTACGCAGTGTGTGTGTGCCAAAAAGTATTTGGAATTTCTCCAAGTGCTTTTTGTTTCGTGCCGTCATACGAATTGAATTTATTTTTAGGACAACTATTGTGAGTGTGTGTGTGTGCTAAACTTTTTGCTTCTTCTTCTTCCTTTTTTTGTGAATTATGAAGAGGAAAATGCTGGCTGTTGTAAACATTTAAAGGGAGCGCTTGTTTAATGAATGGTGTGGTATATAAGTATATTATTGGGTGGAGGCCATGGGCATTGCTTGTTTTCTGTCGGCTTAATTTGTTCTTGTCTTTCGAATGGGGTTTCTCTGCCCGCCGTTGTTGTTCCCTCTCTTTACATAATCGTTTTTCCATGCCGTCTTTCGGTTTCGCTGATAAGAAGCACTTTTAATTCTATATGGGCCCTCTATCGGAATTTCCTCTCCTTCTCTGTTTTGGATTGACATTCCGTCCTGCTCATTCCAATCCAACCAGCTGTTTGCCCATGTTTGTTTGCCTTGGGTGTGTTTATACATGTATGTATTTATGTACACACATATGTGCGTATCGGTGGGTAATTTACCATTTACCGCTACACGAATTCCCGTCTTCCAGTTCTTCGAGTGCAGCCGGTTTACAGTGGTCCCTGGGTAGTCAGATACTCCTTCCTTCCAGATGCTAATTTGTTAAAAACTTTGATAAACAAATCAAAGGTCAAAATGGACAAACCCTCCACATGGAAGTGATCAATCTCTTGTAATCTCGTTCTTTGACACGTTTTGGAATTTTTTAAGTACAGTCAAACTTATGCATTGCGAACTAATGTCACAAAGTATACCTTAAAGAAATTATTACATTTTTATTATTTTATTGATAATATGTAATAATAATACAGATAATAAAATTAAAATGTATTATTTGGTATTTTTATATAATGATCTTTTTCTATCAATGACCAACAAAAATAGTTCCAATTATATAATTATATAACCCCAATGAAGTAACTATTGTAAGCTTTACAAAATTAGACTCATTTAATAAAATAAAGTAACTACAATAATAGTCATAATCTTTTCAAATTGCAATTTTTAAATAAGAGAACTTACATTTGGTTCAGTCTACCCGAATTCCCTTTTTGAATTATCTAACAAATCTCAGGTTAGTCATACGTTTTAATTTCGCAATCTTTAGCTATTAAAAAGTAAATGATTAATAAATATGAATCACGGACAAATGGAATTTAAAAGTTCTTGCATAGCCAGCCAGAACTGTACTTCTTGATCGATTACCATTATCATCTCTCAGTGGCTTTTCCGCATCAATCAACGGTTTATCTAGCTCTAGCTAAAGAACGCGTTCCGTTGGCTCATCAAGAGTTCCGCAGAAAACTAACCGCAAACTATATATATTAGGTGTACAAATGGCAATGGTTTGAGCTATGGGGCACGTTAAGTGGACAGTCATAATCGCCCTGGCAATTGTACTTTTATTGGTGCTAAGCTTCTGCCGAACCAAATGGTGTCATGTTCGGGGCTCTTACTAACTGGGCCACCGAAAAAAGCGGCTTATGTCCGACTGTCCATGCTGGTCTTTAATTTATTTTTTCTTTTTTTGCAAGGAAACAAACAATGAGATGGTTTACATTTAGTGACATACTTTCATTGCGTCATTTCGCAAACACTGCACCTGCAGGCATTCGTCAAAATCCGTCTGAATTTCCTCTACCTCCACCTCTTTTGCTTTTTTCTCTGTGTCACTGGCCTATTGAGTAGGACATTCACATTGCCGACGATAATTGGTGCAAGAAAATGTGGCTCAAAGCGTTTTCCTCCGTAATAACAATATATGATACAATAATTACCCGGGCTATCATTCACTCGTATATCAAATGTAGCGGACATCGAACTTCCTTGACTTTGTAATTGAGCATAGGTTGTAGTTGTAGGAAGACTAATTGAAGATTGGACACACTTAATTCTGATTTAAGTACAAAAAAAAGACCGCTTTATAGAGCTACTACTCTACTTTTAATATTATTATCTCAAAATTCAGCAGATCCCTGGATTTACCATAAGTTTAGTTTGAGAAAGCCCCGAAAATAGTGGTATCCTGATCTTGAACTTTTTTTTACTTATAAAGAGATAATCGGATAATCTGTCAGTTTCCAAATAAAGTCCTGGACGTTGCGCATCTTGTAGTGACCATAAAAATATGCTTAAATGCACCAAACTTTTTGCCAATAATTAATTACGAACAGCATTTGTGAAAGTTGATGTGAACCAAATACATCACAAAAACTGAAAAAAAACACAAAATAAAACATGCCAAATAACAACAGAGTTTGTCTAATGTTACTGCGCTGCCGTTTTCGTTTCATTTTCGCGTGTACGAATTGATTGGCCTTTTTCGGATGTTTTGCCTGCTTTTCCCTCAGTTATTTATTCAGTTGTCTTTACATAATTACCCTGCGGCACTCGAATGCCCCACCGATCGTCTGTTATTTTTTCCACCATTTTATTTCACATTTTTTATTCAATCAACCAATCAAGTTTTTATTCTTGAATCGCTCGTTTTGTCATATGCCATAGGGTTTATCTATGCGATAAGTTGATTTATCGGAGGGGGCTCCCTTCGATGGTTTGGAGTGTTTAAAGTCCGGGGAACGTGACTCATGAGTGCATACGCTTTTTGCATGTCGATGAACCTGAAAAAAAACCTCGACTGAAATGAGGTTTTTACGCAAAGCACATTACCGCTTTCAACTGCAGGGATTAATAATATTAAAAAAAAAAAACTGCAAAGCGGTGACTCGAATCGGTTGAATCATCTCATCTTAGGTTTCAAGATTTTTTTTCGTTTGATTGTTCGACTAGCCAACTTTATGTGTTGGTCATCCCATGTTGGCCATCCCGTTCATTTGGCACAACCGTTAGTATCTTGTATCTAGCTCGGCGGTTATTATCCCAGCTGGGTTCAGCTCAATTTTCTTTCACTTGGCCATATAAATTATGATCGAATGGCTATTGAGAGCGTGAATGAATGGACCAGCTTCTGCTTGGGATGTGCAGCATTTTCCACTCCAGCGGCCTTAGAATGCTGAGGCGGCAACCCACGCTTTTTACTACCTGATTCTGGGTGTTACGGGTTCTGGAGTTTATGTTTATGAGTTTTCCCAGCGCGACCTACGTGATCTTGGCCATGCTGCAGACTGCAGACTCATTTGGACTAGCAGCAAGAAGACAAGGCTATACATAACTAATTTGTAAAACTCGTTTGCGCCCAACTTTCCTTGGCTCTAGTGGTAGCCACTAGATTTCCACGATGCCCACAATCTGTCCACTCTTCTCCTGGGCGTTGCGGTGTGAAGTCAGTCGCAGTTTTGAAATATTTGTGATTTATTTAGTTTTTTGACTGGCATTGTATGTAAATCTTGGGATTTATATGCTCACACACAAAATTTGCCATTGTTGTTTTGATTTTTTTGTTTTGGGAAATGAGGCAAACACCTTCCGCCGATTGGTTGCTTAATAATAAACCAAAAAAAGTAACAGCTAGTTCGAAAGACAGTCTATCTATAGCCCATCGATAATTGCAATGCCGGTCGTAAAGATAAAGAATCGTATGACAATCTGCTGCGCAGTATTTTAACAACAAACAAGAGAGAACGCTATAGTCGGGTTGGTGTCCCGACTATCTAATACCCGTCACTCAGCTAAAGGGAGTGCGAACGCTGTACTCGGGTTGGTGTCCCGACTATCTATTGGGGCTAAAGGGAGTGCGAGGGAGATAGATATATAAACAATTTTGATTGCGTATAACTTTTTAATGAATGGTCCGATTTGAAAAATGTCTTCTACATTTCGATAGGTATTAATAAACACTATAAAATTGCGTTTTTATATTTTTAAAATCTTAAAAGATGTGGCCTCCAGACACATTTGAAAATCGTTTATGGCGATTGTGGGCGTTAGGGGGGGCGTGGCACCTCGATGAAACAAACTTGCGCTGCGTAGGAAGCCCAAGAATATGTGTGTGAAATCTCAACCTTCTAGCTTTTATAGTTTCCGAGATCTCAGCGTTCATACAGACAGACAGACGGACAGACAGACGGACAGACAGACGGACAGACGGACATGGCTAGATCGACTCGGCTAGTGATCCTGATCAAGAATATATATACTTTATGGGGTCGGAAACGCTTCCTTCTAGCTGTTACATACTTTTGCACGAATACAATATACCCTTTTACTCTACGAGTAACGGGTATAAAAATACCTAAACTCCCAATCTTTATAGGCACTAACTAAACCCAAGCCAAGTCCCTAAGAAGCAATTACATAAATAAAACATAAAAATTTAAAGTTAAAGTTACAAATTGAGTGTTTGTGTGTTCCAAATACATGTTCAAAACTAAAGAATTCGCGTTCAAGCCAAGCATGCAATGTAATGTAAAGCAAAATGCCAACGCGAAGTAAAACCAATCAGCAAGAATCACCAGAGGAGCCACATTATCCCATCAAGAAGCTGGATTCCCTGCCCATAATAGTCGAGCAAGAGGCAGATGATGATGATTATGGGCAAACCTTCGAGAATGGCAACCAGCTGAATAGCACCTTTGGCGGAGAAGCAGAGGCCGGCAGACGGAGTTCGTCGACCTCGCTGATCTTGAGCAAGTCGAGCAGCTCCCTAAGCTCGGAGGATTCCCTCAATGCCACCCTGATCACCAGTCAACCGTCCAACTCGAGCAAACACTTTGAGAACACCTACAAGCTGCTGGGCCAGCACCTGGACACCAATTGCCAACGTTCGGCGGACAAATTGCAGCAGCAGCTAAATGGATCCGATTTCGATAGCATATCCTCCAGCTGTTCCTCGATGTCGGCGATTGTCAACGGGATTGAGCCACCGCCCACGCGTCTGGAACTCGAACTGGAGGCAGTGGATCGCATGCGCTGCATTGTCCAGCAGATGAAGTCGGGGGGGCCAAAGTGTATGGATCCACCGCTCCTGGGGGCTTCGGCTCCTCTTTTGGCCCTGCTCCATGACTTCGCCTCGAAGGGTCAGCGAAAGGATGGCAGTGTTCCGGGTACGCCGGTCCCCAGTCCGATCACCGGTGTCCTGGAGGCACCGCACTTTGAGTTGCCATCGGAGCTGCTGCAGGCAGCCAGCAGCTGGGAACTCATGTACTACGCCTCCAAGAATGTCGATGGCAAAAACTGCCTGAAGGTGGTGCGCAGTCTGCTGACGAACAAAGGTAAGATGGAGGGTCTTGGAAAGATCGTATTGAATTAGGTTTATTCTTATCGATTTAATTATGAAAAATATCGATTTAATCGATTTTAAATCGAAGGAAAAATGTAGTTATTTACTTTACAATAATAATTAGTTTAAGGGTGACCAGATGCTTCGATTCCCGAAAAACGGAATCGATTTTTTCGCTCATTCAAAAACATCGATTAAATCGATTTTAAAATCGAATCGTTAACAGCTCTAATAATTATCAACAAGATCGTTCTTCATCTGACATTATCTATACAGCATTGAGTTGTCAAATATGCTTAGGTAATATCAATAAAACTATAATCCATTACTCTTCATTGCACAAGAGATAAAATCAACTCTAGTGGATAATTGAGTATGCGATAATAACTGCCCTCGAAATGTTTCCAGATTTGATATGCCATTTGGTAAAAATAAGAGTTAAAGTGCTTAAAATTGTATTACAAGTGGCTCTGATTATTATTCACTAATATTTAAGTATCGGAAATCAGATTAAACTTTTCATTTCCATCGACAACTTATGCCATCGTATTTAATAAATAAAATACATTTATCTCTAGCTCAAAGCTTTATAGAATAAGCAATGATATCGATAATGCCTTATCAATAATCTTACAACTTAACTGGTTTTAAGGAGATAGCCGTTGTTATTAAAGTATTTTGCCATTATGGCCCCACATTTCTTTACTTTCTTTACTTCTCGCTGAAGTGCAGCCTGCAGGCCTTATTTTGGGTTTATCTTATCGACGGCCTTTTATATATTTCCAATTAATGAGTGTTGTTTTTCCTGCTTACTTGAGTTCTTTTGTTATGGTCGACGTGTGAAGAAACACGAAAGCCATTTTTTGCACATATAGGCTTGAGTAAATTTCCTTTTTTTTACATATTTATTTTCTTTTATTTTCATATTTGATATTTAGACTTTGTATTTGTTTTCCATACGATATACTATATTGATCGTGCCGACTTGTTGTTATAGCCCCAGACTGCCATATTGATATTTGCACAACTTATGATGGTTTTTTGTACGCCTATAGACGATTTTAGCAGGTTCATTAGGAGCGAAAACTATTAGGTTTGAGGGGCGCACGGGAAGTGGCGAAAAGCACATGATCTCATCTTGTGCTTGGGATCGGGATCTTTATTGCTAGGGCCGCCACTTATCTACGCAAGTTTTGTATTAATTTTATTTTCCCAATGTGGAGAGGAGCTTTCATTTCGCGCTTATCATTTGTTCGCCCAGACACAGCTCACTATCTTGGCCAATTGATTGCGGAAAAAAGCTCTAGTCATTTATTGCCGTTAATGCAGGCACAACCACATGACATTATTGTCTTGAAATCATCAGCGTAAAGCTGCCAAAAACCCATTAAGAATCGTTTTATGACTTGCACGTAATTCTGGTTGTCGGAATCTAAAAAGCAATCAAGACTCTAAATAAAATAGTAGATATTACTGATTACAAAATTAAAAAAATTAATTTAGTTTCAAAAAAATAAAATAGAGAAATATGAAAAACCACCAATTAAGTTTATTAGGATATTAAGGTATAAAAGGTAACAAATGTATGTAGGTAACAAAGGAATAAAAGGATAATAGTACTTAACAGGATGTAAGCATATGCATATAAGATCTTTTATAGGGTATATAAAATAATCTGCTAACCACAGACGTATGGTAATGAGTTTTCCAATGATTTTTATGACCGACCGGCACGTGCTGTAAATCTTTAAGTGGGCCATTAGCCGATTTACTCTCTAACTAGATATTTAATTTTTAGAGCACAGTCCAAAAGAATCGTAAATCTTTTACCCATCGCTGATCCTATCCCACTTCACTCTGTGCCAATGCTTTCTACCTGATTTATCCGAATAGTTTGTAATTCGTGGAAATTCGTCTATGAGCTACGCGGAAAGTTACCCACGTAGTTTTTCGCGCCCTAACCATGAATGGGATTAGGATTATGCGGAAAATGGTTCCGGTTTTAGTTGGAGTTTTCTCTTGTCTGGCTGTTTACCTGCGAAATAGGAAATATGAGATATATTGCAAGGAAAAACAAACAATTGGCAAACGGCTTTGCCATCGTTTATTTGCTTCATTTGCATCCCAAGTTTCGAGTGTCAGCTGAGTAGCACTAACTCGATATTTTACAGGGTGTATATGGCAACATGGTAAAAAAAAACAAAAATATCTCGTAAGAAATGATTTTCTTTCAAGACAAATGTCTTTGAGTATTAGTATTATTAAATTTTAGATGCTGTTTTAGGATATTCTCCTAATAAGTATTCGAATTTATTAAATCTAATGCTTAAAACTTTTGAAATTAATAATTTTTTCTTTTGTTTCAAAATGGTAAATAGTTTTCGTTTGCTAACAACAGTTATACAGAATCAAATAGTCGACCCTCTTACACCACAAATCATTACCTTTTTTTGAGCTGGCAATGCTGTGCCGCTCTCTTTGCTCTCTATTTTGGCTCTCCCCCTTGTGGATGTTGTGGTGGTGGATGTGGACTCCAATTCCAATACAACAAACCAATTTCATTCACTCTTGGCTTCCACGCCTCGCGTTTTGTCATTCTCTCGAGTATCTGCAATCTGTAAATTACACAATTTGTGCAAAATTCAAGCGGATCGGTAAAACAATTTGTGCCAAACAATTTGCCAAAGTCAAGGAGTCGGGACTTCGAATAGTGTGCGTGCGGTTAAAGATGAAGTGAGCAATTTGAAACGTTTGCAAACTGCAAAAAGAATAAAAAACACGCAAGAGGCATAAGAAGAAGAAACTGTATTTGTGTGTGTACCGTCACGAGTTTGGAGCGCAGTTTTTTTTCCGTCTTCTTCTTTCCATCTAGATTTGAAGTTTTCGCGTTCATATAGTTTTTTTTTGTTGTCTTTCATTGTGTGTGGTTAATGTCTCTAACCTTTGGACTTTTGCACTGCCATTATATTGTTTATTGCAAAGTGAAGTGAAGTGAAACGCAGAAATATTTAGAAACATGTGAGTTTTTCAAGTTTTGTGTTTGTACCATTTTGCATACAGAATTCCCAGCTGTAGCTGTAAATATTGCCATTTCCCTTTCACTGGAAATGTCTGGCTGGGAAAACGCCTTTTACTTTAAGTGATGCTGCAGTTGTTGTTGTAACTGCTGCTGCCTCCCCTTGTTGTTGTTGTTTCTATTGTTGCTGCCTGCGCTGCCGGTCCTCCTCAGTCGCCGTCGACGTCACAGCTGCCATTTGTGTGTGTGCGTCTGGCCGAGCAAGAAGTTCCACTTCCAGTTTCCAAGCTGCGCTCATGGCTAAAAATAAAAACAAAAACTGAAAAGATAATATTGAGCAGTCAAGCGAGGTTTTTTTTTATATATATAAATCTTTTATTCGGCCAAGCGAAATCTTTGAAAATAAATTAACGAACGCTAAGTGACTTTGCGCATGCTCCGCGTTTAGTGGGTGGCAAAAAAACGAGAGCAAAAAAAAGTGAGAGAGGAGAGAGAGCCACCGCGATGACAGTTATTCATTTTCTCTTGTGACTCTGGACAATTCGCATTAATTTAGCAATTATTTGTGATGTTTACATTCACCGACCATCAAGGCAATTGAATAAAAAAACTACAAAATCATGTGACCCCGAGGGAAAAAAGAAACGGATAAAAGGGGTAGAAATACGCAGAGAAACACAAACCGAAAACACCCCAAACAAACCAAAAGTGCCTAGACAGACGGAATTTGTAAAATGCTTTAAAAATTACATAATACAAATCGAAGAAGAAATTGCTCAACCCAAAGCGATTTAAATTTAAATGTAATTCAAGAATGCCGAGTGACTAAGAAAAGAATTTGCCATAGAAAAAAGGAAGGAAGAGAAAACAACAAAGACAAAATGACGCACGTAAACAATGGGGAAACGGAAAAGGAGATGGAGCCAGTGAGAGAGCGAGAGAGAGAGAGGGAGACTGCTGCCGGCAGCGGGGTCCATCATCGATTTTTAGCCAGTGCATCAGAGCGAGACGGCAACAGGGATGATGCATTGGAAGCTGCAGCGGTTTCTTCTTCTTCTGCTGCAACCACAACAACAGCGAGAACGATTACCACAAACTTGGAAGACTTGGCCTTTGAGGCATGCCAAAATTGGTCGGAATTGCACCAAGACTTCTTCATCACGGACGATGAACTTGAGTACGATGATGAACTCTCTTTGGGGAGCAGCAACAGCATGGGGAACATTGCAGCAGCAAACGCAACTGCAGCTGAGATAACGGGAGAGCAGAACGAGCAGCTGCTAATGGAAGGTGCTTAGTTTGGTGTTAACTGTTAGATCGATGAATCCAGTCCTTGGAGCTTTTTGACCATTTTCTAACACTGTCCTACAGTGAAACCCAGAGCACTCAATCTAACCAGATTTTTTAGTTGTTCACTTAAGCTAGTTTAAAAAAAGCATTATTTTTAAGGACTTTTCCTGTTTTTAAGTTTTGAAACATATTTTTAAAAGCGTTTTTTGAGAGATTTTTAAAATGTTATATTAGTAGATTTAGAAAATGTAAGATTAATAAATCCAAAATACTTGGTGAATTCAGATTCGTTAGTGGAAACGTAAAATTCAAATCTATTGAAACAATATTTATTATATTTCTTGACTGTATAATAAATTTATCAATTCTCCTTTTTAAACACTGTCAAACAGGCCTGCCGAACAACTTTTTACGAAAATTTATCAAATTACATAATATTTTCCATACTTATTACATCAATTAAAAGGCGCTCAAACTTACATTATTATTTGTATTGCATATATTTTATAGTTCTATGCGGCAACCGCGTTAGCCAGATGACTCGGGCGTACGATGATATTGAGGCCGTGACGCGACTGTTGGAGGAGAAGGAGAAGGACCTGGAGCTGACTGTGCAGATCGGAAAGGAGCTGCTCACCCAGAACAATGCCCTCGAGGCCCGGGTTGCCGATCTGGAGGCCGATCTCAAGACCTCCAACGACGATCGCGCCCAGCTTGTCCACGAGCTGCACAAAAAGAACGAGCTAATCTCGGTGCTGACCAACGATGCAGACGATGGCACAGATACTGGTGAGTTCTCTTTTTTTAAACATTTAAGATTATACCAACATTAGCGGTCTAGGGGCCATTATGTAAAATTAAGGTTATTCGATTAAAGAAAACAATTTTGGTACATGTTGTACAGAGAAAAAATATTTAACAAGAATGAAATCCAATATTTTTATAAACTTTTAAAAAACATTATGAAAAATTAAAAAAAAACAGCAGCAGACTTAAATTGTAGGATAACAGTTGGGTCGCTAAAATTTTTACAAAACTACAAATAATTTTTTAATATTAATTATTTTTTAATTCTATTTCCGCAGACACTCCCACCATGTCGAAGTCCATTACCCTGGACCTTCTGCAGCGCAAGGTGAACACACTGATCGACGAGAACAAGTCGCTCAAGTGCGAGGCCACCCAATTGGCCCACCAGACGGACGAGGTGGAGGAGCACGAGCGGCAGCTGATGGCCGATATCAGTGCCCAGTTAAACGATGCGAATTCCCAGTACGACAACCTCAGTCTGGAGTTGGAGCGGCAACGAGAGGAAAACCGACTGCAGCACGAGCAGATTGTGAGTCTGACAGCTCGCCTGGCGGAGGCGGAGATGCGGCTACACCAACTGACGCAAGACAACGACGAGCATCTGTCCCTGCTGCACGTGACCAAGGAGAACCAGAATGCTTTGGCCCTGGAACTGGTGGAGTTCAAGCAGCGTTACGAAGAGGTGCTCGCTCTGCTTCACTCGGCACAGGATCAGCTGAAGCAGCAGCGCAAGCGGTCGCAACCGATGGCGAGAAGCTCCTTCCTCGGTGGGCTGGGCACCAGTGGTGCCGGCATTGGCGGTGGTCTCTTTCAGCCGGATTCGCTGCATTGCGAGCTAATGGAGTCGTCGCTGTACTCGGAGAACAGCCTGGACTCTGGCATATCCGGCGACAGTCAACGATCTGCCGACCGCATTAGCCGCATGATGATGCACATGCCCTCCGGCGGCATGGGTTCCTCCACCATGGGTGGCAGTATCTACGCCGGAGCTGGCAATGTGCCGCCCTACAAGCGGGTATTCGACACGGTGCGATGTGCCGGCAAGAGCGGCAACTACATGGACAGCGGCAACGTGTCGATGACCCAACTGGGCGCCATGTCGATGAGCAGCACCTCGGGGCCGCGCATGGCTTCGATGGCGTATCCAGCGGGCTCTTACTATCGTGGCGGTAGCAGTCAATCGCTGGGCGTTAAAACTCTGTCCAGCGAGAGTCTCAACTCCCAGTCCGATGACGGTTATCCAGCCCAGCCCTCTGGTGTGCCAGGAGCGCCCGGCGCCAAGGAGCTGGAGGCGGCTCTCAAGAGGCTGACGCCGGCTGAGGTTTTGGCCCGCCGTGCTATGCTTTCTTATGCGCCGGCTGGAACCTATAACTACGATGAGCCCCCAACTCATGGAGCTCATGGAAACGACCGCAACTCGAACCTCCCGCTGGGCGTGCGCACGCCGGACAGTATCATGTCCACCGGCTCCTCTGGAATGTCGGGCTCAACGAATCACATGTCCGCCTCGATGACGCACCAATGGCGCCTGCCCGAGAAGCTGCAGATCATCAAACCCATGGAAGGCTCGCAGACGTTGCACCATTGGTCGCGTCTAGCCACGCCCACGCTTAGTGGACTGCTGGACGAGCGTCCCGGCGTTACAATTCGCGGTGGACGTGGACTTGACGACCTGGGCATGCAGATCTACACGCTATCGGACGTCGAAGAGGACGTAAGCGATGATCTGCCCGGCAAACAGTTCGAGGCTCCGGGCTGCACGTTCACATACACCAACAGCATGGTCATGCATCCGGATGATGGATTCGTTAACGATCTGTCGTTCCTGTCGCAGTCGCAAATGTCCTCCCGCATGGCGTCCACCTCGACATCACGACAACCCAGGTAATTGAAGAATATTTTCTATATTATTAAAGCCTTGTTTGTAAATATGTAAAGTGTGTTAGTATAAATATTTACGTCATTTGCTTTTAGAATTTTGAAACCAATTATTGTTTAGGTTTATAACCTATGGTTACAAGTTATTAATAATACTTTGTTTTTCTCCCATTTAGTTGTCCCGCCACGCCCCGCGCTGGACTGTCACGCAAAAACTCCTGCTCCACATTCTCGGTGAACCTTGGATTAGCTGGGATGCTGAATGAGAGGGGTATCAAGGCGGTGACGCCCAGTGCCCTCAACACGCCCGCTGGTCCAAACTTCTCGCCCACGGTGACGCCATGCAACAGCCCGGAGGGATCTCCTCCTCGCGCCCAGTCGCCTGAGCCTCTCTTTGGCCTGCTCTCGTCGGGTGCGGATTTGATCCGCCGTAAGATCGTCGGCGATCAGCACCAGCAGCACCAACAGAAGCAACGCAGCAGCCTCAGCAAGCAGCAGCAGCAAAAGATAATGCTGTCGCACCTGGAAAGACGGGCACTGCGATCGCTGAACCTGATCGAGAAGGTGGAGAGCATTGGACTGGAGAATATTATAAGCGCACAGAGAGGCCTTGGCTCGGGTATTGCGAACCGCAGCAGTTCGCCGTTGAGCAGTGGCAGCTTGCAGAGTCTGCACACCAGCAGCAACAGCATTGTGGACGACATACACTTTGATCGGGCTCAAATTAAGGGTGTCCTGCATCGTGGATTGAAGTCGCCCACGCCCGCTGGAGCATCAACTTCAGCGGCAGCAGGCATCGCTATATCGACGAGCAGCAGCACCAGCGCTTACAACAGCGATGATAGCGACGACCAGGGTCTAGTGATGAAGATCAAGCCATCAAAGAGCACCACACCCACAACAACAGCAGCGGCAGCAGCAGCACAAAGTCACCCAACTTCTGGATCGAGTGCAGCGACGTCGACCTCCAACGGCACAGCAAGCGAAACGCGGCTAAAGCAGATGCAGCGCCAGAAATCGCGAAGGCAACTGAAGAACGGCATGGCCAACCAGAGACCCGACCTGGGCACAATTGCTGGCGGTGGCGGAGCAGGCGGCGGACGGGTGCGTCCCGATCTGGGAAAGGTAGCCGACAGCGGTAGCAGTAAGATGAGCTCCAAGCGGCATCAGGCGAAGGCAGCGGAGGAGGAAGAGGCTGCTCCACAGAGCATCACACAGGCGTTTGTGGGTTCAGTTAGTTCCTTGCTTTTTGGCCGTAAGGGCGGTTGGCTGTAAACCTAATAGCTAATCATTCACAACCTTATTCTTACGCTTGCTGGACTATAGTTTACTTTTAAAGGAATGAAGAGATGCCCTTTGCGAGTTGAAGAACATTTTTTTTAAGCACAACGCGGGAACGAGTTGATTAACGAAACGCAATGTAATCGTGGGAACGTTTAGTTTCAGTTTTTTTTGTTTAATGCCCCGCATAATGCCTGTCAGCGCCACCTTAAGCAACACTGGAAGAAGGTTTTAGTGTTTGTAGCTGTGATTTGTAAATACATATAGAGAAATGTTTAAATTTAGTAGTTATTAATCAAGTACTTCGCATATTATTATTATTTTTGCTTCAACTGACGGCGGCAATTTAAGAACCAAACGATGGCCAGTTCGTACAACACCATGTTCCAAAGCAGCTATTTTTAGTTTAAACTACATTTTGCCAATTTTGTATTTATTTTTCCTGTGTTTAATACCACGTAAACGAAAACGAAACCATGTATACATTTATTTTTATGATTTCCTTGTGTATAGGGTCAAAGCAGGTGCAAAGTTGTATATAGGAAGAACAAAAAGAGAGAAATCAATCTGTAACTTGAATGTGGTAAAGTAAAGAGGTACATATATATTTTTTTACACGCGTATATAGTTTGCGTTTTTTGCTTTCCACACAAGAGACGTGCTCCGTAGCCCCTCCCAATACTCTGTATCACAAAGATCATAACTCAAAATGCTATTGCTTTGACTTAATTCTTATTTCGGTGCTTAGCGCGCTACCAAACGAAAATACATAAACTATAGCGAGAAACGATTATTTTTCTAGTCCTATCCTGGGTCGGGGCTCGTTTGGCTATGCGTAAACTTCGAGCATAGCTTCAAAGCAGAGCCCATAACTCGAGACACAAGAACTTAAGAGAGCACTGAACAAATGTGTGAAAATATGCGTATTAATAGATTCATTAATGAGAAACAGCATCCAAGATCCAGTAATACAATGGCTGTTGATTAGCAGTGCACTGATGGCCAACCACGGACACATGTTATCCAAACACTTGCGAACAACATACACCACTTAGCTCGCAGTTATAGTCTATTAACAGGATTCTCAAATCAGAAGTGTAAAATTGAAGATACATACTTTTGTTATTTTGACTTGAACGGTTTTAATTTAAAGAACGAAAATATCATGGATTAAGAAAATATCGATTAAGATCAAGAAGTAACATGTTTATTGGAGTTGTACGTGTTTTTCGAGGATTTGTGTTTAATAGCATTTCAACTGAGGAGTTGGCATTACAAGCTAATCGAGTGCGTGCCCAAAAACGTAAATTATACAAAAATTTGGAATACAGAACAGATTGTAAAAGTTATTAGTTTTAATTACCAATATATTTATTTATATCTGCAAAATAAAGAGAACATCGTTAAATACAAATCGAACTAAATGGTTTCTTTGGCACTGGATTTCTGCGAATGTAAAAGGTGTTCGATCCTGTTTAACTTTTGACCAGATGAATTGATTTGGTTGGAAAGTCCTGTGAACTTGGAAAAATATACACTTTTACAAATACAGCTAATTGTGAAAGCTAAAATTTTTATACCCGTTACTCGTAGAGTAAAAGGGTATATCGTATTCGTGCAAAAGTATGTAACAGCTAGAAGGAAGCGTTTCCGACCACATAAAGTATATATATTCTTGATCAGGATCACTAGCCGAGTCGATCTAGCCATGTCCGTCTGTCTGAACGCTGAGATCTCGGAAACTATAAAAGCTAGAAGGTTGAGATTTCACACACATATTCTTGGGCTTCCAACGCAGCGCAAGTTTGTTTCATCGAGGTGCCACGCCCCCCCTAACGCGCACAATCGCCATAAACGATTTGCAAATGTGTCTGGAGGCCACATCCTTTAAGATTTTAAAAATATACAAACGCAATTTTATAGTGTTTATTAATACCTATCGAAATGTAGAAGACATTTTTCAAATTAAAAAGTTATACGCAATCAAAATTGTTTATATATCTATCTCCCTCGCACTCCCTTTAGCTGAGTGACGGGTATTAGATAGTCGGGACACCAACCCGACTATAGCGTTCTCTCTTGTTTTAAAATGATTTCGGGAAAAATACGCATAGAAAAACAGTTTCCAACTTATGATGCAAAGACGCAACACAGTGTAAACGTCGCCTAAGCCAACAAAGTCACAAGAATACTTTGGTATTTCCTGGTGCAGTAAATACAGCTTACTGTTTTGGCTCGCACTTACTGTATATTTATATTCTGCTTATTAAAATAAAATCAAAACAAACAAATAAAAACTAAGTGGTTCTTTAATACCATAATCGAAAGTTGTAAGGTATCTTCATTATGAATTATAAGCACTCAAAGTTCTCCGCTCCTTTAGTTCAGTTCATGTATGTATGAAGACCATTTGTCACGAGTGACACATCAAATGACAAGAGCATAACAACTGAAGGGTGACTGCAAAAGCGGCTGACTAAGTGCTTCTACATAAGTTCGTGGTCTTCAATGCTTTATCCTCTAACTATATGACATGATCCTCTATCTATGACTATTTTATTTCAGGACAATGAAAGAAATTTGCCGAATTTGCCTGGAAAAGTCCGGAGACATGGTCAATGTATTCGACGGCACGATAGAATTGGGCATTAAAATTGCTGATATGATATCTCAATTCACCGGTTTTGATGTTACTAGAGGAGATTCCTTTTCAGAAACCATTTGCGCGCCTTGCCTTCAGGATGCTCAAATCGCATTTCAGATTAAACAAAGATATGAGAGGAACCAGCAGATCTATTCGCAGTTCAAGGAGCAAATACTAAATGAGGAGGAATTTATAATTCCAGTCTTTCAAATAACCGGCTCCATTTGCGGCGAGGAAACCCCAGAGTTTAACTGCGAAATAAAGCGAGAAGAAATCGATGATAATCTCCAGGAGGAGGTCGAATTTCAAGATGAATTTCCAGTGATGAACGAACCAATTAACGACAGTGTATCCGAGGAAGAACTCTGCCAAATTGAAAGCATTAAGAAAAAAAAATTTAGAACACATCATGGTAGAGCCACATCTATATTGAGTAAATTCATTCGTTCTACAAAGTGAACCACTTAACTAAAATCTTTTGTTTCAGAATCAGCTGGAGACCAAATAATTGCTTTATTGCAAGGTAAACATTGTTATTTATTTTGCTTAGGCAAACACTTGATTTAATTTGAAGTGTTAACATTTTTGTAGAAAACGAAGTTCTCAAATTTAAGCTTAAAATGCTTTCTACGGAGTTTAAAGAGCTTGCCGAAAGTAACAGTCAAGAAACTCACAATCCGAGAGTGAGAAACGAAAAGAAGGAAGCGCCCAAGGTAATGAGATTTCCCATTCGATCTCAGGAGGAATTGGACCAGTTTGAGAAACAGTTTTGCCCAAGTCTTAAGGACTTTTATGTACGTCTTTTTAATGTATTTTTCAATAAGGATTATTATAATATTATTATTATTTTTCTTCACAGGTCAATAGGGTTAAAGTCCTCTTGACCCGCGGTCCAATGTCAAGAAATTTACAGTATGTTCTAGACGAGGACCTCCTAACCAAATATAATTTAAACGGATCGTCTGGCAAACTGGCTCTAGATTCCTACAAGTGTTTTTTTGGCGTCTTGGAAGGTACCTCATTATTTAATAATAATAATACATATATTTATTTGGACTCAAAAATAATTTCAGCTGCGACAAAAATGGTCCATCCGAACGAACCTGACACCAAAAAAGTGATTCGAAAGGCTATAGTAAATATTAAAAACAAAATAGTTAAAAGAAATTCGAGATGTAGAAAAGAAATGCTACAAGCGTTAAAAAATAATTCTGATAATATATAATTTTTAAAATGTAAATTACATTAAATAAAGCCAAGTACCAAAAATACCAAAAAAATACATTATTGAAAAATACATTTGTTTTTGTAAAATTCTTGAGATTGAGTGACTGAAAATCAGAAGTAATCCAAGAAAATATAAAATGTTTATTAGTTTTGCTTACTGGTACTAGATGAAAGTATTAACCACTTTGTGTGGCCTTGTAAAAGGGGTTTCCCGCTTGAACTTAATTCGTATTTATTACTTCCACAGTTTCCACGAAAATACCAAAAAATACCGAACTGTTGGCTTGGCACCACAGATTACGACGCTTTGCAACACTAGTCCCCGAGGTAAACACAACGCAATATTTCGTCGGAATTTCACCTGGTTTTCACCTGGTCTGCCGCGCAATAAAACCGCCCAATTAGTGCCCAAAGTGCGGCACAGATAATGATAATGCTCGAGTCTAATGGAATAAAGTGCGATGAGATAATCGGGGGACTCGGGCGGCAAACGGCAACTGCGTGTCAAGTGGAAAATAAGTGATCGGAAGGGGGGTGGCGGGTTGACTAAAAAACAAAAACAAAACGCAAAATCGAGAAGCAGCAACAACAACAAAGGAAGGGCGAGTGAAAGAAAGGTGCGAGAAATTCACCTGTCCCCGTGAGCCGATTAATTGATGACGTGGAAGCGGACGAAGGACGCAGGGCCACAGGACATATACATACTTTCCAGTGCACCACATGCACATGCATGCTGCAAACGGACACGCACACAAACACATACCCATATCTATGCAGAAAACCAGTTGTTTAGTTGTTGTTGCTCTCGTTGTTGTTGTTGCTGCAAATGAGAAGTGCAAGTGAAGCAGCAACAAAAATCCTGCTCTTAAAAGTACAAAGCGAAGAAAAGGAGAAAACAAATAAGCGGAAAAAGGGCCGAGGCGAAAAGGTGCGACAACGACCAAAAAGTTGTTTGTCAACTTGTTGCCAATGTTGCAGCCACAAAGTGGCTGGCTGTACAAACAGCAGCAACAAAAACCCAGCATTTTGCATCGGGCCCATCCAGGCGAAAGTCCCAGGTCCTCCACAGGATAATAAGGTGTTTTTAGGGCGGTCCACATTTGGTAAGTTTATCATGTTCAACGGTTAGCTTGAGTTTTCATTACATTTTCCATTTTTCCGATAAGGTATAAAGTAAGGAACAGCTCATGGGCTAATATCACATTCTTTTGAGATATTTTGGATTTACAAAAAAAGCGGTGATACAAAAACAAAACACAAAGAAAATCGATTTGGAAAACGGATTTGGTGAGCTTAAAGTATTTTCCAAGATTGTAAAATTTTAATTTATCTATTTTCAACTAATTACATCTGAAAAACTTGACCAATAACCAAACACAAATTGGAAACCTTCATGAGATTT
This sequence comes from Drosophila lutescens, assembly GCA_037075285.1. Lineage (NCBI taxonomy): Eukaryota > Metazoa > Arthropoda > Insecta > Diptera > Drosophilidae > Drosophila > Drosophila lutescens. The sequence goes on from JBAMCF010000352.1 coordinate 851,929, forward strand.
TTTATTTGAGATTTAAGACATGAAAAATATTTTTCAGATTATAATATAATAAGAATTATGTTAAAGATGTAACGTACAATGTACATTGTACATTAAACATCAAGGGTTTCTTTAGAGACCAAAGAACTATAAGCCTTGTAAATAATGGCGTAATAAATCTAATTATAAATACAAAATTACGTAACTTACAGAAAAAAAAAGTTTTTTAGACCAGTTTTTATTAAATTATTTTACGAACTTTCCTGTTAGAAATAATGTTTTTTATTAATCCCTCTGTTATCATCTTTGCAGTCAGAGGACTTTAGTTCCTGCATATTATTTCGGCAAATAAAAGAACCTCCGCCCGCAGTTATGTCCACGGTTACCAGGAGCGCCAGTGCGAGTCCCATGGCGCTCAATGGCGTCATCGATCCCAGCCTGTTTCCCCTGAAGTCCACGGCCGATGTGGTCAATTTGTTCCGACGGGCTCTAACCTCCGGAATCGAGCCCGATCTCACCCTGCTCTCCATTGTGGTCGGCTACATAGAGCTGTCTTTGACGACCGGAGAGGCTGCTGCGCAAGCCGCTCAAGCTGCCGCCGCCGCTGCCGCAGCAGGTGACATTAGTCAAGCGGCGACAGGTGTGTATAGAGGCCCCCGTTCATCAGTCACACTCGTCCTTTGCCGCTTGGGTTCACCGTTAACCATTTAGCAAAGGGAAACCAGTTAAAACGGAAGCGATTGCAGACAAATTGGAAAAGTTCCTGGTCCTTGTTTTGGTTAATGGTAGGGAAGGGCTGTTTGGGTGCATAAAGTTCCCAATTGGTGGTTAATTAAAACCTAAAAATAAAATACATACCCATATATTTTAATTAGTTAACTGGTCCTCACGATAAGCGAAAAACGCAGTTGTTAAATTTCGAAACCGTTTAAAATCTATCAAAATTGTATTAAAAATTAATTTATAATTTTTCTTCAAATTGTAAACCGTATTAACAATATTAAGAAAATAACAAAGAATTTTTTAATTTGTTAATTTAATAAATATAATTTTTTAATTTTGATATAATACCAAAAATTTGAAGGAGTATATATATTTAGTCCGTCATACTCATTATTCATTATATTACAAATTCAATCTATAGATCTTTAGTTCAAGACTGTAAAGTATTAATGTTTCTTTTATTCCCAAATACAGGAAACGACATTATCATGGGCAACAGCGTTCCCTTTCCGGTGGTGACCCACGAACTGATCGCCGGACTGTATAAAAAGTTCCAGACGATCCTGTCGGTGGTCGAGAAACCGAAGCCCCACCGCCAGGCCACCCGAGAGGTGATCAAGAAGGTTTCGGACGTGATCTGGAACTCGTTGATCCGCAGCAGCTACAAGGATCGGGCGCATCTGCAAAACCTCTACAGCTACCTGTCCGGCAACAAGTTGGATTGCTTCGGCGTGGCCCTGGCAGTGGTGGCGGGATGCCAGTTGCTTGGCTACAAGGACGTGCGTCTGGTTATCTCCGAGGATCATGCGTGGGTGGTATTTGGCCAAAAGCGCGTGGAGACCATCGAGGTGACATGGCACGGAAAGGGCAGCGAGGATAAGCGGGGACAGGACATTCGCCCCGGCATCGAATCCGGATCGTGGCTTTACTTGGGTAAGCTTTCATTAAGTGCTGTCAGAGCCATAATATTTTATTTCCAGAATATATTGATTTCTTCTTTTAGGTGGACTGGCGGTGGTTTGTGAGCGTGGCATGGAGGTGGCGGCTATCTGTGCCGCCTTAAATATCTCCTTAACCTCGAACAGTGACTGCGTGGAAGTGGCAGAGCTTCAGCAACAGCTGTTGTGGTTGCTCTACGATCTGGGCCACCTCAAACGCTATCCCATGGCCCTGGGCACTCTCGGTGAGCTGGAGGAGATCCATCGAACACATCCGAGCATTGGTTGCGAGCAATTATATCGCGAAGCCATAGATTCGGCGAGGACTTACTATCGGAACCATCATGTATACCCGTATACCTACCAGGGAAACTACTACAATCGATTGCTCAAGTACCGCGACGCCTTTGCCGCCTGGGCAAATGCGGCGGACGTTATCCGTTTGTACACGTACCAGTGCCGCGATGATGAGGAGATCTACAAAGAGCTGCTGGATATTGCGAACGAGCTGATACCCTATGTGATGAAGACGGAGAGTTCGGGTCACTCGGCGAGAAGTATCCTACGAGACTCCGAGGTGTTTGCCAATTTGCTGCGATTCTACGACGGCATCTGCCAGTGGGAGGAGGATAGCTTGACGCCCATATTGCACATTGGCTGGGCCAAGCCGCTGGTCAATAATATCACCAAGTTTGATTATGACATCAGGTCCCAAGTGGTTATCAAGTTGCCCGAAGATCTGGAGGCGGAACAGGCGAAGGCGGAGCAGGCGAGGGCAGAACAGGAGGCCAAGGAAGCTAAGGAGTCCATGGAAGCTACAGGATCGGAGGCTTTGGAGGGAAATAACAATACGTTGGTAAAAAAGGAAGAGGTAAGCAGACATGTTGATCAATGAATTTTATTATTAAATTTGTTTAAATTTGATAAGATCATACACAAAGTTTTTAAAATAATTGAATTGTAAAATTGGGAACAGAAATTTGGAGCAACTCGATTTAAAAATTGGTCACGCTTTTCATACTTTTTTCAACCGTCTAAATGCAACACGTGAAATCAAAAAAAATATTCTAAGCGAAGAATTCATGACTTGCAATCCATGAAATTTATCGGATTCATTTGAAAATAAGTTATTTCTTTCCTTTTGATAAGTCTTTCTGATTCAGCACCCTGGTTACATTTGACCCTTATTTCCTGGATCTTGTGAAATCCTCGTCATGGGGTACACGATCAGGCGCACTCCTCCAATTCGAGATGCAAACTTGCATGCATTTGGTATGTCTACACGTGCATGACGGATGTGTACGCCTTTGGTCTGCACACCGATCCCTAGAACAGCCCCTATGATGTCTACTTGAGTCAACTTCATGATTAAGTTGTCGGCGATGATCATCCCTCGAATGGCACCTATGCGTGCAGTCCGCATTTCTGTTCCTGCAACTGCACCTATTGTCTTGATCCACGGAATTTTGTCTGTACCTTCTGCAACTGTGGCATTGGCAACGACCGCAGTCAGGGGAATGATCATCAACGCTCCTACAACGGCATTCAACAGATTCACCGCGATGTGATTCCTTTGTCTTTTTGTCCTTACCCTCTTTGGGTGAAAAATCAATACATGTCCTGAACTCCTTGCAATAACGTGAAGGCATTGAGTTCCTGGCGGGTTTCTGCTTGTTGGCCAGATGTTTGCTACATGTAAGTCCAACCTCCTCTGCGTAGCCAGGTCGTGTACGCGGACTAACTGCTGCCAGTTGCGAATTATTGAAGATTATCTCCTTTAGTTCCTGTACAGCGTACGCTGGTTTATCGCCGTATTTCACCAGTATTCGCTCCACAGTCCACACCTTTTTAGCAAGCATTTCCTGCTTTGTGGTTAAGCGAGAAATTTCGTAATTTAAATTGCTAATAATCTCATTCTTGTTTAGTAGATCCTTTGTGGCCTGTTCGCACTTTTCGTTAAGAGCTTTCAAAGACGTAATATTATTGGGTTTTGGACAGTTCTTAAGAGTCGCCGAGTTCTTTAAAGTTTCGATTGTGTACGTTATGGCAGAGAGACCTTTCTTCTTTAAATTGATCCTTTCCATGATCTGATTTTGCAGATGAGCTTGCTGTGCGCTCAGTTCCTCCACCTCCTCCTCGCTTTCCGGGGGTAGAGAAATGCCTTTACTTTCCTCAAGGTAATTACAGGCCTTTGGCGGTTGGGCTTTCTTTGGTGGCAGCGGTTTGGTTTGCTTTTCGGGCTCCGGCTTTTTAGATTTGGTCGGTTTACAGCTTCGACCGTCCAGACTACCTCTCCTGTCAAGTCTGGACGTGTCTTTGGAATAGTTAAAGATCATCGATTGGCATTTGTACATAGCATTCTGGCTCCCAGTCGCAAAACTAGCGAGCTCTGGAGTTTTGCTCAGGCCAATAGGCATATCTTTTCTCACCTTTTTCGCATCGTACTCCTGCCCATCGTCGTTGACCTTATAGAACTTGTATATCCAGTTGCAAAAGTCCACGTGATTATGCCCCACAATTAATTCTTCCACCGGCATAAAGCGCTTTATCTTCAGTTTGGTTAGGCAGTTGTGCAGCAGTCGGAAATTGATCTCAAAGTCGCTCTTGTTGTTCGTATAAAACTTGACTTTCTGAATTTGGATTGCCGTGGGAAAGAGTCTGTGCATGATTTGGCAGTATACTGCTCCAGTTTTTAACTCATCCATGCTCCGCAAATCGCAATCCAAGGTGTTGTTTAAGAACACCAGCAGCGCTCTTATGGAGACCGTTTCGCTTTTCTGTACCAAAACATTTTTCGCCATTGGAATCGGAAGTGTATTGACTTTTTTTGCCACAGGTGCCATTGCTCCGGTTATAATCGGTTATCACAGACGCATTGGAGTTTTAGGACTTGCAAGACAGTGCAATCGGTGGGATACAGCTCAGGGAATGCTGGACTTTGAGAGGTTACTCTACAGTTGAAAAAACGAATCTGAGTTCTTGATCTATAATAAAGACTCTATCAGGCTCATATGTCGCATTCGATAATTAAAAAAAATAGAGAAAATTATTAAACATTATCTTACCTATACTTTGTTTCGGAAGATGTTTATTTGGGTTGCAGGTTGTTTTGATTCTAAGTTATATTTTATAGAACTTTCACAAATAGTTGAAAGTGGACTCACAACATACCCAGATTGTGTGGTTTAAAAGTGTTTGAAATATTAAATTAATAAAAAAATAAATAATATTAAACTAAATATAAAAAAATAAATAATAATAAAATAAATAGTAATAAAATTAATAATAGAAAAATAAGTAATATTAATAAAATTAATAAATAGAATAATAATAAAATAAATAAAATAACAAAATAAAATAAATTTTTGATTTAATTTTCCTTTTTTTTCAGAAGTTAAAACATTCGGAGATGCCGACTACTTTGGCTGATTTAACAGCTGCCTGCGGCGAAAAGATTCTCAATCCGGATTTCCTGCTACAGGGCGGAGGTCAACCCTTTGCCGACCAAAAGCAACACGCTCCTGGTGGCGGCGAATCCGATATTACACCGCTCAATAACAACAACAATAGCAACAGCAATAACAACAACAACAACCATAGTTCAGACAAAAAGGAGGCTCCATCGACCACAACTACTACGGCAAGCAATGGCAGTGGCACATCTGTCCAGCTGCCAGTAGTTTCTAGTGAGGCTAGCAGTGCCGCCCAAGCGCAAGCGCAATCCCAAAATCAAGCAAGTTCCCAACAGGGAAAACCACAGCACAAAGAAGCTAAAAAAGAGGAGACCAGCGACGACTACGATCCCTTCGAGATAATGCTCAAGAGGCCAGTGATCACTTTGTACAGCCAAAAGATGAAGGGCTTGAAGGATCTCTTACTGGCCGAGAAGCTGAACACGCATGCTATTTCCCTGCAAGTCACCGCTCAGTCGGTGGCCTCCCGAAAGGTTCGCGGAGTGGAGAAGCAACAATCGGCCACAATTTCAGCCACCATCACGGCAATTTCGTCGAGTTCCGCAGACAGTGTCCTAAGTGGAGTCGGTGGCAGTGGCTCGGGAGGCATCGGAGGAGCGTCTTTGGCATCATCGTCCCCAGGAGGAGATTCGATAGCAGCCTCACGTCCGAAGAGAACGCGTCGCGAGTAATTCTCATTGTTGTGTATTAAGTATTGGAAAAATTTTTATTGTGCAACATAAGGTGGTTCGATTTTTTTTCTAAAGTAAACTCATTTAAAACATTTTATATTTTCTAAACAAATATTTTGATAAGATCCATTTAAGCCAAACTTGAACTCGGGTTTTAAAGCACAACATTTTTCAACACCATTTTTAGAAATTCGAAAAACAAAATACTATTAATTTTAAATAAGAAGTTTCCTAAAATTTGTAGCCGTAAAAAATCGAGCCACCCAAGTAACCGTGCATATAGTATATATATGCTATCATATTTTTGATGTTCGATGTGTGTATTTATGTAGTTCGTAAGCGCGTGACGAAACAAAATAATTGAAGCCGTTATAGAACGCCTAGCGTTTTAAAAACAAATATAAAAAGTGAAACACACACAGAAAATGTCCCAAAAAACAAACAAAAACAGGCACACGAAACTCTAAGTTATGCTAAGTATTTATAACGTATTTTTAGCTGTTATATTTTTTCTCTTATATATTTATTGCTACAACTATGTATTTTCCCCTCCAGCATGTTTGAACTTTTTTTATTATTATTGCTTAAGCGTAACTTAATTGGTGCTCTTCTTCGAAATCGAAAGCAGAAAAATCGGTTCTATATTTGATTTTGATCACCCATTAACTTGGTCAAATTCCAAAATGGATACCGGACTGCTCCTAATGATGATGTATTTACTTTAAAGCATTTTTTTGAGGCTAAGCTGTTTAATTTTACTCTTTGACATATATATCCTGTAATATTTAAGAATTCAAAACTTTGTTACGAACTGTTGACTCGAAGAAGCAAAACAGTTTGCAGAACCCAATGGTAAACAAATGAATACATATTTAACACTTCCTCTATATGTGATACAACACTTTTTCTAGAAAAGCTTTCATATTATCTTATAAAACTACATAGAATTAACCACTCTCCACACAATTTAAACGAATACCACTTAAGTGGGCTGGCAGCAGCAGGACAGGCTCTTGTCTAGGGATAGTCAAGTCCAGTATATCTCGATCCCAACTTGTCGCCCCATTTAGAGCTACAGACATGGACAAAATCGGAGCTTGTAACAAATTGTTAAATGATGATAATAATTGCATTGAATTTAATTTGATTTGTGCGTAGAGCATCTGTGATTAATAATAATGTTTAGAAGAGGGAAAGGAGAAGATAAATGTGGGGAGCGGAGAGCCCGAGACAACACACAAAACTGATCAACAATATTACTAATCAAATGTAAGGTGTTTTATTCCTCATATATAACATTAGCAGACTAAAAGCAAATACAAATGAAATCAAAACAGACTATTTAATTATGTAGATTTGCAGACCGCAACAACTAAATGTTAAATGTTGAACTACAGTTATATGAAAATGTAAACTAGATACTGAAACTGACAAAACAACAAAGAAGTATATATTTTGGCATACAAAATTTTTAACATTAAGTAACGAGAATGGAAGAATACGGATTGAGAAATATTTTTTATTTTCATTACCTTTTGGACTCCACGAAATCCAACCCGAAAATAGACAAAACTGAAAGTTCGCTATGCAATAAATCAAAAGGCAGCAACTCAAGAACAGAAACAATATGAAAACCTATAAGCATATAACAAATATATTTATTAATGTTAAAGTAACGTACATTTTTGCTCTAATTGTTTAAAATAGCCAACCAGCAGCAACAGTTAAATTAAATGTAGCTTAAAATCCAAATGCTCAATAATCCTTTTAGCTTGAAAGTCAAATAGCCGACAGTAAAAATGTTATAAAAATCATTAAATGCATAAAAAAGTACCTATTTTAAAAGCTTTAATGAACCCGATAAAAGTAGGAAAGCAAATCTGATTTAATATCAGAGCGGAAATATAAATAATTTTCAAACAAGCCAGGAACACAATTTAAGATGTTCTTATTTGTAAAGATTATTATTTTACACATTTCAAATTACAGAAATATTTGGACATTGTATTTAATGGTTAAATTTTATCCGGTTCGTAAAAAGCTTTAGGTTGTTTTGAATTCTAGGTTTATTTGGGTGAGATGTGTAAGCTAAAATTTGTTGATTTTAAAAATATTTAAAGAGACTGAACCTGTTTAAAAAATATTTTTTTATTAAAAAGTGGATTGCTACGCCAGGAGGGTGTCTCCACTAGGCTAGCAAAGACACTCTCCTGATATTTAAATAAATAAAAACAAGTTGGCAGGGGCATCAGCTGATTTTCATACCGACGCTGTATTTTTTTGCCGCCCTAAAGAACAACCAAAATACGTTTTACATATCTTTTCATTTATAATCAACGTATTTCGCACATATGTAGATTCATAACAACTCTGGAACTCACTGGAGAGTAAGCCCCAAAATGGAACAAATTCGGGTGAAACATGAACCGCAATCGGAGGACGAGGACTTTGCAATGGAGGAGGATGCGGAGGAGATCGAAATTAAAATGGAGCCCCTAATGATGGATGAAGACGATTCAGACGAGGACTCTTCGACGCAGGAAGAGGAATCCTCTAGGGCAGAGTACCCTCCGATTCAGGGTAAAGTTAAGCAAGAGCCAGAACTTTCAAGTGGCATCCGTGAGGACATGAAAGGTGCCTCCTGTTGTATACGCAATTGTCAGCAGAAGGAGACCAATGAAATTCGATTGTTTCGCTTTCCCAGCGACGAGATTATCCTCGCTCAGTGGCTGGTGAACACCCAAGTGAAGCCTCGCCTGGTAAATCCCCCAGACCTTTATGTGTGCCAACTTCACTTTGAGCCCGAACTTGTGCACGGAACTCAGCTTGAATTCTGGTCGCTGCCCACTTTACGCCTTGGCCACGAAGATTATCTGGTGCTGGATTGCCTGAAGCAGTCGGAGCAGGTGATGACATACATCCGCGGGCAGTACTGCTCGGTGATCAGCTGCTTTCGCTCCAAAGACGATGGATTGCGGCTATTCGAATACCCAGACGATCCGGAAACTTTCCTAAAATGGAGGCGAAAGTGTCGTCATGACCCTGCGCAGATAAATAGATTCGGCTTTCGGTTGTGCGCGTCGCACTTTTCCACCGACAGCTTCGATCCGGAGACTGGCGAGTTGTTTGCGGGATCGCAGCCAAATAGGCAGCTGTACCCGTGCCTGGTCCCGGGATGTGTGCGTGAAGAAGGTACTGCGGTCAACTACTTCAAAGTACCCAGGAACCCCGAAGAAGCGGAGGCTTGGAGCCACAATCTACGCATTCCCTTGTCTGCTATCAAGCGGAATTTGCAACGCGTTTGCAGCCGACACTTCGAGGGCGCTTGTCTTACGGAATTCAAAAAACTCCGCTCTGGTTCGCTGCCCACTCTATGCCTCGGACATGACGGCGAAGTCCTGCCCAATCCGGAGACAATAAGAGTCCATTCTGAAGGCATTCCTTGCTGTGTGCCCGGCTGTGGGCGCCGCCGGACGGCGACGGACCAATTGTTTTCTGGTTTTCCCAAGGACAAGGGTCTGGTCAGAAAGTGGATCCATAACATTCAGCTGGACATAAGCCAGAAAGAAGTGGACGGCCTGTTGGTGTGCCATGAACACTTTGAGGAACGCTGTTTTAGAGGGACAAGGAACAAGATGCAGCACCTGCGCACGGGTTCCATGCCAACACGGAAGCTCGGTCATTCCCATTACGACCTGTTCGGACTGTTCGAGTCCGATTGGAATATCTTTCACGGCAAATCCAAAACTAATGCGTTTAAAAAGAGAAGAGTCAAATGCTGCTATCCGAGGTGTGGGCGGTATGAGACGATTGTTTACGAACTGCCGCGGATGGACGAGCTGCATAAGGTTTGGGTGAAGCACTTGAACATCAAAGAAATCCCAGATGACCCCAAGAAGGCGCCACAGCTATGTGCCATTCACTTTATTATCATGTACGAGCACAGTGTTAAGGACTTTTCCGAACATGCTTCCGACGAAATTCTAGACGCCAATTACAAAATAGCCCGGAACAAAAATGTTATGCAGAAATTGAGTTGTTCCATCAAAGGATGCGATACCTTTGAGCCCAGAGATGATTACAGTATGCATGACATGAAGAAGAATAAGGAACTTCAAAAGATGTGGGTGGAAAACGGTCAGATAGAGATGAACCGGCGACTGGACCTCATTCGGGTGTGTAGTAAGCACTTTGAACCGAAATGTTTCAAAAATCGTCGTCTGCACGGATGGAGTGTGCCCACATTGAATCTGCCGGGCGAGGCAATCCATCACAATATCACCGAAGAGCAGTGGAAAACTTACAATCAGGCGGCGAAACTGAATGAACGAATGGAAGTTGAAAATTCGGATCCAAATTCCATTGAAGGGGAAAGTAGCCCCGTCATGTTTGAGAAGCAGCCTAAAGATAAGGCCTTGGAAGTGGTTCTCGAACAGGCCACGAATCAGAAACCCTACCCAGAGCAGGCCACCGCGGGGATCCTCTTTAAGCCGAAGAAGAAGCTCAATGTCTTTCGTTGCGGCGTTCCGGGATGCCGGAAGACCTTCAAGGACGCAAGCAAGACTTTCCGTTTCCACAAACTGCCCACTTCCGAGGAGACCGTCGCGAAGTGGCTGCATAACACCAAGATTAAGGTGGCCAAGGACCACTGGCCCAGCATTCGCATCTGTGGCTTACATTTCGAGAAGGATTGCTTTTTAGGATTTAGACTGAGGCCTGGAGCCGTGCCCACGATTTGCTCGGGAAGCAAATCACTGGAATGCATGTACCAAAGTGAGTGGAGGAAAAAGAAAAACAAACCTTCGCCCCGATTGCCAAGGGCGGCTAACTGCCAAACTGTCGATTTTAATTATTACAATAAAAATAAATAAGTTATGACGATTTTAAAAATATTTTAGAAGATTCCAATACCATGCTTTTAGTTAACTAATATGTAATACCCTACTATTTAATTGATGAAGGCTAAAATAAAACTAAACTTTTCCATTAAGCCCCTTTTAATTGTTTCAGCAATCCATTTCCTTGTTTTTCAAATTCGGTAATAAACAAAAAAATAAAAATAAATATTGTGTTTTTTTGGAAACCAAATACAATTAACATATCTTCGTTATTGAATTGCATTTGCATTTTAAATAAAGTAAGAAACAAAAACTAGGAGATGGGTTCTGTCTATATAAATTAAATAAATAAATTACATTTTTAAATAAGATTATATTATTATGCAGCTATTTTGTACTAGTATTGTATTATATTTATTCTATATTTTTAGTTTTATTTAATGTAAATAAGCTGATTCAATTTTTTTGGGTTCGAAAAAAGCTTAAAGTTTATAAAGTAAATATAAATTCTTATTATGTCCGAAATATTTTTTTATTTAATTCCTTAATAAACTTTGAAAAAATCGGAGTGCGTATATAAAAGAAGCTCATATACTTGATTCATGAATTTTCATATTAAAAACATAATTTTTTGTTAAAAATCGGAGTTATATCTATGTCAGGAGGGTGTCTCCACTACTAGGCCTAGTATTTGGGAAGACCGTTTTTTAATATATTTAAATAAATAAAAACAAGTTGGCAGGGACATCAGCTGGTCTTAACACGGACGCTTTTATGTTTACCCGTAAAAAAAACTGGATTATTTGGTCCTGGCTTGTTTACAGCAGGTATGAATGAAGTGTTTATAATATAAATGTTATATTCATTTATAGTCTTCACAGTTCGCACATATGTAGATCAATCCCATCTCTGGAAATTGCAGGACATGCATAAATAGTACCATATGTAGTGTAAACCTCAGAATGGAAAAAATTCAGGTGAAAGATGAACCGCAATCGGCGGACGAGGACTTTCAAATGGAGGAGGAGGAGATCCAAATAAAAATGGAGCCCTTAATGAATGAGGAAGCCCAATCAGACGAGGATACCTCGATGCAGGAGGAGGTCCAAATTAAAATGGAGCCTCTGATTAAAGAGGAGGCCCAATCAGACGAGGACTCTTCGGTGCAGGAGGAGGAATACTCTGATACAGAGTATGCTCCGTTTCAGGGTAAAGTTAAACAAGAACCAGAACTTTCAACTGGCATTCAGCTCGGGGATGCGACCTGTTGTATACCCAATTGTGGGCAGAAGGAGACCAGTGACATCCGTTTGTTCCGCTTTCCCAGCGACGAGGAGTTCCTTGTTCAGTGGCTGGTGAACACCCAAGTGAAGCCTCGCCTGGTTAATCCCCCAGACCTTTATGTGTGCCAGCTCCACTTTGAACCGGAAGTTATAAGCGGAACCCAGCTTGCGACCTGGGCCCTGCCCACTTTACGCCTTGGCCACGAAGATTATTTGATAACGTCTACCGTGCAGAATTCTGAGCCGGTGATGCGGTACATCCGCGCGCACTACTGCTCCGTAATCAGCTGCTTTCGCTCCGAAGACGATGGATTGCGGCTATTCGAATACCCAGACGATCCGGAAACTTTCCTAAAATGGAGGCAAAAGTGCCGTCATGACCCTGTGCAAATTCATAGATTCGGCTTTCGCTTGTGCGCGTCGCACTTTTCCACCGACAGCTTCGATCCGGATACTGGCGACTTGTTTGCGGGATCGCAGCCAACTAGGGAGCTGTTCCCGTGCGTGGTCCGGGGATGTGTGCGTGAGGAAGGTACTCCGGTCAACTACTTCAAAGTGCCCCATAACACCGCCAAAGCGGAGGCTTGGAGCCACAACCTGTACATTCCTTTGACTGCCATCAACCGGACTCTGCCACGCGTTTGCAGCCGACACTTCGAGGACGCCTGTTTTACGGAAAAGAAATCACTTCGCTGGGGTTCGCTGCCCACTCTATTCTTGGGTCATGACAACGAAGTCCTGCCCAATCCGGAAAGAATACGATTTCAAGCTGAAGGCATTCCTTGCTGTGTGCCCGGCTGTGGACGCCACCGGACGGCGAGGGACCGTTCGTTTTCTTCGTTTCCCAAGGACAGGGGTCTGGTCAGAAAGTGGATCCACAACATTCGACTGGAAGTCAGCTTTAAAGAAGTGCCAGGCCTGCTGATATGCCGTGAACACTTTGAGGAGAGCTGCTTTAAAAGTGGTGCGAAGTACCTGCGCTGTGGTGCCATGCCAACCCGAAAGCTCGGTCATCCCCATAGCGACCTGTTCGAGTCCGATTATACTATCTCATCCAAATCCACATCTGGTTCGGTTGTGTTTAGAAAGAGGAGAGTCAGGTGCTGCCATCCAGGCTGTGGGCGGCATGAGACGATTGTTAACGATCTACCGCGGATGGACGAACTGCACAAGGCTTGGCTGAAGCACATGAACATTAAAGAAATCCCTGCTGACCCCAAGAAGGCGCCACAGCTATGTGACATCCACTTTATTATCATGTACGAGCACAGTGTCAAGAACTTTTCCGAACATGCTCCCGACAAAATTCTAGACACCAAATACAAGTTGGTCCGGAATAAATATACTATGCAGGCCTTGAGTTGTTCCGTCAAGGGATGCGATACCTTTATTCCCAGAGATGATTACATCCTGCACAGTATGAGAAAGGTCAAGGAACTTCAGACGATGTGGGTGGAAAACGGTCAGATAGATTTTAGCTCGCGAAGTCGCATTCGGGTGTGTAATAAGCACTTTGAACCGAAATGTTTCAAAAATCGTCGTCTGCACGCATGGAGTGTGCCCACATTGAATCTGCCGGGAGAGGCAATCCATCAGAATATTACCGAAGAGCAGTGGAGTATCTACAGTCAGTCGGCGAAACAGAGTGAGGTGAAGGAAGAAGAGGAAGTTCAGTACTCGGATTCAAATTCCATTGACGGAAAAAGCAGCCCCGTCACGTTCGAGGAGGAGCCCAAAGATCAGACCCTGGAAGTGGTTCTCGAAGTGGCCCCGAATCAGAAATCCTACCCAGAACAGACCACCGAGGAGATCCTCTCCAAACCGAACAAGTTCAATGTCAATCGCTGCGCCGTTCCGGGATGCCGGATGACTTTTAGGGATGTCAACAGAAAATTCCGGCTCCACAAACTGCCCGATTCCGATGATACCGTCGCGAAGTGGCTGTATAACACCCAGATAAAGGTGGCCAATGAGCACTGGCCCAGCATTCGCATCTGTGCCCTACATTTTGAGCAGGATTGCTTTCAAGGATCCAGGTTGAGGCCGGGAGCCGTGCCCACGCTTTGTTCGGCAGGTAATTCACTGGAATGGATGCACCAAAGTGAGTGGAGGATGAGGAAAAACACACGTCCGACCCGATTTCCAAGGCCACCAAACTGACTAACTGTCGACTTTAATTATTATGAAGATTTTTATAACCTTTTAGTAATACCTTACTATGTATTTTATGAATGCTACGATGAAGTTAAATCCTACCATTGATTTACTTTATATCGCAAATCTGTTTTAAATTAAAAAAAATAAACATATTAACATGTTCAGTGCGTTTGGAAAATGAGTAATTTAAATGCATACATATTTCTTATTTAATTTGTATTTTAAATAAATTAAGCAACAAAAACTAGAAGATAGGTGTTTTAACAATGTAATTTATCAATTATACAACTTGTAGCGTTAGGAAGCAAAAACAATAAATAATAATAATAATAATATAATGAATACAAAATCTTTAAAAATATACATTTGTGGGCATTTTTTTAAAATAAGATTATACTTTTATGTAGTTCTTGAAATGTATCCCATTTAATTTAATTTATTTAAAAATTTTTATAGTTGATTTTCAGGAATATTAATGGTATTTTTGCAATCGATAAATTGTCATCGCCAGCTGAGCGCGCTTTGTTTTTTTTCTTTTTTGGCATAGTATTTGCGAAATTCCTTTTGTGATAAATTAATTGATTTTGTTGTCACTTGAGTTGGGACCTATAAAACATAATATATTTAACAAAATGAAGGAGTGTCCGTATGGCGAAAAGTGCTACAGGAAGAATCCCATTCACTTCGGCGAGTTTTCCCATGCGCATTGTAAGTGAAATCAAATATAATGCTGGACGCAATATCTTATTTAAAACGGTTTATTACTTAGTGGATGCTATCTATGAGAAAGGAAATGGATCGGGGGACTATGATATTCCAGACAAGTACTCCAGTGAAATGATACAGACCCAATTGAAGTTGCTGGAGAAGCTATTTCCCAAAGCAGGAGCCAAAAAGGAGAAGGAAGCGAATGTTTCGGGCTCAAAACCACCTGTAACTGCTCCGATTGGCAGTGGTTCTTCGGCTTCGGGATCCTCGAGTACCAATCCTAGTGGTTCCTCAACTTCGACCCGACCAGCTGCCCCGCCAGACACCTCCAATTTGGCCAAAAAACAAAAGCTGAATGCCAAGAACATCAGGGACTATATTCCTGTGGTGGTGGAGAAGGGTGGAATGGCCAAGAAGCTGGAGCGCGCTGCTCCCTATAACATGTTCCTCACGGCCATCACGGACTCGAAGCCCACACATTCGGAACCGCTGAGCATAACCCTACAGGAGATCCTCGACGAAAGCCTGGGCGAGATCGAGAGCACCGTGCAGATCAACTTTATGGTGGACATTGGCTGGCTTCTGGGGCATTACTACTTTGCCGGAATACTGTTAGTAATAGTTTATATCATATAGCCTATATCTTTGTAATGGAAACTTAAAATTCACAGGGACAAACCCCTTTTGGTGCTCTATGGCGACGAATCACCGGAGCTGCTGAGCATCAGCAAATTGAAGCCGCAGGTGACGGCCATTCGGGTGAGGATGCCCACGCCCTTTGCCACCTCGCACACCAAAATGATGTTCCTGGGCTACAGCGATGGTTCGATGCGGGTGGTCATCTCCACGGCGAATCTGTACGAGGACGACTGGCACAATCGCACGCAGGGCCTGTGGATAAGTCCGAAGCTGCCCGCCCTGCCCGAGGATGCGGATACGGGAGCAGGCGAGAGTCAGACGGGCTTCAAACAGGACCTAATGCTGTATTTGGTGGAGTACAAGATCAGTCAGCTGCAGCCTTGGATTGCGAGGATTCGTAAGAGCGACTTCAGTGCCATCAAGTGGGTTTGTCTTTTAGTCTCTCCTGTTTAATCCTATTAATCTTTATAAACCACAGCGTCTTCTTTTTGGGCTCTGTGCCTGGAGGTCACCGGGAGAGCACCGTGCGTGGTCATCCATGGGGCCACGCTCGCCTGGCTTCTTTGCTGGCCAAACATGCGGCTCCCATCGACGATCGCATCCCTGTGATCTGCCAGAGCTCGAGTATCGGCAGCCTGGGTGCCAATGTACAGGCCTGGATACAGCAGGATTTTGTGAACAGCCTCAAGAAGGACTCCACACCCGTGGGAAAGCTCCGCCAGATGCCGGCCTTCAAGATGATTTATCCCAGTTTCGGCAACGTATCGGGCAGTCATGATGGAATGCTGGGCGGCGGTTGCCTGCCGTATGGCAAGAACACCAATGATAAACAGCCCTGGCTCAAGGAGCATCTGCAGCAGTGGAAATCCAGCGATCGCTATCGCTCGCGGGCCATGCCGCACATTAAAAGCTATACGCGCTATAACCTGGAGGACCAGTCGGTCTATTGGTTCGTCCTGACCTCGGCGAATCTTTCGAAGGCCGCCTGGGGCTGCTTCAACAAAAACTCCAATATTCAGCCCTGCCTGAGGATCGCCAACTATGAAGTCGGTGTCCTATTCCTGCCCAGATTTGTGGTTAGTTAGATAGTTAGGGGAATATTTAACCGAAATGTGTGGTAATCGTTACTTTCTTTTCAGACTGGCGAGGATACCTTTCCTTTGGGCAATAATCGCGATGGCGTGCCCGCTTTTCCATTGCCCTACGATGTCCCCTTGACGCCTTATGCTCCAGATGATAAGCCGTTCCTAATGGATTACCTACAGGGTTGAGACTGAGTTTTATACCTTTACTCAAATTTCGAATTGGAAATACTTGTTTCTTTGGCATTTGTTCACTTCTCTTCGTAATTATGTTTATTAGTCGCTTAAATTTACTGGAAAACATTGGGTCTCTTTCGTAGGATTGTTTTTAAAGTAATAAACTCGCTGGAAACGATAACCAAAGCTGCAAATTTGTGAAACCTAAAAATTTGCGATAGACAAACAACATTTAAGGATCAAGAGTTATTTTTAGATTTGTTTTAAATGTTTATTTATTTAAAATGTCCTGCTTTTCGACCTTTTGGTATCAGGTGGCTTTCTTCGGGATGTTTTCATTCTTGTCCTATCCCCAAACACGTGTATATATCACCATTTGGATTTAGTTAATCTGTTGTAGCATACAACGCTACTGATTTCCATTGCTGGCCACATCCCAGTGACCGAAATCAATATTATATTTGTACTCCAGTTACGGCAAACTCTAGTGCGAATTTACTCCGTTTTCACAACCGAAAAGTAATTTTCAAAGAATTCAGCTAAATTCATTGGTTCCAATTTTTGTTCGGGTTTAGTTAGGATCAATTTCGGGTGTCGAGCCTTAAAGTTGCGAAACCATTCCAAACCGGCCATTTCATCACGATGCCAGGAAAAGGGACAGACGACACTAGCTTTCTTAACATATTGATAGGCCAGGGATCGAGCTTGTTTCGCAGTCAAGCCAAAATAATCGTTGGCCACATAGAGAAAGTGTTCCAAAACACTTTCCTGTTCTTTGGTGAAAACCTATAAAGGCAGTGGGAGTATGTAGGATTATCGGAACCTGGGAACACGATTGAAGACCTACTGTTTTGTATCCTATTGGCGATATCTCCACATCGTTTATATCCATCTCTGATGGTACCGAATCGTCTGGCAATATAGTCTCGTTATTTCTGCGATGGAGCAAGAGCGTACTTCTTGGTATCCCGAAAGTATTGGATGCCGCTCGCAGAGAAATTCCCGATTTCATAGCTGCAACTGCTCCACGAAGAATGTCGGGATCTCTTTTCGGCGTTTTCCTCTTATAGTTTCGCATTTTATAAACAATTTAACGAAATTACCATTATTTTTTAGAGGTGGACGTTTTACAGTGATAGGCGAACGATATGCCAACGAAAAATACCAAAATACTCGAATATGTCCCTGCACTAATATTAAAATAATCCGCGTTACTACATTTACGACTTTGTAATCTATACTCTGCGTTTAGCAGAATAGACTTCATCACATATTATTGATTCATCATGTATCATGTTTGTTCTGCTAAACGTCGAAAAGATTTTAATATTTAAATTTGTTGGCGCCAAAAGAAAAAATACCGAAGGTTCAAAACTATCGATAGTCCCCGAGCACCGCCCACGCACTTGGTATTTTTTCATAGCCCCGCCTGCAGGCACACCAAATCTATCTGTTAAAAAAAATCACAGATCAGAAGGCGAAGACTTTTTCGAGCACAATTCAAATCCGGTCCCCTTGGGAAGTGTTAACATATATTGGCCAGCCGAAAAGAAGCAACCGAGCGGAAAACAAGACGAACACATCAAACACTACACACCGAACGTCGAAGCACACAGAAAACCCGAAAGGAAAGGCGGAAAATCGAAGGATAAGTGGGACAGTGATTGGATGATAAGGCAGACCTTTTCCTCGGGTCCTGGGTAGAAAATCGGAGGACACTGCGCCACCATGTCCACCGCCTTCCTGACCTTAATCGCCGTCATCGTGTGCATCCTTTTCCGCATTCTAAATGTCCACAGTCAGCCGCTGAAGCCGAGTGTTTGGTGCCTGGACGCCCAGTTCCTCGATTGCCTCTACAAAATAGCACCCGTGCTGAGGGAGCCGTAAGTTTTCCGGGGATTACGGGGTGCAACTTATGTTTAAGTACCTCAATTGGCGGTACATATGCATGCACATATACATATATCCGAAAGCACAGGTGTGGCCAAGATTATAGTTATACATTGTAATCCGTTACAGCTGTGTTCAGAAAAATAGCACATTCCCAAATTGCATACAAAATATTTTAAAATCATTTTTAAAAAGTCTATAAATCAATAAGCAAGAGCAATTTAATATTATAAAAATACTTTTATGTAAAAATTGAATTTTCAAGATCAACAAGAAATTAATAGATATATCGTAATATGACCATGTTACTCTATTGAATAAGGCTTAAATATCACTTTGATGAAAAATCTTTCGAGATACCGAAAATATTTTACTTTAGAGTTCTTTTAAACTTTAATTTTCAATGCCATTTTTTTAATTACAACTATAAGAATCAGCTTTAAACATTTCTATAAGCATCAAAAAGTCGTGCCAAAATGTTACTCGAATGTCATAATTACACCAGACGGTTTGCCATCACATTTGCTGATAAACAAATCTGCAATTACTCAAATTACTTAAAATGGTCAATTTGCTGGCATGTGAAATCAAACAGTATTGTTCACGCAGTATGTCAAATTCCCAGCTGCTGAATGAATCATTAATGGCAATTAGTCAATAAACCTCATGTCGCTCCCTAAATAATTCAAAAATTAGTCAAACTTTTCACTCGTTATCTATAAAATGCACTTACGAGCTCATTGATTAAATGCAATTTTACCAGTTTTATTTGCACTATCAGCTTTCATTGCAAGACAATAGTACAGATTGTGAGACACATGTCTGTTCAATATAGACTATATTTGTTATCGGTGAAATAATAAACCCTTACTCACAACATGGTGGCTTTTGCGGTCACAGGCTAAAAATATTTTACAAGTTGAAATAGGTTATCTTGCATTGAAAATGGTTTTAAATTAATTATTTTATTTGCCAGTTTGTTGGAGGTTATCAAGGGGGCAGGAAATTGCTTTAGCCCATAGGAACCTTTAAGAAAGTATTACCTAAATATTAATAATTAAAACTAAGACATTTTTATTTAAATTCTATCTGGACGAACATTTTTCTTTGGCTCTGACCACGCGCCTGGAAAATGTTCATCCGATTTTCATTATTTTTTCGGCGTTTCACTTTTGCCGACCATCCGCATAATTAAATGGAATTTTTACTTTTTCCGTATGTCTGCCAGAATGGGCGATAAGAAGTAATAATATGTACAGCTCAAAGTTCGCCCCACAATTACGCAGTGGGTGAAAATAAAGACGGCGACTAACGCCTAGCAACCCGATTTTGGCCACAAACTTGTCGACTGTCATGTCGATTAAGGCGTGGGAGTTTCCTTAAGATATATATGTATGTGTATTTGGAAATATGGGGTGATAATGGATGATAATGAAAAAGTGCCGGCGAAATGTTTGCGCAGTTTCTTTTGGTAGCACTCATTGGCTCATTCAAATGCCGGCAAGACCTGTGCATGTTTTTATTTTGTTTTTGTTTTGGCGCTTTGCCCAGTAGTCGTCGTCTGCCGCTTTTGTTTAACAACAAAGATTGCGTAAGAAAAATTCTCTCGACTGCTCTACTACAGCTTTCTTCCCCTCTCACCTGTTTTATTATCTGCTAACAAAACCGGTTGAAAGGTGAGATTTACTCAGGTAAAAAGCTCGAGGGGATATTAATTCGTTTTATTTTGTAGCTACTTAGAAGAGATTCTATGGCTTTCAAATCTAGCAACTTTCTTGCATTCTAGGCAATAGAAGTAGTTCAAAATTTATTATATTATAAAAAAAACTCCGTATAAGAATTTTAAAATATTTTATATATTTTTTTTTGGATTTTTAACAATTATTTTAAATTGTTTTAATTTTTTTATGTTTTCATATCATCAAATTAAGCAGTACATTTTACAATTACTGAGCAGTTCAGATATTACTCTTAGGTATAACTTTTTGACAAGCGGTTTTCTCAAAACTGGCTAATAAACCGAGAGATTATATTACCATAATGATATAACGTTCTCGTACCTGTCAAGTGAATTTAACTACGTAAAGATCAAAGGCCAAGAAGCTTTCGGGGTTTCTAATTTCCAAGAAAACAATGATATAAGACGTTTACCTTAAGGGGGTGGCACATCAAAAAATGCTAGGATGACTCATTTGCACATTTTGTTGTTCGCTTTTTTGCATGCTTTTATTTTTTTGCGGTTCTCGTAACTGTGACAGTTTCGCTTTAAAGGTGGGAAAGAGTTGCAGCTGTTTTCCCTTTTTGGGGGAGAGAACTTTTTAATGACACATTTACCTTATACAACGCAATAACGACGAATTTCATATGTATGCCCTTGCATTATTCATTTAATATCTGCTGGCATATATTGATTAGGGTTCGAAAATTCATGTTTGAAAGTGATTAAAAATTGAACAGGTAGATACGCCGGCATTTGTGCCAGTTCCCAAAGTGACCACGCCCCTCCACCAACTTTTTCCACAATTTTACTTTGATTGATACTAATTGAAAGGCTACTGTTGCTGGGCTCTCACAAGTGGATACACAAAATTGTATCACGTTTTTGCACGCCTGACATGATTTTTGATACACGAGAAGAAATGGAAACTGAATATTAAAACTAATATTTATAGTAGCATGAATCAGGACCTTTAAAAAAAACATGTTTGTATTTTTCATATGCCAGGATTATCTTTAAAAATTTTTAAATTGTATATTTTTGATTTAATCTCGTATTTAAGTGTTCCATAATTTTATCTAAGTGCACATCCGACTTTCTCCACCTATTTCTGGTGTTGTTGCGTGTGCTCAATTAGGTTCAATTGGTTCTAATGCGGTTTTCAGAATTGCCGCTTTGTGTATTTACTTCCATTCTCTTTCGCATTTGTAAGCCATCCCATTGAAAAACTTTAAAGCAAATCAAAATTCAATGTGTATGAATTATATTTGGTCAAATTTGGCAAATTGCCTGCTAACGAACTGGAAGCCATTGTGTGCAGATTCATTATTGCTATCTATCATAATTCAAAGTGCAATGTCAAGGGCACCAAAAATTTTACAATTTCAAAATAAATACAAAATAAACAGCCAGTCTGGAAAAATAATAATCGCTGTTTTTTGACTGATAAGAAGTTTGCTGATAAAAAGGATTTGAGTTTTTGTTAGTACACATTTTTTAACAACTAATGGGTGATAAGAAAGTTTTATAAAAATAAAATATGGCATTTGTTTGCCTAAATGTATTTATTAATCTTAATTAATGCATTTTTGCCAACATTTTCAGTTACATTCCTCCGCGCCTTTGGGGATTTAGCGGTCATGTCCAGACAGTTTTGCACAGCATTGTGGGCCGAGTCCGTTGTCCTTGGCCTCTGGGACAACGCCTGTATTTGTCGCTTGAGGATGGCTCCACTTTAACCTACGACCTGTACCAGCCACTCAACGAACAGGAGGGTGAGCCACACGACCTAACCTTAATCCATTCCGAAACATTTATTTAACATTCCTAACATTCTCCCATAGATGACATCACGGTGGCCATTTGCCCGGGCATCGCCAACAGCTCGGAATCAGTTTACATTCGCACCTTTGTGCACCTGGCCCAGTGCAACGGATACCGCTGTGCGGTCCTAAATCACATTGGAGCTCTGCGCAGTGTCCAGGTGACCTCCACACGCATTTTCACCTACGGCCACACGGAGGACTTCGCAGCCATGGTGGAGCATTTGCACCAGAAGTACCGTCAAAGTAAAATAGTGGCGGTTGGTTTCAGTCTGGGTGGTAACTTGGTCACTAAGTACATGGGCGAAGACCAAAAGACAAAGCCCGTCAGCGTTATTGGGGGCATATCAATTTGCCAAGGCTACAATGCCGTCGAGTGAGTGGCTATTTTAACTTATTTTAATTTGTAATTTTAACAAGTTGTGTACTGTTTTTTCAGGGGCACCAAATGGCTGCTCAACTGGCAGAACTTCCGTCGATTCTACCTGTACATCATGACTGAGAACGTAAAGAGCATTATCCTGAGACATCGACATGTCCTGCTGTCCGACGAGGTTAAGGCTCGGCATAATCTCAACGAGCGAGAGATCATCGCCGCTGCCACATTACCAGAATTGGATGAGGCCTATACGAGGCGCGTGTACAACTTCCCCTCCACTCAGGAACTGTACAAGTGGAGCTCGTCGCTGTTCTACTTCGATACGATTAAGAAGCCTATGATCTTCATCAATGCCAAGGATGATCCCTTGATTCCAGAGGATTTGCTGCATCCCATCAAGGAGTATGCCAGTGAGTAGAGGAAATTTGATTAGATATTGGGTTGCTTATCTAGACTTTCTATTTGCTTCTTCAGCCACTAGACAAAATACGGCCTATGTGGAGGTAGCCCATGGCGGACATCTGGGCTTTTACGAGGGCGGTTTCCTATACCCGAACCCGGTGACTTGGCTGGATCGCACCCTGGTGGCCATGGTTGGATCTCTGGTCATGATGCAAGACGTCGGCAAGGTGCCTTCTTAGGCCTTGACGCTAATCCCAAAAGGCACACACAACTATCAAAAGCTTTTGTGTCAAAATTAGCTGTCGCTGACGGATATGAATCTTTGAAGGAACATCGGTGCAGAGCCCGAAAGACCCCATACATATAGTTCTAACATATAATATCGACGTGCAGCAAGTAAAAATTATCAGCCGCGCAAGCAGGAAAACGTAAATTGATGTATACTTTTGCAAAGTGCATTTAAAACAGAGAAATTGCAGTTTTCGACAACAGTTTTTATGCTTTTTTTATGAATTTTCGAAGAGCCAAACATACAATGTATCAGTTAAACTTGTACCTTAGTTAGTTAACGCGAACCACATGATTCCATGTACTTATGTCTAAGCAAATTCCTATTTATTAGCATTTTACTTTGTGATCTAACAGGTTTTAATTATGTATATTTTTATATGTGAAATGTACACCAGGCACCGCACACAATATACGCTAACTGACAGTAATTATAAATTATAAGTAACCGGCCGCACCACATATAATATAGCAAGAAAAATGCCTTAATGTAGACCTCGTTTTGTAAGTGTGTATATGATTTTTATAATGATTCAGTTTGTACTACGATGCATTTCACGGAAATCAAAGAGAAACCAAATGAAATTTGCCCAACGATGGCTTCAATTTTGTATACATTTTCTGATCTTTACCAAGTTGATAGTCAGATGGATACGCGATTTGTTTACCGATATAGTAGAGTATGGAGAAATATTTATAAATGTATTTGTAAAAGTATTTATAAATGTATATTAAAACGAATAAATAACAGTTGATTAAAACGATTTATTTGTCTAGTTTTATTAGTTTTCAAATTCCAAAAATATCTTTGTTCCCCGCTTCTATTCAAATGATATCGACATTTGATAATACGCGGTTATCGGTTATATTTTACATGTTTTCTACATCTAACGCAATATGGGTTTTGACATCACTCGTTGCATGAGCAGTCGTGGCCGAGCGGTTAAGGCGTCTGACTAGAAATCAGATTCCCTCTGGGAGCGTAGGTTCGAATCCTACCGACTGCGAAAAACGTAGGTTTCTTTTTTTAAGTTTTTTTTTTATTTGTTTCTTAATAGACTTGTGATAAACCTCGAAAATGTTTTTTGTTGGTTAAAAAGAAACAGAAAGTATGAGCAGAAACGACTTGAAAACTTGAACTTCTTAATTGGTCAGATTATTTGACCTATATTTATGTTATACCCATTATTATTTATTTTAAGGTAAAATATTAAATAAATTTTAGATGAAATAAAAGCTAAGCTAATGATTCCGTTGTTTGTGCTTTCGCAGACCAGCTTGTTGCGCAAAAACCTTCTGACAGTGGGAACACTTGAACGGCTTCTCTCGCGTGTGAGTCCTGATATGCTTGTTACAATCGGAAGAACTCGAAAAAGATCTATCGCAATGATCACATTTAAAGGGCCTTTCGTCCGAGTGAATCCGGATGTGGACCTTGAGGGCCGATTTATCCGAAAAAGCAGAGTGGCAGAACGAACACTTGTGGGGTCGTTCCCCCGTGTGTATTCTTAAATGTCTGTCTAGGGAAGTGACAGCTTTGAAAGACTTTTCGCATTGGTTACATTGAAACGGACGTTCGCCCGTGTGGCTCATATTGTGCTGGACAAGATTGAACTTATTCTTAAAGGTTTTCGGGCAGTGGGAACATTTAAATGGACGTTCAAGCGTGTGCGTCTTGGAATGCCTCTTCAGGAAATTCTGATTTGCATAAGACCTTTCGCATTGATCGCATTGAAACGGCCTCTCTTCTGAGTGAGTCGCAGTGTGTTGGCTAAGACTACTCCGATCGTAGAAGGCCTTCGGACAGAGGGAGCACTTGTGCGGAAGATTTCCAGTGTGATGACTAAAGTGCTTCTGCAATCCGGAACCTTTCGTAAATGCCATCGGGCAGCGGGAACACTTGAAAGGCTTTTCGCCCGTGTGCGTCCTGATGTGCATCTTCAAAGTGTAGTTGTCCCCAAATGACTTTGGACAGTGAGTACACTTAAAGGGTCGTTCGTCATTGTGGAAGCGCTGGATGTGACGCTTCAGAAGTGATGGGGTCTGAAAAGTCCTCTTGCACTGGGAACACTCGTGAGTCTTCTTTGTGTGAACATAATCCATGTCATTGGAATCTTGTTCGGATTGATCGACACTCTCTCCAAAGGGTCTACTCTGTAACTTCTTATCTCTCTTATTTCCAATCACGTTTATCTTTTTCTTAACGATCTTCTGGGTTACCTCAACACAGCTCGATCCATCGCTGTTGTTACTAGATATTATTTGGTTGACATCATCTTCCAGTAATTCGTCCTCCAGGACCGCATCCTCCACTTCACAAAAGGTCCTGTAGCTGCGCTCGTAGGTTTTTATAATATCAAATGCATTTTGGGCATCCTCTAGGCATGTTGGGCAAATGAATTCCGAAAACGAGTCCCCTTTTTCGATCTTAAAGCAGGTGACTTCCGATATCATATAAGCTATAGAAGTCCCCAAATATACCCTTCCTGTTCCTCTGAAAATGTTGACCATGTTTTTGGAGGATCCAAGGCAAACGCGACATAGTTCCTCCATTATCCTAAAATAAAACATGACTTTGAAATCTTTAATGGTCAATCAAATAAACTTACCTTCGGTATTATTTTCAATAATAATTGGAATTTTGGGTAAAATTGTTTGTTTACATCCTCGACAATTTATTGAGAATGCAGCTGCTGTGAGCACCTTGTTTCGATTACAGTGCACTTAACAGTGACACAAACATATGTTGAGTTATGGTAATCGATTTTTAAAAAATTAAAAAAAAATATAGGTAATATTTTTTAAAAGCATCAGAATTTATTTTCGACTTGATGTCGCAATTGATCTATTGAGTATGGATTTTTAAACAAAACCTTCGATACAGATTAAAAAAATAATTGAGGTAAGCATAGTAAGAAAAGTGAGTTTAAATTGAATTTTCTTAGCTTGTTATGCCTTCATGTTTTTCTTTCCTGTGAATCGAACTGTGATGCGAAAGACTTGAAGAAGTCGCAAAACAGGACTGGCAGTGGGGACACTTGAAGGGTTTTTCCCCAGTGTGAGTCTGTTTATGTATCCGAAGATGTGTCTTAACAGCAAAAGTCTTTTCGCAATAATCGCACCTAAAGGGTCGATTATTCATGTGAATCTTTTTGTGATGGCTAAGATTTGATGCATTCGGAAAAGTTTTCAGGCAGATGGTGCACTTGAAGGGTCGTTCCCCCGTGTGCGTCCTTATGTGATTCGCCAGAGTTACGTGATTCTTAAAACTCTTTTCGCAACGATTACATTGAAACGGACGTTCTTCTGAGTGGCACTTAGCGTGAAATTCAAGTTGAGACTGAAACTGATAGGATTTCGGGCACTGCGAGCACTTGAGCGCTTTAACTTCCAAGTCAATCTCTTTGTGTTTTTTTCTTACGCAACCCAGTTCAGACTTTCGGTAATTCCGTGCATGTTTCTCAAGACGATCCTTATCCGAAAACCCCTTTTCGCAATGATCGCACTTAAAGATTAACTTATTCCTGTGAATCCTTTTGTGATGGCAGAGGTTTGATGCGTCCTTAAAAGATCTCAGGCAGATGGTGCACTTGTAGGGTCGTTCCCCCGTGTGAGTCCTTATGTGATTCCTAAGACTTACGCGATTCTTATAACGCTTTTCGCAAAAAGTACACTTAAATGTATCTTCGTCTGTGTGAACCCGTAAGTGATGTAAAAGATTTGATGCATCCGTAAAGGCCGACAAGCAGACAGTGCACTTGTAGGGTCGTTCCCCCGTGTGAGTCCTTATGTGATTCCTAAGACTTACGCGATTCTTATAACGCTTTTCGCAAAGATTACATTTAAATGGGTTTTCATCTGAGTGAATCTTTAAGTGATGTGTGAGATTTGATGCATCCGAAAAGGCTGAGAGACATTGGGTGCACTTGAAGGGTCGTTCCCCCGTGTGAGTCCTTAAATGCTTCGATAGAGATGCGCGATTTTTAAAACCCTTTTCACAATAATCACACTTAAACGGTCGTTTTCCCGTGTGGCTCACTTTGTGACGTCTAGCATATGACTTTGTGTCAATGCTGTCATCATAATCACTATCATTGGTATCATCCCCTCCAGTTTCATCGTCTTCCACAGATTGCTCACTTTCATCTCTTGATATAAGGACTTGCTCGTCATCTTCTTTGGACGTATTCTCCTCCAGGTCCTGGATCTTTGAGTGAAGATTATTGTTGGAATCTTCATTTTCGGATTTATCACAATCACTTTCTGATATCTCAAAGACTTCATTTGATTGCACATTGTTTACCCTGTTGGATTCCTCGGCAGAATAGGATCTCTCACTCTCGCTATCTGAAATCAGACAGACTTCCTCCTCCGATAAATCGTCCTCCAGAATCGCATCCCTCGCTTCAGAAAAGATCATGTAGCTGCGCTCGTAGGTTTTTATAATATCAAATGCATTTTGTGCATCCTCCAGGCAAGGGGGGCAGATGAGTTCCGGAAATGAGTCCCCTTTTTCGATATTGAAACCAGTGCATTCGGTTATCATATGCGCTATAGAAATCCCACGACGATCTTGCTTCCCCTCGAAAATGTTGACCAAGCTGGCAGAGTTTCGCAGGCACGCCCGGCATACTTCCTTCATTGCGCTGTTATCAAAGAGGACTTCAGAAGCCACCCATATTTACAAGATACACATACTTACGGGTGTACGTTTAATAGATTATAATAACAGATTCAATTCAAAAATTGTTTTGTTTATCTTCTAGATATTTTGTAGACAGACATCAGGCCCCCTGTGGCCGTTACATGTGCTGTTAAGCGCAAATCGATAAGCATTCGATGACATAACATATGTTTCTGCGCTTAACAGCCCAATGTAATGCACACAGGGTGCCAAGAGTACTTAAAGAATGAATGAAATCTCGAGTGTAAACAAACTATCCAAGAAATTTTATAGTAAACCCAATTAAACCGTAAGATTGATTATTTCAACTTCGCCCAGCTTCTCAATAACTATTTTCCAGAACAATGACTGAATTGTGTCGCGTTTGCATGCTGAATTCCCAAGACATGATAAATATATTCGATGGAGCCCCGGACTCAGGAATTTCTATAGTGGAAATTATTTCGCACTACACGGGATTGGAAGTCAAAAGAGGAGACTCATTTCCTGAGATAATTTGCCCAATGTGCCTGCAGGATGCTCGGGATTCATACGGGATTGTCGGATCATTCGATGAAGGCAACCAGTTCCTCAACACTCCAGTGAAGCCGGGAAGAGGGGGTTTTGAGGCGGTGCTGCTGGAGGAAGAGGAGGTCAATCAGATACTGCACTGCCAAGTGAAGCAGGAGTTCCTGGAGGAGGACCTACTGGAGGAGGTGGTGTGCGAGATATCGAACTGTCGGAGTGAGCAGTCTTATTCCACTCAGGAGATCGGCTACCCAGTAAAAAAGCAGGAATCAACTGGGGAAAGTGAATCCCAACAGTTTTATAGTCACGCACCTGCTGATATCGATGTTGATAATGATGAAGACTTCGGTACTGACGAGCGCCCCTTCAAGTGTCCCTTGTGCCGAGAGAGCTTTCGTCGTGAATGGAGTCTTCAGGTGCACGAACGAACTCACGTTGGCCGATGGCCCTTTAAGTGCGACTATTGCCCCAAATCCTGCCGAACGGCCGGGGATCTGAGGCTGCACAATCGGATTCACACAGGCGAAAGACCCTTTAAATGCGATTATTGCGAAAAGGCTTTCAGGGAACGCCAGGGTCTCAAGGTCCACATCCGTGTCCACACCGGAGAACGACCCTATAAATGCGATTATTGCGAAAAGACCTACAAGGAGCGCAAATCTCTCAGGGTCCACATAAGGAATCACACGGGCGAACGACCCTATAAGTGCTCCCACTGCCATACAACTTTTGCGGATCCCTCAAGCCTTCGGTCTCACATCCGCATCCACACGAGGAATACCATATAATTATTATAAATGGTTATGAACATCATTTTAGTATAGGTCAGAAGTACAAAATGGGAGAGATGAAGAGGCATCTCAACTCTATACCCTTAAATTGAAATTATAATCGAGCCTGCCATTTATTATTTAATCATATTTTCATCACTTAATCATCCAATAAACTCTTTTACTAAGACTATTATTTAAAAAAAAAATTATATACATATATAAAAAAAATATTTACAATATGAGTTTTTTTTACTACCCAGTGGTATTTATGTAGGTGTTTTTTCAATGAACCGAACCATTTGATTATTTAAAGTTATGTCAAATAAAAAATAAAAATAATAATAAAAAAAGATTGAATCTCATTCGCAGTCGGTAGGATTCGAACCTACGCTCCCAGAGGGAATCTGATTTCTAGTCAGACGCCTTAACCGCTCGGCCACGACTGCTGTTGGCTTCGTTGGGCAATGTGGCAACTAGTGTCGATTGGAAAGGCCAGAGATAGATTAGACGGGAATTTTGGCATTTTACAACACTATTTTATTTTCAAATTTGGGCGCCAAGATGTTTTTTTTAAATTAATTTACTTTTAATTGGCAAAGAATATTTAGTATTGCTTGATTTTGTTAATTTTTTTAAAATTGGTTAGCCTATTTTTATTGAAAGCCGCTCTATTTTACTCCAAAATTTTTAATTTTTGAAAGAAAATACTTGTAGTTTCAATTTGTATTTAAAATTTTTATAATCATTTATTGAGCGCATTAAAATTTACAAAATTGTCTAGGACAATTCTCTCGGCAGCAGCAATTGATGCCGCACTTGGTGTTCATGCCCAGACACCTTTCCTTGTCCCACGGGAAGGAAAGAAGACCTGTGGCGATCGAACGAATGTGGTTATAAATAGGATCATAAATTATTTAAGAACCTTAATACTCACGGGCATAGCCGGTTTTTAGCCTGTCGGCATTTCGTTTGTTCAGATCGCAGCCGGATAGACAGACAAAGGTGAAGGCCAATCCGCCGCCACAATGGGTGTCCAGGATACAGCGAGTTTGGGCGGTGCTATTGCAAGGACCAACTGGAGCAGAGCTTGGGCCCGTGTAGACGCAGTGGGGTCCACAGCAGGTGTTATCCCTGGGCGGCAGTCTGGGCTCCTTGCCACCATTATCGAAGCACTTGTTTAGGCCTATAAAGGGCTGGCAGGACTTCTGACAGGACTGTTGACAGCCCGATATTGCGGCCATCAAACAGGCCAGCAATTGGAAAGTCAGCAGAACTCGTGTGGCCATCATCTTATTAAGCGGGGCACTCAAATGATAGCCCCCGAAAACTACCTGCTTTTATACCCCTGCCCAAGGCCTGATCTCTTCTCATATTTACACAATTGCTAAACAGGTCAGATTAAAAATAAACCACTTTTACCCTCAGGAAGGCCTATAAAAGGCTCGGTATTCGACTCACTTCAACTTAGAGTTTTTCGAAATGGCTGCCAAGATTCTGCTGAGCCTGCTGCTCCTTTTCGTTGTCTCCGAATTGGTTTTGGCCCAGTGTTCCCAGAAAAACCTCTGTCCGGTGGTCCAGAACACCAATAGACTGTGCAAGGGAACAGCACAGTATCAGTGCGTCTGCGATTTCACCTGCTCCGAATGGGATAAGCCCTGCAATTGGGTCCTCAGCTGTCAGGCGGAGATCAACGAAATTAATGCGGCTCGCAACAGGAAGAATAAACTAAGTAAGTATTCTTATATCCCTGTTTAAGTATTCCATATAAAGTCAACTTTTCTTGCAGTTCTCTTAAGATTGCCCAATCGCAGTCATCAAGAATGTCTGGACATTAATATTAACACCCACAAGCACCCAAACTGCTGCAACTTGTTTTGCAAGGCTAATGTTAAAGATGTGTGTTTCTAAATAAATATATGTACCTACCTGTTGGATAAAAATTAACTACCGTTTCTTAATTCTTTGGGCTAGTTTCTATTTTGGATTTTTGATTTTATCCAATAATATATTTAATTTATTAATTTTTAACTTTTATAATTTTTTTGTTGAAAGAAGATAAAAATACTACGAAATCAAGGACCTATTCAGGGGGAGGGGGATATATACAAAGCTAAACTAAATTCCGATTACACTAGTTTACAACAAAAAAAGGTAAGCCTTGAGACCAATTTTTTTTTATTAGTTTTGAGTTGCTAATCACGCTGAACATATTAAAAACAAGAGAGAACGCTATAGTCGGGTGCCCCGACAATCAGATACCCGTTACTCAGGTAAAGGGAGTGCGAGGGAGATGGAGATAGAAACTTTGAACACGCATAACTTTTTAACGAATGGTCCGATTTGAAAAATTTCTTCTACATTTCGATAGGTATTGATAAACACAATAAAACTGCATTTTTACTTTTCCGAAATATTGAAATTTTTAAAATCGTATATAAGCGATTGTGGGCGTTAGAGGGGGCGTGGCACCCTTTTGAAACAAACTTGCGCTGCGTAGGAACTCCAAGAATCTTCATGCCAAATACCAATCTTCTAGCTTTTATAGTTTCCGAGATCTCAGCGTTCATACGGACAGACGGACAGACAGACAGACAGACGGACAGACGGACATGGCTAGATCGACTCGGCTAGTGATCCTGATCAAGAATATATATACTTTATGGGGTCGGAAACGCTTCCTTCTCCCTGTTACATACTTTTGCACGAATACAATATACCCTTTTACTCTACGAGTAACGGGTATAAAAATTCCCAAAGAACCGTTCTGAAGATATTCGCAAAAATCCAGATTTTCGGCACTTATTTTATAAAACCTAACAGATCTCAAAAATCATTAGACCAATAAACTTGTAATTTACACTATTTAAAAGGCAATAGATGCAACTTTCCGAAAAGCTATTACTCGTTTTGATGGAGGTACAACCTGTGAAAGTTCAAAGCAAGTTTCATTTCTGGCGTTTTTTTGTTATAGCTAGTTTTCATTGAACTAAAAAAAATACAAATAAAAATGTATTAATTATTTTGAGCTTTCAGAGCTTTCAGCTGTTTTTTTGTTGTTAACAAGTTAAGGCCATATATTTGCAAATTGAGTGCAAATTCTAGGAGATATGCATTTTTAAGTGAAACAACCCATTTTCAAAAAATGCTTTTAAAAGCAAGTGGCCTGCTTTTGTTAGTTTGCTTTTTGAAATATGAACAAAATAGGAGTATTTTTTGTACATTAAGTAGTATACCTATACATATTTATAATTATAATATAATCAAGATTTTTCAAATTAAGTCCAATTTTGTGTATTCTTCTTTTTTTGAAAACATAAGAAATATCTAAAATGATTAATTAACGATATTAAAGTACTATAAATTTAGATGCTACATAAAAAATATTTAAATATCATTTTTAAACATTTGTTTTTTTTTTTTTTATTTATTTAATGGAAACAAAAACCATATTATGTTTATTTCAATGACCTGTATATTAAATATACCATATTTATTTTATTGGCTTATTGATTTTATTAATAATTTACTTATGCAGTAGACGATGGTTATTTACTAAAGTATAAAATTATCCAATATTTTTGCGCAGGTGTTATTGATAAAGGCGGGCTGTAATTGTTTAACTGTTGGTTACCCTTCAATATTGTTTTGACCCCTGAGCAGTTGTTTACTGGTTCATCGATTTTTATAAAAATAAATTAAATTCTCAGTTAATATAAATGTGTTCCATTTTATGAAAAATCAACCCTCGCTTTTATGCCAAATATTATAATATTTTTATTCAATTATTTTACACATATTCCATGTACACACGAATTGTTTATGTTAAATAGTTCTTACAGCTAATTTGTTTATTGTTAGCTACTTATCATTTAACAACTTATATTTCTAAGTGCTTGACCTAAGATTTATTTACAGTTCCTTTTTGATTTGACATTTAATGCATTCTTAGTCGCTATTATTCAGTTAGGTCTACAAATATCCTATAGTACACGACTAGTTTAAATCGTACATTAGCTTCTCAGCATTATTGGGTTCCTCGCAGTCGAATGAAGTCATCATTAGTTCTGCAAATGAAAAAATGGAAACAAACAACTTGGGTTAGTTATCAAAATATTTTGTGAACGCAGGAAAAACAATTACTGTTTGTCCACAGAAAGCGGCCAGGCCGACTAAAAATCCGAAAACAACAAAACAGTTATTTAAGTTCTTCTGTCCACTTGATTGAAAGTGACACTCAAGCGTAGACAGGACTCAAGGACATACTCAAAAAAATACATTCACACAAACACAATCCCAATTGTCCGAATAAATTTCAGTGATGCGTGCTAAAATGTTTGATTCTGCTCTTCCCAAAAAAAGTTACTAGATTCTGAAGCCTTTGAGAACTATATTTATTATTATAAAAATATAAAAAAAAAGATTTTTTTTTAAATTGAAGGTTACTTTCTTCTTAGCTACATTTCATAGTGATGAAAGCCATGTAAAAATCTGAAGTTGAAGGGCATTTCGAGTTTTGACTGAAAGGTTTCTTAATTTTTTATTTTTAGTTGACCAATGTTTTCATCCGGCACGTGTTCAATGTCAGGCCTTGAGGGCTTGTTTTTTCTTTATTCGTTCATTTATTTTTAGAAGGCACTCGGAGTGGCGAACCAAACTTTTAGCAGTCAGTTACAATTTATGAAGCCAGAAAGGAGCAATATTTCAACTTCGTGTTCACTTATTACTTTAATTTATGAAAGTTGGAAGCTAATTTGAACAGAACATTTAATTATTAAGAAACTTTAACAAAATCCACAGACATAAATGTTTATTTATTTTTGAACATTTTATAAACATTTTTATGAGCTATCTCATTAGGTATTTATTCGAAAATAATAATAAACTCCTAGGCTTAAAACTTGTAATAGTTTTTATAAATTTTTCATATGCATTTTTTGGGTTACAACAAGAGGTCTGGGTTTAGAAACGGTTTAACTAGAACAGCTTGAACCGGAACCCATTTCGGGATGGGTTAACTTCTGGTCAAGTACTGGACAAGTGTGGTATCTTTTTTTTGGGTCGGTCCACTTGCATTTTAATAGAAGGAAATTTAATATAGTTGTAAGAAAAAAGGGTGCATTTTTCTAAAGTGGAGTGAAGGATCAAGTGGCGGAGTTGGAGGTGGCGTCCAATTCACACCATGAGCCCCATTAAAATTTTACAATGTTTGGGCAGCAGCCTCGTTTGGTCAGCGCTTTTGGCCAGCAGATGTGCGCTTGACTTGCCGCAAAATGTGGCATGAAGCCCGGTCCTCTGTCCTCTATCTTGGTCCTACGAAAATCCCAATTCCCACTCCCGCAGTTTGTGTGTTTATCGGATTTGTGCTCACATACTCCGTATGCTTGAGCACAAAAAATTACAAAACATCCGCACGGAAAGGAGAATGAGAATTTTCAAAGTTTCAGTCAGCAGGATGAAGAAATGTTGCCGTTGGTTATGGAACATGGTGAAAACCATGGACCCTCTTTTTCCTTTTTTTTTTCCAGGACCGAGGAACGAGTCCTTTCTTTCCACGCTCTTGTTTAGTTTTAATGGAGTCGTGTGTGGCGTGTAAATATTTCCCCTTTTCTAGCCCAACTGAAGATTTGTGAGGCGGCTCGGTTCGGTTTGGCTGAGTTTCGGTTGGGTGTGTGGAGCTGGTTACTTTACAGGGCCTAAGCATGGTGTATTTTTCCACCCACACAATGTCTAACGAGCGGTTAGCAGGCAGGAGTCAGTTAGAAATTTAAAAAAAATATGTATGAGCGGCTTATCTTCGAGTGCAACCTCAAGCTAATTGCAATAGCTGTTGCTTTTTCAGAACTCACTTCCAAAACCAAAAGTTACCTATTGGTAAATGTAAAGTGCAAAGACCTCCGGCTCAGCTTGGCAAAAAAATTCAAGAGCTTCAAAAAAATTTAATAAACAAAATGGACAGCACCTCTGAAAATTGAGTTTGTCTTTTTGAGTCATCCAGTCCAGAGACTACACGTCACGCATCTGGCCAAAAATAATAGATCCTCCTTGAAGACAATAAAAAATGGGCATTTCGTCGTTTCCGGAGAAATATTTTCAGACTCCGTGAGGCATCAATTACTTTCCCCAGGCTCAGAGACCAAACAATAGACAGCCGCAACTACTGTAAAATTGTTTTGACTCCAGTCCGAGATGAGGGCTTCAAGGATGACAGACCGGACAGGTGATAGATAACGAGGACAGTCTACGGTCATTTTTCCACACCCAAACTGGCTGCTGGTCCTGGGAAATTCTGCAGGAAAATTCTGCCATTCGAGTAATGCAAGAAAGTAAATGAAATCTGCCCACAACTGAATGCCAATAACGTGCTGCTGTCAGTGGGCTTAGGATCCCATGGGATGTGACTTTCCTTTCCGGTGGGAAAATAGGAAAAGGGGTGGACAGTTACTAACTGCAGTTCGCCCCTATCTGTATGTATTTATCTGGAATGTCTGAACTGTCGGCCGACCTGTCGAGTTCCTGCTGACGTTGACTAAAACAATATAAATCTGCGCATTTTTCACTGCTCAGTAAACAAACAGAGGGTTTTATTGTATTTTTTCAACAGTTGGAATAGTTTTCTAAAAGATAGCTAGGCATTGTCTGAATTTGATTTATTTGTAGGAAAAATACTAACAATATGTAAATATTTATTTGTATTTTTATTACAATTTAAGATATTTTTAAAAGATTTATATCTATATTTAAATTTCTGAGTTTTAGATATTTATAAAAGAAGGGTTTCTAAGCATTTCGATAAGTAATATTAAAATAAAAAATATAATTTATTCACCCATATAATATTTTGAAATAACATCTAGTTCATTAACTAATTTAATTAAATTAAATAAGCTCAAAAATATATAATTAAATATATTGAAAATGCTCTCAAATATTTGTTCAATTAATAACCAAAGTTATCATTAATTTAGTATTGACTCTTAGGGAACTAATAACTTAATGCTTCGATGAACTTAAGCATTTAATTCCCAACTCCCAATTCTCGCCAATCCCTTTTGGCCTAAGTACAAGTAACTGTTCATAGAGCATTAGAGCAATTTGAATATGGCATACAATTTATAATGCCATTCATAGTTTAATTTCGAAGCCGAGCAATGTATAGAACAGACCCAACAATGACGATGATGAGAATTAGTGAAGGACTCTGCCATTGAACCAGGGATAATTTGGCCAGCGATTCAGCTTAATGAATAGTTCAGGCCTTCGGTTTGGAGCCCAATGATTGGCTCGCCCTGGCCCTAATTACCATATCCAGAGCCTAATGAGCACAATTGAAATAACACATTTCCGAGAAACACCCTGGCAAATAGCAATATATTAGAGAAATTTAAATTCCGTGTTGATTGTGTAGTCTTTGGGAATGCTTGTGGGAAATTCCTTGGACCTGTTGGCCTGATTATGTGGTATTTGGCCAGCTCTCCAATGAAGTTGGCTTTGTTGATAGCAATTAACAATTAATCTGGCCCGAACGGAAATTTTGAGGTCCTGACTTCTGGCTCCCACAGTATAAGTGTTGGATTATTATTTTGGGAGCAACTGGGAAAATGCAAGGAAATGGTATTTTCTTCGCACATCCTAATGCAGTTTTTGTACATTGTGTTTTGACAGTTGTGAGATGTTTTTTCCCCAGTCCTATTTGTCCATCTGCCTTTTTTCCTAAGGCATATCTGGCATCACATTTGGCTCAATGGACCTGCCACACATTCAAGGGACTGACGTTTTTTCGGAGCAACGTTTGTCCTTTGGACTCCTTTCTCCTTTTACCAGTCATATCACATATACTGGAGTGCCTGCCTGACACAACAATGCTCATGTCTCCAACAATCCAGAGAGAGTGTGTGCAGTTAGATTTTCCAAGCAAAATAAATAAAATAAAATATAATAAAAATAAAAATAAGGCCAGAGAAGTGCAGAGCGAATGGGGGGAAAACAATTAAATGCTTTTGTGATGCTTTGATACGATTTAAAAAGCATTCCTTCTCCCGTTGATGCTAAATTGCTTGCTTGGCATTTTGCAGGATTTTGCAATCTAATTTTATTTAAATTCGTTAAAAGGCTTTATTTAAATGGGAATTATAATAATAAACTTTAAAGAGTTTGTATACTTCAATATATTTTTTTGAAATATTTATTTAAAAACAAAAAGCTGCACTCATTTTTTAAGATTATGTTATGAATACCAGCCACAAATATTTGGCTACCCATTCTCCCAATTTACATCTCATAAATGAGCGTTGTTCCTTTTGAAATTTTCCCGGCCAACCAAACGATGCATTCCACCGACATTTCAGTCGACTTAAATCCGACATACTTTTCCCCCGAGCTCTTAACTCTTAACAGAGTAAGCCAGCCAACAGACAATTACCTCCACATTAACGGGGTTGTTATTAAAAAATTCCTGGCATGGCCAACATATTTCCCAGCGAGCAAAGTGAGTGGATAACCCGAAAGCAACGCATAGAGCAAAGAGTATATAATTCGCTGGGCTGCACTTCCGCTGTTTGCCGTTTTTTTAATGTCAGGTAAAAACTTTCAAGAATGCACCTCCAAAGATTAAGGGCATAAAACCGAGAATAAGCACTTGTTTAGTCGCAGGGAGGAAATGAAAACACGAATGGCTTAAATCAACTCAAAACGCTGTACAAGTGGTCCAACGAGGCCAAAGGATAATAAAAAGAAAGAAAGTACGAAAAGGGGGGAAACAAGGAGCGATTATAAAGATAGAGAGATGGGATGAGAGTTGATTAAAGTCATGTAATTTGGCAGAAGGTTTATTAAAGTTCTTTTCTCCCCCTGCCGCTGTGGTTGGGGCCATCGAAAGAAGGATTCCTGTACATATATATAGGATGGTATATATTGTATCTGCCTGATTTTCCAAGAGTCCTGGACAGCAGGGCAGCCAGCAGGTGGTGTTTCGCTGGCTACACTTCGCTCCTTTTCGTTTCCTTTGGAAAATGCCCGCTGGCTTATAAATACGATTATGTCACTCTGTGGATCTCTGTGTGTGAGGACCGGATATATAACTCTGCTGGTGGTTTATTCCCCATTTCATTAACAGAAACTTTAAAATATCGCTGAGGAAGCATTTCATTTCGGTCAGTATAATTTTAGCAACCGAAAATGCCTTCAGCTTGTCGCCAAGTGATATAAAGAAGAGGACCAACATTTATTTATGCAGTTTTCGAAAGTGCATCAAACTTGGAAATAACTTTTCGACTCCCATAGTTTTTTACTCATGGGGACTTGGTTTGCATTTACGTTGCTGACGTCGGCTTAAAGTTTAGCCAAACTTTTCGACTTGGTGGACAGTTTTTTTCGTTTTCGTTTGAGTTCTTAGAAAGGAAACTGATTTAGAAGATGCTCGCTTGAGTTGGCTAAACAAGCAACTGCAAAAGAATAGCACCGAGCCGGGCAAAAAAGAGGTGAAAAGCCATTTGGACAGCCTGGAAAACAAGTTTGACATCGATGCAGCATCGAAAACAAATATAACCACAATAACAAGTCCAACTTTCAGCCGCAAGTTGGCTAGGTCCTAATGCCGTAACAAAATGCAAATGGATTCTAATCTTTTTTTTTCCGGCAACCAAAGTGCTAGTCGAATTTTCTTTAAAAAACGTTGACCAGAAATAATATAATATTTATTTTCTTGTAATTATTTATCACTCAAAATGTAAATCTTATAATGCAAAAACTAAAAGAAAATATACACTTATAATTAAATGTTTTAAATTGCCTAAAAACCCGGAAAATGGTCATTAGATTAATTTATTACTTTTTCATGTTTTTAAAAAAGAGCCCCCGGCATAATTAGGAAAAATGCTACCTTACCAAAAAGAAAACTTCCCCATCCCTAAACATTTTCCACCACAAAAAGTTTACTGCATACGTGTAAATAGAGTTTTCTTGGTTAGCTGAGCCTTCGCTTTGTGTTTTCCCAGCAAATCTCATTTACCTCCCCGTTATGCACGACATGAAGCGTTCCCCGATAAAGTTTTCCAGCTCGAGGCTCAGGCTGTTGATTTTCCACAAACACACAAAAAATTCTCTCCGCCATAAGTTTTCATTCTCTGCCTTTTTTCTTTTTTTTCTTTTTATTTTTTGGATTTTTTGCTTTTAACTTCCGTTTCTGTCAAGATGCGTTTTGCCGCAACACCCAAAGACAACTTCTTTCTACGCTTTTGTTGGTATTTGTTCTGTTTTCGCCAGCGGCAAAAGCCTTCAAAAGTTGCCTTCCTCTGCCTCGGTTTATAATGAGTTCGTGGATCCTATGTGTGAGCTCAGAGTTTGCGTAAGCGACTGAGGTGGCCTTTAAGTTCAAAAATCTAGCTGTATATTTGCAAATAAATAACCTTTTCATGATGAGCAATTATTATTAAAAATGTTTAATTTTCCATATAATTTTAACCTTTAGATATTATCTAATTAACATTTAAATATATTTCATAACTTTATTTTAAATAACCCGTTTTATTTTCATTTTTAATTATTTTCAAACTCGAAAAGTGTATACTTTCTTGATTTAAAAAAAAATGATTGCCATGATCTATTTAAAACTATAATGAATTTCCTAACTTTATTTAAAAAAATCTGTAACAAAAATGTTTTTTTTTAACAATTTTAACTGGGATTCTGTAATTGTAACAATAAAGATTATTTCCTAAAATATGCTTTGCCAGTCTATCATGATTTTATTTTTAAACATATGATATAATCAACGTTACTTTTGAAATCCTTACAGTTAACCTTTTCACTTTAAAGTGATTTGAAATCATTTGGATTATCTGTACGAAAAAGGCTAAGTTTTCATCACTGTTTGTCGCTTTTCATTTCTGCACTTTCTTGCTGCTGTTTGATGTCTTTGCCCGCTTTCATGCAACATGCCCTCTTCCACCAGCCCGTATAGTTTTTCAGGTTTTTTGTCATGTGCACATTCCGTGAAAAATATATCAACTTGCCGGGCATTGCTGACAGCTCCAAGAAGGATTTACACAAAAAAAAAGGAGAACGTCGGGGGAAAAACTTTGTACGCTCTACGAAAACACGTGGTGCACCTTGTTGCAAGGTTGTTTTGTTGCCTCTTGGTGGGAGCTGTTTTATATCTTTGTTGTGCTGTCTGGGGCTTGAGGATATGGCAAGTTTCGCAGTTTATATTTACTGAGCTGGCAAAGATGCTCCTATCTTGAAGGTTCAGGATGTGCGGATTAATTGAGGCTTTTAATACAGCTGCGTCAGGTGTTTTTCTTTGGAAATTTGATAAAAAATAAGTCAAACCAATATTTACTT
This sequence comes from Drosophila lutescens, assembly GCA_037075285.1. Classification (NCBI taxonomy): domain Eukaryota; kingdom Metazoa; phylum Arthropoda; class Insecta; order Diptera; family Drosophilidae; genus Drosophila; species Drosophila lutescens. The sequence continues at coordinate 892,397 of JBAMCF010000352.1, forward strand.
AAATAAAGTAAGGTTATTTTTTATAAATCAACCAGTTATGTATATTTTTACCCCCCTTTTTTATATATTATTCTCAAGAGGTTTTACTTATGTTTTTTTCTATTTAACATTTTAAAAGCACACAATCAAATATGCAAAAATGGGAAAACTGTAAAAGTTTAAAAAGCTCCTGGGCCTATAAAAACGCATTTTGTTTTCACAGGTTATTCAACTCAAACTTTTTGTGAGAGGGAAACGCCATTTAATTTAGCATAAATAACGAACAATATTTTCCACTAAATCCCGCTTTGCGCCGGCTCTCCTAGTTTGTCATCATCAGTAATAAAAACAAAGGCTAGGAAGCAACAGCCCGGAAATGAATTGTTATTAAAACAAGGGTTCGCTGGGGTTACTATAGTAGTAGGGGATGACAGAAGTGGGGATAGGACTAGTTCTCCGCCAAGTTTTATCCAAGTTCATGAACATTTTGTGGTCGTAAAGTGTCTGTCTGTGGTTTTATTGCGGTTATTAATTTGAATTAATTAGGAAGGAAGTTAAGGAAGAGGAAATAATTATAGAGTGTGATAAACACCAAGGGCCGATAATCCAATGTTGTATTAACTTTAAAGCAATTTTAAGGACGCGATATAACCGAAAATGGTTTACCACAGAAATTGCGGTTCCGAGTTTACATGTACATGTGTTCAAAATCTAGTTCCATATTTCCCCTGTTTGCGTTTTAATTATCGTTGAACAAAATTACTCTCAAATTGTCCTGTGCCAGGAGCCGTGAATTCATTTAATTTTTCCCCACAGGCTTTTCAAACAATTTAACTAGCTTGTATGCGAAAATATATGTAGATCTGGGAAAATCCCTTTCGTGGCCCACTTAAAGTCGCCGTCTGTTGGCCAAGCTGATGTTAAAGTTTACACAAAGCAAGGAAAAACAAACAAGAGAAAGATGAATATGTATGATATAGAGAGTCGAACACCTGAATACTCTTTAAAAAACAGGGCTTTGAAATAACATTTATAGGTCTGTGAGAACCTATCTAAGTAAAGCTTGAAAAAAAAGCTCTAGTTTGCAAATATCGATGTTTAATTTGTGTTTTCCCTTAAAACATAGATATTATCAAATCGATATTGTCAAAAAATCGAAAATATCGATCATTTTCAAGCTCTACTTCTAAGCCGTACGGAAATTTAGGAATCGGCCCTTAGATCTTATGGATTTTAGTTTCATATAATTTAATTTCTTTAAAGAATCTGCTCTCTTAAAGGATTTACTTGTGGTTTTCCAAAAGCAACGTTTTCTTGAAGGGTACAAAAACACTGCTAGTCGAACGAATGGTTGTGAAAAATGTGCAAAAATGCGATAAAACACGTGAAGAACTCTCCAGCGAAAAAAGCAAGTACCAGTAGAGGGGATGGAGAAAAGTTTTGGACCTCGGCGAACGTAGAATTACTTACCCGTCTCGCCAAGTTTCGTTGTTTGCTGCATGTGCCGGCAGAAGTGCTCGTACTCCCCGCTAGATGGCGCCTGTGCCGCCTTCATCGCCTGCATGTGTTTGGTAAATGCCCCAACAATGGCCGCCATTCGATCGAAGGCCGCCATATTGATGTGGCCATTTGCTAAGCTGCAAAAAGGGGGAAAAACAGTGGAAAAGCGGAAAACATAAGTGCGAGTGCGAAAAATGAGAAAAGTATATTTTGCTGGCGATATAAAAAGCCAGAGTTTGTGTTTGCTATGCAAAATGGAAAAGGCTGTGCGGAAAAGCACAGCCAAAGGAGCTGAAAGGAAGGTTATACACTGAAAATTTGTACTAAAAGAGCGTTAAACGCTTTAAATATTATTGTTAAGGATCTAATATTTAAATAATGAACATATATTTAGTCCGAGTAACTAGCTTTTTTTTTTTTGTAATATTTAAAATTAAAATTGTTAAAAGGTTTTCTAATTTTTGTAAAAAGGTATTTTTAAAAGTTGTTTGCTTCTAAAATTATTCTTAGATGTTATCATTATTATTATATTATTATTTGTTCTAAAAGTTAGAAATATTTGATTATATAAGTTTTCAAGTGTATCGTTCGCAATTAATGCAGAAACGGTTCGTTTAATTAGCGCATTGAAAAGTCGATTCACGTTTACACGCTTCATTTCATCGCAAAACTCGATGCGACATTGAAATTTGCTGAATGAACGTGGATTTATTTGGCCTTTTTCTATAGCAATCACTGGGTTCTGATTATATTTCAGAGAATAAATTGCTCCGGCGGCTGGATACGCATTTGTGAGTCTAATGAGGTCACCATTGTGGCCACCAGTGGTCGGTGGTGCATACTTTATTGTTTGTTTCAGCTCGCTATCGTTTTGGTCCAAAGGGAGCAATGCATATGGAGGGGATTAGGGCCAATAAATAGGGTGATACGGTTTAGATTTTGACTATACATATATGTTTTAGGGCTCAAAATGATGCATGTAACGAAAAATTTGTAGCAGTAAAGAATAATCAGATGGCCATTCGACATTTCATGAAATAAATTGGTAAATGAAATAATTGTTATGGGTCCCTTTGTGTAACTTTTAAATATTATTATATTATCAGAAGTATAATTAAGAGATAAAAACAACAATTAGAGATTTTACTCTGGTAAACAAGCAAGGCAAGAAAAAACCATAAAACCATTTTATTATTAAGAACATTTAACGCAACACAAAAAACACGAGCTTTAAATCTGAAATCTCTTTTAATTATTTTTATGGTTGTACCGTCACTTGTTAAAGTCAATTTAAAATAAATGCGTTGCGAAAAAATATTAATTTGCCGCGATTTCACTCTTCAACGCTTGACATAAAACACAAATAGACCAAAGAGAGAAAAAGCTATTTATGTTATTTTTTATGGATATCAATTGAAATGATTTTCCGCCTTGTTGTTTGGCACATAATCATTTATTTTGCCACTCTGTGGTTAATTAAATTTAAAGCGTAAATAAATATAAATGAGAGTATAAATACGTGCGGGAGGTAAGCGAAACGAAAGTCGAGTGGAAATGCGTTTGTCGGCGATCGTTGCGGATGAGTGATATATTAATCATACGACCCCTTGACCGAGCAAATACATATTTGGCCCGGATTCTGTGCCGCATCAATCAGGGCAGGCAAATTGGACTTACCGCTGCAAACAGTTCTCACGCTCGCCCAATGCCAGTTTAACAATATCCGCAAACACTGGAATAACAACCCAATCATTTGGCTTGCCCGACGTTGCTAATGGTGTGGTTGCTGCTGCCGCCGTCGGGACCGATGCTGCTGCCGTGCATGTTGCTGTTGCAGCTGCAGCATCCACATTGCTGCTGCCAGCCGCAGGCACTAGAGCTGGTTCCATTGTTGCAGCTGGTGGTGCACAGAAAGAAAAAGTGTTGGCATTTGAAATCGTTTTAAAGCCATCAAACATTAAATCAAAGATAAATAATTAAAAAGTATTAAAATAAAATATTTGAAAAAAATCAAAAATTTAATTAACAAAAATTAAAAAAGTCCCAATGGTTTTAAAATCACTTATAAAGGTGCCTAAAAGTATGCAGAAAAATATTATAAACTTCTAAGGAATTAGAGTTTAAAAAAAATCGACAATTTGCTATTTCTCGATATTTAATTTGTGTTTTCCCTTCAAAGCATCTATATTATCGAATCAATATAGTGAAAATATCGATAATTTTCAAGCTCTATTCGGAATTCCTATTTTAAAATATACATTTGTTTCATTTTTAGACACCTTTAGAAGTGATTGTGATTTTAAACCCTGTTTTCTCTGTGCAGAATTGCATTCTTACCGGAAGTGCCTGTTATGCCAACCACTCGGCCACTTGTCGAGGGCTGCTCACCCAAGTCGGGGATTCCAATGGCCATTGATGGTGTGGCAGCTCCAGCTCCTTTTCCCTGCTCCTGCTCCTTGGGCGCCGGCTCCTTCAGCTGCTTATCAGTCTTGAGACCCTCCTGCTGCTCATTTAAGACGATGGCCTGCTTCTGCCATAAATGTCCATGGCCCTCGGCATGCCGCTGCATGCAGTCCAATTGTTGACACGTCACTTGCAATTTACTCCACTGTAATCAAATCGAAATCCATAAATGAGCATCATTGGTAGTGCCAATCTTGATAAGCCACCGCCCTCCTCTTTTTCGCCAACTTGGGACTCTGTTTTCGATTTTTTTTAGGGCTGTAAATGTTTATGGTTTTGTTTGTTCTGTCGGTCTGTGTGAGTTTTATGCTTGTAATTTGCTCCGCAAAGCTTTGGATCGAATTTTATGGGCGACATTTGGCCTTCGTCTGATAACATATTAATTAGGATTTCCAGTGGCATTTGGGGGATTTTACAAGCATTAAACTGAAAAGGGGACCACATCTTAAGCGAGATCTCAGCAATTTATTTTCGTTTTCATTGAAAAATATTCCGTTTTTGTGTCAAGGGAAAGGCAAAAGTTGGTGGCTCGTTAGGAAACACATTTATAATAACATTTTTTGCACCTCTAGCTGGCGGATAATTTAAAGTTTGGAGTTTTTTGTGAATGCTTTCGGCCACATTTATTGCCATTATCCAATGCGAACTCATAAACATTTCAGCGGCAGCTATAGAAATGTATTTGTATACATATATGTATCTCTCGAAAATACAATGCACGCGACACGCCCTTTTTTTGCTCGAATTTTGCATAGTTCTGTAAATTTATGCAATTCCCTTTCATTTTTTATTTCGCAAGAGGATTTCTATTTTTCATTTCTCGCTGCATACTTTTCAGCGCCCATTGTGCAAAAAATTTATAGAGGAAAAAGTGTCGGAGAACTAAGATTTAAATTATTGCACAAAAAGGTGGGCAAGATGTTTAAAGTTTAAGGTTCGCTTTTAATGAGTTAATGCCAGAAAATAGTTAAATACAAATAACTCTTTGATTTAATTGCCTTTTTTTCATCTCGACTAACATGTGTTATGTCTCAGGAATTAAAAATAAATACTTCTGAAAGCCTAATGGCGAATGGGAGGCAAAAATATAAGCCGAAAGCATTTAAAGCACCAAAAGGTAACGTTAAGTAACTCTTAACTTGATTTTTTCATTATCACTGGGTAAAAAGGAAACCAAGCCTAGTGTTAAAATGCGGCTGCTTCTGAAAAGGGGAAGAAATGCGGAATCCATTAACTAATTAAAAAGTTTTTTAATGAAAACTAGCTTCATTTGCTGCTGAATGCACGGCAACACGCTGCGGTCTATTGAAGGAGTGGGCGGCAGGACGAAGGACGAAGGTGCGGGCGGTGTGCCAAATAAGTGAGTAAATATATATAAACTTGATGAAATTGGGCCAACTGCAGCGAAAATGTGGTTGCTTGGGCGTGGTCATCTCTTTTTCAGAGCTACCCATAAATTCAATTTTTTTGGCAGCAAGAGGAAAACCTTTTTGTCGGTGGGAAAACATTTGTTGTTATGACAACGTGGCACACAAATATTATTATTTAACATTTTTCTTTCATTAAATATGTAGTGCCAAAATAATTTTTGTTATAAAAATGTTTTTTATTCAAATACATTAAAAAGTAAATCCTATAATTTAAAAGACGAGAAAATACCATTCTCCATTACTTATTTCAATATTTAACTTGAATTCAGTGGACCAAACTTGAACATCTCTCTAAATCCTTTAAGCTACTTTTCGCCAAAATGCATTAGGCTGCATAAATATCTGCTGACACGAACAAATATCCAGATTGGGTCCAGCCTCGAGGCGAAAGGATTTTCTTCGAGTTCACACACACACAAAGTGCAAGGAAAAAGGATATGATGGAAGGGAACAAGGCAGATAGTCATAGTCGTAGTTTCCCTAAGCAAAGAGCTCAAAGGAACCTTAACTGAATAGTTCAGTGGAAATATTTTATTAAATTTATTTATATTTATAGCTATATTTATCTATATTTCTGTCCATCCAATTTTTAACTTTATTTAATAGATTTTTAAAAGAAAGAAAGCTTGTAAAATTGGTTGCCCTATTGTTCGATTTTTCTATTAATAGTAAAGTGTATTTTTTCCTTCGACCAATACATTTCCCGCTTTTCCTCTCAATCCATGAATGAAAATGGCCCAAAGGCGCTGCTTTCTAACTTTTAACAGCATGCAATTGCAGCTCACATATAAGCATTCAGTCGCATATGAGTATATGGCAAAAGAAACAATTTTATTATCCTTGCTCGTTTCCCTGTATTATTTGAGCTTGGCTTAAGTTTCAGATCTCCAAGTTTATGGAATCATCCTAGCCTTGTTGAAATGTTTGCTATACGGCATGTGAAACTGTCATTGAAGTGATGTTTGGGGCCAAATGATATTCCATTTGGTTTTGTGACTCCGCCACGCACTATATTATGCAAAGAGCGCCGTTGTGTTGTTCAAGTCCAATTAAAGTTTCACTGCGCAATTTGCCGGGGGAATTATGAACCAAAAACCCATTTCGCTGCCTTGCCACGTAATTTGCCTATAAAATGGTTGTCTATTTAATTTCAAGCATTTATTTCTCCAATTTATGAAGGAGCACGTTCGTGCGTCTGTCATTATTTGGTGTATTTTAAGATCCGCTTTTGCTTTCCGGAAGTTCAAGAAAAGCCGTTTAAAAGTTTGGTATAGAAGACGATTTAATTCTTATTACTTACTTTAAATAAATATCAAAAAATCGATTTTTTATTTCAGGAATATTCCTAATTAAATTGATTCGTTTGATTTTTGCATGTTGAAAGCCATTTATTAAATTGATTAACTTAATCATAATTAGTTTGAACCTAAATATATCAATTTCTTTCTACGTGAAAGCCCCAGCGGCTAGTTAATTACAAAAAACAAATTATACCCCGCAGTAATAAATTCTTCATTAAATTAGTTTTTGTTTGTGCGATAAATGAAACCAATATAAATTAGATTTTCTGTGTCTGATACATGATACACGACCATATTTCAGCCGTGTTTTTTGGGTCGTCATTAATTACGGCTTTGCACAAATTAAATGGAAATTATTTGGCATAGTTTTTGATAGTTGACTCACCGTAATTTTAAGCCTCGCTATGGCCGGTGATTCCAGGGACTCCAAAATGGCCGTGGCACTATTGTAGTTGCCCACAAGGAGGCAATATTGGGCCACCCCGCTCCAGAGCTCCACGGTTCGGCTGCGTCCCTCGATTCCAGTGCTCTGAAAAGCGGAGGAAACAATGATGTTACAGCGGCATTCAGCGGGTATGGGCAGAATGAAAGATTTATTTGATTACGGAAGTTAGTTAGACGATAAAGGGCAGCGGGGGTCGGCGGGGCGAAGGGGGCGGGGCAATGGACTTGCCTGGACCAACGCGACTTGGCCAAAGTTTCAACGAGTCGCTTACACGGCCAACTGGCAAACTGTCAATGAGACAGTTACGAACGGCATAAATTATAAGCCATCTTACCAGCCTGCCTGCCTGCATGCACCCTTTATACAGCAGCGGCCGCAATAATAGGTATGATAAAATGATTTCATATGGAACCAAATAAATAAAAAATTGTTTATGTTTTTTAAATAATAAAAGCTAATGCAAAAGTTCATTAGAAATGGTATGTCCTAAAAATTCTTAAACTTCTAGCTGATTAGCTCCTAATACCAGTATATATTATTTAATTGGCATTGCAATAATTTTTAATTTTCATTTATTTTATTACAAAATAATTATTAAAAGCCCCTAAAGCCAAACCTTCCCTTTTCTTGCCACATACTTTTAGACACCTTTAAAACCCCTAGCATTTCCTAGCATCCTCCAATATATTTTAATTTGAATAATACATTCTGCTAGTAGGTACTATTTTTTCAACCTCAGCTGTATGGGAGAGGACCTTTCTGGACGTGCTCTCCCTGCGTATTCAACATGCATGGGAATTTTAATTCAATCCACTGGGTCTAAGGACTCATGCGCTACGTTTAACTTCAGGACGAGTTGGCTGACAACGGGACGAAGAGGACAATTCGTGCTGACCCCCAAAATGGTTATGAGCTCGTCCACTCACCTGCAGGATCTCATTGCAGACAAACAGACGGAGACGTGCCGACCAATCCAGATAGGTCTCCAGGTTGCACGTCTTCTTCGGATCCTGGGCTCCTGGCGGTGCACCCGACGTGGATGGTTGGTCCCATTTCTTCTGCATTAAAAAAGGGGGAGAACGGCACAGGATTCACAATTCAGATTTCAGAATTGTTGTTGAAATGAGGTGGGCAATGGAACGGCGGGGGGCATTGTTAATGAAGCTGCTTGTCGTCATTTTAATTGCATGTCCCTGTAAGTCCTGGCGACTGTGTCTGTGTGTGAGTGTGGATGGGTGCCAGTGTGCGATTGTTTGTGCAAGAGCGTGCTCTGTGTAATTTATGCAAAACTGCAGATTGTTCTTATGGCGAATGTTGACTTATGCGGAGGGACACATTTGCCATCGAGCGAGCGTTTAACTTGAGGAATTTTAATTTAATTTGAATGAGGGGTGTTCGGTTGAGCATGAAGATGGGGTAAATTAATTTGTATTTTTTTAAACTCTGCGTTTTATTTACAGTTCTCAGCATAAATTTTAATTGGATAGGTAAAAATGGGAAATGATGTACTCATTTTTATAACTGAAAGATTTATTGCATACTTTGTTTGTTATTTTTTAATTTTGTAAATTATTATTATTTTATACCTTGAATTTTACATAATTTTTCATTCTTTTTCTTTAATTATTTTTTGCTTGATTATTTAAATGTAAAAGTTTTAAGGAATTCGGCCGAATTACCTGTTTATCGAGCAGTATCATACTGCTGCACTGAAGGAATTCCTCGCCGCCAATGTGCTTGGCCAGTTTCTTTTCCAGTCGACAAACGATTTGTGCGTACTGTGTGGCCGTCGGACAGTTGAGAGGAGTTTCTGCTGCAGACTAGAGGGAAAAGCCCCACAGAAAGGCATAATGGGGAAAACGAGGAAAACAAGACAATTGCCGGAGATTAGGCAGAATGTTTTTCGGCCCAGTCAGCGCTGCCAACTTAGCTCGATTTTCTACGAAAAGCAACCTACTTTTAGAAAGTTTGTTTTGTAGCTGAAGCATTTAAATATATTTTTGTGTAGTTCATCTAGCTTTTCAGTTAACTTTAAATATGAAATTAAACATCGTAATTCTTCTAGCTTTTCTATATTATTTATTTTAATATTTTGCAATAAGAGAATGAATAGATTTTCCAACGATCGTTTTTTAACCTTTCGATTTTGTTAAATACAAATTTGAAAACCCCATAGCTTGTTTTCTAAATTGGTATCGTAAGTTAGCAGCACTGACTCACTCATGTCCTTGGACCATCCACTCACCTTGTCGTTGGTCTGGCAGGCTCGTAGGTCCGCCTCATGTCTCTCTAAATCAGTCAGTCGTTTTAGTAAGGCACTCAGTGTTTGGGAGACGGCGGCTTCCAAATGCGAATTGGAACATCTGTGCCGAGAATCAGAGTGGAGTGGATGCGAGTTGAGTTGATGGGGTGCAATTTGGGATAGGCTAATCTGCAAGTGCACTTGCTCCTCTCACCTGGCAACGATATGTTTGACATGGCTCATCATCCGCTCATCCCGATAGTCGTAGGGGAACTTCATCGTCCACTCGGCCAGCACAGAGACGAGGGACTCCAGGCATTCGCTATCAGGTACCGAGTCCAGCAGTCTGCCCAGCAATTCGTGGGGTCGCAGGAACAAGCGGCAGGATAATAAAAATGAGAATACAAATTCCTGCAAGCATAGATAAGCAAACAAAAACATGAGATTAGTGGAAAAATTAAGAAATGAGAGCTAGCACAATAAATTACAATTCTTGTGGCTGGCAGATCTTAGAAAACTGGGAAGTCCACAAATTTTATTTTTCTACTCAGAATTATTGAAGAAATCTAATTAGTGAATATTTATTTTTTTCAAAATAAAAGCGGTTTTCGTATTTAACTACAGAATTATATATAAAATCTGACTATTAAATTCTGGCAATTTTAAAGTTGTCTTTATTTAGTTATAATTTCAATTGGCTTTTTAACAACAACGAAAGTCGAATTAAAACTAATTTAATAAATTTAGTTTTGTCTCGTTTCCATTTGAAATGGGATTTTCCTCAGTGAATTGGCCCTCTTAACAGAAAGATGCCACAAATTAGTTGTGTTTTTGTTGTGTTTGTCCTGGCCAAAGGGCACTCCACATTCAGCCCTATCAAATTAGCGCTAATCTCTGGATTTGTTTGCAACGAATTAATTATTTTTGCACTTGCTGCCTGTGGCCTCTGAATGGTCGGTCTTACACACAAGAATGTCCTTGTTTCCTGGCTTTCGGTCCCTTGCTTTTGGTAGCCCCTTGGGCCCGGGGTCCTTGATCCTGGCCAAAGGACTCGCCGGATTGTCGGTTGCCCTCTGGTTTGTGGTTTTTGGCTCGTGCCAGCAAACACAACTTGGCCAGCGTTCAAGTCTTTAAGTGTTTGCAACTAAGTAAGATCTGATTTGTATTCCATTTGGCGTTTACAATACGATTAAGGAGCGAGGAATCCGTTAAATTTATTTCGGTTTTGCTATCCAGTTCAAGAAATTGTATCTTTAACCTTTTTCTAATTTTTCCTTCTTTTCCTTTTGACTTGATTTATGATGCTTTCATCTTAAATATATTTTAAAAGTGACTAAAAGCCTTTAGCCACTTTGTTTATATTGCATATTTGCTAAAAATATTTATTTAACATTATTTATTGGTTCAAATATGAAAAACAACATTTCAATTGCCAGGTATTTTATTTCTATGATAAAATTAAATTAAAATCGGAAAGGCTTTATATTTATTATATGAACGACTAGGCATTTGACAACATTGCCACATTTTCAGTTCATTTTCAGTTTGCAAGTTTGTGATCAAAATATGTACAATTATAAACTCACCTTATCTAAGTCCACGACATCTTTGGGCAAGAGTGTTTCGATGAGGGAGTCCAATGGCCCAGAAACTATTCTACCGTTTATGTACATGATGCCACCGGAGCCCAAAACCGAGCTCTGTGAAAATAAAAGCGGAAACCATATGACAGCAGTCAAATAATGGTTTAATTAAAAAATGGTTGGCACACAAAAGCGCAAACTGAAATCAAACCAATTTACTTAGCTAATTAAATGCTGGCCAGGGCACAGCCAACTGAAAATTGAACTGAAAATTATTATTAAATTGGTAAATGGGGGACAAACAGTTGCCCTTAATTACCGCATAGCTTACCTCAAAATTAATATCACATTGGCTGCGTTTGTGCGGATTTTTGGGCACATCGTATTGAACCAAATCGTCGTTTTTCGGCCCAACCGATTTTGTGGTGCCAAGCTGCAACGGCAGACAAACAAAACCAAAATTAATGAAATTTTGAAAGCTATTGAATGAGTTGACGTCCTATTTGGGCAGAGATTTGGTACCGTGTTGACAGCAAAAATATAGGGTATAATCTAATAAACAGTGTTTTCTTTTCTAAGGTGCTTATTATTTTTTGGTGTTTGGAAATCATTTATAAAGGTGTTTAAAAGTAGGCAACCATATATTTTGCATCCAATGGATGTCAACAGGTTTTCATTGCATACTTTTAGACACCTTTGTAAAGGATTCCAAAAACATTTGGCACCATCTTAAATTTCCATGTGATAGTCATTTTGAAATCTGTTATTCTAGATGCGTGGGCACTAACCTCTAATTGCTGAAACCCCATTTCCAGATCGTAGGCGCTCAGCTGCTCGGCGCTGTGTCGCCGCCTGTAGCGAATGTGGCCGCCGAGCAGAGCTGTCTCCGCCGTCAGATGTCCCGAATCGAGGGAGAATATGCCACCAGAAGGTCCTCCTCCTCCTCCTCCAGGTTCCACTTCCCTTTCGCCCGCCTCCAGGCAGCAGTCATCCGCAGACTCGCTGTCGGAACTGCTGCTATTACTGCTAATGTGGCACCGCCGACGATGGTGGCGCCGGTGGCCCTGATGCTGATGGTGGTGCCGCTGACATTTGTCCCGATCGCGCTGACCCCGCGACTTCTGCAGCACGGTCTGCTTGCAACGCGTTCCGCAGGCGATGGCTGATATCTTGCTGGCATAAAAGTACATCGCCATGTGTCACGTTCGTTTCGCCGCTCGTGACGCGGTCATGTGTGTGGGGCTGTTTTCGGGTTCTTTCGGGGGCTTGGTGGGTTTTCTGGGTGGCGGACTTCCTGCTCAACTTCCCTGCCTATTTAATGCATGGCCACGCAGCGGGCAGGTGGCAAGTTGGTCCTCCTCATGGCCGGGCACGTCCAATCAAACGTCAATTACGAGAAGGATTAGAAGGCACCTACAGGGTAAGAAATTAGTGAGTCAGTTGCCAAATTTCGGAAAAGGCAGAGTGGTATCATACATACATATGTATATGATACGTATGTGTTAAGTATAGACAAACTTTTGCCAACATGACTTTTTCATAGTATCATGGATAATAAAAATCATTTAAACAGAAATTTAACAAGAGAGAACGCTATAGTCGGGTGCCCCGACAATCAGATACCCGTTACTCAGGTAAAGGAACACGCATAACTTTTTAACGAATGGTCCGATTTGAAAAATTTCTTCTACATTTCGATAGGTATTGATAAACACAATAAAACTGCATTTTTACTTTTCCGAAATATTGAAATTTTTAAAATCGTATATAAGCGATTGTGGGCGTTAGAGGGGGTGTGGCACCTTTTTGAAACAAACTTGCGCTGCGTAGGAACTCCTAGAATCTGTATGCAAAATGCCAATCTTCTAGCTTTTATAGTTTCCGAGATCTCAGCGTTCATACGGACAGACGGACAGACAGACAGACAGACGGACAGACGGACAGACGGACATGGCTAGATCGACTCGGCTAGTGATCCTGATCAAGAATATATATACTTTATGGGGTCGGAAACGCTTCCTTCTAGCTGTTACATACTTTTGCACGAATACAATATACCCTTTTACTCTACGAGTAACGGGTATAAAAATGGTACTTTAAGTAAATTTGTTTTAAAACATAGATAAATAAATTTTAGTGTATTTAAATCAATAAATAAATACTTTCGGTGAAATTGTTGTCCTAAAAAAAAAATTCATGGGACTTCCGGATTTAAAAATATATTGAAGCATACTTTTAGACACATATTTTTGTGATTTTAAATCTCTAAAGATTTCAGTGTAGCTCTTCGTTATAAATATTTATAAGATAAATGTGTAAATTACATGTTTTGAAAAGAAAACATTTTCCTTCAAGTGCACGAACCTAAGGACTACTATGCATCGACCAATTTTCTTCATCCGGCTCAACTTCAATTTCATTTCGTTCTTGCCTCGGTTTTGCCAATTTCTACACTCTCTATATAGGCGGCTATTGGTTTTGCCCACGCAGGGGCCAAATCAAAAATCAAATCTGTGAAAAACTGCGACGTTTTATGGCTCACTGGGTTGCGCGGCGTCAACAAGTCAACGTTGCGGTCAATCGCAGCACATTACTCATACGCCGCGTGGCCGCCGTTCTGGGAAAGAGCTTAAATCACTGCGTGTCGGCCATTCCGCGTGTATTTGTGTGTGCGTGTGTGTTAGGTTATGGTTAGGGTTATTATCCCTTTGGGGCCACTTGCGACTCATCAGCCCATAGACATGTGCGCATCATCAATAAGGGCGTAACCGAAGGGGGCAGGAGATTGGCCATCAACCGGGTCGATGGCAAGTCATTAAATCACTGCAGATGCGTTAAGGGCCAACGCAGAGAAAATCACAACTGATGTATGGATTGGTTCAAGGTTATCAATGAATAAACATTCTTCCGGGGTCCTTGAGGGGGGATGAGAAATGGGGCGTTGAACTTGTTTGTTTGTTCAAGTGCAAGTGAGGTTAAAATAAAAATTTCTTTTATGGATTTTGCATTGATTTATTATTAATAAATTAATTTTTAAATTTAAATTAAAAAGAGTAAAACTTTTAAGTATTATATAGCAGAAATAAAACTACCCAAAATTCTTAAGTGCTATACTTTAAATTTCCTCTGAACCAAAAAGAGTGAATGAATCCATCAGGAAATATGTTTTAAGACCGTTTTAAAAGGAAACGCATTAAAAACGGGTATTAAAAGCGAATAATATCAACAGGCTGGGCCCGTGGAACTCATTTCCTTACTACGCAACACGTTCGCGTTCGCGATGTTTTCGGGGCATTCGAAGATGGGAAAACGGAGACGGCGGCAGTTGGCCTTAATGGAGATTAACCACGCACAAAAGATAACGATGCTGGGGCCGAAAACGAACAGGGATGAACTCTACATATCATATTAAATATGCAGACACATGAATCGGAAGAGGCTGTGCGTGCTGGTTAAAAGGAATTCCTTATGCAGGAAGTGCTTCTTGGCACCTGACCGACTGAATATGGAAATGAGCGAGGAAATCCAATTTCTATTAAGTTAATGCCGGCTCGGTTATTGGGGCCGTCTCTTTTGTCAGCGAGAAAAAATCAATGTTATCGACGCCAAACGTAGACCAATCGCATCGAATGCTCCTTTGATCCACTCCAGATTCATTTACTCTGACATCCTCAGCCACAAATTGCCAATTAAGGCAAACACGCTCCCGTCTGTTTTTGTACTTTTCATTTAAGATTTTTATTTTTGTGTGTGTTGTTCATTACACAAGCCATGCATAATAAATCATATTTGCGTAAAATCTGCATTTCAATTTTGACAACAAAAAGGGATTACGGCTTTAGCTATTGCTATTCAAATAAAATTTATCTCTGGCGAGACTATAAATAAATCGACTGCAATACAATATTGTATGAGTCAATTTTGCAGCTTAGCAAATCGAATACAATTTTTGTATATATTGGTAAAATGGATCAAAGGATAATTCCATAATTCCATAAAAGAATATTTTGTAGTTTTCTAAGCAAACAGATGTTGCACTTGGTTGTTGAACAATTGCAAACAGACTGGTCTGACATAAACATAACATACATAAACTTACATAACATAAAAATATGTATCCTAATGTACGGAGAAAATTTCACAAAGCTGCATAATCCAGTCAAAAGTTGTAAAATGACAATTGTAAAGGAAATGTGTAAAGACGAATGTGCCAAAGGAAAATGTTCACAGATATGGGCAAGTACAAATGCGATATGAAATATATACTGATATGTAGAGATGTGCGGACATGTCTGTGCACAGTTGTGGTAAACCAAATAGAGTATGAGCATCTAAAACTATTAATTTTAAATTTATTTTATTTAAATTTATTAAAATTATTTTAAATATTTTCGAATACCTTGACTATCAGATAACCGCTACTCAGCTAAAGGAAGTGCGAGGGAGATGGAGATATGCATGCATAAAAGCAACTGCTTGCACTGCTTGAATTACATTATTTGTTCATAACTTTTTAATAAATGGTTCGATTGGAAAATTTTTTTCGGGTTGATTATAATAGTTTAAAAAAAAAATTTTCTTTAAAACCCACTCATGATGTTTTTAAGAATGTAAGTAATATAGTAATAATACATTTTATGTGCATTTTTAAAAATACTAGATTATTTTCTACATGTTTTGGCTTTAACATTTAGTTAAGCTTAGAAAGTTTTCCCTCCACTATTTTCTGGAACACATTTCTAAGTATTTACATTCGGCGTTGCCTACATTTCGAGGCAGCAGAATATTACCATGCTCAAGTGAGCGTAACAGAGGCGGAACACACACAAAACTTATGATATATATTCGGCCCAAAACTTGTACACACACTTAACTACGAGTTGTGCCGGACGCTCCGTCCGCCCATCGCCAAGGATATAGACAAAGAGTGGAGTGGCATAAATCTTTCTGCCATTTTTTTTTGTTGCTCCGGACAGAAGCTTATTATAATTCCAATCATGTCGTCTGACTGCAGGCTCGAATCTAAGCAGAAGGTTGGCAAATGAAATATTTTCAATTTTAATATTGACAACGTTGGATTTTTCTTTTTCTGGGCCCAGTAACCCGGCAATCGATTGAGATGGGGGTTCAGGGGAAGAAGATTGAGGGAATAAAGAAAAAATATCAATATGGCTGACACATTTTATTTCGTTTCAATGCCCATTACCGAACGCCCTTGTCTACAGTTTTCCGCTAAAGTGCACAAAAATAAAAAGAAATCAATCAACTATATTAGGCACAATAAACTTATTCCAGGAAGGTCGAATATGGATTGTAAACTTGCGAAATGAATATTAAGTCGAGTTTGAGGGCCTTTATATTCCCCCCAGCAACCGTCATATATTTTATACTTCTCGACAGCAGAAATTGTAAATATTTTATGCAAATATTTATTCAATTAGTATTCTAAGGAAATTAAAATAGCGTCAATTTCCCAAATTGGCTGGCCAAAATTGGCCTAGAAATTTCCCTCTCCACAACATATCCTTTGGCAAAAAGTAATTATCACAGATTTTAGCCATAATTTGGTTTGTTCAACAGCATAGCCGCAAAAACTCTTGTCGGTTTCACTGGCTCTTGGCCTCTGGACAAGCTTAATTATTAATAATATAATTAGAGCAGTATGCAGCTGCCGATGGCATCCTTGGTTTGTGGTTCAAGTGTGCTCTGTGGGTGAAGAAATTTGCTGGTGCATTTAATTTACAACGGGAGTTTGTCTGCTCAAATATCATTGAATATCCGCATCGGGAATATTTTGCATATTTTCGTATGCCAATCTCAACTTTGGCCACACTCCAAATAAGTCTCGGTTTTGGCCTTCGTCCTCCTTGGAGCGGCCCCAAGGAGCAGCTGCTGCAAGTGTCCTCGAATCTATTAGCATAAAACTGATAAAAATAAACTGATGTCGTTGTCGTTGTCGCCGTTGTCAACAAGCAGCAGTGGCAGTGCAAACAAACAACAACAATCAGCTAACAAGAATAAGAAACTGGCAACAAATTTACGCTGCTTTTGGCTAAGCGCTTTCAGCCAAGAAGGACAACCGCAGAATGGTGTAAAATCGAGGAGCGACAATTTCCGACGATTTTGCATTTTTAGAGCTTCATTTTGGTCAAGTTATTCTCTCTATTTTTTCTTGATTAAAGTTTTCTTTGTTTAAAATATGGATTTTTTTTTATTGTCTACTTTCAGTGTTTCATTTTGGACCTACAATTTTTCTTTGGATTTGAATCGTTGTGAAACATTTGATTTATTTAAATACCTAACTAGTTTCTCTCTGGATTTTTAATTGATTATGTACTTTTCCCATTTTCCATTAGCATTCCATTTGATCGCTATGCTGTTTTGTTTACTTTCACTTTGCCTTCCTTTTTTTGTAGTTTGCTCTCAATTTTTTGTATATTTCACGGGATTTAAAATCAATTATGCTTTTCTTTTTTTTCTACTTCTTGTTGTTATTTATTGGCCAATGCTTTTTGCATTGCGCAAGAGTATTGAGAAAAAAGCCATTCAATTTTCATATTTATCACTTTATTGCATTTGCCTCCCAAATGGGGAATTTCCATTTAATGCTTTAGTAGCCATTTATCTATTTACTTAAAACATTTGATTTGTATTAAAAGTTTTTTATGTAAAAAGCTATTTTAATAGGCTTACAGAATGCTAGGATTAAATAGATTTAACCACACTTATTTATTTAACACTTGACGATAGACATGAGATTATTTGTAAAGAATTAACTTTTTTGTCGAATCACTCAACCATTGAAATATTTGTATATATATTGTTGAAGTAAAATAAATAGTACGAATAAATTATACTTTTTTAATCAACACCTAAAAGAAAGTAAGTGTCAATTTTGCAATTGATTAGTTTTGTGTGGGGAAACTATTAAGTATAATTTATATTTATTTAATGAATGAAATAGTTATTCTTTGATAGGATTTTGGGATAAGAAGGATTTAATCTTATTTAGTTGTTCAAAAATTGACGATGCTCAGAACCTAATAATTATTTAAATTTTGGCTTTTTAATTTGACATCAAATTTAAGTATTATTTCGCAGTGAAAAATATATTCGAATAAATGTCAAGGCGAGTAATTAATTCTTCATCTTTGTTGACCCTTTTCCCACTATGTTTTGATTGTTTTGGTTCTCTATTCTCGCTAAGTGCTTAAATAAGAAACAGCTTTTCCGACCATTTTCCTCACTTTGAGGTGACTTTCAGTATCAGTATTTACCATAGATTTAATTAGCATTTTTCACGCTTTTGTCTGCCGACTCAAGAAACGTGCGCTAATAAAAGTTCCTTTCAAATTACATTGACATTGTCTCTGGGCTTGTTAACTTAGCGCCATTTGTAAGGTTTTAACGAAGGCAAAGTTAAAAAAGCACTTTTCACAGATTCTTCTCCCTCCCCCACATTTTTCAACGCGACTGACAACTTTTCTGCCTGGCTGACGATTTAAAAAAAAAACGAAAAACCGTCTAAACGAAAAAATGAAATAAAAAAAGCGGCCAGAAAACTGTCAACGCCATGGCTCTGTGTGTCATAAAAGTGGCGCAAGAGGGAAACCGAAATTAAATTACTTTGACTTTCGATGCTGGGTCATAAAAAGATGCATTTGGGTCAGCGCCCTAAGTTGTGAGAGAGACCAGATTCCAGATCCCGGAGACCATGCCCCAAATTAATGCAATGCCAGCGACAAGGAACCGTATTTAATGTCTTTTGAATTGTTTTATCAGACGATTTATTACAATCACCGCATCGACCAGGCAACCGCAATAAACCTAAGCCATGCAAATTATTCTCCCTGGCATTTTTCTCTTTTTGATTTTTTATCTGTTCCTCACATTTTTATGGCAGCTCTAAAGCCAACGCAAAAAAAAAGTCTAGAAAATCGGCTCAAAGCCTGAAAGTATTTGGGTATCATCATCAATCTTTTTCGGCGTAATGTTGGCAACTGCACTGCCAAGACCATTGACAAATTGACGATAGGGTTTTCCGGTGGAATTTTCTTTGCCATGTGTTTATGTAAATGCAGCTGAGAGTGGGAGGAATTTTTACAGGGCGAAAAGCGCGGACAAAGCTTAGTTCTAATGGTATTGGTAGGGATAGCACTTGAAGGGAATAAGATTGATTTGACTTAAATATAAATTTAACTCAATGTCATAATAGGTGACGACTGAATTAGTATTAATCATTATTATTTTTTATTTTAAGACCTCCAAAGGTTTTAACCTCCTAAACATTTAATATAGGAAAAACTGATTTTTTTAAATAGACCTTCTCTCAATATACAGAGACTTTTCAGAGCTCTCGTCCTGGGAAAACTTAATTACAGGATGTGTACGCTCGGATGTACACATGCCAGATATTTCATCAATTAATGATTCTCCATTACACGATTGCAGTTGAACCCAACTCAAGGATTTACTCGACAGTTCCGTTCGATCCATTAATCGAAAATGCATTATTGTTAAACAGGCATAAGTAAATGGCAGTCGATGTCCGAGTGCGGAAATGAACAGTTTAAGCCAACTGCAGTGGCAAACGCGAACGCAAAGGGGTTAATAAAGGGATCCAACAAGGCCGAAAACGGTAAACAAACCGTTGGGAAACTGGCAGCAGAACATATATGTTGGTATATCGGAGGCAATGAGGCACCCGACATTATCGACATTACCGGTTAACGGTAACGGCTACAGGAACGCATAAATTATGCTTGATTTTTGCACAGGGCGGTAGTGCTGCGTTTGCGAATTTTCATTTTTTCATTTTTCCTTTATCGCATGAATTTAAAGCGGGCGAAATGTTTGCCCATTTATGCGAGTGTATGAGTGGGCGAGGCTGAAATTACAAGTTAATCGAACGTTGCATACTTACTGGGGCAGTCAGTCGTCTGGAACCATATGCGATATTACTTATTTATGCCCGCCGAAGAACACTTTCAGCAATTTAAATTCATATTTATTGATTTTTTGTTAAGAAATCGCTGCTGCCACAGTTGCTCCGATAAATACAAATGGCGTTGTATAGGAATCCATACATTGGGTGTGGAATTTATAGGCAGTCGTTTGTGATTGTGATTGACAATCCAAATCCATTAAGAAAATTGAGGGAACTGGAATCGTTTGGGATCTGCTAATTTATTTTTATTTTGAGTTGTAAAATTCTTGCACTTTTTTTTGTTTAAATTAATTATTTTTTATACGTCTCAAAATTTTTGTTTTATTTTTTGGTACACTTAATTTATTTATTTATTTTATTTCAATAATTTTTTTAAAAATCTTGTTGTTTTTTGCAATGTTTTGCCGCACTTTATATCCGTTCCCTGAACCACACACTTACAGAATCCACGACGAACTGAAGTGGTGGACCAACTTCGGCAGCCATGTTACGCGAGGTTCGACTTAACAGAGGGAAATTTGATGAGAAAGCAGAACGGAACGTGTTTCCATCGAACATGTTGGAAGTCCTAAGAAGTCCTGTGGAACTAACACAACTTCCACCTGTCTTTTAGTATAATAAATGGTACATTTATCTTATGACATCAGAGTTTATGAAGTAAGGTGTAAAGTTTAATTGTTATGGACTAAAGCCCTGAATGTTTGTAAAAATATTTTTTTTAATATTTTGTCTAAAAGTAGGTACATAAAACACTTTATTTGTAAGCAGTTTTCACAAACCCCAACTGATTTCTAAATTTATCGACTTTAACAGCGGGAAACCCATTGAAAACCTTTACGGATCTTTTTAATTCTGGCTAAAGTCCGTGGAAAATCTGCCACATTTCTCAAGTTCCACCTGTCAGCGGTGAGACCTCTCCGCAACTCCATTTCCACACGGCCACGTTATCCGGCGCAACAAATTGCTTGTCATGTTAACAGCACTCCGCCATCGCATTGCTTTAATTACCCGGGCTCATATGTTGGGCGACACCTAAAAAGAAACTCAGAAGAATGCCATATAAATGGGAACTCATCTGCTTGAAGGGGTGAGTAAGCGTGGGCGTGGCAAATTACCCCCTAGTTTATCACAGACCCTAGAACATCCCATGGTAACTGATATCTTTGTTTACCCAGCTGCGTTGTCAAATGTCTGGCAATGGTTTTTTGCCTTTGTTTGCCTCCATCTTTTGTTTTTGGCTGTGAAAAATACTTGCGATTGTGGGCTTGTGTCAACCTAGATGTCTGGACGCCTGGGGCGATGAAAAATCTATATTTAAATCCAATAATATCATCATCGTCTAGGCCGAACCAAAAAAGTTCACACAACAAATTAGCGAAATCAATTTGAAAATTTCATCGAGTTCTCTAACTTTGCCTTGGGGTCAGCAGCATTTAAGGCTCACACTCACACAAACACACCTCGTCCCTTGGCCAGCAAATTGTTGAGGTCATTGCGAGTTTGAGTTCTGATGCCGGGCTAACTTTCGATGCAAAGGCGAAACTTTTAAGTAGTGGCTTAAATTCTATATTTCTGCCCAAAATGTTCGCTTTGCCCTTGCCTTTGGCAAGTTTAAATGTTTGCTGGGAATTTTAATTCATTTATAAAATATGCTCGGCCCACTCGGCTGCCGTGTGGATTAAGTGCAGTCGCTTGGTCGACTCTTAAATTAATGAAATTCTGTGTGTTTCCAGTGTAAGTTAGCCGCTGGCTTTTTGTCTCTGCACCAATTAGCAGACTGCATGAAAACAGCTGGCCGAGTTTTTTGAAGAAGAAACAACGTGTGTGAGAAATTCTCCTTGTGGTTGGTTTCATTATTCAGCAGAGGGTGTTGGTTCCGAGGAGCTACAAGTTATAGAACTCTTTTTGTAAATATCTTGAAAATATATTTAATAACTAAAAATATTTTTATATTTTAAAGTCATATCCTTATAGCTCATTTTGATAGTATCAAATATGTTGTCTCCCGAGCTTTGCTATTTCATTTTATTTCAACCAGAAACACATCCGATGGTCTACAATCAGCCGGATCGGTTACTTCAATTGGCCATCAATTGTCTAACCTAATGTTTGCTCTCTTGCGGCCAACGATACGTGGCTCGAACCCCTGAAGAATCTAGTTTCGGGAAAGTTTTTCTTCCATTCTTAGCCTGGCCAAATGTTAAATGTTTTCGTTCAGGAACTTTTTAAATGCTTTCACGATACTTGGCTCAGTTTTACCTCAGTTACCTCTGTTACCTCTGGCCAAATCAAAGTGCGCAACTTTTACTTACTTTCCTTACTTTTATTTCTGCGGTCGCTTGGCAACATCTTGAATGAAATTTATGCTCCTTACACTTGTTATCCATACGAAGACAAATCGATGAATGTGTGGTACACTGGGAACAAATATTTAAACACATTTGGTGGGGTATTTAGTATTCTTAAAAACAATTTTGCAGTTCAACTAATGATTTTTAATATTTTATTTATTTTAAGGGCGGCAGAGAGATGACTACGGAATTGAAATCATTAAAAATAATGTCCAAAAGAAGGCAACAATATTTTTAAATACAAAAATATTTTATTATTTTCATTGCATACTCTTAGGCATATTTACAAGTGATTAGAGACTGTGTAGATTTTATTAGAGACTTTTATAGATTTTTCTAATGGATGAAATGAGTTCATTTAGTTTATATGGGTACGACAAGTTATACGTGATTATTTTTCCGAGTGTCGTATTTTCGTGCTGGTCCATAATTTATTGAATTTGAACTTAGGAGGCAACATTAATTTATTTGCCAGCTGCAAGAGCGCTTTCTGTTTACCTGCGGAGCTCCAAAGTGCAGTTGCCGTGGGACTTGGACTTGGGTTTCGAAAGGCGGGGTTACTTACTTGCGTCTAAGCCTTTGCAATGACATGTCAGTTGGTTGGCTCAGATAGCGGGATTACCGACACATGCAAATTGAAGCTGCTGGACGGACTGAGAGACTGCGTCTAATCCAATTTCAATTGCTTAATCCACCATGACTGACACTAAGAGCCAAGTTGAAAGATGGTCGAGTGGGCTGGTGAACTGGTGGGTTCATGGCTTGGTTGGCTGGTGGGTGGCGCATCTTTACGCACCACAGCACTTCAAATACTCCAGCTTGCTATTGAATTACGCACCCACACATGTCAACATATCATGTTACACTTCACTTTGTGTGCGCGCTAAGTAAGTTGTAGTTCGGCAGCCGGAAACGGAAACGCTGCCTCCACTGATTCACTCACTCCCACTCACACACATAAAATCACAATGTTGACCCTTTTATTTCGACTGGAAGTTTTATAACCAAAAGAATCGGGGGCAAAAAGAAACACACACACTCACTCAGTCACACGAATATAAAGCAGCTCAAGCTGTGTGTTTGCTTAAGTTTTATGTGTGCACAGATTTTACGACCGAGCTGAAACAGCATCACGTAGCTCAAGGCCCGGCTTAGTGGCCCCTGAACTTTGCTCGGGGTCAGTTGGCAACGGGTTGCATTTTAAATGGGCTTATCCCCCTGCAGATGTCCAGCGAAAAAACAAATACCCACAAAACCGAAATCCACCTGACAAGCTGCAATGCAAAAAAAAAAAGAAACAGGACCAAAGCCGTCGAATGAAATTCATTAAAAGTCATTTAGCAGATAATTGTTTTTTTTTCTATATACTCTTTCTTAATGGTTTGTTATATTGAGGCAACTTAATTGATAGATCTATTAGATTAAGATTTTAAATAATGCATGTATAATGTGACAAATGAGTAAGTTATATGCATTTAACAAATTTGTTTAATAATAAGCTAAAAAAATGTTTTTAATATTTAAATTCATTCAAAATTAAAAATTATGCTTAGAATAAATATACAAAACGGTTACTATGTTCTTAGAGGGGTTAAAATATTTTTAAACGGCCAAAACTGTTTCTAAAGAGCATTTAATTTGTATCTTGCAAATGATTTCTTGTAAAACCGAAAGTTTTTCTCTTTTTGGACGCTGATAAAGGATTTTTCAGACGCCCGCCGACGGAGTGCGAATGCGGTTTAATTAGTGCCATTCACGAGGGGCGCGGCTTCCCTGACAAATTCTCTTGGACAGCGGTCAGCGCGATGTGACAACCCAATAAAAAGCTGATCAGTTTACAACTTGAAGGGAATTTGACTTGAAACACGTTTTCAATTAGCGACACTTGCTGCAAGGGCTAATAATGAGTTGACAAATGGCTTGTGTCAAACAAAAGCCGCGCGGAATAAACAAACAAACAAACCAGACAGACGGAACACGTCTTGTTGCTGTTGTGCGTGACTTTGTGTGGATGTAGGCAATTTGCCACCCTAAAACCACCCTAAAACCACCCTGGAACCACCCACCTAGATGTCAAAGTGGGCGGCCAACAACCCACCCACATACTCCAACACAAACAGAATTGTCAACTTACAAGGCTTGGTGGCTAAAGTGTCGCGTAATTTATTTTCCACCTCTCGGCGCCGACTGACAAATGAGCTGATAATTTTCCCCGTATCCTGAATTTTGCCATTGTCAAGGACATGGAAGGAGCAGCAGCTAATTCATGTCCTCAACATTGCCTAGTCATCGGAAGGCTTTGTCTAGCCGTTGACAGCAG
The DNA here is from genome assembly GCA_037075285.1 of Drosophila lutescens. Taxonomy (NCBI): domain Eukaryota; kingdom Metazoa; phylum Arthropoda; class Insecta; order Diptera; family Drosophilidae; genus Drosophila; species Drosophila lutescens. Next base: position 916,958 of record JBAMCF010000352.1, read on the forward strand.
AAATTAATTTGTGTTTACTTGCCGGCCTGACATTCGTGAGTTATTGATGGGAAATGGGGAAAATGGTGAATGTAAGTGGTATTGGATAAACACAAGATCGATCTTAATTACTAGTTTAACATGGCATAGACTTCAGGAATGTTTTTACAATATCAAAATAATATAACTTAAAATGTTGAAATAAATTAAAAATTAATAAATAATTATATATCCGTCTACTTACACGAAATAAGCCACTAAACGGATTTATCTTCATTATGTGCTCTCAGCGAATGCTAAACATTTAAATGAATATTAATGACTAAATTACACACTCATTTTAAGTCCACAGCCCTCAAACCCCAGATGATGCTTTGGTTAATGGCTGGCACTCCAATCTCAAGATATATGTAAGACGCGAGCTATGTACCCAGACATGTACATCCTTTTATGTACATATTATATCCACATGTCCTCAGAGCTGTAAAAACTTTTTTGGGCTTGCAACTTAATGACAACTCGCAGGCAAATATATGAACAGTGCGTAACAAAATTAAAAGTGAATGTGAGATTTTAAATGAATTATATAAAATGTAAAAGAAAACATGTTTTTATTTGTTAGTTTATTATTATTAATTTATGACGCAGAAATTGTTTTACTAATTTAAATACAATTTTTAAGTCAGTCATAAATTGAAAGAAAATAACAAAACAATTTTTGCGTCATATTTATACTAGTAAATGAATGATTTTTAGTTTATTAAATTTAGTTTAATATTTAAGTCAGGTATTAAATGCGTGAAAACAATTGTCAAGCCTTAAACAATTATCCTTAAATTTTTAGAAATTTTCCGGTTTTAACTACTTGCCTTATAGCCATGATACGCACTGTTTTGGTTGGCATGTGTGAGTGTGCTGCACTGCAATTTGACTTTAATGCATTTTTAATTTGTGCATGCGTGTGCCTCGGCCTGCATCTGTATGTATGTATGTACATCCAGCATATGGGTGTGCGTTTGTATGTAAATAGAAAATGAAATTACCGATGCGCTACTTTGTAGCCTCCTTCATTTTCCGGCGGCGGGCATTTTCCGAGAAGGCTGAGCGAATTCCGTTTATGACTATTTTATGCGAACTGCAAATTCTTTTGCACTTTATTTTCGGAGCAGCTTAACATGCAAATTATTATTTGCCCAGTGTGTGCCGTTCCGTTCCGTTGGTGCAACATTGTGAGGGAATTTTATATTTGCCGGCGCGCCCTACAAAATACAAAATGCCGTGTGTTTTTAGCTGGGGGCGCCTCCTTTTATGGACTTTCTCGGTTTTCCGGCTCCCTCAACTGCATACTTCAATTTTTAATTTGCCACAGTTTTTGCCGTGTCCTTTCGTTTCCGGTGTTAATTATGTTACCCATTTGTTTGCAGGCTTCCAGTTTTTTGTTGCTGCCAGTGTGGCTAATGAAAAGCAGAAAATAGTTGGGAAAAAATCTGTCTGTTAAAGTGGAGAGATATTTTGATGTATGCCGTTTCTGCAGGTGATTAAAGTTGGGAAGTTTTAAAAAAGACATTTGGAATTTCTCAAAATTGAATTTAATATAGAATTTAATTTTAGATGTTTTTTCCCAATATTGGATCTTTCCGTTTAAATTTTATGTACATTTTTATACTACCTTATCAAGTATTCAAAGTAATATTTTATTTTAATTTCCGGTTGCCAACGTCGGCAAGTTCATTTATTAGAAACTGATAGAAAATATTAAGAATCTATTAAAAACTGTAATTGAAAAATTGTTTTCTCTCCTTTGTGTCTGGCAGAGAAAAAGGGATAAGTTTTGAGGCGGAAATGAGAAAATCTCTCGCTTTGCCTTTGCGGCGGCCTGTAGCTAAGTAATTAATTTTTAATTGATTGGTGGAAGCAGCCACGATGCACTCGAATTTCTGTCGTAGCCAGGATTATTATGCAAATTTGAAAATAGAAAAGGGGTTTTCTAGGCAACATTTCAGGGCGAAGTTAATGTCACGCATTGCAGCCAGCTTGTTGCCCTGGCACTTTTAATGTCCTCATCGCTTTTACAAGTCAGCTAGCTGCTAGCTGCATTTTACATGCGCTTACTGCAGTCGAGTGTAAAATGGAAAATGAGTTCGCACTTTAGATTAAAATCTGTAAACATGAGGGGACCATCTCAACGGCAAGTGCACTTAGCCAAGATTGTTGGCAACTGCAACTCGCCTGAGGCTTATCGCAGGGCATTCAATTAATCCGTCAGGAAAAACTACTTGAGGTGAGCGCCATCTTGATCGGTGGCGTATACTTAATTGAATACTCGTAATAAGTATACGCCAGGTGTGCTTTGGGTTTAGTTTATTATAGTAATAGTATTTATGTGTTTTTTTTTTAAATAGTTAAGTATATAATGCTGATATTTCCCTACTGCCTTGTTAAATACACAAATTACGCATACGCACTGGGCGACTTATCTCAGGGATTTTTATTAATCTGTCCAGAAAAACCTCTTCACTTGAGCACCTCCTTGATCTTTGTTTAATACTGATTCAAAGGATGTTCTCTAAGTTGGGACTATTTAATTCCCAACCTCTTAAATAATATGGGTTTCATATGGCTAATTAATACACAGTGTTCGCCATGAACCGAGCTCGTTCAGTGTGACGAAGTGAGTCTTGTTAGCCTAATGGAGATGGAATGTCAATTAAGTGACGCAGCACAGAACGGAAGCGGAAATGAACCCCAATGAACCTTTTCCAAAGTGACAAATGCTTGTCATAAAGCGCTTAGCTTAAAGCTGCAAAATGTATATACATGTACTAAGGAAATGCAACCAAAAGTTGTGGAATGTGCGAACATATTTCAATTGTTGCGAGAGAGGGCTGGCAACAGTTTTATAAATTAATAACAATAATTTATGCAGCAGCAACTACAGCACTCATAATAAATTCAGTGAAACTTTTGTACGTACTCAGAGGCAAGGGGGGCAAACAACAACAACATCAATGGGAGAGTATATGAGAGTAAGTTGCATTTGAAGCCTCACAGGCAACTCGGCAATTCTCATCAGCTGTGCCACTGTTGGATGCCATTCGCCTTGGGCCCGGGGAAAGAACTATAACTATGCATGTAAATTTATAACCCGGGCCCCCAGTAGCCCCAGCCCCCCAAAACCCCACCCCAAATCCCCTTTCCCAACCAAGCTGCGAAGGGCGGCACAGCAAAACAAAAAAATCCAGCCAAACCGAACAGAACTTGTTTATGAAACAAGTGCAGGCGAGAAGTTGAGGGTGTGGGCGGCCGGGAAGGGTGGTGACACTCGCACACTCAGAAAAATAACATTGTATTGGAAAATTAAAAAAAATATACAATTCAAAGCTTTAATTATGATTTGATTCCAATTTTTACTCCCTTAAAATATTTAAGATTAAATTTCTTAAACTTATATTTCAAGGATTTGCTAATCATTTTTAAAGATTACTCAGCAACATCATGAAATATTTTTAAGAACCTAATTTTTATAAGTAAATAACAATACTTCCTGAAGAGGCAACTTTACAAAACCGAATAATTTTTTGAATATCAGTTTTTAATAAACATAATTGTCATTTAATTTAATTTTTTTAAATTTTTTTCAGCTCGAATTTCTTGTCAAACATTCATATATTATCCCACTAAATTTAAAGTACATTTTTTCTTCTCTGGCTGCTGCTGGCACAATAACAACACGTAAATCTGGCAGCAGCTGACAAGTACAGAAATTTAGCTTGTTACGCTACCCGAAAACGCCATCGTATAGCTCAAAAATTGTTGTGCTCAGCTCAGGAGGCCAGAGGCGTTGGACAGAGGGGGCTTCTAGGGGGGTCCAAGGGGGTCCAGGGGGCCGGGACTTTCCCGAAGGCATTGAAATATTAATGCTAATGGCTAGAAGGAAACACATTTCCTTGGCGTCGGGCAATCGCCCTGATTGTATTGCTGCCGAACTTTGGGTGTTGGGTGGACCAAAACTCAGAAGGACGAACTGGCAGCAGGCGATGAGTTTTCCCAATAAATTAATGAAAATGCAAAGAGCCCTTGCAACGAAGCAGTTTTCCTCGGCAACAGGAAGGGAAGCAAAAAATCCGGACAAAAATGCCAAGCAGCTGTGTTGCCTCTTGCAATTTTCTACTTATGCAGTAGAAATTACAAGGAAATGCCAAAGTATGAAAAGCTATTGAGATGTTGGAGGGATAAGCCGGGAAAAGGCGAAATACGGGTTCCAAACTAACCGAGGAAAACAAAAGTTCTCAGCCACAAAGTAGCGCAGAATATTGACAGCTTTAAGGCTTAGATGCACTTATACTGACCGACCGCACTGTCACGTTCCGCAGCTTACTTGGTAAAAGCCAAAGGCATTCAGTCGTAAGAGGACTTACACGCCGAAAATAAAAGTAAAATACCTTTCGCTTGCGCAACAAAATGTTGCATAATTTCCTTATTTTTTTTTGACTGCGGGGCGAACGTAATTGAATCGTAATGCAGCCATGAAATTTTTATTATTTTGTTGTTATAAAATTCAAACTCTTCTGGCTGCCGCCGCTGTTGCCACTGCTGTGGAAATTAGCATAATTTTACAACTGCCTCGAGAATTTGTCAGCCCAAGGATCTGCCACAAATATGTAAGAGAGCAGGGAGAGGGACTATCATCTTTTTCAGATGACGGGCGAATAGTGTTGTCTAATCCGAAAGTCACTGAAGAAGAGCTAAGATAACTTAAGGTTAAAGCATAATTGAGCAGGTGCTTAAATTTAAATAAACGCCTCATGAATTTAGTACAATAAAACTTTTTTAATTTTGAAAACTTAAAAAAAATCCTAAAAAGGAAAATTTATTAGCTGTGTTAAAAATTTATCAAACCCATTAATTTAACTTAAATTAATCGAATTCATTTTAAAATGTAGTTAAATTTTTAAATTTAAAAAATAAAAATTTTTTAAAACTTAAAATAATTTTAAATTTATTGCTTTTATAGTAAAGTATTAAAAAATCCTAAAAAAGAAAATCTATTTTCAAAAATGTAACAAACCCATTAATTTAACTTACATTAATCGATTTTGATTATTAGGCATAGTTTCAATAAAATATCGATTAACAATATTAGTTATTTTGTAATGTTTAACTTTTCAAATTATAGATTCTGTTTACCGGTTATTTGGCTACAAGCTATACACCTAACTTCAAATGGGTGTTTATCAGTCACTTGGAAAATTACATTAGCGTTGTTTTCCAACTTTTGGAGGGCAGATTTGGCCAGAAGATATCGAAGTTGGCATCGCAGCTGGCGGAGACATCAAACTGCGTTCGAAACTTTTTGCCCTTCGCCAGGGAAACTTGCACAGCTGCTGCTGCGTGCATCCAGTTTCCCCGGCATCCTTTAGTCATGTGAAAATGTCCCTTTTACCGTTGTCGTCCAGGTTTTTTGTTCCCTTATCCTTGAGCTGTCGCAGCATCCTTGCCACGTCACTAGGTGTGTGAAAGTTTGGCAGAAAAACTTTCATGGGCCAAAGACAAAAAAGAAAAGTTAATGCAGGTCCGCTTAATGCAAGACCTGGATGATTTTAATGAGCTTTTCCTTGGCGGAGGAGGATCTGAAAGTTTTTGGCAATAATTAGTGCGGAGGGCCAAAACGCAAATTGCATGTTTCGAATGGCAAGGCAGAAAGTTTACGGTCTGTTTTCCTTTTTTTTGTTGTTGTAAATATTAGTGGCTGTAAATATTTCGTTTGGCACTCAAATAGCTAGCCATGCGTGTATGGGTCATGTCCTGAGAGCTTTATTAAACATTTTATTAACATCATTTAGATAATCTTCCAAAAAACTTTGCCCCAAAGTTGCCAGCAGAAATTAACAAGTGCCGTCGCGACGTCAACGGTGATTATGATTATGAATGGAGCCTTTTCCGGCGGAGGCAATCTTTGTCTAACTGAGCTGAGAAGCTGAGAAGCCGAGAATCCCCCGACCAAGTTTGCACTGGAACGTGGCTCAAAGTTTTGGTTTTTGCTGCCCGAAAAGTTCTACATTTTTGCTAATTAGCTTCGTTTATCTGCACTGCACTTGCAGTTTTTGACAGGAGCAGGCGCAGGAGCTCCAGCCGAAGCAGAATATATATTTAATTAATTCCCGTTCGCCCGGTTTATTGTGCCATTTGATTGGTAAACTCAATTTAAGTTCAACTCATTTTAAAATTCAATTTATTTTCCTTTTATATAGCCTCTCCGTTTTTCGGACACGTGACAGAATATTAAATGCGGTCCATCTTGAATGTGATTAAAGAGTATTCATGAATTTTTTTTTATATTCCCTCGCTCTTTAAGTGCTGTGTATGAATATTAAAAACTTTATTGACACGTTTTCCATTCCGAATGCAAGCAATCAGCATCACGAGCGACTTTAGATTGAATTCCCCTGGCACAAATCTTGGCAGAGCGACTCGGATTTAAGCTGTCTTTCTGCATCATAAATAAGTCAAAGACCAGGAGATTGATATAGATGCAGTGGATAGGAAGAAGGAGAAGGAGAAGAACCACATAATTTCCGACTCGACTGGAATTTACATTTTGAGACGAGGATTTTGCAATTTACCTTGGTTGATTTTCAGTTATTTTGCAACTTAATTGTTATGGCCTCAAGCAAATTGCTGTCACACAGATGCATCAATTTGGCAGCCGGCAAAACAATGAATAATATTATTTAAATCTCCATTAAATTACTGCAAACTGGAGGCCACTTCGTTAGTGCAAATGGCAATTTCTTGTCCTTATCCTTATTTCCTTTATTTTGTATTTTTATTCAATTTGTGCGGCACATCCAGTCGGGCAAAAAACCAATAAATTTGCATGTAAGAGACAGGCAAAAGTGTGCAAACCGAGGGAAGCATTTAAAAATTAATTAATTCAATTGCAATGCGACTCTCGTTGCAATGTTCCACGGGTTTCCCGGGTTTCCTGGGTTCCGTAGTTTCCCATTTTCCCAGTTCCTGGGCCTGGGCTGCCGTATAATTTGGTCCTGTTCTTTGAGTCCCTTTTATCCTTTTTGCGCCACCTTTGTGTTCAAAATGAGTGTGTCAGGGGGAAGTGCGTGTGCGGGCTCTGTCATTGTCCTTGCGAGGAATTAAATTGCATTTTAAATAGGCGGCGTTAATTTTATAAATAATTTATACGAACTGGCAATTTGCAATTGCAAACTGCCGCCGAACAGGTGTGAAAAGTGACCGGCGAACGTAATAAAGGATCATTGATTGTAATTTCATTTCATTTAATTTATTATTCAGTCGGGAAAGCTAAAGCCCCGCCGACTTAGATAGTAAAGAGCAATCACGTAATGGAGGTACATAAAATTATATGAATTGATTTTGAAACTGAAAAAGAAGGAATAATTTGATACTTGGTCGTTATATCTACAAAATCTATATATAGCTTTACTTATTTAATGAATATTTATTTTCTTAGTTAACATCCTGTCGGACTTGCATTAAATACCACATTATTTATGGCCATTGATTAATGAAATTATTTATGCAGCAGCCAGTGGAAAGCTGTAAATTGTATTGACACTATGAATGCGTATGAATGGATTTATAATTGAGTGACCATCGCGTAATTGTAGTCATTATTGCAAAGTGAAAGTGGAACACTGCAAAGCTTTAAACAGGCCCATTAAATTTGACTTCCCCTCTTTGTGACTGACAACGAAATGCCCAAAAAGGTCAACCAATCAAGCGGAGATAATTTGCAGTCACAGGACACATCACATCACATCAATCATAAGGACTCCCTCCCCTTGGGTGACAGATTTTTTATGAAACATTCGAGCAGTTAAATTGAGCAGCAAAATGTGGCTAAGAGAACGAAACGATTCGAAGTCATTTAAGTGCCATTTGCGGCGAATATTGATTTACGGACTGCGTGGCTGGCATTTGAACTGCGGTGAGCCCAGAGCGTTTGACTGGCTTAATTAGATGGCTAATTAGTGTGGCCCAAGGGCCCAAAGCACGACGATAACCCGTCATTATTGGCCTGGCCAGCTGTCATAGGGTATCAAAGCGATTTTCCTCCAGCTCAAGTTGTTTATGCTGGGCATAATAATAGCGCAAGTCTGTCGGGTAATTTGCATAATGCATCCGATAAGCCGCCTTTCTCATTGACAGCCTAAACAATGCGGCGGAAGACAAACAGGTGAATCCTACACGAATATGTAATATATTTACGCGAGTTAATTAACAAATTCATCCATTTACACAGCAAATATTGATTTAAAGTTCCGGCCCACCGGGGGAAAACATCATCGGGATTTATCTTATCTTCTGGGGAAAAAGTTGAAAATTAAACTTCAAATGCATGCAGGAGAAAAATCCGAGATTCAAGCGAAAAATTTCATAAAACGGCATTTTATTCGTGCTTGTTTTCCGTGGCATTTACATGAATATATATACATATATAGTATATATCTGTCTGGGCAGGGAAGATCGCCGGATGACATTCATAAACCGCACATGTAGCTGGCGTCTGGCAATCATAAAGAGTCAACGATGAAAATGAAAATGAAATTGCACTGCTGGCCATTTTAAAATTTGTAAAAAATGTAAATAAAAATACAGCGAGGCTGTAAAATATATATAAATAAATTACATGTGTTTGCTGTCGCTGTTTGATATTTACAGCAATTTATTCCCATTTTTTGGCCGGCCAGACCAGAGTGGTCCCTATAATTTCACGTCGATAAAAGGGTTAAACCCTCATCATCATCATTGGCATTGACAGGACCAAGGACTTGACCAAAAGCCTTTCTGGCCAGCCTTTGGGCTATTTAAATGCACTTTAATTTGACAGATGCTCCTTCAGTGGGAAAGTCAAAGGGGCCGGGGGCAGGGTGCAAAGTTCACTGGGGGCAGGCCACCTTTGTGGACCTGAATCTCAACCGCCTTCTGTTTGCCGGCAAGTCAAGCGTTAAAAGTGCTTCCAATTAAGCACTGATTTCGGTGCCCGAATGCTGGGCAAACAAAGTTTTCATTTCTAATTAAAATCGCATTAAAGCCAAACGATAAGAAAATGAAACGAATAACGTTGCTAAGCCGCAAAGTTTAGCTTTCAATGGTTTCTCTTTTTGGTCCGCAGTAGGCAATACAATTGATTTTGATTATATTTTTTCTCTTTTTCTAGGCTCGCACACAAGTAAATTGGTTTCTAATGCCCTGGGGCTGTGGTCCTTTCTTTCTTTTCTTATTTTTTTTGGCCATTTCTACTCAATAATGTTATTAGTCAGGCCAATTTCGGTGAGTGTTTTTGTGTGTGTGTGTGCCCTTGGTCTTTTTGTTGCGATACTTCTTTCTTCTCGGCGGCGGCGAAAAACACTTTCCTTTACTTAGGCTGATTTCATTGTGATGGATTCCGTGAGCCGATGGCTTAACCTTGGACTAGGAGGGATTTTCCGGGCTGATAAGTAATTTTTAGCCTCAATTATCCGGTCATAAGTATGGGGAGGTATTTATTGGGGGGTGTTTTTGAAGAGAGAAATAACTAAAAATTACACTTTCCAATATACAACTCACATTACTCAATGGTTGAAAAGTAAATATCCATTCAACCCGTTAATATTAGATTGATCTTAATTATTGAGATAAGATATCAAGATAGGAATACATTTTAGTGAGCTGCAAAATAGTTACCCCAGGTTGAGGATTCATTTAGGGCAGCAATTATGCGGCCATAAATATTAGAACTCACACCCCCTTTCCTCCACAAAGTTTTGCTGCATAGAAAAAGTGGGAGAAAAACTATTATTTCACGCTAAATTGCATTCAGCAGCAAAACAGTTTCATTCAACGACTTCACAGAGACTGATAAATGGGCTTTGCCACAAAACGGCAGATAGACACCACCAGAGGCAAAAGTTGTACGCTTTTTGTCCGCTTTTTTGCCTTTTCACGGGATATATTTATGTGGACTTCATCAGGCGGGACGAGAACGAGGCCTACGCCTCATTTGATCCAAAGTATTGGCACACAATGCGACCTCGTCGAAGCAATAACAATGGCAGTTATGAGTTTTTGTCCCCCGGACTTTGGAAAATGGAAAAATTGCACGTTGCATGGAAATGAGAGTTTGCGATGCGATCCACGGGAAAAGCAACAATCGGAATCAATTAAGCTGCCAGCTGAAATCGTGGAGGGAGAAGAGCCAGTTGTTAGTTTGGTTAAAGGGAAATCCATTGAAGCCCCCTGCTTGAAAAAACTGGTAATAAAATCGAAAACGAGAGAGATTTTTATATTATACTTTAATATTATTAAACAGTTATTTAAACTACAGATGGGTACATAACTTTCTTAGGGAAGAGCAAGAATGAAAATGGAAAACTAAAAGTCAGCGAATCGGAGCTTAAATACAATTTTTCCTTACCCCAAATGGCCTGCATCAAGGAAAAACATCTCAGATATAGATAAATGATTGGCAAGAATGGAAAAACCGGACGAAGGCGGGCAGCAGGACAGTTTGTCAAGGTTTTCATATAGAAATGGAGAACCGAAGCGGCGACGGATATTTGTGTGCAGTTCAGCGGACGAGAAGTCTACGGCTCATTGAAGCCAAAACAATACGATGACAGTTATGAGATACGTTTTTCAGCTTCCCCTGGATATAAAACCATTGATATCACTTAAATTGTGTTGGTGGGAAGATACGTGTCATGCCCATAATGCGAATACACTGGGAAAAATATAAAGTAATATTTACTTTATTGATAACTAAAGTATAATAAAACTTGAAACATCGGATCGAATTTAAATGATTATTAGATAATAATCAAAATCAATATTCAATTGAATAGTAATCAATTGAATATTACTCATAAATAAATATTATATTATTTTTTGAAAATATGTATTCCGAGTTTGTTTATTTTTGAGACAAATTTTAATTGAGGATTTAATTCTTAGGGTACTGAGTACTCTTCGTTTTTTTTTTTTAAAATCGATTGCCTTTGCTATTTTTTCATAAATTGATAGGAAAGATTCCCGAATATTTTTTGGTTTATAAAATGAACGATTCACCTCAAACCGACTACAAACTAGTTGGAATCGCAACCGGAACCGGCGAATGCTGCTCTTTGAGTTGCCAGACGGTCTTCATTGAATTACTATTCATTTCGGCGCTGACATGCCGTGGGCTACAAATGACATAATACTGGCATACTGACAGGCTCTCCAGTCATCCCGCCATCAAGTTGGCCACTAATGAACGGCGTTGCCTATAAACAAACATCAACGGCTGTGGGATCAGCCATGGCAATGGACCAAATGCACGTTGTGTTGGCCACAAAATTGCATTTGCGTTTTCCTCGAAAATACTATACGTTGTGCCAGACTAACGTCCTGTTTTTGGGGTGGAAGCGAATTCCCAGCCCACTCAAATATCCGAATTCCAGAGCCAAAGGATGACAGGCATTTTTAGCCCAGCAAGAACTCCGCGTTCATTCGCTTTTAATTAAAACTGTGTCGAATTATTGTCGCTACCCTCGTCATCGACTGGGATTAGATTTGTTTAGTGCTCGCACTGCAAAGTACTCCGAAGTTAAGTAAATCAATGTGGATGTTGTGGTCACAATTTCGCCGTTTAATTAAGACCCATAGTTGGCACACATATATTTTGCACCACTTTCGTTTGATATTAATGTGCAGTTAAGACTTTAGTTTATTCTGTTTCGAGAAGTCGAAAGTTTCCGACAGCAAAATTGTCTTGTAAATTACTTTTGCATACATTTTATGCGGTTAGCAAAAAGTACATGGACAATTTGCTAAATCGCTGTAGAAAGTTGTCTCCGAGTCCTGGAAATTTGCTTAGCTATGGTAATATTTATTTGGCAGTTTTTGGTCAGGAACTTGGTAACATTGCCATGCAAATTGAAGAGGGTAATTATTTATTATCCTTTTTTTCTTGCTTTTTTTGCAATCAAGCTGAAAGTTTATGGGAAACCTTCGGGCTTAAAGATTTGCTAGAGTGAAAAAATGAAATAAATCCCAAAGTGGAATCCAAGCAAAAGTGAAATTGCAAAACAATTGCAGACTCTGAACTGCAACCTCGTGTATTTTTTCTAGGAAAAAAACAAAAATTATTTTGATAAAATATCATTTTGTTCTGCGACTCTTGTGAATTATTCTTGAAGAGCTTATTTCGTTGTCAGAAAATTGTCAAACAAGTGAGTCTTAAATCTGTGAAGATTTTTGAAGAAAAACTTCAGTTTTGCACATTTCAATAATCTCAAAAAAGCTTATTCAAACTCTCTTTATATATTTATGATTAATGAAAATGTTTGCCTAAAATGCTTCTATGTTTCAATTGTGTGCTACAAATCGTTGGTTATTCAATAAATAATTTTAATTGAGGCATTAAAATTTTATTCGGGCTAATATTTATTTAAAAATATGCTGAGAAAAATGGCATAACAAATTTATGAAAATATGATTGTGGTTCATGTTTTTGGCTGAACATAGAATGTTACCAAAAATTCCTTTGCCAGCTGGTTTGTTATTTTTTTTTTGAGTCTTTAGGCTAAAACCAAACCTGACCAAAAAATATTTAACGTTTAAAAAAGCAGTTCGAGCTGGCTTATAATTATTTCATTTAATAAATCCTGAATTTGCGCAATTACTAATTTAATTCAAGGCGAAAATGCGAATTTAACTGCTTAAAGTTGAATGAAATATTTTGGCATTTAGTTGAATTATTTTCTTTCCACGCCTAGAGGCAAAAGCACAAACTTCTTGGCCGGAAACAATTATGGCAAATGAAAATTTAATTTCTGCTAGCCATCGTATTTTACTCAACGTTAAAAACTTAAATTCGCACTTTGGCCCCGAGAAAACACTCGAGTTTTCCCCCACTTTTCCGCTGACAGCTCTGACATGCATTTCGCGCCCGAAGAATAAAACAGGCAGACAGTAGCCTGGCCTTTGTACATTCTTAAAATGTATATATGAATAAGTGAGTGGAAGGCCGATGAAGGCGGAAAACTTTTCTTGCAATTTCTCCGGGGGCTCTGGTGGCTGTCAGCCGAATGCCAAAGGACCAAGAGGACCAAAAGGACCGAGGAACGCCACAAAATGGCGCCGATGATGAGCTTGAGAAGTTGGGAATTTTCGGTGTGAGCTATTCAGTGGGTAAACTGATTTTGGCCAGTTGGCTTGCTCTGGGCCAAGATACACAAGACGAGTTCACTGCACTCGAACTCGCACTCGAAGGATTATGGCGGAGTTCTAGGTCCAATTTCATAATTACCATTATTCATGACGAGTTCAAGTCAAACTGGCGACTTCTTTTCGCCAGCGCCATCGCCGCCACCGGAAAAACAATGGAACACAATGAGGGAAAACTTTTGCACCAACTTTGAAGACTTTTTAATGTCTTCGAGCGAAGCATTTAAAAGAGCCATAAAAAAGCGTTTTATTGTCTCGACTTCCCCGCTGTATTTTCGAGAGCCATGGGGAAAACCCCATGAGTATTCGGGTTTCCTTTCTGCAGAAGCTATTGTTTGGTTTGCCTTTGTGTTTTTGGCTGTTCATTTCTTTGCGGAAAGGAGTCAATGGAAAAAAACAAAGGGCGTGTTAATTAAATTAAGGCGAATTCACCTTGGGGCAGGCTGACACGTTATCGGAAAAATCGAATCAATGAAAGGGAAGCTGGTCGTTGAGTTTGAACCCAAAATGATGGCCAATAAATATTTTTGCTCACGCAGGGGAAACTTATTAGCGGTTTTCTTATCGATTGGTCACGCCCTTGGTAATTGCCTAACACCATATAAAAATTAAGTAGATTTTTTCGATGGAATTTTGAAGCCCACAAATATTTTGGTTTATTTTAAAATTATTTCCAAAATTTAGTGATTTGTCCTTACAAATTTGTGGTTTGTTTTTTGGTTAATTTGTTTTATTATGCTTTTAATTTAATTATTTGTTAACTCCTGCGTTAAATTTTCTATGTTACTGCATATACATAGGTTCCTCCTTCTTATGAGGGCATTAAGATGGCCGAGTTTCTTATACTCGCACGCCTCTCCGAAACTTTGGTCCTTTGGCAAGATTAAGATTTAAATAATTTATTTTAAGTACATTTAATTTGCTGGCAACACACAAAGATATCCCAGGCCATTTCCCAGGCCCCCGTTTATGGGCACAATAAGTTGGGCAAAAGGTTGACCCATCCGGGGGACAAATGCGCACTTAAACCGGTAACCCGAGATTGCTAGGACGTCATTTGTCCTGCCTAATTCGGCATGTGACCAAAGTCATTAGGCATTGACTTGGCCACGGGTAATGCCGATGGCATTGGGATCAATTCGTCTGAGGATCTGGGGATATGAGGGTGCTCTTTGGGGCTTAAGGAAATGCGGGTTCTGTTCCGGGTTTCGAGGCAATCTCACACATGTTTACATTTAATCCACTTTTATTGCAGCCCTCGGAGGGCAGAGGGTGTTGGACCCTCAGTTATTATGCTGATTGTGTTGACACACTCGCCATCCCTTGTTTGCCCACATATAGATTGTGTATACTATATACACCATGTTTATGGGGCCTATGGCAACTTTTGTGTTTGTGCTGAGCTTGTCACTAAATATTTTATAAGCGCTTACCTTGACGGGGCGCCCTCTTCTGGGGTCCAAGATAAATAAAAATTCAATTTTATTTTTATGCCCGGCTATTGAAACCGTTGCCAGAGTAAATTTGACTAGTGCACGTGCCCAAAGTCAAGACCTGACATCTTATGACAAATTGATTACCACCTTGTGGCGGAGTCTGGTCCAGAAAGTATCTTGCTGGATACCATTTATAGACCCTTTTTGTTCTTTTAATTTAATCAATGCCGATCGCATCGTCACACTCTAAATCTTTTTCAACTGTGACAAGGCTGAAATCAAAAGTTTTCGAGTGCAAAATGAACCCTTTGACAAAATTGCGTTTCTTTTTTTTGTTTTGTGCCGGCGAAAAAGTGAAAGTCAAGCACTTTGCTTTGGGCTTTGTGCCCCGGCGATTCAGGTTATCCTTTCAGATTAATGTCACGGCAACGGGTTGGGTTAACTTTTGAACTCTTCTGCAACGCAATTCAGCAGGAAAGCCCAGAAATAAGAGTCACTAAATGAGATATTTGCTTTTGCCGAGCTTTTAAAGTCATCCCTCATTAGCCGAACTGCGTTTTCCGTATAATTCTTGGCTTGGCAAGAGAAATATGAGAGATATTTTCCTACTTACGATACACAATAATCTGCATTTCCTTCTGCTGCCTTCAGTTGAGTGGAAACAAAATTGTCTGTTGTCTGGCAACAAATATGAACAATCAATCTGTCTGTCCCAACACAAATACTATATATATAGTAGATATTCAGTGAGAGCAACCATTTCCTTGGAACTTCACGAGTATTTTCTGCTCTTCCACTTTCCTTTCATATCTCTTCCCCCTGTTAACTTCCGTTTCTATTGCATGTTTTTCGGGTATGTCAAAAGTTTGTGCACGTTGCATATGGCATTTGGAAATGTGTGCTCGCCTGTATGTAAATGGTTATTTGACAAGCTGTTAACGTTGCATTGTCTTCGTTGAGTTAACAAGTCACGGAAGTTACGAAGACATAATAGTCAGCTTTGAATATTGGGACTCTTTGCTTTCGCATTGCATGCACTTGTATTTCAATAGGATCCCTTGATTTTTGGAATATTTATTTGCATAAGATAATCCTATCTTATCTTAATGTTACACTTTTTATGCAGAGAGTTAAATATTTTATTTTTATTGGTATAAGAATTAATTATTAAAATACTTGAATATTTATTATGTTCTTATTTGTTGGTTCAGTATCGTCCATTGGCAGTGATTAAATCAAATAATCAAAAGCCACGCATCCTGCATATCCAATACATCTTTCGTATACTTATATTAATCACTTCGATTGAGTGAAATGAAAGCATCCTGCCGACACAGCATGTGCACAATACTAATTAACATTTCGGTGCGCGATGCGGCTTCAGATTTATTCCCAAGGATGTGCACTGGGCTTTAATTAAAATCGGAAGAACAAATCTACCACAAATGCATTTGAGTCGTGACACTTAATTCTCTTTGCTGTGCCATTTAAAAGTGACGCAGAAACAACATTCAATCAATTATGTCGCGTACAGTAAACAAATCTATACAATTTTAAAACACTTTCTAGAGTGCAAATAAACAGTTTTGGCCGATTTCGTTTTAAGCCGATCGATTATTCAATCTGCACCGCAAGCCGGAATTTTTATAAAACAATAGCAAAATACTTTATTTATTAATATGCGGGAAAATGTGGACAATGTCACAGGCGGAAGTGATGTGTGTGTGTATTTTGCGGTCGGTGTTAGAAAATATAAAAAGTGATTGCCAGCTGTTCCATTTTTTTATGAAAGCCATACATGCTGGTATAATATTTTGGGTATGATATTTTTTAATCATAAAAACTCCAGGGGTTGTGTTATTAAAATTCAATTATCTCCTTCATAATTAACTCATGTGGTTTGCACATTATAACCGCCAACCTTTATTAAATATTTACGCAGTGATAGCAAATGATTGTTTGTGCTTTAATGGCTGTCGCCTGATTTACAACGCACCGACCTTACAAAACAATATATCAAAAGTTTTTGTCAGCTGTGAGAGGGAACAAAAAGAAAACGCCATTTACTAATTGCAACTTTTAATTAAATATCGACCTTTAATGCGGCCAGGACGCAAAAACGACAAGGACGACGCAGAGAAGAAGGCGAGCTACCGCATTTCGGGGAAAACCACATTGAATTTTGGCATTGGCATCGCAGCAGATACATTTGCGGGCTCCGATTCGAACTCGGATTCAAATACAGAGACGGTCTGGGCAGATCCGGCAGATGCAATGGCTATAGCTTTCGCCATCGAGTACCCACTCGGGTGGGATGTTTGGGTGGGCGTTGGCTCTTCCGGTTCGTTTTCTGGTCGAGGCAAGTAAACAAGCGTTTCCGCTTTTGAAAAATTGCTCTCATTTTTTGGCTGAATGGCTGACCCAATGGAAGTCGCAGGCATCACCGAAAAAACCGCTTCCTGCCCTTGTTGTTTGTTATTACACCCACACAGCCGACGACGAACTGCGCTGGGCGGCAGATAAGCAAAATGGCAAAAAAAGAAGAAATGGGCTGCCACACCCTCAGACATTTTGTTGAACTATAAATAATAGTTACACATTTTTTTTTTCTACAATTTTTTGCTGCATGTTTCACCACAAGATCAACACAGTTAAAGTGCAAATGTTTCCATATGCAAGCGCCAACAACGACAAATTTTCAGAAAAGAAAAATGGAAAAGAAACGTATTTTAACCATAGCAGGAAAGCTAAAAATGGGAAATGAAATGTTTTAGGATGAATATAAATTATATAATAATATGCAAAAAATGTTCCATTATAAAAAGTAAAATAGGGAAGTTATTAAACTATTATTGATTTATTAAATATTTAAAATTCCAATACCAAACTTTGCTTAACATTTTCAATAAGCTTTCTTTGACCCAACACGTTATAAAGTGCTTTAAAATGAATCTCATTATCTGGCTGTACAAATTTATATTGAATGTAATGCAATAAAACGTCTCACCCTGACATTGATGTAATTAAAAAACATTTGCGGCCATTAAAATGTCATTTAGTGCGCTTCATATCATTACGCCGCAGGGCCATTAAACTCATTAAAATTGTGACTTTGGTCAGGACCAGGGCGATGGGTGATATAAGGGTGATATAAGTAGTCGTAAGTGAAATATCCAGCCCACCGAATGACTTGCTGTTCCGTTTGGCTTTCAATTTATCTGAGTCGGTTTCGGGTTGCCGATGTGATTAACGTTGCTCTTTGCGCTTTTGTCTCTATCTGGAGATATCCTGGGGAACGGGGGGCTGGAAACTGAGGGCCGAGCTATGCGTTAATCAAATGTCAATTACGCTGCGGATTTCGCAATGGATGTCTGCAACAACGGCTAAAGTGTTGCCAACTCGTCTGCTTTTTAGCCGAAGAGGAAAGTAAGAATATCTTAATTTTTCAATATAAGAAAAATGCATTTGCATAAACTACATTAAAAGTCTTAATAACAAATAAATTTAAATAAACACATTTTATATTTGTTTGATTTAAATAAAAATTTATATTTTTTTAAAATATCGTTTATAAATGTTAAGAAACTCTCTTTAAATTATGATTTATTCTTATTTTTTTTACACTATATCAAACTATTATGAAATATTTACACCTTTAGAAAAGCAGCGTCAGTACGGTTTATTGGCATCCATTTTTTGTATTTTCTTTTAATTTGACTTTCCTATTCAAGAGTAATGATTATCTTGCATACATTATTCAGACCAATTCTTTGCTGGCAGCACTGGAAAGTGGCAGCTCGAGCCTGGCTTACTGGTGACACCCCAGTTGTACAATGGGTGGCCGCTAAATCTTGGCGCTCGTTGGTTTTACGTTTTCAGCGATTTTCCCTCTTGGCCCGGCCATTCACACAGATACTCGTTACTCGAATTCGCGCACCCAGACACTAACACAGTCGCACGCACACGCACATACACAGCCAGTGCCAATCATAGTGGCACAGAGAGACAGGCGTCCTTTTGCTGCTGCAGTTTTGCTCCTTGGGCCCATCCCTCCACTTCCTCATCCATTCCCATCCTTGCCCTTATCCTTTATGCAATTTGTCTTTATGCGCCACCCTTTTTTTGCCCACTTTGCTCACTTGGCTCTGTGCTCCGCGCAACTTTGAGTGGTTGGCGGTCATGAGATATAGATATGCCCGACTTTACTTACGTTCCCGGCATTTTAAGTTCCCACGTCCCGCGATTCGACGCCGCCATCCTCATCTTCATTTTGATGGTCTTTAAATATCCCCGAAACAGACAGCTTCATGCATATTAAGCATTCGCCTATGCACTTGGAAAAACCAGCATAGAAAAACCATGAAATCGAAAATGACATTAAAGAAAATATTACATTATCTAGGAGTTCCTTAAGTCACATAAAATATGAAATATTTTAATCCTAAATTGTTCCATGAAAAATTTTAATTTTCAATTTCTTTTAGGATTATAAAGGTTTATTTACTTGTATTTATTTAATTTTGTTCTTTATGTTTTAGTAGGGGAGTGTAGGGTAATGTGACGAGTAGGGTAATGTGACGAACTCGTCGAATCTCACATATGACGTCACGACAAAAATTCCAAATAAATGTAGTCGTCTCCCCTTATCGTGTCGACAATGTATTTACAGTAATATTAATAAGAAGTCCCGTAATTTGTTCGTGACGTAATTTTTTCTAAAAAGGTGGTGCGCAAACTAGCAAATCTATTCAATTTACTTGTGTTTCAGCAGGGCCAGAGCGAAGAGGAGTGAAAAATAAAATCAGGTAAGTGTATGCACGTATAAATGAGATCTTTGTCAACAGTTTTTGGTACTTGGCGTTTGTTTTGTTTGCACCGTTTAAGAGTGACACCGTTTTTGCTCCAAGTCTACCTTGTAGGGTATCGTGACGAACTTTTTGTAGGGTATGGTGACGAACTTTTTTTATTCAAGAATTTAAATTGTTACCGAATAACATTAACTGCTGCAGTTTTATTGCTTTTTCGTATTGGTTTAGGTATGTCGTCAGTTAAATCAAAGTTTGTTAAAAAAAATTAACTCGAAAAAGTGTTGCAGGCAATAAAATTAGTAAAGCTCCATGGTAGATCGACTAATTCGGTTGCAAATGAACAAGGAATTTCGGAACCCACTTTTAGAGGTTACATTAAAAAAGTAAACGAAGCCAGTGTTGATGTTTCAAAGGAATCCGACGACGTGGTATTGAACTTTTTAAACAATCATTCTCAGATTACCTTTTTATTATATTATTGTCATTTTTCATCCATTCTTGAAAAAACAAGAGAGAACGCTATAGTCGGGTGCCCCGACAATCAGATACCCGTTACTCAGGTAAAGGGAGTGCGAGGGAGATCGAGATAGAAACTTTGAACACGCATAACTTTTTAACGAATGGTCCGATTTGAAAAATTTCTTCTACATTTCGATAGGTATTGATAAACACAATAAAACTGCATTTTTACTTTTCCGAAATATTGAAATTTTTAAAATCGTATATAAGCGATTGTGGGCGTTAGAGGGGGCGTGGCACCTTTTTGAAACAAACTTGCGCTGCGTAGGAACTCCTAGAATCTGTATGCAAAATGCCAATCTTCTAGCTTTTATAGTTTCCGAGATCTCAGCGTTCATACGGACAGACGGACAGACAGACAGACGGACAGACGGACAGACGGACATGGCTAGATCGACTCGGCTAGTGATCCTGATCAAGAATATATATACTTTATGGGGTCGGAAACGCTTCCTTCTAGCTGTTACATACTTTTGCACGAATACAATATACCCTTTTACTCTACGAGTAACGGGTATAAAAATAATTCGCACATACATACAGTTTTAGTGTGTATTTATTAGTTCGTCGCCTTATCTGGCAACTTTTGAAAGTGCAAAAAAAGGATGATTCACGCCAAACGCTGTAGGATTTGGCTCCGTTAGATTTTCGAATCGTACTTTTACAGAAATATGCTCAGCAGATGTAAGCAACTTTCTGCATTTACACTTTTAAAAAATATAGATTTTTGGGGAAGTTACATTAAAAAGAAAATCGTTCGTCACATTACCCTACAATTTTTAAAAGTGCAAAAAAAGGATGGTTCACTTTAAACGCTGTAGGACTTAGCTCCGTTAGAATTTCGAATCCAAATTTTACAGAGATATGCTCTAAAGATGTAAGCAACTTTCTGCATTTACATTTTTGAAAAATATTGATTTTTCGAAAAGTTACATTCAAAAGTCGAATCGTTCGTCACCTTACCCTACACTCCCCTACAAAAATAAATCAAATTTATCTTAATCGCAATTTTTTCAGTGTAAAATAATTTTGCATAATCTTTTTCATTCAATAGCTTATTTTGTCCAAGTGTAAGGCACTCGCCTGTGTGCCTGGCGGTGCTGTTGAATATTGAACAAACAGCTCTGGTAATTTGAAGATTATAAATCGCAACATAACACGTCGCTCAAGTGCGCCTGATGATTGGGCCTCAGGTTGCATATGTGCATATGAGGTATAATCACCACCCAAGGACATTCCCAGGACTTGTGCACATTCGGACCGCATGGGAAGGCCAATTACTGACAGTCTCTTAATATTACAGTATTCCAAGGGATATGTTCTGGGTAGCTAAAGACAAATAAATAGCGTTTAAATAATAAAATGTCGGTAGAAATTAATTTGCTTATAACTTTAGATAATGATATCTGATTTCAATAAGTTTAAGTATAGATAAATAGATAATGTAGAAACATTTTGCGTCACGAAATCAAAACATTTGTATGTTGATGCTGCGATCGTCACGACCCTTTACCCCTTAAAGATGTCTTTTTGTTTTATATAAATTATTTTAGTAATGCCTTACGTTATGTGCCTAGTAGGTACATATGGTACTACCTACCATAGAATTCATTCAATTTGGCTAAGCCAAATACATGCCAAGATAGCAAATGATATATAAAGCTTCTTGTTCAATTTTGTTTGGCAATCTAACATTAATAAGCTCAGCCCCGAAATTTTGCTTCAGTCACTCAGATCCTCTTAGTCATTGTTTACCCAACGGATAAACATTTTTTCGTTAGCTCTATGGTTTTTTTCGAATGGGAAACTTTTGTTTGCCATTTGTATATGAAGACAAATCGAAAATGGCAAAAAAGATGATTTATTACCCACGAAGTAGATGAAAAAAAGAAGAATAACATAGGGAAAAAATGTGATTTATACAAAGGCACGTACGCATTGAGAAAAAAATATCTGGTCTTCATTAAATAGCCTTTACAACTATGAGGCTTTAATTTCGGAAGTCTAGGCCAAATATTTATTTACGATCCAGCTAAGTTGCCATCAAGAAAAGTTCAATAAATTATCATTTCAACGCTCTACTTGTTGAACTCCCACAGAATAAAGCAGATTTATTTTTCCAAGAGCGTCAAATAAATAATATAAATGTAGAACAAAAAGCGCATTAAATGTATTCCATTAGGCCACTCGCTTTTAAGTACATCTAATTTGCAACAATTTGAGCGCCATCTAATGTTATACATCGGGGAGAAAAGGGGAAAAGTCATAAAAATGTTTATGCTCTTTTTATGAGCACACAAGCTGCGGCATATCACACAGTTAAACAATTGTTCCCGACTAGCCAGGACATTGTTTAGCCATGTTTTGTTTTTATTTTTGTGCTTCTGCTTTTGCTGCTCCTTGCTCCTGTTCCCTGGGACATTTACTTTTATTGTGCGACTGGTTCAAGGTTCAGGCACTTTGATTATGACGTTACTACAACTACCAAGCCAACTGGCTGCAGGGCAGGACCAAAGAAATGGGGGCGGGGCGAGGGTCCTTGCCGCCGGTCCTGTCATCAGAGTTGGCCACTAAGGGGTTACGAAAAATGGCCAGGTCATAGGCCATGGTAATAGTTGGGAGTATTCGGGGTTTTAAGTTCCAAATTATTTCTGAACCAGTTATTTTACTAGTTAGTTCTATAGAATTAGGAAAAATCATAGTACTTTGTTGCCTACTTATAGGTACATTTATTTAAGATTTCAAAACCCTCATGATTTTTGGCGAACATTCTAGTTCGTAAGTTCCAACTGAAATAATACTGTACTGTATTGTACTCATTGTATCACAAATTATTCCCAAGCAAGTTATATTACTAGCTAGTTCTATGGAATTAGGAAAGATAAGTAAACATATTGTGATTTTGGCCACATTTATTGGTGATTTAAAATCTCTCGTGATTTTACTTTTTATGCTTATCATCTAGTTAGGAAATACTTTTACCACTTTCTGGTAAGAAAGTCTTCTGGCTGTACAAAAGGTAGCCAAATTCGCCGCTCTGCCTGCTTCATTTATGGCCAACAGGATCTGGCAATGGCGTTCGCCTGTGTGCTGGCAATTGCAGCCAAAAAGGAAATGTTAGGAGCGGCCCAAGGATGCACAAAAGATACTCGCACACTTAGTCGTTGTTATGTTATCTTTATGCGGAAGCTGCCTGCTCGGAAGTGGCGCAAAGAAGTTCTGGGAACTTAAGTTACCGACTAGTTGGACTACTAATTCGGTGGGTTTATTTCGGGGGCTTTAAGCGTTTTATGCGCCAGAAACCGGAGTCAAAGTGGCCGAGCACAGGGAAATATGTCCAAAGTTTATCAGCTTGTTATGGGGAAAACGTTTGTCCGTCAGCTGTCAACGGTCGCATTCGTTTTCGCCACCCACCTCCCCCTCCGCAGGCCGGAAAAGCGGAATTCTTCACTTGTCTCCGGCATTAGCGGACCGGAAGGAAGTCTGTCGCTGTCCTTGTCCTGTGAACCGGGCCATAAACTAAACAAAGGCACGAATGCCCCGCCCATTTATCCTAGAATTAAGCCGGAATTCGGAGAAGACCTCCAAACAAATTGTTTATGTTAAGGAAGTCACGTAAAGTGTCGTGTCCTTACGGAAAATCCCACAGGAGAAGGAACTAGGAAAAAAGACGGCAGGCCAAAGCACTGCTGGTCTGCCCGCAACTTTATCATCATCATTATCATCATCGTCATCATCTGGTTTCCCCTTTAAGATATAATTTTCTGCTGGTCTTGCCTGGATTCGGCAATCTTAATTTAAAATTTAAGCTTGGATTTGATCGTAAAATCCCTGAAGGACCCTTGGTGGGAATTTTGTAATTGTGTTTCCCTAATTAAAGAGCCGCCCAACTCGTTGGCAACCGCAACTGAATATGCCAGGACCACAAGACCAAGACTATTATGAGCACTTTTGGTCGACCCTTGCTACGCATTGTTCGGCAGGTTATTAATCAAATGAGAAAAGTAATTTTTCAGAGGCTGGCATTCATTTGATTGGCATGCCCCAGGCCGCAGGGCAATGAACTGTTAAATAAAATGTATCCCAGGCTTTGGACAAAGCTGAAAATAAATTTAAGCAGATTTGAGATGGATTTGGTGGCCTTAATCAAAGTGACAAGTGCCTTTGATTATGACTTCTGGTGTGAGAGAAATTTATTTTGGTTATTAATTTTGAATTTCGGTTAGAAAACAATTTAAATAGCTTGTTTCTTTTCTTTAAAGATACAGTATTTATTTCTTAACAGATCCAACCAACCATATCAAACATGTTACTAGGATAAGCCATTAGCTGGGGTCCTGGAAGTAAACATAAAATATTAAATATGCATAATGACAAATCTGGTTGTCATAAAGGGCAAAAAGCTTGAGGTTCGGAACGGGGCTCTTAAAGTCTTGACATTAATTGCTGAGAGCAAACTTGTTAGTTACTGGCCAAAAAGGGGTAAACCTTTTTCCAGGAACCCGCTTGTTTTCGGGCACGTGTTGTCCTTAAAAGGGGAGAGTGGGTGAGTGGGTTAGTGGCCCATTAACGCATCGCCAAGCTGCTCGCTTTTGCATAATTAGAAATGCCTTACGTCCCACGCGCACACACACGCATAAACAGCGGCCCTTTCACAGGTAAATGGGCCCTCCAGGTAATACAAATTACAGATACACATACCATTGTGGGGAAGGAATCCCACTGTCCACAGGACACCCACAGAGCCCCCTCCTAAAACACCCAGGACCAAGCCCCGTGGTGTAACTGATAGCTCTGTTTACTCAGTCGCCACAGACACCTTTCTCCTGTCCGGATTCCGTCCGAGGACTCCACAAACAAGTGGCTAAGTGGCAGGATCCTTGAATCAGGTGTTAAGAGCAATGACTGTGTCGCCGGTAAATGGAAACGGGAATCCCGTCCAGACTGCTCGGGGTTTAGTTACAGCTAGAGAGCCTGTAATTAAAGTAACTTCAAGTCGTCCAGGGGGAAGAATTTTAAATATCTAATGTTTGCCGACAGATTAGGTTTCTTTGGCTGGTAAAATATTCCTTTAAAAACTGTATATAAAATATTGAATTTAAATTTAGATTGCTGATTAAGTGTTTAAAAGCTTGGGTACTGCGGTCACACGCCTATCTTGCATTGAGCACACGTCAATTCTGTTTTGAGCACCACTGTTTTAAAATATCCTGGCATTTTTAAAAATGAATGAGAATTTTCTAAAAAATTGTTACAAAAAACATAAATAATAAAAATGCTCATTTTAACAACTGAATATCACCCAGCTATACACCCGTAAATCGATTTAGATTTTTTACACTCGCCGCATTTCTATCTGAATTTAATGGTCGTGCCTATAGCGATTTACGAAATTAGCGCAATCAATTTGTAAATTTGTTTCGTTTTTATTTCTCTGCTGCCGGCTTGGCCTTGGGCAAGTTGATTTTCCTCCCATTATTACGAAAATTATTGCGGCCATAATTTGTTTGCAATTTGTTTTGCCAAATTTATTTGTTCTAATTTGCATGCGCCGGAGTGTTTACATTGGGATCTTTTTATTGCTTAAATCGAATTAAATCGAGGACTGTCTGGACTGTAGGCCATATCTATATATGTGTATTGTCTCTGCCTGCCGGTCGACTCTGAGTGTAGACCAATATTTATAGAGTGTCTGTTCGTAGGAAAATTGATGGCGTCTGGAGAGGACACAATCATAATATTGGTCTGTCTGGTTTTCTGTGTGTATGGTGTTTTTTTTCGTTGTAAAATATTTGCCTGCGGATTTGCGAATTAATTCTTGCTTATTTTTATTTGTAATCGCTGGGAAAATATAATCGTGTAATCTTGTCTTCATAATTGTAATCAAAATGTACATTTTATGTAAATGAATTTCGCTTATTCATTTTTAGTTCGGAAAACGTTTTTCGCCACCCCAATTGTGACAGGAAAATTTTCGGAGCGCCAAGACTGTGGCTCGGATTTTAATTAAAATTTATGTTTTAATCCTGATTACGTGTCCTCACCCAATGTTCGTATTTCGTATTAGGAGCACACATGTACCCATCTGTTTGTGTGGTTTTGGCCCCCGGTTATACATACTTATATATGTGCGGAAAAGTTGACAACGTTGCTCTCATTCCGTGTGCCATGTTTTTTCTATTTTGGGTCACTATTTTTTATAACCATCTCTTTTTTTGCTGCTGTCATTTTCATTTTCATAACAATTTTCGGTTGATAATAAGGGTTTTCATTTGGCTTTCTCCTCTCTGAATAGTTCTTTCTGCTGTAACCAAGACTTTAATTTTGCTGGACTTTTTTGTGAACCTTATCTTGTTCTTTAACTTGCAAGCCTGCTAGTTTTCCTACCAATTAGTTTCTGTGTCGCCTTTTACTCTTTGAATCCTTTGACTTTTTCTGAGATTAGCAAGGATACAGAAAACTGTAGAATTTCTGTTCGTAAGAAACTGAGCTTTAAAGAGCAAGTGTAAGGGAATTTTTGTAGCTGCCTGTCATTGGTTTAAGAGTTCTACAGCAGTTTTAATTAAAAACCGAGTGCCATGGCGAATTGTTTTTGAATGAAACAAAGCTTTGTGTAAATACTTGAATATTCATACGCCACGTTGGCCAAATAACGTGTCACAAAGTAGCATTGTTCTGTAAAAAAATATGGAATACATAGCAGGGCATAAAGTATTTAATTTTCGTGTCAATAAACAGAAGGAAAGAAACAAAGCCCCGAGTTCCATATAACATAAGTGGGTATTACAACGTGACAATAACGAAACACTTGTTATATTTTGTGGTGGTTTTGAGAGAAAATCTCTTCAAATTGCCAGCTGAGTGTCAAATAATGGTGACAGCTGTTGTGGAAGAACAGACAAAAGCAGGGTAGTATTTCAGTATCTAATTAGGTTTAAGCAAATAAAGACCTTGTCAAAGCAAATAAACTAAAGTCTTCAAGAAGGCCACTTGAGATATTCCAAACACGTCAACCGATTGCCTAGAAAATTATGCAAAAACCTTTTCGTTGGGTTCTTTTCTACACCCAAGGGATTTGAATACCAAGGGCAGGCGTTTCCTTGATTGATTTCATTGTACCCTTAAAGTTGTATCTTTTTTGAGTGCCACTTGCTTCGCACCTTTTTTAAATCGTCTACGATAAAGTGCATCAATAATTTCTCACTTTTATTACTGCACTTAACCGGAACCGTCCGGGTTGACCTGTCATTTGGTTCATCGTCATCGTCATCGTCACTCTCTCAGTTGGCTTTATTGATGGACAGCCGGGGCGCCTCAATTATGATTTGATGGCTTTCTGCTCGACTGTGTCACACGTTGCGTATGCGTAATACTCGACACATGGCCAGCAGGCAGGTCCATCTAACGTTTCGGCCTCAATCCTTGTCATTGGAGTCCACTAAAAGCTTTCCCATCCCACCCACACACCAGCAGGTGTCTTTCAACTGCAGTGCTGTCCCCTATGGATTACAAAAAGTGATGGAAACTGTGATTAAAGATGCCAAGAAGGCGACACGTGTAATTTAAAATAACTTTCGATTTTATTTATGGGGTGCCAGAGAAATTTCTAGAGTTTTATAATATCTTGTAAAGGTAAAAGCATGAAAACTATTCTTAAATTATTTTAATTAATAAATTATTAGAATCTAAAGTTGCATACTTTTAGACACTTTTATGAAGGTCTTCACAACAAATGTTGATTTTAAATATGGGGTTCTAGAGGATTAGCTAGAGTTTTAAAATAACTTATAAAGGTGAATAAAAGCATTAAAATTATTATAACAATATTTTAATTATTAAATTATTAAAATTTTTGTTGCATACTTTTAGACACTTTTATAAAGGGCTTCACAACATTATTATTTTTCTCCCTCAAATTATTATTACTTAACAAAAAAAACTATGTACATTTGGCAGCACAGATTACCTGTGAGACGAGTTGCTTAATGCCCAACGGTTGGCGTTAAAGTTAAAGAAAACTCGGCTGCAATCAAGCGTATTGAGGGGCGGCCATCACGTAAATTGAGATGAACGCCGCCTGATATATTGCAAGCACTGTAGCGTCATTTCCAGTCGGCACCCTCGAGGAGTGTTCAGTTTGAGGATTTTTGCCAACTAAAAAATAAATGCGTTCACTGCCCAATTAGCATTAAAAAAAAACCTTAAAGATACCCATAATTTTCTGAAATTTTTAAATTATTTTTCAACATAAAACAGTATATACACATCTTTGCTGTTACGTGGCCAAAAACATTTAGAGATTGTTGTATCATTAGCTTTGTAAAATGTTCCATCTTTTCTTAAAACTGATGTATAATGTCCTTCATTTAATGCATTTCCATGGTGAAATATGGCACTTGATAAAACAAATCTTTTATTTTCAAATCTAAGCTCACTTTGTGAAGCGTTTGTTAAATTAAAATTTGTTATTTTTCTATTCGCTGCATCGACTAAACTAAGAGTGAACACAAGCACGCGCCCTAAATTTTCTATTAAGGACTGACATTGTAAATAGTTTCCGCAATGTGCACAGATCATTGTGGTGCAGCTGCACCGGCAGCCGAGGGATAAACGTGCCTGTTGCGGTTCGGATCCTTGTGCGGCATCCTGGCAGAGGAAGTGGAGAGCCACCGCCACACATGACCAACAATTTCAAAGTCATTAAGACAAGCCGGGGCAAAGTTTTCGCTCGAAAGAAAGATGAAAAGAAACCGAGACCGAAACGGCTGCGAATTGGCCAGCGAACTGCAAACTTTTTATGGCGCTGCAGGAGCATCAAAATGGCCACAAAATCATCATTCACTTGGAGCTGACTTTAATGCGATTTTGTCCCATTTCCCCAGGTGGCATTCGAGTAATTGAAATTCGAAATTCGAATGCAGCCGGCGCTCGTCATGCGTCAGGGCAAAAGTTCAATTGCATTTTAATGAACATTTCGACTGCCGCTGACCGAGAAAAGTTCGAGAGTTGGGAGCTCAGAGTCCCCGAGTTGCCAGGAGAAATAAATAAAAGCGAGCATGTCACTAACTTGGTCTGTCTGCCAAAGCTCTGGCCGCCTTTTTCCTTGTCCCCCCGAGTTTTTCCGTCGGAATCGGCATGGCAAACAAATGCACTTCGGGCTAAACAAGTGTTTATGCAGGCCTCCAGTTAGGCTGTGTGTGGGATTCCCCCAGTTCCCCCCATCCCCTGACACTATATATCCCGATGATATTTGCTGGGGGAAATGGCAAAAATCCATAGCAGAAAGAATGGAAAATTGTGTGTGTGCTCTCTGCTTAAGCCGGTTGGCCTTACGGCCCGGCTAGTCAAGATTTTCCATTATTCCGAAATGCCAGTCAGGCAATCAATTTGTTTCAAAACCAATAAACACAATTTAAGCAAGACAATGTCGAAAGGTTGAAAGGCGGGGGCCTTGGGCGAAATTAGTCCTTTCATTCTGATCAAACATCCTCTCTATCTCGTTGTCCAGGAATTATTCATAAATTTTTCACACTCCTGCAAGTTGACAAAAACTATTGGTCGCATGAATATTTATGCAGGGGTATCAGAGAGGAAGAGAGTTATTTTGACTTCAGGTGCAATATGTTAAAACAAAATGCAGTGGTAAAGAAACCAATATGTTAGAGCTTAAAATTTAAAAGCTTAATTAATTTAAATGCATTAAAAATCTCATCGTTTCTTACTACAAAATTTTAAATTTTTAGTTCCATACTTTTAGACACCTTTATAGGTGATTTTCAAAGATTGCGATTTCTGTGCACAGAAATAATTTCGTAATATTTCAAAAACAGATTGTAAATGACGTATTAGTTTAGAATTACTTTAGATACGATAATTTCCTAGAGTACTCCACAGTCGTAACATACCTATCTCTCAAATATGTTTTGTTTGTCTTTAGCTTTCCGAACTCTATAAATTCCTAAGTTAAAGTGAGAACGTTAGAATGGTAATAGAATTTTAATTGATGCTATTGCTAAGCAAAGCTCCCACAGAAACCACTGGCACTTAAAAGAGTGAGATTTCCATAACAATCCAAGTGTGTTTTAAACGAATCAGGGAGTTTGTATACTGGCTGCAGAAGTTCATTAGATAGACTAAAAAATCGTTTGCTATTTGTGGTTAATTAAATTGATTAAATCCATGCTCACTAATATCAAGTTCAATGAACTGAAACATCGGCAGCTCGATGCATCACCATTTCGAATGCCTTTTGCAAGTGCACAGAGAGAATGCTTCGCTCGCGGCAAGTGAAATTACCCAAATTTACTGATATTGATGTTTGATTTTATGCAGTTGATTCTTTCATTTTTTTTTTGCATTTGATTCGTGCGAAAATTGTTTGTTTTTGCAAGCGTAAACACACATTCGAGGTGTCTGCCGAATGGATAGGGGTTCTATATCTGCACTCGCTGGCAATTGATGCTGGCGTTGATTGGTTCACATTCGTTTCCCATTCCCCAAATATATAGTATCTATAATTTTCCGCTTCAATTGAGCGATCCAGTGATTTCAAAATGCAGCACACGGTCTTAATTATATGCATAACTCAAAAATTGCATTTGCATTTTAAAGTTATGTTTTTGCTTGCGAAAATGTTGATGGAATTGTTTCCCCTTCCAATCTTCATCATGAAGTTCAAACAAAAAAGAGGGCGATATGTGGGGGTTCTTCAGCGACAGCTTGACATATTGTGTTAATGATATAGTCCACAAAAATGAGTATGCCAAACTGCTGCAGTTCAAGTTGCTCAGACACTTTTAAAGCCAAAATAAAGTCTTTAGATTGCATGAATAAAATTGGGGAGATGTGATTTATTACTTTTTTAAATGGTATTTATAATATTTTGCTTTAGCCCCTCTCCATTTAGCACAATAAATATTTTTACGGCACAGTTTTTGCCGCCTTCTTAAGCTTGTTGTTTCTAGGGACGCGTTCTTTTTGTGTCTGCTCCAATTACGAGTGTTATCCTTGAATGTTAATCGAGCGTGTGAATTGTTCGCATTGTCAGACGTGGGCGTTGAAAATAAAAGCGGAACATACCGAAAATCAAACAGAGCGTAGACGTACAAACAACAAATGGCACAGTATCGATATATGTGAGTTCAGCGGAGTGTGAGGACTCTGAATATAAATGTGCTTCCGAGGCGGTCTGCATCTGTGCTTTCATAACCAGCTTATTTGTCTAGTTGCTCACGTTTCCACGTTTCCATGTTTCCACAGCAAATATCCAGTCAAATCGTATATACTTTTGCCCACAGCCGCACTCCCTCCATATTTATGAGTTCCTCTTCGATGGCTTGAAGAAATGTGTCGGCACAAATTGAAGCTTGTCGTTGGTAATTTTCCCGAGACTCGATTCCCTGGAAGACAATTTTCTGACATGGCAATTGGCAAACCAATGTCTTCCCACCTATTGGCAAATTGTTTAGTATTTGTTTTTGGGCTCATTAGCATGAAAATCTAGACTGCTTCTATGTTTATTTTATGCCTAATTTAAATCGATAGGTATTCAAACCAGAAAAATTGCAAAGTATTCATAATATATTTGTAACTGTGAAAATGTATTTTAAATATATAATTTTTGTTTTAAAACCTCAATCTCTCACCTTAACCCTAATATTTATTATCCTTCAGTCCACTTATACTCCCTTATTTATCTTTAGTTGCAGACAGCTTTAACCGGGATCTCAGGAAGTCATCCCGAAGCTGTCGGTCTGTCAAAGTTGACTGGCCTGTCAGTCCCCGGAAAGAAGCACATTTTTAAGGCACCTCACCGAGAACACAGGTGTTTCTCTCGGGCAGACAGTTTAAGAGAGATGAGAAGAGCTACCCCTGTTCATTGTCAGCAGAGTAAACATTTAAATTACGCATACGCCGCGTGTGCCAGTTGAACAATACGCCACCCAGCTTCTGTATTGTGTCAACTTAATTTAATTTCCCAACGCAGCAAGCTGACAATATCCTTATAGGAATAAATGGAAAGAGACTTGGACAATATGATATGCACCCCGGGAAATGAAAGATGTATACACAGAAAATATCTGTTTAACGAACAGAAAAATAACAAGTCCTTTCCAAACTAGAAAATGATATTTTATACTTATATCAAATACCAGTTATGTGTAAAAAGAATCAAGTGTAGCAGAAAGCACTGCAGAGCATATATATATATTTTTTTTATCTTTTGGAATCAAAATCACCTTTTAGCCGATTCTTTCTCTGCATGCGAACGCGGGGCACGTGGCGCTTGCAACCTGTCAAGTGGCACTTATTAAAGCGTCAATTACTTATTCACATTCGCATTTTGTTTGCCCGTCTCGAGGGTGTGTGTTTGTGTGCCTCAAAGGTTGACAATGTGTGTGCGAGTGCGTGGATGTGTGCGGGTAAACACACGTTAACAGGCTTGTTAATTGCGTGGGCATAAACAGCGCTAATTGGCATCGCAGGTGCAGCGATGATACTTCCCTAATTGCCACCCAGCATTCGGCACTTATCTATGCAAGTTGTTTGACCAGCAAATGGGTCAAAAACAGAAAACTGAAAGGAAAAGAAAGGAAAAATGCGGCGAGCTGGGAAAACTTCGAAAAGTGAAAAGCACGCTGCAAAAGGCATTTCATGGACGCATCCAAATTTCATGCGATTTCCAAGTCACATTGTCCTGGCGACACAAGGAAGCCACGACAGCTGCCCACTTCTGCTGGCCATGCAAATATTCACCAACACATCCAGTCCCGAACAGCCATGGCCAAAATAATAGTAGTAACATACATTTTTAAGTATACAATTTGTATTTTTTATTTAACTTATACATAACACACTTTATTGAACGTAAAAAAGGAAAATGAAAGAATATAATAAAGTTGAAATATATTTTTAAGCTACAAAAACAAATAAAAAATAAAATACTATTACTTTGAATCTTGCTGTCCTTTGACTAGCAAATCGAATAAACGCAATACTAGTGGCAAAAAATGCAGTTGAGTTAGCAGTCTTGTTTTTTCGCTGAGCCCAACAATTTTCAAATCGGATTCAGCGCATTTTTTCGCACTTGCTAAGTTTTTGCGGGTGCTTGACTAGAATGGTTTTTGGTTTCGGCACTTGACTGAGGCAACAAACAAAGGAATATTAAAAAAAAATGTTCCACTATTGAAACTGAAAAGTGCTGTCGAACAGGAAGCAGTAAACCTACCATTTTAGTGGAATGTTTGAATTTCTTTATGTACCTACAAGTCAGTGAAAATTTTAATATATTATTAACATTTTGTATTATACTAGGATATTAATACCAAAGCTTATGGTTGTAATTTTTGAATAGGACCAAGTGTTTTAAAAAATATCGATTATTTGTATAACTTAACTCTTAGTTTTAATCCACATAATATGGGTCCTCAGACTTGGCTTTAAGCCGTGTCCTCCCAAGGATAGTTTCCGAAGAACTAGAACCAATCAAGATGAAGCTTTATTGACAATGCAGAATGCGAGGAAGTGGAGAGCCGAATTGCTGACAATAAAGGTAGCAGATTCGCCGCACAACCACTCAGCGAGCCAGCCACTAATGAAACCACACTGCACCGCAACAGCAGCAAAATGATACAGAGCAAAATAAAGCGGGGGACGACCAACTAATTGGGAATGCTGACCAACATGCGAATGAGGTCAGATGGCGGGTTTTTCCACAGACAGTCCAGTCGTCCGGTGTTGAAGGAAATTCTGGGAAATTCTGCTGTTCAACATCATTGCTCATGTGACCCGGCTCTTGACCTGGGGATGGTTGGGTGGTCCTGTCGGTTGACAGTTTGTTTGTTGCGCTCAAAATCGTTTAGTTTTAATTAAATTTGCAAAAATTTACCATGTGATTTGTGGGCTCTTGTGCGATGACAATTTGTTTTTAGGTTTAGGTTTGAACAAATTTTCGGTGTTGCCTTTAATTTGCATGATAGTTTTTGATAGTCTGTGATAGTTTGCCAATTATCCAGACCTTTATGCTGCATAACTCATTATACTCAATTTTGATTTTGTAGCGGAAGAGCAATTACATTTGATTTACTGTTTAAATTACGCACTCACCGTGTGGAATCCTCATTTTGTCAAATGTAGGTCGCAATAAAATCGCATGCCCTGGAAATATGTAGCACATGCCAGACAAAATAAACCAAGATATGAGTGCACTCTCGTTGGGTCTTTTGAGTGCAGTGGGGTTCGCACGGTTAAGTCATCTGGAAAGTTAAAATGACACGTGTCTGGTATTGTGTTCCCCCGACAAAAACTATTTGGAGCGAGTGGCTTGGAAGGAAAGTACATTGTGTCTCCCTTAAATGTCTGAACTCTATTTGGTTCCTTAAACAGCTCAAGTATTTCTGCTATAAAAAAACCAAAATGCTTGTTGAATTACTTTTTTAATTACATTAGTATGCTGCTTATTTATTTTTAAAAATATTCACAGACAAACTATGAGCGTTTCCATATTTGCAAAACTAAAATAAAAGCTTATTACCCACAAGACAGCCATTTGGGATGAAGGCAGCAGAAGTATATGTACATATGAGTATCTGTTTTGGAAAATGTTCTCGTGAAACACCAAAGAGCACTTAAAGAGACAGGCTTGAGGCAATTTCAATTTACTTACAGTCAGCTGAATATTTCAGGCAAAAGCGCGAAAAATAGATTGTCATGGCAATGATGCCAGAAAGGAGAATTTTATATTTTTTGATTGGACCATGGGCATACGGATACTTCTTTAATTGACTGGTCTCGGTTTTCCGTTTGCTCTTTTTTTACTTTCGATAAATTGATGGAAATCTGCACATCGTCAATACTGGTCGCTTAAAGGGAAGCTGTAAAAATATTTCGAAAATTAAAAACCATAACAACGGCTATCGCTGGAACAAAGGACTTAACAGGCTATCGAATCGAGGATTGCGACGCAATCCCCATCCCTCTTTACATCGTCATTATTCTGGATTTCCCATGGAGCTGAATTCATTTATTTTCACTCGAAATGTTAATAACAAGCGTTCATTGTTTGGCTTGCTCTGGTCCATTTCAAATGACGATTTTCGTGGGGCTTCCACCTGTTCTGAATTTATTACATAAGGACCTTATCCATTGTCATATATTTTTTTAATTCAAGAAAAGTACACTTTTTTTCTACTAAATTAAACAGGCTTCATTTTTATTTCAATGGCTTTATTTCACCAAAAAGAAGTTATACCATAGAAAAACGAAGTCGTCATCTACTAGCAGGAATACTTATGCCCAATTCTTGGTAATCATCAGACTTCTCTCGCACAACAATTTAAGAAGAGGTTTCGATTCCCTTGAATAAAAGTGCACTGCACTTTGGCTGATTGCAGGCATCGTTTTTCGTTTACCATCGCCTCATTGAGAATTTCCACATAATTGGTGATTTAAAAACCAAATGAAGGGCTCTTTGCTCCCGACGACTGAAGGCAGAAGCGATGTCAAGCGGATGTTTTCCGATATTTGTCGTTGAGTTCAATATTTTCCGCAATCAATTTGGAGTAGAGCAGCAAAATGAAGGAGGGAAAATGAAGTGGGAAAAATCATTTAATGAATTTAATGGAAAATGGGCTCAACATTGAATTTTTTCCACTTTAATCGCAGTAAAATTAAGATCGTTTTTTCGCTATACGTTTTATGATACAAACATTTATTTTCTACTATTATTATACCCGTTACTCGTAGAGTAAAAGGGTATATTGTATTCGTGCAAAAGTATGTAACAGCTAGAAGGAAGCGTTTCCGACCCCATAAAGTATATATATTCTTGATCAGGATCACTAGCCGAGTCGATCTGGCCATGTCCGTCTGTCCGTCTGTCTGTCCGTCTGTCTGTCTGTCCGTCTGTCCGTCTGTCTGTCTGTATGAACGCTGAGATTTCGGAAACTATAAAAGCTAGAAGATTGGCGTTTTGCATGCAGATTCTAGGAGTTCCTACGCAGCGCAAGTTTGTTTCAAAAAGGTGCCACGCCCCCTCTAACGCCCACAATCGCTTATATACGATTTTAAAAATTTCAATATTTCGGAAAAGTAAAAATGCAGTTTTATTGTGTTTATCAATACCTATCGAAATGTAGAAGAAATTTTTCAAATCGGACCATTCGTTAAAAAGTTATGCGTGTTCAAAGTTTCTATCTCCATCTCCCTCGCACACCCTTTACCTGAGTAACGGGTATCTGATTGTCGGGGCACCCGACTATAGCGTTCTCTCTTGTTTTTTCAATATATTCCTTAATTTGTGTAATTGGTTTTTTATTTTCTTTAATTTTCGATAGTATCGATAATTTGATAGTAATAGTGCCCACCATCGATGTTTTAGCAACCCTACTATATTATTGCTTTATTATTTTTTTAAAAGAATACAAATTCCCTAGTCCTGCCATTTAACCACTTGGCACCTCAGCCTGGCCACAATTTCTCAGCATCTAGCCAGCAGAATAGAGTCCCAGCAGGTGAGTAATATTTTTCCCACAAGTGCGCATAAAGTAGGAACAAACTGACCATACTTACAGCCCCATAAATATCTGGCTATCAACGCTCTGCGGGGAGGAGAGAAGGATAAGCAAACTGGGTCGAGACCAGGGGAAAATATATAGAAAACCGCATAGTAGATGCACAAATATCATAGTAGTGGTTTATTTTGCAGGCAGAGATGCTTTCAACCTGAGGCGTACTTTTGTGAGATTGCTTTGGGGAATATTATCGCGGCAAGGAATGCTCATGGAT
This sequence comes from Drosophila lutescens, assembly GCA_037075285.1. Lineage (NCBI taxonomy): Eukaryota > Metazoa > Arthropoda > Insecta > Diptera > Drosophilidae > Drosophila > Drosophila lutescens. The sequence continues at coordinate 953,712 of JBAMCF010000352.1, forward strand.
ATTTATGGCATCACCGAGTGCGATGCATTTTAAAGACGCCGAAGGAAACTGCCAGATTCCACTCAGCCAAATCGCTTGCGGCAGCATAAAATCCTTTGCCAACTATTAAAGTATTTGCCAAATCCTTGCCATAAAAAGAAACGCGTTCCAATGCCGGAATGGTAAACATTCATGGCCGTGTGATCCCTTAAGACGTCTCGGGAAAAACGGAGACAGCCTGGGAGACAGCGATTAGGGGCAGGACTGTTGTCTTACCGAGTCCTCGAGGGAGGATGTGCCGGCAAAATATAATACACAACTCACATGGCCACCCGCCGAGTGGCTCCGGCCCTCCAAACACGGCTATTAGCATATTCCCGCCATGCGGCTGCCACTTAATGATGCAGAAATGTAACCCGAGTCGAAATCTGGCCAAAATCCACGCTGGCTGCTTTCAAGTCATTGATTATGCCAGCTCGAGCTCTAGATTTTGCGCTTCTTTCACTCAGAAAAAAAATATTAGCTGACTTTTAGGAAAAAATATAATATAGAGAAGATATATTGAACTGTTTATAATTATTATAATGGGAAATATTATCATTTATTGCTTATAAACCCCTTTTTTTTTTGAAGGTTTAACATTTTCTGAAAATACATATAAAAATATTATAAAAATCCCATAAATGTTGTTGCTCAAAACTTGTATGTTCTACTGCTTTCGCAGATGCAATTCCGTGGTTGCGATTTTCGCTTGACGAATGAGCACGGGGGCGTATTGATCCCCGGTTATATTTACCAATTTATTCATGTCAGAGACGTGAACGGAAACTACAAACTACACTGAAGTTGGGCGGAGGGAAGGGGATTTTCCTCGACTCTATCAGATATTTCTCATGCAGAGATTTCCATCGGTTTCTGTGTTACGTTTCTGTTTTTGTTATGCTTTCATTACAACATGGCAGTGCCCGACTCTCCAGAACACCAGAACTCCAGAGCTGGAGGTACGAGTGTGTGCACATCAATTTCCCCATTCAGCTTACTCGCTCAGCCAGAAGGTGGAAAAGGGGAAAATAAACCCGGGAAATGCCATTCAAATTCGGGAACTTGCTCTGCCATTTCTGTCTGTGGCTTTCCAATTAAAATATAGCTCAGTGCCAGGCATCGAATGTGATTAATCAATCAGGGGACTCGACTCATCGCTAATCAAAGCCAGCCTCGCTCTCGTTACGCTTTCTTTTCATTAGTTTTTCTCGCTTTTCCCTTCGATTTTCCCAGCACAAAGGATTAAATTGAATATTCTGCTAATCAGGCGAAAGAATTGTTGCGCAATCTGCGACTAAACGCCGGAATCCGATTCGGATTCGGATTCCACTTCGAAATGCCCTCGAGAGATGTCGACAGTCAAATGATTACCAATTAAGTATGCAAATTGCGCCACACAGACCCGCCAAGATGTTCAATCTGGCTTAATCCTTGGGCTTTATCGCGTTCCCCATCGCCACTTTATCCAATTTCTAATTGGGGACAGCACTTTTCACATTGAAATTTAATTACAATCGGGCCTTCGCCTTGAGGCGCTGCAAAACAGAAAAAGAAAAGCCAACGGCAGCTGCTGAAATTCACACAAAAGTTTCTCCTATCAAAATAATAATCCTTTTCTTGAAAAAATAGAGAAGAAAAAAATAGAGTAGGTGTTAGTAATTAAATCCGCCTTTAAAGCTGAGATTTGAGACCACGTTTTCGGTTCGAGAAATCCAAGTTTCTGCCGCAGAACTTTGACCCGCAAAACTTTGGCCGCACAAACTGTCGTAGGAACTGAAGAACAGAAAGCCCGGAGGAGGTCTACAATTTCTTTGTTCGCGGGGGCAAAAACTATATTTGTGTTTTTGGTAGAGGGAGTATTTTTGGTTTTGGGTTTTTGGCTTCAACCGCTGACCGCAAGCTCTAGATGTTGCAGGTGCTTGATTCTATTGATCCAATCCATCTCCCCTTCCATCTCCTTCAGCTCGACTCATTATAATTTAACAAATGAACAGGGCTAAAGGGCTTAAACCGTTCAGGAAACAAGCTGTAAAACGCGAGCAAGCGAGCCGTGTAATAAATGCGGCGGCATACGCTGCGGCCCAGGTGAAAATCCGGCGCCCACCTGGAAAACGGGGTGCCTCGTAACGTAACGTAACGAGCTATGCTGATTTTTGCGGCTTTAAGTAGGAGCCGTAAAGTTGATGCGTCCAAAGCCAGCACAGATACTACACATACATGGCCATAGCCCACATATAGCTCGGCTTTCTGCCGGGTAGCGTTGATTTATGCAAACAGCCGGCGTGATGTGAGTGAATTAACGCGTCTGCGAGTAAAACTCTGCTAATGGCAGTGGCAACAGCCGGAGGACAGGAGATCGGAGGATCGGGGCACTTGAAGGGGCTCTGGGTTCTAGCTGGCGACTTTGAAAACTTAAATTTTTCACATTAATGACGGTGGCTGGAGCGCCGACCGCATACAAGGATGACTGTGCATTAGAACGAGTGCACAACAGGGCGGATGCGCAATATGGGGAGTGGTTTTTACAACCATTCTGGTGGACTCGAAGGGCTGTTAAAAAAATGCTTTAAAGCAGCATATGGCAGGAGGAAAATGTTCAACTAATTATCTACTTTTGAGATTGCCGGAACTTTTAGAATAGAATATTATTCCATTTCTAAAATAATACAGTTTAAATATATATTTTCTGCCTTTATTCCAGCATAAAGCCTTTCAATGACACACAACCATTTTTGAGCATTTCGAATCTATTGTCGCATTCATATTTTATGATTGTTTTTCAGGGCTATGTGTTTATTGGCCACGCTTAAGATAAATGTGGCGCAGAGTGTAATCAAATATCCATACATTCATATCTACATAAACTTTTATACACATAAAGCCCGTAAAGCCTGTGGACAGACGACCTGAGGTAGCTGGAGTGAACAGAGGGCTTTATGGGTATTGTAGGTAATTTATGTGCTTTTTCCCGACTGTGTCGATTGAATATTGATCATTTACCGCATCACGTATACGACTGGTGGACGTGGGAGAAATCGATTTACCTACATACAAGATGTATGCTGCAGATTACAGATTTATAGATTTTAAATTGCTCTGGGCTAGATAAAATAAGAGATTTTCCAGAAAAATTTAAGGGTTTTGGAAAAGGTTGTGGCCTGCATTTCTAAGGTCATTAATTTTTAAATTGGTTCGGGGTAAAAAGGATTGTGTTAGAAGGACTTTTGCGTACTTTTCCTGTAATTTCCCCCATCAACATTTGCACTTGCACAATTCTGTTTGAGTTAGCGAAAGATCCATCCATTTACATCAAAGTAAAGCAAATTGCCTTCCGTTCGCCCACTCGCGTTCTGCGAATCCAATAAAGCAATTTTGTATTGTCAATTTAATAAAGCCTTTTATCGAGTGTATATAAATGGATTATGCCTCCCGAGCAGAGCGCATATTTATTAGAAAAGTTTTACGCTTCGTCGGCTGGAAGGAGGCAAAGTGGATGATGAGGATTTACTGGGCCACCCGGGGAATGGATATTTATGGGGATTATCTATCAATTAGGGAGCGCCGCTCCTTATTAAGCGACTCTGTCACCGGGATACCTTGAAGACCGCCTGAAACTTAAATGAATGTCAGTTGGTTATAGTCTCCTTTATGTTTTCCCCCTGGCCGACAACTCAGTCCCTCATAATTTGGCCGTCAGTTGGGGCAACAATTTTCGTCACGTCACGCCGAACAAAGGACTTGCTTGGCATACTCATCATCAAAAAGCAGAACAGAAGGCAAGCAGCCGTAGTATTTGCAGTCAACTTGTCTGCAGTTTGCAGCGAAACTGCATCTAAAAATCCTGCAATGGAATTGTTGACAGTACAAAAGAAGTGACAAAAGGTTCCGAAAGCGTTGCCCGTTCTAGTTGGCCACCTCCTCGCTTTAACCGGCTAACTGGCCACCGAGTGGGCCAATTGGAACGGGCAATTATTTAGGCCACATGACGGCCGCTGGCCCGGCAAGGTTAACCGCCAACAGCCAATGGGTTAAGGGTCGTGCACTGAGAAAAAAACGAGTTCGTTTTGAATATTATTTAGATTTGCAATATAAGAAAAATTCAAAAATAAATAATGAAATAATAATTTATTGTTAGAATAAAATTATAAACTAAACATACAATGAATTTTGTAATTAATGTTTTAATTTTGGGATTAAATAAAAGAGTTTTATGAATTTCATCCCGAATAAAAAGAAGTACCTCACCTCAAAATATAATTATTTTGGGGATAATTTAGATAAAATCCTTTAAAAATATGATACATCTTATAAAATATTTAAATGTTTGTTATAATTATAGATGAAGACTCTATAATTATAACAAACATACATGTTTTTTGTTTTAGTGCGACAAGGGCGTAGGTGGGTTCCAACTGTATTCTGGCTATTCTGGGCTGCCTTGGATTTGGTTAAAAGTTGGCCGCTGGCAGAGAGGGTCATGAAACGCCTGAATGCGCAACGAGTGAAATTCAAATACAAACCGTGTTTGAATGAATGCGTCGAGAAGTGGAACCTGGGGAGCGGACCCCTGCTCGAAAAGAGCCCCTGCTGGAAAAACCCACGCCCCTGTGCCCTGGGCAAAAGTGAATGCCTAACCAGTTGACTGGGTAAATAAGTGCAGAGGGCTGGGCGGTGGGGGCGTGGCACGCCCTGCTTTTAGAAATGTCCTTGGCCTATGTGCAGTGGCAATTGATGGATGCATCTCTCCTTTCCATTCGTCCTTCCGCTCTTTAATGCGAGCCAAAGTTTCTTTCATTTGATGCACTTCGAATGGCGAAACGATGAAAACTTATGATGCATATGCATATCCACCGACTGCCACACACTCAGCTCGTAAAATTTAATACTGCGATGCAGAACCATTACCTCAACTTAAATGCAATTGAATTACATACAGCAAAATGCGGAAATGCGGTCGCATTAAATTTAAGATGCTCTGAAGCTCCTAGAATGGCACAATCAAATTTTATTGGAATACTTTACAGGAAAATAGTCGTCAGTATTTTGATCGCACTTTTTTATAGACTGCTTCTATTTTGATATAATTTAGCTTTGCAGTTTTATCGTTATTATTTGAAACTGAAAATTTTCCTTTAGCTCTAAAGCAAATATATCATGTTTTGATGGCGATATTATATGCGAAAAAGTTTTGCCTGGTCATAAATTGAATTAGGTCGCACAGACAGCTGGAAAATCAAGCCAAATAGCTTAAATAAACAATAAATAACTCATACGCAGCGTGCGCCAGCGGCACTTGAGCATAATACGCGGGGCTAATGCAGCCAAGTGGAGCATAAAACATTTGTCTAAGCCATGACTTTTAGGATAATCCAGCGCGCACACACATTGTCCCTTCGCAGAGTCTCTCTATATACGAGTACATACATATATGTAGCCCAGTTCTACAGTTCCCCAGTTCAGTTCTCCAGCTCCGCTGACACTTTCATTCAGATTCTGCCGTCTGCCATGGGAACTCATGTGTTATGGCATGCCTTTGTCTTGCGACGGGCCAAATTATACGCTGACACAGCGGGGAATCGCACAGATTTTCCCCAGATGGAAAAACCCCCTGCGAAAAGGGGGTGCATTTTGGTAAAAGTGAATTCAAATGGCTGTCAACTTTCAACCTTTTCGCCGAGCTCCTCAGCTAACGCATCGCAGCGATCGCAATTAGTTCTAGGAGGAGTGAAAAATCTACTGGAAGACAATAAATTGCACAACTAGCACTGACAGTTGCCATTGCTGGTCATACTTCAATTTCAAAGTGCGGTTTTTTTAGTTTCCGATTTGGGCTACCAAAAACCGCAGCAAAGTTGAATTGAAATGCTGCAGAATATCAAAAGAAAAAGCATCCAAATAGCATTGCTGATGGCATAGAAAAAATGCTACGAAACAGAACATGAGGGAAATTGTGGCTATGGATAGTCTTTAAAATCGTATTATATGGCTTTCAGTGCTTGATATAATTACATTTTATCTCTTTGTGCCATTTTATAGTCGTGTTCATAATTTGTAAAATTAATTTCTCTGTATTTCTGTGCAAATGTGTAATAAGCTTTGAAGTAACAAATTAAGAAGTTTTCATAACATTTAATTTATAAATCATGGAGTTTTATGTTTTCGACACAGAGGCAGTGTTTTTACAATATTTTAGCGAACTATTCGAGTAATTCAAACAGAGCTGCCGTTTGCCGAGTGGTTAAACTTCCGCCGTATGCAAAGTGTTGAACAAAATCCATTTTAGTTTGGTCGCCACGGGATGTTGTCGCCACCTCCTGTGTATATAGTACATATACTATGCATAGCCCATGGCCCGCCCACTGCGTTGGCATAAACCTGAACACACTCTAAAATTCCGGGATGGAGTAGTAGCAAACGCATAAGTTGAAAAGTTTTGGCGGTGCAGATTCACGGTATTCATTAGCATGCAAATTTGAAAATTTATCAGTTTGGCGGTCGAAATCCTTTTTTATTTCGTCGACCAACCGCATCTGATCAAGCCATGCATATGGCTTATTGAAATATTTAATAAGAAGGTACTTGTAGAAATGACAATAATATAACACATTTAAAATAATATCAATAAAATTTAGAAATGTATTTTATTAATCTTATTTAAAATATTTGTTAAATATAGATCAGTTATGAAAGGAAAAAAATATAAACAGCGATTATACAAATGTATGTCTAGATACAAACTTAAGAAAATAAAAAAAAACCTAAATAATGCTTTAATATTTAAATTAATATAAAATAACTATAGTGATTGACAAAAAAAAAGACTAAAAAACCACCGTGCAATGGTATTTTTCTGCACCCGCTCAATTTAAATCTGAATACATAAACCCACTGACCGTTCAATATTTCCTGTGGGATGGCCCCTTTTTCTGCAGTCTTCACGGCAGAATTACTTCCCCAACTAATGGAACCGGTCAACAATTTGTCCGAATGGCTTCGGATGAGAGCACCCTCATATCGGGCACTTGATGCTCTATTTACCTGCCCGGGGCGAAACATCAAAGGCGAATCAGCCGGGCCCCGAAGTACTATAGTTGCTGCAATCAAGTGCTGTGAAATTGCCTCAGCTGCCGGGGGCCCTGAAGGGTGGGCTCCTGACAGGTAGCCCAGCAGGCTGGGCTGGCCAGATGGACTTACATATTTACACAGTGTGGCCAAATCCCGTCGGCTAGAAGAAGGTAAATAAATGTGGCCACAACATCGGCAGCCCATCGAAAAGGGGTTGGGGGATGTTCCGTCGCCTGTCGAACTGTCAGCTGCACTGTCATCCTGGGGCCCTTCGGGAGATATGCTGTTGACACTCCATTGTCCATGGGCTTTCTCGGATCGGCTTTAAAAGTATTTCAGGCCAAAATCATTTAGCCCCGGTTTCAAACGCTTCATCCCATCTAGTCTTTATTCTATATTTTTTCCCCCCTTTTCTGCTCTATTTTTTCGCTCCTTTTGTTTTGCGGAGGCGGTCCAATGAATTGGTGTAAACACTCGGGGCGTCATTCTGTTGCCATCGCAAATGCTTTCTGCAGCCGCTTCCTGACATTTCTGTGCCCGCAGTGCTTAGACAATGGTTAAGCGTCGCCTGCCGCTTTCCCCTTGGAATTTTCCATTTTTAATAGTCCGGAGCCTTTTTAATTTATCTGCGAGACTGGCACGCATTTCCTAGGTCCCTCGGGCGTAGAAATGCAGGATGCGGCAGGAGTTGCACAGGATATTGCGACATTTAAGCAAATATCCCAGTCAACGACTTCTAGTTGTTGCACAATTATGGATGCCAGGCCCTAGTAGCAGTAGTGTTTGCCCAGCCCAGAGCTGAAAATCCGACCCAAAGGTTCACCGCATGGGACCCAAAGGCACAATTGAAATGTCATCTGCACACCTGCAAATTAGTTAAGCGTAATTCCCCCTCACTTCGGGGCTGCATAAACATTTGTAGGCCAACAATTGATAAGGTCTTTAGTGAAAATCCCATGGGCCTGGGAAGTTCGTTCCGGGCGTCTGACGTCTTTCGCTTTAAATGAAATGCATAAAATTATGCAAGCGCCTGTCAGAATTTATGACACTCGGCTGGATTAGTTTGCAAGTTCGTATCTGTGAGGACAATGAAATGATTTCCCTTAAATTGCATTCGCTGGCTTCCCTTTAATTGTTTGCCAGAAATTGAGGTATTTTATTAGCATAGCAGATAAAATGACACATTTGTGCTGAACTTAAATGTGTGTAACGTAATAGGTTTTACAAAGTTCCTATTAATTACGGTTTTCAATTAGCACAAAATGGTTTTCTCATTTAAAGAAGGATTAAATATTAAGAAAATAATTGTTGGGGACAATAATAATAAATGGGGAGGATAAATACAAAATACATACATTTTCTGGGTTTCTTTTTAAAACGCCTTTGCATTTCAAAAGGACTTGGCAAGTATTCTCGAGAACCTTTCGAATTTACCTAATAAAAATGTATTCTTTGTGCACTTTAATTTTCTATGCTTAGAAGAATCGTGATAATTAATGAAGATACCCCGCCCTGGCAGGACCAACTTGTATGACTAATTTCATTAGATGATTCAGGGCCAAAACCTGACGGTACTCGGAACTTGGAACTCGGACCCATCTTGCCATCTCGTCCGCCTGCAACAACAAGTGGCCCCATGTGCTCGTCCTGAAGTGGCGGCGCTACACTAAATTGCTTTTAATTATGCTAAAAAAGAAGACAATAATAAAACAAAAAGAAGCTGAAAAAATATGGGAATAAGAGTGAAAAGCTCCCGCTGTGCGCTTTATGGCTCCTGGCATACTTCACAACAGGCCGCAGAAGGACGCCGGGATGCCAAGGACCCAGTAACCAGGACCCCGAGGGAAGCAGTTAAGTTTGGCTCTCGGTTTGGGTTTCATTTTCAAGCAGCGCAGCAGAGCGGAAATGAATTGTTGAATGCGAGGAGTGGGGCAACTTTTCTATGGTGGTTTATGAACAATTCCAGTCAAAGTGCGTTGTTTTATTGCCTTCATTATTTCATTTGTTTCAATTAGCGACAGCTGTTTAGAGGCGGGCGAAAAAGAGCCAAGTCTGCGATTGAAATAATGGCCGAGTGGTGTCAAGGTGAATCAAAGTGTTAAGTGTTTTAATTGCACTATTTTAAGCTTTTAATTACCTTGCTTGGGAAATTCTGCAATTTTAAAGGGAAATTTAATCATCATTTTAAAACGCTGCTTTTCTCTTTCTTTAATGTCTGCAGGCATTTCATTATGCAATAAATTTCCTAAATATGCTACCATGAGTTTACTCCCCTGAAACTTTTTCTACCTTTATAAATTTTACCGAACGTTTTTAAAGAAGAGAATACAAAAAAATGGTGTCCAGGCAGGTGAAAAATGGGTCCAGAAATTCAATAAAGTACGTGGCCAGTGTACAGTGACTGCAAAACTCCATAAAAAGTTGTACACATTTGGTCCAACTTTAATCTGCGTGGACTGCTGATAGTTCAGGTAGAATCGCTTGAGAGCTTTAGGCATATCCAAAGCCAAATGGATTTAAGCAAATAATTTGAGAACTTCTCTCTCGAAAGAAATCAAACAAAGGAACTTGCAGCTGAAGGGCCACAAGCGACTTCATTAACAATACAAACAGCAGCCGCATTTCTCATTTGAACAACAATATATTTTGCCCTGGACCGAAGGACCCTTCCATTTGCACGTGAGGCTGCGATTGCAGCCTGGGTTTATTCATGCGCGATTCTCGAGTTAAACATGGCATATAGCATGAAGGGATAGGGCTACACATATATATATGTGTATTATATAGACCTAGGAGCAGGGGCTCCGTACGTGTCCACCGCCGGAGTTGTGTGACTTTTGCATATTAGCCGAGAACTAGTTGTTGGTTAGTTTGCTGCCAAGTTCCCCAGTCGAGTCACGCGCAAATACGACTTACTGCTGCTACCATCTTTGTTCGCACTGTCAACAATGTGTAATTTTATAAACTTGTATGTCGGCTAACTAACTTCCGGCATCATGATTGCATCAGCAGTTGAGCAAAACTGGAATCAAAGAATATTGGTCGGGACTCACAATAAAAAAACTGAAGTAATGGCAATATTATAAATTATTTTCAAGGGTTCTAGTACATAAATAAATGTACATTACTTAGAACAATCGATTTTAGTTGTATTATATTTTATTTTAAATTTTAAAAACATTTTTGTAGACATGAATTCTTTTGCCAGTGCAGCATCGACTGTGAAAATATCCATTTCCTCTCCTTACAATTCCCAACATGAGTTGCCCATGTTTGCTTTAATTTCTCCACTAAAAAACATGACTGAAAATTCCCAAACAAATGCGGTCAGAGGGTCGCCCTTGAATGGATGCCATACGAAAGCCCAACCAAAGCAAACCAAGGACTTCTTACCCTCGTCCTCGTCCGTCTGCCAGATGACATCCGAGCAGCCAAAAGTGTGGAATAGACAGACGGGCACGTGCCTCCACATAAATATGTATGTAAAACAAATGCTGGAAATTAAATTGACTGAAATTTTATGGCCAAACTACGTGAAAGGCAGCGAAATGTTCGCATAATTTGTGAGCAATTGTCAAAGACAAAACACACAGCCAGAATTTAAGTTTCAATGCGAGGAAACTTTAACTTAAAGACTTGGATATAATCAAGGTTCCACAATTGCAGCCTGCCGAAGGATGCCATAAAACTCACTAACGATCCGCAGTCACACAAAGGATGTGCTATCGTTCGGCTGTCCTGGCTGTAAACTAACTGAAATTATCGTAAACGAATTTGTTATCTCTGCGTAACATGACAACCAGCTAAAACAATAAAATTTCATCTTCCGCCTTTGCGGATAAGAAGAGAGAGGATCCCAGGCTGCATTTTCCCTTTATGGGCGAATTTCTCTGTCAGAGATGAAAGGCGAGGGGCGAGCAGGGAAAGCTGGGAAAGCTGGAAAAGCGAAGGCAAAAGCCGAAAGTGTTTGACAGCAATATATGCGCCAGGCTGTGCGAGTACTTAGTGCACGCCCATGACTGAAATTATGTCCGCATCAGCAGATATTTATGCAGCCTAATGCATTTGGTTCAATGGGACTCGCAGATTTACGGCTTTTGGGTGAGGTTTCGGGTTTGGTTTTCTGTTTGCATTTGGCTTTGGATGGGCATTCCAAGGGAGTGTTAGTCGGCCACCCGAAATTCCCATGATTTTCGACGAGCTACCATTAACGTTTCATTGGTCTTCGCTCGCTTTGAATGGAAAATTGCAAAATGATTCAACTATTCTTCTTTTAATAAAGGCATGATAATATAATTATTTTTTGTGATTTTGAGAACTTCTGTTCAAATGCGATTAAAAGAGGCTAAACATCTTGAGAGATGCAGAAAGTTTTCTTTTGAAAAGTCATGGTAACCAGAGCATCTTTGTTTTAAATTAGTATATAAAATCATATGATGTTGTTTTCAGTTTTCCATAACTTTTTAAAATAAATGTAGTAAGTTACTCGAAGTTCCAGAATATCTCATTACTCCTTAACAAAACGACTGAAAGGCTACCAACTTACCGAGGCTCTCATGATTTTTTCTTTGTTGCCCTGTGTAATAATGTGGCTGCCTTTGCAACAACGTGCTAACAGCTCCGTGCAAAATACCGCCGCAGATAATGGTAACAGGCAATCGCCTTAAATAGACAACAATGTCGGGCGGAGATGGAGATGCAGATACAAACGGGCTGCTTCGGAGTGATGCACACGTCTGATAGAAAATCTGTGGCCTTATTACAGGCAACTGAGACATCGTCGTGTTGTCGGGCGCAACATCATGTCAACGGGGAGTCAACGGGGGTCAAAGGGGCGTGAAAGCCGCTTGGGGGAATAGGTATAGATGCGGGCCTCCTGTTGCAACATCAACGCTGTTCTTCTTCTTGTTCTTGTTCTTGGCACTGGCTGTGTCCAGTGTCCAGGGTCCAGGAGCCACTTCCGGCCTGAATGCAAGGGAAACACAAACACTGCCAGCTGGCCGAGGACTTCCCCTTCCGCCAATGAGCAACAGCAGCAAGAACTGCCCTGCACTCGACTACTCGCCCCGAGATTGGTTTGTTATTCGTGTGTTTGCCGGCATTGTTGGCCAGCCACTTGGAGGACGTGGGATTTGTTTTGGGCCAGCCCCGAGACTTCCGTTTAATCAATAGAGTCTGGTGGGTGGGGCGGAAATTCAGAGTTTACCTCTGCATTCCATAGAATTGAGTAGCTCCCATTTGGACCACAAGTCTGATTTGAATCTCCAGGCTAAGTGCCTTCGAATTTCCAATGGAAATGGAAAATGTTTATCTTTAAAATTCTTGAAAATGAAAAACCGGGAGTGATTTATTTATACTTATAAAGTAAGTAAGGATGAGCAATGAAATCAAATATTGAATGGTGAACTTAAAGTCTGTAATGGTCCCACTTGAAAATGATCTGAATACAACATAAACAAAGGAAATTATTATACCATTTCTCAAAAATATTATTGAGGAACTCTCAGCGCTCTCTAATATATTTGTTTTTAGTGCAGCATCCCTCAGTTCCTTTGGCTTTTATCTCTGGAACTGCGTGATCCCGCTGACCGCGGTAGTTTTTCATCTGCGTTGCCTGATATTTGGCTCGTCAGAAGTTACATGAGCACATGTCACGTCCCGGGCTCCTGGATGTGTGGGACACACATAGGATGTGGATGTGGGAGGCGGAAGGTGGCCTGGGTAGCCAGGCTTTTGAGGGCGGTGTCACCTGGTGACAAGGTGTTGGCTTTCACGTGGATTTTAGTTGCCGCGCCCGGCCGCCACGAGCTCATCACCTGTCCCCGGGTCCGCCCCTGCCCCTCCATCCACTACTCTCTATCCAATCCTCTCGTGGCTGTGTGATTAGCCAGGTGGCACGTAGCGGACCTGGCAACCAGCCAGATGCTTCTTCAATCAGATGTCAATTACGCCGAAGATTACCAGGGATTTGTGGCTCTTTTGTGCCGGGTCCTCTTTTATCCAAGATTATGAGTGCTCAGGGACTATCTGCAATCTTAACTTGGAATGCACACATATATGGTACACATAGTACGCATACGCCCCGCCGGTCATGTCAACAAGTCAATTGCTTACCATAAATTACTCATACGCCCCATTGAAGCGGCCGGCCGCCTGCTATCATTATTATTATCCCCCGGGGACCACTTGGTACTGCTCAATAGCAGTGTATAAATTTGTAAGCAAAAGATAAATAAGGCTTCCTGCTGCCGCGACGACCTTCGGGGTGACGCAACATTTTCCACGCTCGGATCGATAGAATCTTTAATGATTTATAAGCAGGAAAGCGGAGGAGAACCCATTGTAATATCCTCTACAGTCAACAACTTTTTTATCCCGGCTCAAAGGTAAGGGAATGACACACATAAAAAAATGTATTATTAATTTTTAAAAGTGCAAAGCCACTTTCAGCGATGCCAACAGCTTGCTGCTTAAAAATCATTGTAAAAAGTCAACATTCGATGAAAACTTAATCGATATGCAAACGGGTATAAATTTCACAGAATATGGCCAGCAACAGTTGGCTTTAATGGATCCGATCCGCGGCGGAGGGTTGCCTACTTTTTACCGCTCACTTTTGAGTCTGGTGCGGATAAATATATGTGCATATATCAGACAGGCGGATATATCCCACACATCCGCATTGTAACCTCTTTTTCTTTGCCTTCGTTTTTTTGAGATATCCCACCTGCTGGCAGCCGGCAAATGTAAATAAGCATAAAATCCAATTTTCTGTTAGCTCCCTGCGTGTTTGCACGGCGTCTTCTGCTTTTTTTCGGGAGCGTCCTGGCAGGATACAAGAAAACGGCGACTCGGGATTCAGGATTCAGTATTCAGGTGGAGGGGCTGGGGCTGTCAAACCCACTTGAAGATTTGCAATCAACGCCCCTGGCAAAAAGCAGGCAGCAGGTGAGCATCAATTGAAAGCATTCCCCTTTTGATCTGACAGCCGAAAGCTCACTGAAATTCACCCAATTTGGGTCACTCAATGTTCGTTGAAGGAGCCTTTAAGAGAAATAGCATGTTGCGTAATAATTTATGATTACCTCATGTGGCAGGGAGGGCTGCACAGAAAAAAACTAAAATAAAATAAAAAGGTTTACTGCCAACTGACAGCCGACTTTTGCGGCTAATCTAAATAACATAATCAGATTTGTCAGGCGAAACAAAAAAGTGGCAAAGGAACTGACCGGAATCCGCATATGTTCCCACTTGAGCTAAACACATTTGGCAACGTCATTTACATATTTGACTTGATAAAAAGGGTTTCAAACTACACAGCTTGTTTTTCCAGTCGCTTCGCTTTTTTCCCTCAGCTTTTGGACATCTGGGAAAAATAGGAATACTTTTCTGGGGTTGAGAGTTTACTCAAAGTATCACTTGTGATTTGCGTTGGCAATTTTTTGTATAATTTATACAAGTGTTTTGTTGTCTTCTTTTTTTATGAATACTATTGTGCATTTCAAAATAAGTTAGCATTATGTTAGTGCGAATTTTCTCTTAAATATACTACCACTATTGTTTTGAAATCTGTTAAAAAAAATCTTAAAGTATGAAATAATATACTTTGAATTCGTAAGTGCTATACACAAGCTTTATTTTTATTTATATATCTTTTTGTGAAATTTTCGATAAGAAAATTGAGGTGATTTTGTGAAAAATTAGAAATTAAGATGGAATAACAACACTAGTTTTTCTCTTATTCCCGAAGTATCTGATAGCTTTTAATTGAAGCCCTTTTAGCTATTCAGTTAAACATTGGGCTAAATGCTTTGCATTACCCCATATAATTCGAATGCCTTCTTTGCTGTGCAAACTCACCGAGTTTTAGTTACCGAATCATCTGTAAATGCATTACCATGTGCACACATGCATTAGAGTGCTATTGTTTGTGAATTTGTGTGAGTAGGTGGCAGACAAAATGTTCCCCCTGTTATTTCCTCCGTCTCTCATTTGAATTTTGGCTGGAAAATTGTGTGTGCACCAAGAAAATAATAGATATGGGGGCCATTGTTGATTGCTGAAATTTTTGAGTTATGAGCTGGCATGTTATGGCTTCATCTGATTGGGTTTTTGGAACACACAACATTTGGGCCTTTGGCAAATGTTATTAAATTCTTGTATTTTCATAATGTGTGCGTCTGCAAATTAGCCAAATATATTTGCCTTTCTTTTTGCTTAACTTTTCAAAGAAACGCCAATATTTCCTCTTAAAAATTCATTCAAATTTTAAACTTTGGCCGATGGTGACAGCTGTGGCAAGTGTCTTCGAATCGATTAGCATAAAACTGATAATAAACTAAACTTATGTTGTTGCCGAAGAGCCAACAGCTTGAACATCAGCCGAAGCGAAATGACATGAATTTTGTCTCGGGAAAATGCTGGCAAACATTTTGGCTGCCAAAAAACAAAAGATGGCTGAGATACTCGCTAAGCAAAAGCACAACAAAAACAGCTTTATTTAAGCACTTTTGCCCCCACTTGAGCAACCACCTTTCTGAGTTTTCCCTGCCCTCCAAGGACACTTTCGCCTGCCAAAGATTATCAGTTCCACTTTAAATTATTATGATGGCTCTGCCATCACCCCCCAGCAGCCCAGCAAATTACGGCTCTTCCTGCAAACAGGAAACCGAAAAAAGGAGCATCTACAGACACAAAAACAAAAGGGAGCTTATATCAATTTGGTGTTTTCCTTTTCACGTTTCCCGCTTATCTTCATTTCTGGAGCAGCGTCGGGTTTATGGTCAATTTTAGATTTTATATTTGCAGCTTTCGGTTTCTTATTGTTTTTCCGCGTGCTTTTCCCCATTTCCACCGAACCGAACCCAGCCCTCACCTCATCGCGAATTTATATATTTGGAATTTTTTTCCCATTTCCGTTTGATTTTATCGGCGTGCAAGCAACTTGTTTGCTTTCACTTTGCCTCGCTTTTGTTGCAGTTTTATTGGCTGGATTTTAAATCAATTGGGGGTTTATTTTGCCCTAGCCTTTGCGTTTGCCAATTTCGATTTGCCGTTCGATATTCAGCGGTTTCTGCTTTTGTCAAAGGGAAATAATCTTGATAGATATGACGTTTATTCAGAAATAGCTACACTTAAATCATGATTTTTCTTTGAGCAAAATGCTGCAAATTCAGCACTTCCTTTGGCTTTTCACGGGATATTTGCCAAGCTTTCAGCTGCTGTTTTGGCAACGTTTCTAAATCGAAATGTAAATTTTCCATTTGTCTAGCGCTGCAGATTGATGATGGCTGATACTTTAAGCCGCTTTTGTCTCCAGGTTTCGCTTTTTATGGCACAACATAAAATTTCCAAATTTCTTAGCTTAGATTATTCTGCATAGCTTTCGGCGTTCCGCATTTTGTTTTCGTTGTGAATCTCTTTGTGCTGGCCATAAATTAGGAGATAATTGCATTAAAGACGTGGTAAAAAAAGGACTAATAACAAATTAATTTGATTTTATGTAAACATAAAAGGTAACTAATCTTTTAATCGTGTTTATCTTTAAGTACCTACATATACATATCTCTACTATCCTACGTTTGCCGATTGATTTTCTGACACCAACTAAAAAAAATTAATATACACCCGAATCAGTATTTTAAATATTCCATTAGGAATACTGCAGCCATTTGGTTGTTTTTATATTATATTTATATTTTTTATTATTATACATATTATTTGAAACAAAACTAAAATTGTATAGAAAATCAGACAATGATACATAAGGTTCCGTTAAACTTTTTGTGTTTAAATAATAAGGATAGATTCTGTTAGAAAATGTTTAAAATCATGTGTTTTTCTATACACAAACTATAGTTCCGGTCTAATCCATCGGAAACAATAAACAATTTTCGTTGGCTATTTTTGTATAATTTATACAAGTGTTTTGTTGTCTTCTTTTTTTATGGATACTTTTGTGCATTTCAAAATAAGTTAGCATTATGTTAGTGCGAATTTTCTCTTAAATTTACTACCACTATTGTTTTGAAATCTGTTAAATAAATATCTTAAAGGATGTAATAATATATTTTGAATTCGGAAGTGCTATAGACAATTTTCGATAAGAAAATTGAAGTGATTGTGTGAAAAATTAGAAATTAAGATAGAATAATAACTCTAGTTTTTCTCTTATTTCCGAAGTATCTGATAGCTTTTAATTGAAGACCCTTTAGCTATTCAGTTAAACATTGGTCTAAATGCCTTGCATTACCCCATATTATTCGAATGCCTTCTTTGCTGTGCAAACAAAACTAAAATTGTATAGAAAATCAGACAATGATACATAAGGTTCCGTTAAACTTTTTGTGTTTAAATAATAAGGATAGATTCTGTTAGAAAATGTTTAAAATCATGTGTTTTTCTATACACAAACTATAGTTCCGGTCTAATCCATCGGAAACAATAAACATTCTAACCCAAGTTAAGCTTTTCTTCCCATAACCAACCTTTATTCAGTGCTAATCTCCCAATTAATATTCGATATGCAAACGGTAATATTTGATATTTGTGCAGCAGTAGACAAGGTCAGGTATTTCGAGCACACTATCAAGTTCAATAAGCGTGATGGTTACGACTTCGTTTACGGGCTGCGGCATTTATGAGGGTCGTTTATAATTTATGAGAGCGTTTTAAACCTTTCGCTTTTCTTTCGCTTAAACACTTTTCTCCCCCTTTTTTTCGCTACAACCATTTTCCAAGAAAAAGTACGCAATAAATTGTATTATTCAGCACCATTGAAAGGGTTTACAGGGGCGTAGACATAATCGCTGCTTTAAAATGATAAATAAATCCCTATTACAAAACGGAACATGAAATATTTTGTTCGTATTTTTTTAACAATCCAATGGGTAATTATAAAAAGTCGACTACCTTAGAGAACCGACTGGCTTGAACATTCGTTTTGCACTAATTCTGGTTACTACCGATATGTCAGTTAGCAGTGGTTATTTTTCAAAAAGGGAAATTTAAACGGGAAAAAGTTGGAAACGCCTATCCCTACAGTGCAACATGTTCGCTGCAACATGTTGCAAAAGGAGTCGTCCTTTTATTTGTTTACGCATTGTGTGGAACTTGTCACAGATCCAGCTAATCTTTTTAGAGATGAAACCTGTTGCTATTTAGGTATATGTAAAACTATTTGATGCGTTCTTTCTAATTACATCTTTTGGTAAAGTTCCAGGATCAGAAACTTCCATTTCAGAAATTAAGTCATTATGGCGTCAAGTTTTTAATTAAAAATTATGGGAAAATTACTATCAGCGACTAAGTGCGTAAGTGTGTTGTCTGCTGATATGTGTCACATCGCACACATAAAAGTGTATATATGTATGGTATTGTATAGTTGGTAATGACTCTGGCAGACACACAACCTTCATGCGAAACATTGACGAACCGCCACACTTTCTAAGCGAAACTTTTTCATTGCCCTCGGAGTGTAACTAAGTGAGGACCCACTTATGTGGCAGGCACTGAAATTTAATATGTCAGTGCGTGTGTGAATTGAAAATGAAATTACTACAGCCCTAACTTGCCAACAAGGATGGTTTTGACAAGCAGCTTTCGTTGACGAAATATTTCAGCTCCTTTACATAATTTAGAATTTAAGAACGTTGCCGATGGTTCGAAAATCTATTGTATATCTATCTTTCGAACCCGAAAGATGACATTCATATTTTACTGCTTACCCTTATTTTTTGAATAGGGTTTGTAATTTCTGTGACACAATTTATAACAGTCAACAGGTAGGTAATTCTTGCTTATACTACACCCATAAATTAGGGAACTTATTACCCACAAGCTAATCAAGTCACAGTCTTGTATTGGCCACAAATATGTTAGTGTCCAGCTGTCCATATCCTGGCTTTGAGTGGATAAGTGTGGTTTGAGTGTGACCTCAGGAAATTTAGTATGGTATTTGACAAATCTTAAGCCTCTAATCACAGAATCGGAAACTAAAGAAGCAATGTCAGAGATTGGTTTAAAAATAATTTAAAATTTAAAGGTAGACTGGACTAAATAGATAAATTTAACAGATATTTTACAAACTTTTAGGGCCAGTTGAACATGAAAAGCTGGCTCCCTGCGTAGAAAGTGAAAAATTAAGACTACAAACTTTTGCAATCGCTCATCAGAGTGTCAGACTTGGTGATAAAAGGAGAGTGAAATTTTTTAAATTTATGAGGCACATACAATAGCCTGACTATGAAGATCATTAGCTGGTCAGCAGCTGGGTAGTTTGAATGCCATTATCTAAAGTAATCAATTAGGCCAGCCTTCAGAATGGCCAATAACTTGTTGTTTTCAATAAACGTTTCCGTTTTATGGGAAATAGATTATTCAAAATCCTTCATTTTACTTTTATGCCCGTCCTTTCTTAACAGGCAGCCCTCAATATTCACTTTTATAGCTTGAGAAAGGCTAATTTGCATTTTTATGATTTAATTTTCCAAATGCATCGCAATCAGTAGGAAACGGTCTATATTAATGGCATCCGACTACTCTTCCGGTATATCATTAAAACTTAATAAACAGATTTTATGTTCCTATTTTCATTTCGTTAGATTTGTGGATATATGTATGTGTGTAACAAAGGAATTTAATAAATCACAGCAATTTTCGTCTGTTGCCATACTTACAGTTTAATAATTCACATTTGTTTATAATTTGATTAAATTAAATAGAAACATACATAATAAAATAAATAGTACAAATTACGTCAAATGTTATCGCTTAATTAGATAAGAATCCATTTGATATTTTTACATTCATTTTGTATTTATACCCGTTACTCGTAGAGTAAAAGGGTATATTGTATTCGTGCAAAAGTATGTAACAGGGAGAAGGAAGCGTTTCCGACCCCATAAAGTATATATATTCTTGATCAGGATCACTAGCCGAGTCGATCTAGCCATGTCCGTCTGTCCGTCTGTCCGTCTGTCTGTCTGTCTGTCTGTCTGTCTGTCTGTCCGTCTGTCCGTATGAACGCTGAGATCTCGGAAACTATAAAAGCTAGAAGATTGGTATTTGGCATGAAGATTCTTGGAGTTCCTACGCAGCGCAAGTTTGTTTCAAAAGGGTGCCACGCCTCCTCTAACGCCCACAATCGCTTATATACGATTTTAAAAATTTCAATATTTCGGAAAAGTAAAAATGCAGTTTTATTGTGTTTATCAATACCTATCGAAATGTAGAAGAAATTTTTCAAATCGGACCATTCGTTAAAAAGTTATGCGTGTTCAAAGTTTCTATCTCCATCTCCCTCGCACTCCCTTTACCTGAGTAACGGGTATCTGATTGTCGGGGCACCCGACTATAGCGTTCTCTCTTGTTTTTAACTCATTTTATTTTATTCTATGCCCGAGTTTATAAGCCAATGTTTCCCTCACTCTCATTTCCTTAGTCATAAAAACATTTAGTTTTTATACCCGTTACTCGTAGAGTAAAAGGGTATATTGTATTCGTGCAAAAGTATGTAACAGCTAGAAGGAAGCGTTTCCGACCCCATAAAGTATATATATTCTTGATCAGGATCACTAGCCGAGTCGATCTACCCATGTCCGTCTGTCCGTCTGTCCGTCTGTCTGTCTGTATGAACGCTGAGATCTCGGAAACTATAAAAGCTAGAAGGTTGAGATTTCATACACATATTCTTGGGCTTCCTACGCAGCGCAAGTTTGTTTCGTCGAGGTGCCACGCCCCCCCTAACGCCCACAATCGCCATAAACGATTTTCAAATGTGTCTGGAGGCCACATCTTTTAAGATTTTAAAAATATATAAACGCAATTTTATAGTGTTTATTAATACCTATCGAAATGTAGAAGACATTTTTCAAATCGGACCATTCATTAAAAAGTTATACGCAATCAAAATTGTTTATATATCTATCTCCCTCGCACTCCCTTACGAGTTACGATTATTAGATAGTCGGGACACCAACCCGAGTACAGCGTTCGCACTCCCTTTAGCTGAGTGACGGGTATTAGATAGTCGGGACACCAACCCGACTATAGCGTTCTCTCTTGTTATTGCTGCACTCATGAACAAGAAAGTTACGTAGAAAGTTAAAGACTTTTAAAAAGGGGACTATGCGTCATATGGGGACATAAAAATAGTTTATGACAGCTTAGGTTTATTTATAGCTAAGTTTTCCAACCTACTAACTCGAGATGTTTAAATAACGAGATGAAAAGCGTAATATAAGGCCCATCGAAGAGCTTTTGCAAAAGAAGGAACCAAAGGGGTTGTAGAAAACTGAACTTATTTTGTTTACGAGATGCTCAATGTTTCTTAAATTCTTAAAAAATTAGATGTTATAGTTGTCAGTTTCACTGTTTTTTACCCCTGTACTTTCAACAAGCAGAGTGGCGCAGTGGAAGCGTGCTGGGCCCATAACCCAGAGGTCCGAGGATCGAAACCTTGCTCTGCTAGGTTGATATTTTATTTTTATAAATCATAAGTTTTATATTTTTTTCACATTTTTTTTTGTTGTCCCGCTAGTTTGGTTTAATTATATTTTTAAAAACGAGCTGGTAAAATAGGTATGTGGGTAAATTTCATTTGGTAT
This sequence comes from Drosophila lutescens, assembly GCA_037075285.1. Lineage (NCBI taxonomy): Eukaryota > Metazoa > Arthropoda > Insecta > Diptera > Drosophilidae > Drosophila > Drosophila lutescens. The sequence continues at coordinate 975,404 of JBAMCF010000352.1, forward strand.
GATAAGAAACCCTGAATTAAGCAAAATATTCCGACATTTTTTCGCTTTTAATGTCATATGGAATGAGAATGGTACAAAGTTTATAAACCGTTTTCTATCCAATATCATCGGTAGCTAAACTAAATCCTATTTCCTAAGCGCCTTTTTTAATAAATCACGAAAATTTCGCTCCAGGAAATACCGGAATCCCAGGAATCCCCTAATCCCTTTCTGCTGCAGATTGGCCAGCAAATGCAAATTGTGCTCAAAGCACAAATCTTTAATCAGGACTTTATTCCGCATTCACCTGCATGTTCATACAAACGTGCAATATAATCGCATGTGTGTCTGGCATTTTTTTATCTTTGGCTGCAATTCGATTCGGAATCCCTGCTCGTTTTGTGACGCAGGTAATTTTATTGCTGCCTTTTGACTGCTCACAAAAGCAGTTCCTTGCCTTTCAAATCGCTTGTCGATTGCATTTTCCATTCGCCGACAGCACATTCAACCGAAATTTACCTTTACGGGCCAAATGCAAATCGAAGTTGTGGCAGCTGCATTTCCCAGCGGGAGATCTTAAATTCATCTGCCGTTTCTTCGAATGACTATCAAACCAAGGCTATCGATATATATAAATTATGTAAGAAATTGTTGGAATTTTCAGGAAAACTGGACACATTTGTTATACAAAGATACTGCTAATGTTTTAATCTAATCTAAGCATGTGAAGATAGGTTTTTTAGCATTTCAATTCTAAAAAATTAAAAAAAAAAAACTTTTTATTTATGCTCATAACACGATCTTTTCCAGCTTAAATCCCGTCCATTTTTAGCTTTGAGCAAACCATGTTTACACAATATTTTGTATGGTTTTCGTGCTGATTCCTTTAAACCCTGGTATTCGTTTTGTGCACCTGCCAATCGTAAGCTTTTTTAGGTCAGCTGCCCGTCGTTCTGCGGTCAAAATGCAATTGTATTCATCTGCTGCTGCTGTCCGAGGCCTTAAAGTGTGATGGAGCCATCGCTCGTTTTTTACCCAGCACGAACACACGTTGTGTGTGCACAATTAATCAAACAACGGGCAAAAAACGGAGTGCAAAAACAAGAAATATTCAATTATTCATACGCAATGTTAACCCGAATGTGTGGCCCATAACCACAAACAGGCGTCGCCCGACATAATGTTGATAAGTGTAAATGCCATATGTAAATGTTGTTCGTGCCACGCCCATTTGAGTTTTTGGGGGCTATGAAAAAATTAAGCCAGAGTGATTGTGACATCAAAATAGAGTGGTCGGATATTTATGGCATATAGCATATCGGCAACATGCGGTGGATTAAGGGAAACAACTTAATTCAATCGGAAGAAGGCTAATGGAGTGTGTCAGGTGTCCAATATCCCAATATCCTGAAATGCCCCATCACCATGGGTTATATCTAAGGTATATAAGGTACATTTTTTTTATATTTAAGGAGTTTTTATTAGAGTTTACATTAGATTTTTTTTTAGCAAAATCGGTTGGGAAAAAATTTTAACAGCAAAAGTCAAAATTAGCAAGTAATTTATTTAATTTTAAATTCCATCAAACTTTTTGAACTCTGCCGAGTGCAGCAATGGCGCTATTCGACTATCTAAACTGCAAAAACCAGGCACATGGTGGAAAAAACGTTAATGGCACCACTGGGATGTAGCTGCAAAAATTCAACAAACAAAAAATAGGGAAGGGAACAGATAGCACACACAGTGGGTGGGCATAAAAACAGCATTAGGTGAAGGGTTCTCCGAAATTTGTTGGCCATGTGGGCAAACAAGAAAGTTAATTACTTGCACAAGTAGGAAATGCGATAAGGAACTGCATACAAAAGTTATGGAATAATTAAATGCAGAAGGGATTGCTAGGGATCTCGGGAAGTTGTTAATTTTAGACATAGTCACCTTAGTTTAATAGAGGTTAAACCATTTTCGCACAACGAATCGCTTTAAATCCTAATTGTTTAATCCCATTTTCTGATTCCCTCTAGCGTAGAAACAAAATATTTGAGTAACTTTAGCTTTCTGCTGTCTGACAAATAACTCAAGGCCTCAAAGAAGTCATTTTTGCCCTGTAGTTTGGAAGTCACACTAACCAAGTTCATTCAAAATTTACCGCCAGGCAGTGAACCGAACTGGTAATACAAAATTGCACCATGTGCAGTCGTAACTAAATAATTCATGACCCACAGAAAGAGAGTCTGATGGAAATGGAGTTGCAATTGCAGCAGGGCACATCGATGTAGAATGAATTTTTAGTGCTTCGGGAGACCGAAAAACAATAAAAAATATTTTTGTGGCATGGTTTTTGTTTCGCAATTGGCTGAGCTCTAGATGCAATTGACAATTGGGTATACATTTTGAAAGCAAATTGTAGCTGGGGAGAAAGCAGGCGGCATATAGCAATCAAAGTTGAAATATCATTGCACAGAGCTAAATATTCTGTTCGAAGCGAAGTCATTTGGGAGTCCGAAATGCCAGCAGTGCACAAAAGTGTTAGTGCGGAGGTGAGTGACTGAAACATACCTTATCCTTATAGCCAAGCATCCTTATAAATAATCTAACCTTCCGATGCGATACAGATATCCAAGGAACCGGAAGAGGTGACCTATTGCGTCTGTCGCCAAAGCGACAGCTATGGATTTATGATGTAGGTGGTGGCTGTTATCCTTCACATATAAACCTGACTGCTTTTCGAATCCCTTTTCAGTGAATGTGATAACTGCGCGGAGTGGTTCCATGGAGATTGCATCGGACTGGACGCAGAAAACGCGGAGCGGTACGATAAATTCTTCTGCGATTGCTGTTGCCGCCGGAATCCCCGCTTGAAGTCCACCTTCAAAAGCAATCCTCCAAATCCCATGGCGCAGGAGGTTACTATTCCCCAAATAGCCACGATTATCCAGGCGGAGAGCTTCATACAGCCACTGGCCCCGAAGAAATCCAATCCTCAAAAACCAGAAAACCAGAAAACCCCAAAGAAATGTTGGGAGAAAAAAAAAGGCACCAAAGCTGTAAAGAAAGTGGAAGTAGTCAAGAAAACAGATCCAAAACAAGTTGAAAAACCATTAGCCGTCGCCGAAAAAGTAGATCCAAAATCGGTGGATAATGCCAAGAAAACAGATCCAACACCAGTCAAAAAGTCGTACGAATCGAGGGAATCGCAATGCAATTTGTTCCGCGAGTTGGTGCAGCAAACTTCGAATAAATCAGGAAATGTGGGCAAAAAGCGGGGCATCTGCTTCGCTTTCTATTGCAATGAGATCGCTCGACCGGAATCTAGATATTGTTGCGATGAGTGTGGTACCTTCACCGCCCTCACAAACGCCTTCGCCGTAGCACCCCTCATGACCTCGGGATGGGGATTAGGCAGTGATGGATTCAGGTCCAAGGATGTGATGGTGAGACCGCTCTTTATCTTTATATTATTATTAATTTATACTGTTTAAAATCGAAAGGTTCAGTCCAACTTGCTAAAGAAAATAGAATTGAAAAAAAATCAACAGATGTCAAATAAAAGTTCACAGCCAACTGAGACAGAAATGAAGGTGGAACCTGAGGCTAAAAAATCAAGGGACACGCTGGAATTATCCGCCAGAAGAAAATTGAGGTCTTCGCAATATCACAGTCCCAGTAGATCCATAAATAACCATAGTAGTCGTAATAGCCCAGCGAAGAAACCGAAGTTACAGGAGAAACCCACTCCAGCTACTAGGCCTTATTGTGCATCACCCAAGTCTTCTAGATCTTTCAGAAAATTGTCAAAGACAGTACCAAATAGTCCAAGCTATTTAAGGAAAACTTCTAAACCAAAAACACCTTCAATAACACCATCTTTCACTACAGTTACAAAGAGCACATTTTCAAGTCTTCAAAAGTTATCTATAGATGGCAAAGGTAATACCGCTCAGGTTAAGACACCTTCTCAATCGAAAACTCCACACACCAGTCGAATGACTACACCGGTCACATCTCCCAAAAAACAAAAATCAATGCCTGTGACGACCAACCAAAGGAATCCCAACATATCATCTAATGAGGCGTTACAATGCGAGCCAACAAAGGGGCAAAGTGAAAGGAGAAAGTCGATAGGCCGCATGGTATCCCACCTGATACCTAACCAGAGCGCTTATTTGGCCAGGAAGAGGATGATGATGAAGCTAGCCGGGTGACTTCCCAGAGGGCCAATCTAAAGATCCTTACATAAAACCACTTTAAATGATTGAAATCCAAGCACTATCCATGTATACCTTAATACAAATAAATCACGTACATATATTGTGTACATTTGGCTATTTTTAGTCGAAGAACTCATCCTTTCGGCAGCTACAGTGAAATCAAACAAGCCATTTATGGAATAAATCCCAAAAAGTGTCACATTTGTTGACCAGCGAAAGTTTCAATTTTGGCACGTCCCCGGGGCGTATACGTGATGTGAACCTTCCATCAAATTTCCATCAGTCAATGGTTTGGAACCATGGCCGAACGAGAAAAATCCAACCTAAGCGTCTCTATTCTGCATTTGAGATTTCCGGATTTTGTTTAAATATTTTATCACCGTCCCCGCCACATTTATCTTAGAGAAAGCAAAAAATAGGAATTATTTCGGTTGGCTTTTGGGCGGCATTTTTATTTGTTTTCACCATTTCCCGATTTTCACACGTTGAGAAAGTTCTTTTGCCGCCCCATAAAATTGATATACGAGTGAGCTCTTGTGGGACTCGCAGGATAAGGATATGTTTTCATTATTCAGTTGGTGATTTTCGGGCCCCGGCTTATTGGCTCTAGAATTGTCATTTGCAGCATTTGCTTTTATTTCATTATTCATTTTTATAGTTTACCTATTCCGCCAATCATCCATCCGCCATGTGTTGCGGAACTGGAATATAAATATAAAAAGGCCGTGACAATGATTGACAGCTTTGCGCATTTCTTGCATCGCAATTGAATATTTTTTCCGGTCCCCTGAGACCCCCGCAACTGTCGTAAAATATGGACATCAAAAAGAATTGCACAGGCACTAAATTTGATATTGCACAAATGTCAATTTCCATTGCAAAATAAAACAGAAGTTTTATACCCAATTAGGGAACTGTTTGCGCGATTCATTAAAGTTTAATAGCTACTTTTTTCCCCCCGGCTGATCCCGAGATCCGAACTTCATCTTTCGACTTTTAAGCCGATTGCAGAGATTCGAGTCGCCCGGATTTCAATCTTAAAAGTAATCTTATTACCGTCGAGCTGCAATATGATACTTTAGTCTTTTCGTCGCCAGGATAAGCTTGTGTTTAATTTTCCACTCAACAAAAAATATTTCGATGCCCCCTCAAGTGCGTTTTGTTTACTTTCCGAGTGGCGAAATTGTCTCATGTGCTTGCTTTGTGGGCAGATTGAAAGGGAGTTCCTCGTCCTTGTCCTCGTTGAAAACAAATTGAAAGTGCCTCCAGCTGTCCTTGGTGTCTTATTAAAATTCTACCATATTTGCGAAACTGTGTTTGCAAAAAGAAAGAAAGTAAACGTTTGGATTACATTTCACGGCGCAGTGCATAATTTAATTTACCTTCAGGGAAATTGCAGTTAAGGAGTGGCCTCCTTTGTAGAAAAAATGGTATAAGCATGCATTAGATTGTTTTTATATACCTGTTTATTATTAATTCACAATCAATATGACCTGAATATTTAATGTTTTTTAACTGGATGTTTTTCAGCATCAACATTAAGCTCCGACTTGTTCTTCTCCACATATTAAATTTCTGCTCGAGGTTGTGAAGGACCATCAAGGCTTTCGCCGCCCTTTAAGGTCCCTTCCAATCCCATAACCCAACCACATGACACCACAACCCGTCGCCAACTGTTGACATCCTCCTTTAAAAAGGTTAATTGTGTCGTTCTAATGTCTTTAGCCATCCATGTGCGTGGCTGACGTGTTCGGGATGCCAAAAAGGGGGAAAAACCCCCGTCTGTTTTTCACAAAAGATTTGCCACCAGGAACACGTTTTGTTTCAGCTTCTGTCCTCAAGACAGGAAAAATGCTTTCGATCTACGTGATGCTCGTCCCTCTTCGGTTTCATTTAATGGGGAACAAATGGTTTTATTTCTATTTACCGTATTGCTGTTGCAGCTTGAAAAGCTTTTAGAGAACTCGCCTTTTCCTGGCACCATTTCAGTTGCAGCTGTACCTATATATCTGAATTTCTTGCCAATTGATTTTGGAGCACTTTTGATAGATTTCAATTCCGTACATCCAAAAGTTTCCTTCAGCTGGCGAACAACTTTTGGGCAACAATATCTGACTAGAAACTTCTTGGCTTGGAATAACTTGGCGGAACTTGAAATTCATTTTCAAATCGAACAAGTAAAAAACGCTTCACCCACTCAAAACTTAATTTAGCTGGCATTCACTTCACCAGCAAGTGTGTATAAAGTTTTGGCCTCCATATGAAATTGCGAGATGTTGAGAAGCCGGGAATAGACTTTGTATTGATTGTCCCAGTAAAAGTTTTACGAATCACGGACATGCAATGGAAAATGTTGGGGATATGGTTTATAAAATTATAATTATATTTATATAGAAGGTGAGGAAAGTAAAGGACCATCAGAGAACTCAGCTAAAGCTAATTTAAAGTTGATTTATTTATATAAAACTTGAAAGCTCTCAGCACTACCTAAATTAAGGTCAATTGATACACGAAAATAATAGTTGAATGGCACTTTACTCCTGGCCATTCCACACCTTAATAAGTGCCGAGTTCTTTGCCCACTTCCCATCTTGATTAGCATTCGTCAGTTGTTGGCCCGTTTTGCTCGGCCATTTGGCCTGTTTTTAAATTTCCGCTTCCGCTAGCGGTGTCAACTCCATGGCAATGTCATTTCCGTCAGGAAAAGACGCCTGGGAGGCCATCAGCTTCAAAGCTGGGAACTGAAAACTGAAAACTCGTCATCCTCGACGTCGACGTCCGTCATTGTCCTTAGCGTTTCCGCGTCATTTCCATTTGAAAGTCCTCCGCTCGTGCTCTTTTCCCGATTCTATTTTCCGGCTGGGGGCAGCGGGCTGACAGCTGGAATAGTCGTCGTCGGCACGTTGATGATGGCATCATAAAAAGTTCCATCGACTGCAATTTTTCCCAGCTGATTTATTAATGTTGACAATCGTGGAAGTCTGTTGACATTGCCCTCGCCTCCTTGAAAACCCAATGTAATGGAGTTCCTCCGTCTTTTGTCTTGAACTTGAACTCGAGCAGGCAGTCAGTCGAATTATTTACACTGTAGATTAAAGTATAATGAAGAATGTTTTGCCATTTCAATTCGCTTCACAGCCCTCTAATTAGTTTCCTCATTTCACTTTTTTTACTCTTTCTACTCTTTAACCTGCAATTAGCACGTTTCCGTTGAAAATTGCGACTGACTTCTAATTATGATGGCTATTTTGGGCTTAAGGCTTAAGAGGTAAATGGATTATAAAACGATGGAATTATTTTCTAGGTTTTAAATTGGCTTAATTAACAAGCATTCAATTTAATGTTTTTTTAAATATATATTTTTGAACTACTATTTTCTCTGTCTTAATAAATGTCAGAGCCCAATTATTTATTTTTCATGGCTGGCATCTCACTCCGTCAATCTTATTTACTCGGCAATTGCATCTCAAACTCGCATAAGTCACGTGTGAGACACGTGAGTTTCGTCCTGAATTCAAGTTGGCTTTAAATTTTCCTGCACGTGACCGGAATTTTATTGTAAAAATATTTATTTGTTTATTGCGGTGCCGTTTTTTTCTGACTTTTATTATTTAATGCTAATTATGGAGCATAAATGCAAGCCAGAGTATCACTAGCTTAAAGTTTACTATATAAATTGATTGTTTGGCTTTGGCTTTATTGAGTAGGCCAATCACGTGTTCGGCGGAAGGACGTGATAAAGCCATACATCACTCGATTTGTTAACCCCAAATTGCCCGTTTATTATCGCTGCGTAAGCCACCTGAATAACAATTTCTCCGATTTCCCCATAAATACATAATTTAAATGCGCCAATTCATCAGGTTCATGGCTCAATACCTTTTTATTTACCTTGATGTTTCTGTTCGAGCTTCGAAAGTCCTTTACCTATAATAACCCGAAAACATCAATGTCGGCTCATGTGTTTTGGGCGTCTCAAATTTATGCCCATGAGAGAGGTCCCTCCTCCCCCCATCCTTTCACTCGCCGCCCTATTCTGACATTTTTCTCAGGGGAGCATACGCAACAGGAAACGGAAACGCCGATTTGTCAATTGTCTGCCTAAAGATTTATGGGAGCCACGATAAATTTGATACACGAATACCTGATTTTGCTTTTGGGGCACGCGATTTCTTATGGGGGTTCATGAATCGAGGCAATTTGTAAGAGAATCGAAAATATACTCGATTTATTTAAAGCTGTTAGATCCTATTCCTTAAATCAAGACTAAAAAGTAAATAAACACTCGTTACAGTTATCTAAAAATATCAATGCAATATTTAATATAACCGATTGAATAAATTAAATCTTTATTTCGTGCTAGCAATGTCAACAAATTTCGTACTTAAATATAAATTAAGAAGACGCTTTAGTTTTAAATTAACTTAGTCAAGGAAGGGCTAGAGAAAACTAATCAACAGGTTCGTTCGTATTAGCCAACTAATGCGCCTTGGCCTTGTAGGTGATCTTCCAGACTTCGAAGAGGCAAATGGTGGAGTGGAAGCGGTAGAAAATGGCCAGCGGCATGGAGATGTGGGTGATGATCGTCCAGCCCCAGACGCCGAAGAACTCCAGGTGGGTCTCCCGGAAGACGGCCCGTCCCTTGATCAGGGTGTTCACGAACCAAATGGCAATGTTGGCCACCAGCAGGAAGGTGATGATCTCCCTGCCCGGCTTCCTGCGCCCCTGCTTGGCCCCCTTGCACCGCCGATGGCTGGCGTGCAGGATGAACATGGTCTGCAGCGAGGTCTGCACCACCCCGAACACCTCCGCTATAATGCCCTCCACGCGATCGGGCACTGTGTCCCATTTGGCAAAGTAGCTGCCCAGGATGCTGAACATTCCGTACAAATAGACCCCCGTCTGGGCCACGATCAGCAGCAGATTGTCCAGGTCCATCGAGTGGTGCTCGTCGCTGTTGTCCTTGATGTAACGCAGATCGCGCATGAGGATCATGCCTGTAACAAGTTATTAGAAAAATATATTTTAAAAAATAAATTAAATCTTAACTTCATTACAAACTAAATAGTACCTAAGCATTTAGAAATATATGAATCTATCGGACACCATATTATATTCTAATTTATATGGTTCAAAATGATATTTTACAGATTTAATATGAAAAGTTATTCAAAACTAATTTTTAAATTCCAATAATTTTTAAAGGAATAAATATTTGACAGATTTTTATAGATTTAAAATGTAAAGCTATTCCCAAAAAGCTACTATATTCCCTCACTCACCCGTTATCACAGCCGATGCGCACATAAAGTACATGAAGGTCTCCCAGAGAGTGACCTCCTGCGTGGCCACCAGTTCGTAGCCCGGCTGGGTGTACAGCACAAAGTACATGATCATGGAAATTATAGTCATCACTATAATCATGATGCCGAAGAAGAGTCCCTTGTGCGACTGCGAGCAGTCGACGGAGAAGTGATGGGCTGGCTTGGCGGCCACTGGCTTAACGGAATTCTTGCGCGTCTTGTCGATGTCCGGAATCGACTTGACCGTCTTCCACATCTCGAAGAGGATTACGGCGCAGATGAGGGAGTACTCGATGGTGCAGGGGAAGAGGAAGGGTGATAGCTGCTGGACCAGAGCTCCCATAATCGTGGTGCGGGAGCAGCCGCTGAAGGGAGCCGCCGCCGTGGGCAACACAGGAGCCACAGTGGCGTTCGCTATTATGGAGCTCACATTGGTCAGCAGGTTGCCGGGGTGAAGGGGATGATGGTGGTGCAGCGACTCATTGACCGCCGACCAATCAGTCCTAGTAGCTGTGGCATTGTGCATCACCAGGTCGTGGGCCGGATCCACTTCGTGCTGGCTGATGTGGAAAATCTCGTGCTTGGTCTCCTCCACCAGGACGTACAGCCACTCGCACAGGTTGGTGGCCACCATGTGCATCAGGCCGAAGCGCGAGGTCACCTTGTGCCGGGCCATGTCCATGTAGGTGGTGTTCAGGAAGATGAACTGCACCTGGGCGATGCACAGGACCATCCGGCAGATGGGCGTAATGGCCACGAAGACATCCCGACATCCGGGATGGCCGTTCAGCTCGAAGAACTGGCCGAACTCCAGGCCGGAGTAGACCATTGTGCCGATGGCAAAGGCGATGGCTCCCACTCTCAGGTAAAAGCTGCCGAAATGGGTTACCTTGTGCTTCAGATGCACATTGCTGTTCTTCTCATCTGAAAATATATGTTTTATTTTATCTTGTAGTGGCCTTACATATTCCTGGCAATCTTACGAAAGTCCTTGAGAGCATTGAAGAGCGATCGATTCCGGAAGGCACTGATGTACAGGAAGATCACAAAGAGTATGCTGCCCGCATAGAGGTACACGTAGAATCCCTGGTACACGTAGGTCGGGATCTGGTCGGAAATAACCTCTGTGATGGGCAGACAAACGCCGAGCAGTACCAACAGCTTGCAGTAGGTGGCCGACAGCGCAGCGCTTATGGCATCGCTGGAAATAAATGTCGATTTAGTAAAATGCAATTTGGCATTGCTTAAGTTTGAAGAACTTACTTGCCTGTGCGCCTGTTCTTCTCCTTCTGCTGCTTGGCCTGAAAACTGCTGGCTCCATTGTCGAAAAAGGCCGTCGATCCATTCCTGGCACTTGTGGTGCCGCTCTGGAAATTTATGCTCGCTGTACTGCCGTTCGCTGTTCCCTGCAGGTTACTGGAAAATATTCAGAAATATCATGTAGAAATATTAATTAGTTATTACTAGATTATTTATAAGAGTAGGGATTCCTAAGTGAAATCACAAAAAATTTGTAAAATATTACGGAAATAAATTGGGAAATTTTAGTCTGTTTAATATTCCAATAGAAATTCAAAATAATTTTGAAAAATTTTTAATAACTCCTTTAAAGTGATTAGTAGCATAACCGAAAAAGTACCCATTCTTGGCCGACTTTGGCGACAGGAACATGTTGCCGTTATTTCGCCCGAAGAGCGGCGGCCGCTGGGTGAGGATCTCCTGGAGGAGCAGCGAGGGCCGCCGGGACACCTGCAGGGTGCAGGCGGAGTCCTCGTGGTGAATCGGAATGGTGGGCAGTGGGAGGAGGGCCTGCCGCTGACTGGCGTGCTCCACGAGATCGAGGTTCGTCTGGGACTTGGCCAGCGGCGAGATGGGATGCGGCGACATGACCGGGATGCTGTGGTGCCCACAGTGATCGCAGGACGTTCGGGCGTAGCGGATCACCTGATTCGAGGTGGCGGCCACCGAGTGACGCGGTGTTCCGGGCACCGAGGGGGGCAGCGAGTTCGGCGGGGATCTGGAGAACGAGGCCGACTTCTTTGGCGCACTTATGGTTATGTATTCACAGGCATCGGAGGATCTGTGACTGCTGTGCAAGGATCGAAATTAATTTAGGGACTGCTCAAGGACTTTATTGCTCCGGCGAGTGGCACTTATACACGCGGAAACCCGACAGGTTCAATGCTTTCCGATGAACTGAACAACTGTATTTCCATTTCAAACTTTTCATTTCAAGTCTTTAACCTGACCCTGAAAGAATCTCACACAATTCTATGTATTTTTGCAGCTTTGATTGATTTTTGATCGATTTCTGGTCACCATTTGAGATATTATCACTCAGCTGGCCAACAAAACCACGCGTGTTCCTTTGAAAATACCTATAATTTGTATATAAGTGGATAGATAAAAGTACGTTGCTTGTCGCATCAATCAAGCGATAGATAAGTTGTCACTATTTACATAAACATTAAGTGATCACGTTTTTCCTTTGTTGCCTGCAATCAGTGTCTGGAATTTGAGCCAGGGCTTTCACAAACCGAAAGAAACGACAAAGAGCATGACATCTATATGGTTTTGACGAACCATTATGATAAGATATAATACTTAGGAACGGAAAAATCAACTATTGAAAATAACAACTTTTATGGGAATATTTTTTACGACTTGGTTTGTCTTTTATAGACTTTTTTTTTGGAATTTTAGTAATATTTCACTTTTTTTTATCACTGTGTATATGTGCCACTGCCGTTGAGCACTTGAATCCGAAACTAACTCATTTCCTTTTGATATCACATCGTGATGATAATGGACTCGTTGCTTGGTCCTCCACATATTGACCGGTTCATCGTACATGTCTTTCGATTTCAAGTTAATTAGCGACATTTCCGGGCCGAATGGCAATTTCTTCTGTGAAATCCGACAGATCAGGCGCTGTGTGAACCGATCGATCGTTTGCGATCTCCAAAGCCGCGATTTTCCGCGCCCTTACAGACTCGTGTCAGTGGGAAGACTGAGGCGCTTTTGAGGCAGTTACTCCAATTGTCGGAGCTATCGGCCAGACGATATTTGACTAACTGATTAGCGTTGTTATTAGCCTGCTATTTTCACCGTACGAGTACGTGTGTGATCCGTGTGTGTAAATAAATCTATTGCAGTCTTATTATTGCCTTAATTTATTAGCCTATTTGCACTTCATCAGTCGGCCGCTGAATTATGTATGTTGTATATAGCATCTTCGGCATCGGAAATACAGAAATCGTATATAATACGATTTGTTTTGAAATCTGTAACTATCCGATGGCAATATCACGTCATCATAACAAACTTTGTAATTATCGCGTAGCGTGTGGGTTGTAAAAAGTTCTTCTTTTCTTTAGCAAAATGTGCCGGTTATCTCTGCAACTTTGCCAGTCTAGGTCTCGGTGCTCTTGACTTGTTTACTGGGTCAACACTGTTTGCCGATCGCAAGGAAAGCCAATATTTACCCACATGAGTCAATTTTATGTTGGCTTCCCAAATTATTCCAAATGTAAATATGTGACGTTACAAAATGCTTTAAGCTAAGTGTAGTCTTTTGCCTAAGGTTTGTGGCTTTGAAAAGGGAAAAACCTTGAGGCTGAGTCATCAGCTTCAGAGAAAGTTACGTGATAAGTGTTAAAAATATCAACCAAAATATTATGAAAGACCTAACACATCTATAAAGCATCTGAAAACGAATCAGCCAGACGACTTTAAGTGTGAATATGGTACGCCATATTTAATAAGTAAAATATATAACGAAAATTCACAAGTTCAAGTAATTAGATCAAATTGCACTTCATATTGAACTTTATTTTTGATCTACTATTTATTGAAGAAGATTTGAGAACATGTATCTTATTATACAAACTCATTTATTGTAAAGTCTTTTGTATTCATTTGTAGCATAATTTTTTTGAGGTTAACTAAGTTTACCTGAAAGTAACAGTTGGCATTCTTTCGTATTGAACTCCACTGTTGCGGTCCACCATTAATTTGGCCACAATATATTATACGTTTTATAATTTTTTCCTTTCCTTAATAAAAATGTAACATACAAGTATCTTATTCTTTTTCTCCGTTTTTATACATGGTTCTGTAATAAAACCACCCGCTAATAAGTTTTGTGCAGATGGTAGCACAGTTCTCGAAAAACTGAAACCCAAACCAGACATCGATTCTTATCTTTGGGTTTGGGGTCTTCCTCATGTTTATAAAGCCAACATATACATAGGCAACGCGTAAGTTTGTGTTTAGTTAATACCCAGATATTAGCAGTGATTCCAAAAAAAATACAAGACAGTGGCGGACTGAAGGTAAATACATTTCCTATCGTTATCTTTTTAAGGGTCACCATTCCGACCCTGGTAATTAACTGAGTAAGCACTCCTTTCAAATGGCTGGAAAACAATACTTATTGCCACTATCAGTTTCTTTAAAATCACTGCACTCATATCAGACGCCGCTTCTGCTTCTGTTTACGTTTGTAATCAATAACTTCTGTCAATATGTGCCAATACATATACATTCTTGTTTTATCGGTTTTACCTTAATATTTCCCATACTCTTTGGACTGTCCGATAAGAAAGTAGCTAGTTAACAACTGAAGTCGGGCAAGTTCACCATTACTAAAATAAAGTGGCCTGTAATTGAAAGATAATTTAAGGCGTGTCAGGTGGTTATTTTTAGGTTAGTAACTTTTGAATAGGAAATGCGTAACGATTTGGATCAGTCATCTGTTATGAATCATGGTTACCGAAATTAAAAATGTTCATTGAAGTAATTAATTTTAATACGCTTAAATCAAAAACAAATCCAAAATTTAAAGGTAGTGATAATAAAATTCAGACAAGGTGTCCCTCTTCAAAAAACTTCTCTCTCAGGCATTGTTTTTGATTGGAACGTTTTGTAAAGGAAACAAATAAAATACAACTTCCAAACTTGTTGAGCAAAACTTCCCCTTATTCTAAAAGCTCAATGTTTATCTACATACAATTGTCATTTCGGAAAGGAGACGATTCATTTGAACTTATTGAACTGCCACAACTCACTTGTCGTACTACTTGAGCACATTGGCGAGGTCATGGTCATAAATATGTAGTTCCCAGAGCATCTGCTTCTCCACTGGAGAATCCTCCTCGATTTCGATCTGTGTATAATTTGTGCGACAAACTTTGTCATGTGAGCTGATGCAGTTAGTGAAGCTTCCTGCGAACCAGATGCGGTTCCCGCTCCAAAAAGAGCCCAGAGTGTGGGAAAGTTCCGCTCGCAGGACGAGCAGCCAAAGCAGGGCCAAAACCAGGACCACACATTGAGAGGAAGTCAAAGGACACTCGGGAAAAATTAGATGTCAATTATGAACAGGATAAAATGATAAAAAATATAAGTAATTAATTGTAACTTAAAGTATAGGTACCTATACTTTTTATTTAGTAATAGATTTTAATGGGAGTACATTTCAGATATTCTTAGATTTGCCTTAACAGTTTTATGTACCTACAGAGATTTAACTAAAATATTATTATTTAAGAATAACATTAAAACATATAACTAAAATATTACTATTTAAGAATAACATTAAAACACATCGAATTAATAAATATCTTTAATTTTTCTGATTTTTTATCGATAGTAAATTTAAGTTAAATTTTTTTTCGCAGTGCAGAAGCCGAGACCACCAGCTGATAAATTTTCAAATTTGCATGCTAATGAATGGCCTGGCATGGCACTGTTGCTGCAAAGTTTTTAACTTATGCTTGCGCTGGCCTGGAGAAAATATGCAGAGGGAGATTTATCTGGCCGCCTGGTGGCATTGGCCACTAGGTAAACTGAGGTAACCAAAACAGTTTGGGCCAGTGCCATTAATTGCCAGCCGAACTTTGAGTGGCTTTCATCATTACAGACGGGGTTACACGAGTTGGAACTAGGATGGTAAAAATACAATTGAGATGATATTTATCTTTCAGTTGCGCAGTTGTGAAAGTTCCTGCCAATTGCCGACTCCAAACCAAGCAAATGTTTTGCAGCGCCGGCTAATGAAAGCATCGGTTGTGTGCCAAAATTATGCCCCAGTTATTGGCTTACGCTGCGTATGAGTGCTTTAAATGGAGTGCGATAATGTGGCCAAAAACTGTTGGCACGTTGGGTGGAAAATTGTAAAGGAGCCACGGTTTGAGCCATGCATTTTTGAAAAGTTGTTGCGCCCTAATGGCCGCCGGTATAGAAAAAACACTTCAACTAGCTGCAAAGCGTTAAAATTATTCCGCGAAAGGATTTCGATGGCACTTTGGCTATATTTGTCAAGGTCTTTAGACACTCGTTTAATCAGCCAGCTATTCACGCATTTACCTTTCACTCCAGGCCGATTCATTCATCTGCGTTCTATTTGAGTTCCCCTCGAAATGCATTCATGCATGCCGAAGGAGGACTTTTAAGTTAAACGAAAAAAGGGGATAAAACAGAAGGTGACGGATAAATTGCCTAAGCAGATGGAAGGTCTCAAGGCTTCTAATTTATGATAAGACGTTAATTTTGCTAATGAAAGTTGCTCTGACACAAATTTAAAGCCCAAAAAAAGACAACAAAAATCATTTTAGATTATACCGCAGAATGAGTGGGCTAACATCTGTTAAAAACCTTTATAATCGTAACAAAAGGTTTATGACACTTAACCACAAAATATATGTATTGGAAATAATCTTGCTTATTTTCTTGGCCTTTTTGGCCAAATTGTAAGCCATTGCCAGAAAATTGAGTTTCTGCCTTTCTTTATTTGCAGACATAAGCCTATTTCGTGTAATTCAATTTGGCCAAGCAGGTGTATAAATTGGCATTTATTTTGGCATTCATCAAGAGGCAGGCATGAAAGTCAATCATAGGACGGACTGTAAAAGTGTATTTACGATTGAATTATGGAAAGGCAGGGCAATATATGAAGCAAATTGCTGGAAAGTGGCCACCTTTGCTTTTGATAAAAGTGAAGTTCACCACCCTTTTGGCTCAATATTTATTGGCTTGCTAAAATATTTTCGCAACGCCAAGCCAAACAATGTGAAGACTGAGCTGGAACAGCCTTCCGCTGTTTTTCTCACTAAGAAGTTTTCCATCTCAACTCGCCACTTTGCTGTCCAAACGAAAGTTTCAGTAGAAACTTTAGACACTCAGCTGCAATACTCGAGTTAAGCGCATTGCCTTTCAGAAGAATCCTTTGGCATGACTCCTGGAATTTTGACTATCGGAAACTTGTGCATTCCGCCAATAGGTGCAAAAATCGGTACATAAATCTGGTGTGTTGAATTTCCTTCCCCAATGGAAATTAAATTTTTTTAACATACTTAATTAGAAGTAGAGATAGTTCAGGACTTCTTAGGAATTTATTATTATTTTTATTTTAAAGTGTTCGACTATAATGTTCTTAGGAGTTTATTATTTTCTTTTTTTATTATTATTTCTTTATTATTTGTTTAGTATTATTTATTTATTAGTTTTTATTTATTTATTATTTTTTATTTATTCATATTTATTTACAGAGAATTTAAGAAAAATATTCCCATTCTCCCCAGCTACTTTAGTTAGGAACTTCTTATACAAATATCCCGTAAAGTGGACTTAACTTGATGGCAATGATTCTCGCATTTCCAGGGATACTTCTGCACCCCGGTTATTTTGCAGTTTTCGATTTCGCAGCACGTTTGCGAAATAAAAAAGCGCGTACGTCACGCGGAGTCAGCTCGCAGAATAAGTATGCCACATCACAATTGCCAATGACAATCCCTCTGCTGAGAAATGGAGCCATGGAGCCAGGGAGAAATGGGTTGGAAGGGCCCCGAGTCCCAGTTGTTTTACATTTATGCATCATTAGGTGAAGGAGTGGCTTGGCAATATGCTAATAAATGTATGGACGTGTGTGACAGTCGGCGGGAAGAAGGCTATAAAGCAACCAGCAGGACGCCCCATTCGAAGGACTCCGAGTGGATCAGGGATTGGGATTCTCGGAGGGATAAGCAGATAAGGCACTTGGCTTTGATGCTGCCACCTTGATAACGTCCTAACTGTAGGTATTTTCCTCCCACTAAACTCTAAAGGCCACATAAATTTTGGCAGCGAACAAATCCCGCAAAGCAAGCTTTAAAATTTATTAAACTTCACACCCGCCGCGCACACGGTAAACAAAAATCCAATAAATATTTTATATATGTAGGTATATATTTTCTGTGTGTGGACTGGGAAATGGGAAGTGGGAAATGGGGAATTCCCTAATGCAATTGCACAAACAGCTCACAGGACACCGCAATGCGGACGGCAAACAGCTTTCCTAGTGTAATGGTCTGTTATGTGGGTTGTTCCTCGAAGGACTAGGATCCCAAGGACTTGAGCTGGTATTCGAAATATGAGCTTAAGCTGCCCCTTTGATTATTCTTCTTATAAAATAAAGCGACTCCAAACTAATTTAGTGCACAATTCGACGATAGTATCTCTCACTTTATTAAATGCATCGGTAATTGGCAATTTCCCTCGGCATATAAAGCTGTTGTCTGAACTGGGTTGACATGGCACAACATAAAAGTGTCATAAAATATTAATGTACAATCGGACAATAAATGCGAAAAACGAGGCAACGCATTAACGACGGGCAATCGAGACTCGCGATGAGTCAGAAATGAAAGAGATTATTTTCACTGGCTGGTGCCTCCCATTAATTAAAGTGAAATCATGGCGATTCTCTCTGGACTTAAATCGTCACCATGGAAAATAATAAACAACTCTTGCTGAAGGTGAAAATAAGAAGTCTATAATTTACTAGGGTACAAGAAGAGTATATAAGTTGCAATAAATTTAATGTTAAAATAGATTTTTTAAACTTGTCTTGAATATTATTTATACAGAGATAAAAATATTAAAAAATATTAAGATTTCACTTACATGTTTTTAATAATTATATATTTTATTTTTAATGTTTTGAAAACTTGTAAATCTATATGCTTTAATTAAATTACATTAAGCCTTCACAAGTTAATTAGGAATAAGGTCCATTTTACAGTATGTGTCAGGACCACAAGGATTCCAGGAAGAAGAAGAAGTAACTCAACAATGAAGCAGGTGGCTCTTAAAACGATACTTTAAATCACCTTAAGTTTCTCAAAGATTCTCCATTAAATGTAAGCTCTAATTAAAATTGGACTTTAACTTTATGACGTGCAGTGACAATCATTTCGCGACAAAGGAGTTAATTTCGGCACACGGGGCGTATGAGCGATGCAATCAAAATTTTGCCACGCAGTGAATTAATTCGCATTTCAAGCCCGACAGTGTCAATTAGACAGTGGAGCAGTGTGCTCTTTCAATGTGGTTTCATTAGTGGCCAAGTTAATGGATCCCCCTGCCTTTTTTATCGCAGTCTCCTCTTTCGCCGAGCCCTCTTTTTTAGCGGTTTACTTTTCCACGCTGTGTGGCAGAAACTTTCCATCTCCAATTTTCTCCTATAAAACTTTTGGTTTTTGCCCAAGTTTCTCTCTTTTGGCCTTCTGTTCTGCGCTTTGTTTCTGCTGCTGTCTCCTTGCTGCGTATAAATTGCCGTCAATTAGTTTAATTGTTTTCCTAATGTTTTTTCGTTACTCTCCCCCCCGCTTTCCACTTTCCGCTTTCCACTGCACTCCATTGATGACCGTCATTGATTAGTTGTGCAATTGTTTCGCAGCTGTCATTGCCTTTGTTTCATTTTTCTCCATGTCGTTGTATTTAATGGCCGTCAAATACAAAAGCTGTTGAGTTATTATTGGCGACCATTGTTGGCCAAAATTAAAAAAAATAAATAAACGGACTAAGCTGTTGGCCAATCCTGTTGAAAAGAATCAATTTTCATGTGGCTCGGTTATTTTTTCATTTACTAGGAGCTTAGAAAAATATGTATTTAATTTCTCATTGTTCGGAATTAAAAGATTTAGCCTCCAAGTTAACTTTAAATATTTTTGAAGAATTTTGCTGCAACTCAACCACTATCTTGGTCTGACAAATGATTTCGTTCCACATTTTTTGTAAAAAAAAACTTTCCCGCTTTGGGACAAACTCAAATGCACACATGCATGTGTGAAAACAAAGAGGGTTTTATTAAAATTGATGATGCTCTTCTGTGTTTGCTAGACGACGCCTTCAAGTATGCCATAAATCTTTGTCAGCTTTTCTGAACCAACAAAAAATAAAATTAAGCCATTACAAAAGTGACACATACGTAACAAAAATGTCTTTGGAATTGCCCAGCAAAGCTAATATACTAAAGTACTTCCGGATTTTGTTATTGAAGGGTCTGCTTTTAGATATAAACATTAAAGCTTGCCTCTAATCCGAAAAAAATACAAATTATAATTCAGCGACAACGCAGAATGTTTGGCCCACATACTGATTTTCATATTTGCGATGACTGCACTTGTTTTGCTTTTTGCTCCTGGAAATGTGATGCAAATTTCCAACTGTGGAGCTTACATTTTACGCACAGCAAATATGTTGTGACAAAAATGTTGCCAGCATTTCATTTCAGCTTACAAAAAAATTAATATCCGGCTTTTCGGAATATAAATAGCATTTTCAATTACAGTTTTAAGTGGAACACAATTAATTATAATGCAAGTCTTTCTTAAGAGAATTTAATGCAGGAATATAGACTCGCCTCGAGGGACTGCGACGAACAGCTATCAATTTCCTGACTCTGTTACAAAATTGTATTGCAAAAATTCTAAATTAATTGCGACGAGAGTTGGCTCTGTGTCTCAGTTGTGTGTCTCTGGAACGGCTTCCGGTTTCCGGTCGTTTGAAAGGATATGGCTATGAACGACGTGCAATGCATCGAATCAATCGAACTGAATTACTAATCACATATGCCAGGACAGGCAATTTCAATATGCATGAGGCATTTGTGGGGACCGGTCTAATGACTGCATGCATTTAGGAAGCACTTCAAAGGCCTGATTAGTCTGGGAAAGCTAATTGTTGGTCTCTTCTGTGCACTGGGCACTTCCACTGGAAAAGTTTTTGGCGCGTCTGGAAAGTTTACTGAAAGTGATACAAGGCTAGGGCTAAGACCCAATTTATTTGCTTGATTAGAGGATGTTCTCGGGCCAATGGCCTTAAGTAGATTACCTTGGACTTGGCGATTTCCCCCTGCAACAGCTAATTATAAAAGTTTCCTCGGCCAAAACTAATACTAATACTTTCTAACTGGCCACTGTTGATTGATGCAGGAGCAGTTGAAATTTTGTAATTTAAATTATGGGTTCTGCGGTCCTGGGAGCAGCTGAACGCTCTGGCATGGAAAATTGCCGGGGAGAAACTCACAAAACTCGGCTAAAAGTTGCGATAGAAACAGCAAAATGAAAAATATAAATACTCACCCATTTATAAGTGGCGGGGAGACATTCGGAGCAGGGCACTTTGAGTGCCTCTGGGAGAGCTTGGGCATTTAGACGCCATTTGCCGGGATTACCACTCTCTTATGCATCTTTAGTTTTGGCCCGAAAGTTTCCCTTTGACTGCAACCATTTAGACAAAACTGTTTTGCACCACCACCCACTGTATAGAGTAGACCTTGAACCACTCGCACAATAAAAGTTCATGCCAAAAATGCCAGAGAGCACAGTCCCATGGTTCCAGCTGTGTGATATTTCGCAGCTTGGGCCGGCATAAAAGGAGCATAAACAGATTTTATTACGCTTTTGCCCTTTTTAGAGAATGTAATCCGAATTAAGTACTGACTACTGAGACGAAGTTATGGCCAAGTAGAGTTATTTTTGGGGCTCAGCTAAAGAGCAGAAATATATTCACCATAAACTAGTCCGTAGGGAATTTCAGATTTATTAGATTTCTTGTTAGAAAATAATAGAAATTCTAGATGTATATACCAAAATATTATTAATATTATTATTAAAATACAAATTCTCTCAGATTTTGAATTGTAAGCCCAATTAATTAATTGTACAACGAACAACAGCATTACTATTTGCTTGGTCATTGGGCATAAATCTTTTATAATATTTTCAGTTCGACAAATGCCTCGTGTCAACTCATTGAAGCAGACCCAAATCAATTAAATATCCATTATGCAAATACATTTGCCGCATCCCTCCTTCATGCATATTTATGTGCCAAGTGGGGAAACCGCAAGACTAACCGAAATAGAATTTTTTGGCAACCACAATGCCCAAGAGTAAACAAGTGGAGACGGGCGAAATATTGCTGCTGTTGTTGTGACTGAGGATTTCCATATTTACTCAGGACACATTTTCTGCGGGAAGCCGGTAAAGAGCTAAAAATAAACCCGCACAGCGATGGGGAAAATAGAATTAGAAGCCGGTGAAATGATTCTGCTGTCCAGCCGTAATTTCAGCCCGCCATACTTGTGGATGAAATTCGGTGAATTAAAATCTGTTGCATATTCTGAGCTCAAATTATGTCAGTTTTTGGCGCCCAACAAACAGGATGCAATTTCAATCGAACAGCCGCAAACAATCGAACTGAAAAGCAGAGTGGTTATTGCCATTCATAACCGGAAACGCGTCGTTTGTCTGCGGTAGTCCAACGGCGCCGGAAGCGAATCAAAGGATAGTTCACTTCCGGAATGCGGGGCAAAAGTCAATAAAGGAGAAGGTCAATAATGGCTGTCAAAAATATTGATTAGAATTAATACAATACCTAGCTCTGCAGGGAGAAACATTTTACACATTATATTGAATTAATTTTTAGGAAGGACTAAATTAGTTCCTCTTTTGCTGAATTTTCGGTACTGAGCTGAGAAATCCCCAGCTAAAAGTAACCATTATATCTGTTCTCGAAAAAATAGTTTACATTTCACTGGGGATAAATGGCATTAAAGGAATAGAGAACCGAAGCAAATGAAACAACAAGCCTGGCAACTAGAATGCAATTGTAAAACAATTTCAATTTTATTGTCTTACTCTCCTTGGTTTTCCTTTGTTTCCGCTTTTGTTAGCTCTGCTTAAATTTCCGACATTTTCAAACGGTCCAATTAAACTCGGTGTCAAAGGATTTTAAGCTGCCAGCCAAGCCATGGCAAAGTCCATAAACTTAATAAATGTTTCGGTAATTACGGGCGAAAACTTCATTATAATTTCATTTTTCGCATATAGTGTCAATAAAATTTACGACATTTTGTTTGCGTTGGCCGGAACAATTAAAATTTCATTAATGGCGAGAAATAAATTATGAAGTGCACAAAATGCGCATAGTCCATTAATAATCCGATGGCGGGAAATAATGTTTGCAGGCCAGAAGTGCGTATGTCCTGGTGGGCAGGACTAACTAAATAGCTCTGTCCCTGATATTCAAGTTTATTGCAGTCAAGGCAAAAATAAAACCTTCGAACAAAATACATCTAAATGTTCCTATGCAAATACAGAAAGTCAACTGGTTGACATTGAATGCAATCGATTTTATACAAGCCATCAAAGAAACTTTGTATCTCCATTTTATTTGAATTTAATATATTTGGACAGCGGATTAAATGAAAACTTCGTTTAATTGCTCAAAGAAAACTAATTAGAGCAATTTGTTCTTGGTTTTAAGAATCCAAAACCCATATAAATCTCAATGAAATGATCGAAAATAGGGCTTGTCTGACCCCTTGTTCGGGGTTAAGTCCGAGAATCGCTTGTCGGTGGCAAGTGCAACAAAGTGCTCAATAAATTATGCCCTTGCCATTGTTTGTGCCACAAAAGAAGTGGCTGCTGCAGCGGCAACAGCAATCGATTTGTCTTGGCCGCTGCACACGTCCACCATGTCGTATGTGTAACAAGTGTTGCACATAAATATCCAAGGTTGCAGCCGCCGATGGGGGCGTGGCATGCAATGTCTTGAGGCAGCCGCAAAATAAATAAAACGAAGGCAAAAGCAAAAGTGTTTTGCCCGTAAAGTTTTGTTTGGTGCACTTTTAGCAGATACGCTGGATTTGATTTATACGAAAACATGGCAAGTTTGTGATACCATTTATAAAGTTGCATAAAGCAATTTGTTTGTCTGTGGTAAAGCATTTATTTACAGCTGTAGGTTGGTTTACAGAAGAGCAGGTGTTATGTCTTTTTAAAAGGGTGAAAAATGTAAAATATGGATTTTGTGAAAACAAATATAACATAAACAAACATTATTATTGATTTCCCCGACGTTTATCAATTTGAAACTATACTGATGGTTCGTAAATAATTTTCTTTTGCTGTTACGCGTCAATCAAACATTATTCGAAACTAATTGAATATTTTTGTTTCGTTATTGCAACTATTGCCTTCGGCCGAAAGTACTTAACACACTTCCACCTACGTTGTGAATCTGAACTCGTGTCTGAATTTCTCCCATTCACACCCAAAAAAGTTTTAGTTCGCCAGCATTTCTATTTGGGTCATTGGGGATTTACTGGGCCCAAAAACTTTTCATATGCTTTTGCACATCCCAAAAAGGTACAAAACTTTTCAATTGGCAGCTTAAATTTTGCACATATTTCCGATCCACTTTAAAATGGAGTCTGCCTTTTCATATGTTTGCTGTACAACGAGATGGATTTTATTTTAAATTGATTAATAAACAGGGAAATAGTTAACCTGCCTAAGGACTTAAGATCTGGTTTACAGGTGGCCACTCATTACATATAATTAAATCCAGGTCCTTTGCCAACCCAAAGGACGCTAATTGATTTTGCTCGCAACCCAAACACACACATTTCCGGGTCCAAAGGCTCCGGGGGAAAGGTTCCTAAACGAATTTGCTATCTATTTGCAACATGACTGCGGGTAAAATAATGGAATTTCCCTTTTCGCCCCTCCGACGGAAGTTTCGTAGACGGCACAAAAAGCTTGGCAAAATGCATTTCGGGGCAAAGCCCAAAAGTGTCGAAGATGCAGAAAGGCCACGGGATTTCAGACTGCAGCGGCAGTAAGTCAGCCAAAATTCCAAGATGTCCCTGTCTATATGGAACTCGTTTGTGTGGGTGAGTGGGTTGGTGGGTTGTTGAGTTTTTGGCTGCAAGTAACGTCGCTTTCAGGGCTTGAATTATGTCTGTGCCAGAAAAAATGTCTGCGGCGGTCGGTAGCAGCTTCAAAAAGCTTAAAGAGTGTGTCCCTCAATGCAAAATTAGAATGGGATTTAAATTATGAATTTTCATATAATCTAATTTACATAAACCTTCAGCCAACCTTTCGCTGTAGAAAATTAGTCAATTACTCCAGTTTATAATAAATAAAATAAAATAAATAATCAGGAAGTTCAACTTTGGCAGAAACCCATGGAATCCCTTTTCTTGCATAATTACGAGTAGTTTGTTCAAACAACATCACCTTAAAAGAAGTAAATAATTCACACTGAACTCCATTGTTAAATTTATTGTAGCCCGACCGGATGCTTTAGATAATACTAATTAATTTGGTTATTGTCTTCGTCCTAACTCCCATTGAACCAGTCAACCTTATACCAGGACAAAGGAATCAATTCTAATATGCAGCCTGCACCGTACATGATATCGCCGACAATTTTAAGGTGAATAATTAACAATTAACTTTGCACAATGCAGCCGGAGCTCAAGCTCATTTCCTATCAATTTTCACACAGGTGTGGTATTTATTGGTAAGAACACAAAGTTATCGATCATATCGTTTCATCACATTCTGAGCCACGTATGTGAATGGCATTTTCACCTGAGATAGTTGGGGGCTTTCAAATTGGTAGTTTCAATAGGGGGATGTGTACATTGTAGCTTAAATAGTTTGAAATCGGATAGGTTGCACACTTCTGGGATACCATATTTCCTTTCCCTTTTTTCCCAAGTGGGTGGGTGGGTTGTTGGACTTCGCAGGAACTCTTGAATTGTTTTATTTCCAACGTGCTTTAAAGAATGTCCACTGGTTTGTGACTTAACTAAGTGTAGGTAATCGATGTAAAATACATGTAGATAATTAGTTTAGCAATGGAAAAGAAATGAAAGTTATAAGTTCCAAAATAAATAAAGAAAAATACACCGTATTTTTATTAATTTATAAACTCCCCAAGAATGTTGTTTTATTAAAATTTCATCACATTTAAGCCCCAGTAAACTACCTAATCGTATCACCTGAGAGCCCGTCGAATGACCGTGCTGAGGGTTACGAAGAAGGCGAATAGCAGGAGCAGCACAAACATCCCCAGGACAGCCATATCCCAGCCGAAGTCATCGCCCTGCATGTCGAAGTCCTTGAGGAACTGATCGGCCGTTCGGTAGTAGCAGAAGTTCATGGCCGCATGGCACTCCAGTTCGCCGCGATCGTATCCGTAAATGGCCCTCATCAGGCCCTCGAAGACGTACCTGAAGAAGGACACATCGCAGATGGGACGCAGGAACCAGGAGAGCTCGTTCAGCCGGATGAAGAAGCCCGAGAACAGAAGGAACGGAATCGTGGCACTCGGCACCAGGAATATGGCCAGCTGCATGGTAAACAAAGATCCCGCAATCACACCGATAAAGTGGCCAATGAAGGCGGTCATCACACAAATGGCCCAGCACATGGCAAATCGTTCCCATTCCGGCGGCTGACCCGTCATAAAGTAGCCGATGCTGATGAACATCGTGGGGCAGGTCAGCTGCAGGGGCAGATCGGCCAGGACCTTGGACAGGTAGTAGGCTCCCAGGGAGTACCAGCCGTTGTAGTACTCCCTGATGAACACCGCCGAGTCCTGCATGCACAGCAGGATCGAGGGCATCGCATTGCCGGCGAACACGAACAGGATGACGAAGAACAGACAGGACACATTGGACACAATTTTGCCAGCATCGCCGCCGATCTGCCAGTAGACCACGCCCAGGAGTAGGGCCACCACCACGTGCATCACCAGGCGCATTTGGACAGCCACCTGGAATACAGAGATTATAGCTAGAATAACTCAAAGGAAAATAACTGAAGAAAAACCCACCATATCTCTGGACATGGTACGCAAATGACGGCGAAGCAGGACGCCCAGCTGAAACCAGAAGCCCACCTGCTCCTTGCCACGCAAATGGGCCAGGTCCAAGCTGTCCTTGGGGACATCGATCAGCGCTGCTGGAATAAAATTAGAGAGCGGGCAGAGAGAAAAGCGACAGATAGAGCAGAGGAAAGTGCAGTGAGGAAATAAGTGCAGGAGTATGAAAATTAGATTTTGCATGAGATAAACCATCATGACAATCAACCCGAGCATCATCACTTACTCTCCTCATCCACCTGGAGCTTCACCACATTGCTGGAGTTGCAATGCCTAGCCTTGTTCTGCATGATGAGTGATTCACAGCGTTCTGCGGTGGAGGATTGGCTGCACACTTCCAGGGCTAAAGAGGTAAGAAGGTCGCATTAAAACCTAGACTAAGGAATTTCTTATAGACTAGGGGTGATCAGCCCATAAGTCACAAAGCATGCCTGCGGTCACACGCCTATCTTGCATTGTGCACCCTTCGATTCTTTTTTGTGTAGCTCTTTTTTCTTGTATCTAATCAATCTGCAAATCGTTTTGTCTTTTGCCCCTGTTATAGACTAACCAAAATCCGCTGGATTGTAGTACTGTGGACAGATGTGACCGGAGGCAGCAAATGTGCCCAGCATTTCCCGCTGCTCGCCGGCATAGAGAACCTCGCCGTGGGCCAAAACCAGGACGTCGTCGAACAGCTGAAAGAGTCGCGATCCCGGCTGATGGACCACACAGACCACTATCCGGCCATCGTGGGCCAGTCGCTGCAGATGGCAAATCACCTGGTAACTGGCCACACAATCCAAACCGCTAGTGGGCTCATCGAAGAACATGATGGGCGGATTCGTGACCAGCTCAATGCCAATGGACAGGCGCTTGTGCTCGCCGCCGGATAGATTCTTCACCAGGGTCCTGCGACAGGATTGCAACTGCAGTATGTCGATAATGTCGTCTATCTGGAAATTTTAAGCATTACCATTAACCATTTTCGTATGATATCTTTGCACCTACAATTTTCTGTTTCTCCTCGAGAATTGTGGAACTGGGCATCTTGAGGTCAGCAGAAACACGTAAAGTCTCCTCGACACTCAGTAGATTAAGCATCACAAAATCCTGAGCAATATAGGCGGACATTTTCCGAAAGGAAATCATATCCCTGGGGCGACCATTTAAGAGAAACTGCCCCGTAACGCCTTGGAGTCTGTCAATGGGAGAAGTAAAGGAGGAGTTTATAAAAGGATGCAATTTACAAGTAATATTAAAAATATATATTCTTAATGAAGATCAAATTTCACTAGATGTTTAATATATTTTAGATATTTTTTTAATCTATAGTAAGTACTCACTTGAAACCGGCCAGAGCATTGAGCAATGTGGACTTTCCGGCTCCCGAGGGGCCCAGAATGGCGGTAAGTCGTCCCGATTTGAAGACTCCGCAGGTCTCGTTAAGAATGGGACTCGAACCCTTTTTAGCTCCCCTCAAACTGTAGCTAACTTGGCTGAAATGCAGCTCCAGGGCCTTTTGCTTGTGGGCCAGGCCATTTGCCTGAATTTGTACTGCGTTATCGGCCATCGAACGGCGGCAGATTGTTGTTTATGAACCAGATACCCGTGCGGCGAGTTGTTTTTATTCGATTTTTTGTTATGCGGGGGACTGAACATAAAGCCGGTCAACAAACCAGCGAACTGAACTGACGAATGCCCGATTCTAAATAAATGCAGAATAAGCTTTAACTTATCTTTCGAAAGACCGTTTGGGAGGATCGCGGATAATCTTATCGCTTAGGGTTGGGTGGATTGAATCAAGGTCGCCCAACCCAACCGAACGTGTTGGACAGCGACTTGCATGGGCTCGATTAATGGGCTCTCCAATTCCCTGCAGTTCCACCCACTTTGTACTGATGGGATCTTGTCCGAGGTCAGGCGAATAGATTACTGGTAGGCTGAAAATCGTTTTGCGATAGGAACTGTAAATAGTTTATTCTTAGAACTTAGAAAATTCGTATTTAAATTCCAAAAAATCCTAACAATCAATTAAAGAATTGTTTTACATATTTTTGAAAATTTAATTTTATATTTTTTTAAAGGTAAAAAATTAACAAATATGATTGAAAACTTTTTTCCACATTCGCCTAAAAGTCAGCAGCGATTTCTGCATCCACGAGTGACCTTCTTTAGAGAGTGAAATTAACAATTGGCCGACGGCACTGGGTAATTGATACAGAGTGTTCGGCACGAAACAATGACCGCTGATAGTACACACCCATTTACATTGCTTGTGTGTGCAGCCCAAACTGCGTAATATAATAGAAGTTTGACTCTATAATTGCCTTTGTTAATTTCAGATGGCGAACAGCTGGCGCTTATCACTAATTTCAGTTTGCCCGGAAATATTGCTATTGCAGCAGTCACAGAATGCAAGTAATTATAATTTTCTAATTTACACAAGTCATTTTACTGGAAAACTGGTTTCAGTAGGCCTCAACTCATGGTTGCAAATCGGGTTTGCCAGCCAATAATCCATAGTTCCAAGTTTGCATTTAATAATGTGTTTTTTTACTGTCATGAATTGATTTTTTATCACTTTTGACCGCCACTTTGTGTTTATTTTTATTCTGTTCGGCTCTCGTCAATTAAGATTTCGAGTCGCGATCGCATTAACCGACTGTCGGAGAGCGGAGATATGCGATCCCCAGTTGGCGACCACTTTCTGTTGATATTCAAAACGCGACTGATTTCAATTGCTCGAAAGTCGAAAGCCGGCAACTGCTATTAATCGTAATTCATCTGGCAACAAGTTTGAATGCACTTAAGTTGCATTCAAGTTTGATCCAAAAGTGTAGCATATTTCTGAGCTAGTTGTAGAAAAATAAATAAATATTAAAACATTATAAAATATATAATTCAGTTTATGAACAAGTTTTGAAATGTTCAATGTCAGTGCCTAAAATGTATACTTAAAAACCTTAAGCTTCGTGAGCAAAAGCAATTAAATTCTTGACAGCTTTATGGGAAATTATTCAAATTTCATTGAATTCAAAGTCAGACAGCTGTGACAGATTACACAGAGCTAAATTTAAACTAAGTTGTACCCCATTAAATACAAAAATACTTAAAATTCAGTTTCATGGAAAATATTTTTAATAACATTTTCAAAGTGATACTCGCAGCCGAAGCCTGAAAATCAGGCTAGTGTTACAACTAGTCAATAAATGGTTCGTTAATACAATACAAAAATACATTTGTTTATATGCTATGCTATAAAAATGTCCTATTTACAATTATTGATCTCGGTAACCGCCGTGTGTGTATGTTTGTATGTTTGTCAAGGCTAGTGTGTGTGTGTGAGGGCTCTATGATCCTTTGTTTCAGATATATATCACGATTTCCTTACGCTCTACAGGCTTTTCTCTATCTTTGGCACATAAGTTTCTCTCGAATAAATGCTTAAGAAGAAACCACAAATATAAAATTAAAACATTTAACTGTCGGCGGAATGTGGCAGGTTTCCTCGGGAGCCGAGTGCCTCATCTGAACAATCTGAGCCGGAAGGACATGATGTAGAAGGCCAGGATGCGCAGGAAGACCAGAATGCTGAGCAGAAAGATGAGCGCACGCGTGTAGTTCGCCTCGGCAAAGTCGAGGTCTCTAAGTATGAAGCGGGGCACCCTATAATGGCAGTACATAGCCTCGCAGACCAATTTCTCCCGATCATATCCAAAGATGGCCAGCATGGCTCCGTCCAGGCTGTAGTTGAGGAACGATATGTCGAACATAAAGCGCAGGAGGCTCGGGCAATCCCTCTCCATCAGGAAGAAGCCGCTGAACTGCAGGAACGGGCAGATGAAGAAGGGCCCCAGAATGGAGCCCAACTTGAGGCTCAGTGCCGCCCCCACCGCCAATCCAATGCTCTGCGAGACCAGGGCCGTGACGAACACAATCAGGAAGAACATGCCGAACCGCCACCACTCCAGGGGCTGTTGGGTCATCAGATAGGTGGGCACTATGAACAGGGCACTGCAGATGATCTGGATGGGCAGGTCGGCCAAGGTGATGGCCACGTAATAGGCGCGCAGGGAGTACCAGCGATTGAAGTGCTCCCTCGACACAATGGGGAACTCCAAGGGAACTAAACGGCATATTATAAATTATAAGTACGATCAGTTTTTAGTTTTTCCACTCACACTTCACCAATATCCCCGAGAACGCACAGTACATGATAAACATAATGGTGTAGAAGAGGTATTTGAAGATGTTCATCGCCTCGGCGGCATCGTTGCCGATCCCAAAGTAAAGGGTTCCGATTAACAGTCCCGTGATCAGGTGTATGGCAAACCGCATCGTGGTCAGTGAGCTGTCCCGCCAAATCAGCAGGAAGGCTCTCACCAGGAGGATGCCCAGCTGGCGGTAGAACGGAGTGGCATAGATGTTCTGCCTCTTACACAGGTGCGATGGATCCAATTCTAAGGCTCGCTTGGGTTTCTTGTTCTTCTTTGGCTTACAGCAGCTGCCGGCGGACTTGCCTTCGATTCCCGTCGTTTGACTGTCCCACACCCGGGAGGACAGCTCGTTGATGGGTGTCAGTGGCTTAAACGTATTGCTCTGCAGGAAGTGCGCCGGCACGGAAGTGGACATCACCGGAGCTGTCACGGGTGTGATTAATCCCGCCGCCATTAGTTGGTCTGAAATGTATCGAAAAGTCGGTTAATTCATTTACTAAAACTTTAATGCTAACCCCTTTTTCTTACCAACTTTCTTCATGGCCGCCAATTGGGCCACTCGGGCAGTCTTGCTCTGTCTGTAGTCCTCGTTGCGACCATTGTCCATCAGTGCCACCAGCTTCTCCAGCTGGTTGTCATTCGGCGTGTCATAGTCATGGGTGGCGATTTCCATTACTGTCAATTATATAATTATTAAAAACGTCCTTTCTTATACAAGAGTTAATGCAGCGTTCTGAACCTACAGTAATCCGCTGGATTGTAGGACTCCGGGCAGTTCAGATTGAGGGCTCCGAGGAAGGGCAGTAGGTTTTGGGCTCCGCCAGCATAGATGCACCGCCCCTCGCCGATGGCATACAGATGATCGAACATGGCATAGGTCAAGGCACTAGGCTGGTGGATTGTGCAGATCACTGTCCGCCCCTCGAGGGCGAGCTTCTTGAGCAGATTTATCAACTGGCTGGAGGTGGAACTGTCCAAGCCCCTAAAAAATCAAAGATTTCCAATTAGTTTTGAAAACATTGAATGCCATAATAGAGCCTACGTGGTTGGTTCATCCAGTATCAGCACCGGCGGGTTGTTCACCAGTTCCAGGGCGATGGCAAGACGCTTTTTCTGACCTCCACTCAGCTGGCCCGTCCTTGTGTGTCGATTCTCGTACATCCCGATGGCCTCCAGGATGCTCTTAACCCGCTCTCTCTTCTCGCTCAGCGTCATGTGGGTACCGATCTTTAAGTTGGCCGCAAAGTGCATCGCCTCCTTGACGGAAAGGAAGGCCTGAAGACTCGTATCCTGGCGAATGAACGCCACATTCGGCTTAAAGGCCTTCAAGTCCCGCCGATTGCCGTTGATGTGGAAATCACCCGTATACCCATGTATTCTAAAATAAAATAGAAAAATTCTCATAAGATGAACAGAAGTTAAGAGGTACGGGTTGTATTACGTATATCCTGACAGGATATTGAGCAGAGTGCTCTTTCCAGCTCCCGAGGGTCCCACTACGGCACTTAGCTCTCCCGACTTGAAGTAACCTGTCAGCCCCATGAGCACATCTTTGGTATCTGTAAAGAATATTAAAATGTTTAATATATTTAAAACGCTGGAAATTAATTTGAAATTAAAGTCTTTAAAACTACGAAAACAGTACTAGCTTATACTATAATCTCAGGAAGTCTCACTACATTTATTGGGGGGGATTTATAACTGATTAGTGAGCCAATTCCATAAAGTTATTTAATCAGTGACAGACTTCACTTCTCAAGAAATTCAACTTAATTTGATTACTAACTAAGTGATTTAAGTCATGGTAAGAATGACGTTACTTGAATTTCAAGATTAGTTTATGATTTACCTTAAATGCTATTTTCTAAAACTATTGTGATATTTTCTTTGATATAAATATCAACTAATCATCAATGAGTTTATACGATATTTCGTTCTAGTTTAATAAATTGTAACAGAAAACCCATTCGTTTTTATTTATTTGCTTGCCCCACAAGTTTTAATTGTAGGGTGTCCCACATTTTCACATTAATAAACCCGCACATCCCCACTGATAAGCAAATCCCATTCCCCGCGATTACTGTCGTTCAATGCTGTCTAATCTCATTTTGCACACTTTCTGGTCTCCCCAGTCCCCCAGTGGATGATAGTGCCATAAGAAACGTAAAGTTCACTATACCACTCGATCGATTGGCTTATGTGTGGTTCCTGGGCCAACTACATTGTTGCCGCCATGGGCCCAGTTAATCTGTCGATTAGCCATGGCTACTGGCCAATTTAGATCTCAGGTATCTGCTCGCCCACTTATCAATCACTCCGTCGTTGTCCAATCTTATCGCATGCGAGTACTATGACCAAAAATTGTCGTTAAAACGGCTTTACGTCCTTTTTTTATGCCCGCGGGCCAGATGTTAGACTAGAGCCATCGCTGGGCCAACAGGTGTACAACGAGCTATTTTTATTGCATTCCCATGGCTGCGCCGGAGTTGGTCACCTTATCATCAATGTTTTGCAATGGCCTTGTACTTGGAATTGCATTTTAGAAAAGGGGGGATTATGAGTAAACACCCATTGAACACCTGCTTCTGACCACCTCCAAAATACAATAGGTTTTCCAATGCAACTATTTAAATGTTTAAAATGGAAAATATCAGTAAAAGGTAAAGTAATTGAAACGATTTTCTTATCTTATTGATTGGTAATTTCGGTGGTAATTAAATACCATTTTGTGAGTGCACAAGCCTTATCTCCGTGTTTTTTATATTTACTGGGGTAAAATTTTTTATGAATTTATTGGAAATGATATGAAATATTTAAGTTTTCTTTTAAATCACTAATTTTTAAAGGGCTTATACCAATAATAATAAAGAAATAGTTTACGAGATAAAACAAAAGTACCTAACAATTAGAGCTCGTCAAATATTTTAAGCACGCACAAGTCGACAGAAATCTCCGGTCACTTGAAAAGTTTATATTAAGTCGTACCGGAAACTGCCCCCAACAATTACATCTAGAGCGTGCTAATCTCTTAATAGAGAATTGGAAGCCCGCGCTCTTAAATTACCTGACTCAACTCAAAACTTGGTTTTAAAGTCGGTCTCTTTGTAAAAATATTTAATAGACTAAAATAAAACGCTTTAAAAAGGGAAAATGATAAAAATTCATTTGAAAAGTACGACAAAAATGACACGCAAAGAGCAACGGAAAATCCAAGAAAACGAAGAAAAGATATTTCATTTAATGGAATTTAAGTGACATCAATTAAAACGCTTGCGCCTTTCTCATTAAGAATAAATCTGCATTTTCCTATCCCCTTTGTATTCTATTCTAATACTCCTATCTAACTGGGGCATCATCTATCGTGAGTTATTTTATTCCTAGTCCTCAATACCATAATAACAATAATATTTATCACATGTCCGACATGTGAGGTAATCAAAGTCATTACCTTACTTATATGTACGATATATAAATTTCTGTCTGCTTTTACTAGCTTCCGAATTTCAATAATCTAAAATACATTAATGGTGAACCATTCATGTATGTATTATACATTTGTTCTTTTTATTATCTGGTTGGTGCGGCGATAAAGGCAGTTTGTAGATATGGAAACAAGTAACATTGTAGCCAATTTGGGTTATGTTATGCTTTGCTTTCAAAGAAGCACAGGTGGCCTTGATCAAAGTTTTTCGTGTATAGCAACTCAAGGATCTTTAAGGTGAATTGCATTGAAGTAGGGTAGTACATTTTATGCCACCTCAATTGGTCTTGTACCCAGCATTTAACAATGGCTATTCAAACACGAATTCCCGGTAATCACACACCATAATGTTTGTCAATGATTTATCGTGCATATAATCAGCGAGTGGCACGTGTCATAATTTCCATCAGGATCATAATCGGATACTTAAATGAGTCATGAGCTGTGAGTCACCTGGGATACTTCTATTAAGCACCTGCTCACTGGAATACTTTTGGGAATACCTATCTATCGGCGGTGCAATAGCGTGAGTCACATATTTTGTGTCCCTTCTTGTATTCACGATAAGCGATATGTAGTTCATGTGAAGTATCAAGTAACTGCGATTGCGTATTTCCTATGCATGTTCTTATCGGCATTGTAACTCTGGGATCGGCAAATTGTAAACAAAAAGTATAGTAAGGCCGCCACACTCGACGGTATGCAAATAGGTCCGTGAGTTATATTTATTTGGCCCTGACCATGCAACTACACTTCTTTTACTTCTCTTATTTCTGCGTGTGCCCAAGGTCTGGTAAATTGAATTTAAAAGGCTCTTTGAACCCAATGATTCGCTCAATCAGCAGCTTGTCAATATAGTGAATTGAAAGTGTCTCTGCTCGTTACACATGTTCATTATACATACATATATCCAATAAAGGGAAATCATTTCATTCTTATTGCCATTTGCTTTCCTGAAAAGTGGACTTTGCCCCATATTTAAATCTTAGACATGAAGAGTGTGTCAAGAAGCTGATAGTAGCCAAGTGTCCTAATCTAAATGTGGCAAGCAGGAAACATAGAAACAAACCATTTTCAATGGCTTTATCTGGAGATTGATGAACCGAGACTATATCAGATATCACCACTTTTAGTGCTGATGATTCAAATAATTGTAGCACTATATTTAAGTTGATGGCTTGTACAATAAGAACTCATTTTTGGCAATTCATTTTAAATATCCATTGAAGTGCCAGTGAACTGGTTAATTGTAATTGGTTTTACTGGTCATTTCCACGCTAGTACAGACACATGTCCATTGTACATACATATATCACAAAGCCAACCCTTAATTATAATTGCCACCAATGCGTGACTGCTGGAAAGCAGGCAGTTTTTTGACCCTGGGGGAATGTTCTTCAGATGTCAAGTAGGATTCCAAGCTTTGTATATTGTATATATGAAAGAAGTGCTGACTTCACAAAGAACCAAAGCAAGGACTGCGACGTCGTGGCTTGAAAATATCCTAATAAGTTTTCTCAACTACGTTTTGACTTGCTTACATGGAAATTTTAACTTCCTAGTCCTCCCATTTTCAACAAGATCTCTTTAAACTTCGTGTTTGAAAGAAGATTCTGATATCTTTAAGAGTGCTTGTTATTAAAAATTAAATGAAAATGTTATAGATGGGGCTGTCACAGAAATTTTTTCCAGCCAAAATCCGTTATAGTTCTTAAGATATTGTAAGTTAGTTTAAATTAATTAAGGTTACCTAATACGAAATCTTTATCCTAACTGATCACAACTAATTGAGATCACCCCGAAGAACTTACCCCTCTGGAAGACTCCGAACTTGGTGGTGTAGCGTATGTTCTCGAATCCGATGTTGATCTTCTTGATGGTTTTGTACTGTTCGTGGGGGAAAATGGATCCTCCGCTGGTGGCAGTGCTACTGCTGTGGCGGCTTTCGTCACTATTCTGGCTCTTCTGACTCCGTTGACTTTGGTTGGCTGGTGACGAAATGGGCGTGGCGCCCATTGGAGTTCCATAGATGGATTCACCGGCCGAAAGCAACGTGTTTTCCGTTTCGGCCAACGGAGCATCGTGGGACTTGGATTTAATATTCAGGGTCAAGTGCGGCGGTCGCTTGGAGGTCAACTTCTTGGCGGGCACCGGTGTAGTGGGTCGGGGTAGTCCCCCAGATCCTCCAGCTCCCCGGGTTGGCAGATGGGTTTCCGAGCTGGACTTCAAGTTAGTCAGTCGGATGACATCGCCACCGGTGACATTTGGCGAAACCGCACTGGCCAAACTCCAACTGGACATGTCGTGATTTCTATTTACTTCCCAGAACTTCTGATCTTTCGACTTTCGTATAACCTTAACCCTCTTCTTTCGGTTTCACTTTTATCTCTCTGTGCCTTCAGCTCGCGTTCTCCATTTAATTTGCTCTTTCCGCTCGTTCGTCGTAGGCCTGTTTTTGTGTGTTAATTTTGAGGCGCGTCAAACAATTAGAATAAGTAATATTTCGCATTTCGCGGGTGTTCGGCTGTGTGCGTGCCTTTTGCTCATTTGAATTTTAATTTCGCTCTTCGCCTTGTCTGTGTGAGTTCATTCGCTTTCTAGCTGTTCCCAAGGGCGTTGGGCAGGGGGTTTCGATCGGGGGAGGGGCTCATTGAGACCGGCAGACAACCCATTTAATAAAAAGTCGAACGGGTGGGAACAGTAGCCTGTTGCTAATCAGACCATGCCCCCAAAAACAAGAATAGCGCACGAACACATGGCAGCACATGTAAAGCGAGAGAGTCTAAACCAGGGGCGGCTCTGAAAAATTATTCAAGGGGGTTGAAACGCAGTCTATTTTAAAAAGTTGTTTCCCCCAAAGGAATCATAAGTTATTACAAATTCTTATAATCTCTCTGGCGATCCGAAACCCCCCTTAATACGCCACTGGCATAAACAATGTTTGTTGTTATTGCCACACGTAGAGCGAGAATGAGGCAAATGTGCTCTGCGTTCACAAAGACAAGCGCTGCGGGGGAGGTAAGAGGACACCAGATTATTGCGCTACAGTAAATACAGACCAGCCTATGAGTATTCCTGAAGGCTATAATAATATACAAAAGATTATACGACTTTTAAAACTCTTTGGAATAGGGAACATATGTAGTTCCATCAAAAGATCATAGTAGATGTAGCATTTTAATGAAATCTACAATTTGAAGTTGAATAACTCAAAACTAATTAGTTTTTATATATTTACATTTTTTATTTTGTAAGTTTGAAGAATTGGTCTAATTTTTCTACCCAACTATCACAATTATTATTTATTTTCTTCTATTTAAAATATTTTTAGCCAATTTTTGGGGAAACTAATATGCCCTATATTTTCATTTTGTTGTGTAGCGCTTGCCAAATGCACTCAAGCTTCTTCTTTATGATGCAAATCGTGTATATTTACGTATATTTAGCACGTCACTCTCTTTAGTCTTTGTTTTGAACAATTGAGACGCACTTTTAATCGTTCTAAGTCTTTTGCTATTTACGAGCACTATTATTTCGTATTCTCTCAGAAGCAGCTGATAATTCGTTCGGTGTATGTGTGTTGGCCTAGCCGTCGACTTATTGGCCCTATGTCATTCCCACGTCTTTCGCGATTGGTAGCAGCGCGTTGCTTTTGCTCTAGGCCTGCTAACTAAGTGTTTAGTCGGTAGTTCTCACTAAAAAGTATATCAAGTTCTGAGGCTTTTTGCGGCTTATCAACGCACAGCGGTGTGGGCTGGCGGGAGGGGTTAAAAGGAAGAGGGGCCAAAGGCTGAACCCGCTAAACCACAAAAATATTCAGTTCGATTGCTGAATTCAGACCGATTATCACTGTGTCAATGCAACTGATAAGCCAAGTGCAGCTCACACACACGCACACCCGCACAGCCGAACACCCGCACACACAATTACTGGGTTGAGTATTACCGCGCGTAATTATATAGATGGCTATATCTTTTGAGGAACCGAAGAGCAGCGCGATCTTTAGCGGCCGTTGGCATGGCACGAAATGAAATGAATTCAGGAAAGTTGAAAAATATGAACCGAGCTGATTAGTTCTCCCACAGAGAGACAGGGTGAGAGAGAGAGAGAGGGGCAGAGAGATAAAAAGAGAGGGCGTACAATCAGCTGTCTTCTCATAAACCCCCTGCCAAAACTACGCCCGTGTTCCATGGTTTTTGTTTACGATTTCTCTCTTCAGCGGGGGTGTTTTCATCTTCATTTGTATTATTGCTGCTCTTTTCGGGCAACTCCCAAAGGGGGAGGTTTTCCATCCCAACTCCTTTGTTTTCCTGCTTCCCAGTTGCAATCACAATTTCGCAGTCAAACAAAGAACAGGCGAGAGAACAAGTCAAACCAGTTTTTTTTATGACTATTCCACTGCGCACCTTGTAACTGCCTGCCGAAATTTATAAAATAAGTCATACGTAACTATAACTATGAAATTTATTCACCAACAATTATGAAAGAATATGATCTATGTTTCATTACATTCTTGTTAGCACTTTGAAAATTTAAATTAAAACGTGTTTTTAGTTTGTAATCTGGCAACCTAGCTGTTTAAACCCACCACCACTCTCAGCATTGCCATATCTGACTTTTTTGGTGTGTTCGCTGGCGGTAAAATTTAAAATAACAAACTGTATCTGCTAAAATCACGGCTGCCACTTCAAACATTTTTTATGAACCAAAAAAAGATGAAAAATGATCCAATTTGAATAAAAAAGAGCCAAATTTTTACCATATACCAAATTACCATACCAGCGGAGCAATTTAGTTTCAGACATTCATTAATCACTCTTAAAATTGCAAAAAAAAAAATGCATGAATAAAAAATTAATTCGTTTTTTTTCAAGTTTAAAATATTTTATATATCGCTATTGGCTCAAAAAGGCCAAATCTGGCAAACGTGGCTAAAATGTATAGTTTTAAGAATAGGGTCTTAAAGTGGTCACCATGAAGTTGTGTGAGGGCGGGAAGCCAAGAAATGTTTGAAGAATCACACACTTGATCTGGGGCCCAATCTAAAAAAATTCTTTTGTAATTTATATAAAACCATCCAAATTTGTTCCTTTTATACAATGGAAATATCACTCGGTTTTGGAAT
This sequence comes from Drosophila lutescens, assembly GCA_037075285.1. Taxonomy (NCBI): domain Eukaryota; kingdom Metazoa; phylum Arthropoda; class Insecta; order Diptera; family Drosophilidae; genus Drosophila; species Drosophila lutescens. The sequence continues at coordinate 1,014,700 of JBAMCF010000352.1, forward strand.
TATCTAAAATAAAATGTTACTTACATAGGTAACAATTTAAGTAGGAAGCCAATGTATTGTTAGGAATACATTAATCACATTAATTTCCCACTTATCTGGCACTGACTGTGTCTTTCGATATGAGAAAAAAATGCGTGTTTCGAAGCTTTTGCGTAAAAGCTCTCAGTGAATGCAGGAGCAACACTTGGTAGTATGGAATTGTTATCATTCTGCCGCCAACGCTTGTTGCTTCAATGTGTCTCGGACTCCGCGTCGGATACGTGATTTTTCCGAACAACCGGTAAATTTGTTACATCGTTCGCTCGTCTTTGTAGCAGTTTTTGGCGCGCAATTCAAAACAGAAGTGAACTCTGTGACCATTTTATCTTAATTTGTGTATAAATTATGCCTGCGTCTTTAAATAATAGAACGAATGTAGAGCATACCATCAAAATGTAAATAAATAAATCTCAGTGTAAGTGATGTGCAAATAAAGTGAGTAAAAACGGAAACGGAAATGAAAAACGTGCACCTGCACACAATATGCATGGATGCCCCGTGAAATATGGAAAAATCAAGGAAATCATAATTATGAAAATTCAACAAGTTTAAAAATAAATAGCGAAGAGTAAACAAAAAGTGGAAATTCTATGTGTAGTTTATATGAATGAAAGTGTAAACGGACAAACGGAAATTTAATTATTTTGCAAATATCCCGAATAAGTGCCGAGTGTTTGGATATCCACTTCCCTGCCCCCCCAACAACCGGGTATTTGTTTTTTCTATTTCCCCCACAAAATAATACAACAAAATTCGACTAGTGAATGTTTACTGAAGAGGGGGAAAACAAAAAGCCCAAAAAAAGTGTTGAACGTAAACAAAAGGCTGAAATGCTTGCGTCCGAAGCCATCAGCTGAAAAGTCAACAATCCAAAAACGATACTCGAGTGAAGAGTAAACCGCAAATGGTGAGTTCGAAACAAAAATTATCCAAATTGATGGAGTTTCTGGGCTTGAGCCTTCAAAGTTCTTGATAAGATAGCGTATTTTTGGTTGGGGTGAACATTAAAAGCCTGAGGAATTTCTCGGAACTTCCCTAGTAATTTCTCTTGTTCGGTGCATTATTTTTATCGTTCGTTATTGATGATCGCTTCAATTGCGGCACGCACTGCGCAATTGATATTCCAGTTGATTCCGATCAATCTATCTATCTTTAGATGGGGGGCGATGGTTTCTCACCCAGGTAATTGCCTAAGCTCACGCCCCCTTTTGGGGGACCCGAAAAAATACCCCTGCCATCCATGTGGGCGCAGGGGAATTTCAATTTTTATTAGATTGGCCTACAGTTATTTTTCGATTTTCGGCTTCCAATTTTTTCTTCTTTTTTTCGGCGCGGTAGCGGCCACTTTAAGTGATAAGCAAAGTGTCGCCATTTTTACCCAGCATTTGTGATTGCGAGTCGTATATAGCATATAGCTTCTATATATATATTCTGTCAGTTTAGTTACTCCACTAATTATGGAACTAAAAATTATCACACTGTTTTACCATGCTCACACCTGGCGAGGGGTTCTCTCACCCTTGCCATTTTATTACAGCTTAAAAGCATGTTATTTATTATTGAGAGCATGGTCAACAAAGGGGGAACAACAACACAAATACGGTATCAATATATATGCCCTGCACATGATTAAGTAGCCTCATTTAATCTACTTAAACACGCGCCGAAATTGATAAATAATGGCAGGCAAAGAGCCAAACAATCGCAATTTCTAGGGCCATTGCCTCGAACTCGACAATTGGCTTGATTTAATTATTAAAATGCCATAACTTTCAACCTTTTATTTTTATTTCTTTAAAATTTAAAATGGTCGCAGAAAGTACTCTATAACACTTTTAAGCGGGGGATGGAAAAATGGGAATCTTTGCCCCTCAAACATTTTTAAACAAACCGCAGTAAAGCATCAAAACCACGAGGCTCTTTGAAAAAATGTTATATTAAAATATGCTTGTAATTAACGCAACTCAAAGGTCTGCTATTAAAAAATTATTTCTTTAAACAGGGAGCAAAAAAAAGTAAATAAGAGAAATTTTCAGAGCAAATCGACATGTTAATTTTAAAATTTTTTTTTCCACAAGAAGGATTTTTTTGTGAGAAAACTAATCTGTGGAAATCAGTACTTTCATTTGTTAAAATGTTTAACATTAAAGACAATTCCTTGAATCCAACTCTACCATCATCCTTCTTGGTGTATTTTCATATAATTTTCTGTTAACTAGTGTAATCATTACATCAAAGGAATCGTGTTCATTATTTTTATATTTTTCTATTCGAGGAAAGGGGGAATTCTTTTCAATAGTTTTCTCCTTCGAGGAAAAAGAAATTGTGAGCTTTTCATTAGTCGAAATGAATTGGGTACTGCACTATGAAACGACAGCTTAAGTTTGCAAATAATAATCCTAACATGTTTTCATGCTTACACACATTCATTAAACACATTCATTTGTATGTATAAAGAAATAGAAGCCTTTTCCAAAATAATTCAGTTATGACAAATAACAAATTCACACAGATGTTTGCTAGACGTCATACCTTATTTTTCTCTCTGATTTTTTTGTTTTTGTCAAATTGTTTTCTCTTTGGCGTTTTTTCTGTACTATCTCACGAACACATTTAAATGGTTGTATATAATGGCGGTCGTCGTAGTATCTCATCAATTATTTTACGAGTAGTTGCCATTGCAAGCTTTAAAAGGCTGCCGCATATGTCAAACAATTCCAGGGACGATGAAGCTCGCACAAATTTTAAGAGTCTTACGTTTAACCTTTGACATGTGTTTTTAAGAAATGACTGCGAAATACATAATTAAAATATAAAGTGTAGCTTTTAAAAGGATCCGATTAGAGGACTTACAATTCATCGCTTGAGTTGTTTTTTGAATTATTTAAGAAAATGCATTTTAACTTGTCAGCGACTAACCGATTTATTTTTAAAAACTTTATACGACCCCATCACTGACCATTGACCACTGCAAAATTGTGAGCCCAAATTAATTGGTTCAGGTATATGGCTGATATGTGTACTTCGGCAATTAGGGGGATTTCCAAATTATATTATATGGACACATATAGTATATCTGGACTTCACCAGTTCGACAGATTGCGCACATTCATCCCTAGTTTAAAGTCCAATTTGGGCACTTAAAGTGGTTTGGTCGGCGGCTTATCAATTTAAAGTCCTCACCGAAATGGCAAGAGAACCCATATTAGTTTAACATTATATTTATGAACTCGATATGTTTATTTCGAATTGCCATAAATGCTAATTATATCATTTTCGCATGAGCAACTCCCATTTGGCCCCGGCAACAGGCGAGTGGGTATTTAGTTTTTTATTTGCGGCTGTGTGTGCCTTTTCCCATCGGAATCGGCAAACCAAAACAAATTGTTCAAGTTGCCGTGAAATGGAAAACAAATTGAACTTATCAATAAATCGAGTGGGCGATAACGATTAGAAAAAAAAAGTCCGAGCAATGACGCGACCAAAACTAGAACCAACCCCGAAAACCCAAGAGCAGCAAGTTTCTACACATATTCCTATCGAATGTGGGCCCCAGTCTCAGGTAAAAACAGCAGTAGAGATAAGGGCTTAAAGTCGTTGCTCTTGACAGACGTACATACGGTATATTTTCAATTTCATTCCTGTCAAGCGTATGGAAGAGAGTCAATTTCTGATCCTGTCAGGACATATTCAGACTTTGTGGTGAAACAAAAGCCGCTTACACGTTTTGCCTTAATCTTTTTGAATATTCAAGAGATCCTTAGCATGTTTGCCGGCCCTAAGTTGGCACCGCCTGACACTCATGAAAACTTATCAATTGATTAAAGCACACGGCGTTTAATTTATGAGTATTCCTCGTCTTTGTCTGGCCTTCGCTAACTTAGCAGTGCTTAGAATGTCAGGTGGTTAGACGGAGTCGAAATCAAGGCACCTACCTCAAAAAAGCTTTATTCAAAGCACATAATATCTAGAACTCGATGTTCTCTGCCTAGCCATGATTCTTTTATTGATTGCAATGTTCTTTGCACTTATCACACGATTCACACACCAACTCTTGACAGGCTTTCATTTCTCTTACGACCTCTTATCGGGGCTGTGTGTTTGCCACCCCAAAACTGTTAAAATGCGTCATGCCAGATATGTGGATCCCCTAACTCTGGATATGAACAAAATGTGCGGGTCATTCTGCCAAAGTGAACGGTGCTATTAAATATTCTTTTGAACCAGAACATAAGGAGTATCATTTTCATTATTAATTCCAATATATTTAATGGCTCCCTCTTTTGGGATAAAAAGAATGGCCTTTTTGTATTAGTGACAGAATATTTAAAATCAGAAAAGTCGCTTATAAGTACACACTACTGGCCGAAATCAGTCATAATCGGGAGTTGTTGACAAATCAAAGTCTATACTAAATCATCATCATTATATCAGGGCAGTAAAATCGAAGCCAGTCGTTTCGATCGATTCTTATCTAGACGAAATGCAGTGCATGTGTGGACTTTACTCTCAAAAATATAAACATGTTTATCTGGGTGTTCCTCTATAAAGTTTACTACTCACATACACATAACTTTGGACCGAGCTAAACAGATTTACAGGCTAAAAACGCATGGAAATTCCTTCGAAAAGCCTTTTGCTGAACATATGTATATTCAAGCACTTATGCACTTCAGTGCATTCTAATAAGTTTCCAATAAGTTTCCCCAAGTCAGAAAACCAGGAATCATACATGCAAAAGGAAAATCGTTATGGAAATTGTAAGGGATGTGTAGGTGTAACATTGTTTGGAAAATCAATTATTTTGTCACAATTACTAGCTTTTAATTGGTAAATTTAATGCTGGCTCTGCAAAATCTAACTAAAATACCTTACCGAACTGTTTATGTGTGCCCTATAAAAGTGTGACCACGTGTGTGTTTGCAGCTAATAAAAGTGTCACCCCAAGTGTTTGCCTAACGTACGTAATGGTGTGTCCCTATTATACATTAAGTGACGCCTTTAAGGCGCGCGTGTTTTGTTATTTGAACTAAGCAAATGGTGTTTGGAGAGCAAATAGATTTGCGCAGGTCGGGGAATCCACTGCAGAATCCACGGAACATAACTTCAGGTGACGTCACAAATGAAGCGAAACTTAATCGTACTTACTTCCGTTTGCCAACAAGTCGTGAACTTGGTCTATAAACAGAGGACAGCGAAGACATGACGCGACGCCTATCCGGAAGATTTACTGATGTGTGCCGAGTATTACGGAGCAACAGCTTTGGGAACCGCCCACCTCAGACAAGCGGCGTGATGGATCCCCATTTCGTACGTAATCTGTAGCTGCCTCCCGACTCACAAACTGCGTAATCGTTGGCTGTTTCTTAGATGAAATACTAGATGTTTACCCACAGATTTAGATACGAAAACGGTATAAATGGGGCATCGCCGCCTATTTCACAAGCCATTTTCGGACTAGAGTTACTCCGTCCAGGTTAAAGCACATAGCATGGAAAAAGGATACGGGAGTCGAAAGTTTTCACGCAAGAGCTTTAAGGCACTCTAAGGACCTGCTCTCCAACCGAGGCTGTACAACTGTGATATACGAGATTCAAGGATCGAAACCGTACAAGTTATAAGTTATATAGGATAACTTAGTTAGTTAAACCCTAAAGGATTCTCGCCAGGATGCTGCTGCTCAACATATTCCAATCGGGCATCTTCCAGAGGCAGTATCGCCGCCAACTGCTGGTCTCTTTGAGTGGTATGTTTTATGAAGATAAGATGGATTTACAGCTCAACGGGCGAGTGGAAAGTTTTGGGTCCGAATCCATGCGAATCCATGTCATGTTGTGGACAAAGAACGGGGCAGGCTTAAATGAGATTTGGGAAAGCCATGGAAAACGGCCCGAAAAAGATGACACAAAGTCGACGGGTGAAAATTCAATTTTCAATTTCCCGCGTGTGTGCCCTATGCAAATGAGCACCTTGAGCTGTTGATTCGCCCTCGCCCTTGAGAGATGATGTCATATGCTCGTATGCTGATGATCTAAATGTTCTTCGTAGCCACGCTGATAACCTTCTGCCATGGCATCGCCCTCGGTTGGCTGTCGCCCATGCTGCCCAAGCTGCTCTCCCCCCAGGAGACGCCCCTGTCCTTCTCCATCGACGTCGAGGAGGCCTCCTGGCTGGGGGCTGTCATCAGCATCGGCGGAATAACCGGGAACTTCTCCTTCTCCTACCTGATGAACCGCTTTGGGCGCAAGGTGTCCATTTATGCCCTCGCCGTTCCGCACACGGTGAGTTTTCAATGCCCTCGATTTCCACGACGCTTTCAAGGACTTAACGTTATCCCGTTCAATTCTTAGTGCATTTGGTTCCTCTTCTACTTCGCCCAGAACATCGAAATGCTGTATGTGGCACGGGTGTGCGCCGGTCTAACTGGCGGTGGCATGTTCGTGGTGCTGCCCATTTTCATTGGGGAAATCGCCGACAACAGGTGAGTGCAACAAAGAAAGGATCCAGAAATCCAACAATGAGTTCTCCATCGAAAAATGACAAGAAGCTCAGATGGAATAGTTAATAAAGTGCCGCTGCAATGCCAGAGAAGCACAGAGAAAAATATTCCCTTAAATCAAAGGTTATAGGTGCAAAAACCAATTATAAAAAGATTAAAAAGTAATATTCAAACATTTTAAGAAGCATAAGTATAACAAAATTACCATAAAGCGTTTTACTTTTGCACCTATATATAAAGGCGTTTAAAAGAATCTTATTTTTTTCAGTTCAGTTTTGCTAGTTTTTCTTTTATTTCACATAGTGCGACTTTCAGTTGTATCCTTGTATGATCCACACCAGTGCTGCCATTACTCAGCTTCAAAAGCACCACATGTTAGCCAAATAAAAACGGGGAAAAATGTAAATTGTAGGACAAGAATGAGGACAAAAGTAACTTGTACATTGTGCGTTCAATTTTTTATTTAATGTAAATAAATTATATATTAATTGACAGTATTAAATTATTCATGCGTATACGTAATATTCTTGTATTATTTTAACAGAAAAAGCTGACTTGAAAAGACATTACTGCGTTTACTTTAAAATGTTTTAAAAACAGGTTAATATAAATACGACTAGCAAAACCAAAGGAGAGATTTCTGGACAGGAGACGTTTGAAATTTTGTCCGGATAAAGCCGTTAGAAAAAGGATAGACCTGTCAGGAAAAAGGACAAAATGCAAGCACTGCTTGACAAGTAAAATGTTATACAAAATATTTGTAGATTCCAACGCGGGCGTAATAAACCTTTTATGTTGACACCTACCTATTGAATTGATAGAGAGAATTTTCAAAATTGATTTTCGAATATTTAATCGAGTAGTTGAATTTTTCACAACCCTTCCACAGCATTCGCGGTCGCCTGTGCTCCTTTTTCACGCTCACAATGAACACGGGCATAATGGTGGGCTTTGTGGTGTCCTCGCACATCGCCTACCACGTGATTCCCTGCGCCGTGGTGGGTCTGCCCGTCCTGTATGTGTTCCTGGCCACCCGATACCCGGAGCCGCCGCAGCAGCTGATCCGCTGGCAGCGCGAGGAGGAGGCCGAGCGCTCTCTGAGGTTCTATAGGCGATGCGATGGACCCAGTGTCTCCAAGGAGGAGGAGCGCGCCTACCAGAAGCAGTTCGACGAGATGCGACTGGCCATCCAGCAGCAGAACAAGGATTCCGACGACAAGGGACTCTCCTTCTCCGATTTCCGTAAGATATAGATCCTTGATCCAAGGACAACTGATTACCATCCTCCCATTGCAGTTACGAAGCGCTCTCTGAAGGCTCTGGCCACCGGATTGGTTCTGATGATAGCCAACATCTTCACGGGCACCTTCGCCTTCAACAACTACATGTCCAACATCTTTGATGCCGTGCACACCCAGCTGGATCCCAATACGAACACGATTATTATTGGAGCCGTTCAGATCCTGGGCACCTTGGCCAGCATCTACTTGGTGGATCGCTATGGCCGCCGCATCCTGCTGATTGTGTCCTGTGCGGGCAGTGGCATCGGCACATCGGCCTTCGGGCTGTACGCCTTCTATGCGGAGGAGCAGAAGGTGGACCTGTCGGCCTTCTCCGCCTGGCTGCCCGTCACCCTGATGGCCTTCATCATCTTCATAGCCAATGTGGGCGTCATATCGGTGACCATGGTGGTCCTGGTGGAGATCCTGCCGCAGAGGATCCGTGCGGTGGCCACCAGCTTCTGCCTGGGCTGCCTCAGTTTCTTCGCCTTCACCTCGCTGAAGACCTTCCCGCTGATGATGTTCCACCTGGGCCTGGCGGCTACCATGTGGTTTTGCGGCGTCGTGAGCGTCATTTGCCTCTTTTACGTGGTGGTCTGTCTGGAGGAGACCAAGGGTCGCTCCATGTATGACTAATCTCGCCTAGTGCCTACCGAATAAAGTTCACATAGTTAGCAGTACCCATGTTGTTTGTGGTTTTCTTAGGGGAGGGGCGTGGGGCGTTGGGGGCATTAAACCAAAACAAAGCACCCGCCGGATAACAGAAGCTCCAATAAAAAAAGAAGCGGAGCAGACAGGACTTGATTTATGACCCAACCACTAGCCACCTGTCATCAGCTAATGTCGTGCAAACAATTAGCTTTGTTGGCGTTTTTATTCACCAGCACTCACCCTAATCCCCACCAGCTTCTGATGTTTTAGACAAAGAAAATCCACATTTTTTGCATTGCAGTGAAAACATTTTACTTGGAATGGGAAAAGTCAAGCGTAATTGCTTATGAATTCACTTTAAAGAAGTTTTTGGTCGAAAGCCATGTATTTAAGTACTTAAAATTGATTTAATCCCTCACACAAGAACGCTTCTCTGTATAAAAACATAAGTTCTGCGGGTTTCTTATAATTGAAATCAAGTTTAAGCTCTGCCTTAAAAATGCTAATGTCACATGATTCCCTTAAGCATATTATACTGAAGTCTCAACTAGTTTAATCGAATTTTTTTTTGGAATACTGAATGCTGCTTTTTCAATTAGGGAAATAACCAGCTTGCCAGAGTTAATATGGTTTTAAAGTGAACTAATTGAAAAGGATTTTCAATGAAATGCTAAGGAAAAAAAAACTTGAGGGTGGTAATCCTCTTTTGGCAAATGAACTGCGATTCCTAAATTAGGTTAAAATATTAAAATTTTTACATTACCTTACCTAAAGTCGGTCTAGACTTCAAACTACCTTTAAAATTCGAGTGTTCTTGGAATAGGTCATTGGGTATAATAGCGAGACTAATAAATAAATGGCTTCTTGCTGACTCACCACGATTACGACTGCGATAGCGATACGATAGGATCACTGATAGGCGTGGTTATACGTTAAGTATGATTCTTGAAAACGAAGGGGGGCTTACGCATTATGCAAAGATGGGATCGATTCCCTCTGCCTATGTATTTCCTTGTTGATCAATAATTGTTATTATTCTCTGCTTAAATCGATCAAGACAATCGATAAGCAATCTATTTTTAATTATCGATTAACCTTTATCACCGACATTGGCTTTCTTATCGATAAATCACTTTGCTGAAGAATTTTACTCGAGAGATGTACTTTGATTAAATAGATTAATTTCAAAATTCATCGTCCACGTTTATTATTATAAGAAACTCTATGTGTTGAGTGTATTTTAACTTTGGCCAGAAGCTTGTTAGGGAGACGTTTCCGAGCTTATAAAGGGTATATGTATAATATTGATCAGTATCACTAATATTGTCTGGCTGCCTGTTTCAGGGAGACACTTAACCATTTAATTTTTTGATATTTTAATTTGTAAAACTTGCAAGGGTATTACAACTTCGGTCCATTAAAGTTTTTAAATTTACAAGTCTATTTGTTTCTGGTAATTGATAAGGAAATGGAGACACGTGCCCGTTTAAATATCACATGAAAAAATCTAACTCTGTTTTCGCTGTCGGTAAACAACTGATTTCAAGTGCAGTCAACTATTTTAAGTATATTCTTTCTTTTAGGGCTTCTATTATTTTCACAAGATCTCGAAGGTAAAAAAGGAAAAAAAGTGGCAGTGGCTAACACAAATATTTGTTCAATTATTCCTCGACGTGGGAGGGGTAAACCTAATTATACAGTTTGGCTTCGCTTTGTTTCCGAAATAAAGAATGTGTTCAAGGTATGAACATTTTGCTTTTATGTTGTGGAAGGCAGAATCTACAGCCACAACCGCAAATTAATAGCGTCCCTAATTTGAATTTGAACCATTTCCTCACCTATGTATGTATTTCCCTCGGTATTTACGATGGTATTAAGTGACATAATTTGTGTGCGCATTTCAGAATTGATGTAACGCTTTGAGGGTGACAGAATGGTGGGGGTCCTTTGTCGCATCAGGAATCGATTAATTAAAGTGAAGTTCAGAGCATACGAATTTGTGTATATAACCTTTGCCTAGGTATGCAACAATATTTTGTGTTGTATTGTCTTTTGATATGTTTATGCTTAAACTGTTTGCTTTATTTTTTTAGCCTGTAGCGAATAATAATTTATCATTGTTTTCTTTTTTAAGTAAATAAACTGAAATATGTGGAAACCTGGCCACCAGAATGCATCACTCGAACCACATTCAAAATAGGTTAGTGTTGACTTTGTGGCTGATGGTCGCATGTGAAGCCCTTGGCCAAACTTCTTGGAAAAACAGCACCACACCGGGCCATCCAACAATGATATCACTGGGCCAGAGTGGGGATGTGGACGCAGCGACTGCGCAGATGGAGGTGCATCGGTATGTCACCAGTTTGCCAGGAACGAAGGCCCTGGAGCCTGTCACCAGGATGCGCCTAAATGTGAGTACACTGAAAAATGCACTTTAAACAATGTAGACTTTATTTAATTTAAAAAATATTTTTGCCAAAAATATTAATCACTTTTATGTAATTGACTAATGAATAAACTATACCTATACTAGTATAGTAGTTCGATTAATAGAACTAAGGAAATTATATTTAATATGTTTTAACTTTGAAAAACGCTTATTTTAATCAGAGGATTAGTAAAAAAGTAGTATAAAGTTTGTGGTATACACTTAAATTAATAGGCTAAAGTAAGTTGTTGTTTTTTGTGCTTAACCCCTGTGGTGTTTTCCCAAACGATTTGAATTTTACAGCCTACGCCTGATGGGGAAATAACTGAGCTAAGCACAAATGTAACGCTCTATATGGAGAAAATCCCACGCCTACAGGTGCAATGGCAGGACAATCTGCCGGAAGGTTAGTGTCTTATCATTTGTATTTCCCAATAGGCCCATACAAAGTTGTCTGCCTCGATGGCCCAGCAAGGGACTAATTACAGAGCATTGTTCCTGTTTTCGCTCCATTGCAGGCACTTCCTACAACGTCCTCGTCAGCGCAGTCAACAATAGCCGTTGTCCGGATGCGCCGTGCAGTGAATACGGAATAAAGCAAAGGAAGACCAGTTCCGAGTCCCACTTTGTATATCTGCCAGTGAATCCCAACCTGAACGTGGAGTCCGTGGACTGCAACTACATGTTCGGCTGCCAGTACCAGGTCATTGTGGAGACCTCCAATGCGATGGTCAGGCGATCTGCCCGCGTCTACATTCCTCGTAGGTTCCTTTGAAGGCTTAAAATATACACTGATAAAAAACATAGAAAATCCAAAAATGTTATACTCAATTTATAGATTTTTCACCTTTATCCTTCGCGGTTTTTATTAATTTACAATATAAAAATACTATGTTTACCAATTATAGTAAATTAAAAATATTTAACGTAAAAATACACTAGCTTACAGCCAAAATGCTTCACAGCAATTGATTGCAAAATACCACTAATTTTTTTTCGATGGCACATTTTTTTTTTCAAAAGATTTTTGAATTTCAAAATGTTAAATTTCGGACTTTTTTGAATTTCTTCCTATATTTCTTCACATATACACCCAATTGGACCAGTTTACGTTTCATTTTAAAGTCAATAGATCAGAGCTTGACTCTGCCATACAGATCAATATGGGTTGGATAAGTGATGGCAGCGCAGCAGCTCGACAAAGATGAAAAATGTGTTTTTTAGTCCACTGTAAGTCGGCTGTATGTATCGTAAAAACTGGAAATAAATCCGTTGAAAAATCATAATAAAAATAAACTTAAAGTGTACATCCTACCGAATTAAACAAGCCGGGTGTGGCCCAAATTCATGGAAAATTGAATTTAGTTGGATTTTTAAAGTTCGGATTTTTCAACTTTTTTCGGTCGACAGGGTCCACATTTAAGTTTTATCACAGGCTGCGACATATAAACACAAATGATTGAGCTTCAAAAAATCTTTTAAAAAAAACTGTGCCATCGAAAAGAAAATTAGTGGAATTTTCGTGATCTAGGGCTCTAGCACTGACAGAATTTTAAATCAATTGCTGTGGAGCACTCCAAGAATATTATTTTGTAAACTAGTGATATTTAATAAAATTTATATAAAATAATAATTAAGTTACCAATATTTCTTTACGTTTACTTTCATTTTGTTTCCCATTAAATATCAACAGAGTGTCTGGAGGGCAAGTGCTCCTGCAAATTGGCGCCAACGCCGCCAAAGGTCCTGGCCGTGGGCAAGATGCTCAGCAACGAGACTATCAGCATCAATATATCGATCCTGGCGAGCGAGCTGTTGCGCAAGGAGCAGGATTCCCATCTGCACGAAACATTAAGGACCTACAAAATGCAATTGAAGTGAGTACTCTCAGCGGGAAAGCGCTCTTGGGAAACTCTTGGAAACGAAATCAAATTAAATGAATCGAGTCAGTCACGTGTTTGTAGTTAAATGGTTTTCATTTTAATTATAAATACGAAATCCGTATTTCCGTTATCTTGTATTTAGTCATGTCAATTTTATTCAATTTTCATTGAACAGTTGTTCATCAGCATACTCAATCGATTAGAAATACAAATTGCAGCTACTTCAATTGAAACATTTAAAAAAATGTACTCTGAAAATTAAGCAAACTACAGACATATATCTGATAGAAATTCTTTAAATTGCAGAATTAACGAGGAGACAAACCCCTCGCTTCCCTGGGGCGGGGTACTGAAGCACCTGATGACCCGCGCCTACAATCTCAGCGAACTGAACTTCAGGCCAACGCCCAAGGGCTTCGAGGGCATCATGCGGCTGGGGCTAGGAACACAGCTCAAGGAGAAGGCCTCCCTCAGTCTGCAGGCCGTCATCATCGATCCTTCGGGATGCGAGGGGCCACGCAGCGTAATCAAGGTGCCAGGTAAGTGAGCTTCATTCGCAGAGTTAATCTCCTCTTCATTTACATTAAATTTCCCATTCGAAAAGTGCCCGCCAATCCCGTTCTGCTGAATGAAGGCGACAGTGTGGTAAGCCTGGATAAATAATTTAAAAGGTGTACTGTCTTCATTCTTAATTCCGAATGGTATTCCCCAGAGCAATTCCATCGTTGTGATGAGCGGCATGCTAATTGCCATTATCCTGGCTGGACTGATGATGTTGCTACTGCGACGACGACGGGCCAGGACAACGGCTAAGCTGCAAAAGCAGGAGCAGATCTACATCCAGACCTTTGCCGCCTCCGCCATTGAGTGAGTAATTACTTGGATGTGGCCAATCCTAGGTAACCTATTCTCTTTTCAGGATGGAGGACAATGTGAATTATGTGGACAAGTATGTCGAGGTAAGTCCTCAACGTTTGACTCCATTTAAGCCTTAATCATATTCAAAAGGCAAACAATTCGTTAATTTACACATACATATTGGTATTTCCGCCAGAAAGTTTAAGTTATTACATATAACTCTTATATTTGATTTTACTGCCTTTATTAGTTTCTAATACACAGACAAACCCTATTAGTATAAGCAAGTAAAAGTTCATGTATCTTATTTACATGTTCAACCGTTTATTTAAATTGAAAACAATCATCAATTTGTGACTAAGGATACAGAAAATCACTCTGAAAAGTGGTGAGAAAAAATCTACCCACCGACATGACCCGAGAGAAAAGGCTTAAAATAAAATTTAATAAAAAAATGGTAACATTTTCTGAGAAAACGCATAATTATTTCAGCGGTTGGATCCGACAAAATTCTAAAAAAAAATCGCTATCATATATTCCATCAGAATTCGCTGAAATCAAATTCCTACCAAATTCCGTTTATTTGTGAACATCGGATTAAATGTTTTTACCTCATTATTCCTCCACATTCTGGATTTAAACACTATTTTACATTTGTATTCGAATGAAAACGACATATCACTTTTTCTATTTGACTGCAAGCAATCAAATATGAATTTATGTTGTAAAATGTGTTGGATTTATTCTTCATATGCAGAATGAGTCGAGGATGCAAAAACAACATGGGAATATGTTGTTATTATTACAGTTATTTTTCTTTCAGAGAAACGAATTTCAGTCCAAGCACAAATTGATTTCGACCAGGCATTTGAAATATGATTTTGCATATGATCCGATTTCCATTTACTACACAAAATACAGCTGGGGAAGAGCGAGAAGTAAAACCCATTGTCGAAACCAAAATCGTTTTCATTTTTATTTGTATATGCCAAAGGCGGACAAACGTCCTGAGCGGAAGTGCCCATATGCATTTCATCGGCTTACAGACATTTTAAATGATAGTAATTATAGATGGACAGTTGTAAGTCAACTGTTCTTAATTGCAGTTCAATTGCATACAGATTTTACCAGTCAGATAATTGACTGAATTACAACTTATTTTATTGTATTTATTTAAAAGGGATTGATTGCACAACGTAATAAAGAACATTTAACTTTGCATCTTACCAATCACGACCTCTCTACCTCTCCAGAAGTCACAGGTCCTGGGACTGGCAGACATATTCGAGGTTCCGCACTCGGCCATCCAAATTGGCCGAATGTTGGGCGAAGGAGCCTTTGGTGAAGTGCACGAGGCCACTGCGATTAACTTGCGCCGCATGAGGGGCACCACCATTGTGGCAGTGAAGCAGCTGAAACGTGGGTTCATACTCGTTAATTGGTAGGATCAAATCGACAGCTGAATTCTCCCTTTCAGCCAATCCAAAGGCGGACGAGGTGGCCGAGTTCCTGGCCGAGATCGAGATGCTCAAGGGCGTGGGCACGCATCACAATGTCGTCTGTTTTTTGGGATGCTGCACCATCAAGCCGCCCTACCTGATGATCATGGAATTCGTGGGAAAGGGAAATTTGGTAATTATTGAAAGGCTAAATAATAAACAAAATGAATTAAAAAGAAATTAACATTTTATAAAAACCCAATTTTTGATTGGACTTCAGCTGAGTTATTTGCGAGCGGTGCGCCAGGAAGCGAGCCAACTAAAGAGTCGAAATGCCAACTACACCACCTGCAAACCCATTTCATCCAGGTCCAATGGCACTTCGTTGCCCAAGTCGCAAAGCGTAAACTACATCGAACTGAAGGCATCCAGCCAGACCATTGAATTGGTGCAGGTACAGGAAGAGTGCGGTGCAAGCACAATTGGTCCGCGGCAACCGCATCCCTCCTTTGCCGAAAGTAAGCCAAAAACCATTTCCACCTCCCAATTTGAGGGAAACTGACAAGGAATTAATAATTTGCAGCCACTTATACCATTGTGGAGGATGAGGATGCCTTCGAGTACATACTGGACAACAAGGAGCTGCACAATTTTGCACTGCAAATTGCCAATGGAATGCGGTTCCTGGAAGAGCAGGAAATTACGCATCGGTATGGGATGTATAGCACACCCTGAGTACAGAATTTAATTTGCATTTTCCCTTTAAGTGACTTGGCTGCGAGAAATGTGTTAATTGACAGCAACAAAACCCTGAAAATATCCGATTTCGGTCTTTCCAGACATGGAATTTATACGAATACCAGGACGCGAAAGGTGAGTTCAGCTTTTTAAGTGGAATGAGGGGTTTACTTTAAGACTACAAAAATATATACGTTGTAAAGATAAATATCCCTTAAAATGTATAATTTATTTTTTGATACCTTTCCTTTAAAGCTCCCTCTTCGCTGGCTGTCCATCGAGGCCATTCGCGACAACGTCTACTCCAGCAAGAGCGATATCTGGGCCTATGGGGTGGTGCTCTGGGAGATCGGGACTCTGGGCGCCTCGCCATATCCGACGATCAGCAACAGCGAACTGATCCCATTCCTGATGGCGGGAAACCGTCTGCAGCGGCCGGACATCTGCACGCCGCAGGTGTACACCATCATGCTGCAGTGCTGGCTGGAGGAGCCAGAGGAGCGGCCCACCTTCGATGCCCTGTACAGGGTGCTCAGTCCAAAGACCACCTACGTGGACATCAACAGCCTGAGCGATGACTACGTCTTTCCGCCGATTAGCGAGAATAGGGAATAAACGAAGTCCCCTTGGAGAAAGTGTAATAAGTTCACTCTACTTCTGGACGTCCTCGATCGATAGTTGTTAAAAGTTTATTGTTGTCCTTAACGTCTTAATTCGATAATTGTTACAAGTGTATTATGGTATTCGACTATTCCTACTGTACAAATATCTCCGTCTGTGTGTGCATAATGCAGAGTTCAAAATGTGCCGGAACAAAGTTTTCAATTAAGTACAAGCTTAGTTAGTGGTAAGTCAGTAATCTTTAGAGTGTCGGCTCAGTTTAGGATACCTTTTCATTGATTAGTTTTCTATACATTGTAATGTAATTAAGATCTTTAAACGGACTTTGCAGTCTGCCGTATACGAATGTAGTTTTTGATGTGCTGTGAGTTTTAAACACTGGAAATATATTGAAATTAATTGTATTTCACATCTAACTGTTAGACTTTACTTAGCGTTACTTCAAAGTATTAATAAAATTCAGTTTAAAAATGGCCCTTTGTGTTTAATGTCTTACGCCATACACATCATTCCAGGCCTCAAACTGCTTGCAGTCTTCGGCGGAAACACTTTTGGATATAACCCTTAAGGCCTGCTGAAAGTCTTTCATGGTAACGGCGGGCAACTGAAAAGGATAAAAAAGATAAGTAACTCAGAATAATAAAGTAGATAAGTAAAATAATAATTGCATTTTCCCTTGAAAAATCTGGCCTTCGTTAAGTGCTAGCCGCCAGGGGATAAACCCACAGCTATCACGCGGCTTTGATTCTATTTAAGGACCTGCTTACCTGATGCGTTTCAATGACCTCCATTTGATCGGGTGTCAGCAGGCGAAGGGGGGCCATAGAAGCGTAGCGGCACAGCGTGTCCACGTCCGCTCCGGAATAGCCATCTGTGAGCTCTGCCAGCTCGTTTATTTCCCTAGCGTCGAGGCTGTGCTTCACCTGTCGGAGTATCTTTTCCACAATTTTCCGACGCGCCTCCTCCGTTGGCAGCGGAACGTATAAGCGCCGCACAAATCGTCGACGCACAGCCTCATCCAATTCCTGTGGGCGGTTGGTGGCTCCTATGACCAGCACTCGGATTTCTTCATTACTAGCAGCGCCATCCAGGTGGATCAGAAACTCGTTCTTCAGGCGCAGAGTGCTCTCATTCTCGTTACCCGAACGCTTTGACAGCAGGGAATCGACTTCGTCAATGAAGATTATCTGAAATGCATCGGCAGAGTATTAGCTTACGGATGAGTATAAAAGTTAACACCAATTAGAGCTAACTGAAGCCTGGCTAAATCTTACAGCCGGTTGATGTGCAGCGGCCACGGCAAACAGTGTCTTAACCAGCTTCTCGGCTTCGCCCACCCACTTGGAGGTCAGAGAAGATGGATTAATGCTGAAGAACTTGGCCTTTGCTTGGGATGCAATGCTCTTGGCTATGAGGGTCTTGCCAGTGCCAGGTGGACCGAAGAGGAGCACCCCCCTGGGTGGACAGCGCACCCCAGTGAACAAGTCCGGTCGCCGGAGCGGCATTATAATAGCTTCTAGGAATGTCGACTTAGCAGATTCCAGTCCGGCAATATCTTCCCATGCTGCAATGGCAACAGTCAATTATACTGCAGTTGACGGGTTCAATTTCCATAACCTACCGACTGGTTTGAAATCATGCATGCTTTCTCCGAGAATTTGCTCCACCATCTTGGGATCCAAATGGGCCAGGGCGGGTGGTATGTTTCCGCTGTTGCTGCGCTCGAATGGATGCAATAAAATATTTATTACAAAGTCCGCAGATACAAGGCTTCTACTTACGGGCTAGTTGAGTTCTCATTGCCAACCAAGGGCGAAACAAAGTTCGAGCTAACAGTGCGTTTACCACCCAGCGTTTTTTTCCTGAAGTTCATCATGTCGGATGCAGCCTGGTGCTTGTTTTTCTGTGAATTCAATAGACAGACAGTAACAAACAGGAAAATATTTGCGGATTTAATTGGAATTGCGGAAAGAAATTAATTCTGTTCTTCTTTGATTCAAATGAAATGTATAAAGCCAAAGCTTCAGTTATTTCTGGGCAAATCAATTTAAATTTCGAATCAGAGAAATTTGGATATTCGGTTGGTTTTCAGACCCACCTTCAAGTCGTCCAGGATTAGTTGCTCGCGGGCCGTGCGAAAGCCGTAGCTGCTTTGGGATGGATCCTCCGGTGGTTCCTGCTGCCTATTGATACCGGAAGGAGCTGAATTGCTCCTTGATGCCGGAACAGGCACTTGTGGTTTGGCATTTTGCTTCTGGGCAGTGCGAAAGCCAAAGCCGCTCTGGAATGAATCCTCCTGAGTGTTCTGTTGTCCATTGGTAAACCTATCCGAATTGCTCCCGGATGCCGCAAAAGGAACTTGTGGATTGGATTTAAGTGGAAGGGCATTTCTAGGAAGAGCAGCGTGCAGAGAGCTTGTGGTTATCTCCGATTTTCTGCAGCTCTCGTACGAGGTCCTGCATTCCGGCTCAAAAACTGCATCCCGGGGCATTTCAAACATGTAGTCTGCACATGGATTCCTTGATTTCATCCTGCGACTCGTCCTCATTGTTACCTGGCATCGTTTTATTCGGTCCACCATTATTTGCTCGGTACTTTCGTGATTTTGCTGCTTTTCCTGATGCTCTTTGATTACAGCAAAGTGAGTGGAATCCGTACAGAGGCTAGATATTAATAGACATAAGCCCTTTGCATCCGAAAATAGGGAATATAATGTGATTATACCTGGTTTGTTGGCACAGCAACAGGTATTGTTTCCTCCAAGCATTCTGTTTTTCGGAATTTGAGGCCCTTTGGGATTGGAAAGTGGCTTCACAGGAGGCAAACTGTTTGATCCACAGCTGTTCGGTCATTTTTAAACCAAGAAACAAGTTAAAATCCTTTACTAAAATAAACTAAAGACAAAAACTCGCGGCAAAGCGGTAATCAGCTGTTGTTCGGCCAAGATCCCTGACAATCAGCCTCTTACAGCTACGATCGCTGCTATCGTTATCGATAGACCATTAACCCTTATGCGTGCGAAAATTATTTACCTACTGGATATTCAAAATAAATTTTTTAATTTAAAAATTATGGCACATTCGTGTTGAAAGCCAATCAATTATTTTAAATAAATCTTTATACCCTTGCAGAGGGTATTACAATTTCAGTCATAAGTTTGCAACGCAGTGAATGAGACGTTTCCGACCACATAAAGTATATATATTCTTGATCAGCACCAATAGCCGAGTCCATCTAGCCATGTCCGTCTGTCCGTGTGTCCGTTTCTATGCGAACTAATCTCTCAGTTTTAAAGCTATCGCGATGAAACTTTCCCAAAAGTCTTCTTCCTATTGCAGGTAGTACATATGTCGGAGCGTGCCGGATCGGACCACTATATCTTAAGGCTGCCATAGGAATAATCAAATATATATAAGAAAGTTCATTGTAACTAGGCGTTTTGATTTTTGACAACTTAAAAACAACATTTTTAATAGGCCATAACATATCTGGAATCCCTGGAAGGGTATATAAGCTTCGGCTGGCCGAAGCTAGCTTCCTTTCTTGTTTTAAATGCAATTCATTTTTTATCCATCCTTTTCGCAATAAGGACTTAATGAAATTGCGTGCAAATAATCTGCTTATATATGGCCATGTCCTTCACTTCGTAAAATACAAAAATTCCTTTAATTTTGGCAGCAATTGACTTATATGTACTTTTATTTATTTCACCGGTCTGTCAACACGAAGCATAATTAATTTATTTTTTATACCACAACTACGATAGGAATAAAGTGTCATCTTTGGGGTGGTATGGAAGTCAGCTTATGTGCAGATGAGATCCCAGACATCGCTATCGATAAGCAGCCTGTTATCGAGTTCAAAATTACACCAAACCAGTTGATTTAATTGTATTAATTAAATTTCTAAGTATAAGCTCCTTTTAATTTGCTTTTTGTTAAGCGTTACTCTTTTTATCGATGGCTGAAGAAGAGCTGAAATGCTCTTAAGACTTCCGCTACAAAATTTGTATATCAATTAATGTTCAATTGCTCTTAATTGGTCCATTTCGATTTAATTAAAAAGTATTCCATTCGCTCGGATTGTGAGACACCCTTGGATTCCACCATAAACAGAACTAGAAGCCAAGGCAGACGTCCTCAGATCTTATCGCCAAATCGGTCTGTATGCTCACGTTGGGCAAATATATACCTGCATATTGCTCATCGCTCCCATCTCAACTGCCAACTATACGAAAACACGTCCGGACCCAGACTCCGGTCGTTTGTGGCCCGCGGATTGGAGTTCAACTGGTGGCGCATAGTGGGCATCTTATCTCCGGACAAGGGTGAGATAACGCCGCCGATCCCATAAGCCATAAATACCCCGCAGCCTCCATTAACTGATTCTCAGTTCAGTAGTCAGTGCAACGGATTGCAGGTGGTTTCCCCTTGGCTCTATTGTTTTGGATAAACGCTCGCCAGTGGATTTTGGATTAAGTAGCTATTTTCGTCGGATCCCATCAGCATGTGCCTGCCGAAAAGGGTGGGTGGCCCGGCCATTCAGAGCATTGCCACGGCTTTAGGTAAGATTTTCAATGTGATTTTACCTGAATTAAATTATATATACTGTGAAATCATCAACTAGATGGCATAACTCGGTAATTTAACCACATTTAAAATTTATTAAATTATTAGACATTTATTTTGTTACATGAAATTAAGATAATATAACTCTTTTATTTAATTACTTAAATAAAAAACTAAAATTTTAAAATTAAAATAAAAAATACAACAAATAAGATGGAATATCAATTCACTAATTATTAAGTTAAATAAATATATTCTTTTACAGGAAATTTTCTCTGTTTCAACTTTGGTCTGATGTTTGGCATTACTCCGGCCCACATGAGCCTTTATGAGTCGGAGGAGAAGACTCCGTTGAACGAGGCCACCGATCCGGCGGGAACAGCCTGGCTGACGGGATACCTCTTCCTCAGTGCCGCCGTTGGAGCCTTGGTCTCGGGTGTCCTTGCCCTAAAAATTGGCCCCAAGTCCGTGCTGCTCTGCGCTGGACTGCTTCAAATTGTAAGTTTTTGCCTTGCCGTTGAATATCAATGTCACAACTGAGTTGGGAGGAAAAAAATTGCAAGCAAAGAATGCTTTCAACTTTTTATACCCTTGCAGAGGGTATTATTATTTCAGTCAGAAGTTTGCAACGCAACAAAAATCAGACGACTATATTATATAGGAAGGTTAGAAAAAATAATGTCAACATAATACGAATTTTAACATTTTTGCGATTTGTAAATTAATAGAAATGATCTGCAAGGGTATATAAGTTTCTTTAACTTCCTTTTTTGTTTTCCTATATTTATACCCGTTACTCGTAGAGTAAAAGGGTATATTGTATTCGTGCAAAAGTATGTAACAGGGAGAAGGAAGCGTTTCCGACCCCATAAAGTATATATATTCTTGATCAGGATCACTAGCCGAGTCGATCTAGCCATGTCCGTCTGTCCGTCTGTCCGTCTGTCTGTCTGTCTGTCTGTCTGTCTGTCTGTCTGTCTGTCCGTCTGTCCGTATGAACGCTGAGATCTCGGAAACTATAAAAGCTAGAAGATTGGTATTTGGCATGAAGATTCTTGGAGTTCCTACGCAGCGCAAGTTTGTTTCAAAAGGGTGCCACGCCTCCTCTAACGCCCACAATCGCTTATATACGATTTTAAAAATTTCAATATTTCGGAAAAGTAAAAATGCAGTTTTATTGTGTTTATCAATACCTATCGAAATGTAGAAGAAATTTTTCAAATCGGACCATTCGTTAAAAAGTTATGCGTGTTCAAAGTTTCTATCTCCATCTCCCTCGCACTCCCTTTACCTGAGTAACGGGTATCTGATTGTCGGGGCACCCGACTATAGCGTTCTCTCTTGTTTTCCTATATTTTTGGGCAATTATGTTTTCTCTGGTAATATTCTTTGTTATTTTTTGCTTAACGGCTGGAAGGTCTTCAATGAGCAAACATTTTGAAGTCAAAGATACGAAAGAGAAGATAAATTGAGGAAGTTAGTTCTTTAAAGTGAAAAGTAAGGAATAAGATAAGATTTTTTCCATTCCAGTCTGGCTGGTCCTGCATCCACTTTGGCTACGATATAGTGCACATCTACGCCTCCCGCCTGTTTTCGGGCGTGGCATCTGGAGCCGCCTTCGTGGCCCTACCGATTTTCATTAATGAGATTGCTGAGTCCCGGGAAAAAGCAGCCAGGCTAACTTTCACCATCGAATTGTGGCGCACGCTGGGCATCCTTGTTGGATTCGTCCTGGGCTTCTACCTGCCCTACGACCTGGTCAACATTGTCGGCTGTGCCGTGTCCTTTGTCTTTACCATGACCTTCCCCTTTGTCCAGGAGAGTCCGCATTATTATCTGCGAAAGAATAATGTAGCCAGCCTGGAGAAATCGCTGCGATGGTATCGCGGCATTCGGGATATTGACGATCGCGAGAAGCCGGAGTATCTCAGCGAACTGGGTGAGTTTCAGGCCGAGCTGAGGAGCAAGGACAAGAACGTGGGCTCCACGCCCATGTCCCATGGCTACATCATCCGGCTGACTTTCGTCAGCTTTCTACTAACCGTTTGCGCCAAGCTGAGCGGTGTTTTTGTGGAGCTAAACTACGCAGCCGATTTCCTCGGACGCACCGGCTATTCCACGGAAACCAATTACGTAATCCTGGCCAGCGCCCAGTGCGTTGGAGCGCTCCTCGCCCGCCTCGTTGGTCCGCGCCTGCCGCGAAAGGTAAGTGTCGACGTGCTATGTTTCAACATCAATTTTATTGAATGTACACACAAAAAAGTTGATTGGTAAATCTAACCAATATAATAGTAGACCGGTTGCCAAGCACAGAATTGTCAATTTTACCAATCAAATAGTTACTCTCACATCAGGAAAATACACACAATATACTATTTTATAGTAGTTTTAGTATTAAATATTACCCAAAGAAAAAACAAAATACACTTTACTATTTTAAAGAGTAGAATACCATTTTTTAATAGTAACGTAACTATCCGTATTTGTCAATTTTACCAATCCAATTTTTGATTTATTTTTTAAAAGTGTTCGACATTTAAAATATCATAATTTTTAAATTATCGAATGTTACATTAATTTCATCAAATTGGCTGACGACTCTCGACGATATCTTAAATCAAATCAATTGAGTATCCAGATATGCTTTATATTCAAAATTTATAAATATATTTATACCCGTTACTCGTAGAGTAAAAGGGTATATTGTATTCGTGCAAAAGTATGTAACAGCTAGATGGAAGCGTTTCCGACTCTATAAAGTATATATATTCTTGATCAGGGTGACTAGCCGAGTCGATATAGCCATGTCCGTCTGTCCGTCTGTCTGTCCGTATGAACGCTGAGATCTCGGAAACTATAAAAGCTAGAAGATTGGTATTTGGCATGAAGATTCTTGGAGTTCCTACGCAGCGCAAGTTTGTTTCAAAAGGGTGCCACGCCCCCTCTAACGCCCACAATCGCTTATATACGATTTTAAAAATTTCAATATTTCGGAAAAGTAAAAATGCAGTTTTATTGTGTTTATCAATACCTATCGAAATGTAGAAGAAATTTTTCAAATCGGACCATTCGTTAAAAAGTTATGCGTGTTCAAAGTTTCTATCTCCATCTCCCTCGCACTTCCTTTACCTGAGTAACGGGTATCTGATAGTCGGGGCACCCGACTATAACGTTCTCTCTTGTTACGAATTAATTTCATCCCTTGCAGCTCCTGCTCTGCGTTTCGTCTCTTTTTGCGGCGGCTGCTGTCATTGCATTGGCGTTATTCAAGATTTACGGTGGGCTTTGGCTTCTGGGAAGCTGGTCGGATCGGTATTTGCCCATTATCCTGCTGGCCATCCAGCTCGCTTTTGTGAGCTTCGGTCTTTACCCCCTGGCCGCAGTCGTGAGCAGCGAAGTTTTGCCCACTAAGGTGAGTGGATTTTTTCACGAAAATCCATTATGTAAATTAAAGTTGGGGGTGGATTTAACATCCACAAAAGTATTATCAAAGTACTTGAAACCATTTATGTTTTAGTTTTTTCTAAAAACATTGATTGGTTTTAAATGAAAATAATAATCTCAGTTTGTTGTAAATATTATGAATTTTCAACTACATGAATATTTAACCAATTTAAGCGAAAGTTAAAGTACAGAAGAGCCTGAGTTGTAAAATAAATTATTCGAGGGCAAACGAATATAAATCCCGCATTTGTTCGGTAATCCTTTTGCAGCTCCATGACTTGCTGTACTCCCTTGCATCTGCGGTTTCCTGGCTGCTGCTCTTCGGCATGATTGAGGTGGTGTAATGAAAATAAACACGAGCAGAGTGAGTTAATTAATGGAATTTACTTGCAGGCATTTAATGCAGTTAAGGCCACAATCGCCCCCGGGCTGGTTCTATATCTGTGGGTTTTTGCCGGCGCCTCCATACTCGTGGGCCTCGTTTCGCTGCCACTTTTGCCGGAAACGCGCAATCGTCGGCCCTCGGCAGTGCAACGTGAGCTGGGCTATGTCGATGATGGCGGAGTGGCCAAAGGATCGGCGGTGACCAATGGACACATTGCCACCCACATCTGAGATGCTCGAGTGTTGACTCCCATTAGCTTTACCTACGATATTAAGAACGAATTTAGCTTTAATTTTTCCTAGAGTCACTAAGAAAAGTATAAAATAAATTGGAACAAATTAATTTGACATTTTTAAATGATATAATACATATTTATGGTAAGGGATGAAAGTCTTGAAAGAATGGAATACAAGGCAGTACATGAAGGACTTATGACACTTACTTTATTTTTGACTTTTGGAATTAAATATTTTTTATTAACTTAACTTATTAAATGTTGTTAAGCTCTAGATAGCCAAGACAACGTAGTCAAATATCCAGCAATTGTTATATGACCTTAAGAGATTTACTTCTAGCTCCACCTAACAAACTCTCAAAAGTATGCAATGATATGTGGACAGGTAAAATAGTTGGCCACCGATTACTCATCCGGCTGGCAACGGCAAGATCCGGAATTGGATTCCACAGTAGAGCAACATGTCGCGCACGTCACTTGAGTTTTGTGTTCAAAGCTTTATCTTCTACCCCGAATCTTGATATTTGGCTACGGTTCTTATCGCTTCAAGTCTTTTGAGATGAACGCCTGTCCCACGCCACCACTTTAGATTTAATTATTTGTATATAATCTAATCAGATTAAACTAGTTAGTCTAATATAATAAAAGGTAATAATAACCATTTTAAATCCAAGGTACATGAGGTAAAATTTACCTTTAATTTTGTTCTTCAAAGATTAATTGGTGTTATTATTGATAGAAAGCTTGGAAAGATACCGACTAGTACATTACTCTTACGAGGGATTATAATGGAACCGCAGCCGCGAAATGCACCCAATTGTTCATCTTCACAATCACTGAAACACGCATCACTTTCGCATGGTAAACAGTCCGATTAATCCGACCCGACCGTACTAAATAATCCAAATTTACGTGTTTACGGTTAAGATGGCATAGAGGGATTGCCAAAAATGGTAAATGCCCGACTCTGTTTGCGGTGAGTATCTTGACTGGGCAAATATTTGCCACGATTAGAGCGCACGGTTGATTTACAATATTTCCCCTCTTTACGGTAGGAAAATAAACAGCAGTTGTAAAGAGAAAGATACTCCTCTCATTGAACGCATATCAAATCAGGAAAAAACAAACAAAAGCCGTAAAAATAATTGTACGCTATTATAATCGGGCGAGGGTTAGCAACAACAAATTTGCATTAACACCCCGGCGGCAATAATTAACTATTTTCTGTGACAGTGGATTCGCTTCTGCTTCTGCTCTCATTTCGCCAGAGCATAATGAAGCAGTGATAACGGTCTATAATCTACGCCACTCGCGTTCTGCTCCCCAGTTGAACAAAGCTCGTTTACGATCTAATGCAATATATAAATATTATCATCCAGCCACTGGTTTCGCTTAGTTAGGCGCCAGCACCAACGGACTCTTGACGGAAAAACTTACTTACCAAAACGGAGGACTCGTCGGGCTATGAATTACGGAGAAATAGTATTTTAATTAAATTAGTTTCGACACAATGAGCTCCGCCGGCGGTGATAAATACCAGTACTTAGCTGCCATAAGTGGTTAGTAAAAAATTCAGAAGCACTGCAAAAATGTCATTGAATTTGCGGAAAGTTTTATGCACATGTGCAAATGTACCCAACAAGTGAAATGAAGAACTGAGTATTGCTCTTCCAAAGCGTTGACTGTAATGAGGGCGTTAGGGGGGGCGTGAAGCTCGGCTGAAACAAACTTGCACTGCGTAGGAAACCCAAAAATGTGTGTTGTTAATGCCGAATTTCTAGCTTTTGTAGTTTCAGAGATCTCAGCGTTCATACATGGCTAGATCGACTCGGCTAGTGACGCTGATCAAGAATATATATACTTTATAGGGTCGGAAACGCTTCCTTCTCCCTGTTACATACTTTTGCACGAATACAATATACCCTTTTATATGCTTATTTCATTGAAATTAATTTTTCCATATTCATGCACAGTAAACATAATTACAATTTCGTATGGCGCCTTTTGTGGTTGGCCCTCGTCAAGTTTTCTGGAATTGGCAGCAGAGAATAGTCCCTTGGATACTGGACCTCTGAGCCCTAAGGATCAGGGATGGGTGGCATCGAATATTTGTTTGGGCGGCTTGTTCGGAACCTTTTTGTTTACCTGGCTGGCGGACAAAATAGGCAGAAAATGGAGCCTCATGTGGATGGCGTTGCCGAATTTGGTAATTATTTATGCAAAAATTCCAAGGATATATGTATAGTATTTTAAAAACAATTTGATTGTAGCTCGGTTGGGTAATTATACCCTTTGCCCGCACCCCAATGCATTTAATAATTGCTCGATTCATTGGCGGAGCTGCCGGCGGAGGATGTTTCACCGTAATACCCATCTATATTTCGGAACTTGCTTCAGACAAGTGGGTTTTACAGCTTATTTAGTTTTTTGATTGGAATTAAAACCTTAATATTTCTGTTCCAGCATTCGCGGCACTTTGGGTGTCTTTCTGGTGCTGACTTGCAACTTTGGCGTCGTCTTGGCCTTCATCCTGGGCTACTACTTCAACTATGCCCAAGTGTCCTGGATTGTCTCCTCGCTATCCTTCGTCTTTGTGGGCTGCTTTTGGTTCATGCCGGAGACACCGCAGTACTTGGCCAAAGCAAATAAGATCGATGAGGCAGAGCACTCGCTGCGCTATTATCGTAACATCAAGTCGAATCCCGCCAAGGAACTGAGTGAGGAGCTGCAGCTGGAACTGCAGCAGCTGAAGACCACTGAGAATCCCGGTGGGGATGCCGATGATGACGATGGTGAAGCTACCGGAGTGACCTGGGCTGATTTTGGTGAGATATTGAGTGAAGAAAGAGTTGAAGGATGTGTCTTAAAAGAGTTATTTAAAATAACACAGAAGTACAAAATAGGATGAGCGGCCTAAATTCGATATAAAAATGATTGGCCTAAAATACTTCACTTCTTAAATTTTATTTAAAATGATTTGGGCACGTTTAAATTGTAAGACACAGACAAGAGCATACGTCGCGTATACTTAATGTTAAATGATGGTGGAAAAATTAATGATTAATCTCCAAAAACAAAGTAAATACCAATTTGATATTATTAGCTTGGCTCGGTAAACGCAAAACTGAATGGGTTGAATGAAATAATATAAATATGTTTGTAAAGGCTTGGAATATTTATTATGGATTTAAACACTGCGTATACGTAACTTTTTTCTGACACTTAAAGCAAAAAATCCAGATAATATGGAAAAAAAATCGTTTGATCCTTGATTGTAAACCTTATTATCTCATTTTCCTTTCTGTATTTTTTTCTAATAGCTAAGGGCAAGACGCGCAAAGCTTTCCTGATTGGGTTTGGACTGATTAGCTTCAATCAGCTTTGCGGATGCTTTGCTATGCTGAATTATACGGCTGTGATTTTCGAGCAGGCAGGCTCTAGTCTAAAGCCCACGATAGCTGCCATTATAGTGGGTGGCATCCAGCTGGTGGGCACCTATTTATCCACCCTTTTGGTAGACAAATTGGGTCGAAAGCTGCTGCTCCTGGTCTCGGCAGTGGGCATCGGACTTGGCCAGAGTGCCATGGGCATCTATAGCTACCTACAGGTGTCCGGCTACCACGTGGCCTCGTTCAGCTGGGTCCCCATCGCGGGGTTCTCGTTTATGCTGCTCCTCGCAGCCGTCGGACTGCTATCCTTGCCCTTCCTGGTGATATCGGAGATAATGCCGCAGAAGATAAGGAGCACGGCGATAATGCTGCTCATGTCGGTGCTCTGGCTGATTTCCACCTGCGTAATCAAGGTGAGATATTTACGAATATTCTGTAAGATCTTGTTAATTAACAACTGAAATTCCCTTTAATCAGTTAATGCCCGTTTTCACCGCAACCCTGGGAATGCACGGCACCGTCTTCATGTTCGCCAGCTTATCCTTCTTAGCGGCGGTTTTCATTGCCATTTTTGTGCCCGAAACAAAGGGCAAGTCAGTTGAAGCCATCTTGGCCAGCCTTTAGCGTTAATAATTAATTTGTAAATCACTTGTTATTGTTTTGAATAAAATCTGTGAAAAAAGAATGCACTTTGTGTTCGATTTGCAAAAGGTCCACAAACCTTGATAATAAGAGAAAGCACTGTTAACATGATTGTTATATGGAAAATATGAAAAGCTACCTACAACAATCGGTTGTCTATCCGGCAACCTTGATCTTCCACAGCTGTCGCCATACAAAAGATTGTTCTAACCAGTTAAAATCGTTGATAAGATAAGATCGGCTGCGATAAGGATCATCTATTTAGGAGAGGTTTGTTCATGAATTTTTGATGTGGATTGGAAGTGTGGTATTCAAAAAGTGTATTTGTTCTGGCTTTGTTCGTTCTTGAACTATTTATTATATAATACCACCCCCATATCCACATTACCAATTGTAACATTTTCTCAGGTGAGAATGACAAAGTTCACAAAGTTAATTGAATTGTGCTTTCACCCATAAATAACACGCTCCACTTTAGAATCGATTTATTTTTGCTGTTATTAGCTGGACCGCAGTCCTGGCAAATTGGTTAATGGGGGAGTAAGAGAAAGACAATAAGCCGAAATAATTAGTTTTATATAAAGTACTGGTCTGCCTACCAAATATTAAAACAAAGTAAACTATTTAATTGGGCAATTTAACTATTCATGTGAAAAATGATAAATATCCAATTATAATTGACTAATTTGCCAGAACAAAATTTCGTTTGAAAATCCACCCGCAACGAAATCCTAGATCCCTCCACTGATTCAGACTAAAGGTTAAAATTGGAAAAGGTTAGTGCAACGTAGTATACTTCTGGGATAAACTTAATTCTTTCCTCTAATATTTGCCAGTCTCTCGCAACGGAAGAGATTATCATTATCTCATTTTCTCCCTAGCAGCTCACTAAAATTCGGGTTGTGTCTTTACAAAAATATCTTCAACACACACCTCTTGTGAAATAAACTAGACACTCCTAATCTTTAAGTTTGAAATTAGAGTTTGCCATGTCGAGAGTAATCTTTATGGGCAAACAGAGAGCAAACAAATGCCGATAGTGCGATAATAATGTTAACAGGTTCCCCGTGAGATTTCGCTACACGTATTTTCCCGATTTCACAAGTAAGCTGCACTCTAAGGCAGCTGATGCGTGTGGAACAATGGCCAAGTGCTTTAAAAACTCCTTGCTGCAGGCACAAACACGTCACCAGCTATTGGCCACTTTAATTGGTAAGTCAAATGTTGAGTCGACTGAAAAATGCACTTCAAGCATGCAGCTCTCTCCTGCAGTGAACATAATTACATTCGGACATGGACTGGGAGTGGGCTGACTCTCACTGAAACTGACCAAAGTTCAAACGCCCGATTCGCCCCTGGGCTTTCAGGTTAGCATCGATTAAATATCCTGGATAGGCTCCATGCTGGGACTGGGAGATTTTTGCGGCAACATGGTCATCGCCTTTCTATCGAAGAGAGCTGGCCGG
Organism: Drosophila lutescens; assembly: GCA_037075285.1. Lineage (NCBI taxonomy): Eukaryota > Metazoa > Arthropoda > Insecta > Diptera > Drosophilidae > Drosophila > Drosophila lutescens. Next base: position 1,045,265 of record JBAMCF010000352.1, read on the forward strand.
AAATTCTGCATCTATTTGCTGGCAGTTCCCCATGCAGTGAGTTTGGTGCTTGAAACCACTTATTTCAGTGCCTTTGGATATTGATCTATTGTGCCTCCAATATGTACTTCCTCTATGCAGCTCGGTTTTTGTGCGGCTTCACTGGCAGCGCCCATTTCAGTGCCCATTTTCATCAGTGAAGTGACCGACTCCAAGTGGGTTTTTTTATTACACAAACAAATGTTTAATGTGTTATTTATTCACATTTGGCATTCAGCATTCGAGGTGCCCTAACTTCCATGGTAATGCTGTCCGTGAATTTTGGAATACTGGCTGGCTTTATAATCAGCACCTATCTGTCCTATCATGTTGTGCCCTTCTTGGGAAGGGTAGCCTATTGGTACCCGAAACGGCGCCATATCTTCTGAAGCGAAGCCAACTTGGAGCGGCCGAGAAATCCTTTAGCTATTACAAAAACCAAAAAAAACAAACCAGACTTTGATGAGCTTCGACCGAGTATTCTAGCTCAGCAGGCCAACAGTCCCGATGGCTTTAGCTATAAGCACTTGAGTAAGACCATATATCATTTGGAGCATCCTAAAACTCATCTGAAAATTCCTGTTTTTAGTTACCAAACCCGCCTTGAAAGGCTTTGTCTCAGCTACTGTTCTCTGCACTGGATTCCAGTTCAGTGGAACGTTCACTTTCATCAACTATATGTCCGATATCTATATATCCAAATCCGGTTCGGTCCTGGATCCCAACACATGCACGATTATAATAGAAATAGTTCAGATCGTTGGGGTGTACACCTGTACCGTTTTGGTGGATACCTGGCCAACGTGGGACTGGTAGGCCTCTTCTTTCTGGTAATCTTGGAGGTCTATCCAGCCAAGGTGAGTAAAATGGTATAACTTTTTTAATTACTAAGCTAGTTCCGTTTCCATTTCAGATACGTTCGTTTGGCACTTCGGTGTCCCTTACTTTGATAAGCATCCTGGCGTTGTTCCTCTGATAGATAAGTGAAATAAATCAATGTCGTTTGGAAAGTAGTTACTTCTACTGCAAAGAAAACATGGGTGAATTTACTTGTTTTGGGTATCTCACACAAAACGTTGTGCTGAAAAGTATACTACACAAAACTATTAGATCTCTTACTGAAGTTTAAATAAATTTAAATTTTCTTCTTGGGCAAATTAATACTTGTTTCGCAAATTGTATTTAAGGGCATCTGACCCTTAAAATACTGATTTCTTATGGTAAAAGTTATAAAAAGTTAAAGGGAAACTTTTTGAGTGGGAAATGTATTCAAGCGATTTCACTAACTTCTTCTGCAATTTGTTTGCCAACAACTTTAAAATTTATTCCTCTCAACACTGCGAACTTTTGTTACCAGAAGTTTCCCGCCTCTGACCTTATCTACTAAATGGCCTGTTGAGTCTGGACCAACATCGTAAATGTTACAGCTTAAGACCAGGCGAGACAGACAGACAAGCCCCTTTTCTGTGGTCTCATGGTCTCATGGTAAGTGGCAAATAATTGTTTGCCTTGTGAAATTCCTGTTGGCCAAAAAACAATCTCGACTAACTTAATCTATTTGCCGAGGAACAACAGGTGTGTAAAGCTTTCGTTTCTTATCTTTACAAAGTAATTTGTGACGTTTCGCGTGCCAATTTAAGAGAGAATAAACGAAGATATAGAAAATGATCTCTAATATTGCGGATATAAACTTTATGAAGGGCTTCAGCGTCGAGCTTTTGGGACTGCTCGGTTTTTAAACTGCTCGCTATCGCATTTGTTGCGAAACTCCAGAGTGCGGCTGACATTCGGTAGGCTGAAAATGGTTAGGATGTTCGAAAATTCATTGTTGCGCCACAAAACGCGCTACCAGCTTCTGGCCACGGTAATTGGTGAGTTGCCCCCGCTATTTTCCCCCCGAATTTCCGTTTGCATAATGTAAGTGACATGCAGTTAACATCATAACCTTTGGCCATGGCGTCGGAGTGGGTTGGCTCTCGCCGACGCTGACCAAAATCCAAACACCCGACTCCCCATTGGATTTCGAGGTCAATCTCGCTGAGATTTCGTGGCTGGGCTCCATGCTGGGCCTGGGCAGCCTGTGCGGAAACTTGACCATAGCTCTGCTAATTGAGAGGGCTGGCAGAAAGTTCTGCATCTACCTAATGGCTGGACCCTATGCGGTGAGTCATCCCCTTTTAATTGGCCGCAGAACGCGCTCGTTAACGGAGAGCCTTTGCTGTTTTAGTGCATTTGGATTCTGATCTACTGCGCGTCCAATGTGTACTTCCTGTATGCAGCGCGATTTTTGTGCGGATTTACCGGAGGAGCGGGCTATGTGGTTGTCCCCATATTCATCAGCGAGATTGCCGACAGCAGGTACGTTGCTTCTTACAGCTAAAAATATAAAATGCAATCTAAGTTCACGGACTCACCGACTTGCAGCATTCGGGGAGCTCTCACTTCGATGGTGATGTTATCCGTCGATTTGGGCATACTGGCTGGCTATATACTCAGCACTTATCTGGCCTATCATGTCGTACCCCTTCTGGCCATAATCTTGCCCGTGGCCTACTTTATGGCCAATATAATGTTACCCGAAACGGCACCATATCTGCTAAAGAAGAGCCAGCTCTCGGCGGCCGAGAACTCGTTTAGATACTATAGAAATCAGCGGGATGCAGTCTGCGAACAGACATCCAAGGTCAATTTCGAGGAGCTTCGCTCGGCCGTACTTGCTCAGCAGACCAGAAATGCCACGCCCCTGAGTTACAGGGACCTGAGTGAGTGGAGATTACCATCCAAAATAAATAAATAGTATTATCTTTTACCCATTGCCCACAGTTACCAAGCCCGCTCTCAAGGGATTCGCGGCTTCAATTGTCCTCAGTTTGGGCTACCAGTTCAGCGGCGTTTTCAGCTTCATCAACTATATGTCCGATATCTTCAAGGCCTCCGGCTCGATTGTGGATGTCAACACGGCCACCATTATCATAGGAATAGTTCAGATCGTTGGGGTCTACACCTCGACCATATTGGTGGACATTGTGGGTCGACGAGTTCTGATGCTGATCTCGACTTTGGGAGTGGGAATCGGTTGCATTGCCTTCGGTTGCTTTACATACTTTGCCGGAATCTATGGTCTCAGCGATTTCAACTGGCTGCCTTTGGTGCTGATGATCTTCATCTGTTATGTGGCCAACATTGGACTGATCGGAATCTTTTTCCTGGTGCTGGTGGAACTCTTTCCAGTAAAGGTGCGAACCTATTCTTGGATCATTAAAATCAAATTCTTCTATAATGATATATTTTATTTTAATCTAGATTCGCTCCCTAGCAACTTCGCTTTCTGTGATTTTCTTGAGTGTCCTCGTCTTTGGCACCCTAAAACTATTTCCCCTGATGCTGCACTATTGTGGCATTTCGATGACCATGTGGTTCTCCGCCGCCTCTGGACTACTCACTTTCCTGTACTTCTGGCTGTTTTTGCAGGAAACCAAAGGAAAGTCCATGATTGAAGACTAACATCCTTGTACTACAGAGAGCTCAAGAAGCTTGGTGCTCGCTAAGAAATAAAAGGCAATTTAAACTGTAAAAAGAATTTAATTTAATTTTAATAAAACACAAAACATTTGAGACAATTAAATAAATAAATGTGTAGAAAAATGTGCCCATGGATGTTATTTTCAATACTTACTGCTGCTTTCGCAGGAAACCAAAGGATGTCCATTATCGAGGACTAACATGTTTGCGCTATCAGCTCCCTTTTCAACGCGGTGGTGAAGAAAAATACAAATAAATTTAAACTGCAAAACTATGTCTTTTAAATGTATTAAAATAAAATGTATTCAAGACAATTGAAGAAATAAAATTGTTGGACAAAGGTTAGTATTATTTCAGTGAAAATCTTCTTACTTCGAAAATTGTACATGCTTTTGAGCACTGCAATATCTTCGGTCGACTATTTATTAAAATTTGGTAGCACTAAAAATAGATATCTGTGAAAATTAAATATACATTTCAATGCGTTTTTTAATAACAGATTATTTGAGACACCGTCAAAGAAACCTTAATTTGCTTTCATTGTAAAGATTATAAATTAAGTCCTCTTAACCACTGTGTAAATGATGCAGATGTTGTTTGCCGAATGAAATGCTTTTTTTTATAATTACTCTGGTCCAGATGTTCTATTTGGCTGATGAAATAAAGAAGAGCATTGGGTAACTTTTATGGATATTTTATGAATTATAAAATGTTTTGGGTTCATAGACATGTAAATTGTTTAATAACAAAATAACTATTTTTGCAAACAGGTAATAAAAAATGTAAGTATTCCAGGTGGCTTTGGTGTTATCTGACTTAGATAGCCCCTTGGAAGGTATATAAGCGGAAGTGAAAACGCCAGTTGTTACTCTTTACCACTAGAAATCAAACCGCGCAACTATGACGTTGAAAATGCACCTGTCCTCGCTCTTCGACAATCCAAATTGTCTGCTGAGTCGCAGGAATCGGTATCAGTTCTTGGTAACTTTGCTTGGTGAGGATACACTTCAATTTCGGTGGATTATCCCTCTCAAGAACCTTTTGATAACCAGTGAACATCGCTACCTTTTGCCATGGCCTGGGCGTGGGTTGGATGTCGCCGGTGATGAGGGATCTACCCACCAGCCAATCGCCCCTCGACTTTCCCGTTCTGGTGGAGGACGTCTCCTGGATAGGATCCCTCGTGGGCATCGGAAGTATGTTGGGCAATATTCTGGCCGGCACTCTGATGAATCGCATTGGACGCAAGCTGGTCATGTTCGGTATTGCATTTCCCTATATGGTGAGTGAAAGTAGATAGACTATATTTCAAACTCCCGTAACAAAGGATTTCGTGTTTCACAAATGTTTTGGTGCATGATTTACTTTGTTCAGAGCGTGGAGTTCCTTTATGTGGGTCGCCTGCTGGCCGGAATGACAGGTGGCGCCTCCTATGTCGTCCTTCCGACCTTTCTGAGCGAAATTGCTGACGACAAGTGAGCTAACTAAGGGGAAATTGGAATATAAAGCCTTAAAAGTAACTGCTTTAAATCCCAACCAGGATTCGAGGACGTCTTGGCTCCATGATTCTGCTAACAGTAAACACTGGCGTCCTGACGGGCTACATAGTTTCCTCGAACTTCAACTACTTCTCAACACCCCCGTTTATTATAATCCTTCCTTTGTGCTACTTTACTGGCAATTTCCTGTTTCCGGAGACGCCGCATCACCTGGTTCGCAAGGGAAAGTTCGCGGAAGCCGAATAGTCTTTTAGATTTTACAAAAACATCAAAAAAGATGACATCAAGGCGGAAAGTGAATTCGAGGATTTAAAGACACGAATAATCAAAGCGGAGAAAGAGAAGGCTAATTCCTTTAATTACAGGGATTTCGGTAAGCGAAAATGATGGTAAAAGTCTCTTAATGATATATTTAATTGTCTTACTGCCATAGTTACCAAGCCCGCTTTCAAGGCCTATACCTCTGCGCTAGTCCTGCTGATCGCCAATCAGTTTAGTGCCAGCTTCTGTGTGTCCTCCTATCTGTCGACCATCTTTGCTGCCTCCCACACCACCCTGGATCTGACCCTGTGTACCATTGTCATTGGATCCGTCCAGATAGTGGGCACCTATGTGACCACCTTGTTGTGCGACAAGTACGGACGCAGGGTCCTCATGTTGGTGTCCTCCTTGGGTTCTTCCGTTTGCCTGGCTGCCTTCGGCTGCTTCACATACTTCGCCCAGGACTACGACCTCTCTGCTGTGGGCTGGCTGCCACTGGTGATCTTGGCCTGCTACGTATGCCTCGTCAACATTGGCCTGGTGGGCTGTGTCTTTGTGCTGCTCCTGCAGCTGTTTCCAGCCAAGGTGGGTTTCTTCAATATTATTATTATTATTATTTTTAGAGCTGTAAACTATTTTTCTCAATTCAATTCTGAAGAAAATCGATTAAATCGATTTAAAATCGAAAACAAAAAAATTGTTAAAACCAAATGAATGGAGCGAAAACAACTCATTTAGAGTAAGAATTTAATAGTTCAATTTAACTATATTACATTTAAAATATTTTCGCTTAATTACATTTGTCCAATCCCAATCCCTAAAAGGGAATTGATTTTTTAGCACATTTTAAAATCGAATTGCCAACAGATATTTATCTTAATTTGTTTATTTGCAGATCCGCTCCGTTTGTGTCTCCACTTTTACAGTAATGCTCAGTGGCACCGTATTCTTGGCCCTGAAAATCTTTCCCATTTGCGTGGCTGAATGGGGCATCTCGGTGACCATGAGTTGCTGCAGTTTCAGTACGATTCTCTGTTTCTTCTACTTTTATTTCTTCCTAGAAGAAACCAAAGGCAAGTCGCTATTAGAGGGTTGATTTGACTACTCAAAAGAGAGAGATACATCAAATGGAGCTTCAAAACTGTCTGCCTAGTTGCGGAGATCAATCATCAACCGAATGTTTTGGCAAGACATCTTGAAAAACAAAACAAAAACTTTATGTTTGGGTTTCTCCTTAAAAAATTCGAGAATTTTAAAAAACAAATGTATTGTAAAAAAAAAATAAACAGTATTGTTTCCGGCTTTCTATATAGAAAGTCTTTTCAAGTGTATTTCCCATATGGTAGACGTTATAATAAAAGTCTTTGGCTTATCAGTCTTAGATAAACCGGTTTCGAAATATTTAAGGGGAAGTTCAGAGCGCAGATGAGTCGCATTCAGTCTGGAGAAAGCATCTCGACCATGACGTTCAAGTTGCGCCTAGCCTCGGTCTTTGACAATCCCAACTGCCTGCTGGGCCGCAGGAATCGGAATCAGTTGTTGGTTACCCTGCTGGGTAAGGAATACCATAGAATCTAGGTGGATGAGGAGTCACCTTAGAGTCTCCTATTTCCCAGTGAACATAGCCACCTTCTCGCATGGATTGGGCGTGGGTTGGATGTCGCCGGTGATGAGGGACCTCCAGACCGAAGATTCGCCTCTCAAATTTCCCGTTCTCGTGGATGAGGTATCCTGGATAGGATCCCTCGTGGGCATAGGCAGTGTGGTGGGCAATCTGCTGGCCGGGTTTCTTCAGGATCGCATTGGTCGCAAGCTGGTGCTGTTCTTTATTGCCGTGCCCTATACGGTGAGTCGGCATTTTAGTCCCCTAAACTATTTCACCATTACTCTAATATGATCTCCGAATTATCTAGATCTTCTGGTGCCTGGTGTACTTCGTCCAGAGCGTGGAGTTCCTCTACATCGGTCGACTGATGGCCGGCATGACCGGTGGCGCCTGTTACGTCGTCCTGCCGACCTTCATTAGCGAGATAGCCGATAGCAAGTGGGTGTTATTCTGAGATACTAACTAACATTAACTAACCGGCCATAAATCTTCCCAGCGTGCGCGGTCGCCTGGGGTCCATTATCTTACTATCGGTGAACACGGGCGTACTGGCGGGCTATATTGTGTCCTCAAGTGTGGAATACTTTACATCTCCGCCGTTCATTATCGCCCTGCCCGTCTGTTATTTCATCTGTAATTTTCTGTTTCCGGAGACCCCGCATCACCTAATTCGCAAGGGCAAATTCGAGGCGGCCAAAAGATCGTTTATGTTCTACAAAAACATCAGGAGAGATGATCTCAAGGCTGAGAGTGAGTTCGAGGAACTTAAGTATCTGCTGACCAAGGAGCAGACAGAGAAGGGAAAATCGTTCGAGTACAAGGATTTCAGTGAGTACACTGATAAATAAAAAACGGAGTAAATCCAAAGATTTCATATTCTAGTATTTCATTTAAATATGTAATATGAAACCTTTTATTCAATATGCAGGAATTTATTTAATCACTTAAGAACCCATCTCATTTCAGTTACCAAACCCGCATTCAAGGCCTATGCTTCGGCGGGTGTCCTGCTGATCTGCAATCAATTCAGTGCCAGTTTCTGTGTGACCACCTATCTATCCGACGTCTTCGCGGCATCGCAGACCACCCTGAACCTGAGCATGTGCACCATCATCATCGGAGTCCTGCAGATCGTGGGCAACTATGTGACCACCCTGCTGTGCGATAAGTACGGCCGGAGGATCCTCATGCTCACCTCCACTTCGGGGGCTTCTGTTTGCCTGCTGGCCTTCGGTAGCTTCACCTACTTTGCGAATAGAACTGATCTCTCTGTGGTTGGATGGTTGCCACTCGTCATTCTCTCCTTTTTCGTACTCTTCTGCAACATCGGCATGGTGGGATGCCTCTTTGTGGTTCTCGTGGAGCTTTTTCCAGCCAAGGTGGGATAATATTTATTAACTCCACATAGGCTTCTCTCAACCCTCTATCATATCTTCTTCTAGATACGATCGGTGGGCGTCTCCACTTTTGTGGTCATCCTGAGCAGCACCGTATTCCTCACCCTGAAAATCTTCCCCATTTGCATGGCTGTGTGGGGCATCTCAGTGACCATGTGGTGCTGCAGTGGCATTACGTTCGCCGGTTTCCTCTACTTCCTCTTCTTTCTGGAGGAGACCAACGGCAAGTCGCTACTGGAGGCTTAGTTGTTGTTTACCGCAAAAGATAATGGTTTATCAAATTCTGTCGCACCTGGGGCGATTAGCCTAAGCCAGTTTGCTATCTTTACGGCCGGAGGATACTCGGATAGTCGGATACTTAAGCCGTTTCCTCGGTGGAAAGCCCTTTCAGTGATCAGCGATATCTGGCCAATGCAAGACTGAATAAAGATCGGTGTGGTGTTTTATTTAAATGCGAAGAGTATAGGTTGAATTTATAGGGGACACAATGCTGAGGCAATTATTTCAAAGGCCCAATTGCCTGCTTAATCGCAGGAATCGCTACCAGCTGCTGACTACGCTGTTGAGTGAGTAATTGATTACCATTCTTTGTTGATGCCAATGATTTCTAACGATATCGCGCCAGTTAATGCCATATCCATTTCACATGGCATTGGCATTGGCTGGCTTTCACCCACCCTGCGAAAACTGCAATCGGACTCCCCCGTGGGCTTTGAGGTGAAGTCCGAGTTCGAGGTCTCATGGGTGGGCTCCATGTTGGGAATGGGCTCGGTGACGGGCAACATTCTGATTGGGTCCCTGCTCGGGCGCCTGGGCAGCAAAAGGTGTCTGCTATTCATTGCGATTCCCCATTCGGTAATTTGTCATCGATATCCAAATAATGGATATCAATTGTTTGATTATAATGCCTGTGCTTTTAGTGCCTGTGGATCCTGGTCTACTTTGCCCAGAGTGTGGAGTACCTGTACGTGGGAAGACTTTTGGCTGGCATCTGCGGCGGTGGCATGTACATTGTTCATCCCATTTTCCTCAGTGAAATAGCAGATGCCAAGTAAGTGGATAATTTATGGCTTGTCGCAAGGCGATTATCACTGGGACTTGTGTGTAAGAGATAAGACTGGACTTCAACGACACGAAAAAAGATGAATCATTTAACATAATAATCACCTTATATGGTAAAAACGATTACTCATATCTTTTCCTATACCTTACCCATAGCATCCGAGGAACCTTCTCCGCCATGGTTATGTTATCGGTCAATGTCGGCATTCTATTGGGCTATATAATGGGCACCCACTTGCCGTACTACTCAATTCCCTGGATAGTGCTGATATTGCCCCTGTGCTACCTTATTTCCGTGTTGCTGTTCATCAAGGAATCGCCCATGCATCTGATAAGAATGGGCAAATACTCGGCAGCTGAAAGATCCTTCAGGTACTATAAGAACATCAAGGACACGGATAATATTCACGATCAGAATCGAGCTATGGAGGAGTTTGAGATCATGAAAATAGCCCTAACCAAAGGCGATCCACTCCAGGATGCCATCACCTTTAAGGATTTTTGTGAGTTAACCAATATCTAATGAGAAAAAATAGTTGTACAATGGCTATCTTTTTTGGGAAGGCTCACGACCCGCTCTCAGGGCCTATGGTCCCGCCCTGGTCCTGCTGATTGCCAATCAGTTCAGCGGTCTCTTCACCATGGTCAACTACATGTCGGACATATTTGCCAAGTCGGGCAGCAGCATGGATCCCGACACCTGCACCATCATCATTGGAGCTGTCCAAATTCTGGGCACCTATGTGACCACTTTGCTGTGCGACATCTGTGGTCGCAAACTGCTCATGTTGGTCTCCACGGGGGGCGTGGCCATTAGCCTGACGGCCTTCGGTTGCTTCACCAAATATGCGGAAAGTCATGATGTCAGCGAGTACAGCTGGATACCCCTGCTGCTCATGTCGATGGACATATTCCTGGGGAACATCGGACTGGTGGGTTGCTTCTTCGTCAGCCTCGTGGAAATGTTTCCCGTCAAGGTATGTTCTTAGTTGTCAATTTGTCAATTGCGAGCAGTTCACATCAATTATATCTCACAGATACGTGCCAAGGCAGCCTCAATGGCCATTGTGGTTTGCAGCAGCTTCGTCTTCGTTATGCTTAACATTTTCCCAATCTGCATGAATCAATGGGGAATATCCGCAACTATGTGGTCGTGTGCAGGTGTCACAGCCTTAAGTTTCGTTTACTTTACCTATTACATGAAGGAAACAAAGGGCAAATCTATGCTGGATGACTAAATAGAAATGTTAGCATGGGATTTCAATAAAATGAACGAAGCTGAATTTAAAACGAGTTAAATTTGTGAAGTGGCAAGAATCAAATGAACAATTGGTTGTGCAATTAAATTTGAAAGTCACTTGGCTTCCATCAATAAAAGCAAATAAGATTAGCCAGCTTACATTTTCAAGAATACTTAAGAGCATTTTAACACCAGAGGGTTTGCTTTGCGGATTGCATAAATATTTAAAGGCAGAGATTCAGTTTACATTTGTGTGTATATTTAAATAAGATTAATTACACATAATTAGATAATATAAACAAAATACAATTTATGCCATAGGCTCATACAGTTTGATGTTGACCTTTTTTCATTTTTAACTACATTATTGGCTTTACAATTCTTCGGACGAGCACAATTCAATAATGCTGTCCATTTAAAACTAATTAAAAAACTAGCATACTAAATCACAGTGTTTTTTCCCAAGCGAAAAAAATTTGCAATATTCTACAAAATTACTAGCGTTTTCGTTATAAACATACGATATATGCATAGGTATAGGTATGTGTGCGGGGTGGTGTGGGAATAGGGCAGACAGCAGTAATTAATCCTTGGGGATTATAAAACGTACATTAAAACAAATAGTTCCTCCATTTCTCTTCCTCTCTCTCTCGTGTTTCAGCGGCAAAATAGCGAGTAATAACATAAACGGCTAACAATTAAAATGCATAAAACAAAACAAAGATACATGTTGACAAAACAGTTATTTCGCACTGCCCCATCGCAAACCACATCTAGACTATAATAGTGGGCGTAAGGTGTAAGGATAATTGTAGTTATACTCGTAGTAATAGTAATGGTGTGTGGCTTGAAAGTAAATTGAATCACAAAATTGGCGCAATTTAGCAAGTTTGTTCAGTTTGCAGCGGTATAGCAATGGTAGGCATTAACTAATTCCGTATCACTGGTTCGATGTCTGCTCAGATAGATATGCATGGATAGATTGATAGATATCACGTCTTTTTGGGGCATCGCAGGTAGCGCAGCACCGCGTATCCCAGGCACCGGAATACCAGGAAGAACATCATCAGGATCAGCGTATTCAGCCAGAGCGGTGATGTCGAGTTTTGGGCTTTGAGTATTTCCTCGTATGGAATGAATTCGGTTGACTGCTGTTTGCAAATCTCGTAGCTGCTGGGCGATCCACAGCTGCAAGAAATAAATCCAATAATTAGGTAAATGTAATATTGTGAAAGAATATTAAAAAAAAAATATTTAGGACGAATTTTTATTTGTTAGGTTAGGTATATCCTATATATAACTCACCCTATAGGCGCACCCTCGCGGAACTCGAGAATCTGCATGTTCTGGTAGGCGTAGTGGATCATGGAGGTGTACCGGATCCAGCTGAGGCCCTCCGGAATGCGTGAAGACAGATATCCGCCGAATAGCTGGGTGGCCAGCGTGTACAGGGCACTCAAGGTGATGCTCACGTTCATGTCCATGCAGCAGGCTCCGATGAAGAAGCCCACGCTCTGGGCCACAATCGTGTTTATCAGCAGGAAGATGAGCATCAGGAAGAAGAGCTTTAAGCTGGGAATACATATATAAATATGAGTTATATAGCTCCTTGCTTAACAGCATGCTACAACAGCATACTCACCTAGTGCAGCCCAGCATGGGATAGCTGATCATGAGGTAGACTGTGGGCAAAGTGATCACCAAGGGCAGCTCGGCACACATTTTGGCCAGATAATAGGCGGACAGTCTGTAGGCCCCGGAGCGACGTTCCTTGCTCACCACCTCTCGCTCTGAGGGGACTGTAAAAAAAGAATCTGTTTATTATACAGATTTCTAAATAATGTTCTCTGATAAACCCACATGAATTGAGGGCCCCGAAGAGGGCGAAGAGCATCCAGTAGGTCTGCGAGAAGAACATCCATCCCTGGAGGTCGTGCAGGAACTCCTCGGTTCGCGGCAGCTGGAACCAAATGGCGCCGGCCATCAGAGCCAGACCGATGGTCTGGAACCAATTGAGCTTCGAGAGCATGCGCGGCTTGGCCTCCTTGAAATTGCGACTGGAGAGGACGCAGAACTGGGTGTGGAAGCTGGTGGGATAGGACAGCCAGTCGTCATCTGCCGCATGTCCATGTGGCCCACTGCCACTGGCACTATACGAATGGCAGTCGCTGGAGGCGCACGAACTGAAGTTGGACTGCGAGTCCGACTGGGCACACCACACCAAGTGCTGGGCCGCCTCCTCATCGTCCTCCCCCTGGCAGGTGTTGCTCGTGTGGTGGTGGTGCAGGTTCTCGTACTGATGGTGGTGATGATGGTGCCGGTTGGATCGGTGGTTATAGTAGTTATTTATAATATCGTCTATTAGGATGCTCTCCGGCTGTCGCTTGCCCTTCGCCACCGAATCGCCGGCCTGGTGGCTACTGGTGATGCAGTTGCGGTTCAGATAGTTCCCGTGCGACTCCTTCGCGGCTATGAAGAGCTTCTCGCGGATATCCGGATGCGATTTCAGTTGCTCCACTGCAGAAGAAAGGAAAATGAGTTAGACTCTGCAAATTGTACTATATATGCTATATACTATATATAGGCATCGGATTTTACACACACATTTGAATGGTTAACTTTTTTTTTGATAATATCGTAATTAGATCTAAACCTAACTTAATTTCGGTTGTGTAAAAAAATTTCAAAATTTTGTGTCTTGATTGCATTTAAAACCACGAGAGAACGCTTAAGTCGAGATACTCGACTATCAAATATCCGTTACTCAGCTAAAGGAAGTGCGAGAGAGATAGAGATATGCATGCAGGAAAGCGTCTGCTTGCACTGCTTGAATTTCATTATTTGCTCATAACTTCTTAATGCATGGTGCAATTTTAAAAATTTCTTCTACTTTCCGACGAATACAAAATACCTCCGTACTCTACGAGGCTTCACCTAGAAACTTACACACAAAATCAGCGGGATTGTAGTGCGGTTTGATGGTGACCCCGATGTCTTCGAAATGGCGGTAGATATTGTGCACATCCCCGAAGTAGGCGGTGCGTCCTTGGTGGAGCAGCAGCAGTTTGTCGAACATGTGGAACATCTGCGACGACGGCTGGTGCACGCTGATCACGATGGTCTTCTGCTCCAGCTGGGCATACCGTTTCAGGACCTTCATCAGTGAGATGGCCGAGTGACTGTCCAGTCCAGAAGTGGGTTCCTATATGAAAAGATTATTTATAACTTTAGAATTACTCTGGAAGCATATTCACTTACATCCAGGAGCATGAGCAGCGGATTGGTGAGCAGTTCGCAGGCGATATTCGCCCGCTTCTTCTCGCCGCCGGAGAGTCCCCGGTTGAGGTAGTCCCCGAACTTGGTCTGCTGGCAACAACCCAGTTCCAGGGCCTCTAGAATGTGGTCCACCTGGCGCATCTTCTCCGCCCGCGGCATCGATTCCGGCAAACGCAGGAGCGCCGTATAGACCACCGTTTCGCGGAGCGTCAGTTGGGGGAAGAAGATCTCCTCCTGCAGGACATAGCCGATCCTTCGGCGCCACTTTTTGGACAGGGGCTCACGGTTGAGGAAGACACTGCCGCCATCGATATGCCTTTGGCCACTGAGGCAGTCCAGCAGAGTGGTCTTCCCACTGCCCGAAGGACCCATGATGGCCAGGACCTCGCAGGGACTGCATTACAGAGGGGGGGAAGCGAAAATACGGAGGGGCTGGATTATTGGTTAAGGGATTTGGCTAATGCCCATGCTGCCAACTTTGGTATTTGCTTTAAAAATTCCACAAAAAAAAAATGTACTATTTCATCAGTTTAATCCATCATTTTGCAGCAACGTGTAAAAGAAAAATTATTTTAAAAAATACTGCAGCTTCCAGCTCTATTGAATTCAATGACAATCCATCAGCAATCAATTGCATTGGCTTTTAATTAAACGCAAAAATTCCCGAGTTACGAGATGAAAAGCTATTATCCTAGCATACAGTAAAGTAATTAAACTTGGCAGCAGAGCATCACATTGGAACTGTTGATTAATTTTAAGTGATTTTGCTTCGTTGATCTTGTTACCTGACAAATCCACTCACATCGGAAAGTATTTGGCGTTCGTTGTGCATAACATTGAGGTTCTGAAAGGTCAACTGCAGACTGTGTTGGGCCTGATTCTGGGGCTGCTGATGTGGGTGGTGGCTGTTGCAGATGTTGATGCTGTGATGCTGCTTTTCCGGGCTAACCGGCAACTTATCAAAGTGATAGGATAGAGAGGCCGGAGAGTTACTGCAAGAGACATAAATCGAGATGAATATAAAATAACCAAAATTATAATTAACAATTCAAAAGGAGTGCTCAATTTCAGGCACTCGAGAAATAAAAGGCAGTTATGTATATGTCAATTACACATTTTGTTAAATACCTGAAGCAAAATTGATAGAAATTCTAAACCTCCTGTGGAGATTTACCCCACAGACTCCAATGTTTCCCTAGCCTTATCATCAAAATGTTCATATTTTTTTGTTTGTATTATCATATAACGGAACGGCACAAACCTTTTGTTGATGTTCATGCAAAACAAAACAAAACAAAACCAAAGTCAATGTCCCCACGGCGCAGGCAAAAGTAAAATCAGTGCGACAAAAGTCGGGGGATATGGCAATACAATACAATGCAGCAATACAGTTACTCAGTCCCGGACTTGTTCCCACTGTCAACTGTTATCGGCGATATCACATGTGTGGTCGTCGCATTATCACTCACGCAAACACTCAAAAGCCGAAAGGCACACGCACACTGGCCTTAAGAGAGCCGTTCGGCATGGAAATATGGAACTGAGAGTTCTGGGGCTGTGCGTGATTCTCGTAATTCTCCGCTGATACCCAGTATTCGGAGAGTAGCGCAGGCATATACGGTTACGGGATCTTAAATAAGTACGGATGTTAAAGACAGATTTATTTATAAAACCTTATCTGTATTTTAGATGATTTATACATATGATCTGTTAAAAGATTTTTGAATTAAGTTATTATATAGAACCCCATGATCTTTGCATCTATCTACCGTCGACAATGTAGTTTGAAATTTTAGGTACCCATGAGTCCCAAAATAAATTCACATATTTTTATTCCCGACGCATTTTTCTCTGTGTATTTCTCAGTTTGTAATTTTAATGGCCCAAACAAATGGCCATTAATGCCGGGTATCTTGGAGTCGGAAAAGCCGCTGGCGGCCTTCTCACTTGCTTTCTTCTGTCTCCCGACTCTCGGTCAATGCTTCGACTTTACTCCCACTACGCACACAGATACAGAGGAAAAACACACACACACACACACACCCACACAGATACTAAAAAGGGAGAGACGGAGTCAATAGCCTCTTGCATGTAGAATTGTGGATTCTACGCTGTTCTTGTGTACCTATCAAATTTATTTAAATATTTCACTGGCCAGATGGGCCTTCAGCCTTATGAATAGACCGTAGATAACGCCGTTATAGTTATAACATCTATTTCTGGATCTATATCATCCATTCCATTCCATCCCATACGATACCATCAAATTATTCGACCAAGAGCAGAAAATTTAATTTACAAATTATACAGAAATGTAAATTTCCGCCGATCGACTCCGGTAGGCGCCGAAAGTAAATAGAGAGTCCGGTCGAGTGCATTGAACCGCACTTGATGCGTGAGTGCGAGCGGGATGGGTGACCAGGCGGTACATCGGTACATTGGTACACGGGAAAGGGACGGCGATAGGGGGGCCCGAGTGGGGGTCAATGCAGTCAGCAGACAACAACGACAAACAAAGCCAGCGCACACAGATACCCACATATACCAGCGCAGGCACACGCACTCGCACAGGCTGCATGCAAAGTATCTGATGAATACATTTTATTTTTATGTGCTTTTTTCTGCCTGCCATCGGCAGGCCCAAGTTTCCTAGCTCTTTATTCCCCCGGTTTCCCGGCTTTTAACAATAGCCAGTGTCCGGGTCGGATAGTCAGGCTGAGCCGCAATAATCCTCAATCTCGGATTCTATTGACAGCTTAAAAATTGGTATTGGTATTGAAACAAAAAAAACCGGAACAAGTGACTTTTTCCTCAATAATCCTCAATCTTGTTAAAAGCTTCAAAATCAATCCGCTGAAAGAGATGGAATATTTTAGTAGGAAAAGCCACAGAAAATTTGACTGATTTTCACATTAATTTTCGTTCTTAGATTACGAAATCTTAAAAAAAAATATTTCAAAAACTGATTGCATTTTTTAAAATGTTCTATAATTTAATGTTGCTTCTAAATTCTTTATTCCCATATATCTAACTAATTTGAGAAAACAGTTACTGGTTGCTTTTAGTTAAAAGTTTATTGCAATGATTGTTGGCTTTTCTGGGAAACCATATACTTTCGCTCGCGAATCAAACTTCCGAGCAAACTTTCCAAAGGAGACGTTTGTACGTTCGATTTTCACCAAAGTGGGCCAAATATCAGCCTCCTCGAACTACTGACCCCTTTCCGATGCAGTTTTCGCATGGCACAATTTCCACCGAAATGCGAATTGTGCACAGAACAACGATTTTGTGGCTCAGCTGGCGAGACACGTGACCTCAACCTCGGTGTCATATCACACGAGCCAAATGTTTTGTTTTTCTCTTTCCAATGCTGGCTTGGCGGGTGAGAAACTTTTGTTGTGCATGGGAAAAGTATATTAAGTTTGCTGGCTTCTTATAACCCTCCTTCTTCGGCCATCAACTAAACTTTCTTTCAATTTGTAAACGACATTGGAACTGAGTTGGGGAGTTGTGTTGTGTGCCAAATATCACGTAGACCACTGCTAAAAGCAATGGGCTCCTAAAACTCAACTAGTAAGGAATCTAACTAATCATAATACATTTATTTTAAAGGTAATAGTTCCTAACTATGCATTGCTCTTTAAAGCTAAGAAAACTGTAAGAAAGCGTATTATAATAAAGATATTTATTTTATTTATAGTTTTTATTTATTCCTAGTGAACTTCTTAACCAATCCTTATATCAAAGAAAACTATTTGTTTCCGAAACTTACAAAGGCACTCCCCAAAAAAACTGACAAAATGTGAGAAAGCCATTAGGTCGGCAGCAACTTCCTGAAAAGTTTCCCCCGACTTCATAATTTACGTAATTAGCCCGCTTTGACCTCCTCTTTGGGGCCAAGAAAGCTAACTTACTGACCAAGTAACCGTCTAACAATTTATCTAACCCACGGCTATGATGCCATTTCTTATTTCTTTTTTTTTTGTTTCTTTTTTTTTTGGCTCTTGATTAAGGCCAGCCACACAACGGGCTAAAAAAAAACTAAATCTTGGCTTTTTGGCGTCGCTTTCTTGGGGAACTCTCCTCGAGGAACTGGAACTGGCTTCTTGAATACGCGAAAAGGTTATTGACTTTTACAACAAGCAAAACAGACGCCAAAATAAGGCAACAACAGCAACAAAACAAAATAATATAATTCACACACACGCAAAGAAAGAGAGAGAAAGGTGGAGAAAGAGCAGGATGGAGACAACGCAAAAATTACGTGAAAGTTTGGCATTGCATACAGATCTCACTTTGTGTGTGTGTGCGTGTGTGTGTGTAGCACGCAATCAAAAGAAAAATTGTTTTGAAATTCTTATCTCGTTTTTTTACTGTATTTAATATAGGTTTTTGTTGCCCATTGTATTTGTGAATCCATTGACCGATATTAAACAAGTTGCCAAACAAAACAGATGATCGTTGCTATCGTTCGTTTGTATATTATTTGTATATCGTACACATGAGTTCAAAGTTCTAGGTGATAGCTTAAACATTTAAAAAAATAATTCGAGTACTTAAAAAATCAAATAATTAAATTACAATTTAAATGATTCCAAAAATAATACAAATATACGATTTTTGATAATACTTTAAAAACATCTTTAAGTAAACAAATAAAATATGAAAAAACGATTGCTTGGTTAATATTTTTTGAATTTAAAAGGAGTTTTTCACAATAATATTAAAAAAAATTTTTTTTTGAATAATCCTAATATTCTGAACGGAACTGTACAAGGGCTTGAAGAGTTCATTGACTTTTCTTTTGTTTTGCTTTTTGAGTTTTTTTGCTTTTCTGCCTTCATAATTTAAACATAAATATAGATGAATAGAAAACAAAGTGATTTAAAAAATTGGGTCACCGAATTTGTGCAATTTATTTGATGTTCTGCTTTTAATTAAATTTTTGTCGTGCTTTTTTGCGTCGATCTGCTTTCATTGAACTTCCTAAAACATTTGACAGAAATTCCTGATTGTCGCGTCATTGTCAATGTTTTTTTTAATTCTTTGTTTTTGGTCGAATTATATGAGTTTTGTTGTGTAGCTATGACCACGCTCAATTGAATTTTTATTTGCGTGCTGTGCTTTGGGATCGCTTCACTCTTTGTGTGCCTGCTCCTTCCTCTTCTCTGACTTGTTTTATTTTCTTTTTCTTTTTTTGCGTGTTACTGACCCAATTCTTTTGGCAGTTTTTTTTCTGGCTGTGGCTCTTCTTTGACTGAATTTTGTTCGATTTTTTCCTTGGTCAGTTCTTTTTGATTTGTTATTTATTGCCGGCTTAATTTGTGGCCTTCCACTTTGAACAGGGAACTATTCAAATTGGCTAGGCATTTGTGCGCGATCTTGTTTGTTTTGCAGTTTTGACAAATGTGCCAAGGTTTTTCGAAATTTCTCAAGTCGGGACTGGAATTGCGAGTCGAGGAAATGCAGGTCAGGCGAAAGAGAGTGGCAAGATCGGCGGCGACCGCCGGCAGAACAACATGTCGTATACGTAATTTATGCATGCATATCATGCATATTGATATCAAGTATTCGCGCGAATACCAGTTTCCCAAAGTTCTCTCTCTTTTTTCTGTGTGGGTGTTTTGCCTTCTTGGTTATTTATTTATCTTTCTTCTGGTTTAATTGAATTGGGAAGGTAGGCGAAGAGGGAGGATAGGTAGATACGTATGATGATTGCGATAGAAAGCAGAATCCTAACTAAACCAAACTACTTTCAGAGTTGACCAACTTTAGAAAGACCAGTGCCACAACCGAAAATGTATAAGGATCGTGGCAATATAGACTCCCAGAAGTATGCTCCATTCTGTTATTTTTCAGGGATAAAAAAAAATAATAGTAATAAAAAGTTGTAATATAACTAATAATTACTAAGTAATTAGGAACTGCCAAAAGTCTTTTAAGTAAATAGCTTTCCTTAGCCAAAGTTAGGTGACGTAAGTAAACAAAACAAAGCGTTAACCTTTAATGAACCACTCATGTTACGTAACTTTCCGGGCGCCATGATTGAAATGTGGGGTCAAGCCATCCCAAAAGAAAGGGGGTTTGGGGCAGACGAAGCCACGTTGAGTCAAGTGCCACTTGTTGCCCACCACTTGACTTCGAGAGGGGGCGTTGGGTTGGGTTCGCTTGGGTTGGTGCTGTTTATCTGATGCCACTTGGGGGCAGGAAGCAAATATCGCACATACGACATGTGTTCGCTTTTTGTTTGCCAGTGAGTGTTTTCGAGCAGCAGCCAGTCGCAGCCGCAGTCGTTGGTTCAAGTTGCAATAAAGATTCAAAACGCAGATGAAATGGTGGCTGTGTCGTGACTTTTCAAGCGAGATATATGGCAAATGAAACAAGAAAGCGCTTTCTTCTTTCGGCTTGGGATTGGGCTTGGGCTGCCTCCATAGCCTCATCCACTGCGGTTTCACGAACTTTCACGTCATTGTGTGGTAATTAGCTGAGCTGGGAATTATGCTTCCTAGTTGGCAATTGATTGGCATCCATCTGGGGCGTCTCTCCGCCAGCACCATCGCCATCACCACCGAATACCTCCTCTCACCCGATCACCCAACCAGAGATCTGGGGATGTGTATAATTTAGCATATTAATTGACACAGTTTCTAGTGTTTCTTTCTTTGCCATTTTTTTTTCTGCAGCTCTGGCTCACGCACTTTCTCTCGATGCTTCAAGAAACTTTATGAACTATGTAAAAATTATAAAAATGCTGTAGAAATTGCATGGCGAAAAAAATGTCACAAGAAAGCAGCCGCAAAGTGAAAGAAAATACTAAATGCAATTTATTAGCTGAAAGTGTCACTGCAATTGGGTCATCGCAATCACCTGAGAATGCCAATCCACACCTGTATGTTCCAGCGACTCAGAGCGGCAATTGCATCACCTCATTTAACAGTTAAAACGCCAATATATAGACGTAGATAAAACAAAGCACAAAAAACCTATAGTGTTGTGAATTAGTTGGGCAAATATTGGACCTGCAGTTGAGTGTGATTTTTGTTGCTTTCGCTGGAAAGGAAATAAATACCGGAAAGGCCGAAAGCGATTAGAGGTTTTACATTTATAATTAATGTACTAATCCAATTTTCCACTAATAAGCATAACGTGTAGTAAATAGTACTGATTTGCAAAAAAAAACTATAATTTTTATCTGTAGAAAATACTGTATGCCAAATAAATCTATATAAATCTTAAATGAGTACTAAAAGGTGTTGCATTTATTTAAATAAATATTTAAATAAATATGCTCAATCATTTATAATAATTAATGAGCTGCATGGTGAAAAAAACTTGTTTAAGAATTTATTAATTGAAATATTTCATTCATTGAATTTTATCGGCTCATTGGATTAAATGTAAAATTGCTTAATGAAAACATACTACAAATAACAAGCTGTAAAACCAAATTAAACGAAAAAAACATTTCAATGTGCTTTAAAAGCATCCAGGTAATATAACAAAAAAGACTATTTTACCACATCACCAGAATTGGATTAATTTAACATATTAGTTTTGTAAAAAATGTGCTTGCAAGTAGCTTTTCGCATACAATTTAACCACAGACATTCGGAGAGAGAGGTCATACGTTGCTGCAGAACCATCGAGTGTGGAAGGCGAAAATCACCTGACGACACAACCCACACCGAAGACAATTTGAGAAAAGAAAACCGAGTGAAACTGGGGAAAAGTCGACACAAAAATGTCTTTGACTGCGGAAAATGAGGCAGCGAAATGTCGTAAACAATGCACCCGGCGAAAGGCGGAGAAAAGTCTAAAGTATCTGCAACTTTGTACACACACCAAGTGTAAATTCAGCTGGATCCCCAATAAATACTATGTATTTTCCGTGGCCTTGCAGCTGTCAAAAATGTATCTCACAGATACTGTGTGTAGTATCTGCATCTGACAGCCGAGCATCCCAATCCAATTTGAGCCAATTTTCGGTTGCCAGACAAGACAATTAAGTGAGCATTGAACTTTGTTGGCTTGTCTAACTTTCAGTATTTCATCTTGATAAAAAAAAACTAGCTTTCAATAAGGAAATATTTATATGCCCTTTTAGGTGTTAAGTAAATTGCGCTCCTATATACGAAATTTTGATATTTATTTTAAAAGCCCTTTACGAAATAATTTGCAATTTAAGGTAAAAGCTAAATATTATGGTACGCCTATAAATATAGGTTTAATTTTATACTGTAGGAGTAATGTGTTTTTATTACGTTCCGAATATGATTTTAATGCCTGTTATTACAGTCGTTGTGCTTGTTTTGCTCGCCCATTTACGGTAAATAGCCTAATTGCAATACGATCTCCGCCCCATCACCGAGTTTTCGTCATTTTTGGGCGTAGTTGTTAAAATTACACAGTACAACCCGACTTAATGACTTCACCCAATTGTGGGAAAGCTCAGCGCAATATGTTAGCATATGTGTGTGGCTCTTTGCGGAAGTGTGTGATTAAATTGGCCTCGTTGGTGCACGGGGAAATTGGTATAATTATTTTATCGAGTTTCATTGGTAATTTGAATATGAACAGGGAAAGCAGAAATATAAACTCATAAAGGTATTTTGAATAGAAAACCTTAAAATGTAATTATCCATCTTTCGGGATATCCAAATTAATGACTTTAAAGACCTTTTTATGAATTTAAAAATCAATTCTTTAGATAAGTCAAAAACCAAACTGTAAGTCTTTGTTTCTTCGGATCCACAAGTGAAAACTCTAAAACTTCAGAGATCCTGGTTCCATTCTATACAAAATCTCCGATCGGTGTCTGATGTCAATAAAAATCCCTGAATAATTGCAAATAGCCTGGCTATAAGAAGAATAGCAACAAAATGACAAGAGCGATGAGTAAGCGTAAAAATCTTGGAGCAGGAGGAGAATAAGAAGGAACCGGGAGAAGGATAAATGAAATAGAATGAAACGAGGCGAAATGAAATGCAACAACGTAAACACAAAACCACAAATTGCTGGGCAAAGCGAAGGCGAAAAACAAACAAACAAACAGGCAAACATACAAATGGTGAAGTGGGGGGAGAAAGAAGGAGGGAAAACGGAGAGCGGGAAGAGGCGAGAAGTGTAAAACAACAACAAAATCGTAAAGGAAGAAGCAGCACAAATAAAACGTGCGAATGGCGCCCAACGTCGACGCAAGCAGAGGCAGGGGCAGAGGCCATTGAACCTGCAAATGGAGCTCAGAATTGGCGAAAGTGAAGACCCACTGCCGCAAGCGGAAGCGAGACAGACGCAGAGAGAGAGAGAGAGAGAGACAGACAATTCAAGATCTTCACTGCTGCTGCGATGACGCAGTCGTCAGATAGCAACAAAAATAACAATAAAAGAAACGAGGCTTTAAATATAATAGTGATTGCCTGAGTACCCTATACTTGATATCTATTTTCAATCAATAGATGGTTTAATAATAACGAAAGAACACACTATATCCAACCTTTTACTCTAAAACCCCTTTAAGAAATTCCCTCAAGCTTATTTTAAATAAAGAACTCCATAAGAAAAGTGCTATAATACCGTCAGCAAGGGTATTCCAACACAATCTGATGATGCTGCAGAAACAAGAAGACGCGATTAGAAGAAGTGGCTGGCAATGGAAGCCTGCTGATGCCGCAAGAAGAGTCTTCGGAAAAATTCGAGCGGGAGAAGAAAGGGTAGAGGCGCGAAAGAGACACACTGACTGACTAACTGAGTGGCTGACTGACTGACTGACTGACTCTGGGGATCTGGGCATCTTCTGCTTCATCATCATTAAGTTGATTATCATTGCGCTGGCTTTAATGCAGGCGCTTCTTGGAAGTCAGCCCGACCACCGAAAATAAAAGAAAGACTCGAACTCGAAACGGCTGAAAAGCGAAAGAACCCGAGAAATTCTCAAATTCTTGATCGCATCGCGCACACGCAACTTGCGAGCGAAAGAGACGGGCATTTGGGGGGCAATTTGTTTAAAATGTAGGTCTATGGGTTTCACGAAATCCTCTATGGGGCACCGGGGCCCCTTGGCAACACAGATCACAGATGGCAGCTGAGAACGAGAAAAGAATGAAAAAGAGAGGGTTGGAGTGGTTTTTGGCTTTTCTTCCATTATTTGGACAAAAGTTCTTTGCTAAAAGCGAGACACGCCATTGTACTCAAATTGGGAAGACCACAAAATGTTAGTAATCTGAATCTGAACAAATCGTAATTTATTTCTAAAAAAAAATTAAATATATATCTGAACATTTATTTATTGCAGCTTTAATGTATCTTAAGACTCAAAAATCCTTAAGTTTGAAATTTTAAATTGTGCTATTTTTAACAAATGTTTACTCGTTTTAGTAATGGTGCGAAAACAAGCTAAGCCAAAGCAAAAATGCAACTCATAAACCTGGAGATTTGATGTTGAAGCGCCTTAAAAGCAATTTTCTTGCCTCAGCTTCCGTTGTTTTTCTTAGTTTTTACGTTATTTATTCTGGCCTAATGTCATTACACAAAACGAATTCAAAGCGAGCCAGCGAAAAAAGTGAACCATAGCAATTTGTTTTATGGCTTTCCGTCTGGCTGAATGCATTTGGCATTTTATTGCTATGGCTGATTTTTATTTGAGATTTTTTTGTTTTTATGATTTAATGCTGGTCAGCCGGGCCAAAAGGATAGTTAGACGAAATGTTTTATGTGCGTGTTATGCAACAGTTTGCGGTTTCCACGCTTGGCTTTGGTGCAGCAATTAACAAATGTCGGGAACTTCAGTTTTTATAAGCAGGAAAATCTTAAAAAATATTTATATTTAAAAATAGTTAGTCAATACATAGATATTTGAAATGCTTTACATTTAAATTTAGATTATATTTGTTTTGGCAAAGTCAACACAAAATACCTGTGGATTTTTACTCAAAAAATTGTGTTGCAAAGCAAGATAAAATATATTTCAACTGCAATGCATACAATAAAAAGCTATGTTTTTATGAACTTGATTGTCTTTTTTTTGCAAATTTGAAACGGAATTTTTTCCGGTCTCAATGTATGCATAACTAACAAAGCTTTTCACACACGGCAGGGAAAACGAAAACATTTAAATATTCATACGCCAGGTGGGGCAGCCGCAAAAACAGACGAGCAAATAAGTAATCTAACAAACTGTGCAGTAATATTGGGGCTGCGGGTTCAAGAACGTTCATACGGCATGAACTTGTAAAGGTCATCAAATCTTTGCCATAGAAGTGAATGCACTCGACAACAACTATAATTTGAGCTCTTGAAAGCCGGCAATAATAAAATAACGTCAGATAAAAAGACCGCTGCAACCGCAATTTAAACTAATTTACAACAACAACATCGGCAACAATGGCAATGACAATAATTTATTTTTGAATTAATTTTTATTCGTTTGCTCAGGAACAGCAGCGGCGACAACAACAATAAAAGCCACAACATATGCAACTTCCAACCACATTGTCAAGCAAACAGTGTCCTGAAATTCTACTAAAAAGGGGCAGGTAGCCTATAAAATAGTCCTACAAAGCGCTATATAGGAAAATAAATTAAGTGTGGTTATTATAATATTTTAAAGTCTACAATAAAATAATGTCGCTCTTCTTTTTTACCTATATCATTTCGAAACGGAAGGCAAACCCATAGTAACAATATTTTGTATAAAAATAATATTAAAAATAATTTTTAATTTTTTATTTTTAGCATTATTTAAGATAAAAACTATTACAAAGTTCTTTCAATTTTTTAGGAACTTGCCATGCGATGTGGAGCCAGTGTGCAGAGCTGTCGCCGCCGTTGGTCTTCGGTTTCAGTGACTGTGACTGTGACAGTGACAGTTGTCAAAGAGCGACGTTGGCCTCCATTGCAGCGACTGCACCCCTCTCCTTCTGCCCACCTATCTACGCTCTCTTTCTGGTCACCCCCCAGGCCCGATCCTCGTTCTCTTTCTCCCACCCACTGCCACTCGGATTCCGATTCCCATTGCCATTCTGGATCCCATATAACCCCATTCCCTACCCCTCTGCCCATCAGTCATCAACGCCCCCGACTCGCCCCATCTCTTTCATGCGGGGTAGCTGCATCTCTTTCACGCACCGTGTTATTGACACTGCACGCCTAACGGTAGATAAAACCCAAACAGGGCAAACAGCCCACTATGTATGCAGCCGTACCGAACAGAACTGAACTTAGACGGGGAAAAACGGAGGCACCCAGCTGCGACTCTATTTAATTTTCTATTCTAGATTAAATTATAATAAATAAATTCGTCTGATTTTTTTGCCCTGCATTGTGCAATGCGTTTTCCTGTTTCGGTCGTCTGGCAATTTATTTTGTCATGTCTAGTTGGGAGATTTTCTAGATCACAGCTCGGAACCAGATGCATCTGTGGGCGCCCACTCTTGGAAAAACAATCTATGTTGGCCCTAAGAAAATTTGCAAGGCTAAAAAACTAAAAAAATATATATATTGGACATATTAAAATATACTTTTGCAAACTA
The DNA here is from genome assembly GCA_037075285.1 of Drosophila lutescens. NCBI lineage: Eukaryota > Metazoa > Arthropoda > Insecta > Diptera > Drosophilidae > Drosophila > Drosophila lutescens. The sequence goes on from JBAMCF010000352.1 coordinate 1,071,673, forward strand.
AAAGCAAAAATTATTCACATCTTTGCTGTCAAAAAAAATTAAACCTGTTCTATTGTTTCTTCTATCTCGCAACCCTCGGAAAACATTTTCAAGTTTCTAATCCAAAATCTACATTCGCTCCCCAAAGTTTGTTCTGTAGAAAAAAATGAATAACAAAAAGTATGGACACAAAAGCCTTTCACATACAAATGGGTAAGATATAAAAAATTTCGAGGAAGAGCTTTTGAGAAACCCATTCTGACAGACAGCTGCACCCTTTTTACCTGCCCCAAAAATACTATTCTGATCTAGTCCTCAATCCTTTCTAGCTACCTACGAAAACCTGAGCTGAGATTTGGGTTCGCATCTAACGTTCTGCCAAAAGAAATCAAACCCAACCCAAATTTAGCAACTGCGCCATTTGGAGTTTGCCTGCATTGGACGCGCCTTAAGATTTCTCTCTATACTTATGTGTGCGTTATCATATTAAAACTTGACCTACATACGAGTTCAATAACCGGTTTATCCAACTAATAAAAATGTTTGTGGAATCGCCAAAAGTTAATCAACTTGGCAGTACATAATGATCCTGAATAGTTCTAACTCGAAAGGGAAATTTGGTAATTTATATTTACTATTATCTCAGTTGAAAGTTTCTTATTTTAAAATCATTCTGAATATTTCTTTTTTGATGTCAGCGTTTTAGTTTACACTATTGAACTTGACTCCTCGCCCATTCGACTCCTTATTATATTTCAATCGAAGACCAAAAAACTCTTCAAACGGATTTGTTTGTGTTATACTGATCGGCCTTTTAATGGTTTGCTCTACTCCATATCCAAATGTATTTCCAATAAAACTCGCCGCAAGCAGAAAATGAAAAATAAATACATAGTTTGAAAACAGATTTGGGAACGATTTCAGTTGTTTGTGTTCAACAAAGTTCAATAAACTGTAATGGAAAATTAAGCTCTCAAAATGAGAGCCATATCAATGGGTTTGGATTTTTAGAATCCAAGAAGTTACAGAAAATTGAAACAGAGGTCTGTTTTCCTTGTGCTTATCGGTCCGAAATGACTTGGCACCACGAGAATACAAATTCGAGATAAAATCTGAAATCGCACACCAATTAAATATAATATATTTTAATCAGCTTAGTTGAAGAAGGCCACTTTTTCTGGTCACCTATTTAAACAATTCAATTATATCAGTAAGTCGGTAAGAGCACCATTTGGCTCAAAGGGAATGATTCAAAATGATTCATGCACTAACAGGCTTAAATAAATTCAATGTGCAACATGTTGCTGCTGCCGCGGATGCTCTTATTTTCGGCTTTTCTTGTTGCCTCCAAATCGAGCATCGATTCCATCCTCAGGTTTTGTTGCTGCTGCTGCTGCCGCAACAAAAACTGGGTCAACTGTGAACCAATTTCAGGCAAAATTGCGACAACAGCAACATCAACATCGGCGGCAACACACAGCAAACACACAGTAATAATCACAAGAGCCATGGCGAAAATAAAACGTGCCACCAACCAGATAAAGGCAAACGGCAAAAAGCGAAAAAATTCATTTAAATTGCTCTTGGGCCAAAAGAAGCGAACGGTGAATGAGGAAAAATAAAAGCAGATCTTGGATTTGCATTCTCGAACAGTGAGGGCAAGAAAAGACAGAATACCTCCACCTCCACTTTGAGTGCACTCTGAATCGCATAATAATTGAAAAATTTATGTTAAATGCACATAATGAAGCCTGCACTCGACAGTCATCGACATCGAGCGACCCAACAATGTTCTCATTGTAATTTAATTTACTTAATTTGCCAACACATAATTGAGTCTTGTGCGAACTCGATCCGATCTCGGCATTAACCCAAAGGCTGCCATGCAGTCAGTTGGTTGGATTGACAAACGAATTAAAATAAATAATTGAATCCGCAGGCTAATTTAACTTTAGTCAGAGCCCAGAAATAAAACACCACCCTCTTGGGATTTCTCCTAAATTTTTTTCTTTTTTTTTGAGAATTGCAACAGTTTGAAAAACTTTGGCAAATGGCAGTGATTATGTTTGTTTTCACAAACAAAGGGCAGGCGAAAAACATTTCGTCAGCGGAAAAATAAAAGGGAAACGAATCGTTTTTGTAATTTATTATTCTGTAACTTAAAATTGAAGTAGGGGAAGATTGGAATTTGTATGAAATGTTGTGAACATTTTCAATAAATAACTTTATTTAAAAAAATAACTTTTTCAACAAACTAAAATTCCCAAAGCGGAAAAGTAGGGAAAAATAAATACGACAGCTGCTGGCTGTTTTGTAAGCCATAATACAAAGTGCAGGATGCACCAATAATAATAAATAATAAATAATAAATAACTTCAATAAATAACTTTATTTAAAAAAATAACTTTTTCAACAAACTAAAATTCCCAAAGCGGAAAAGTAGGGAAAAATAAATACGACAGCTGCTGGCTGTTTTGTAAGCCATAATACAAAGTGCAGGATGCACCAATACACCGAATACTGTAAGCGTGTGTATATAATCCCCCTTTCAGTGCAACAAAGTCGAGGGAAGTGGCTACAAAACTGCAATAACGTGCAGCTCCCAGCCAAAAAACCTGATCCTGGCAGAGAACTCAGTTCTCTTTGTAATTTATTTTTTCTCTGCCAAAGTGTATGCATTTTTCTTTTTTAGTTTAACCGTGCAAAATGTAACCCAATTTTCGAGGCGAAACTGCCGTGTTGACCCGTTTTTTCATTTTTGGCCCGAAGACGAAGGGGTTGGGTATCCTTTAACTGGAGTGAGATTTAATTAACCAGATACTGCAGGCCGTCGCCTTCGGCGAAGGTGATGTCCCCCAACAAGTCGAGTGATAATCTAGTTAAGCCCCGGAAGTTTGAGTTTGAGTTTGAGGACAAGTTTTAAAGTTGAAGCTTACACTGGACTCACACTTTACCAAGAAAATAGGTGAGTGATTGCTGATTTATATTATTAGTATTATCTATTTATTATATATCAATATGCTAATTCCCCTGGAACCTCAATTCAGTGCATCAATTCAGCAAAATTGCCCACAACTACTGTGCCATAGATGAATCGATTTTTTTATTGAGCTTCTAAGAGTAGGAGTAGTTTGTTCCTGCTCAAACTGTATAAATCGGCCCCCAACTCACTGTCAACCAAATGCAACCGGTTGAATAAAAAAAATTTTAAAATGTTGCCAAGAGAACCGTGAGTTTAGAAAAAGCCTGATCTACCCTTGGATGGCCTCCACTTTCCCCTCCTTATCGAGACGAACTCTGCATGCAATCATCGCAAGCAAAAAGAAAAAAGAACTCTCGGAGTGGGATTTATGTAGGTACGAGTTTTGCTCTGAAATTGGGTCACTGCTGATTGAACACTCACCTTTTGGCATCAACTAAAATGCTTTTGCCCATATTGGCCAGGCCATTGGATGACGTTAGATTATCCGTACTTGGTATCGTTGTCTGTGATGTGTGCGTAAATTCTGAGGATGTTGAGCTGCTGGAAGATGACGATGACGACGACGAAGCTGATGAGGCAGAAGAGTCGCTGGCTGCCACCGATGTTGCTGCTGCCGCCGCTTCTGTTGCATCCGATGTTGCTGGCGGGGCAGTGGCTTTAGCTGCTGCTGCCGGCGGCTCCACTTCGATTTGGAGGCGACAATCGGCCACTATTTTGGCCAGATTGCGGCGGCTGGCACTCACCAACGGTACCTGCTCCGTTGCCTCGTTGTCATTGTCCGATGATCCCATATCGACTGTCTCAACACTTTCCACGATCATCAAATTCATTGGCATTTTTTCGTAATGAGCTGCTGCTGCTGCTTCACACTTTGCCTTTTTCTTGGCTTTCAGTTCCTCGGGTTCCTTTGGAATTTTTTGAATTTTTGCCAACTTGCGAGGAGCAACTTCAACTGTTTCCTGTTTAGCTGGTAGTGTTGCTGCTGCTGCTGGTGTTGCTGCTGCTGCTGCTGCTGCTGTTGCTGTTGCTACTTTTAATGACTCCTCTACAACTTGTTCAGCTGCTCCTGCTGTCGAGTTTATTACCAACGAAGTTGCCGTCGTCGTTGTTGCTGTTGAATTTATAATTGCCGGCTGTTGTTGCTGCTGCTGCTGTTGTTGTTGCTGCTGCTGCTGCTGTTGTTGCTGCTGCTGATGTTGCTGTGTTGCTAGCGCTGCGGCTCCACCTTCTGGTATGATTGTTGCAAAAATTTGTTCGCCAAATATGAAAAGATCCTTGGAAATAATCATTATCACCTTTTTGTGAACGCTTTAGCTCAGTGTTATTGTTGTTATTGTGTTGCCGCCACAGTTTAAATATACGTACGTGTGTATTGGTTGATTTTAAATGTAAATCTTGTTTTAACATATATATACGACGCGTGTGTATATAACTTTTGTTCGCCTTCTGCCTGCACTCGCCTTAAACACGTTTCCTTTATTTTAATGCATTAAACATATTTCGTTGCCGTTGGGTCTTGGGTTTTTGGGGATTTCTTTAAAATTTCATAATTCCCTGGGCTTTGTCTGGTTCCTTTTTATTTTATTTTCTCGAACTTATGGCAGACTGTAATATAGTAAAATCAGAGAAGAGTAGAGGGATAATTAATATAATGGCCAGTTTTTCATAACTTACAAGTTAAATAAGTTGTGATATAATTTAAAAGAGACAATGAGAAATTGCACATAAATGAAACACTGATTAAAATTATCACTCATTTTTCTATTGCAACCAAAACAGTAAAACTATTCACTTCAATAATGAAGAATTTCTAATAATGAAATCTATGTTGCCTACGATTTTTCGATTTAATTAAACACAAATGAACAATTTCCATTTGTTATTTGCATGGAATGCATAATTGTATCTGCATAGACTAAACTATTTCAAACATTTATAATTGATTTTTGGCCATGAGCAACTTCATATAATTAGTTTAATATTATGATTTTCATTAAACGTTTTGTTCAATACCAATTAAATTATTCCAAGAAATTTCTAACAAGCTGTATAACCCGCAATGTTTACCATGACGAAAAGCTCATGAAATCACTGGAATCAGAAGCACAATACCTATTATTTTGTAATTTCATTTAGTTTCTCCAGGAAATGTCTATTCAACTTAATGCTGGGATGGAAGAGTAAAATCCTGTGTAGCTTGCAATGTTTCCAAGCGAAAATTCACCGAACCACAGGAACCAGCTGTTGTTAGTTTTGCTTCAAATTATTTACTTCAGTTAAAGCTTATTTCAATTACTTAAAATATTCTTCAATGCTACTAGCTCAATTGTATTTAAACTTCAAAAAGGTTCGCCTTGACGACGCGGCGTCTCCTTAAAAATGTGGTTTTCCTTTAGAACTTTAGCTTGACAACTTTTCCGACCACTTCCCATATGCACTGCCACCGAAACAGAAACCGAAAAGATAGTGCAACGGAATTAAGGAGAATCAGGGAGAAGCGGAGACGCTTTGCGAATTTTGTGATATTTGCCAATTAGCCCGCGCGAAACAAAGCGCCAGAGCAAAATGTCAGTTTTCATTTTGTGCAATTTCAATGTGTTTGAATAAAATATAAAGTAAAGTAACAAAAACAACGCACCCAAACAGCGACGGAACGTAATAAAATTCTTCTTTTCTTTTTTCCGAATGTGATATTTAAAAACGTCAGCACATTTTTTTGTTTCAGCAAGTTAAACGATTTTTTGCTTTGTTTTATTCATTAAACACATGTAGGTTTCTTGTAAACATTTTTGATAACACGCGAGTTAATTTTTTCTCAGGGAGGGGGCCTCTGGGGGGATTTGTAAGGCCGAACCGAAAAGGCGGACAGATCGAACGAATATTATGGGGAAACGTAGAAACGTAAAGCGTTGGAACAACACGACGAAAACCAGAGAGCTATTCCGCTTTTCCACACAACGCGAATTCGGCGCGCTTGAGCATTGAAGAAAACATCCAACGCAGCCCGATTTCGATCTCGAACTGAACCGATCGTGGGGACCGTTAAAGTTAAACGCTCGCGCTCCCGCTCCAAGCGCCGCTGCCTCTGTCGACGGCGCTGCCCAGCCATGAATGGCATTCATTCTCGTCCTCTCCTGCTCTCGTCGAACTCTCCAACTCTCCCGTTCTCGCCGCCTACGATCCATCTGCACGTGCGAATGGCGCTTGCACCAAAAACAAGATTTATTTTTTTAAATAATGTTTTAAAAGAAAACAAGAGAGAACGCTATAGTCGGGTGCCCCGACAATCAGATACCCGTTACTCAGGTAAAGGGAGTGCGAGGGAGATGGAGATAGAAACTTTGAACACGCACAACTTTTTAACGAATGGTCCGATTTGAAAAATTTCTTCTACATTTCGATAGGTATTGATAAACACAATAAAACTGCATTTTTACTTTTCCGAAATATTGAAATTTTTAAAATCGTATATAAGCGATTGTGGGCGTTAGAGGGGGCGTGGCACCCTTTTGAAACAAACTTGCGCTGCGTAGGAACTCCAAGAATCTTCATGCCAAATACCAATCGTCTAGCTTTTATAGTTTCCGAGATCTCAGCGTTCATACGGACAGACGGACAGACAGACAGACGGACAGACGGACAGACGGACATGGCTAGATCGACTCGGCTAGTGATCCTGATCAAGAATATATATACTTTATGGGGTCGGAAACGCTTCCTTCTAGCTGTTACATACTTTTGCACGAATACAATATACCCTTTTACTCTACGAGTAACGGGTATAAATACTAAAATTAGTGAGGTCTATAGTTTAGAAAAACTGGTTCTACTTAGCCTTTAATTCCTTTTTTATGTTTTCTATGTATGAGAATATGGTACAGAAACCACCTATTCAGGTATCAAAAATTCAGTGAAAAATACCTAAAAAAGAATATGATAAAAACTATGATATAGATAGAAAACTATAAATAAATATACATTTAAAACCTCAATATATTTTATAAAAGTGGAATTTTTTCGTTGAGTGTACTCTCGCTGCAGCTTGTCTCTCTCTCTCGCTCTCCATTCATTACATGAATGTTAGGTTGGCTCCACTCTGCTTGCATTCTTACAAATGTTACGGGCTTACAGCGAGATCAATTTACCTGCTGTTAATTCCATGTTATCCGGCACACTGATAATACTCGTTGATAAATAATACAAGTTAATGAAAAAGTTGGTGTGTTGCTTTGGCTGATCTCAAATTTCGACTTGGCGATAGAAATTTAAGGTCTTGATTGGCAGCCCAGAAGTCATTCAACAAGTTTCGAGACGTTTTTAGAGTTTCGAACGGCTTTGCGCGATTTAATGTGTCGCGATTGACTCATTTGAAAATGGCTAATGGTGACTCTTTATTCTGTTTATTAGTAAGGGGATTTGAGATTAAAAATTGTTTTAAGAAATATTTATTTTGTCGAGAATATCTATTGAAAAGGCCTTATAACAAAAATGTTTTTTCGTTACAATTAAAAAAGGGTTTCTTTATTTTTAAATCTTAGAATGTTCAGGAAACCTAATTTATAAATCTCTAGAAAATTCCCTTTCCTCCACACACTTTATAATTTCTTTTTGATTCTGTTAGGCAAATGCCAGCTTTCCAATCTTATCAGTCATTAAACTCAACGAGGGTAAACGCTGCGTATACGCAATTTGAATGCGTATACGAACCGTGTGTGCGTGCAATCCGCGGATATACTTATGTATATGTTAATATGTATGTTTGTGACTGTGGGGGTGAGCAAAAAAGGGGAAATAGCCAGAGAAAGAGAGAGAGAGAGAGAGAGAGAGGGAGAAAGGGAGGAGATTACACTTGGAACTTGAAACGATAATAAAATAATAAAAATTTTAAATGTGTCAGCTGTTGGGTCGTTGACCAAATCATATGGAAAATAACGCACAATTGCATATTAGGCCTAAATAATGATGATTGTTCAGTTCGTAGCGAAATTATTAAGTTTATTATGCTGCCATAAACGCAAAGCGAAAAAAGTCGCCAAGTTGCCGCGTTTTGTTGTTGCAGTCTGTGCTCTTTTTTTTCTCTATTTTCGGTGCGTAGCTCTCGGCTCGCTATAAAAAAAATATTTTTTTCCTGTTGCTGTGTTGGTGGTTTTATTGTTGTTTTTATTTTTTTTTTTATTTATACGCACAATGTGCAAAATGTGCGAGACACACATACACATACACTGGCAGCAAATTCACGCACACGCACTTGCTCTTAACCTTGAAAAATAACACATCCAAATTGTTGTTGTTCCTGCTGATTTCTGACAGCTTTCTTTTTGTTCTTGTTTCGGCTTTTTACTGAACTTTGTTTTTGTCCTACCGCTGATAAGATTCATATTTTTTCCCATATTTTGCTCTTTTTTTGGGAGTACGTAAGTGCGTGTTATTGGCCTTTTTTTGTGGCAGTGTATGCGTGTGCGTACAACAAATATTGAATTTCTAGACAAATTTTATTAAGCAAATTGCCGGGAATGTGAATATTTTGTTGCTTTTCCAATTTAGTTTTTTCTTGTCTTTGCTAAAATTCTATTAATTTAGTTTCGCAGCCAAATATTGATACATACATACATACATTCACACTTAGTAAACAGCTGTGGTCAACATAATAGTAAAGGTTTTTAACCTCATATATGTTTTAATTTATTGCTGTACAAATACGAAAGGTTTTATATATGGCACTTGATCATTTCTTTTAAAATTCAAAATACAAAAATTTTTATAAAAGGTACCCAAAAAGTTTCCTCTGCCTTACCACTTATTGATAGTGAAGTATATTCTTGTTTTCGTACATCGAAGAACCGTTGAAAGACTTTCTGAATTTCACAAATTGTTCCTGATTTTTATGAGGTTTAATGAACTTGAACTCTTATCAGTCAGTCAGGTTGGCATTGCTTGATATAGCCCATGGGGAGAGCTGTAATGCAACAAAAGAAGCGACACAAAAAAGTCGGTGATCTTAGTCATTCAGCGTCATGTGAATTTCTTTAAGGCTTTTGAACTTGGTTGAGTTGGGAAATAAAACAGGGCAATCGAAATTGGGTCGAAGCCTTTTAAAACTCACCTTCTGCTAGACTGCGTCGCTGTTGGATCTAAGAAAAACAGGCTAAAACTTAAATAATTTTTAAAATATAATAGCTAAACTTCGGTACCTTTATTAATATATGAGATCAGAAAAACTTTTAACTTTACTTAGCCCAAAGTTTACATTACTTATTATTATACATTATACATTATTTATACATATTATCCCCAAAAGTATGCAAAAATGTTTAAGATAAATTTGTTAAAATTTGTTTTATATGAACATATGGAAAAAATTGTGTATATATTTTATTTCTATTGAATTATTATATTTGATACTTTTTCCAAGAAAATATATTTTTATTTATTCGATCAGATAGTCATGGAATATCATTTCCCAGCTACCCGATTCTCCTGTAGCTCACATTTCAAACGCTTCCCTTCAGCACACACATTTCTATTACACATTTATCCCAAAATATTTCAAAGAATTGAATATTAGCAATCTTTTACTCTGTTCAAACATGATGACCTCTGTGCTGGATACGCCGATAGTCTCCATCTTCGACATGATGGTGGAACGTCACCTGAGGCTACGCCGTGAATTGAAAGAAGCTGTCAAAGGTTCGAATATAATGGCTCGTCGGCTTAAAGAGGAGCAGAAACCCATCATAAAATCTATACCAATCCCGATGAAGATGCCTGAATACCCCGAATTCGAGCTTCCTTCACCGCGTCCGCCAAACGCGATAACTGCCGCACATTTGACCAAGAAGAAAACCTCTTTGAAAGTCCAGCCGCCGACGGACAAGGAGGTGATCAAGAAACTGGTCGAAAAGATGTCGAGAGGTCGTGGGCCCGTCGTGACCCCAAGTGATCGCAAGTCTGGCAAGAAGATAAGTGCCAAGTCCTCCAAGGTGGTGATCAGCCCTCATCGGAGTAGGAGGATGGCGGGTGGCCAGGGATCATTCCGTGGCAAACAGAAGCTCAGCAAGTCCAATACCACTCAGATGAAGCGCCCTCCTCTTTCCCCAAGAAAGGTGGAACCCGGACACAAGGATGAAACACCGCAGACCAAGGTGACTAAAGTGAAGACCACGAAGATTTCAGCCGAGAAGTCGAGTGCCCAAATGCGCAACTCCAAGTTACAAGATGCCTCTGGTAATGTAGATGTTCCTTTGCGAAAACGCTGGCGTCTTTAAAATTCTTAAAACATGTGGTTCCTGTGCTTATGGAACGTAGTCAATGTTCCATAGCAAGTACTTAAATTGTTACTTAGTAATCAAAAGATTTAATCACTGAGATCTCTCGTGTGCTTGGAACTCACTTAATCCCACATGAAGGCGATAAAAATTGGAAATGTACTTCAGTAAGGTTTATCTAGTTTATATACGTGAATAAAAAATATTTAAAATTAATGGAAATCACCATGTTATTTAAACACCCGTGTAACATGGGTATCCCTTTATTAAATGAATAATTTTTGTTTTTATTTTTATTTATTTGGTTTTATAATAAATTAGAATTTTCATTGCTGCAGCTTAACATTCGGTTTCTTATTCTTAAATGTTATGTTCAGTAAGCCTAGATTGTGACACAAATTTTAAGCCAATTTCGCTACGGGCCAAATTGATTTGACAAGAATTTGCTTTTAGTGTGGGATGAACCAACATTTTAATTTCTCTTCGCTTAGATCTAAACGTATCTTCTTAAATATTCTGTTTTACTTTCTCTTTTACCTCTTCACAATATTCTTCTTGTTTTTCCTTTAGCTTTTGTTTTGTTTTGCTTATTTTTGCTCTGTTAATTTAAAATGCAACTACTACGGACTAACAATACTTGGCCATACATATGGTTCATATATATAGTGTATATAGAGTATGCAATTATTGGTTTAAATCTTGCCTTGCGTTTTAGATTGAATAGTTTAAAGTATCTGGTATCTGATTCTTGTATTGGTATCGGTATCGTCTGTAAACGGGCGCCAAAAACGGGTAAAGGTAAAGAGTTAGGAGGAGTTATACAAAAGAACGAAAACATTGCTCACAATTGTTTCGATTGGTTTTACAAAAATATTGTACACAATAAATATTTTGTATAATCGTTTTTATCAAATTCTCTCTAGCCATATATTGGCAATTATATTATAGTTATAATTATATACTCTCCAGTTTGCCGGTTTTGCGCTTGCTCGACATTTAAATGAATTTTCTAAAACAAAAATTCAGGGCGCTCTCTCTTGATTTGTTTCGGTTTTTGGTATGTTGTGAGATATGAAATACTTGAGGAATTTGTAGATACATTTGTCTAAAGCAAAGCAAACAGGTGCTGCGCGTAAATGCCGTGGTAAAAACAAAACAATTGCTCTAATCTAACTAAAATGCAGCTACTTATGACATAAATTACACTGCGCTTTTCTTACGGATAAAACATAATCATTAATATGCATAAATGACATATTGGTTTTGTGTCCCACCATTTTTCTTATGTGTGTTGGGGTTTGTGACTAAATTTTAGTTGAATTTTAAATTCAATTTCAGATTTTTTTGGTGGCTTTGCTCTTGGCCCAAAACATTGCAGTGGATGGTTTTGCTAGCTTGTCGAAGACAATTGGATTAATTTTACTTGCACAACATTTTCTTTAATTTATATTACTGCTAGCGTACAATGATTTCAGCCAAAGTTCTTTCAGTCTGAAAAACAAAAAATATTTGAGTAAAACGTAAGCAAACACAATGTTGTCCACAGAAAAAGCAATCTACAAGGAAGCAACTAAGATACGAAATTAGTCAAACATAAAAGGGGTTAGTTGAGAGTGAATGAGTAGGTACTTTCTACAAAGATAAATAAAAAAAATAAAAATTACTTACAAAAAATACAAAGTTATACAGTGAGTTTGTGTGTCGTGCCTCAGGAATTTCTTTCCTCTCTGTGAACATTTAAATTTTGTTTGCGAATAGACCGAAATGATTTTCAATACAAGTTCACTCGCACTTCATAAAAGCATTAAATGTGCTGGCCTGCAGTTTGCTCTACGGAATACAAAACTTATCTCTAAGGATTTGTTTGTCTCTGGTTGAGATAGATGTTGGAAAACATAGATTAAAGCTTGGATTTGGATACAAGAATTTTTAACATTAATCTCTTCAGTCAGTGCCAGAGAAAACGTTTCTTAAACCGAGGCAAAAGGACATGCAACAATTGGGGGTTTTGTGTATTGCTAACTAAGAGATCAGTAACAAATGCCCGCTAGTGCAGTGCGTTTCAAAACTTTCAGACTGTTCAACAATTATTATGAAAAAGTTCATTTTGGCGGTAGAAATTTTAATCAAACAAATAAAATTTCAGGTGTAAATTAAGAACAACCGAATGGTTACGAAAAATTCCAAATTAACAATAAAGTAAGCTAAAGTATCTTTTAATTAGTTTAGGTTTTAGCTCGCTTTAACTGCCCTGCAATTATGAAACGCACTGCAAGTATACATGTGTGTGGTTGTGAGTGTTAAGGTTACAATTAGTGGTCGCTCTTGCTGTTCTTGCTGAAGTCACTGTTCGCTGCTGTTAATCACCGTCTAATGAGATGCTTAGAATTCAGTGTGCACCGCCATCGACATCGACTCAATGCTCTGACGCAGCTGGCCGTCGTTGTAGATCTTTTCGCAGACAATGCTCACCTTTTTCAGCAGCTCGATGGCAGTTTGGAGCACCTGCTGCCACTTTTGCAGCTCGTTCTCGTGCGCCATCTCCTGGTCGCGCAGCAGTTCCAGCCACTCCTGATTCGTGCTCGGTAGCTCACTGAAATTAAATTGCTATTAATCCAAATTTGGCCATCAATATATGATAATTGGACTCACCTCAGGGCCGCCAAACTGGGCAGGCGAGCCCGCCGATTGAGATCCACGTCAATGCGTTCCTCCAGCTTCCAGAGCTTAAGTAATAATATCACATTTAATGCCAGCATCAAGCACAGCAACAGTATAACCAACAACCACAAGCCCTTGTGTCTGAGTCTGTGACCCTGTGACCCGTGACCCGTCGCCATCGGCTGGCCGTCGCCGCCGCCCAGGTGCAACTGCTGCTGCTGCTGTTGGTGGTGCTGCTTGTGCGGCTGCAGGTGGTGGTGGTGCATCTGCTGCTGGTGGTGGAGATGCTGCTGCTGCTTGCCGCCCTCGAGCAGCAGCGGATGACCGGTGGCGGCGCCGACTGCCGCCGTAGGAACGCCGCCCGTGGACAGCATTTGGCCCTCCAGGGGGTCACCGGCTGGGGCCGCACCGATTGCCTCCTCCAGTGGACGAATTTGTGTGGCAGTACCTGCGGAGAAACGGGGACGAGCGTCGAGAGGAATGGCAAATGGCACGGTTAGAAATCAAACCATTCGAACAAAAAACCGAAATAAACATAAGCAAGAGTTGGTGCTGGCAACAGAAACACAACAATAACAGTACAACAAAATATAGATAGCTAGTAATAAAAATGAAACTGCAATAAAAAAGCAAATGGATTATGTTTATGATGGGCTGGCCATGTGACACAAGGGCCCATAAATGCAAAAAACCGTTTAAAGCTTAAAACTTAGCAATACCAGTATATAATCTTTTATACAAAGGAAAAGACTGCTTTCCAGGGAAAAAAATTCTGACGAAAAATTTTAAAAACATTTTTTTGTATAATATTTATCCGAATTAGCTGAAGCTGCTCCAATGAACTACCAAACACTTATGAAATAGCTATGAACAATTCATGATAAACTAGTAGAAAGCCAGAGATTAAAGAAACCATGACGAAACCTTATCGAAGCTTGATAAAGCAATTAAAAGTAATCATTACAAGTAGAAAAATAATTAGATTAATAAAAGGAAGCATTCCAAAGGAGGGTTCAAATTCATGAAATTGATTTATGATCGGCAACTTGGTTATATCAACTAAAGATCATAAATTTTCGACAACGCCTGCTGTTCACCCCTATATAAGCGCTACTTTACCTAGACGAGTTTTCTCCATTAGAAAGCCAAACTTTCTCCTCCTAAAAACCGACTTTCGCTTCTTACTCTTTTGCTTTTCTTACATGTGCCAATTTTTCTTGTCTGCATTCGCTTGTCAGATAAGAAACGAAATAATCTGCTACCTAATGTCTTTAACTGATAAGCTGACAACCTTTATAACTCCTATTTAAGTGGACGACTCAGATAAATGAGGGCCCAAATAAATTTGGATTAATATAAAGAAGTTTACACCTGGAAATCCTGATTAGATTACCTGATAATAAAGCTACTAATTCTCTTCTTATTATAACAGAGTTCTAAGTTCTAAGTAGGTTCCCCTGTGGCAATATTTTGACTAAAAGCATCCAATTACTCAAGCTGTACCTCTGCTGCCGGCCTGAAGTATAGCCTTACGGTGATGCCAATGAGGATGCTGATGCTGGTGATGATGGGGAAGCAAAGGCTGATGATGGTGGGAGTGCCTGGGATCGTGGTGGTGATGCTGGCTACCGTGGTGATGGTGGTGGTGATGGTGCATGTGCAGATGCTGATGCTGGTGATGCTCGTTCTGTTGCTGATGATGCGAATGACGCGCCTCTTGCATGCTGTCATTGTCCGTACTGGTCGCTGTGTGGTTAGCACCACCTGCGGTGGTGGTGGTCGATGAGGTCGAGGTGGCGGATTGCTGATTCATGCCTGAGATGTATGTTGGTTGTAGCTGGTTGTGGCTTTTGGTTCTTAACATGTTGTTGGATGTTTAGTTGTGGACATGCGTGCGTGGTTTTGTGTGGTTAGAAGAAGCAATGGCAATTGGCATTGGCAGTTATCGAATTTGATTGATTTCGGATTGAGTACTTTCATTACAGAGATTAGAGAGAAATTGCTTTGCTTTGTTGCTGTATTTGTTGTTCTTGTTGTTGTGGTTGTTGCATTGTAGTTAATTGGTTACAGTGGCTTAAGTCGCGATGCTTACCTCTCCTCGGCCTGCGTCCCTTTCCCTTGGCCGGCGGAATGCAGGTCTCGCTCTGGAGCGCATGCAACTGGGCGCCAAAGAAGTCCTCCAGGCCAGCCCACGTGTTCTTCTCGATGAAGCCCTTGACAACGCCCCAGATCGACTTTTTGTACTTGATCTGGGTGTGAATCGACAGCATTGTGTGATCATCGACAGTTCTGCGGAAACGGAATCAAGTGGCCAATTAGAAAAGTTCATGAGGAGCAAATGCAAGTGCAAGCAGAGCACCCATTCGCTATTAATCAAGGAGCTCGCTGGGTGACTCACCTGGCCAGGCAGAAGTGTATGAGCACACTGAAACTGTCCGCGTATGGAATGCCTGCATTAACGCTATTTACGTCTATGGAATACAGTTCGCCCGGTTTGCTGCACTCCCGCTGTACCTGGTACTCGGTTACCTAAGGAGAATCCATATATGCATTTGACAGTCAGTTTATTTGTTCGTTTATATTTTCTTTTTTAGGGGCAATGCACACTCACCTTTGAGGTCTTGGGTCCCACAGAGGCGGCCAATTGAACGGTGACGTTCACGGTGCGCGATTGGAGACCCTCCTCGTTCTTAGTCCACTCGCCCAATACCAAGTCCGTTGACTTGCGCATGGCATGGAAGTCAGTTATGAACTTCGACTTGCTGAACAGCAGATTGAACAAGGTGTCCACATTGATGGGCAGAATGGTGTGGACGATCTGGCGCCCCTCATGGGTCGAGGTACACTCTGTGGTGGGCACAAATCTGAGCAGGTGATAGAATACAAATTGTTTTAATTACAATGGATATAAAAGATGTTATGATTGCCAAACTTACGGCAAGTTGTTCTCCTCGGAATCAGACGAATCGGAGACATCTGTGGGCACACTTTCGGCAGCATTTTTGCCCTCATCTCGTTGGCGATGATTTTTCCCCAGCTTGCGCTTTATTTCCAGCTTGGACTCCGTGGCCGGTGGCCCAGAAGTGGCCAGAGAGGCTGCTGCTGCTAGGGTGGCGGAGTTCGAAGACGTACTGATCTTTTTCTCCGCAGCCTTCTTATCGCTGCCACTGCCGCTGGGCGCCGCCGTGTTTGAACCCGACACAGATCCCGAACCGGAGCCAGAGCCCGTATGGTTGGCAATGGTGGAGGAGGAGGCGGTGGTGGAGCCGGCAGTGCTGCTGCTGCTGGCGCTGGGGGCGCTCATGGTGACGCTCACCGAAAGCTCCGTCGGCTTCACGGAGCTGAGCGTCAGCTCCTTGGCATTCTGCTTCATCTTCTTGTTCAGTTTGCGGGAGCTCTCCCGGGTCTTATTATTATCCGATCCGCTGGCCGAAGCGTTGGCCGAAGATTTGGAGGAGTTGAAGAAGTATTTCGTCTTGGACTTGCGGGGGGCAGAGGCCCGGACGCCGCCGCCGCTGCTGGCGCTGCTGTTGCCGCTCTGGGGAAGTTGAGGATTCGACTGGCTGGATTGATTCGACTGCTGCGACTGGCGTTGCGACTGGCGTTGCGACTGGCTATCGTCATCGATGGCCGTCTGGAAGTCAAAGTCCGTCTCGTTGCTGTCGTTGTCCAGCGTGGGATCGATGTAGTCCTCGTCGTCGGTGGTCAGGCCCAGCTCCTCGCCGTAGCAGGTGTGCACATGCTTCCAAATCTCTTGCGCCGAAAACGGTTTGTTCATCAGCGTGTTCTGCCAGACGCGGAAGAGCATCAAGAAGCTCTTGTCGCGCGAGGTGAACGTGGCAAAGAAGTACTTGTCCTTGCCGCTGGATATCGAAATGGCATTGGGTATCACCAGGGCTGTCTTCTCCTTGGTTATGGCCGTCACATCCTTCCACTTGATGCTCACATAGGTCTCCCAGCTGAAGATGTTCGCATGGAAGCAGACGTAGTTCTGTGACACATACAGACGGCCCTGGACCAGAATGTCGCGTTGCAGGGCACACGAATAGTCTGCGGAAGAAGATAATCGCTTGAGTTAATTGCTTCAATTAGGGTTTATTTAATTTACAGGAATTCTTAGTTCATTTATCTGGCGAAACTCAACATACTCTAATAATTGTTTTATTTCTCTTTAATAAAATAATTATTATGATTTCCAACACAATTTGTGAGGTCTGAATTTGTATTTAATATCAAATAATGAAAATTTTATTTTAGTCATCTTTTATTGCTCATTATTTCCTGAATGGTGCAGTCAGAACACTTATGTATTCGTGAGTCATAACCATTTAGAATTTTTATGGGTAATTCCTTTAAAATTCAATATTTTAAATTCATTTTGGAAATATTTATTTCCTATGGAGAAACTGATAAATATAATCTACTTTATCGGTCTGAATTTGCATGTGACTGACTTGATTAAATGAAAAACAAAGGTAATCATTGTTGGCTGTTCCTCCACCGGCTTATTCACCCCCAGACTCACCCACAATCAGGCGCTCATCGTTGGGCACGTCCTTGAAGAGCTTCTTGAAGTCCTCGGCCCGCGACTTGTAGTTGGGATAGATGACGTTGTACCAGGACTTCTTCTTGGCCCGCTCCGATAGCCTCGATGGCTTGGCCGGCTTCTCGTTGGAGGTGGAGCTGCTGCTGGTCAACTGCTGCTCCCGGTCGACGCGCAGCAGGCTCAGCTCGTGCTGGGTGAGATCGCTTAGCCGGTGGTGCGAGATGTCCTGCTGGGAGACAAGCGAGAGGGAGAGTTGATCAAAAACCATGAGGATTTCCATTTATTGCCGGTGGCTGCGTTGGCGTGAACAAACATTTTAGCTCTAAATTGGTCGCACCAGGCAGCTCGATATCGTTGCCTTTGGCTTTTTGGCCACCTGTTCGTACCAACACTCTGTTTGTTAACTCTTTTTTTTTGTGGGTGAGTCACGCCCGTTCGTAGGAAAGTCTCTTTTCGGCCAGGTGTTTGGTTTTACTTCTTATCACACCTCACGCTTGTCGTTCGTTTACGACCCCTAATTATTTACACAAAGTTCGCTGCAATATTAGTTTTTTTGTATTTGTTATTCGCTATTTGGTTGCTGAGACGCTTCGTCGCTTATTGAATTCCAAATCGCCATTGCCAGCCGGGCAAACGTCAATGGAGGAGCACAGCTCAGCACACGAAGCGTTATCATTACTGGATGGCCGCAAAAAAGCTTGGGCCCAAAAAAATTTATGCCGCGAGCTTTCGCATTGAAGGGTGATTCTAATCAGTTGCGTTGCCCCCCGAAAAAGGGTGAGAGGGTATCTCTATATACCCACAACATATGCTTCTTATCAGCCAGTTAGATTAGATTGAGCTGTTAGATGGCCAATATGTGGCTATTAATCCCAATAGCCCACGTCTATCTGTCGACCCAACTGGGCAATCTATCCAGCTTTCTATCTGTCAATCGCCTGATCGATTGATCGCCCCTTCGTTCAAGTGTATTTAATTTGATTTGAACACATAGCTTCGTCAATTTCACACCTTTTTCGGGGTGTGTGTAGCCACAACACAGCTAATGGTTTAAATCAACAAAGTTCTAGTTTTGAAAGCTTTTCGTCAGAATTCAAATAAAAACGAATATAGTTGGGCTTTCTTGACTAGCCCTTTGTAGTCATATAGATATGAAATTCATTCATTTGAACTTGAAAATATTTTGTCGTGAACTAGTCCCAAAAATCATGAACATATTATGAGCGTGTGTTTGATGGTAATCAATTAGTTCATCGTAAAAACAAAGACCCTTGGGGTGATTCTAGGGTTATCAATTCGAAGAAATGGACTCTTTAGTGTTTTACTCAAATAATTCAAGCCAATCGGACATCTCACTTGAAAAACTATAATTAAATTGATGTACCCCTAAACATTGTATTGATAAGAAACATTCTTATATTGTCTTATCATTTATTTATAATTAAAATAAATATATTCAGAAGTCACTCCCTATTTGGTTCAAACCTTCTTTACGATGCCGAACCCAGGCACAACAATTTCAAGACCATAAAAATAGGGTTAGTGGAAAAGGCAATAAAATTAACTACAAGTGACGTGATTATTTAAATTTATACAATTGATAAAGAATGCGTTAACTGACGACGCAATAGGCCTACATATGGCGAAAAGGTCCAACGAATTGATTCACTTAATTTGGAATGTCGTTGGTTAAACATATTTTGAATTATCATGCTCACAGGTAACTAAAAATGCCGTCATTATAGTGCAGGCACCTTTCAACGATAAAATTGTTTTGGAAATATTACGACCTAGGTTGGAAAGTTAAGTTACAAAAACTAGTTTAACAAAGTCTTAAGTGAGTGGCATTGATTGCTATGATTTATATACATGATTAACTAGTTATTTTGTAGTTAATCGACATATAAATATTTCTTTCATTCTGCTTAATCCCATGGCGATCCTCGACTCACCTCATCGCGTCCGCTACTGGATGTGGATAGCTTTGCCTGGCTGGGCTTGCCCTTGGAGCCGGTGGAGCTCTTTCGGCTGGAGGGACTGTCCCCTGGAGCAGTATGTCCGTTGGAGTCGACGCTCTGCGACTGCTGTGTCTGATCGCGACCCGACTCGCTGGACACGATGTTTATGCTGGGCGTGACACCTGGTGCAGCGTTGTTGACAGCACTCGAACCTGAGGCAGGACTAGTGGAAGTGGCGGCCTGGTTTAGGCTGAGGTTGCTGCCGTTCGACTCATTGGCACCTGGAGCTGCTCCAACTGCTGGTGGCGATCCGCTGCCGGATGTTGTGGAAGCGCTCTGTTTGGAGGACGTCGATATGGAGACGCTGCTCTGCTCGAGGCTGCCGGCAGCTTCCTGAATGGTTAGGAGTTTGGTGCTCAAACTGCTGTTTGTGGTGGTGCTCGTTATTATGATCTCCTCGGTGATCGAATCGCGCCTGTAAAAGGTAAAGGGAATGCATTATTATTATGGGCTCAACTGGATACTCCAACTACAGCTACTTCGATTAAATGGAAAAACTCTTGAACTAGGCATGCAAATTTGGAATGTATGATGAATTCTCTTACGGAATTGGACCCAAGCCTGGCTGGAGAGTTTCCGGAGCACTGATCCCACCTACCTGTCGCCACCATTGCTACCAGCCGCCTCCGCATCCGGTTTCTCCTCCTCCGGCTGCAATTGCTGGGGGGGATTCTCGGGATTATCCAGTGCCTGCGGCGATGGTGTCTGTGACTGTGACTGGATCTGGGATTGTGTCTGTGACTGTGACTGGAGCTGATCGGGCTGGGTGGTCTCGGGTATCATGTTGGCATTGGCAGGGGCCTTACTACTGCTCGAACTTTCGGCAGTCGTAGTGGATATGGTTACACTTGATGTTGTTGGGTTGTTTAATTCACTATCTTTAATCCTACAATAAAATGCATATATAAACAAATCAAAATAACAAATGCCAAATCAAAACTCATGCCCAAGACGATGGAACAACAGGAGCAACTAAATAAGTCAGATACATACAACATCAAAAGGAAAATCTAAGGGCATCGAAACCAGAGGAGAGGGAAGTAGGGCAGGAAAGATCTGATATTATTAAAGTCTACAGCACTACAAAGATTAAATTTCAAATTGGCCTGAACAATTTATATATTTCCCACAACAATTGAGAGCTATGAAATTCAAAACTATTGAAGAGTATCAATTAAGACCAAAGAAATACCGTGTTTTATTGTTATTGGATTAAGTCTGAACAGAAAGAAAGAAAGTGTCCAACACAATTCGAGACGATAGCTATAGCAAAACGCTTTAAATTTTAAAATTCATGGCTACCAAGTAAATCAGATTAGAAACGACAACAGGTGGCTCCACTTCAATCACATTTCTTAAGAGGTCATATACCTAATTATTTTATGTTGATAAAGGTAGATTTTTATACCCGTTACTCGTAGAGTAAAAGGGTATATTGTATTCGTGCAAAAGTATGTAACAGCTAGAAGGAAGCGTTTCCGACCCCATAAAGTATATATATTCTTGATCAGGATCACTAGCCGAGTCGATCTAGCCATGTCCGTCTGTCCGTCTGTCTGTCCGTCTGTCTGTCCGTCTGTCTGTCCGTCTGTCTGTATGAACGCTGAGATCTCGGAAACTATAAAAGCTAGAAGGTTGAGATTTCACACACATATTCTTGGGCTTCCTACGCAGCGCAAGTTTGTTTCATCGAGGTGCCACGCCCCCCTAACGCCCACAATCGCCATAAACGATTTTCAAATGTGTCTGGAGGCCACATCTTTTAAGATTTTAAAAATATATAAACGCAATTTTATAGTGTTTATTAATACCTATCGAAATGTAGAAGACATTTTTCAAATCGGACCATTCATTAAAAAGTTATACGCAATCAAAATTGTTTATATATCTATCTCCCTCGCACTCCCTTTAGCCCCAATAGATAGTCGGGACACCAACCCGAGTACAGCGTTCGCACTCCCTTTAGCTGAGTGACGGGTATTAGATAGTCGGGACACCAACCCGACTATAGCGTTCTCTCTTGTTTTTTGTAGAGTTGGGACAGACCAAAAAGAGAAATGGAATAATTAAAAACGTATTTTTGCATTGCTAAAGGTGCATAAATATGGGAAGGAATGGTTCAATATTTTAGATCAAGAACTTATTAGGTATGATTTATGTATTACTGTAGAAAGCCACAGCTTTTGTAATTCAAAAGATCTCATTATTATTACAGGAAATATCAAGAAATCTTCAGATAATCACATATTGAGCAGTATCACAGTGGCTTTGCAATTTTATGAGCATTTCCCAGGAACTCGATGGGACGTCAACGTTCTAATATACTGCTGCAATTATAAACCATTTTCAAAAGTTAAATGGCTAATCCGACCAGTGCTTCTAGCAATTAACAAAGAACCATTAATGTTTCCGCAACACAATCTAGTCCATTAGTCACTGCCTTCGATAAGGCTGCCCCCAGATGGTTAGTGTGCGGTCCCATCGACAACTGTCGATTGGCTTGTTTAGAAGACATTGTCGCCTTCTCTTAACTGATTGGTGGCTTAAGTAATTTCGCGCTAAATTAATTTCCTTTAATTGTTCGACCCATTGATAGCACATAGCACACACAAATACTCGTAGACTTGATAGTTTCCCAGGCCCTGGAGAGAGCAAAGATCATTTCGTACCAAAGAACCCGGTGTTTCCGACTTTTTCGCAACGTTCGCCGCAACATTTTAGACGCGTATATATACTCTATATATATATTATTTTCAATTAGACGTGCTCTCGCCTCCGTGGGCTGCGACGGAATGGTGTACCAATTGCCATTAAACGATTGTAATCAATTCTATTGTGCACTACTCTTCTACTCGGTGTGGGCGTGTATGTGTTGTGCCACACAATTGTTATTATTTTCTTAATATATATATGCGTACATGCTCCTATATTCGTATACTAGCAGCCACACTGTTTGGCACTGATAAGAGCGATAAGATACTTCCAACATTGAGCTTTGGTAAAGCGTTTAATGGTCAGGGAAAGGCACTTCTCGTGTGTATTTGTTCAAACAATAAAGCCTAAAACGATTTAACCCAGTTCCCTAATCTTTGTTGAGCCTGAAAACAGTTTAGACGTGCAACATTTTGCAACATTTTTAGTGAAACATCTGTTTATTAAAGAGCGAAAGCACTCGGAATCCATAAAATTCTATATATGCAAATTAAGCCATGACACAATCAGGCTTTAATGCTTTTTTAAGCTTTTTAGGTTCCGAAGTACTCGGAAAGAAATTGTAAATGACCGAACTGTACCTTAATAATCGCCATAAAGATTATCAGCCTTATCAAAAAGTTTTACATCAAGGACAAAAAAGTCTTTGTGTCTGGTAAACATATACATAAGTACTTCCACTATTTACAGAAGTCATAATAAATACAAAGACGAATTTCCGCTTTTCTCACTCGTCGTTTATATAGAGATTCACCCCCAAGGGATCCGACTCGACCATTCTTATCAGTAGATCGGTTCAAGTTCATGAAAAATTTACATATTTACTGGTATTCAGAGCATTCGAACACATTGCGAATCGAGTAAACAAAAATGAATGGCGAACACCATTTAATGACGAACATCATTAAATGAGCCCGTATATAATTGCTAAAAGTCAGCTCTAATGTGTGAAAGATCAGAGATAATGTAATGGATTATAATGTGTATATAGAATTGGTATCATGTGTTGACGGGGAGTTCAGGGGTTGTGACGGCAATTTGCGATAAGACACAGAGTACTTGGTGTACCAAATGGTTTCCAGAAAAGGTTTCAAAAAATAATATGCAACCACATATCACCTAGATTGACGTAGTGCTGGTTTGTTGGGAATATTCTGCGAATGTGGAAACTATGCGAGATAAAATACTCGTGATTCAATGCTATTTATAGCCTTAACAAACGTCATCTAAGATAATTAAGAAGGGAAATTTACTAGGCATTATTTTGGGGGCGGATAAGTCGTATGGTTCTTGTTGATAAATGGAAATATCTTGTTATTTATGGGCTATAACAACAATATTTTGGATTCACTAAAATGAAGTCCAGGAATTTTTGATGACTAAATGAGGTTTTTAAAAAGTGTATAATTAAATCTTTTCACCGCAAATTGTGTGACGAAAACTTTTGCGAAATTTCGCAAACAGGCATATTTGAATGGAAAGCTATCAATGGGAAATATCATTCAGAATTCTACGCAATTACTGCCATACTGTATATCAATTATTAGCAAAGACTGCAAGTTATCATTACGAATGGAAGCTTGAATAATAGATATTTCTCCCCCTTGAACCTTGGCCTTTGTGGCCGCAAAGTGCTCCATTAGTCATGAAAGGCTAACTAGCTGCCCAAGAATACTAAGCTACTTCACCTAAAGTTAGTGATTGCTATATTACCGACAGCGAAACGAGAGGAGACCTCTGAACCACTTAAACCCGGAGAAAAATCAATAGTGAAGAGCGAACAAGTATTACATTTTCTTTCGCTTGGCTTTCTTTGGTTCCACATTCAGTGTTTTCCTCGGCGGCTTCTTTATTTCCTCCTTCGGCATTGGTTTGCTGCTACTTTGTTTTGTACTGTCCAACCGAAAATCTATGTCATTGCTGAGGAACAGCCGAAAAAAAAGTGGCCAAAACGGGCCAAGTCTGGTCTTTGCCAGCGCAAAAGCTAAAATGTGATGACGAAACGCAAAACGTAAATACGGCAAAACGCAAAATTATTCGTATTTTTAGCACCGCTCGGCGAAATGTCATTAATTTATGAACTATCCCACACACTGTCCAACGTTTTGCTGTTAATTATTTAATTAATTTTCCGTGTCCAGTGCCGCTTTGTCGTTTCGTATTTTTCCTCTTTGTTGATTGTCATTTGTTTGTTTGTTTGTTGCTTGGCTGTTGTTTAAGGCACGCGATGGCGAGATATATAGGAATTTCAAATTTCAAAAGGTAAACTAGAGAATAGAGAACTGAATATCGAAAAGTGGGAGCTCGTGCCGGGCACGTCATCCCAGTTCGGCGTTCCGATTTGCACTCGAGAGCAGCCGCCGAGAGAATAATGGCAATCCCACCGGTTTTGTTTGGTTCGGGGTGGGAAAATCGGACCGAGATATAGGAGACCCTCGCATACGCTAGCCCGCTTATTTACAACGATAAGAAATATAGATGGAAATATCTTATTATAATACATAATATTCATAACAATTAGTAAGATAAACTTTATTGAGTTTACGGATTTATTTACAGACCCTATTTAAGTAAGAGCCAAACCAACTTCCCACCCAAAGGCTATGAAAATGCAAATACAGAGTGGATAACCTCCTACGGAGGATTCCAACAACAAATCCCAGCCAAGGCTAATCGAAAATGCTTTTTTTGGCTTACGTGGAAAACGCTTCAGTGCACAAAACACCAAACACCATCCGTATATTTTTTGGTCGGTGTAAGTAAATACAGTGGGCAAGTCTATGAAACGTTGCGAAAATGTGGAAGCCCTTGGAAATTGGCCAATTACTGGTTTAATGAGACTCTTTAATGAAAATAAAAACCTAATACTAAGTTATAACTAGCTCACATGCAACGTTTGTACTATTTATTGCGAATTTCGTAGAAATACTTTAGAATCGACAAAAAGTGTAATGAATTTAATTAAACTTTTGCTAGTTACATACAAAAACCGAATTAAATGTTTTCCTTTTTATCTTTTTTTTTTAACTTAGAGTCGATAAACTTTTCAGAATACCAAAAACTTCCACTTGATATTTAAATATAGCAATTGTTTACTTTGTTATCTATTAATTTAAGCACCCATATTTTCCCTATTTCGAGTTCATTCACTAAATTAACTGATAACTCAGAAATTAAATGATAACCCACACACAATTGCGGACTTACAGAAGTCAAGAAAGTTACTGGCTCTGCTCTTTTATGTTCTGTGCCTCAGTTGCCGCAAAATCGATATCCTAAAGCGCCTTACAACGACGAAACGCAATGTAGCTTTGCCTGCTGTGAGGCAACTGTTGCGCAATAAACGTAAATGCTATCAAAATGCAAGAAGTGTAAGAGGTGTGGGGCAATTAGAATGGGGCAGCGCGTATTATCACAGATTTCGGAAGGGGTTATCGGGGGGTAGATAAACCAAACTGAAAGGAACAAAGAGGGGCTTATAAACGACATGCAATATGACTAGGAACGGGTTAAACATGCAGACCAGCGGGCAATCCTACACCACAAATTAACACGCTTAACTCTTAGGTTTCTTTTACACAGAAAGAAATTAGACCAAAAAGGTATACGCTTTGGATCGTATCATAAAATGGTTATTACAACTATTTATTGAGCCCAAAAGTTGAAAGTTGGGTAAAATAAAAAAAAATTTTAATTGAAAGAAAACATTTTAAATAATATTTACCAAAAATGTCAAGCAAAAACATAAAATTCTTAGATTTAAAATTGACTTAAAAAAATAGTACGTACAAATATTTTTTAAAATAAAATATTTTCATAAAACGGAAAAACAAATTTTGAAATAGAAATAATGTAACTGATATGAACTTTATAAGCGTTACAGTAAATGAATTTTTTATTGAGCGTTCACTGTCAAGGACTTTTTTATCTTTACAAAGTTTGAGAGACTTGCCTAATTTCTTTCCGTGTAAAAGCATACAGCTTTAGATTGTTGATTAGTTTATTGGATAGTAGAACCTATTTGGGGGCGTGACAACTCACATGGGCGTCGCATTGAGGCTGGCGGTGCGCTTGTGCTTGCCCTGCGAGGACGAGGACGAAGGACGATGGAAGAAGCTGTGGGCGGTGGCCAAGGACTTGGGCAGGGCACCCTGGCTGGAGGACTTGCGCAGGCCCACGAAGCGGGAGGTGGATCCTAATCCCAGGCCAGATCCTGATCCCGATCCGGATCCGGAGCACGAGGAACTGGAGGCCAGCGAGGAGCTCGACGAGGAGGTGGAGGACTTG
The DNA here is from genome assembly GCA_037075285.1 of Drosophila lutescens. NCBI lineage: Eukaryota > Metazoa > Arthropoda > Insecta > Diptera > Drosophilidae > Drosophila > Drosophila lutescens. The sequence goes on from JBAMCF010000352.1 coordinate 1,098,124, forward strand.
TGGTGCTGCTGTTGTGCCCGCTGCTGTGTAACAAAATGCATGACAGCACGGCACACTCGGCCGCTCCTATTTTGCTGCCCTGTGTTGTACTTGTTTTGTTCCTTGGTTTTGTTTATCGAATCAGCCCTGTTTATTTGTTTGTTCCATCTATGTATTTCTTTCTTTTTTTATGTGGCACTTGCTGACGTCTGCGGAAGTTGCGTTTTACTTGGGTTTTCTGGTTCGCATAATTGAGTAAAGTCACTGTCACATTGGTTTTTTAACGCTTTTTGAGTGTCTAAACCGTTAAATGCGATTTAGGATTGAGATTCTTGGGTAAATTCAACGTTTCGAGCAAAAATTCGCCCACCGAGCTAATTCTTACAATTTTTTTCCGTATAAGAAGTATATGTACGTCGCGACAAGGGTTGCTAGGTGTGCCGAAGACCAGACGCCGCTCTGCAGATCCAGGTGTTTTTACTCCGTTTTGCCATATAACAACAGAGAAATAGCTTAATTAGCTGCTCCCAAACTTAATTATCTTCCCCTTGCTCGTTTTCAGTGAATAAAATGTGTATATAATTTATGCGTAATGCTCGGCACCATGGCAACCCGAAAAGTATCGAAAGGCGATAGGTGTTGACATGCCAGAAAACAGCTGTCTACTATCGATTACTGCGGATATCGATAGGTTGGCGGAAATCATCAGTGTTTCATCGATGTTTAAAAAACAATTTGGGTAAGCTATTTAATTGACTTCCGTTACATTCAAACAACTTTATTTTTATAATATCACAAGCAAATTAGAATACACAACATTTGATTTGTTCACAACAAACTTTGCTCCTCTTGGCGGGAAAGGGACAGCAGCAATAGGGCTACTGGAGGCGCTATAAAGATAAGATAAAATAATATAACATAATTAAATGTTACAAACAAATATATCAATTAAAAACTAAGTTAGTTGTTAAAAGGGAATGTCTTAATAATACTCAAGCTAGAAAACCGTTAGGTGTCAGTACAATGCTCGAATTGCCGCTCTTTAAAAGTCCTCGAATCAGTGCCAAATCGTCGGGGGTTAAGGACCAGCCGGTTAATTGACCCACGGACTGCAGTTCTGGACAACTGTCCATTAGTAACTAGAAAGGGATTAAATTGTAATACAATAAAATGGTTAGCATATGAACTATTTATTTACTTACCTCCACAGATTGCACTGTAAGCTCTGGCGCCAAAGTAAACCACACATCCTCAAGAACTTTAAAGTCGTGCTGCATAAACATGCTGGAAAATATAAAATTATTAACTATTATACATTAGCTTTAACTAGTTCCTAACAGAAACTTTCTATAATAAATTATAATATTATTAAGTTCATTTACATTCTCCTACCTAATTATATCCTCATCCGTAAACTCCACCGTGTCCACCGCCAATCTCTTCAGATCCGTGGAATTGCAGAGGAAGGCCTTTAAGGAACTGGTCATGATGGCGCTACTTAGGATCTCCAGACCCTCCAGCTGCTGGAATTTGGCGTGTCCCTGTCCGTAAGACAGACTGTCGATCATGTAACAGTCGAGATCGATCAGCGACGGACAAAGGCGAGCCAACTTTCCCAGGTCGAGGTTTCCCAAGCCCTTGATCATCGTAAGATGACGCAGGTTCCTGCCAATTGGTCGCTCCAGCAGCGGAATTAACTCGGCCACCACGAATTTATAGATCTTCAGTTTCCTCAAATTGCGCGTGTGCAGAGCTCTCAGGCTTCCAGTCTTCGGGGAGTCAAGATATAGGGTTTCCAGCCTCGGACACGTTTGCATGATCACCTGCAAGGTCGCCTCATCCGTGCCCGTGTCATGGATGTATTTCAAGCGGCACTTGAACCGATCGTCGATATTATCGTATATAAACTTCAATGAGGCCCCGACGAAGGAGTATGTGGATAGGGTCTCGACTTGGGGACAGTGCTCCAGGATCAGGGCAATATCCGAGTAGCAGATATTCTCCTCTCCCGGCATTCCCACATCCACCACCGTGAGGGAATGCGAGCAGACGCCCTTGGCCAGAAAATCTATGCCGATTTCCGTAATATCAGTCTCGCCGGAAATGTCCAAAATCTGCAGACGTGTGCAGCACTTTCCGATCTCCTCCAGCAACCGATCGTTTGCTATATATGGCACATATAGCTTGACTAGCTGGTTGCATTTCCTGACTATGTCGTACATGTAGTGCATGTGCTCCTCCTTAACCCAGATTCCTTTGATATTTAGCACCCGTAGTCCAGCGCCTTGGGCTGCAATCACCTGAAATGTGCAAATCCATCTAAAACAGGTTATTAAATTGTAAATTACTTATAATTACCTGCAGGATTTTCTCGTAATAGCTGAAGGGAAACACCTCGGTCATCAGAAAAGTGACACCGCAGTTGAGCAGCATCTGCAGGCAGGTGAACCTCATGTTGGCGTCCAGGTAATCCGAGCTGAGGATCACCCTGAGCAGATCCTGATATATATTCGGCGTGGCTCCCAGCTGGGCCAGGTACTCGTTTAGCTCCACCATCACGATATTAATGTCCAGATGGACATCCGGAGCGTATTGCACATAGCTGATGGTGGACACCAGCAAGTTGGCCAGTTCCGCCAAAGCACTGTCACTCAGCGATCGTACAGTGCACTTCTTCGACATGCCTCTGTTTTGGTTTTTCGCCCAAGAAGTAAACAAAATGCGACGCAGAAGGCGCTGGGAGAAAAGAGCAGGAGAGGATTCGTATTCCTCGTGGTTACATCACTTGGAAGGGAAGAAAATTGTTTGCTTGTCGGTTGCTTTTTGATTAGCAATCAGAATATAATGTTTTTCTGGTAACTACTTTGCAAATATCCGCTTTTAGCGTTCATATACCTATTTGTAGGTACTTGATATTTATAAACAAAAATAGATTCTAAAATTATATAGGCGATGGACAACGTTTTTGCGCGCTGCGGACGAACTAGCGAGCCAAACAAGCCAACCGCGCGATCTAAACTGAGAGCCATGGGACGCCAAATGGATTGCTTTCCCCGAATTTGTATGCTCACATACATGGGCGACAATATTTGAGAATCTATAAAGTAAAGAGTATAACTATGTAGTTAAACCGGGTCCATTTGCTCCTCATTTGTTGTTAAATTATATTATTTATTTGACATCATGGGAAAATAGGGAAATTATCGGTCATTCTAAAACTGATTATAAATTCTGATTATTTGCTATTAAAACTAGCCAGTTAATGACCTTAAGCTTTACAATTTGTTAAAAAATAGTATAAAAATCAGTTTTAGGAATGCCTTTGATCGTATTTTTAGTAGCTTGAAGCCTTTTAAACTGGAATTTCTTATGAGGAGTTATCCCCAACATCTCTTTCAAACCAAAAATTACAGAAATTAGGTTCCAACTAGGTTGAAAGAGATTTTGGAGGCATCCCCGAGATTTTTCGACTGTAAGAGAATACTAAGAGAGCTCCGATCCGTGCGTCTTTAGTAGAGATTCTAGGGCTGCAGGTAGCTGGGCAGCTTCATGCGCATGAACAGCCAGGTGGTGAAGAAGGAGACCAGGATGAAGATGAAGCCCATGGCGGTGAGCAGCAGGCGGTTGAGGTTTGTCTTTCCCGGCGAGTGGGTTTGGTCCATTATGATGAATCCCAGTCCGCCGACGGTGAACAGGAAGCTGCTGGCCAATCCCTCCATGATGTACTGTCCATTGACGCGATAGGGCATAAAGGCCACAGGACGCGAGTGTCCATGCTCGTCCACGGTGGCTCCCACACTGGGCGGCTCCACGATCACGTCGTAAATAATGCCTGCGCTTAAATATCCAGATAAGTAAGAATTCTAAATAAGAACTCAACTGATAACTCACCGCCTGTGACCAGAAAATAGGAAAACAATACCAAGCTGAAAACGGCCATTGGCGAAGGCATCGGAATGCTGAATTTCCGCACCTTGATATTGGGCGGCACCAGGATGTGGAACGGCAGGTTATACAGGGTCTCGATCATGGTTATTTACAGATTTTCCCCCGTTTAAAGGTTTTCGTGGCGGTTTTTACCCGGCGTAGGCGGAGTTTGTTGTTAAATATCGCTTAGGGATGGGCAGTTGGCCGATTATACGATGATTCATTGACTGCGTGTCCAATGTTTAAATTTATGTTGCATCTGCACTATGCTGCATCTGCATCTGCACCTTCAGACGGAGGATGTTTTTAATACGATCTGCACACAGCTGACTATAATCGTAACATCGATTGTGGATAGCGGTTTACATAGAACGCCGTTGGTGAAGGAACAACAACTAACCAAAACAACAGCTAGCAAACCATTATTTAAAAAGATTATTTTTTTTAAATGGCAAGTCAAAAGATCACTATTGATATGATAAAGAACCTCGAACTGAACTTTTTTACTAATAATTAAGATTGGAATTGGTTGGGGTATCAATGAATGCTTACGAGATTTGTGCCGGTGATTCAACCTCTAATGTATGTGGTGGGGACGGAGGCGGCCCATTGAGCGCAAAAATCACATATCGAAAAATTTCTCGGGTTTTCCATTTTTTTTATTGTAAGCTGTGGACGCCCACTGTAATGTTTACACCAATGTTACGCACCATATGGACTGGATCTTTGATACAATTTTGGATAATTACATCTATACAGCCTGATTCCTCTGTAAAATCAAAACAAGAGAAAAAATGCAAATTCTCTATTAAATGTATTAGAAATTTTGAATTATTTTTATTACCTGATTTGATTATATTTCGTTCCTTGATCAGATGCTTTTGCAACAGCAGTGGCACGTGTGAACGGGTCGCAACAACTTATTCGCTGTAGTGACTATGTGCGGCGGGTATAAGACGGTCATACTTAGTGGTGACACAATTGCACTCAACTTGCAACTGACTCAAAGAAGAAGAAGATGCCCCCAAAATAACAAACAAAACGTAACTCCCGAACAAAATAACTTTAAATCGAGGTAAAATACGTATTTTGCGAGAATGGCGGATGCCAATACGCAAGGGGCAGGTGCGCATATTCTATTGCCATAGGAAATCAAACAGGATTAACCCGTTTTGCTCTAGGTAAACTGCCGGCAATTACGAAGAGGGTGCAAAATCTAGGTGATTTGGGCATTTGGCAAAGATCCCGCGCCTACCACGATTTGATAGGCTATATAAATGGCACCAGTTCGGCGATTCAGGGGATCAAGACCACGGACGAGGTGCCCGAATCGGAGATGCTCAAGAAACTAGTGCGCCTCTTTGATTCCCTGGAGAAGTTGGTGGAGCAACATCCTCCGTTGGAGCAGCCTCAGCGATTCGGGAACAAGGCCTACAGGGATTGGGCCCAGGAGATGCGCGAGCAGTTGCCCGAGCTCCTGGATCAGCTGCTGCCCGCCGCCAAGAAGAGATACCAGAACGAACTGGAGCAGTACCTCATGGAGTCCTTTGGCAATGCCACCAGGATTGACTACGGCACCGGGCACGAGCTGTCCTTCCTGTTCTTCCTCTGCTCTTTATTCAAGGCCGAGATCCTGCAGGAACAGGACATTGTCAGTGCCGCCCTGAGGCTTTTCAATCGCTATCTGGACTTCGTCCGGCAGCTGCAGCGCACCTACAACATGGAACCCGCTGGAAGTCAAGGAGTCTGGTCCCTGGACGACTTCCAGTTCGTACCCTTCATCTGGGGCAGTGCGCAGCTGGCAGGTGAGTTCTTGGATAGAATCCTCTACAGATTTCGTTTATAAATCCTTTCTTCTTTTAGTCAAAAGCCCCTTTGATCCATCAAAGTTCGTGGACGAGCAGATCATCAGTGACTTCAAGGATCATTTCATGTTCATCAGCTGCATCGACTACATCTGCAAGGTCAAGACTGGACACTTTGGCGAGCACTCCAACCAACTGTGGAGCATCACGGATGTACCCTCGTGGGTCAAGATCAACGCGGGCCTGGTGAAAATGTACCAAAAGGAGGTGAGTTTTATAAGGCATTAGGATATACATAGAGTAGAATATAATATAGAATATGAAATGATAGATAAACTATTTCACTGTCCAATTTTGTTACATATATTTAAATATTTCGTTGCCCTGGTTAATCCATAGATACTCTCCAAGTTTCCCGTGATCCAGCACGTCTACTTCGGCGAACTCATGGCCTTCGAGCCAGTGTCACCTGGCACAACCATCTCCAATGCCCGACTGGGACATGTGGCTCCGCCGCCGTCCAAACGCATCTGCATTGGGACTCCCAATTTGTTGCCACCGGCTCCCGTTTCCGTGGCTCCCCCTCCGCCCGCCGAATCTCTGAGCAGTGATCTTAATGTGGGCGATTCGAGCAGCGAGAGCAGCGACAGCAGCGTGGTACTACGTGCATCGACATCGTCGGCTTCTCTGGTGGCGGCCGCCGAGGGATCGGGGGATAAGCCGAGGGCCGAGGGAGAAGCCACAAAGGAACAGGCGGTTGAGTAGAGAAGATGAGCGATGATCTAACCTGTGTTACAAATTTCTTATTAATAGCGTTGACCCTCGGTCCAGTAAAAACTGTTTACACAAGTACAAATTAAGGTTTTTCTGGGTTTCGGATTTAATTTACTTTTTGTCTTCTCTGAAAGACGATTCTTATTATTTGAAAATGTAGTAAATGTAGAAACTTCGTAGTCTAAACTTTAAAATGCCCCTTGGAGCACTTTTTGTGCCAAATGTAATTCACTCCATTTAATCCTAATTTTTCATCCCCAAATTACCAAAACAAAAATGTAAATCTTAAGTCGAATTTGATGGAAACAAATGTACACTCCACCACCTTTTCCATTTTAGGCGTAACGAACAAATCTGGAGGGCAAAGCAAAAGGAAAAGCGAAAAAAATAAACAAAATCAATATGGCAAATGAGGCATGCAAATAGATGAACTTATAGTACATCAACTTTTGCGGAGAGAAGAGCTTAAAATAAGAGGAAATTATAACAAAAAGTGAAGGAAGCAGGAGAGTGGCAAAATGTAAAACAAAAAACTTTTGTGGGGAGTCCCCCTGAAAGCATAATCATTTATTTTCGACACATCATTTATCAAACTGTGCGGCAGCAGCCAGCTTGCCACGCCTCCTCATTTCGTCACTTAAAAACTTCCTTCGGTATAGTTTTTTTTTTGTTCCTTCCCATTTTTAGAGAAAAACTCGGTAGGCAGCAGCGCATGCATTAAAACTTTCCCGACGCATTTTGATTGAAGACTTGGAAAAACATGAAAATGTTTGCTTTTCCTCCATTGTTTCGGTGCAAAAAAGTAGCAAGGAGCGACCAACTTCGGTCATGTTCATCAATTTGACCTCGCCCACACGCCCTGTTTTCGAGAATGAGACCGTTCTGGGTTCGGGTTCGGGTTCAGTTTCAGTTTCGGTGTCGGTTTTGTGTTTTTGCAAATTGAATGAAATTTGCGGGCCAACTGTCAGCAGGCGTTCGAACAAGGGCCAAAACATGATTGAAGGGCGGTTATATGATGGCTGTGATGGAGTGGGTGGCAAGGTGGACCTTTGGCCAACTGTAAAATGTGGCCAACAGAGAGACTGACAAGGTTCAAGCCGAGATTTCGGTGTCTCTGACCATTGGCATGAGCCAGTTACCATGGGAATTTCGGGAAATCAGAGATAAATTTTGTATTAATTAAAGCTCACATAGGTATGTAGTACAATTTTATTATATCCATTGAAGAAAATCATTCTAAGGCATTTTAAACTGTTTTTAAATATGTTAAAATTTTGATTTGAAAACAATTATGAAAAATATGTATTTTCTGGTTTACCTATCAATTAAAATTGTTTGCAGTTCCTTTAGTACAATGTCTCAAAAAAGAGGCTATCCATTTCCTATTTTTTTTAAAGGTTTAGATAAAAAAACTTTATCGATGACCGTGTGGTTTGCCCTCAGTTTAATTTACCCAACTTCCCCTAACTAATTACGTATAAAGCCCATTGCCATCTTGACTTCTTACAAAGAATTTGCGAAAGTTTAAGATTTCCTCAGGAAGTCGAGAAGTGCCAGAGAAGTTACACAGGACAAAAAGGAGTCTGCGAAGTGGCTTTTAAACTGCAGCCAGTGCACATAACTGGCACAAAGTTTTCGCAAAAACTTGGAGTTACTCGAACGGAAACTGAAAGCAAGGACAGAGCAATGGTGTAAATTAGTTATTATCTTCGGCATAACAGGGTCCCAAAAAACGAGAAAATGATCCACATTTATTCACATCATTTATTTTCTCAATAAATTTAGTAGGTTTTAAATTCTTATTTACAGTGGCATCACAATATTGTTAATAAAAAAGATCTGCAAGTCTTCCATTAACAAGTATATGTACATATAAGCAATCAGTACCATAAGATTATCTAAAAATATTTGTATGTCTTGGAAAACTTAACCTCTTTCGTATGTTGTTATTCTTTTAATATTTTGTACAATTTCCTATTTTTCTTAGTGCCCAAAAGCGGGTGAGAAAAATTCTTTGTTGCACCACCTCGATGAGGTAAACTTAGTTCTTGATCAACTTTTGTGTTTCCTTGGCCAGAAGGGGGCGTCGTTCAACTTGGCAACTTTGTGTGCGACATTGACCAGAGTCCACACAACTTGGCAGGTTTTCCATCACGCCCTGCAGTCCCAAGGTTTGCCCACTCCCAAATTAACTTGAGCCAAAATATGCGAGTGGCTTTTGGGGCTCTCTCTGTTTCTGCTTCTTCGGGTTGCACAATGTTTTCCTTCTGTTTTGTGACTCCATTCACCATTTGTGTGTTTAACCAGCTGACGCCAAAAACCACCCACCCACGCCCAATTCAGCTTCCTTTATCCAGAACAAGGACTCGTACCCAAAACGAACACAAGCCCAAATAATGAATACCAACAAGTTTTCGATGATGATTCAGGTATTCGGAATGGTTGATATCCTGTAAGGGGTTGCCATTTAAAATGACACAGGATTCTATAAATGTTAATAATATTTATGGTCCAGAAATTTTATAATATGTATAATAATGTTAAGGTATATTATAAGATATATAAGATAATACTTACAAGAGAACTTGTAAATAATGTTCGTTGTAGATATAATAGATCTTCAGTTCTTCAACCTTATAGACCTCATCAAAACCAGGCAGCCTTCAACTACCCCTTGTGTTAGAACGGATAACCAAAGAGTTAAACGTCTCTGAGCCGAACGCACTGTTGGTGCAGAAGTGACCAGGAGGAGATGGGATAGGGTTTTTTAAGTTAGGAGCCTGCTGTCTGGTCCCATGTGCCTGGCAACAATAGGCAGGAAAATGGAAAGGAAAATGGGGGGCAGTCTGGCATATGCCGGTTTTTCATCGAAAGACAGCAACAGAAGGCGATTGGAAGGCAGATCTGTGAATTATGCTTGCACTGCAGTTGCTTAAACTAGACGATGTTATTTAACTATCGTTATCTTGATCTGTTTTGATTTCAGTTTTAAATTAACTTGCAATTTAAGTTAAGTCATTTTAGTTTAGTTTAACCAAAACTCAACCATCCGGTCAAGCTAAGATTAAGTAAGCTTTAAGCGACTGAAATTGGCAGCTCAGCTCAGCCACTTTAACAATTATTCCGTTGGCTCTTCCCCTATTTCTAACCACTTGAGAGCCATCCTTAATACTGTTGGAATTACAAGGATTAGCGCTAATTTCCGACTACCAACTGCGGCTCTCTGGCTCCTCCCTTAACCCCTGGTTATCCCCGCCCTCCCCTTCGCTTAACCCGCCAAGTCATCAAAGGTTACAAATCACTGCCAGCTTCGCCCAACTTAAAATATTAGCCCAAATGGTTTGAGGAAAACTTCGTCATGCAAACATGACTTGGCAGGCTTTCGGCATTAGGAGGAGGGGGAGGTGGGATCGGTGTTCGGGGGAAATCGCTGTGGGAAATTCAAGAGCGGCGGATGCGAACGCATCTGAAATGTGCGCTGGAAATTGCAGCTTCTTCTTCCACCTTGGGGCTTTTTATTTCAGTTGCTTTTCTTGCCGTGTTGGCAGCTTCCTGTTTTGGGAATAGACAGCTGCAGTGCAATCCATCTAGAGTCGGGTTAAATTGCTCCATTTCAAAATCTGTCCAGATACTCGTGAGTTCTATATGGACATTTTCCACCTTTAAAGATTTTGAGACACCGTACTGCATTTTAACATAGTTTAACTTAATTAATTTAAATAAAAATACTTGATCTTTCCACATTTCTACTACGTCCACTATCGATGTTTTAACAGCCCTAAGTGCTTATAATGTTGGTAAGCGTTTCCTGCAGCTCTTGGAAAATGTATAAAATTGTTAATTTTTTTTTAACCTAAAACGCATTTTTCTAACTAAAATCTGCTTAAGACCCTTAAACCCACCAAAGTCTCTCTTAACCCTTGTCAATCCGCTGGATTCTCCCGCGGCTCCAAGAGATTACATTCCATTGATGTGTGTTTGGCCGCTGGCCAAAATGTGGGCCAAATGCTACCAAGTCCCGCGTCCTTCGTCCTTCGTTTTATTCTCCTCCAAATGGTTGGCCATAAAAAGTGCGCGTGTGCGTAGTTTTCTTTTTTCCTTTGTTTCACCTCCCGAGTGTTTGTTTTTAATAACTTTTGCAATTTCTTTATGTGCTTTACGTGCGTGTCCTTAGGGGCTCGTCCTTATGACCTGGCCAGGTGCCTGCCTTATTAATTAGGCCACAAAGTGTCCCGAAATGAGCCCAACAATGTTGGCTAAGGTTATTTCAAAGTGGCAGCACTCGAAAGCAAAAGCAATTAGAGAGAGAGCAGGAATAAAACAAAAATAAAGGTGTCTTTAATAATGGTGTTAATGTATTTTAATTTTGTATATATCAAATATCTTTAGTATTAGAATAAATATTATTTTTATTTTATTTGTATTATTTTGTCATTTGCTTTAAAATCTGCCCAGAAAATGTACTTATATTTCCCATTTAACAGCCTTTTTTCCACCATTTTTGGCAGCAGTGAACTCTAAAAAAATGCAGAAACCACAGCGTTCCCTTTGGCGGTGGGTCTGAATGTGTTGACATTTTTATGCGAGCCTCCGTTTTCTTGGATTATTTTTTGTTTTGGCATAGTTTTGTTTTTGCCCCCGAGCGAAATATGCTGTCTTGCACGAGAGCCCCAAACGGCATTCAAATGCACAATTGTTGTCGCCTCGACGGCGTTTGGACTTCCTCTTCGTCCTGGCTCGCCCAGTTTCCATTTTCCTGATCCTGCCGCCTCAACAGCTTGTGTGTGCACTTTGTTGTCCTTGTTTTTGGCGATGTTGACTACGGGTGTGCGCTGCTATACTCGAAAAAAAAACACTTTTTGGTTCTAAAATCAAATGGCATACATAGCTAAGAAAAGGCTAACAATTTTGTGCCTCAGATGCAAATTCACTATTTTTAAAACGGAATTACATTGGATTTATTCCAAAAGACAGATTTCGATTTATAAACATTTTTGTTGGAAACATGGAAATGTTACAGTTTTTATAGAAATTTATTTAGAGATAAAAATATATAAATAATTGGAGAACATACTTTAAAAGCCCACACTGCGAATGCGTTATTTTTGTTTATTGATCGCTGTTTTTGGCCGAGTGCACGCTAAACATCCGGTTGCTTCTGATTCCGCAGTGTGTACTTTCTCCCTTCCACTTTCCATTTTCTCCACTTTCGGTTGAGCTGCTTGATGCTCCTGCTGTCGCTGCTTTTCGGGCGTGCTGCTGTCGCTCAGCTTCCGCTCGAATAGAGTGAAAAATAGCATTTTAGTGGGCACAATTCGCCAGGGGCCAACCTGCTCGTGCTTCGCCTTCGCCTTCCGCTTCCCTTATCCCTTTTCCAGATTGACAACACACATACTCGCCGGAAGTGGAGGTGGAAGCGGAAAAGGGTGCCAGAGATACAAATAAAAAAAAGGGAGAGAGAGAGTTCTCTCCCAATCGGCAGCCATCTTGATCTCAGCTGTCAGCCGTTAAAGGCTCGCCAGCCATCTTGCTCTAACCAAATTAAATAGTACAATTTACCATGTGTCTGAGTGCATGCATGTGTGTGAGTTTGGTAATTGCAAAAGTTGCCAGCGAAGTTTGTCAGTTATAAAGGGAATTCGTATGAACACACATAAACGCATTATACACTGGGGAAAAATGAGCCATGAAAGAGAAATTATATATGTAGATTACACATTCATTTAGGGCATATATATATTTCAGGTATTTATGTAAGTTTAATTTTTTATTTTGATTTTTTATATTAAAGATTGTTTAGTTGGTTTCAAAAAAAGTATTTTGTTCCGTGTCTAAAGCTGCATTTGTATGTCATTTTTTATGCGTTGGTTGTGCAAAGAAAAGTGCAGAAATTGCAAACGACTTAAATAAGCAAACAGAAGAGAAAAACTCACACACACACAGACAAAAGTTGACACACTCCCACATATGCAAATACACCGCGCATGAAGGGAATATCCTTTACGACCTCTCCTCTTAAAAAAAAAAAAAAATTTTCGCGCTTTGCTACTTAAATAAACTACTGTTTACTACCGACTGGCTTTTACAGCCGTTTTTTGTTGTTTCGGCCCTACGTTTTTACTGATACTTTTATGTGTGGGCATAAATTGTTGGCATTATTGTTCTTCTTATTTTTTACATTCTTACTATAATATAATGTTTCGTTTTACTTTTACATGGCAACACTGTTGGTAGGGTACAACTATCTATATACTTTTTAACGAACTAATACACAAATCATGAGGGTTTTAAAATCACTTCATTATGTGTCTAAAAGTATGCTGTAAAATTATCAATGCTGTTTTTCGTACTTAATTCTTAATAATTCTTAAATGCTTGCCTACTTTTAGGCACATTTTAAATTGATTTCAAAAACGTTACGTTTTAAAGCTTTGAAAAAAACCATCAAAAGTTTTACGACAAATGGTGAACTAAATTGGAATTCTTTTATCGAAAACGTCGTTGTCGCGTTCATCTAAATTTAAAATAGCTGCGACCATATCCAATTTTAATTTCGCTGGTTTCGCAGGTAAAAAGAGATTCGGACTAGTGACCACATTTTTTCCGCTCAACTTTATTGGCGACTTTTAGCAAATGGTTCGCTCCGAACAGCAACAAATCAAAGTGCAGTTGAATGAATTTTTCATTGTTTTTGCCATGGGGACAACTTTAAAGTTTAAACTGTCCCCCCGGTGGACATCTAATCAGTCAAAGAGTTGGCCCAACTTTGGTCCACTGCACCCATACAGTCGCCGCCTGCAATTGTAACTTTGTGCCCGGAGTTTTCTCCGATTGCGTAACTTTACAAGGCTGTGGAAAAAAAAACCGACACAACTGGCGGCTTTCCAACTCGACTTCCAAGTGCGTTTGACAGTTGTTCGGGGCTGAAAGGCCGAAGCCGGCAAACAATTTTCACATTTGTCCGGGACAAGGGCAAAAAGGAGCTTTACCACTCGCTGCGGAGGTCATCGTGATTGCGCCTGATATGTATATGACATTGCCTTAACTTTCCAGCGGGTGGAATTGAGGCTTTAGTAGTCATAAACAGTTAAAAATTAAAAAAAAAAATTAAGTTCATGGTCTAGTTGTGATAAGTCGTTTGCTACTTACAGATACTATACTATAATAATAAAATAATCCTTTAAAAAGTTTATAAATAAAGACACAAAACTATTTACTCGGATTTTTAGTTATGGTTATAACTAATTTTTTATTTTACACACAGTAAACTTATTTTACATATTTATTTTCTTCTTAAAAGAAAAAAAAACAGGGTGGTTCAAAAATGACAGGGTTTTTAAAGTTAAGGCGCCTAAAAATATGCAACAATATATTTTAAATTCGAAAGTCTGAGGGATTCTTTCTAAGAGAAGAAAACGAATTAACTTTTGGTTGTTTCTTCTCGTAAAATCAATTTTTTAAATTCTTTATTTATACCTTTTTAGTGTAATTTAATTTTTTCATAAGTTTTCTAACTGTTTGTAATGTCCTTAAACTATATTCTCACCAAATGCAAGGAGCTCCCAAAATTGTTATCCCATTAAAACTAGTTGATGGCTTCTGTAAACCGATTAAAGCACTCGTAATTAAGGTGACCGCACTTGCGTCGGTAGGTAGGTACGCCTACCCAAAAACGGAAAACCCCAAAAGCGCAAGCGACACTTGCGGCCGGGCCATTAAGCGCGGGTATCCGGGAAAAGCGAGCGGGAGAAAAGCGCGAGAAAAGCGGGAAAATTTGTGGGAATAGAAAGCTTTTACTGTTACCCAGCGCACTTAATTGGAATGCACTTGAAGAGCTCCTGCATCTGAAACAGAGACTGCTGCACAAAAATGCGAAGCACTCGGCAGCGAATTGGCTGCCGATTTTACTTCCTCTCCTTTTGCCCCACAGGGCCAATTACTAAAGATCGGAATTACCACAATGCCAGCCAGTTGGTTGGCCAAGTTGGCAACGTGAAAGATGAAGTTGGGGAAAAACCACTTGCCATAATCCTTTTCAATCAACTATGGCGAATCAGAGAGGGAGAGTCCTGGAACTCGCTCGAATCAAATTCGATTTGATTTCGTATTTATATTCAATTTATTCTAGATATTTGCTGCTCTATGCAGCATTTTCCACTTCGATTTGCTTTGCTTTGCTTTGCCTTGGCTTGCCTTGCGCTTTTTTGGCCTTTGCCAAAAGGGGGAGATGAAATCAAGCAAAACTTGTGCATTTTTATTTTTTGTTTTGCTTCAAATTGAATCGAATTCGATTGGGGAATCGCAAAAGGCAGTTTTAGATAGACTTTCCCCGAGTTAAGCTCGAATGCTGTAGCGCTAATGTAATGTAACAGAAGAAACTGCCGCATTCGGAGCCCATAATTTATGGTATTGCGGATTAACCAGCCCACAGACATTTTAAAAATCGCTTAGCGTTTTTGGCACAAATGAAACATCAAAGATTTACGAGCCATGATTAAGGCATTTTGCGGCGCCCTAACAACAAAAGCGGCAAAAACAAAGGCCGGAAAGCAGCGGCTTTGGCCAAAAGGATGCCTCAGCATCGTCCTTTCGAAAGGAGTGCAAGTGTTTCTGGCTAAAGTGTTGAGCTGAAAGGGAAATTCCCCCTTTTATTTATTGAATGTGTTAAGCAGAGGGGGAAGTTGGCGACTATATACGGCAGGGGACTTTACTCTTCAGTCTGTTGCGGAAAGTGCTCTGCCATCCAGCACGCTGTGAGTAATTGTTCGGTTTAATTGAGGGTTGGGCGAAGGAGAATAAAATAAAAATGTTTAAGGCATTATACTCTCCTTTCAGAAATGTCTATCAGATTTTTATTATATTTTCCTTCTTTAAATCACATGATCGATTAAATTACAAAGTCAGTGAAATAAAAAATGTTTTGCATAAATGAATTCATTGGGTTTTAAAATATTTATATATTTTATTTACACACAATTAAAACATGTCGTGGTTAAATCGATATGCACATGGTAAGTTACTGGTATTTTATACGCATATCGTTTTTACCGAAATCTCTCTGAAGTTTCATGAGTGGGAGGGAGATTCGAAGTTCGAAATGGTCTGGTTTTTACATTTCAAGCATATCGAATTGAGGTGCCCGCATATCAAGTCAAAATTGATACCACATAACATTAAATCGATCATTGTTTCATATAGAGCTTTTTTTGGGTGTAATTTTTCTTACAAATAATAAATTCACAAATAATAAATGTAATGTATTTAAATACTTAAATACTTTGTTAACAAAACAGAGATTTTATATTTCCAAATGAATCGCCTTAAGTAATTAACTTTAAATTTTTAATTTCTTCCTAAAATGTTTACCCTTTTAACCACGAAAACGAATAAAAAATTCTGTAAATTAGGAATCAGAGCAATTTCATTGTTAAGGATTTGCCAAATGACTTGGCTGGGCGTTGAGAGTTCAGTAAATCCACTCATTGTTGCCATACGAAAAGGGACTTATTTTGTAATTAACATGAGCTTTGTGAGCTCACATCTTAGCCAGGGGCCATTACTCATGGAAGACTTTAATTATGCTGGCCAGGGATTTTTCTCGCACACATACAAAATTACTCCATATAAAATGGCCAAAATCTTAGCAGGGGTGTGAGAACCCAATTAAGACCCGCCTATTGCAGGGCAATACCAGAGTCGATCCCACTGCTGATAACGTACAATTTGTGTGGATATCTCTGGGGGATGCCCCCTGGTCTTCCAGCCCCCCTTTAAATGTAGTGACTCCTGGACGATTTGCATTTTTTGTTTATTTGCGGCGCGAATCCTTTGGAGGCTTATAGTTTTGTAATTGTTTCGGGATGGACCCCCGGTGCTGTTAACTTTTTTTCTTTCTATTTTCGGACTGATTTCGAGTGTGTTATCACTGCTTTAAATTGCTTGGGGCTCGCACCGATTTTTATTCCGTATTTTTCCATCTTGTTTTGGTTGTGCGCAATTTGCATTTTGTGAAATGGCGGGAAATTGCGCGCTCCGAAGCGTGTGAATAATGTGTGAGCTTACCGAGCTTACTCGCTCCGAAATCCAAGGGCTGTCACTTGGGTGCCGTTCCAAAATGATTTGTAGGCATTTTAATCTAATTAATGTTGTCGCGATGGAGGCTTCAAAATAGATGCACTTGAAGAAACGAAATTGGCATAAAAATCGAGAAAAAATGTAGCAACATATTAAAGAATGGTAAAAGCACTATAACATTAATCAATAGGAATACAATTTAATTCATTTAAAAACCCGCATCCTGGAATTTAATAATTTGGCAATGAGAATCAGATTATAAGATTAAATTTAGATTTTATCAATTTTGGTCTAAAATCTGAAAAAATTTTAGTTTAAGTCGCTTTATACTCAAATTTTGTTTCTCTGTTTCGTAGAAAAACCGGACTGGAATCCGAAAAATGCACATTTGCGCCCCATTGCTAATTGTCTACCAAGTTTTATTCCCTGCTCTTTCGTCCTTCGTCCTGCTGCCATTTCTTCCACTCCTCAACTTTGTTGTTATTCAGCCATTACGCGCACTTGTCGTCGGGGTTGTCATTATGCTTTCATGGCTTTAGTTTTGCACAGGGCATAAGTTTTCTAAAAAAAAACAAGAGAGAACGCTATAGTCGGGTTGGTGTCCCGACTATCTAATACCCGTCACTCAGCTAAAGGGAGTGCGAACGCTGTACTCGGGTTGGTGTCCCGACTATCTATTGGGGCTAAAGGGAGTGCGAGGGAGATAGATATATAAACAATTTTGATTGCGTATAACTTTTTAATGAATGGTCCGATTTGAAAAATGTCTTCTACATTTCGATAGGTATTAATAAACACTATAAAATGGCGTTTATATATTTTTAAAATCTTAAAAGATGTGGCCTCCAGACACATTTGAAAATCGTTTATGGCGATTGTGGGCGTTAGGGGGGCGTGGCACCTCGATGAAACAAACTTGCGCTGCGTAGGAAGCCCAAGAATATGTGTGTGAAATCTCAACCTTCTAGCTTTTATAGTTTCCGAGATCTCAGCGTTCATACAGACAGACGGACAGACAGACGGACAGACGGACATGGCTAGATCGACTCGGCTAGTGATCCTGATCAAGAATATATATACTTTATGGGGTCGGAAACGCTTCCTTCTCCCTGTTACATACTTTTGCACGAATACAATATACCCTTTTACTCTACGAGTAACGGGTATAAATACGAAATATGAATACAAAAATTGCTAAAGGGTGAATGGAGCGGTGCGAAGAAGGCAACAGGAGCGAAGTTGTTGATGTCTTAACGACTTTCTGGAAAATAGGAAAAGTTTTGGCCCACCCTTTAAATCTCTTTCCGTTGATTGCTAAAAAGTAAAGAGAAGAGATTATTTTATATTTAAATTATAGATAATTAAATTTCCTTACATTCTACTTTTAAAGTATTCACTTTTTAAGAAATCGGTATCGGAAGATATGAAATGTCTTGAGATCGGCACACTGAAAGATTTTTGAGTAAATTTTATAAGATATTTAGGGGTCGTGGTTTAATATTTATTGTCATTGGGCTTTCAAGCAATTTCTCTATTGAGTTTTTTTAAAATAAAGATCTCGGATACTCCCAATTTTTTTAGAACCAAAAAAAAATAAATAATAGATAAAATATGAAAGTTTTGGCCTTCCCTTTTATTTCTTACGGATACTCTCTTTACTCTTTACATTTGTCTTCACATTCCTTTATACTTTTGTAAGCAGTTCCATAGACGCCACATGCTACAAAGTTTTTCGATGTGCAGTCGTTGGTCCAAGGGTTATAACCAATTCGGGTAATTATAGTATTACATACCCCAAAGCCAAGCAAACTGTCAGCGCAGATTGCTAAAAATTTACAAATGTTTTCTTAATAAACTTTATAACTCTAGTTCTAAGTACTTACGATTTTTCAGAGCAAAAAGAGAACCAAGTATAGAAATCGAGCAGACAATTGAAAATATACGCATTTTGAGATTTTTCTTAGACGGCAGACAAAACAATTCTTTTCGACTGATGGGGAACGACTAAAAGAACAGAAACACTAAACTTTTTGTCGTTTATATCTAGTTAATAGCCGCGACTAATAGAATTATACCTACATTCAATATATTTCCATTTTAAACGAATACTTTACAAATATTATTTTTATTTATTTTTATTTTTAGTTAATTTTTATTTTTCTATTATCTTTACAATTTACATTTACATTACTATTCCTTGCACTTGGCTTCACAGGCCTTAATACTCTTAAAGAAAGTTCCTTCAGCTGAACATCCACTTATGTGCACCGTCTTGCAAACGTTTTCGCTTGGTATATAAACAATTTTCGTAATTAACATTTTACATAGGCCGACGCCACGATATTTAACACCACAGCTTGCTTAAAGATTAAGAAAAAAATACAATTAAAAATGTGTTACTTATATTTTAAACATTAAACATTATACTTACGATTTTTTAGAGACAAAACGAAACCAAGTAAGGAAAAAATTACGCAGATAATGGAATAAAATTTCATTTTAGGTTTTCTTAAAAGGAATTATACCTGTTGCTTTTGAATGACTTGTAATGACTAAACTGTAGAGCGCCGAATAATTTTACTTTAATGTGAAAACAATATCTTCGACTAAAGCATTCTCTTGTGTAAATTACTAGCATACATATAAATAAGTCTGGTAATTATACCCACCATTCACAGAGTTCAACGGCATATTGTATTCGAGCTAATTCATCTTGCACCAAAAACAAAACACTTGTTTAAACATTTTTCTCTGGAAATTTTAATTGTTATTTATATTTATATTTAATTTATAATATTATTTATACTCACTGCATTGAGCTACGCATTCCTCATTTTTCTTGAAAAAGGTTTTGGTTTTTAGTACTTATGTGTGTAAACTCTTTATTTTATTTTCAAATAGGCTAAAAAACACTAATAAAAAGATTGAGGGTCCAGAACATTTTAAAGAAACTTTTAATACTTCCGACTCAGAACTAACATACTAAACTACTGTCAACAATTATTTTTATATTATTCATAATAATGTTTTTCGTTTCCTTTCTTGTTTACTTTGTTGAATGGGAATCCTACACAATTCCCTGTGGATTTTCCCTGTCCTTTCGATTGAAAAGGAACATTTGATACGCAATTTCAATAAACAGATGATAACAAACACTTAACCCCCGGCAGCCAACCTGCAACCCCATTCAACCCCTCAGCAACCAGGTGATTGTCTTTTTCGAGTCCGCCGGGCATTATTGCGAAAAGCTTTGTGCAAATTTTCTCATATTTCCCTGTTAAGCTCTCCTCAAGGACAACGCAAGACGAGGGCAAAAAGCATGAAGCAAATATAAATATGCTAAAGGGGCAAACGCTTGAAAGGAAAATATATTCTTATTTGTTTTCATATCAAATTTTGTATTTGTCTTTTTTCCTAGTAATCGTTATTTGATACACGCAAAAAGCGAAAAGTTGTATTATTTTCCTTTTGGCATATTTGGGAAAAAAAAAACAAATTATAAAAAGAAAACTTTAGAAGGAAAGCGATACAGTTTCGTGAATGCTTTTCATTGAAGGCAAGTCTGGGCAATAGCGAAATTCAATTAAAAACTTGAAAAGCCGCCTAACAATTTCCAACTGCAATTAGATGAGAGAAAACACACACAGCACAGACCATTCTGATTGCTGCAACACTGGGAACCAGATACAAATGCAATATATACAGATACATGAACGCAGCTGAGATACAAAAACTTCCCTTTGGCAAAGTTTTAGCTTTTATGTAACAAAACGCAGCTGAAGGCAGCTAAACTGCAATCCATACGCCCTCTTCCTCGCCATTTTGTGTAGCATCTGGCCCACATTTAGAAATTTAGAAAAAATAAAATCAATGGCTACACTTTACTAAAGTTATTCAAGTAAAAGCAGTTCTAAGTTCTTCTAACTTTTATTAGAAGATTTTTAGTTTTTAGAAATTTTCTAATAACTTAAATATAAGTAATTATTATTAAACAGCATAGCATAACTTTAAAAAAAAAATAAAATGTGGCACTTTACTAAAGTTATTCAAGTAAAAGCAGTTATAAGTTCTTCTAACTTTTATTAGAAGATTTTTAATTTTCAGAAATTTTCTAATAACTTAAATATAAGTAATTTTCAATTGGATTTAAACTCAGTTTCAATGCTTACTTAAACTTGTAGTCATAAAAAGTACCATATCCTTTTTGTTTATAATTCTAGGGACTCAACTTAATTAGAAACTTGACATACGCAAACAGCATAGAATAACTTTAAATGAAAAGATGGGGAAGTAGTTGATTATGATAAAGAAGATCCACAACTTATCAAAGTTGCTGAGCTAGAAAAGAACTTATGAGTAAGTTGGATTCTTATAATGACGTATAAAACCCTTGGCCATATCAAAAACAGTTTTTGTAAGTTTAAAAGTTATCTGAACTTTCTGTACCAATAAAAATGGATTTTATTGTTTAATTCTGCATGCAAAATATAGTTTTAAAAATGTTATACAATTTTCCCAGCCAGTTTAAATACCACTTATTAATTTTAAATTGAAATTTAATATTTAATACAAAAATTTGTTGGTAATCATAATCCTATAAACTTTAATCCGTTGATTGGAATATTGATATTATTTATTTTCGATTGATCTGACAAGCTGTTGCCATTCGACCTGACACTGAATCATAGATTAAAATTTTATTTTTTCGCATTTTTTATGACCATTTGATAGGCCCTAAGGGATAAATAATAACACTGCCAGTAAAAATAGCCTGCCTCGAATTTCCATTCGTGAATGTACGACTTTAAAAGTCAAAAGCGACGGTTATTTATCCCCTTTGTTCGATTTGTTTCCCTTACCCTTTCATCGCTTCATTTTGTCATTTGTTATATATGCCAGAACGGATTTATGTTGGCCCTGTCAAGGGTTTCATTATTATTTGTTTCCCCGGGCTCATTCGCAACTTTGCGGCATTTGGCATTTGCATTTTTATGGCCACACTTTCAGGGGCCGCAATTATTTCCCCATCTCGAGTCCTGCGAACCGAAAATTTTTATTGCTCCTGCATCCGCAGCCTCGTGTGTGGACCTTTATCTCCCTTTTCGGTTTTTCCGGGGGTAATGGGGACTCGGGTGCTCGGTGTTGTTGGGGATGGGCAAGACGAGGCATCAACAGTCATTTGGCAAATATATTGCAGTCACAACATCGCATATAACACATCAATATCCGGCACGGCCACGCCCACCCACACAATCCGCCCCCAGCCGACGATTTACACATAAACAGAAGCAATAAGCGAACGAAGGACGAAAGCAAATTGAAAACGACAAAACAAAACTGAAATGTTGCGAAAATACGAGGAAGCGGGGAAAAGTTGTGGGAAAATATTGGCTTGTGATGCTCTGCAAAAATCAGGAAAAATGTAAGCTGGAGAACCACTCACACATAATTCGAAAAAAGAGTTCTTACATATATTTCAGAATTGATTAAGTAAGTGGGTTATACAGGTTTGTAATATGATTAAATATTTACCTACTTTTAAAGTAGAATAAATCTGAGTTTAACACTTTTAAATTACATATTAATATATAAGGATTTTTATAGATGTTTTAAACTATTTTGCTATTTTGAAAGATTGAAGAATAATGGGTTTAAAAAATATTTATCTACAAAATTACAATTTTTCAGAGTTTATTAAAAATATTTTAATCCGAATTTTGACTTCTCAAATGCCTTGGATACCCTGAAATCTTTGTGTGCCCCTTAACTGAAGTTCGAAACGAGGACAACAGAAATTTGTTGTACCGGATATCCGCTTTTTCAGCATGTGACGGAAGTTGTTGTCCCGCTCTCACACTCACACCCATTGAAGAAATCGAGGTGGCGCTCTGATAACTTCCCTTTCATTTTTGAGCTCGTTTTTCTGTGCCCGTATTGTATTTTTTACGGCCTCTGCAAGATCTTAATTTCGATATTGATGTCAAATTGTCGCTTGGTTTAATTAAAAAAATCCACAGAGTGCAGCAAAAGTGAAACAGGAAGTCAGAAACAAGGCAACTGAACCTGGGCCCATTTGTTTCGCCGCTGCTGTGGGTTTTTCTCTTGGCTCTCTTTTTATTTTTGCGCCTTTCAGCATTGTGTTTTCGTTCCATAATTCCCGAGTGGCTCGATTTGAGGACCAACACGTTGTCGAACGGTCCAAACGGTTCGGATTCCGCAGCTCCATTGTGGCCTCAGGATGTGAAAAGTTAGCACTTGTATTGCATGCGGAAAATACTTTAGAGTTTAAAGATGCAGCATTAGGATGCAGCAAAAAAGGTATAAATTTAAAAAAATGCTGTTCCAGATGGTAACTTTAACATGCCTTTATTTATGGAAAATATAATTTTATATGTAAAAAACTTTTTTCCCATTTATATAAACATGTGTTTTCAATAATTTGATTTATTTCCAATAGCTTACCACAAGATTTTACCACAAAAATTCTCTCTGCAGATGTCTGACCCATATATGCCCACATTATAAATTAATCCACATGAAAACGCTCCATTTCATCAATGCCATTCGAGTTCATCCACAGCAATGCAGCATTCCATGCATGAGGATATTTTTCACTTCTGATTTCAGCTACCAAAAGTCCAATATACATTATTGATTATAATTTAAAATTTATTTTGCCTGCAAGCCATGACGACTATGATGATGACGTTGCCAATTGTTTTTGTCTGCCGTTCTTTTGGGACCTCTGCTTTCCGTTCCGACAGTCTGACATTCTCAACGCCAATTTGCATTGATGGGTAATGAATGATGCAGATCTTCGATTGTTGATGTAATCAAATATTTATGAATTAAATGGAAAATCATCAAACGGATAAGCCCATCAGTGTGGCGAAGGGCTGTAATGGAGCATCCTATGATTTTTGCCAGAACAAAAGTAAACAATTTTAAATGGAATGAGGAATTTTTGCCGGAGGAACGGATTCCTAGAATAGAAATGATTGGTTGGGACGATGGTGAGCTTGAATATAGTGTTATGGGAATAAATTCTTAATTTGTTTGGTTAAAGTTTCTCCTGGTTTCCGCTCGACAAGCTATTTGAAAACAGCTATAAACTAACTGGAAGCTTGGGAAATACAATTAAGCGAGTGCAAATTGAAATACGCAACGTGCAGTCAACGAGGTATTATCCAAAATAGTCCCACAAAAATATTCACACAAACTACAAACTCGGTGCAAACTTTGTAAGTAGCCCAGGACGAAAAGGACTTGGGCTGTGCGATTCTTGGGGCTTTTGGAAGCGGCAGCAGGATGCTGAAGGAACTTCCTTTTCGGCTTGTTTGGTGTGCCTTAGTTGGTTTAACTGGTAATTGCAGTTCGGAGGAGGGCGCCAAGGCGAGAATTGCCCCGAAAAGTGGCCAAGGAAATGGGTTCGCGGGGGTATTTGGCGGAATTATAGCCTCTGACCTCGGCAGCACAACTCAATTTTATTTCGTTACTTTCGCGGGCCAATTAAATTTCTTGGGCTAAGTGCAGGACCACCCTATCCTTTTGTAAAATGTAAAAAAAATATGGTTTTTACATAAAGGTGTCTAAAAGTATGCAACAAAATAATTTGAGTCCTGAAGCCGACCTACTTTTAGACACTTTTATAAGAGATTTGTATGTCTTTCATATTTCATTTTAACAATCCCTTCCAAACAATTGATTCAACTCCATATTCCTGGCTCGTAAAACGTTTTGCCAAAACAATACGATGTAAGGCGAACGCTTTGGTTGTCTCTCAGAAAAGTTTTGAGCTGTAAATAAAATATAACCATTTGGCACACTAACAGTATGTGGAATGGAAATCGTGCCAAGCGGGGTCAAAATCTGACTTTCTGCTTTTTTACCCCCACTTTTGCCCTGCAGTCGTTTTATCTCAAAAGCAGCGTACGTGGACCAGAAAACGGAAAAAACAATTTCCTTGCTCGGAACTGGCTTTAGTTGTGACCACAGACAACAGAATGAATTCCCTTTACCAATTCATGTTACACAACTTGTTCCTATTTTTTGTTTCCATTTTTTATTTTATATCTTGGCTCCTAACCTTTGAGGATATTTCAATTGAGAGTTGCCGTTAAGAGCATGCGGCCGAGGTCATTAAAATCATATGCTGCGCTGGTCAAAAACTGGCGAATTGCTGGGAATCAGATAATGTTGACTTGCGGCCAACCATGAAACCAAGAAAGAAATGGAATCACTTTGGCACACACTTGGCCCCGAAAAGAATGCTGAATTTAAAAGTAAATAGGGTTTGAAATACCTCGGCGAATTTTGGGG
This sequence comes from Drosophila lutescens, assembly GCA_037075285.1. Lineage (NCBI taxonomy): Eukaryota > Metazoa > Arthropoda > Insecta > Diptera > Drosophilidae > Drosophila > Drosophila lutescens. Next base: position 1,123,002 of record JBAMCF010000352.1, read on the forward strand.
TAAAAAATATATTAGAATTTGATTTGAATATAATATGTAAAGGAGCCTTAAAAATCCCAGAGGATTCTAAATTTTTTATGCGGAATTGCAGATTTATTTATTTCGAAAAAAAGTTTTTTATTCACATCATACTTTTAGACACCTTTAAAAGTGATTTCAAAACTGTTGTTATTTCAGCGGCAAGTAATATTATTTAAATTTTCAAATTTAAACCGCTTTAAAAACCTAATCGTCCCCTAATAATCGTGAAATTTAAGTCTAGTAATTGATGGTCTTCGTTAGAAACTTTCCAATATCTGTTCGCCGGAGAAGGAGTACATACATAGGTACATGCATAGCCGAGGGCAAGTCGAGGCCGACATTATGTTAGTGCTCCATTTTGTGGCCACTCGCCCTTTTTCGCTAAAAGTGGGCGGTGAACCCAATACCCCCGCGGTGTGCATTGAGTTTCATGACGTCATTAGCGTTAATGGCTGTCCATGTGCATTATGCACAAGTTTAAATATTCATTTTGAATTCATTTTTTGTTTAATGAAAAGTTACACGAGCTGCAAATGAGCAGCGACTTGCATTGGAAATAATGAGCCATAAAGTGTTTGCCATTAAAGTTGCGGGCTCACGATGGTAATGAGGTGATGTGGGTGCTTTTTCGGGGCTTGGGTGTGTGGCTTTCTCTTTCCCTTTCATCGAATAGTTGAAAGGATTTGGCCCGTTGTCATGGCGGCCTTTGAATCCATTTTGTTAACCAAGTCGAGATAAGGGATTAAGTTCCAGGTGGCTTTTTGCAAGGCTCTCGGTTTTCCACGCTCTTCAGTTCTTATCAGCACTGAACTGCTGGATTTTGGTTAGTCATTAATGAGGTGATGACACGAGTATGTGAGTTCATGAATGGAGGCAAATATCCATGGCGTTGCTGTGGCAGCATCTGATTTTATAATGAATTTAGGGCCAGCGATAGAGATCTGTTGAGCTTGTGGATTTAATTTCAAGTAGGAGGTAGGGGCTTAGAGGGTTTTGGTTTGATTTAGAAACCTTATAAGAAATATTATATTGGCTTGAATCAATGTTTAAAATTAAAGTTTTATTGTCATTGAAAATATGTACAACTGTCCCATCAATGTTTATTACGATATTTATGTTTGGAATATTAAGCAGTTCATAAAAATATTATCTTTAGTAGTGGGAAAGTAAAAGAAAGAATCATAAAAAGATTGACATTAAACAGCTCATTGTGCGGACCTCAAGATCATCTCTTTCTGAGCTTTCTCAGTCTTTTATAACCCTTTTAGGTTTAACACCGTTTCCACACTAGATGTAGCAGCTGAACATGGGTGCAATACCCCCGCCTTTAAGTCCTCATATGGCCCACTTACACTATTCCGCACAGAAAACCAACTTGCATGAGCTTAGTCAGCGCTTACACGCAAAAATCGCACACATCAGGCAGTCATGGAATAGCATATATAGCTATATGTATATATTCTCTGTGCATATATGTTTCTTTTTTTCTTTTACAACATTCAACGAGGCATGCAAAATGCCACCGAAATGAAATGCGCAAACAACAGCGGTGGAACAGGAGAGCAACAACTAGTTCGGTCTGACTACGGCTTTAGTTTTAAATTATTCTGCGCAATTTTATTTCGGCCTGACCATACCTTCCCATGAGGTGTTAATCAAATGGGCAGTATGTCCCGAATGATAAATGTCCGGACAGGAAAATACATTGCGGGTGGGAGTGCTCGACTCCCTGGGGCTTCCCCTTCTTCATGAGTTTCGCCCTAAAGCTAGGTAAGTTTCAAATTTCGTTTTATTTGGGTCATCAAAAGGGCAAAATGTAATGGAACCTTATTGTTATTATTTTCTTCAAATATTTCATATTTAAAAAAAAGAGTAAACTGTAAGAAAATATAAAAAATAATTATTTATTATGTGACCTTACCTTAATTTAAAATTGATTGTATTTTTCAGTTTAAAGCTAGGTAATTTTTAAATTTTGTTTTATTCATAACTTAATGTTATTATTTTCTTTAAATATCTTATATTTTTAATATCTAATTTTTTTTAAAAATTAGTAAGCAGTAAGAAAATAATTTATTACATAATATTGGACCTATACTTAATTTTAATTCAATAATATTTCTCATTTTAAAGTTTTATAATTAATTCCACTTAACATTCTATGTTATTTTGTGAAGAAATAAATTTTGCTTAGTATTTCAGTATTCAAATAATTATTTTCCATTTAAATTTTCATTGAAAACACTGTAATATAGCTGGCTTTTCAATGGCTCAACGGCAATTGAACTAGTTCCCCAAATCGCACTCGAATGCCCAGCATATTATAAGTTCCGGCTTGGCCTTGTTTTGCGTTTAAGTCCCAGTCCCTATGCCACATGCCCCGAAAAGTATGCCACATTGTTGCCGTTGCAAATAGCACTTTTTGCGCTTTTTTGCTGCCTGCATTTTATGACTCTGCTGCACACACAGTGTGTGTGTGTGCGAGCGAGAGCGGAATAGAGTAATTGTTACATGCATTCAAGTTGACTTGCTGCGGTTTATCTGCATTCCCACCCCTTTCTCTTTCCCTTTTCCTTTCCCTCTGCACATATACATTGAGAATTTAATGCCACGACAATGCCATATTATTAGTTATCCTTTCCCAGGCCCCTGGAACCCCTCTTTCCCCCCTTCCCGCCCCTGACACGCCTCCTGTGAAACCGAGTTGTGCATAATAAATTAACCGCATGGCCGGTTCGAGTTTTGCTCATTAAAGCGCATTTGTATTTAGTTGTGCATAAAACATTAAGCGAAAATGAGCCAACGTGACCATGTCTCCATGTCCTTCCAAAATGCAAATGTGTGTGTGTGTCTGGCTGTGCGTGCGTGTGCGTAATTACACATGTATCCTGGCTGCCCACTCGAAACGAATTCAATTCCATTCATATTTATACGACAAAGTGAGAAAGATTACCATCGAACGTGAAACGTGGTACGTGGAATTTCACCCGCTCCTGGGGGATCCCCTGTAATTATGTGATTAAAACGCTCTCGACTCATGGGCCTCGTATTGATTTTAAATTGAATAAACTTGTAATTAAGTGAAACGGCCTCCCACTGCACTCACATCAATGTGGTTTGTGTTTTGGGGCTGGGGAATTGACAGAAATGGAGTAAAATGTTTGTTCGGAATTGGCTTGGAATTTAAGGAAGCTCAAATAAGAATTATTTTCTATTTCCGCTACAAGATAAGTGGCCTATTTAAAGACCAAAATAGATAATTCTTTTGATTGAAGTCAATATAAATATCATTTCAATACTATGCTATAAACGCTATGAAAAATGCAAAATAAGTGCAAAAATAATACAATTCTTAATATTTCACTACCACAAGTTTGCTTCTTGTCTATTTCACATTTCACAGTCCTAAATTTAACAATAACCATAACCATAAGATATCTCCTATTTATGTATTCCATTCACAGATACAATAAAGAAGACCTCATGTAGGAAAGGAAATCCTAAATTGTTATGATAAACTTTATTATTCGAGTCCGAAGTATTATATTATTATAACATAAGAATGCATGACCTAAGAGAGTCACAAATTTTGTTTCTGCTCCGTCACATTTGCCTAGACATTCAGTGGGAAAAACAATTTAAACTTTCATTACAGTCAACACATTTTGTCCTCCTTTTTGGCCCTCACCCACATTTGTCCACTTGGGCGACACTCATTCATAAATGCGAGAGTCTCTGTGAAAGTGCGAGTGGGGTAATTTTCCAGCTGCTTCACATCCTTGAGCTCGACTTCTTCCTGGGGTTTTCGGTCGCCTTCTTTTCGTACTTTTTTAAAGTCGCTATACCCTTCTGGAAGGGGTGTATGATTTTTCAGAAGTTTTGTTTATTTAAATTTTGAATATTATTCTTTTAATTGTTAAATTACAAATTCTTAGTAATAACATTAACAAACTAATAAAAAATATATTTTAAATAAATATTTTTAGAATATTTATATTTTATTTTAAAGCATTTTAGTTAGTAGATGTGTTTTTTTCTGTAATGAAAAAGTTCCAGTGTATTTATAAAGCCAGTAAACTTAAGTAGCTTTCTTTCATCTTCTAGTGTGAAATTTTCCGGATTTTTGTGGCATCTACTGTAGTTGTAGTGGTGCTGAGTAATTTCCAGCAACATCTGTGGGCAGCCCTCGCGTTTCCGCTTCCCTTACACCCTTCTTCGACTTCCTCTTCCGGTTCTTGGCGCTCGCCCTTATCATTATTGCTCATCAAGCGTTTCTAATGAAGTCGTAAAAATTGAAAACTTTCAAAGCATGTGAGCGTGTCCTTTATCTCCTTGCTCCCTTCTCCTGCCATCAAGCGTGCCTTTTTTTGTGGCGTTGCGGCTTATGTGTTTTGCTTTATTGCCTTCTCCTTATTTTGCTGATTTTTTTGGTACCGCCCGTCATTTCAGCCGGGGTTTTTTTTATGTCTCTCCCGCCATTAAATGTTTATTTTTCTGCGGTTTTTTCTTCACTTTCTTTCGGATCTTGTTGTATATTTTCCGCATTTGTTGTGCAAACTCACATAATCAGCTTTAAGCTCTCTATGCCTGCAGCTTTATAAGCTGGCACACGCTGGCAAATATTTACCAGCAAACTCGGTTTGTTTGTTCGGTCTCGACCGCTCTCGATTTAATGCTAATTTGGTGTTTCGGTCTCGTAAATAATTACAATTGCCCACAGACAAACATGAGCCCCAGGAATTGTTTAATTTTAGGTTGGCAAACACTATTATATTTCTCATAGCTACAGGTGTGAATTTCATTTCAACAATGTCTTATTTTAATATGTTCATAATTGCAGTTCAAAATTGAGAGTACCGGGTATAATAATTTTGTATTAGGTTCATGTTTAATTACTTTTTAAATCTTTACCTACTTTTGTAAAGAGTATATTAAATTATTTATTCATTAATTTAACTTTTCTTCGAAATTTGTGTAAAAGGAACTTTACAGTTTTTTCTTGTCACAGAAATGTCACGTCTCGGTTGAAAATTTTCTAAAATCACACATTTTGATCAACTAAATTTTAAGTTTCGGAATCAGGACATATCTTCTCCTTGGTCTTAGAATGGTGTGTCGCTTCAATCCATTTTATATTGGGCCAACGCCACCCAGCTGCTGCACGGATCTTAAGCCCGAGTGCGATTGCCCAACGTGCTCACCAGATACAGGGTATCAGGAGCCTCGACCCGTTCACGAGGAGTGCAACAAGGGTGTGTCGAAAAAGGAGACCAAGGAGAGCAAATGCAATCCACCATGCATAGAAGCACCCAAGAGGGTAAAGAAAGAAAAACACGATGAAGTCCCTAAAACGAAATACAAAAAAATATGAAATATTATAGATTTATTTTATAAAACTAAGCTTGGCTTGTTAAAATTCAATTACGCAGCTCATACACACACCCCATCAAATCAAAGTCAGCCACAAATATTTTTCAAATTGAATTTTCCCACAAGAAAAAGGCAGAAACATGAAGATACGGCCATAAAAACTCAATAAGGGGCAATAAAATTCGTACATATATAGACGAATATGGCGGAGCAAAAGAATTTTCCTTGTTCATCTTTATTTTCCCGGTCTGCCCGCCTTTTCCACGTCCTTTGGCTCCTTGAGGCTCACTAATTTCATTTACCACCCACTTTCCAAGGAGCTGAAACAGGGAGGAGAGCTTGTAATTGATTTCATTAAATCATTTGCCAAGCGAAGGGGAACGCAAATTGTAAGACAATAGGAAATTACTGAATTAGAGCCCGTTTTTCACCACTCCTCTTGCAGTTTCACATGAAAAAGTAAGCTAGGACAACGTGTAGCATTTGCTTTGCTTACTTTTCGATTTCCTATTTGCATTTTTCTTTTGCATTCGGTCAGTTATGGGCTTGCGGCTACTCAGTCATAAACATTTTTCTTTGCCAATTTCCGTTGCAAAATGCAAAAGCTAAAAATTGATATTCAGGGTTTACTGCTCCAGATGTTAAGTGATGTTTAGCTAGTTCTGGGGAAACAGATTGATTGCCTTATATCTATTCTGAACTGAATTCATAATCTACTTGCTTTTAAGATGGAATTGAAGTTGCTTTAGCTTATTGGGATTTAAAATCTTTTATAAAAGTACCCAAAAGTATGCAGTAAATAAACATCGTATTTAGGTCATCCTGATTAAAAGTATATGTAGTATCACCTTTATAGGTGAATTTTAAAACCATTTTGATGAAAGATGGAAAGTGTTTAGTTTGTTCTCCACCACTTTTGGAATTTTTGTTCTCCTTCAACCTGCTTAGATTCAGTTTCCTTAAATTTGCGTTCTCCTTTCGTAGCTCATGTGTCACCGACATTGTTATCCTTTCGCTCGGTGGCTTATTCCCGTCGCTTCGCAAATGGAATACGTATTTTTCTTTCCTCGTCTTGGACATCTCAGCAGCATCTCCGAAAAGCCAAAAGAATCTTCTACTATTTCCTTCCCTCGAAGCACTCGGCATAGCCACTTGGCTCCTCGTCGCCGTCTTGGCCATTATATATGCATGCCGATGCAAATTCTGGCTGGGCTTCATTTATCACTTTTATGCAAGCCATAACTTTGCGATGCGTCTGGACCGGACATTGATTTGACTGCCGGATCGGAGGTCTCGGATTCCGGATTTGATTGGCCCGGATTGATGGCTTCTGCCTCTGTTTGCTCTCTGTTCTCTGCTCTCTCGCCCCCGTTCATTTACATTAATTAGTCTTGTAATTGGCATCAGGTGTCGTTTTTGTTGCCGCCTTTTCCCATTGTTGATCCCTGAACTCGACTTGTATTTACTGGCAATTGCGGCTAACGATTTATTTGCATACAATCATGCAATTCGATTCTGCTTGTGGTGCTGAACTCAAGGGGTTTACCCGAGTGTTTGCACTCCAAGTAGCTAATTAGTTGAGCAAATTTTGCATCGCTCGATTGTGAAAGGGGGAGAGTTTATGGTCAAGGGTTATGGTCTATGGTTTTCCAAGAGCTTTCAATCAATAAATGTGTTTGTAATTGAAACTGCCCCATATGTAAAATTTTAATACAAGTTTAGTTACTCAAGATGTGGTAAATATATTTTATTTATAATTTTGAAAGACTAATTAGCAGACTTATTTGGCCCAATAAATATAAATGAGGATATGCTTAAGAGATAATTGGGGTTTTCCTTATACAAGTGTCTTAAAGTATGCGACACTGTATTCGGAGTGCGAAATTCTAATGAATTTATTTTTTTGTAAGTGATTTTTTATTTTACAGAACTTAATAAGGAAATCATATACCTTAAAAAATAAATAAAACTTGAAATATGTTTGCCTTATAAGAATTAAATTATTAAGAACAATATGTACCTACCATATATATTTAAATATATATTTTCCATTATTTCTATTTGTTTAGCAGAAGACAACTGTTGCTTTAGTTACCCCCTAATCGGGAAATCGTTTTATTGTCGTCATCATTTATGCATATGGCAGCCAGCAGAAGATGGAGTATGGGCAAATAAAATAAAATATTAAATGCCACTATAAATTTGCCCGGCTCCAACTATAAATAGCTGTCGAGCCACTTGAAGCAACATTCGCAAATTATGTATACACGCTGGTGGCCTTCGATGGGCGTTAAGTGGGTGGTGGGTGATGGGTGGTGGTGGGTGGTGCTGCTGCTGTGGCAGCTGTGGTCCGAAACCAAGGACAAACATTTTTGGTAGTGCCTTGTTATTCCTGCTCGTGCGTGTGTTAATGCCAACACGTCGCGCTGTGTTTGCGTCTTCATGCTTTCCAATTAAGTTGGTGGAGATAAAACAAAAGCTGGAACAAAGGTGGAAAGCCAGCCGAAAGTGAAGATTCCCCCTCCCTCTCCTCCGCAATTCCGGCTTTGTTTGTTGTCCTTTGCTATTTGTTGCCTGTCAAAACAACTTTAGTTTGGGGCCATCATGCGTGGCGAATTTGTAAGGGGAAAACATTGCTTTTGCTTTTGCCGCTTTTGGCCGCATTCCGAGTAGTTAACTTTCGGAGATTGCGAGTGCGAAATGGAAATCGATTGAATGGCAGCCTGTGTTGTGCGGCATTGATACCACATACACACATAATTAAGCAGCTTATGTCAGAGATTGTTAATCATGGCTAAGAATGACTGAAAGGCAGCCGAAGTTTGGCTATAACAGTGACTATAAATTGAGGAAGCTCTCTATAGGAAGTCATAAGTATGAAATGGGTGGTCATGAAGAACTGATATGAAACTATAGTTAAATTTCCCTTTTCTGATCTTAATTGAATAACCATAGCCTTAAGATACTGAAAAATACAAATAATCATTTTCTTCCCCATTTATTCATTACTATTTAATACAGTTCCTCGAGATAATTCCTTCATTCTCAGAAAGTTCCAATGCCAATTATCTCCCGTTTATATACACAAGTGTGTCAGCCTCTCACTTAACTTAATTATGTGAAAAATAATATTTTTCCACAACCTACGCACTCATTTAATGCCCATTTAATATTAATGAATTTTGTTGATAGGGGAGAATGTGGTTATTCATGAGATTTTTTTTCGATCGGTGAGTAATTGTCCTTGGGAATTCGATGATGTTAAACAGACCAAAGTTAAAAGTAATTGGTGTACTTAAAAATTAAGTACTTGAACCAATGGGAACAACTGTTTTGCTTCCAACAACATATTCGCCAGACAAATAAAAGTCAATCAATCATGAAGAGCAGAATAAAACCATCTTATTGTAATTTGACTTCTGATGGGCCATACACAATGAGCAAATAAAAGAACCAAATTAAGCTAAGCGGACTTAGATATCGATTACATAATCGCACACATACATAAAGAAAGTGAAAGAGAAATTCAGTAAGAGACAGACACAAATTTTGTCGCCGCAAACTTTTTGGACAAATTTTAATTTTAAGCTGATTTAATGCTAAAGCAAAGTTTCGAGCACCCATTATATTATGAATATTTTATTTCCCCAAGAATAACATTTGGTATAATATTCTATAATAACTGTTCACTACTGCCCAGTGCAATAAAATATATTTCAAGCTTTAGTCTTTAGTCTTTTTGTATTTTTAGAGAATTTCATGTTCGCATATTTAATTTCTGTGAAATTCTCACAGTGTCCTGATGTCAAGAAAGCTGACTTAGTAATCCGCTTACGTGTGCAAATTTGGTGCGAACATTGAATAATCACTCACGCCGACAACAGCCAACAATAATAAATAAGTCATTTGCATTATTTTCCTGGATGAAAGGGAGAGATTATGAAGAGTCCTGTTTATTTTGAAGAATAAAAGGAAGTAGGCAGAGGATGATATTGAAGAAATTAAGTGATTGATGAAATGAAAAATAGGGCTTTCCTTTAATGGCATTTTTTAGGGTTATTTATTGCAGCAAAGAATTGTTTCCAAATTAAAATTAATTCATAAGTCTTATTTTTAAGCTTTTTAAGCTTAATAAAAAACTAAAACTTTGTTAACTTTAAAACTTTTTGTTCAACCCACCTGACACAACAACACTTATCGTCTTTATGCACTCGACTCCCTAACGTGTTGTTAATTATGTTTCCGGCGACAGTCTGGAAACGACAGCCTCATTACTTAGGCCGGACCATGTGCATGAGGTAAACAGCATAAGACCCGAAAATGATTAATGCATGAACTCGGTAGGAAGTAAAAAAAATACAGCAAGTAACTGCAAAAATCAGAAAGTATGTATATTTCGAGTAGAGTACAATTTTGGATACCCTCGCAGGCTTTCCATTTGTAAAACGTTTATGTGAAATGTTCAGATCGGTAATTATAATCGATCAGAATATTGCTAAGTACATTGGATTTATTAAGGGCTTGTAGAATTTATTTTTAAATATATAATTTTATGATAAATGGAGTAGGATTATTTTTAAGAACATAGAATTAAGAGTTAGAGGTTCAGATATTTTGTTGTATACCAAAGTCATTTGTAAGGGTATCAAAAGTTGGGAACTTTAACCACCTCAACCCTACTTTTCCAGCCCATTGTGATGGCTTGTAAACCTGTGAACCTGTGTTGCAAAATGTCAGCTGATTATCAGAGGAGGGCAGATAGGGAAGGTACTCTGCATACATATGTGTGCTCGTTGGTTATTAACACGCCACGTAAACCGACAATGACGTAAGACCGACGACGTAACGAAGCAAATACAAATACCCCAGGACCATCAGGGCTTCAGGCAATGGGAGTGTGTGGAAGTGGCAGATCCTGTTGGGAAAACCGGGGACTGAGCGAACTCTCGACACCCAGCAGGCAGCCAAAAGCGGAACGAACTTTCCACGGAAAGGCAACCGGAGAGGAGTATTAGCAGAAAGTGGTAATTAAACTAGTTAGGCATCTAACAGAAGGGACAGTGAGTAAAAGTTGGGTAACTACTCCAGGGTAATTGAAAAAATAATTGCTAATGTATTAAAGTATCTCTACGTGGGGTGGTCAACTAAGTGCCACTTGTATTAAGTAACTGTTTTTAATATATTGTCTATTAGGAAGAAATTAAGAATGATAAATATAGGTATATACAAAATAAATATAATGGTATATATAAATATGTATAGTTAGTGGGTAGGAACAGGTACAGTAATCTAGAACTTAGATTAACAATATATTGGGAGAAAACTTAAAAAAATCGGTTTACTTTAATGATATACACTTTGTTAAATTTTTCATTAATAAGTTTTATTTCCCTAAAAACTTAATTTAATAAAAATTATATTTGACAAAACATAGGATCCTTTTTTATTATTAAATTTAAAATAAATTTAAATTGCTCGTCCGATAGCCTACTTTATACCCTATGTTTCTTGAGGATGTACAGGGGCGCGGGCCGAAGAAGATGCCCCGTGATAAAACTGCGGAAGTGGAAAAAATGCCGATAGCATCTGCTTGGGGGGGAAAAGGGGGGAGAAACCGAAACAGGCTACAAAGGAAGCTGGAGAATGTTTGCCCAGGCCAACTCTCGTCCAGGAGTTGGCTTTTTGCGTATGCCTGACACACGCTGTCTTAAATAAGGAAGCTGGCTGAATGGGGCAAAACTGTTATTCACCTGTCTACCCACGCACAAGGACCACAAGGACCCGCCTCAACAATTTCCCGGCATATGTGGCTGGGTTTGAGGCGCTTTACATCGTAACATGGAAGACATAAACGATTTGGCTGACTTTTTGGGGGGCTTGGGCTGAGGGGATTGGGTTAACCTTGTCGCCTCCGCCTGCAATGCGAGGAGCATCTGAGCCCGGCTGTCGAGTTCTGCTTCCGTTCTGAGGCTTCTCGCAAGGAAATCGGTTTGTCTTCCGGCAGCGACATCCCTTTGCTCCTGCATTTCTATGATTTCCACCAAGTCAACAAAAAGGGAGCAGAGGTGCGCGTTGCTCTGGTTAACGAGCTGAATGGAGTATCACCAGGTCGGGGAATGTTCCTTAGCATGCAGAGGTATGAAAAACGACATAAAGGTTAAAACATGCCATGTCTGCAGGAGGATTATGTGGAAGAAGAAGAACTTTCGAAGGATAAGTATAGGTAATCTTTTATGTACATTTTTGTAAAATTAATAACGTTTTTATATTTATTTTATTTTCATTACGAATTAAATTGAATTTTTCATTCTGAAAAATACCCTACATTACATTTATTTCCACCGCTTTCTTCTTAAAAATCTCTCAACTGGCAAATCCATTAAAAATTACATCAGGCTTTACCCTGAAATATTTTTCTAGAGCATGCTGCAACCCCAAACAATTTGGCTTATCTCCTCGGAAATCGCTAGAGAAGATGACACTTTATTTTATGTTATTCCTTATGCAGGGCATGTTTACCTCAGCCCACACAACTTTCTCGGTCCAGAAATAGAAGAAAACCTTTTTGCCCTGGTTTAAAATGTCTTGGGTTTTTAGCCCTGCTGTGTCATTTTTAAGCCCGACAAAATTAGCGCAACGAACTCGCCCGTAAGTATGCTCATATATATATTTTTTCGTGTTTACGTGTCGTATGCGTAATGTGCCAAGTTTTCATCTCGCGAGCGGCTTTTTTGCAGTCGTGCGCTGGCAGGCATTTCGGAGTTGAAAGTTAAGTCGTTTAACCTACATGTGAGCCCCAAGTACTTAGCCAGATTTAATGTCAGCTGTGCCACATTTGCCAACTTCCCACAGCATGTAAGCAATTACATTAAGCATACGCACTGTTGCCCCTCGCGAAGGAAAACGCGGCTTGCATTTGTTTTTTAATGTTTCCATTTATTGTTTTCCTTTTTTGTTGTCTCTCTAGTTGATTTAAATTAAAAATACACTTTTAATCATTCATTTTGTGTAGGGTATACAAACAAATATACAATATTTGGTTTGTTTTTCCTTATTCATTTCAAATCATTCTCGTTTTGCCAGCCATTCAAATAAAAATATACATATTTGTGTGAAAAAATAGGCTCACAATTCAATTCGGTTGTCTGTCTGTGATAAAAAGCAAATAAATTTCCCTTTGAAAACTTAAAATGATTTATGCATTCGAAATAACAACCAATTGATGGTGAAACACAAGGGACAATCCACTTTGCCGCTTTGCCTACAATATTTAAATATTCAATACATTTAATCGAAATGTTCACGTGTTTTTTTGGCCTTCGATAAACATTGAAATAATATTTCTTTCTCAATATATACACATACGTATTTTATATAGTTGTCAATGATTTTTAAATGATTTCACTTAGGTATATAATTAGAACTAATGATAACATTTCATGTTTTATTTTAAGTACAAGGTTGAGAAGACTCTGAGCTTGGGTAACTAGGATTATTTGAAACGGACCATATGTGGCTACTAATTTGTGGCATTTTCGTATAGATCGTAATTGACTTTAATGAATGTGTGCTGTGTGAGAATGCAAATTAGTCGTAGTTTACGTTTTTTTATCAGCTGCCAAAGGTTATATATGTTAAAGTATTATTTCATTTTCATATAGTTTTTATACATATACAAAAAATTAATCAGTCTAAGTACATTTTTTGTATGCCCTTTATGTTGGTTTTTTTATGTTGTTTAGGTAGCGTTTAACCTTAATCAGTTGATTTGATTTGTAAACTAAAGTTGAACTTATTCCATATAGATGCAGTAAATACATATATTTATATATAATGTGTGTTTGAGTGTGGTTCCGTTCAGCAACAAATCAACATAGATAAATCATTACAAGTACACAGTACAGTACACATACAATCCGCATCGCGTTAGGTAGGCTTCCTCTCCTCCCATCAACTTGCACATATATCACGACCGACCTGCCTTATTCTCCGCTAGTTTACTCGAAACTAAGACCTCTTCCTCACGCGTACTTCCCGAAGGACCAGCGTTGCGTTCCCAGAGCCGAATTGCAGTGCTGGGCACTCACGCCCTGCTGCGACTGGTCCCTCGAGTCCAGGCACACGTTGATCTTGTAGTGCCGCACCAGACCGCCCTCCCGCATGATCCACCGCTGGTTCTCCGAGTCGTCGCACGCCTTCAGGACCACCTGCGAGCCCCGGGCGAAGGTCACCAGGGTCAGGCAGAGGTCGTCGTGCTTGATTTCGCCGCGCTTCGAGAAGGCCCACTCCTGATTGCCGCCCGTGTTGTGGCAAGGGAAGATACCTGAGGAGATTAAGGCGAGGGAATAAAAATAAATGTAATTTAAATCAAATTCGGTTTATGGTATACCAGATTATAAAACTATAACTTAATTGTCTTTAAAAAGTGCCTAAAACTATGCAACAATATATTTTAAATCTGCCAAACCTCCACAGATTGACTCCACAGATTGACTTTCCTTTTTCACAGCATACTTTTAGAGACCTTTGTAAATGAAAGTCACTCAGGATTTCTATAATTTCCACCTAATCCCGCTTTATTAAAACTTGCGTATTAATATGGGTCTGCAAAGTATGTACTCACCCACAGTGCCGTCGATTAAGTGGCCCATCGTGTCCAGGCACTCCGTGCCATCCTGTCGGAATTGGCCCACCTCCTGTGGGTCGGGGGCCTGCAGGTCGGGATAGACATTCTCCAGATACCATTTGAAGGGCTTGCAATGCAATTTCTCCTTCAAAGCCAGACGGTCATCAATGCTGAGCGATGGAAGGATATAAACGAGAGAAAAAAGAAGGAAAACAATGTGAAATAAATAACTTGGCTAAAGTATGTTAGGCACTAGAAGAAGAATGTATGTAACAAATAAAATAGAGGGAAATACTCAAAGAATAAAATTAATTCATAATTTTTAAAATAATAATTTTTCTTATTGAAATACGAATAATATCAAAAGTGGTAACTCTCTGAATATAACCATTTTGCAGCTCTGGTGTTCTAAAATGATTAAAAAAATTATGAATTCAATAGCATTGCTTTATTTTTTGTAGAACGAAAACCCAGATGTGATGGGTATTTTAAGTTTCATACTTTTTTTTATCAGGCTAGAGCTCTTTAAAACTGAAACTAACTCAGATTTCTTAGCTAAACATTTTATATAAGCCCTTGATTTGCCTCAGTGTACTCACTTGCCGAAGGGAATGTTCTTGGCGAGGGGCACGGCATTGTAGTAATGCTGCTTGTAGTCATCCATCCAAACCTCCGCCGCTCGTCGCGTGTTCCGGGCGAAGACGTTGCCGCTGCCGCCGGGGAAGGTGTACGGATGTCGTTTGCGGAAGACGTGACCCACCCGGCTGCAGGGGATGATTTCCAGGCTGCCGCCGCACTGCCAGACGCGGAACGAGATCTCCAGGTTCTCGCCGCCCCACACGTCCATTTTCATATCGTACTTGCCCAGCTTGTTGAAGTAGGCCTTGTCGATGACGAACAGCCCGCCGGCGATCATCGGCGTCCGAATGGCCGTGGTGGGGTCATTGTGGCGTATCGCCCGCTCCGAGGGACTGAGATACTCCCACTTGAAGATCAGATTCCAATCGAAACCGCCGCGCAAATCGGCGGAGGCTCCAATATACTGGAAATTGTCCATGCTAATCACATCGATGACGGGACAAACGACTCGGGTGGGATCCTCGCGAACGCGTTCCAGGAGCGGTTCCAGCCACATCTCGTTGCACTCCACGTGGCTATCGAGGAAGGTCAGCACACTGCTGACTGCCGCATCCGCACCCTTGACCCTGGACCTCACCAGACCCTCGCGCTTTTCGTTGCGAATCACCCTAACCTTATCGATCTTGGCCAGCTCCAGACCATCCTCGGCTAAAAAGGTAGAGAAAATAGTTTAAGATATTTTAATACATTATAAATAATATTAATATATTAATTTAATATTCATAGAGGTAACCAAACCACTTACGATGATCACTGTAGTCGTCTACCAGTACGATCTCGCGTATCAAGTGCTCGGGACTGCGATTGAGGACACTCACAATGGTTCGCAGCAAAGTGGATCTCGCCTCGTTGTGGAAGGTTATGATGACACTAGTCTCGGGCAGATCTTCGCGATACTTCTTGGTGCGGCACCTGGGTTAAAAAGTTCTCCTAGTTCAAAAATATTTCATTCCAAATGGTATTCTTTGAAACCTACATGGGATTTCTGGTGTCGGGTATATCACGATTGCTGGGCAGAGCATCGCTGGCCTCCTGATTGAACCGATTTCGGATGTAGGGATCTTCGCCATTACGCAGGGCTCCCGCTCGAATGTAGCCCGCCTCGTTGAAGTACTCCACCTCGGTGCCCCGACCACTGGGAGCCACTGGTAATCGACCACCTGGACCGCCGGTTCCTCCACTGAGACCCTGAAGAGTGAGGATTGAGAGTTTCATTTTATTGCTTTTAATTTAAAAATGTAACAGGCCTTTTCGAGATTACATTTTCATAATAGTTTAGGCCAACATGGAATTTAATTTTATTAAAAAAAAGTTATATTGCAATATAAATATGATTTGTTTAGAATTTTATTTTATCGCTTTTGAATTTATATTATCATAATATTTTCACTAAAATCCCGTTTTTTTAAATCTCACCTGTGATGTTTCCTCCAGAGCCACAATTCCGTTCAACTTGAGGCCGTGGACCGCATTGCGCTCGAAGTCCTTAACCGACCCGATTAGGATGACATTGCCGCCGGGATCGTCGGCCCCGCTGCCAGCTGCTCCTGGTGCCGCTCCCGCTCCTCCTCCTCCTCTTCCTGCTCCTGCTCCTCCGCCAGCTGGCGCCCATTGGCGGGCAGTGGAGGCTGCGGCCGCCGAGGAGGAGTCGTCCTGGTACTGCTGCATGGCGGTGGCCACCTCACGTAGCCGCAGCGCTCGATTTTCCACCTAAAAGGACACAAAGACCACGAGGGGAGACAAGTGTTTTAATTTATTTCTTTAATCTGCGCCACATTGGCGACGTTGAAGCCCGTTCGGGGCAATAACTCAACTCAACTGGGAGCAATTCCCTTACACTCACAGAAATGTGAAAGTAAATATACATTTTTCGTGATTCTTCAAGAATTGATTTTCTTTTAAATACCACATCTAAATATTTTTCTTTTTAAAAAAACCTATTATCTATATTTATACTTATTTGTACTTTTTACTTTAAAGAAATACTATTTTAAAATATAATACTTTCTATAAATTTGTAATATTATTTACCCAATATAATATAAAAAATAAAATACGGAACAAATTTTTTTTTCAAGTGCAAAGTGCAAATGAAAAGGGTTTGGGTTTCGTGCAGGTTTATGGCAAAGTTTCACCAAAGTTTCAGCTCAAAACACAACAGAACAGAACAGAGGCAAAAGCAAAGCATTGCGAGCAGTTTTCGTGTTTGCTGAAAGATTAATAATCTATAAATTGCAAATGTTGCCAGGAACCGGGAACCAAAAGCCCAGGCCTCCAACACGACCCAGTTTAAACAATGTCCAAGATTTCTCGGCGACAATTTTGCTAAAATAACACGGAAAACCTTTTAGGAGCAAGGCCTGAAACATTTGCACCCAGAGCCAAAACTTTGAAAGTCTTTAAAAATAACCCAGTGTGGCCAAAGACATGATATGCATTAATAAGTAGTGAAAAGGTAACCTCTTTAAGTTCCCTAGACATTTAAATCTTGAAGCTCAATTGGTTTTAGTTATTAGCTTGGCTTCAATACAAATAAATCACAAAACCCAGACCTGGCAACTTTCGATAAGCAAACAAAAAGAGGACAATGTGTCTGGTTCTTTTAAAAATACAGACAAAGCAAGGACAACAATGTCACTCAGCAGACACCGAAATAACCTTGAGACCCAGAGCTATAGCCCACTCATCCCAATAAAACTGAAGAAAATTGATGGCAGTCCTTACTTGAGGACATTTTGGGTAAATAATTTACAAGTGCAAACACGCTGAGGCACGAAATACTTTCGAAATCGAAGAGCTGTCGGATGAAATCTTGCATGTCGAATTAGTCTATGCATAAAAAGCTCATAAAAATATAATAATGGGTAGCTTAGTGTTGAAAACGCCTTTGAAATTTTTGCTAAAAGGCAACATGTTTCGAGCCAAACGATTGAAATGGGTTAAGACCCACAAAAGCAGGCAACAAAGAGGCAGAAAAAAACGGTTCCACTTAAAATTAAAATCACGCATACGCAGCAGCGTGCAACACAAAGTGCCAAAGTCAGCTGAACGAAAAAAAGCGAAAATAAATCGCTTTCAATACGTTTGCCACACATAAATCAGAGTTAGAAGAGCCGCCCCGATAAAAGAGCTCCTGACAAAACTCTTGACAAATAGATTCAACGCAAAAGGGCAATTAATAATCGACCCGGGGGCCATGGAACCCGAATCCCCTTTCAGGACCCGGGAAATTGGGTCACTGTTTAGCGGAGTGAAATGATTCATTTGTCAATTTAGTTGGGTCACTTAGCCAGCCAAGTAGGAGGAAAAGTGCCTTCGAAGGAATCGTAGCAGATGCTGAATACTTTTTTGGTCTATTGATCAAGTTGGATTTGGCTGCACAGAAAAAAATATGATAATAAAAATAAATATATACACATTGAATTTAAAAGTTCCAATTACATATTTAATATTTATAATATTAATATTTATTTATTTAATATGATTTAATTGGAAAATATTTGACTAATTGTAAAAATCTTAAAAAAAAGAATTTCATATGAAAATCTTAGCTTAAATTGTTTAAATTAACTATAATAGTTAAATTTAATATTTTAATATCTAAAAAATAATAAAAGCGCAATGGATGAAATACACAGCAAAAAATATTTATATTCAATATTCCAATTTAGGATTTACTAATTTTTGTGTATCAGTGTAGAAGAGCCTGGTTTCAGGACTTGAACCAGAATTTAATTTTCGTTTACAAGGTAAATATATGTTCTTAGAATTCCGTTTCAAATGATATCCATTGCACTCACCTCCTGGCAATATGGCTCCAATTTCAAGGCCCCCACTGTGATTTCTGATTCAAAACAGACTCAGATTCATATTGCAAACAGCTCCGAGGGCTGGCAGGAAAATCAAACTGTGACCTAAAGCCTTTCACGAAACAAATCGCATTACGCATACGCAGCGTAAGCAGCAAGGCGGACCAAGAAGTGAAAGCCTGGAAGCTAAGTAGATGCCAAGCGAAATGCATTTTGGCAGGAGCCCATTCATCGAAGTCAAGCGAGCTGAGTGGAATTTCGAATTTCAATGGCAGCTTAATTAGTTCCATTGTTTAAAGTGCAAACTGCGGACATTGATTGCCCAAATTCCCATCCGCTAGCCACTTAACAATACTGGTTGGCCAGCGCTAGTTAATCACAATTCCGTTTCAATTTTCAGAGCTATTTTTATCACAAGATGGCGGCCGATTAAAATGCAAACTTCCCTCTCCATTTTCAAATTTATTTGTCCTTTGGGTGCGAAAGGCAACTCCCATTGCAAATCGTATCTATTTATGGAAATCCTCGCGAGAGTAATGACTCAGAAATTATGCCACTGACGTCAAGGGAAAGACGAAACTTCTGGCTGCCCACTCGAAAAAAGGTCAAAGTCAAGTCGCCAAATCCTCCACTTTTAGCTCATCAAATTCCAGTTTGCTCGTTGGACTTGTCATTAACTTTTGCCAAAAAACTATCATCAACTTTGGCGTCAAGCTGAACCAGAGCAACAAGTTTGTCGTTATTTTTGGTCATCTCTGGGTTTATCGCTCGAGTTCAATGTTTCCAGCCAAATAAGAAAGAAATAGCAAGCAGAAAAGCGAATTGTTTTGAATTGAGTTCAGAGCCATTTGATGGCATTGATTGTTTTTTTGTTTGGGGTCACAGAGAAAATATAGATTTTTATGGCGTTATGATAAAGCTGGTCTTTATTTTGCCATTTCTATGATTTGTGTGTGAGTAGAGCAAAGATAATAAACTATAGAAGACAAACTCAATTAAACCACAATAAATAACTGAAGAAATTAATGGGTTTCGAACGTAGATTATTTGGAACTTGTTTGTTTCGTTTGTGGTATGGATGTATTTAAATAATAAAAACTGTTTTCAAGACTTCAGCTAGGCTTGGCAGGCCCTGAATAAGTCCTCTGTCTGATCTGAATAGGATCTCTCACAGTTCAGTTCGTGAGAAACTAGAAAATACCTTCAAAATTAATAAACCTGCACCATTTGACAATGGCCAACAATCTGATCGATCAGCAAGTCCAGGAGTTGCAGCCGAAGACCATGATAGAATCCCCGGACTTGTCCCCCAGGACGGAATTCTCCACCGGTTCGGTCATCAATGAGATTATCTCTCAGGCAGTTCCGATGGTGAAGCAGCCACCGTCTCCACGCATCTCTTTTCGAGCTCTGGCCAGACTTGTTATGGTTGTAAACTCAGCCCTCAAGAAGAGATCTTCAGTAAACCCGGAGCCGGAGGACATTGCTCACTGGCGTAACCTAGCCGAGTCCCGTGGAGAGGCCAACAAACGCTATCAGCTAGTCGTCGACATGCAGCGCAAAAGGATCGAGACCCTGGAGCAGGATCTTCGCAACCTGGTCAACTTGGCCCGCGAGACCCAAAAGATGCTGGCCGAGATGGGAGCCGAGAAGAGGGCCAGCCAGGAACTGGGTCATGGCGAACATGCCGATTAGATTTTACATCATTTCTACTTTCGAACTTCCTTTGGAATCTTTCATAAACCAATAGTTAATTGAAGTTTGCGATGGTCTTTTATTTTTGATATTTTTTAATTAAACTATTCAAGGGCTGGGTATGCAAAAACAATTCAATATTATTAATATTCTTGGATTTTAATCTTTCCAAAAAACAAAAACCGTAGAAAGACTTTAAAGCATCAATTATAGAGGTTATTTTTTTGGCAACCCACGAATAAGAAATATATATTGCTAATTAAAGGTTTTTTTTACAATTGACCATTTCCATTTTCTAATTAGTGACAATTTTCCGTGTTTCCCCATTTTCTTTCATTGCTGTTTTCTTACCACAATTTTAATTTGCTTCTATAATCTGACCGTGCATGTGCTTCTCCCCCTAATTCACTCAACCTTAACCATTATTTGGTTTTATTTTGCTGTCTGTTTGTTTGGACGAGAGATTGGAGCGGAGATTTCTTTAATCTCGACTGGGGCTTCGTGCTATTGCCACTTCGCCATGCTCTGAGTCTGACTCTGAATGTGTGCAGTCTTCCAGCTGAATGATTTTCACATCGAAAGAGCTCCTAACTGCATAATTTAGTAATTGGAACGTATCAAATTTAGTTTTCACCCAAACAAGAAAATGCGAAGCAACGAAGAAACAAGCGAAACTTTATCACTTATTGCAATCTGTTTCGGTTTTTCCATTTCTGCATTACAAATGAGGTGCCTTTTTCTTTGGTTTTTGGGGCGCCACACCCGAAATGGGCCACCTCGAAAAGCTCAAGAGAACAACAGAATTCAATTAAAAGTCTCTGCACGCCATTCGAAACGAAAAATATTGACAAATGCTCCTTCTGCCGACAGCCAGGCAGAGAAACCAAAAAAACAACCAACTCAAAGTGCCCATTGAACTCGAACCCTGATAAAATTGTTTATGCCACATGTCATGGGCCCAAAAATCTTGTTATTCAGTTGGTCTGGCCTTCTCACAGCAAATGCGGTAAAAGTTTATTTTACTGAAAGGGGTTTCACATTTCATTGACATATTCAAGCATGTTTTCCCAGAAAGTTTTGTTTAATATCATACCTTTTTGGCAGTACCTAAATCATAAACCAAATATATTAATTTAAAAGAAAAGTAATACTGATATCTATTTTAATAAATGTTGAAGCTAATTTACATTTATGTTGACATTTAATAAATATTTAAAATATTATAATTTATTTTTAGAAATCCAGCATCCGACAGCTTTACTTTTAATAATTTCTCTTTTTTAGTATTAAAACATTTCGGGCTTACTTCACTCAAATTGTTAATGATTGATTATAAAACTGAAGTCAGCCGTTGGATAATTTCGTAAAGCATCAACAAGAAAGAAGATTTCTATCTACTTTTAATGACATTTTGTGGGCCAACATTAAACCAGAGTTTAATGTCAACAAGAAAATGGTAGACAAAGCCGAAACCGATGATGAGTCGACGGCTAGACAAAGTGGAAATCCGAGAGAAGTACCCAACAAACGAACCGTGAAAGCGGCTCGAATCCTCAGCGCAAATAGAAGCATAATTATCTGTTATGTTTGGCCAACACCAGCGATGGATTGACCCAACAAGTTAATGGGAAAACTCACATGTGGCCCCCGATTTTCCGCACACACCCACCCCCGATTTCCTCGATTTCCCCGTTTTGGCCGAGTTGATGGACGATTGTGCGATGTGGTGGCAACTGCAGTTGCGTTATGCAACTCTTCTGTGGCATGGAAATTGTGTGCCATGATGCCATGCTAACCAAATTGCGGCCGCATCAGCAGCAGCAACAATTGCAAATTGTTTTGGTAGCAAAATTTGTGTGGCATCTTCGTTGTCTCCACAGCTTTTTTGTTGTTAGTTTATTTCTATTTTTTTTGGTTAGCTTCCTCATGACAGCAGCTGCAGTTTGTGGCCAACAAGCTTCCTATCGTCTTGCAAAACTCAATTAAATATATATATAGTTATTTGTTTTTTGCCCGGCTTTGATCTTCCTTTCTATTTCTGCTAAGGTCAGGCCGTAAATCTGCCAGCAAAACGAGCTTACAAAGTCATTTTTATTGGGACTATTCGAAATGTATGGAATATTATATCCCAATTATGGGGAGATTGTATTGCAGATGGGTAATATGGTTAATAACCATCACTTTTTGGGATAAATGATTTATTGTTATGTGTAGTAAATGGGTTTTGAAAGGTTTACTTTATGACATTTGGAAAAAGAAAATATTTAAGCCACACTTATATTTTTTAAAGATCCACTTTAGTTTGAATACCAAACAGTTACAATTTATTATTATTTAATTATTATTAGTTAAATCAGTCTTAAGACCTCGAGATAAAAATTAAATAGGACCAAAAAAAGGACATAAAACTTTGTTACACTTTTTCTTAATTTAATTTAATTAAATTTTTAAACTGGTGTTATTACAGAATTTCTTTAACAAATTCCTTAAAGTTTTCTATTAGGCTTGATTATGCAATTTTCAAAATTTTACTGTTTTTGAAATTATCTTAAGCTGGAAGATGAAGCAATTATTATTTAAACATTTTTAGTACCCCTCTCAGTGTTTTTCAATCAAAATTAATGCTTTGTCAAGTAAGTTTTAACTACATATTTCGGTGCCTGAGAGCCGCATTATAGCAGGGGTTTCACGAGCATTTTGTGGAACCGCCCCGCCTCTGGAGCATCATTTGCAGTTAGTGGTCCGTGCAGATGAAGCTGCAATAAATTGCAAGCTGCAGCCGGGTGGCAGCTGTTGCATGTTTGAGGTTTCGGCCTGTGTGTTTGCGGATGTTTTGCGTCCAAATTGCCACTGTGAGTGACTTTGCCTAACTGCCTAACATAAAGCCCACAAGACAAGGAGGCTTCTGTTCCTCGGTTGCGACAAGAGATCTCTCCATAAAATGTATTGAAGTGCTTTGCATAAATTTGAGGTTTCCCACTCGTCGAGTGTGGATGCCAAACAAAGCCACACTGCACATCGCCACGCCTCTGAGCTTAACCTTTGACTTTCCGATAGAAAGAAGAAAATCAATTAAGGCCAGCCTGGAAATTAGCCCGAGAAATTCACGCCTTACGTCCATTAACGCACTTTATAATCAACTGGTGGCCCCAAAATGTGGGTCATCCATTAAAGCGGACTTGAACCGAAGTCATTTGGACAACTATAACAAATTGTAGATATTGCTCTTTTTTCCTTTGCTCTTTCTATTATGTCAGTTTCTATCTGTCTCGGTTTGATTGTTTTCCATTTGGTCTGGCTGCAAATGGGTGACTCATGTGGTAGTCTTTTCAATGATTAAGCACAAATAGGAGTCCGGCAGCTGGTAACGCCCTCGAAAAAAGGAACATAAAGAAGATATGCAGATGGGCACAGTGGGTCGGGAAAAATATGAGATATAATTATAATTCATTATAAATATGCTTAAATTTTTAATTTGTTAGTTAATTTTAATAATGTTAATAAGATGATACAAATATTAAAGAATGCCATAGAATTTATTTAATTTGTTTAATGACATGACTTATTTAGGTGCCTAAAAGTAGGCATCAAAATATTTTCATAAATTCCCTTTAATGGACAACTTTTTTTATTGCAGACTTTTTGACACCTTTTTAGGTGATTTCTTTCTGGGATCAGATTTTCAACTATATAAATCCAACATAGAAATATTTAAGTAATAGGAGATTTAAAATTCGTAATATCTAAGCTTTCTTTGACATTTTTTTCTAACCATTTTTAGTACAGTGTGCGACTGAGAAGGCCGGCACATGTCATCAGTCAGGCTACAGTGAGCTGATGGTCACATGGTCTATGGATGGGATGTGGCTATACGAACGCATGCAAAGAGATACATTCGAGACAGTTCAACAATCAGTTGATGGATGCACTGTTTGCAGAGGGTCGCCGGGTGGGACAAATTGCCAGAAGCTGGCGACAATCGGAGCAAAAAAATAAAATACATAGATAGAAAATAGAAACGACAACTGTGGAGTCATTTTAATGAAGAGAATTTTATCTCGCTTCTGGTTCTAGTGGCATTTTATTTTTTGCTCCGGGTGAAACTAATACAAAATGTAGATGACCTCAAAACCATCGGTCGTCGGTCACTGCGGTCTTTATTTATTCGCACTCGAAATTGCTGTTCATTCATTTCAGTTGGCAACGTTTTAATTAGTTTATTAGCAACATCGATACGGCTAAATATTGAACCGCATTTCAATAAATGAGCCAATAACGATAATCAAGCGGATTAAATATTTAAAATGGCGCATTGCTGCTGGTCAATTGTGAAAGAGATTTATTTGCCAATTCAGTATGCGATAATTTATTATTTTTCAAAGAGCGGTCAGTAAAATCATTTATGGATTTAATTTTTAAAAGCTTGTTAGGGGAAAACATGGCATCCTATAATTAAATAATTCGATAAATTGCAGTATTTAAGCAAAGTTAAATGGTAATATAATTTAAAAGATTTATTTAAATTTAGTCTGTTTAAAGATAAATGTTTACATGACAACAACTTCAACCCAAACCAAACCAAAAGCAATCCCGGTTAAATGTTCGATGTTTGCCCTTTCCACCCGATTCGAAAACAAACCCGCACAAAAGTCAAACAATAAAAAATCAACATCCACAACTTTTGGCCATATAAAAAGGAGAAGCAAACCAGAAAAAAATCGGAGGTGAATGCCACTACTTAAGTGGCTGGAAATGTCCGAAAATCGCAGAGTGAAAAAATTTAAGACGCGCCTGGAAAGAAAACCCCGTCAGGCAGTTTTGGTATTCAGTTGTTGCCTGCGAGGAGATAAAATAAAAAATAAAAACGAACGGAATACGAACGGTTTTGCCCGACAATTGGAGACAGTATTACATGCATTTGAATTGTCTTCGGTTGGACTTTCTCGTTTTGTTCAATTGTCTGCATTTGCCGTTGAAACCGGTACTTTCACTTGCCTGGGCTTGGAAGCCGCATTCAAATGATCATCTTTAAATTGACATTTAAATGTATTTCGATCATGAGTCACGAAAGCAGTGGTGTTTTTATTGGGATTAAAATGTCAAAGTGGTCTGAGTGGCTTTTAAATGAGCAGCGAGAAAGCCCATAATTGATTGTGTAGGATCGATCGAAAATTAAGAGAACTAAAAATCGAAAAAGGGCGTATTCTAGTTATATAGATGAATTATTTTGGTTTATATTTATATTGCATATATTATTTTATTATAATTATAATTATAATTAAATTTTGAAATCTAGTAATATCAATCTTAAAGCCAAATAATCATTGGTAATATTTGAAATATTTTGTCTATCAGGCCTCTTTTTTTTTTTGGTAATTTTACTTGGATCATCTGAAGGTCATACCATATTACTTCATATCATTAAAACGGTTCGTTTGCTGACCCACATTGAAGCAGCATCCATCGCACCCCCATCATTCCCACGCCCCTCTGCTTTTTTTGCTTTTTCTTAACGTTGGCATCTGCCCATTATTAAATAATAATTATTTAATACCCGAATAAAGAGCCATACAATTATGGCTGTGTTTTTGTTTGACCATGTTTGTTTGTGTAATCGCCGGCAAGTAGCACTTAGCCAAAGTGTTGTTACCCGCTTGCCTTTGTTTTCCTTTTCGGTGGCTTGTGGGCGCCTCTGGACTCCCTCATCATGCGAGTTGCAAACTGGTTGTTACTTTGCCCGGTCTTCTCTCCTTTTTGTTGGCATAACATAATGAACTTGAACTTTATGACGCAAAACACGTTAAGTTGACGTACCAAAGTGACGAGTGTTGGGCAAACACCGTCTGTCTCCCCTCGCCTTTTATATGCTTTTTTTTGTAACATTATTTTTGAGACGAGCCTCGGTTAAGTGATGTTAGGTCATTGGAGATACATGGGGTTTGCGTGTCAGTTGGCCAAGTGGGTTAGACAAGAGGTTGAACATTTGGGCTTTAAACATTTTGTTTAATGATTTCGGGGATCAGCACTTGTGGTGAGATGTCAGGACCTTGAATCGAATCGATTCCCTACAAAATATGTCCCCTTTCTTCTTCGAACATATGAACATTTTTATTGATAGTTCAAAGTTCACCGTGTTCCAGTGGCAGTTCTCCATTATCCGACTTCCACAAAAGAAATCACTTCCCTGGCCGCATTTATCATTGTTGTGCCATTTCTGGGTTTTGGCTGCTGGCCGCAATAGGAAGCAGTCCAAACAAGTTGTAAAATAACAATAAAAATCAGCCAAACGAAATTGAAAGTGGCCCGGAGGCGACTACCAAAAATATTGGATATAGCGATGACAGCGTGACCGGTTTTCAGACGAAGAAAGAAATCTTTTAACCAGCAAAAAAGTATAGAAAATGGTTTAGTTTGAGAAGGTCAATAAAATTTTAGAGTGAGTTTTTACCTTTTAAAAATACGTAAATAACATCCTTTAGAAAATCACTGCCAACTAAATATATAATAATATTTTAAAACAGAAACCATTGTTTTAAAACTCAGAAAAAAGGTTTCAGTCTCAAAAATCAATATTTATGTGAAATTTAATACACTTTTTTTATGGTGTAAATCGACACCTGCAAATCGGCGAATGAGGTGGATAAGGCCATAAGCGAAACCAGACGACCTTGTCTCGATGCGTTGGCTTGCGGTTGCGTTGCGTAATGGATGAGAGCAAGAAGAAGGCAGGAGAAGCGGCCGCAGCAGCCACGGCAGCTGCTGTCTTAGCTGCCCAGGCGGCCAGGGCCAAAACGGCGACCACCGCAGGAGCGGCCAAGGAAAAGGCTTCGACGGCGGCAACAACGGCCAAGGAGAAGACAACAGCGGCGGCAAATACAGTCAGGGAAAGAGCATCGAATGCAGCAATTGCAGTGAAGGAAAAGGCATCGAATGCTGCAATTGCAGTAAAGGAAAAGGCATCGAATGCTGCCATAGCAGTCAAGGAAAAGGCAATAGAAGTAGCTGAGTTTACCAAAGAAAAAGCAACATCGGCTGCAGCATCCACCAAAGCAGCTGCAACAGCGACGAAGGAAGCTGCAACATCAGCAGCATCGGCGACCAAGGAGAAATCCACAGCTGCAGCAACTGCTGTTAAGGCAAAGGCATCGACAACAGCGATAGCTGCCAAAGAAACAGTGACAGCAGCCGCAGTTGCAGGTAGGGATAAGGTTGCAACAGCAGTAGCCGCTGCGAAATCGAAGGTTACAAAACCCAGCCAGGAAGAAGCCTAGTTGCAATATCAGCTGCAACAGCAATATGTGTTGCAGGAACAACCAGTAGGTGCTGCTAGTTGGAACCAGATAATCCATCAGCAATATTTGTTGCAAAAAGAAGAATTATGCAGTATAACAGAAGCTGCAACATAATAGAATACATTTCAGCATGAATAGCTGGACAACAGCGGCAACAGCAGCAGCAATATCAGCAACCCCCGCAGCAACTCAAAAGCCGGCAGCAACATAAAAAGCAACGGCAGATGGTCCGAAACCCAGGGGGCCCAAAGGCAAATTGGGGAACAGATAACCGGTTGGGCCCATTCAAAAATGTATATCCATAGCCGGTTGAGCGAGAAGATTGTCATTTAGGCTGACTGTGACCTCTAGCTCTCATCCCAACCAATCCCAACCCTTTTCCATCAACCACAAATTAGTCAAACCAAATCAAAAGTCAAGCCTGTCTGCAGATAAACATCGTTAATTATTCATAGTAAATCAAAGAAATCAAATGCCAAAGAAGCAACCAAAACTTTGTAAATAAAACTGGGCGACTTGGGGCTTCGAGATTCGTTCTCCGTCTTTCGGATAGGCCGGTTGTCATTGACAGCCGAAACTTAAAAACTTCAAGACGAGTTTTTTGATAAAATGCTAAATTATCCGTTGGCCAAGAGAACTGCCATTAAGTGTAGATGGGAAAATTAATCTGTACAGGCTTATAAGTGATTTCGCTTTTAAAAAATGGTTTTATATGATTCCAGTTTCTAAAGCATTAACTTTATTATTTAAAATTTAAATTGGTAAACTACATCGATATCAAAATGTAGGTTTATTCTTTTTATGATTAGCTAGAACGTTCAGTTCCCAGAAACTCAATTAAAACTGTTCTAACGAACTCAACATTTTCGAATTTAATTTCTCAATGCTCTTTTATCGTTCTGCTTTCGTCATCCGTTTCACACAATAATTATTATCCGCCATAAAAACCAGTTTGATTTCTAGTCCCGATCATCGCCGTCTATTGAACTTAATTGAAATTAATTTCGAGCGTTTTCAAGAGCAAATTACTTTTTTGCTGGATCTTTGGCATTCTTTTATAGTGAGTGAGTTTTTTGTTCCCAGCTGTTGGTAATGCGATGTGGATTGTCAACCAGAGCGTAACTTGCTGTGACACGCAAATTTTAAGCTTGCTTTTTTCTCCCCAGATTCCAGTTGTATATATATATATATACTGACATTTTTTATGGTCCACTCTGTGATATGCAGAGCTATAAATCGAATTCATGAGGCGTTAAGGTCTTCGAGAGTATTTTAGTTTGAACTTGAAATATTTATAACACATTTGGGCTCTTTTTTCCCCTTTTTTTCCGGCAAGGCCATAAAAGTTAAATGGCAGTCGTTATAATAGATTTTTGGGGCTGCTGCATGTGAGAAAGTCGAAATGTAAACTTCGGGAAAAAGTTTCTGGCTGAGTTTGCATTTATGATGGCTTCATTTGCATATGAAGCATCTTCGAGTGTCAAGGAGATGGATATTTTTGCATACAGCATGCAAATACAGAAAGTGCGTTGCACAACTATTGGAAAAGCGTTGGATATTCTTGAAATAAATTCAGACTTGTACAGATAAAGTATATCAATATTTGAATAAAATTCCTAATTTAAAGCTGCAAACAACGTTCGATGGGAATTCACTTTCTTTGCTGTTCTTTATTTAAATTTACGAAAAACACGTCTTAACCCATTCGTAACCCCAGACGAAAGCGGAAAACTTTGGCAACAAAAGAGAAAGTTAAATTTTAAACTCTATTTTGAGAAGCTGCGGGAATTCCAAATGGTTAACCAAAGTAATTAACGCACAAAAAGAAAGAAGACCAACAAAAAAGGCGAAAACTAATCAATCGGTTATGTAACCAGCACCCCGTTGCTAACAATTAAATTAAATTAAATGTGTGATTGACTTGTGTGCAAGTTTTTTGTTGTGATTTTGTGATTTATTTTCCTTTCAAAAACATTTGCTGCTCTCCTTTTGAGCCGGGCGTGAGATGGCAGAAAACTTGGATATGGTTTTATGAATGAAATGTCATTGAATGGCAAAGCTGGCAAAGAAAGATGTAAGCCATCGATCGGTTGGCTTTCAAAATGGGTGGTAATGGCAAACTTTATAAGATTACAGTGCGGTAAATATGGGTTTAAGTGATTTTGAAAATAAAAAAATAATTTCATCGCCAAAATAATGGACATTTTAGATAATTTTTGAGACAAAAATAATTTCAATAATCTTTTCCTAATTTTTTTTTACCAGGAATGTTTCTTATCTGGCACACTTAAACACTTCATTTGTCTAAGGTTCCTAAATTTAATCCACAAAACCAACGACAATCTTTTTAAAAAACCCAAGTACTTGAAGATTTCTTTGTTATTATCAGTAAACCATCCATCTATTGATAATGCTAAATTTTTGAACACTCAGCAGATCAAACAAACATGCTTAATCTTATCTATAGGTAGGTACATTATTCAGAAAAAAGTGTGTAGCTTTAATTAAGCTTGTTCAAAAATAGCTTAATAATTAAATGGGGTTCGGGCAGTGGACAGCTTATCAAAAGTGGGAAATACTACTAAAAAATAAAATTATCAAAAAACCAATGACCAAGAGTGAAGTGAGTGGACTTGTGGCTGCATTTCCTGCATTTTATGCGCAGAGCAAAAAAGGAAAATAAATCAAGTTTACATGAAAAATTATTTCGCTGTGGTGGCAAAAAGAAGATGATTGCTATGGGGGCTCCAAGGGGGAAAAGCGAGGACCACTGGAACTCCGCTTTTGACCATGATGCTGATGACGATGATGATGACGTCGAAGCGAGAGCCTGTGAAATTGTATGCGAGTATTTCCACCATAATCGGCTTCATTTGTGAAGATTTACGTTTTAATTTTTAAACACTCTGCTTTTCTGCTGCCTTTTCCATAATTACATTTTTTATCAATTTAAAAATTATCCTAAGGGATCAAAAGTTGAGTTTTATTGAATTCGATTTTCTCACTTACTTAACTTTGTAGTTCAATGGCAATGTCTATAGTTTATTTTATATTATTTTATTGGGATTTTAATAATTTAAAAAAGCCTGTTGCATATGGGCAATTAAGTTTACAAGATTTGAGATAATATAATATTCATATTTAAATTTTAAATACTTCTTCGATAGCGAATCAAGCAATCGGTTCACTAGCCCTATTTCCATTTTTCTGTCAGAATCAAAAAGCTTTTAAAATAATTTCAAACTTGTTTGTTTCATTTTTAATATTGGCTTTTAAAAAAAATGTTTCTGCCCAGTAGCTAAGTTTTTTTAATTCATAAAAAATGTGGCAGATAACAGAAAGGCTATGAAGGCCAGAACATCTCTCAAAGTGGTCAATAAATTTAAAGGTTTTTTTGTTTAACACATTTTAAGCATTAAAAAAAGTGCTGCAATCTATTTTTTTTTGTTGCCCCCCACTCTCACTTTGTTTTATTTATTTTATTGAATCGATACGCTAACAAAATAAAGTACAAAAAATATATTTGAAATTGCTGAAATAAATTGACATTTCGCTTCATGTGAGGGTGAATTTCTTTCGTGTCGTGCTGAAAAATATGTATTTTCCCTGCAGAAAACACAAACGAAATTTGTCGCTGCTCTTACTGGTTGGATAAATAAGTAAACACAAGAAACCAAATTCAATTGAAGAACACGTGTGTCGGAGACAAATACAATTTACAACCACATAATTGAGTAAGTGTAAATTTCATGTTTAGTGGAATAAATTGAAAAAGAAAACTTTATAGAAAATAAAATCGTTTTTAATGGAATATTTTAAGATAAAAATCTTCAACTAAGGTAAAACCTGAAAAGCATTTATAGTTGGTTGATCCATGACCCAAATGCTGTGTTCAACTTTATGTAAAAGGGGGTTTTGCCCATAAAGATAATTTTAATTGGTGAACTTTATGACTCACAAAAATAGTCTCTTATTTTCGGCACTAAAAAACGCAACTTCTGATAAGAATAACCTCGCAAATGTATCTCTTTTTGCAACCCAAAACTGTCACAACTTCCCTAATAAATAACCCCAAAATGCTAGCGGTAAGTATGTGAGTTTTGTTATATGACTGCCAACTGACGGGCCAAAAAAACATAATTAAAACTTGTAAAGTAAGCGACAAAAATACAGGTGGGCTAATTACCAGGTGGGTGAGAGGGTGCGAAAGAGGAAAAGAGAAAACAATGGGTTATCAAGTTGGTGGCATGCTATATACGGTAGCAATCCAATAATTACTATGCAGGGCGGCATACGCAACGGACCTCTGCGATGCCATCATCATCGAGGTGTACGTTGAAAAAGATAAAAGATAATGATGATTCAGACGGAAGAGGAAGAAGCACTACTGAAGGGTGAATCCGCTTTTAAGTTGGACTGCTCGATTTTTGGAGGGAATTGCATGATCCGAAAAGTAAGCTCAAAAAAGTGCTAGCCATTTACTATGATGATGTAAAGAGAAAAAGATAAAAGAACTTTTGTCAGGAAAAAAAGGAAAATGAAAGTGAAACAGTAGAGATGGAAGATAAGAATAAATAAGATAAGGTAGCTATACAAATTAAAAGATAGAAATGTATGGGTATTACTTAAGATACCCAATTGGAAATCCTAGATAAAATTTTAGGAAAAATATTTTATCTTTAATATTATTTAAGATACCTAATTGGAAAATGTAGAAAAAATTCTAGGAAAAGTATTATATCTTTAATTGGGTAATAAGCGATTATAAGATATGAAAAATAGTTATACAGGTTTTATAGTTATACCGTTGTAGTAAGCCAATAAAAGTCCATAGAAACTATCTTTGACAATTTGGAGAATGTAGGGTATTTACAATAGTCCCTTACAGTTGAGTTTTTCAACAAAAATTTCACTAGACTTTGGTAACTTTGGTTTACTTTAAAAACTTACCTTTTCCGTACTGGACTGGAAGTAGTAGACCATCACGAACATCCAAATGATGCTCACGAAGACGATCAATTTGATATTGCGACGCATTTTGGACAGCTTCTATTTGTATATATATGGTTAACTCCTAATTGGGTTGAGGACGTATCACGTTCACTTCGATATTTATTTATTTACTTTTTGGTGTGGTTGTTTTGGCAAATGAATTATGCGGTTTTTTCACTGGAGGCAAAACAAAAGCATTGACATTAGTGTAAACAACATATATAAATTTAATTTTCGTATCTGTTTCAATTGTGTTTTCCTTCTGTTTTTTTCTTTGCACTATTTTCAATCATTTCCATCTTCACTCGATTCATTTGGTTTAATTGTGTTTGCGTTTTAATTGTTCAACTCTTTTCAGCTCAATTCAATTCGATTTAATTAGGCCTGTGTTCATGAATGCAAACCGATTATCTGGAGCTTTAAATGGTTTTGACATTTAATTCTCTCCTCTTTTCACAAGTAAATTGCCCACGGGGATTTTCTCGCAATCGTCGTGTGTTTATTTAAAGTTATTGAGAGAATTTTTCGTGCCTGCCGGATGTGATTATTATTAAAGAAGCGATTTATTTGCGCAGTTCTAAATAATACAGTATCATCAATGCAACACTGATGTATTTTTTTGAAATGGTATTGAAAATAAACAAAATAATATATTTAAAAACGTATCAACAAAATAAATTGCATTCTCACTTTATATAAACCCTGAAATAATACATTTATAAACCACATTTTGTTTGTATTATTTATCTAATCCAAGAGGCTTTATCAGAGGGGAAAACCTCAGAACCTGATAAGACTTCCACCACAGTCGCAACCTAGTGAAATGTAGTTCCAAACTTTAAACGATTCTCTGCCATCTCAAAATTACATCACACACACT
The DNA here is from genome assembly GCA_037075285.1 of Drosophila lutescens. Taxonomy (NCBI): domain Eukaryota; kingdom Metazoa; phylum Arthropoda; class Insecta; order Diptera; family Drosophilidae; genus Drosophila; species Drosophila lutescens. Next base: position 1,156,326 of record JBAMCF010000352.1, read on the forward strand.
CATTTTTAATGGATGCTAATTAAACACTCCTAGATCCAAAAACGGTAAGGTTTTGTTGTGGTTTATTTCTGGTCAGGCGGTGGGAAAAGGGAAAGTGAGCCGCAGCTGTTGAACAACTTGATTTAAGCGCTTTTCAATTGGGTCTCAGCATTACGCATACGCAGCGTGTTACCATCGTGGCGATAAGATAAGAGTTTACTTCTCCTGCTACACACAATTTGTTGTAATGTTTTTGGCTGGTATATCACACGATTAGACCACAATTGACCGCTGTCTTTTCACAACCATTATCGTCGTTATTGTTTTATCGTTCTGCCATTCGCCATTCACTTGTTCTCATTATATTGCATTTACATTTACATTTACCGTTTTGTCGATTATAACGACTGTTGCTAACACGATTTTTGTTGGATTTCAAACGCTGCCCGTGGCAGCCGCGCTTTGCCACCAAAAAAGAGCGTCGCTCGTGCTTTTTGGGCCAGGCTAAGACGGAAAATATGGAAAATCCCGGGGACGAGACACGCGGCAAACGGCGTCGCATCGACAAATGGCCAAAAAGCGCAGCGGTCGCCTATATTTTATGCTGCCGATTCCGATTGGATTCCAACTGGATTCGTATAAGAGTTGCGTTCGAACCGGTTCGAGCTCCAACTCGAACCGCCCATCTTCCAACTTGATTAAATTACTACATTTGTTTTTGTTTGCTTAGAAGAGGACTTTTGGCAGCCAAGTTTTAGACAGCTTTCGCAGTGTGGTACACAGAAAAAAATTATATAAAAATATTGGATTCTCAATAACCGGTAGACTTGAATCTTTGTAGGCAAACTAAGGTATTTTAATATTACATGTGCCTATTTTATTGCATTGGGATAATATTTGTAATCTAAATAAAACTGTTAAATATTTCATATTAAGAAAGGATTGTCATTTAAAATGTACGTCATTTTTTCAAGTGTACTTTATTCAGTCGGACGGAGGTAAAGTTGGACACGCGGTTTGTGGTTGCCTTCAGTTTTATGAATTTAAATTAGGACTCCTTTGATATCAAGTGTTTACTTGTTGTGCATTATATTCATCCATTTACAATTCGCTCACTTTAAACATTTTTGCATAAAAACAAGTTTGATAATAGTACTTTCGTCGTATGCAAACAGAAAAACACAAACAAGTGTAATTTTGATAGCATTATTTTTCAGAAATTCATTCTACAAAGTATGTAAAACCATTAACATAAAAAAGCGTATATAAGCTGGATAAAAATTAAATAAATATTTATATTTAATTATAATTATTCTTGGTTTATTAAAATGTACTTTAACTCTTTGAAAATATTGTACAGCATTGGCTTTATGCTTTCAAAGCATCAATTTAAAATAATTAATATTTCAAAAGTTTCTATTGGGTGTGACTTTTTGTTAGTTTGAGCATAAATAAAATATTTTGCAAACTGCAATTTATGGCTGTGGTTTCGCTTACTTTTTGCCTTATTTACATTAAGCGAAGTTTAATTTTATAGCTGTGTTTCGCTTTTAATGTGATTCTCTCGTTTTGGACTTTTAAATGCATCTAATGAAATATTCATTTAAATTGCAAGAACAAATTAAATTATGCATATTTTTAACTTTACCATGGCAACAATGGTTAGTTGCGCAGATTGCATTTTTATTTTTCCATCTGTCTCTGCCTCACATGCACATTCTGTAAAAAAGATGTGTTTTATTTATAAATAGCGAATGTGGGGCAGTCCAAAAAGGGATGTCGGACAATAGGAAGGATGGACAAGTGGGTTCCTCCAGTTCTCCCGACCACTCCGCCCCCGTTTAAATTGGCTTAAAAACTCAACGAGCAGGCAACAAAGTCATGAATATGCACACATCCATCGGGCGAAGGGAACGGAAAGGAACTGAAGAATTCTCGAATAATTACACAAATACATGTGCACAGAATGCTCAGTTGGCTGTGTGCGTGCGGGTTTTCCATTAGGCGTAATTAGAGCATTTAGCATCGGGGAAAAAGTTAAGAAAAGCCAACTAACAGCAGAAACTGACAGATTGGGCTGCATATGTATGTGGCACTCGGATACCGTTAGCTGGAGTTGCATGCCGCTAGTACAAATATATGTGTATTTGCACAAACGCATCATTGCTCTTCTACCACTTAGACAATTAACTTAAAGTTGGCAAAAGCTGCAGACGGCAGCTGTGTTGGCTTATTTTTCCGCAAGATCTAGTTCATTATGTATGGAATCTAAAATTTGGGAGAAGCTATTCAGAAACTTATTCAATAAAAACTTAAAGCTCTTCAAAAAATATTTGTCAATTATCTTTCGTATTTAAAATATTTAATATAGGCATGTTTATTGGCAGCAAATATCGTTAGTAAAGTCTATTAAACAGAAGAATACTTAAGTTTTTAATTTCTAAAAACTGATATTAAGCACTTATATATTCGTTTCTAAAAGTAATGACTGTTAATTACATGATAAACCAATTAATGGTTTTAAAAATTTTTTCAAAATGTATTGTTAAAAAAAAAAGTTAAAATCAATTTGAAGAAAGGCAGCTTTCAAGTGTTTTAGGAACCAGTTCCAAGTGGCTGCTCCCAACACTTTGTGTATTTCGTAGCCACATCCTTGTCTCGAATCGACTTTCAGTTCAAGTACGATAATTAAAAGTTGGCTAAATGTTGCATGAGTTGCAGCTTCCTTGAGATGGTGCTCGTACGCCTCCCACTGCCGCACTTTCAGCTACTGATTCTGGTCCTTTTGCTCCTGATGCCTCCATTTTCTTCCTCTTCCACGTTTTTATGGCTGCCTGGCCACATCCACATCCATTTGATTGCACACCATTTGCCACTGGAGTGTGTGTGTGTGTGTAAGTGAAGGTTTGGGTGTCTCACCTCAGTGTTGAAGGCAGCTGAATCTCAACTGCATTGCACATTTAACTGTCATCTCGTTTCCTTCAGTCGATATGTGAGTATACACTTAAATTAAATTATTGTATAAAACTAAGTATAGAAATTTTTTCTTGGGTCAAATTAAGTTGGTTTTTAATAATGGGATACTAAAACCGCGATTAATAGTTTAAGATAAATAAAAAACTTCGAAGCCAAACAAAAATTCGTTCGGGAGATAAACTAATTGGTAATTTTACAGAATGTTTAAGGTTCTTTACTTTACACTAAAATATTAGAAACAGTAAACCGATTATTACCAATGCAAACTCTTTAAGATTGAAGTTTGAACTTCTTTTGAGGAAAATGTTTAAGGTTTTAAAATAAACGAAAAATCCACTTTCCAATATTTTTTCTAAAATTCTTTTTGTAGATAATTTTTAGTTTGTTTATAGAGTCAAATTTCTTTTGCAATGTACAATAATTAAAGTACACTAATAATTTAGTGAAATATTAATAAGTAAATCTGTTTAAATACATATTGATACAAGTAAGTGCAAAGGATCAATATAAATGTTTTTTTTAGTTTTTCCGAACTTCATTTTGTTCGGTGCATCTTTTCCCTATTCCTCCTTTTTTCCCCTCCCTCGTATCATGGAAATCAAAGTGTAAATGTATTTTGTCAAATGCTGGCTGAAAAGTTTCCTGTTCTCGCTGTCAGCTTCCTCGCCTTTATCGCACCCCTTCTGCCATCGTGCGGAAATGTTGAAAATATTGTAAGGAGGCGTGATGCTGCCGCAAATTAATGCATAATTGCATTAGTCACTTCATTTGTGGCAAGTGCTGCAGGAAGTCTTGCTTGCAACCGCCGAAATTCGTTGCAATTTATATCAAGTGGATGGGCGTGGGATGGAAAATGAAGAGTGGGTGAAAGCAGGTGGAAATCGGAGGGTTCTGTGAGCGTGTGTTTTATGTCCTGATGACAGACGTTGCCAAAGGAGCTGATAACCGGAATTAAGCAATAATGCATGTACGAGATTTATTGCCATTTGAAGAGGACTTAAGAATGTGGTGGCTGAGATAAAAGAGTTTCCTGACGATAAGAGGCTGAGTGATGCAAATGGTCCACACTTGAGTATAAAATTGAAGCAATTTTGAGTATTAAGGGATTAGTGTAAGCTGATTAGTTTGTATTTTATGAAAAGACTTGTGGGAATCTGTTCGTTATTGTTATTTAAGTGGTTTCGATCATACACATCTGTATTCCATTCTTTTTACAAAAGGAGATTAGAATTAAAAATGCATTTTAATACTTAATTATATTTTAATATTTACAGATGTGAAATGGTAAATAAAATGAATTGCATTTCTCAATTGTACATTTAGACATAAAAAATATTTTAATCCTAAGTCCGAAAATAGGTAAAACTAACCTAAAACTTAAGCAATGATATTTTCACAGAATCCTTGGAATGATTTACTTTTTTTTATAGAAATGGCAATTATTATGGTATTTTTTTTAGATAGTTATGATATTTTGACAGTAAAAGCTTTCCAATATTTTTCTTTGGGGCTAAACTCTTGTTCTCTTTGGGTTTGTTGCACTTGCGAAGCCGGCCTTGGTTCTCTCTCTCTCTTTTAGATTCTCTCACCGTAACACTCTTGCTCTCAAACTCTCTCTGAAATTCTATACTTTTGAGGTAAGGGTGGTGCTCTCCCGCTATTAACGGTGGCCAAAACTTCGGATGGGTAACCCCGCTCTTTCTCCCATGGGCTTCATAACAAACTGTCCGTCAGCTGCTCCATCCGCCATATAAATATATATCCCCGCACTATATATCTATATAGCACCACTGTTGTTTTTGCTTTCGGCACGCGCCTCTTCGACTTTGTTTGTCTGCCTTCGATTTTTAACAAACAAACTGCACAAGTGCAAAATGCAATATGCAATATGCAGAATACTAAAAGCAAACGCAAACACAAACACAAACAAATGCAAACATTAACATTGATTAGTTGCAGGTTTTTGCTTACACTAAAAATACGCTGTGAACACGATATTTTATCACTTCTTTTATGATTAATGGATTTATGATTTTTGACTATTGCTTGCGTTTTCACATATTGGTTGTGTTTGGTATTAAATGCACTTTGGTGTTTTGGTGTTGGCTACGTTGTTTATTTGTACAAGGCGTGTGTACAAAAATATATATATGCTTAGTTATGAGTAATTTGTTAACATCGAGTTATTTAATTAATTAATTTATCATTTGTTTAGTTGCTACAACGCGGCGACTTTCGTTTCCCGTTTCGTTCGACAGACTGAACTTTTTTATCCCGTTGTCTGTTTTGTGTCTGTTTCGGGTTGTTTTCCTCCCTCATTCTCGGTTTTTTTGTTGTTTTCTTGGATGAAGTAACTTTTCTTCTTCTTTTTGTCGCGCATTTCCGTATTTTGTTACCCTTTAGCTTCCTACTCTTTGGCTCTCCCTCAGTTTTTTAAGGGTGGCTTTCTCTTGGGAGAGAACTCTCTCTCGCTATCTTGTTCTCATCACTTTTGCGCATGCGCAAACCTTCATTTGGATTATTCAAAATGCAGATGCCGTTACAAGTGGGTCTTAACCTTTGACAATTGGAACAAGTGTTTATGCATTTTAATGCATATTCGCCAAAGATTGTATTCTATTAATTTTACAACTCATTAAATTAAATACAAGAGGACATCTTTAGAAATCAGGAAATTATACCGAAAATACAATAGTTTCCATGTTTGAAAATATTGATGTCCTAAAGTAACTATTTTAAATCATTATGATTTTTAAAGTATTTTTTATAAAAAGTATACTAACAGTAACTAACATTTTAGGCATCGAAGTATGTAAAAATACAGAGGAAAACTAATACTTATCCAACATATTCCTATTTTAAATCCCCAGACCGACCCAAAGCTGTCAGAAATCTGTGAATCACTTTTCACTCTCAAGGGAACTTTCGATTTGCCAGATTATAAAAATTCAAACCCACGCGTCGGATGACTGCCAATAAGGCCAGCGACATAAATTCATATTAGTATGCAGATATTTACACACAAACACGCAGAATAGAATACACAGAAATAACCGAACACAAATATATATCTCAAACACATATTGTCTATTGAAATTAATCGCTTAACCCTTTTGCATATGTCACGTTCCATTCCATTCTCCTCCTGAAAATTCAAAAATCCCCGAAAGACAAAGGACAATTGGGTGGTAGAGTCTGTGTACCCAGCGAGGAACTGAACCGAACTGACATTAAGCTCAAGGACAAAATCTTCCACCCACTGCTGTGCCATTTGTATGGATTATACATGGGTAAATCATTAATATTTTTGTTTTCCTAGCATTTTGACTTTCTGATGCCTCGCAGAAATTTACATAAAATGGGGTTTTTGTCGCCTGCGCTGGAAGTGTGTGTGCTATGAAAATTAATAAGGCAGGCTCCTCCCATCCCAACGGATTTTATTTCCACCTTATCCTTTGTTTATCCTTATACCAGGCGAGTCTGGCGTCTGGGGGCATTTGATAAGATTTTGGCATCCCATTTTCCCTTTGCTGATTATGCTGTATCCTGACGATGAGTTTGTATTTGTTTTGACTTCGAGGGGCGGAGTATTTTTCCATTCTAGAAGAGATAATCGCTCAAGTGCACCCTAATTGGTGTTCAACACTTTCAAAGTATCCAAAACAAAAGAAAAAGCTATTATTTATTTTAAGAGGGATTAATGTTGGATACAGCTAGAAAACAGAAGTGGAATTCATTAGTCAAAAAGTATGCTACAAAACTTTTGAGACCTATTAAGAATAATTTCCGAATTATAAAGACAAATAAATTAGAATTAAGAAATATATACGATATATCGTATTCTTATTTACATTTTTTTATTTACTGCAGTAGAAATACAATTTATAGATGGAAATTCTATTACCATGCGGAAACCAGACACCTGAAAAAACAATCCTCCCCTGTCCATTCACTTTCCACATTCCGAGTGCCCCCAACTTTCGAACCCATCCCCATGAGTGAACTCGAATAGCCGAATGCATCTGAGTCGCTTCCTCGACCAGGTAAATTGCAATATTATGCTAGACTGCGAGCGGCGACGTAATCGCCCTGAGAAACTAGGAAAACGGGTTAATAATGCCATAAACAAAAAACGCGCGCAAAAAAAAGAGCAAAAGTAAAGACGACACTTTCGTGACTGGCCAGCCAGTCAGCGATGTTTGTTTGTTTGTTTGTTTGTCGGCTGGTGGCTGGGTTTGTTTGCGAGCCGAGCGGAAAGTGAAAGGCAGCCAGCTCGGATGGTTTGGGCCAGAAAAAATGAGTAAACAGCCAGCTGGCTTAGCCATGTGGCAAACACACAATGCCCCCGACTCATGTGCCTTTGTTGCTATTTTATTGTCGCGGGGCATGCCGAGGAATTAGTGTCTTGTCTGCCTTATCACAAGGTGGCACACCTGCACTGCAAAAAAAGCGAAAATAATAATAAAAATTTTATAAATTATAATAATAATTTGCACTTGATATTAGCTAAACAAAATGTTGTGCTAATCAGTTTATTCTCAGATCAGATCGATTTGAACTAAACAAACATAAATAAATAAGAAAATGAAATAATAGGTTACTTCTTTTTTTTTATGTATAATGTCTAGACTAACAGTTACCAAGTGGCGGGTTCAATGACATAAGCAACTTCAACGGCAGCATTTTCATCATTGTTGTGAGAAATGCAATGCGTTCGCAGAAACATATGCTAATAAATTTCTCATAAAAGCTCTTCACAATGCGAACGCATCACGCTCGACAAAAAGTAAATAAGTCGGCTGCAGTTAAGAGAAGTCGACCATTTAGATACCTTGGCTTCCAATAAATAAAAATGTTAATGATATCTTAGAATAAAAATTAATATATATATTTTTGTACAGATTTTTATTTAATTAAATGTATAAGAATATTGACATATCCACATTTTTCACTTCAAATAGAAATAAATTTTTTTTATTTTTAGAAATTCGTCTAAACGAATATTAAATAAATATAATTACATTTTCCAGAACATTAATGTTATAACATTTAATGTTATTAAACCACCAACACAACCAACATTCTCTGTTCATATGAGGTGGATAAGCCTCGGATCATCTTCTCGTGTATTTCATCATCCCTCACTCCTTCAGTCTGCACAATCCGCATTGAGTTATATTTCATGTCACAATCGCCTCTCAAGTTATCCATCAAGCTCACCTTCAAACGCATTTTCCCTCCTTATATTTTTGTGCTGTGGATTTTCCACGCACTCGAGAGAGAGGGAAAAATAATAAACATAAATATTTTACAGCTGATTTTCCATCGTTTCGTTCGGCTGTTGACACAATGTGCAACCGGAAATAATTGCACTGTAATGGCTTAATTGGTATTTATGATTGCAGCTCCCTGCATGGGATGTTGTATTTCTGCACGTGAGATATGAGATAATTGTGATTTCATTTATGGTCCGTGCACTTGAGGCGGCTCACGAGATTTAATTTAAAATGCTTTATGTGGATGCGTAATATAAATATTAATATCAGGTCGTCTTTGTGGGTAAAGTTAAAAGAGGAAGCGCGAAATAATAATGAAGGATTGTTAAATTTTAATTACAAAGAGATATAAAAAATATAATAAATACGTATTCAATTCTTCACTTTCAAAGAAATTAAATTAATTTAAAATATTTTACTTAGACTTAGATATTCTAGTTAAAAGTCGTTATTTTCCTCAGGACTTAGTTGCAAATGCAGCTGCAACTATAATTTATCGACTAGCAACTTATTGGCTTTTGTTATAAATTTCCTTAGAAAACTAGCAGCACTTGCCTTTGCAATTTGTTGTCATTATAGCCGCGCAGCTCCAAGTTTAGAGCTTTTGTGACTTTATTGGCAACAAATGGGCGCTCTGAGTTAGTTGGGCTCGTTAGCAGCAAAGGTGCAGTTTATAAATAATATAAATGTACAGGCAACAGCCTTATAAAAGTGCAGAATATTGCATTCCATAATGGCCAGGAGGCAGCGAAGCGTATTGATTTACGCCCTGTCACGTAGTCCTCGGCTGAAAGTCCTGGCTGGCAGGACACCGAATCTCGCTGATGATGGAACACTGAAGTCCTCCGCGGACACTTAATATCCTCTTTATCCCCTGCACTCCTTTAATTTCAGCTGCGTTGGTAATCTGTCTTTAAGCACGCTTTTTCCCCCGGGCCATTAGCATAATCGATGCCACTTTGTTTTCCCCACTCTCTGTGTGTTGATGTTTCCCGTAGTCCCATTTTTCTCGGCATATGCCCCAAAAGTAAATGAATTAATTAACCATGTCACGAGCGTGAAATTTCAACAAAAGGCAGCCAGAGCTGCAACCAAAGTGGGAACAATTGCAATGCGAAAATTTAATTAAGTTGCAGCCATCGCAGAAGGAACTTTTCTGCCCCCGGGTCTGCCAGGAGGTCTTGAGTTGAGTCGGGTGGGGTTGGGGTTCTTCCACCAACGGTGCGTAGTACATATAGATAGAGTTAATATTGCAATTAAGTTTTCGTGCAAAAAGTTTCCCCGCTTAATTGTAAAACAGTTGTTAATTAGATTTATCGGGGCAGTCTGGACGGAATAAAGTTCCCGCTACTAGTTAAATGAAGTCTTCTCCGTTATTCAGGAAAACATTTAACGGAGAAAAGGGAAAGTAGTGAACGGAACACCAATGTGGCAAGACTAAAATGCTATAATAAACACACCAAAAAAAAACGTTGTAAAATTAACCAATATAATTGTCAAACAGTCCCCAACCACAAAAATTGTCAATTCTACCAATTAAATAGTACCTTTCACAAGAACAAATACACACAATTAGCAAGGACACACAAGCAAAAACAAAATACACGTAACTATTTTTTATAGTTACGTAACTATCCGTATAGGTCAATTTTACCAATCAAATTTTTTTGTGTGTACAGATCAAATATTTTTAAAATCAGATATTAATTAGAGAACATTTATTTACCGAAGCATTTAACAAGTTTCAAGCTCTAAAAAGTATAAAATACAAAATATGCTTTCAGCTTTATTTGGGCAATTTGTGGAAGCTCTTTTTTGTAAATAGTTCACGAGGATATGCAAAAAAAGTTGAGTGAACATTTTCGCTAACACGGAATTCCTCATAACTTGGTCAGCATTTTGTGCGTTGCAAACTTTACGTCGCTGCTGCCTGTTGCTATGAAAATGTTTATTTCATTTTCTTGATGCCACGCCCACACCCTCCCCCGCCCCCGCCCCCGGGCGTATCACCACTGACATGACAGCGTTGCTCGCAAAATGAATTGTACATAATTCATAGAGCAGAAACTTTAATTGCTCGTACGATAGAATCAACTTCAACTTAAAATATCCGCCCGAAATGAAGGACACGTGCTGGCATTTCTCTCGCCCTGGAAAAAATATATTTTTCCGCTTGTTGTACTAGAAAATGTTATGCAAATAAGGATTTCTCAACTGCGGAGATGGAAATGTATTTATTGAAATTAATTTCGGTTTTGAACTGAATTGTTTCCTGTCGAGGAAATTTGCTTGTTTCTACATGTCTGCGGATTTCCTGTACAGTGTGTTAGATAAGTTATTGCAAAGTTATCGAAAGGAAAAATCCTTTAGCAAAAATCCAAAAGAATTTATAAAATTTAAAAAAAAAAATACAAAAACCATTTCAACATTTGATACATTTCAAATCGAAATGGGAAAGAAATTAATAATATGATTTTTCCCCGCACGTTTAGTTTTTTTTCGAACTGAGGTATTTACAAAGCACACTCATATTTGCATATGAAAAACAATTCTTGTTCAATTTCATATGCAAAATTCGAATTTTCGGTGGCTGGAACCGAAATGAAATTTGGCCATCCCATTGATGGTTGGCCAAAAAGCACAGCCCAAACCAATTTGTCACGAGCGCAATTAACTATCATTCTGCATGAACTTTGACCGCACATTTCGAGGTTTCGATTTCATTTGCAGCACCGACAGGAAAATTAATTGTGTTCATATGATACAGATAGATAGATATTTGTATATACCTATAGCATTCATATATGCAAGCGAATTGAAATAGTGCAATTCAATCTCCATGCTGAATTTCAAAGCTTCGACAGTCTGAAATGCAAACAAACGCAAAGGACGAGCACGGAGTGCGTGACCTTTTTGCTTTGCTTATTTTATAGCTTTTACTTTTACTCTACAATTCTATCAAGTCTGTTGGAATTTTTAGAGTATTAGTTTACACAGAAAATAACAAGGAGCTTAAATAATTTTTACAGTGAAAAAAGGAAATACATCTTTTAAAATTAATGTGTCAAATTTAAGGACTAAAAATATTTTGCTGCATACTTTTAGACACCTTTGATAGAGATTTCAAATCCATAGTGTTTTCTGTGGCACCCACGATAAAACAGGTTAATTTTTTCAATATTATAAGTCACAACTTTTTCCTTGTAAATTGTGGAGTTTAACGCTTTATATTGTTTGATAGATTTTTTTATATTTTCCAAAAGCTTTTGGATTGACACTTGAGAGGCAGCTAGCTCAAACACGTAGACGGAAAATGATCCTGGCCGTTTATTATGGCCCGGCAAGGACATCAATTTCATCCGCGTGTCTGTGGGTGCGTGCGATGCGCAAACAAACAAAATGCTCAAGGTTCAAGGACAACTGTGCAATTGTTTGGGCCTCTCTGGGCCTCCCACGTGCATATTTTGCGGTCAACACATCCTAAGTGTATATAAACACAGGGAGTGGGTGAGATAGATATAGGTATATATGTGGTATAAAATAACGCAAAGAATTCCTGCAAGTGAAGTGAGCTTGGAAAGGAGCCTGCGGCTCAGCGGACGACCACATACCAACTGCCAGGGTCATTATTCAAGACTCTACCCAAGTATACCAACGGAAAAGTGAGGGCAATGGAGACTTACACAATGCCAAAGTCACGTAGAAAGTAGGTAAAAAAGAAAGTGTGAGGTGCTTGTCCTTTGGGTTTGAGGACCGCCTCATCTTGGACTTAGATTGCCCTACTTTCACAGATATTTTTGCATTTCCATAAATAAGCTGACCCAATTTAAAGATAGTTTTGGTAGGGGAAAATCACTAACATCATGGCTAAATTCGAACAATATTATGGGGAAGTTCCGTCACAAAGCTATTCGAAGAATCTAAATTATTTTCTAAAATATTTTCGCAAATTATAATATAATGATTCAAAGTTATTTCTATTCAAACTTTACAAATCAAAGGCAAAACTAATAAACGAGAAAATCAATTAAATCCAATTTATTGAGATATGTACTTACATCGTTGGCTGTCTACAATGTAATCAAACACTGAACCATTTTATTATTATTTTCTATTTTCGTTATTGATGTCCGTCTGTGACACAAATCGCCTTCTGTCTGGTCTGGGCATAAATAAAGCAATAAATCAGTGAAATACAATACATCACCTGTGACCCAACAAGCCACACCCAACTCAACCTTTGCGCATTCTTGTGAGCATTTTGGATTCAGAAAAGGAGCAAAAATGTTCTCATAAATTATGCCAGCTTTGGCCGCCGTAGCAATATGACATATTTTCGACTTGGACTTTGACACAGAGCAGGGGTTTTACTTGGGCTCGAATTTATTAGTTGCGCATTTTTCTTTTGTTAACCAAATAAATTAATTAAAGTTCAATTTGGCATGTCAAAAAAGCTTATTAAATATTATTTAAGCGTTACCTTTTTTGTGACGAGCTTTGTGGCCCAATTATATTAGCTGACAGGACATCAAAGGGAAGCCAATCAAGTTAGTGCAAAAAGTGGCTGAAAGGAATAGTGATTGAATGGTCAAAAGGGAACTTTTTATAGTTCAGGTCAGAAAAATAAAAAAGTCCTGCACAAATTTGTAGTTTAGGATCAAGGATTATTAACAGGTAAGTAATCAAGAAAGGTGCCGTCATCGCTAGCAAAGGTAATAATAAGTTTCATAAATAGATTAATCTATAGAAAATCCAAAGAACGACTTTCAATTTGCAAAACGCTATAATTTATGTTTATATTACCTATTTATTTTATACTTTGTGATATTATAATAGTCGAGTTATTTTTCTCTTGGCTAAACTCCGCTGGACCTCGACTAGTTTTACCTAATGGTACTTAAGTAGCTGAAGTAGCATTTTTCCAGCACCTTCTGGGAAAGTCTTAAATCTTGGCCAGCTTTATTAAGCCATAAAACTATTTTCTAGGTTCAAAGGAATCGCACTCCTTTCTGCATATAACGTATGTGCAGGGGCCCCTAAAAAATCATTTATAAATAGCCTTGTATGGTCCTTCTACGCTGCACTTCTTCAAAGCTTTCAGCTACTTAAGCCGAAAAGGAGGAATTTTTATATACATTTTTAGTGCGCCTTTCCAGCGAAATAAGGATAAATAGCCACTTGAGCGGGCGTGAGTATCCTTCGGTTCGCTCGCAGGAATCCTTTAGCCCGTTTTTTTGCGAAATGATTTGCTTCGCTTAAATTTCTTCTTAGAATGCACGTAGAAAACAATAAATCGTGGACGCACATATATGGAAAAACTCCCCCACATACTACGTGATAACTGTAAAAGTAATGCACTAGAAATGCGGCCAAACGAGGGCGAAGATGAAAAGTTGAGAGCAGGGGATTCCCCAGCCAACACAACTATCTCAAGCGCAAACAAAACTTAGCGGAACAAAATGCAAACATTTTCGCTCGCTTTTCGCTTTTCTTTTCCATTTTGTTTGCGCCAAAAAAGGAAATCGTGGGGGGAAAATGGGGTTTGGGTTCGGAAAATAGGGTGTATTTGCACTGCCCGCTGGCACTCGCTTGCGGTCTGCTTCACACATTTACCTATCGCGTGCTCTTCCATTTTTTACCCCGCACTGTTGTGTTTTTATTCAAATTCGCTGCATTTTTATGACGGCAAATAAGTGAAGCGGAAAGGAATTGCTTACAGGCAAAAAATACCGCAAGTGATAAGAAAGTGTTGCATTAATTATGGTCATAAATATTTAAGATCTTTTACAATTTATTTGTTTTCAGCTATTATTGTTTTATTATTCAGGTGTAAGGTTCGAGAAATGCTTGCAGGTTATTTAGTTTTGGTTTTAAAATATTTTAGAAATTTCTTCCCATTAAACATTGATATTGGTAATTGATATGAAATTACTAGAATTCCTTGAAAGCTGTAAATTAAATCCTTAGCACATTTCTCCCATTTGCACGCCTCTCAATTGACCCAGCTGGAAATTAAGTTTCAGTTCTGAAATTTCATCCACTTGAACCAGAAACAATCCCAAAGGTAAATTTACTTATCACACTTAAAACGCATTGCCTTTGAATGAGAAAGAGAGCTGGGGCTTGGAAAATGGTACGGGGAACCTCTGGCAATTCACTTATCCGAAAGGCAGAGGCCACGCATTGCATTTACCCTGCTCCTATCCCTGCCCCCGATCCTCGCCAGCTTTCCTCATCCAGCATACATTTGGCTGTCCTGCAGTATCCAATTGCAAGCAATTTCTATTGCCCCCTTAAATTCCCCCTCTCTACACTTTCGCCGCTCCTTCTCCAGTGACCCAATTTCTCACGTTTGGCTTTCATGTTTTCTGCACCCTGCAACCCATTACCACTGAAGGGGGTGTGCGTGTACACTGGAAGAAATGCAATGATCAATAGAGGTTAAGTATTATGTAAGCGATAGTAAACTTTGAATAAATTCCTCTGCTTAAAAATGATTTTTTGAAAGCTCAAATATTTCTACAAATTATAAAATTTTTATAATATTTGAGAATTTTATTTTTTTTATTTAGCGGAATTTTGTACTAATATTTTTATTATTAAGGAAATTTTATCTAGAAATTTTATCTAGAAATTCAATGAAGGAATTATTCTAAGAATAAAAGGTTACAGCTTTATAAAGACACTGTTATCGTAAAGTTTTGGCATTGTAAATTTTTTGTAACAAAAATGTTTTCATGTACCAATCCCCCACAATTCAAATATTCTTTAACAAAAAGAAAAGTTTTTTCAATAATCATTTGACATGTTTTTTTTTGGCAGTGTACCACCAGAAACAAGCTGCCTGCCTGCCTGTTCCCCCTCCCCGCCGCCCCACCACTTCCATGGTTGTGGCCTGTGTTACATTTAACGACTTTCGAGTTCAAATTGTACAAAATTTACGACGCCCGGCTATCTTCACACTCACTCCCAAAAAATTGCTTTTCCCTTTTCCCTGACCATTTCCCGATGATGATGTTGTTGTTGTTGTTTCTCCTCTGGCCTTTCCGTTGGTGCTTCGTTGTTGCTTTTGCTGCCGTTAATTGAGGCGCAAAATGAACGCCAAAAGGGGCGGGGAAATATGGGCGAAGGGGGTTTTTTGGAGGGCAATCGCCATGAACAATCATTGCGCGCTAGGCGTTTAATTCAATTGGCAACAGCAGCGGCATAATTAATTTCGGCTTTTGATAAATCATATCTGCAACCGTAACAATAATCAGCATTATAATAATCATAATGATAATGGCATTCCAACTGCAATCCTCTGTTGGCTTCCATTGCAATGTTTAATGATATGAAATAGTAATGCAGCTATGTATCTATAACAATTTTAGGAAATTATTAATAATTGAAGACCAAATATGAAACTGGCGTGAGAGGGATAAAATATGAATTCAAAATAAAGCTTGAAATATTATAAACAGGAACTTATAATGAGGACCATAAACTTGATATTTGTGTTTGGCAAACTACATATTGAAATTTCGTTCACAGAACAAAATAATTATTTTGATTTTAACAAATATGTAATCGATATGAAACAACCAGTTTCGGTTTTTACTTTCCCGAATTATTTATTGCTAAATCTCTCAAATAAAATATGGTAAGCAGTTAAATTAAGCTCTAAATATACATTTAAAATTAAAAGCAAAGTCTTTTTGATTACAAATTTACCGACAAAAACTGATTTCCTTTGAGTTCATTCCACACTGTAATTATAATCTTCTCCCTCACCTTTTCGGCTCAACAACTTCGATAATGACAAACCCACTAACCTCAAAAAACATTCAATGTCATGCAGACTGAATGCTCCAATGCATTCGGTTGCCTGATAACAATTTGCCTCGGTTACTTTGCTTTATTTGTGTTTGCAATTGTAATTGCAGCACGTTGTTGCAACCGATTTGCCGGACAAAAGACTTATAAAAAGCCGCAGCCTAAGCCAACTTCAACTTCAACTTGAGAGGTCCAACAAAAGAGGCCCATAAAGTTGCCGGCTTCATTCATTTGGCGGCCTTTCATCCCTCAAGTTCATCGTGACCATCTGTCCATTCAGCACACTGGTCATAATGGTTAAATAACTTGGGAAAACATTAGAAAAAGAAATAAAAAATGGAAATAAAACAGCTAAGTGATATCCTATGGAACATAATGATTATAATACGAGGATTTTTCTTTCAAATTTTTTTGTTAAATAAAGATATATAACAACTATTGTACAATATTAAAAATCAAAAATCACTTTTAATAGAAACTATAATTGATTATTATACATTGTCTACTTTTACTATATTTTCAATCAATTTAAAATCTTAGAGGGTCCTGAGCCAGAGAGTTGTCTAATATTACAACTTTTGACCAATGTACCATGGTTAAATGGGGTCCCAGCTGAGCTTGGACTTTGCTATTTTTTCTTTTTCGGATCTCCTCTCCTTCAGCAGTTTTTCTTCAACTTTATCTCTGGCTTTTAGTTTGTTTTTTTCTGCGATGGCATAGTTAGAAGGCGTTTGGATTTCGGTTCGTTTGCACAATCTGGTGTCGGTCGTCAAGGTCGTCAAAGATGCAGTGGCCAAAATGGCAGAAGCGAAAAAAACCACATCTCTTTACGTAAATCAAAAGCGTCGCCAGCACATAGCGACCGAGTTGGCCAAGTTGGCGTTAGCCAAGACTCAGACTTACTTGAAGCGAATACAACGAGCCGGGCCAATTGCATAAGGCGCGCGTGCAAACACGATTCGGCGTTGGCCACCTTTTTGTCTCACTACCCGGCAAACATCTTCTTTATCTGCTTCAAGCCAACTCAAATGCACTCTGTTTGTGCGGCGACAAAGTCAAGGAAAGCGGTTCTTAAAATTTAATGAAGGAAAATCATTTATACATCTTAGAAATATTTTACATTATTTCGTTCTGTAAATATATCAGAAGCTATACAAAATAAATTATTTATCTTGGTTTAAAAACAGAAAAAACCTAAAAAAAAATATATTGTTAAGAACATTCAAATTATATTTTTATGTAACTTCCAATTATTGGTAAACCATGTATATCATTAAATATTTTTATGAGAATGTATTAATTTTAAATTATTTTTCCAAAAACATAATGTTGATCTGCCAATATATTTTCTAAGCGAGCTTCGTATAAACGTTGCCCATGCCACATTAATATTCATATCGCAGGTCAAAAACATTCGTGCGAGCATAAATCATCAACGACTATGCTTGTCGCTTGCAGATATATTTCAACGTTTTTTGTATTTAAGATTAAATGCAATAGCTCAAACAAAAGCTGGAAAAAGACAATGGTTGAACTGAAAAACAATAACATGAGTCAGCAATTGCAGCATAAGAAAAAGGTACTACAAAACTTAGAAGGTATTCAACAAAAAGAACAATGCAATTGAACAAATTCTAGTCTGTCCATTTTTCAAAAAAGGATATACTAATTTAATATTTTTTAAGAAAGAAGAAATATCTAGGAAAAACCCTATTTGAAATTCCATTCTTTCATTTTTCTAAAAAGCCAACTTGCAGTTTTTGTTTCCCATTTTCTGTTAAAACGCAAACAAACAAAGAGAAAAATACATTTTTTTCATTTTTAGCAAATCCAATAAGCACTTTAATCAAAGCCAAACAAAAAAGTCTCCTGGCTTTATATCACCTTTTTCAGCGAAACACAGAAACCTCCACAGGAAAAACAAAAACAGCACAATAATAGAGGGAAAAAAATGGCAATAAAAAAAATGTCAACTTCTGGCCAGCTGAACTCGGTCTATTCCCCAGAGGGCTTACAACGCCACGGAATTTAATTTGAGTGCACTGGCTACAACCTCTACATTCATTTTTTCTACCTGCGGCTAAGGGAATATAAGAATAAACACAAATGGATTATGAACGGAGACCGAGCCAAAGGCATTGAACCCGGGATTGACAATGGTTTGTAGTGGAGATAAGTAAGTTAAGTTGCCGAAAAGTTACTGGCTTATTCCACGTGAAACGTGACAGGCCCGTTTGGGTCAAATCTCAGAATCAATCGAAACTTTTTTTTTCGATAGAGGAATGAAATATAAGGATGGGTTTTTGTTTTTTTTTTTTTAACTCTTACCGTTTATTTAAAAAAAATTTTTTTTTTAATTAGCTCCGATTTTTCAGTTGTGCATCACTTGAGACTCGTTTGAGTTATTTTAATATTTGGTATGCAACTTTGTGGGATATCTTAATATCTTTCAGATAAATATTTTTAAAAATTTTTAAATTTAAAATTAAGTATTTTTTAAGGGAATTTTAAATTTAAAAAATTCTGTACGCCGGAATACACGCGATTTCCGAAAAAAATAATTATCCTTATTTTGCTTCAACAATTCTTCACGAAGTGGTAAAATAAAATTTTTGTAATTGCAAGGGATACAATTAAAGACAACGATTTTAGTTTAGCAACTTTGCATCAAGCAACAACAGCGCAGCGTGTAAGAAAGGGAAAGCACTATTCCTGCTCTCCCGTGCTCGTATTGCTGTTCTCTTCTCTAGTACTATTAAAAATAAGAAAAATATAATTATGTCCATTATTCGTTCAGTAATAGCTACCAAAATGTACCATTCGTTAAAGATCTTTTAGCAAATAGTGAATTTCCCGCTAGATGGCGCCACTTTAAGCGACTGCCTGCTTGGCTGCTTGCATATCTCCATCTCTCTCACACTCATTTGGCTAAGTAACGGGTATTCGATAGTCGAGGCACTCGACTTTAGCATTCTCTCTTGTTTTATACTTATAGTTATATCACTTGTCTTTTGAAATCATTTAAAAAGGTGATAATATGAATGCCGGAAAAATTATATAATAATAATAATAAAAAGCATTTATTCAGTTTAATAAAATTCAATTGTCATTAGCAGTTCAGTGGGCGTTATTCGCGAAGCAATTAAATCGCAGTTTTCGCCATCGGTAATCGACAATTAAAATTCACTCAGGCCGCGAGAAATGGGGTGATGCCCCATTGAAGTTCAAAAGCCAGAAATTGCATGATTTATGACCATTGCAAACCTTGGCCAGACGGTGATGATTATGATGATAATAGTGCTGTCATTATCATTTTAATGACTTACAAACGAAAGTGTTTCTTCAGGGTCTCCACCGTTCCGGCCTCTTAAAATGGTTTCACTCGCGATTTTATCTCTCTGTTATTTTCCTCCTTTGGCATCTTTGCGATTTCCTGAATTATTATGCCTAATTTATAATGCCAGAGTTCGGAGTTGCTTCCTTTGTTTGTTGTCATTTTAACCACATATAGCGTGGCCAAAAGAAAGAAGCCAAAACAAACAAAAGTATTTAATAATGGAGTGTGAGGGCGACCCGTTAGCCAGTGTTACAAACAATATTTATTTATTTGCACGCAACTATTGCATAATTTACATATCTAATTGAATATTTAAGCTTATCGTGTTGGCAAATTTATCGCACAAATTATTTATTTTATGCAAGCTCATTAATACATACTGAAAACGGCTGTTAGCTCATTAGTTTGCGGCCGGCCAAAAGCCAAAATTTATTGTTAAATATTTAAATTGATTAAAACAAGGGAAATTTATAAACTAATGTAATATTTTATGGCACAAAGCCTTCTTAACTTTTGTATTGAAATATTTTAAAGGCTAAAGAGTTTATTAACCTCCTGCAATTTTCAGTTTCGATTTACTTCTGAAGGTGGTACAACTTTAACCCACATTAACATAGCCCTAAAATAAATTTCCCTATCAGTGACAGAGATCGGGCTAATTATGACGCAGCATTAACCCGCCGGCTATCTTAATTTCGATCATTATTAGACTTGAGTTTCTTAAACCCAACTTTTCCCTCTGCTCTTCTTCTTATATACCTATTTCTCAAGTTCTGCCTGACCTTTTTATATCATTTTCCTTTATTCTCCATGCCTCGCTAAATTCATATTAAAATCAATAAACCCTGGTAAAAAACGCTACACCCAAGACTGAGAGAGAAAAAGTGTTTTCAAAATCATCTAAAATGCAGCCAAACTGGTTGGCCCCCGCACCCTTCTATCGCCACTCGAGAACTTCAGAGCCAAGTTCAACCTGCGAGCCATTTTAATATTCGACTCCACTACGAATGCTCGTTCTGTGTGCACTCTCGTTCTCATTCAGTATTCATTAAGTATATCTATTGGCTTATTCCACGTGAAACGTGACAGGCCCGTTTGGGTCAAATCTCAGAATCAATCGAAACTTTTTTTTTCGATAGAGGAATGAAATATAAGGATGGGTTTTTGTTTTTTTTTTTTAACTCTTACCGTTTATTTAAAAAAAATTTTTTTTTAATTAGCTCCGATTTTTCAGTTGTGCATCACTTGAGACTCGCTTGAGTCATTTTAATATTTGGTATGCAACTTTGTGGGATATCTGAATATCTTTCAGATAAATATTTTTAAAAATTTTTAAATTTAAAATTAAGTATTTTTTAAGGGAATTTTAAATTTAAAAAATTCTGTACGCCGGAATACACGCGATTTCCGAAAAAAATAATTATCCTTATTTTGCTTCAACAATTCTTCACGAAGTGGTAAAATAAAATTTTTGTAATTGCAAGGGATACTAGTAAAGACAACGATTTTAGTTTAGCAACTTTGCATCAAGCAACAACAGCGCAGCGTGTAAGAAAGGGAAAGCACTATTCCTGCTCTCCCGTGCTCGTATTGCTGTTCTCTTCTTACACGCTGCGCTGTTGTTGCTTGATGCAAAGTTGCTAAACTAAAATCGTTGTCTTTACTAGTATCCCTTGCGATTACAAAAATTTTATTTTACCACTTCGTGAAGAATTGTTGAAGCAAAATAAGGATAATTATTTTTTTCGGAAATCGCGTGTATTCCGGCGTACAGAATTTTTTTAATTTAAAATTCCCTTAAAAAATACTTAATTTTAAATTTAAAAATTTTTAAAAATATTTATCTGAAAGATATTAAGATATCCCACAAAGTTGCATACCAAATATTAAAATGACTCAAACAAGTCTCAAGTGATGCACAACTGAAAAATCGGAGCTAATTTAAAAAAAAAATTTTTTTAAATAAACGGTAAGAGTTAAAAAAAAAAAACAAAAACCCATCCTTATATTTCATTCCTCTATCGAAAAAAAAAGTTTCGATTGATTCTGAGATTTGACCCAAACGGGCCTGTCACGTTTCACGTGGAATAAGCCTATTCCTAACCCCTTGAAGAAGGCTGTTCTACTTTTGAAAGGCCGGTTTTATCAAGTCTTTGATATAAAATAAGGAATAGGAATTGCACTTAGTTTTAAATTTTAGTTTTTCTTTTTTACATAAAGTCAAAATAATTTAATTTAATATCTATAAAACTAGAAAATGAATAATATATCTTTAACACATCATAATTTTATAAATCGTTAGAAATTAATATGATTAAAATCCAAAATCTATACTTAATGTTAGAGTATTTTAAGGCCTCCCATTTTGATCTTTGATTATTTTGTTGTACATTTCTTTTCTTTCTCCATCTTTCTCCACGTGCCCTTGTGTGTGCGGTGGTGTTTGGTCATTTAGGTTGCCCATTTTATTGTCTTTTCCAGAGGTGGGTACAATCAACTTTCGAGTTTCTTCTGGTTGTTCGGTCTACTATATACCATATACCACCTACCCCATTCCAACAATTTCTTCCATGCCGCCTGGGGTTCTACACACACCTTGCTGAGCTGAAACAAAATGCATATTGAATTTGAATTTGATTAGGAATGTCGGTTGACACACATTTTGGCATTGTTAATTTATGCACATGGCATCAGCGGTCGCCAGCTGATTGGCCCCCAAATGGGTGGGGTGTATGGGTATGGTTGTATGGTCAGCGAAAGGGGTACCTTTAAATGGAGTAATTACCTCTGAAAGGTGGCTGGAGGTTCTCGCTTCCCCTCGAAAATCCCTCGCTTTCTGTTCGCACAAGAAACGGGTGAATGGCTCAAAGTGGGCAGTGGCCAAGAGTGAGTGGCGTTCGAAATGCGGGTGTCGGTTTTGTCTATTTGCTTACACTGCAAAAATTTGTGGAGGATAAGAAATTATTTGTAAAATTTTAAAAATACTTTAAATGCTAGGTACTTGTATCCTTTGATTTAGGATATAAAATTTATATACGATTTTCTACATCAGTTAAATGTAAAATAAATTAGAACAGAGGAATAGAGTTTGCAAACCATAAATTCAAATTATTTTTCAAAAATTCCAGATATAATTCTGTAAATCAAAGAGTTTTCTACAGTGTAGCGCTGGGTAAACGTGTTTGGCATGAGCCAAAACCGTGCGTCCGAAGCATCACAAGTGCCAAAGTGAGCACTGCCCAGTTGGAAGTTCCTCCGCTCCCCCTCCCCCCACAGACAATCTTACCCATCCATACTTATACCCCCGTAGACCCATAGACTCGTAACGCTCGAGTTAAGTCGGTCGGTAAATTATAATGCGAAACTCTTTTGCCCAGCCGGGCATATCAACAGTTGGCTCCCCTAACTCATCAGATCCGAACCGATTCGTACCGACTTCTGGCGTTTTATAACACCCTCCAGGTCTGAAAATAAAAAAGAGTCCATTGTCTAACGCGGTATCGTATATAACCAGCCTATTATGTTACCATTGACAACTCGATCCCCGGGATAATCACTGTATTGTCAAATTGCTTTCGCTCGCCGTAAATTACTCAATTCAAATCAATTTCAAAGCCAGTCAGCTGGTTATTTATAATTTTAAATGGTTTACTTAATAGATTTTCACTGTCATCCAATTATTTTGATTATTTTGCTGAAATAAGGCATGATTTCCATTATTATTGAACTGCTTGGCTTACTGCCACTTTTAATTAAACAGTCAGGCGCAACAGCTGAAAAGTTATTTAACGGCGATATCCTTGTCACTCTCCGCTGATTATCCTTTTACTGCTGTAATTTCTGCATGCATTTATCCTTAATGGATTGTGCATGTCTTTGTCTGCTGCCTTATGTCTTGGGTCTCTTATACTCGCCGCTGCATGACCGTTATTCCCGTATAAGAGAGCAACCAAGTTCGCAACTTGTTCGACGTTGAGCTGGCAACAAGTTTTTTCTATTATTATTACAACAGAATTTACATCATTTATTACAGATTTTATCAAACTAAAGTCACTGCAAAATATTATAATAAATGGTTTTATTCTTAAGCAATATTATCCGGTTTATTTATTTCTAAACATTAAATGTTTTATATATATTTTTTAATTAATACTTTTAATAATAAATATATGTATTTAGGCTTCAACATTTTAAAATGTATTTCCAATATTCACTAGAAGGGCTTGCTGAAATTTTCTTCATCAATTCCTTTTAAAGTTTTACTAAAACTTTATTTTCATTCTTTGGCCTGTTTTATGGAGCACCTCTTCTCCGAAATAATGGCACTTATTCCGCGGAACGCTTCCGTCATTACGGCCATAACACTCTGAAGCATTTGGCCAACAATTAGTGAGCGTTTGCAAATTGCTCAACACTGGCCTAACATCTTGAGGTGCCAAGAAGTTTGAGCTTAGCAAAAAGTCAGCCAAGCTGAAGCAACCGTCAGCTACACAGAGCCAAAATAATTATTAAAAGCAAAGTTTAAAATTTAAAAACAATTATTAGAAATATTGTTGTAAATGCCTAATGTTTTTGGATAAGAATTTTAGACCTACGTATACCAAAGATCAGGTTCAAATCCAATACGCTACGAAATTGTTGTGTTACTCTTCTTCCATTACATTTCCATTGATGTTATTTTTAAATTTATTAAAATAAAATATTCCAAATTGTATTTTTACTTCATATCCTATCGTCTTTGTTATCCGTGTACCAACAGCTACCACTCAAAATGCAATGCATGAGCAGCTCTTCCCGTTAATGAGCAGGTGAGATGAGAGTTGGCCAAGAAGCGGCTTCGAGATTGCAGATTATTAAAAATCAGCAGCCAAAACCGAAAAAAAACCAACACGAAAAGTGATACATTTCCCAGCTGAGTTTTTCGCTCAAATCGTTTTCGGAGCACACATCCAAAAAAAGAAGCCAGCATACGGTTGCAATAATTAAAACTTGGTTAAAATATAACGGCCGAGGGGCAGAGGGGCAATGGCAGGGTGGCTGGTGGTACAATGCATCATCGTGTTGATGTTGCGATGCGAAACGACCGCACCTAATTGGTTTTGCATGAGTTAGTTGCTGCCGTTTATATAGCGGTGGGCGGAAGGGCGGAAGGGAGAAGGGGGCGGGGCGCAAGTTTGCCAACACATTTGTGGCATTAGTGGCAAAAACCAAAAAACACATGGTATTAAATCGTGCAAAGTAATTCCAATTTGACCGGTGTCAATTTGTTCAAACCCCGAACTACAGCTAAATTACCTAACTCGATTTAGATTAGAAAAAAAGAGTTCAAGAGAAGAAATGGTTAAACAAATTATAGAAATGTTGTTCGGGTTTATTTTAAAAATTAATTCACTGCTTAAAAAATTCATAAATTATTAAAATTGGTAAAATTAAAAAGTAATTACCAGAAGTTCAATCATTAATTGCCTGAATTTAATTTTTTACTTTTTTGCCAAAATTTAATTTAAAATGTCCAAAAAAATTAACTTAAACATTTATAAAAAATGGAAAGCAAACTTCTTAAGTTTCTTAATAAAAAAATATTTTTATACTTAACTTATTATGTTTTATTAATTTATGTCATCTTATTAATTTTCTTAATGCATTTATTTTCCATTTATTTAATCCCTTATATTATTTTGTATATATTTAAAAATTTCCAGATACCGAGTAAAGCTTTATTATATTTTTGACACCATATCACTCCATTCAAATCGATTGCAATCTATACACGCTGAACGGCAAACAAAGAATTTAAAAGCGCCTTTCGAATGTTGCACAAATACAAATCGAGCAATTTCGCATGTTTTTCAAAATAACATGCCATATCATGTTTGGGCTGCCCCTTTAAGCCCTCCCCCGTAATGTTATGACATAATTAAAGCCGGACACATGTTTGGCTTGCCTTTCAGCGCTGTGGTCAGCTGTCCAGTTGTCCACCCGTCCCGTTTTCCACCTGTCCAGTTGTCCACCCCTCGCTGACATGTCACGACACCTCGTGGGGTGCTCATCACATGATGGCAGACCGTCGAGTGTGTTGAGTGTGCACATTTTAAATGCAATTTAATGTGTGCAACCCTTTACGATGCATTTGTAAAATGCTATGAAAAATATTTCCTCAAAATAAAGTGGATAAAATCGAAACAAATGAAACAATTTTCACTAGCAATTTATCTTTCAAATGAAAGTGAAAGTGCCAGGCTTTTTTGGAATTTATGCGTTCCACATAACTTTACTCTGCCAAAATACCATCTAAACTGATATGATAGTTTCAAATAAAAGTTATATAACAAAAACAGATAATGAAATTTATCGAGTATATTATGTTTACTAAATTATAGAACATCTGTAAACCTAAGATAAATAGTTTAAATATATTTAGTATATTTTTTAATTTCATTTTTATTTAAATATTTTAAATAAGATATTTATATTCTTCATCGTTTATGCTTGGGCCACAATTATTATGTTTTAGGGTTTTAGGCTCCAAATTCATCTGCAGGGTATATAAAGCTCTTTTACGAATGTTTCCTTTTCTTCCATTTTATTGCATATATTTATTTTTCATTCACACGCTCGCTCGCACATCCTGAACTCCCACAAAGCTACATTTTAATATTTCCCCTAGATGAGAGGAGCCAGGATGAGGATGTTGAGGAGCTGGCAAGGCAACGGCCATATTTCACAATTTATTGTGCTTGTCAATTGCAAGATGGCAAGAAAAAATTGCTACCATGCCATATGCATAGTCGCACTCGTTCTTGAATGGCAAGAGTTTAGGGGGAAGTTCGTAGATTTATTCTACTGGAAATATTGCATTTTGATATCTCGCATACGCACTTGATGTCTGCAAATCATCATCGTGGGTGCAAGTTGTTCGCTTTGTGACTGATTGCTTTTGGCGTTGCCATCGATTAGAAATGGTAATAGGATATTATTATTTATAGCAATATATAAATCAATCAAATTTTTGGGTAAATTATCATAATTTCAATGCAATTTCAACAGAAGTCCAATGCTTTTATTTATATACTTAAATTTCTCAGTAGTCTTTATTATTAGATGGTTGTACATTTTTGTCAATATCATGCATGCATAAATACCTATCAATATCTATTAAATTTTCTCCTCCATCATTTTATATTTGAACAAAAAGTTGCCTCTCCAAACAACAATTTTATGTGGCATAATCACAGACAAATGCTTGTAAACCTATATGCACAACGTACACATTTGACATTCAACTCTGCCCTGACCCCAGAAAATAAAGAAAAAATAAAAGACGAAAAAGAAAAACAATTTTAAGGGCAGGTTGACTTGACTTGGCAGATGGCTTGTAAGTGGCTTTTTGACTTGGCCATTAACGCAAACTTGACACATTGATGACAACGTTGTTATTGGCGCTATTGCCACCGTTATTGTTTTTGCAATCCACGCTGTCTGTCACCTAACACTTGGCTATATCTCTGGATATATATATATATATATCTATATATATATATGTATGCATAGATCCGTGGATGGGCAGACGTGGGCGCATCGTAACTCTAGATTTATGATAAGTCACGATTTTCCAGCTGGCGGATGGAAAATTGTTTCAAGCCAGAGACAAAAAGACGAAAAACTAACTTTTTTATGCAATCGAATTGCATTTTGGCCGACAGTCGGTGCTCATCAGGCAGCCAATTAAGTTGTTTAATTGAATTGCAAGTAGAAAGTGCCGAGAAAACCGAACGAGATGAAGAAGGCACCGCAAAACAATTTGGCAAACGAGCAGAAAAAAGGCAACGAATAATTGTGGCTTAAACTAGTAATTGGTGGCGAAAAAAAATATACCACAGTTTTTACTGATCTAAATTTTTAGGGATTTTAAATCCTCCAAAGTTCTTATTTATAATGTTCTTAAATTTTCCATTGTTGGTAAACTAGCCTGCATTTCCTTCAAAATGTTTTCCATTTCTGTTGTCTGGACCGCCCGTAAGTTTTTTTTCGCTTTTTCCTCCTGAGGGAGTTTTGCAGAGAACCTCCCTCTGCACTTCACATAATTTCAATGAACCGCATTTACGTTTGGTTCGGTTTATCTCTCTTTCCTCTGAATTTCCGACGGCGCCGACATTGCCGTGACAATACCGAACTCGTATCCACACATATCACCCGTAGACAGAAGGAGCGTGGGATCGTACACTGTACAAAATATGTATGAACTGTATTTTCACACTTAAAAATTCGAAAA
Source organism: Drosophila lutescens (assembly GCA_037075285.1). Lineage (NCBI taxonomy): Eukaryota > Metazoa > Arthropoda > Insecta > Diptera > Drosophilidae > Drosophila > Drosophila lutescens. Next base: position 1,183,981 of record JBAMCF010000352.1, read on the forward strand.
CCACAAAATGTACTAAAAATTACTCATACGACAAGAGTGACAGTTAGGATTTATTTAAGAACCTTGTCAAATAATGAATTTCGTTGAAATAATTGTTTTAAAAAAGAGAGAGTAAGAAAATAAATGTATGTTCGAAATCAACGACAACTAGATTATAATAACTTTTTGGTCGAAGGCAACAGTGCGTATGAGCACTCAAAAAATTATTTTTCTTAAATATAGAAAAAAGAAAAATTTACTGTGCTTTAGAAATATATTCTATAAAGAGGAAACATTTTCTAAACTTCAGAAAAAATTCTCTATTAAACGAATTTTTTAGAATTTTTTTTCTGAAATGCAGAAAACTCCTTTTTTTTCTAAATTATAAGGTGATTTTTTCTAATCTTCCTTTTTTTATTTGAGGGTTAAAATCGCCATTGATTTTAGAAAAAAAAAGACTAAACTTTTCTAAAAACAAAAAAAAATCGCCGTCAAAATTATAAATATTTATACAAAATAGAAATATTGGTTTTCTAGAAAACAGAAAAAATGATTAATTATTTTTCTAACATTCAGAAAAAATGTGTCTGTTTTTTGAAATATTTTTCTAAAAAATAAAAAATGTAACCTTATTTGATCAGTTTCCCTTCTTATACACTTTTTAGAAATTTTTTTTTAAGCCTTAGAAAAAATTGTCTTAAGTCGAAACAAATTTCCTTTATTGGTAGCCTAGGGGTCTAACGCGTGCGTGCATGTATATGTTATTCAAGTTTATAGCCGCAAGTGTGAGTTCAATCCCACGTCGAGCCGAAAAACTCATGTTGTCTTTTTTTTTTTTTTTTTTATCCCTAATATTTACATATTAATAAAAAAAAATGTATTGCATTTTTTTTTTAATCATGAGTAGTTATATTTTGGTAAAAATGATGTTTAGGTTCTTCAAATTTGAAACATTCAATTACTGTTACTATTAAACCATATTAAAATATATATTGGCATATAAATATTAATATTAATCATGAAATATTTACGAGCAAAATTAAATGAATACCTAGGGGGAATAACTAGAAGAGAGCCAGATCAATTTGACTAAAAAGAGGAGAACAAAATGGGAATAGACTTTGTACAGCGCCTCACGTGATGCTTCCGTGGCGCAGCTAGTAGAGTGCTTGACTGCAAACCGTGAGGCAAGCGGTTCGATTCCCGCGTGGGGCGACCCAAGATGTTTTTCTCAAAATAGTAAGTAATTGGGTTTTTATATTTATAATTTGTAATTTGTATACTCATTTCAGTTATTATTACAGTTCCAATTTGAAACTACAAGTGCATTTACATAAATGTATACATCATCCACCCATGTGCTCAATTAAAGGAAATTCGAATAATATGACAAACAAGAACGAAAAACAACAACACAAGGGCAGGGGACGTGGCGTCACAGAAAACAACCGGGCATTATTCCGATTCCCGAAGCCCGAAAAAAGATTTTTGTATTTTCTGGATTTGAGGATTTTTTTTGTTTTTTAGAAAATATTTGTCTATATTAAAAAAAAAACGTATTTCTATTTTTTAGAAAACCTTTATTTCTAAATTCTAAGAAATAATTTTTCTACTTTCTAGCAAGAAATTTCTAAATTGCAGTCTTTTTTCTTTTGATTAAAAAAAAAAAATGCCTTTGATTTAAGAAACCTACTTTCTTTAATATAGACAAAATCGCCAGTAAAGCAAATTCATAGGCGATTTTCTAAAACCAAGGGCGATTTTAGTCGATTTTTTTTTTGAGTGAGTGATAAACTTTGAAGCCAGTTTTCAGACCCAAAAAGTTTTGTTTTTTAATTTTATTTCGGTATGCCTTAAATTCTGGTTGTAGAACAACACCATGTGAATTGTGTATAGATAAAATTAAAATTTAAAAATAAATGAAAATAGTATTTAATCACAATAAACTCTACTAAAGCGTTTTATTAAATTTAAAAAAAAAATTAAGTTACTAGGTGTAATAAAAAAGTAAAACAAAAAAATGTATCAGCTTTTTTGCTCAGTGTGTTAAGACTTTGAGCAGGGAGAACGTGGAGAACGACCGTCATCGATGCTCGCAATTTGTGGCTTTCGCCACGCTTAATGCCAATCTCAGTGGGTCCACCGCCCAGTCACCACCCCCTTAAAACCACCACCCACGTCACCGCCCAAATCGGATCCCCCCTCCCCCAATCCCACCCCCGCAGTCATTCTGCTATCTTGCCGCATTACAATTCACTGACATAATGCAAAAATCGCAGCAAGTCAGGCGCAACTCGTTGATAGGCGTGTTCTGCAATTTCTGTCGGATTGGGAAAGGACCTGGTAAAAGGGGGCGGGGGGCAGTATTGTGTATTGTATTGTGCTCGAAAGGATTCAAGGAATTTTGTGAGTGGTGGTGGTGAAAAACCCATAATGGAGAGAGCAAGCTAATTAGAGGTTTCGTACGAGCCACCAAAATAGCATTGTTAGTACTTTGCAGTTCCTCATTGCAGAGGTAAATCTTAGTATAATGGTGTACTTTAAATTGTCGTTTAAATTTATGGCCAGTTATGTGAAGAGAAAAAAATCGTTTTATGCGAAAAAAACAGGTTTTAAGTAATTAATAGGTGTTCTTTATAGGTAATGAATATGCATAAAGTCGTCTTAACACTTGTAAAATCATAGTTTTGTCTTTTTTTAAGACTTAATTTCACTTGAGTCTGAACTACCCCTTCGAGTATCTAGTAATTGTTTTAAGTTTATTGCTGTTGAAACCCATAAAATCATTAAACGTAGCCCCCTTGGGCGAGCTTATCGATCCACGATAATCGCCTTAAATAATCCAATTGGACAGCGAAAGTATATAAATCTTGGATTTGCGGGGCGCTTTTCTGGTATCAAGGAAGCACTAATAAATAGCCTCACTCGACTTTCAATCTATAGATTAGATTCAACTGAAATTGATTAATAAGTATTTGCGCAAATACTTAGTCGTACGGCCGATCTGGAAGACAAAAGTTCAGCCTTAAAATGCTGAGTAGAGTGCTTATTACTATTTTAGCCATTGTGGCCTTAACCGGAGCTATCGACGACTTTGATCCTTTCATTGATATACCCTTCCTGCGGCTCAAGACTTCGGTGGGTTAAAAATAGAAGATAATATTGTCAATAAATTCGAAACAATATTTTTTTAAAATTGTAGGGGAAAAAAAATTAAGTGAATATAATACGAGTGATATTATGTGTGAGTTAAAATAAAACATTTCCTGTTTATAGAATCTAAAAACGTAGTTTCTTGCATAAGTGATATTATGAAAGTTATAAAAGTTATATAATATGACATACAATTCGATATGATATCCCGAATTTTACCCGTTCTGAATCGTAACCCCAACCGATTTCTCTTTAAATTATATCCCCATTTCGAGCTGCGATTTAAGTTGGATTTTCGTTGCAGGCGGAGCGCATTGCCGAGCATGGCTATCCGGCCGAATCGCATTTTGCGGAGACCCCGGACGGCTATGTGCTGAATCTGTTCCGCATTCCCCACTCCCCGAAGCTAAACAATGCCGGGGATTCCCGTCGTCCGGTGGTGCTCATCATGCACGGACTGTTCAGCTGCTCCGATTGCTTCCTGCTCAATGGACCGGAGGATGCGCTGCCGTATAACTACGCAGATGCCGGCTACGACGTCTGGCTCGGCAACGCCCGTGGCAATATCTACTCGCGGAACAACACCAGGCTGGATGTGAGGCATCCGTACTTCTGGAAGTTCAGCTGGCACGAGATTGGCGCCATCGATCTGCCCACCACGATTGACTATATCCTAGATCTCACCGGACAGCAGGCCCTGCACTATGTGGGCCACTCCCAGGGATGCACCTCCTTCTTCGTGATGGGCTCTTATAGGCCCGAGTATAATGCCAAAATCAAGACGGCTCACATGCTCGCACCGTCCGTTTTCATGGGCAACACCACGGAGGGACTTATTGTGAGCACGGCTCCCTACCTTGGACACCACGGCATAGGTTCCACCCTCTTGGAGAACCAGGTCCTTCTGCCCCAGAACACGTTCCTCCAGAGGATATTGGACACCACCTGCAGCAATCGACCCATTATGCTGAGCTACTGCAAGACTCTCGCCATGCTCTGGGGAGGTCCCGAAATCGGAAACCTAAATAAGGTAAGATCTTGAACTAGATAATAGTATAATAAGGGCGTCAGTAATTTATTTAAGATTTTAGGATCTTTTCTCGAAAATCGAAGTAGAGAACATTTTCTTCTTGATCTTGAGAACTTTTCTTCTTGAAAAATTTAAAGGTCAAAATAATCAAATGAAAGATAAAAGATTTTATGTTACTAATTTGCATTCTTAAAATTCTAATAATTTTCATAAATAAAACAATAATTTGTTTATTACTTTTGTAGACTCTTCTCCCGCAAATTGCTGAAACCCACCCCGCTGGAGTCTCCTCTAACCAGGCCATTCACTACATTCAGTCCTACGTCTCAAACGAGTTCCGTCTGTACGATTGGGGAAGCCGCAAGAATTTGGAATACTACGGGGTGGCAGAGCCTCCGGCCTATGATCTTACTAAAATTACCTCTGAACTTTATCTGTACTATGGTTTGTCTGATGGTTCAGCGAACAAGGACGATGTCAGCCGACTGCCCGACCTTTTGCCCAATTTGGCCCTGCTACATGAAGTGCCCGTACCCACTTGGGGACATTTGGACTTTATATTTGCCACAGAGGTCAAGAAGCTTATCAACGATTTGGTTTTGGATTATACTAAGGCCTACGATGCTGAGGAATCTGAGGATAAATAAAAGATCTGTTCAATAGAACCAAATAAAAACCAAAGAACCAAAAATATATTCTATTGAGTTATGCTGAATAATTTTACAATATTTTTAAGAAATGTACCCCAAATTCATTACTTATGAGAATCATTAGTAAGTTTGTGACCTCCTGAGACACTTTTGGCCAGAGTGGCAAACGTGCCGAGCTAATTACCAGCTAACAAGTGTCTTCTGGTCGGGTTACCTCATCCTCATCCCCAGTCTGCTCCATTCTCCTCACTTGGTTTGGTCACGCCTCTGTGATGTACAACTTTTTTGCTCCCGTTTCGTTGACAAACATTATCGCTGTCTGGATAACGTGGCTTGCTGGTCTCATCTCCACTTACATAAGCCCTTTCCCTATCCCATCGTCACCCCAAATTGCAGTAATTAGCACTGGGATCTCCACGAGTTGGTTTGTTTGGCGGTTTAGTTGGGGGCAGTTGCAAATATGCTTATAATGATGATTTATGCGGCTGAGTGGACGGTTATCACTCGGTTGGATAAGCGACCAGAAAAATGCACTGATAGGGGATAATTTAAATTGGGTTTCTGGAAGGGGAATTTAATTGAATGTGTTTGGGTTGTGGTTAGGATTTCAATGTCATTGGATTAAAGGTAATCTTGTGAGGTGTGCAGTGATTCACCTGTAGAACTTATATCAAAAGTTGTTGTATCGCAGGTGTTAGTTATCAGCTTGTTAGATTAAGAGTTAGACTCAAATCGCTTCAAGTTCAGAGACTCTCGGGGCAGTGAACCACCTAGATAATTAATTGACTCCAAGTAATTCCCGTTCGCTGCTCACTCAGGAGTGCTTCGCACTTCGGATGGCTTTGCCTTTGCCTTTCGGCCATTAACCATTAAAGCCAGCCTGGCGGCAATTAAACCACAGCTCTTTATTAATCGCGGACCGCTGATGTGGAAGAGGATAATGCCGGTGACGAGGCTCAAGTGCGTCAGCAGACGAAAAAAAGTGCACAAAAAAGGAAATTGCAGATCATCAAAGGCAACAGGGGAATAAAATTAATAAAGTGTAAAAGGATTTTGTCTCGCAGACATCGGGGAGGTTATAAATCTGCCGGCTACCCCCCTCTCCAAAACCCGAACCCATAATCCTTTATTTTCGTTTTCAATTTGTTGGAAAAGGCAAACAGAAAGTGTTAAAAGTATTTCTCATGCGGAAAATCCACAGTGACTGGCCAAGCGCTGACAAACTTTTCCCGGCCTTTCCTACCCTTTTCCTACCCATTTCCTTGCCTCTTCTGTCTTCTCCTAAGTGGCTGCGACACTTTTGTATGCATAATTTAAACAAAAGTCGCCGAAAAACTAAGGGGAGAACTGAGAGAGAGAGGGCTGAAAAACAAGCAGCAGCAACAGAAAGTTGCAATTGCAAAAATTGAAAAATTTTCCGCATAAAAATATGCGCCAGGCATGAAAAATCCGGGGAAAAACAAGAGGAAAATCAGAAAATAGCTGGAAATCTTACTCGCAGCCAAGATGTCGACAAAGTGTCGTGCATGTTGTTGGCCAAATGTTTATTGTCGAAAAGTTAAGCAGAATGCAGATTGCCACAGAAGAAAAAGGGTGAGAGGTCACAAAAGAAATATCACCCCCTTTTGGGATGGTTATTATGACAGTAATAACCCAGTTTGTTTTTTCAAATCACATAATAAAAATCATCTGGGTTTCACAATTTAATTCCACTTTTGTCCAACTTTTTCTTATGTTTTTACTTCGACATAAGTCTTTCTAATTTATGGTCCTAATTGAATTTCCATTTATTTTCCATGCTTTCTCCGCAAAAGGAAAGCTCAAAAAGAAAATCTTGTTTGCCCAAAAAAGTTTTAGAGTAATTAAATCTACATTTGCTTAATCAAAAACAAAACACAAATTATGATGTTTTTAGAAAACACTTTTTGATTTATTTGCTGATTTAGTGTTTTTGATTTAGTGTTTGCAAAGAAAACTTATTTTAAAATGTAAACAAAATACGTAAAATAAGTGCAAATTTTTAAAACTATTTAAAAAGTTTCGGAGAACTTAACAACTATTCAAGTTTTTTAATTTAACAAATTATTATAATCCATTTTATCGATAAATGTTATTTTAACGGTCTTTTCAAATCTAAACCGTGAATACCAAGTCACGGAATGCAGTATTTGTATGATTAAAAATAAATACCAGAAGCTTTCAGCCAGCTTTTCTGCGTATGGCGGCTTCCGCACTCCGGTCACACTGCTGAAGCGACGTTAAAAAAATTAAGTCCGATAATTGCAATTAATAAAATTAGAAAAAGCGAAGCAACAGCCAGGTAAAATGGAGGTGGAAAGCCCGGAACACACGCGAGACTTCGCCGAGGTGGACATCAACAACGGGGCGGCGGGCTCCGGATCGGAGGACGAGGAGGAGGAGGTGCCAGCGCCGGGCAGCGTAACTCTGGACCGAAACGAAAGTGATCTATTTGTGTCGGCTTTAAGTCCCAGCAGCATCGGGGATATCCATGTAAGTAGCCCTGCTAAGCCCGGAACAACCCGCATCCGGAGGTTCTATACTAAATTAGCTCCAATTTCGGGGCGTCGGTCGCTTTATCAGCGTTCGCTTTGTTTGGCTTTGTGGCTACGTCACGAGTGCCGCCCACCAGCAAAGCTTGTTGCTCCCCAGAAATATACTGTATGTCACTCTCTTCTGCCCATCCAATCCCCTCTAGCCGCTGCAGGAGGTGCTCACCGACGACGGCGACTACTTCATCAGCATTGTGGTCTCGGATCCGCAGAAATTCGGCGATGGCATGGGCTCCTATTTGGCCTACAAGTGAGTCACCCCGCCTTATCATAGAAAGCATATTAAATTACATTTATAAACCTCCTCCTTATCGCCTCCAAAACAAACAGGGTGACGACCAAAACGAACATTCCCAAATTCAAGCGCAGCGAGTTCAGCACCATGCGTCGCTTCAGCGATTTCCTGGGCATCCATGATCTGCTCGTGGGCAAGTACATGCGGCTGGGTCGCATCATACCGCCCGCGCCCTCAAAGAACATCATCGGCAGCACCAAGGTCAAGATTAGCCCTCAGCAGAGCGAGCCGGGCACCCCGATGACCCAGGAGTGGGTGGAGATCCGCCGGGCGGCCCTGGAGCGATTCGTTCATCGCACCGCCCAGCATCCGGTGCTGCGCGTCGATCTGGACTTTATGAACTTCCTGGAGAGCGACCAGGAGCTGCCGCGTTCCGTCAACACCTCGGCACTCAGTGGAGCCGGCGTCATCCGGCTGTTCAACAAGGTGGGCGAGACGGTGAACAAGATCACCTACAAGATGGACGAGAACGATCCGTGGTTCGACGACAAGATCACCGAGGTGGAGAGCCTGGATGCCAATCTGCAGAAGCTGCACAATGCCATGAAATCGCTGGTCACCTCGCGGCGGGAGCTGTCGCTGCTCACCGGTCTGGTGGCCAAGTCGGCGGCCATGCTGAGCACCTGCGAGGAGCACACCGGACTCTCGAGGGCGCTGTCCAATCTGGCCGACGTGGAGGAGAAGATCGAGCTGCTGCGCTCGGAGCAGGCCAACTCGGACTTCTTTATTCTGGCCGAGTTCATCAAGGACTACTTGGGCCTGTTCGGGGCCATCAAGTGCATTTTCCATGAGCGCGTCAAGGCCTTTCAGAATTGGCAGTACGCACAAATGCAGTTGTCCAAGCGGCGGGAGAACCGCGGACGCTTCGAGCTGGCCAACAGGGCGGATAAGCTAGATCAGGCCCAGCAGGAAGTGGACGAGGTGGGTCTGCGAAAGCCATTGTTCCTTCTCTTAATAATCCATTATCTCTTTGCAGTGGCAGGGAAAGGTGCAGCGCTGTCAGCAGCAGTTCGACGACATTTCCGCAGAAATTAAGCGCGAAATGGAGAGATTCGAATTGACCAGAGTTAAAGACTTCAAAGTAAACATTATCAAGTATATCGAAGACCAAATGGCGCATCAGCAACAGGTAGATACTCGCATTTTTATAAGCACACGCCCTGTAGGTTAATAATCTTTCCTGCCTTTCAGATCGTCAGCTATTGGGAGGCCTTTGCTCCGTTCGCCCGCGACATTGTTTAACTTTTATTCCGTTTATCGATGCATTTCCAGTAACTTTTTGAATAATCAACAGCTATGCGCGCTATGAAGTTATTCAGCGGGACCAAATTCGATCTTAATCTACCGATTTGGAGCTACAATTTCGCCTTCAGCACTTATCTTGCACTTTGCGGCGGCAAAGATCGTATTTTTATGAAACTGCTTTCGATTCCTCTCCAGCATAGAAAAGTTCAACTTTATCGCTGCATTCACATTTACAAAGCCTATATCTCTATTCGTACACAGTAATTATTATCAAGGCTTTTATACATTCATAGAAAGCTGAAAGTTTGCGGCAGACTCCCAGTTCTGCTTATTCTCATTCTAAGCAAGTATTTGGTATTATCTAAAACAAGGCAATGATCTATTATTTAGATTACAGTGAAGAAGACTCATTGGCCATTTCCAAATTGAAGTTTATACCATGATGGTTGGGAAGTCGTTCTTCCCTGTTTATTGTTGGTATATTTATGTATTTATATATATATTCCTATTAAAACATTTTGTATCATGACAAAGAGAGCATTTCAACAAATAAATTTGTAAATATGTATAGATGTAAATTGTTGTTGTGTCTTGTTGTACATGTACCTGATCACTATCGGGGAAGCTTATCGTATGTTCAAATTTATTTTTCAAACTTGTTTGCAAAAAGTTATGTTATGTTTAAATCACTTTTTGCTTTCTGTCGGGTTTTTATTGTTTCGTGGAAAACATAGCAAAAACACTTTTTGAATGTTTTTTTTTTTCGTATTCCGTTAAAATATGTTCCCCAGCTAAAAGTATTACTTTTTTGTCCAGCTAAATAACAAACCACATCACTTTCAAGTAGATTTTTAAAAATTTTGTATTTAATTTTTTTTTAAAACATCTTAAAGGCGGGGCCACTCGACTATAGAGTTCTAATCATAATAGTTTCTAATTTGCATAATAATAAATCGGGTCTATTCCATTAAAAAACTGTTGCTGTTTTTTTTTTAATCTTGCAATTTTTATAAAATTTAAGCCAACTAAATTAAAAAAAAAAAACAAAGAACCATTTTAAAATCGTCACATTTCATTGAAGCGCTTTTGTCCTCATTTGTATCTTAAAGCCAACAATTTGATTATTACAATATGTAACGAATTCTTAAAAAGGGGAGGTTCTTCAGATTGGTTGGACCGTTCTCTTCATAGCTCAAGCACTATTTCCTATACTATAACTATTGATTCTTTAAAAGCCGCGAATTCTTAAGAACAAGAGGATATATTTGTATGGATCATTTCATTTTTAGATTAGTTTATGTGGCAATGGAATCAGGCAGTTTTGGATAGCGGGATAGTGGAAATAGGCTATAACCTGACTATAGCTACCATCGCTAGCGTGGAATCGGAATCTCGTGACGCGTTAGGCCCTTTCCAACAGCCGTGTGATTCACTTCTCTAAATAAATTCCTCGAAAGCTGGTAAACGCTGCTGCAAATTAGTTGATAACTTGCATTTAACAAACAAACAAATCCCGCTGAACTGAACCACTGGTGATGTCACAGCTGCGCTCGAAAGTCATTACCCTCTACAAGCACGTAAGTTCCGTTCTGATATGTTTTCCGGGTGGCACGTGCAGCCCACCCCCACCCAAAACTTAAAAGACCGCCCACTGACATTGCGTAAACACTTGCAGTTGCAGTATTTGGGCCGCGAATATCCCGGCCTGAACGGGCCGCAGAAGTTCAGGAAGCAGATCCACGATGCCTTCATGAACCACAAGGATGAGCAGGATCCCAAGAAGATCGTGGCCCTGTTGGCCCAAGGACGCTACTTGGCCAAGGAGGTGGAGGCCCTGTACTCGCTGAAGAAGTACCGGAGCGTTAAGCAGCGCTACAGCTACAACGACTAAGTGACTAAGCGGGCGGAACGGAATGAAGAAGGCGTGGCAGCGATGCGGAAATCGTGGCGAAAATTCAAGGACTGATGCTGAAAATGATGGTGATCCGGGGGGCAGTACGAAGGAGGAGGAACCGTGAGAATATGATATGTTTGCCTTGCTTGTCGCACACAAAAAAGTACCACACACACACATAATATGCATATTGTTCGGCCAAAGCAAAGTCAACCCAAAAAAACCCAACAATAATAATTTCGAATGTCTTGTCAATGTCCAACTTAAAGTTTGTTATTGAGGCAGCCAAAAAAAAGCGAAAAACGGACGTAGCGAATAAACGAAGCAGTCATTGAATTAAAACAAAATAACCAAAAAGCAACCAAGTTAATTGAAGGCACTGGAAAAAAGAAATACCCACCAAATCAGGCAGATATTATGAATTGAGATATGATATCATAGCAAATATGTCCTGGCTTATCAAGATTCAGAAGATGTCTTGGTAACTTAAGATTGTAAAAAACACTATTCCCCTATAAATCATTACTTTCTTTCTGCGCGTTGACCTTGGATCGATTCCGCCGGAAGGGGCCTGGCAGGTGTATGTTTATCTGGGTCTATTTCGGATATGTCGCTGTGATAAAAGTATCTATCAGATATTCGCCGCGGCTGCCAACATTCCCCGAATGCGTTGGGCGCCGTCTCGCCGTCGCTTATTGACAATATTGCGTATTTAAATTCATCTGACCGCTGATCTGGGTCGCCCCCAAATATATATGTATGATTGTAGCACACGCTTACCACTAATTGTCCATGTCTTGGTAATAAACAACCTACGGACGCCGTCGAGTTGATTGAGCTTTTGATTTCGCGCTGACGAAAACATGAAAGCTCCCATGCAACGCAATCAAAGGGAGATTTTAAAATACTCAAATACTATTCGCTATTCAATGTTATCAGCGGGCTTTCCACTGATAACACAAGCGGCGGAATGTCATTGTGAAAAGCGCACGATCATTGTAAAAAATTCACTGGATTTTTACATTATAAGCTGTCGGTATTTGGATTGATAGGCGGTTTGAGAGACTCTCGACCACGGAATACCTCTTAATCTGATTGTTAAGCAAACTTAATAATGTAAATAACAAATTGACAGCGTAAAATACTGGAACATTTCGAATTTACAGTTCTAGATACAATTATTTGGCCAATTTAAAAAACATTTATCAATTAAGGCGCAAGAAGTTTCTTAATTGATACGATATCTACGAATCAATTATTATTGTTTGATGTACAAGTGCAGATGGACAGACAAAAAATTATCAAAAAGATTTACTAAGTACTCAGTATAATGATATTGTGCAAACAACCACTTCTCAATTGTAACTAAATTTGTAAAATGAAAGTTGTTAAGCCCTGACTGCTTGAATTAAATTTCAATTAAAAATAACCGGAAGAACAAGGCTTTAAAGGTAAAAAGTTATCTTATGGTATTTCCAGTTTGCATACATTTAATATTTTTAAACAACATTGGATCCATAATGTATAAGTTAATTACTATACAATGACATCTTTTGAACATATCTGATTCCTAAAATATTTACTCTTAAAGTTGCTTAAAATAACTAATCCATAGAAAAACAAACATTACTTAGTAAGAACCTACAATCGAAATCCTTGGAAACATTTGTGCGCGGGGAGGTATATAGAACTAATATAATATTCGCATTGGAGTGCACTTAATTCTATTAATCCTAGCCTAAAATCACAATCTTTTCCAGTGGAAAGCGTTATGGTGGAGACTTGGAAATATAGAGAGAGAGCAGGTAATCAGCCAAACTCAAAGCCAAGGACTTCGTCCAATGCATAATCAAATAGCCGGAAGTCCTCCTCATAGATATCGTACAGCTTGCGTATGGCACCGATAGGCAGGGGATCGAAATAGGTGCGCAGATTGGCCCGTGTGCTCGACGGTTTGTGTCCAGTGGGGAATGTAAGGTTGTTGGCACCGGCCAAATAGAGGGCCAGAGCGGAATCGTCCAGCAGAGTGTCGTATTTGCCTGAAAGAATAGTTAGTTAGTCAATGGTTTCTTGGTAAGAGGTTGAATAAACTCACCAACTACGTTGTACTTCATCACACAGGGATTGCACAGCTTGGATATGACCTCCCAGTGCTCGTTGTAGTCCGACTGATTGGCTCGACTTAGCTCGGGAGTAACCAGATACTGGATGAACTCCCCGAAGCTGACATCGTCACCGTGCTCCAGCGAATCGTTACTGGCACCCGGCCGCAGCTCCTTCACGATTTGGCGACCCACACGCGACTGGAAGTACCGGGCACTGGGCGAGTCCCCCTCCAACTTATTCCTATAAGCGGACAGTAGCCGTTCAAAGGGATGTCGCACCAGAATAAAACGTGTATACTCCTCACTGAGCACCTGCTGCTGCTCCGCCTCCGATAAATCGTACAGTTTAGTGAACATCCCCACGGAGTGCGCCAAAGATCCAGGAATCTGCAGAGGATCGGTTCCGTTGTGCCACTTGTCCGTGAGCATCATCAGCACCCGTTTCCAGTTTGTGCAGGCAACCTGGAAAATAAAGAATTTCGTTCACATTTGTTTAGTTGAACACAATTCTTCGGCCAATTAAACCAAATAAACAAGAAAAATCATTTCTTTCTGCTTACATTATGAAGTATTTCAGACCGAAGGTTAGATTTTCTTGAATAACTATATAGATTTCGGGGCTATTGGGTGAATCACCTGGTTCTTACGCATTTCACAAGTAAACATAATTATAGGGAACCACCGATAAGCAGGAATACATCAACCCTTCTTCCATAAAAGTGTGCATGAGTGGTTCCGATAGATAATGGACTGATAAATCTATGCGCAGGTGTCATCCTGTACACTCATTTCCAAACTATTCACAACTTATTAATAGTCATTAGGAGTGCTTATGAATGGGTAGATTTTCTAATGACTGGCTATTATATTGCAATTAAGTTAAATGATCATTAATAGAGCGTTACTAAGCAATAACCCATTCTGACAAGGCAATTAATGAAATCAAATTAGATATTAATATATACTTAATATATTCCATTATTAAGTTGCAACTGGGGCACTTTTTAAAGTGAGAACAGGGGAAATCTTTAAATCCAGTTCAATCAGAAAAGAGGTCACCAAGTCAATTTATATCGATGTAAATAAGCTGCTGAAAACAAAATTAAAGTTACGTTCAAGAGACAAGTGACACGGTAATAAAAATTAAATTTTTATTGTTTTCATTTTGCCACTTGCTGAGGGGTAATCGTTAAATAAAATCTTCTCATAGTATGATGAGCTTAACTGCTTTGGTTTTAATTGCCCAGAGCAATAAATTATAATTTTCGCCAAGAGAGATGGCCGGATGGGTTTCCCTACACTCGGAGGCATTGGGCAATAAGTCAAGTTGTTGAAGTCAACTAACGAAAACTGGGCACAACAACAACAACTACCGAGGAACACCAGGCACATACATAAATACGTGCCCGGGGTCTATATAAACATTTGGTTGGGCGGGCAATGGCGAGCCCAATTAAACACCGCAAAAACATTTCACATTACAAAAACAAACAATTCCATATGCAGTAAATCTACGTTTAGCAGTGAGTAAGGTGAAAATGTGAGGCAATATACAGAAAAAAGCAAAAAGATCAGCGGCGAGGTTAAGATATGTCAAGATGTCGATCCAAAGTAAAATGGATACAAGTTTTATAAACAAATACTAGACAATTTCCATCAGTTGAATGGCACATTCCCTGTCACTAATCCTCAATCAACTTTCGAAATTTTCAATATCCGTGGCAACTTTTGTATTTGTTAATCCGTTCATTCCCATTTTCATTCCTTTTTTTTTTAGCGCTAAGAGTAACTGACTAGTTTTGAATGTTTAAACAACTTTCAGTACTTGAAGAAGTGTCAATATGCCAGGTGAAGTAAAATGTTTTTTGTCGGGCTAAGTTGTTTGTTTTAGATCAGCTTCAACTTTTTTTCATACGAAGTACACACTTCATAGGATTTTTCAGAAGCCTTACACTTAAAATGAGATATTTCTGGTTGTACATCATCTTAAGTAAGCGACAAACGTAATACATTATCAAAAACCTTAAATTTTTTATGGTTATGAAATCTAAATAATGTCAAGATCTTTATTTGCCGGGGTTTATAGATCCCTTTTCAATACAGATTGCATGATCACTCTAAAGGTCAGCAAATTGTAGGGAAAACTTCCCATACGTAAGCAGTAATAAACGCAACAAGTTGAATCTAACGCAATTTCTTTATGGCCATTAAAGCAACACGCGATGGTCGCATAAAAATTCCGGCCAGAGTGGCGAGCCCCCCTTTTTCAGGGGGGCTAGAGGCAGGAGCTGGTGGAGAGGCTATTGGCCAAGGGTAAACGTAAACAATTTACGACTTCATGGAAGAACGAGCCGGGAACATGTAAAGCTGACCACTCAACAAGTGGCGAATGAGAATGCGAAACCAAACTGAGCAATTGTGAGCTGAAATCTGTAACCGTTCTACTGACCCCTCCTGCGTGGTGAAATCGAAACCAGTCGCGCTTATGTTCGATGATAGTCATTGAAGAAACGCCAAGATAACAGGGAACGTGTGTCTAGGTATTCAGGTGGCATGTTCCCCAGACACGTCCCCAGGCAAGTGGAACACTTCAATGGCATTGTGTGCCTAACAATCTATGCATAATCTGGCCGGGGACTGGCTTTAACTAAGTGGGTTCCATGAGATCAGATAATTCGAGTTAAAGCTGAGTATTGTAAATAGTGTAATTATCTCACGACGACATGTGTTTGAATCTTGATTTGTATGCAATATCTTTAAAAAAAAAAAGAATAAGATTATTACAGCTATTTCCCAGAAATAAAAACTATTATTTCGAACTATAAATAAGCTTAGGATCCAGGAAGTAGAAGTGCGTGTATAAAGGCCACACCGATAAATAAATTCCCAATTAAAAAAAAGTGTTATATTTTCAGATATCAATAGCCTCGATTAGCCAAAGTGAATTGGCAGAAGTAAAGATTCAAAGGGCAACGGCAACATGAAACACTTTGCTATTTCGGTACCACGCTTGTCACAACTCAACCAACTTCAAACACCTCTAAGAAACCGGCACCTGGCAATCTAATCTCATAGTTTTAGTTTGATGTTTTCCAATAACTCATTGGTTGATAAGAGAAAAGCCGCAAAGGCCATTTCCTATAGCTGAATTCCAAAAATTTAATTTCCTAATCCAATTAGTCAAATATCAATAAGAGGCTCCTAGAATGGACACTATACACTAATTTAATAAAAAGATTATCTCCAGCTGTGGACGTCATAGGACGACCTCAAAAGCCTCAATAAAAAATCTAAATCTATTTTGAAATTTCTTTAAATCACGCTTATCAAATGGAGTGAAATAGTAAGACAGAACGTTTCAACAGACATTGATCTTTGACTTGTGAACCCAAAAGATTTGCGACTTAAGACGACTGGCAAATGCAAATGAAATGGCAACGACTTACAGAATAAATGGCCTATAATTGCTGCCCATTTGACAGAGGTCGTTATTGCTGCTCGCAGTGGAATTCTTGCCGCTGTAATTGATCGTTAAATCGCGTGAAATCAGCACTATATTGAATGCACATATATAAAGCTGACACGAGAATTGACTCTCCTTTTCGATAAGCCAGAAGTGGCGCAAGCTTAGCAATCAACTGCACTCGTAATGAAACCCCCTATAAATCTACTCGAGCTAGTCGCACTGTTTAGAAGGATTTTACAGCTCGAAATCAGATTATTTGGAGGACTGTCTGCGATGGTTTTTGTGGGCCAAATAAACATTTCATCAAAAGTCATTCATGTCGATGCCCCAAGACGCAAGATCAACAGAAGCTCAACATGTGCTTCAAATGGAAAACGAAAAAAAAACAAGTTTCTATAAACAAAGCAGAGGCAAAAACTGAAAACTGAGACACAGATGCGGATTTTTGACTAATGTTTTGCGGTTGAGGTTTTCAATGGGACGCCACATGGCAACCGCAAACAAAATATACCAGAGAGAATTTGGCTTGGTGATTGCTGATGTTTGATTTGCGATCGAGTTTAAGTGCCTGATAAATAGGAAGATTAAAGAATTGTATTAAAAGAAGCCTAAACGTAGATTAAAGATACAATGAAAAACTTTCTGACATGATAAGTTTATGCAAATGATTTTTAAAATAAATTTAAAGTGAATTTACCAAACCACTACCAATCAAAATGCATTGCTGAATAGCACATTTATGCAAAAAAAAAAAAAACGACGTTCCCCTGTCTCGAACCTAAATTTGCCGAGCCATCATTTGAATATCCCCCTTCCAGTAGATTCATACCTTCGGCACATAGCAGTATAGCAGCTTGTGCTCCCTGTCCACGATCATGTGGTCCATCTGCAGCTCACTGAGGTCCTCCAGCGTTTGTGCGTGATCCCCTAGCAGTTCGCATTGCCGCTGCATATACTCCTGCCGCTGGATATTGATGGTTTGGGTCAGCTCCAAACTGCGGCGGGTGATCTTGACGTTGTTGTTGTTGCCATCCTCGAACGGCAGGCCCGAGGAGAAATTGGCAAGGAGGGAAAAGCCGAGTGAAATGCAAAACGAAAGCCAAACCAGTTGATCCATATTGACCGCGATTTTCTGTTCGACTTTCGAATCGGATGGTTGACAATTGTTGAAGACACTATCATTGGGTTTATGTTCACTTTAACTCTGTCGCTGGCGCCCGAAATACTTGACGCGATGGACGAACTTCAGGGTGGCGGCGTTCTCAATGCCCAGCTCCTTCAGGGTGGCCCTGCCGCTGGAGCGTCGGTCGTCGATCGGCTGATTGGTGTCCACGTTGAGCAGTCCAAAACAGCGCCATAGAAATCGCCACGAGACGAACGCGCGGTGATCGTGCCCGTTGCGCTGAGCGGAATGAACTAACTCGCCGGTGGAGCTGGCCACCACAACTGGTTGTCGCTGCCGCCGATCGTCGGAGTCGGCGTCGGCGATTCCCCGACGCCGAAGACGCTCTTCGTTCCGTTCGCGTTGCCTGCGCTTGTGCTGGGCGCGCGAGATCAAAGCAATTGCCCTCTTCAACTGAGCGATCGTCGGCTCGCGTTGGTGGAGCTGCAAGAAACCGAACGGAATCAGAGTTAGTTAGAGAAGAGTCGTTTGTGAAGAGTTATAAGCGGGTATTTAAGAGAGCGAGTAAGTCTAGTTTAGGATATTACAATTTTGGGGCACAAGAAAATCTCTTACAAATCATGCTCAGTTAAGGAGTTTATTTGGAGGTAAAACTAGTTAATAAATATAAGGAATTATTTGTGTTAATTACTGTAGTTGTCAATAAGGTATTGTCCTAATCATACTACATTAATTAAAAAAGTAAAAATATTGTGAAAATGTTATCCTGAACTTGAAGTCAACCAACTAGTAAACATCTTTCGGAGGCTTAGCATGTTAATGACCCAATTTCCCTGCCGCCTCAGTGAATGACTCTCGGTCAGAGAGGCTAATTGACCTGCCCATTGAAAGCGAGTGCAAGCAGCTGCGTTTGGAATCGATTCAAGGAAATACTGACCACCACGGTGAGGGTGCTGAGTCCATCCCGTTCTACATGGATCGTTGTGGCCTGTCCCTCGGCGATGGCTATCTGGAATTATGAAATATATGTGTAGATACTATAGTACGAGCAGTATGCAATGGGACCGCGTAACGGGAACAGAGTTCCTCATAATAAAAGTCCACCAATTAGCACTTTGAGGCAGTAGGTCAGTAGTCAACGGCCGATATTGGTGACGAAAGCATTGCAAGAACGAACACCTCAAAGTGCTAATTGCAACCAGTAATAGTGAGTTGGAGGAGTATCTGGTTATATGGATGGCTAAATGATGCCTAATGATATTTGTTATTCGTCTGAATTTCAGGCGATCTACTTTTGTCAATCAGAATTAGCACTATAATCGTTGATATTTTGCAGAGGGTCTTTTATTATGCAGATTAGGGCGTTTTAAGAGTCATTTGGCGGAAAATTTTTGAAATTAAATGGAAAGTGGATCAGGGAAACTAATTTACAAGGAAAGCAAATAAAAGGTTTTATTGGTATACAAAATCCAATAAAAATCTAAGGTAAGTCCAATAAGTTTGTAAGGGACTTTTACTCAGAAGCACTTAAATATCATGGATACTATACATTCTTGTCGTGTACTTGTGTAATATACCATATTAATTATAAGCTATAATGCTAATTTATAAATATTTTTGAATATTTAACCGGTATTATATATGATATTCTTACCTCCCCCTGAAGCTCGATGGGCGTAATATCGTGGGGAATGTCCGAGAGGGACTCGAAGTCCTGGAGGATGTGTCGAAGTTCCTGAGAAGTGCTGGCCAACATCGCGTTGTGTTCGGATCGATCAAAGTCGTTTCGCACTCGTCGGGCGGTGGGAACCTCTTGAGACTTCTTTTTCCGCTCCTTCCGCTTTCCCTGGACCTTCTCATTACGATTTCGGGCTTCTCGTATGGCCGCCTTCCGCAGGTTTAGCGGCATTTTCTGCAGTCTCTTGTAGGTCAGGACATTGCTCCTTTTTCTCCTCTTTTCCCTGTAAGGTGAGCATGGCGAGCGCTCTCTTCCTCTTTCCCTATATGGGGAGCGTTCCCTCCTCCTTTCCCTGTATGGCGAGTGTTTTCTCCTTCCTTCTTTATGTGGCGAGCGATCTCTCCTCCTTTCCCTGTATGGTGAGCGTTCTTTTCTGTAGCGATCCATTATAATTCCGTTTTTTCATTTGTCTTGCCAATTTACATTTATTTCGACAACAAATTAAAACAGCTGTTTTTAATAAGTTACCGCTGCTATCGATATATCGATAGACCGCTGATAATTCTGCTATCAATATATCGATAGACCGCTAACATTACTAAAAAGCGCGCAAATTTGAATTTGCAAATTTGGAATATTATACGAAAATTCATGTAATCTGATTAATTAATAACTTTAAAATTAAGCAACATAGCCCGAAGGACTTTAGTTTTCATCAACCGTTTCCAACTTAATTAAATTTAATATTGTACACTAGTTATGTTTTTAAACTGGCATCTTACAAATAAATTTTTATTTTCATACTTAAGCATTACAAAAAATATTAACCATAGTTCACTTTGCCTCTCACTTTAAATTTCTTTCTTTTTATTTAATTTTATGTATAAAATTCTTTGTTCTCTATAAGAATGTCGAAGGGCCTAGGACCTTTGTCGAAGTTATATAATGTCACTATTAGTGCTCTAGATAAGATTGTTCCTAATGCAGTGCAACCACTTTGGCAATCTCCAGCAGGTGAGTTAATCTACTTATTTTTAGAAAATATATGAAAACTATTTTCCATTTATTTAGGTCCCCGCACTGTGTTTTTTTGGGCGCCAGCGTTTAAATGGGTAAGTTTAAGAGGTATAATCATGACTCTGAAATTCTCACGAGCTTTTCCCAAGAAAAAAGGTCAACATATAATTTAGTTTCCAGTGCAGATTTAATTTAAAAATTATGTTCTCATTTCTAGACCTTGGTGCTGGCGGGTCTGAGTGATACGCTGAATCGTCCTGCTGCGAACATCTCGCTCAATCAGTGTGCTACCCTGGCAGCAACTGGTTTAATTTGGTCCCGCTACTCGGTGGTTATAACGCCCAAGAACTACAGTCTTCTGGCCGTTAATGTAGCCGTCTTCTTCATCCAAGGTTACCTGGTGGTCAAGCACCTAAGATGGCGCAATGATAATATCCGGAATGCTGTGAACAAGCATAATAACTATCCGATCAACACGGAGGGTGATTGGTAACAAGGCTCTTGAAATCTCTGCTACGTTGAATGATAAATTCCTGATGAATAAATGTGGAAATTATCCAAATTTATCATTTAAAATGGGCGTGAAATAATTAGAATTATATTACACGTTAACTTTTATGATATTTGCCAAATTAAGAATGCACTTCAGAATTTTCAGAACCAGGTCTTTTAAAGCAGACCCAAAAATTCCTTATACTTAAGCTTTACCAAAATATTTACCTCCGTTCACTTTGCCTTTCGCTTCAAAAAAAGAAAGGAATCTTTTTATTTAATCTTATGTATAAAATTCTTTGTTATCTACAAGAATGTCGAAGGGCACAGGACCTTTGTCGAAGTTGTACAATGCCATTATTAGTGCTGTAGATAAGATTGTCCCTAACGCAGTGCAACCACTTTGGCAATCTCCAGTAGGTGAGTTGATCCATTTAATGTTTCCAAATATTTAACCAATTTTCCATTTATTTAGGTCCCCGAACTGTGTTTTTTTGGGTGCCAGCGTTTAAGTGGGTAAGGCTTAGTTAAGTTCCTTATAGAGATTTCATGACTTTACAATAAATATATAAGTTTAAAGCGACTTTTCATGGCAGATTTAATTCTCCATTAAAAATTGTGTTCTTATTTCTAGACCTTGGTGCTGGCGGGTCTGAGTGATACGCTGGATCGTCCTGCTGCAAACATCTCGCTTAACCAGTGTGCCACCCTGGCAGCCACTGGTTTAATTCAGTCCCGCTACGCAGTGGTTATAACGCCCAAGAACTACAGTCTTCTGGCCGTTAATGTAGCCCACTTCATCATTCAAGGTTACCTAGTGATCAAGCACCTGAGATGGCGATGGGGATGAAAACATCCGGAATGCTGTGAACAAGCGTAGTAACTATCCGATCAACACGAAGGCCTCTTAAAATCCTTACTATTTTTAATCATAAATGACTGATTAGTAAATTTTGAAATTATCGAAAGCTTGGTTTAGTCTTAACAACAAATTCATTTAAAAGTGGCGTGAAACTATAGGCATTATATAAAATGCTAGCTCATAAGAATAATTGTTTATTTCAGATTCGACTTCAAGTTTTCAGACCCCAGGAACCTTTAGGTCTATTAAAACAGTCCCCAAAATCCCTTAGACAAACCGAGAAGAAAACATCCGAAAACCTTAAAAGACCGATCTTGAATCCCAAAAATATTATATCCTTAGTAACCTGTAATGTCGACATAAAAACAACCATCAAATTTGTTGTGCCGCTCTGAAGCTTTACAGTTTTTATTCCTTTTTCTCTTTTGCATTCTTGTAATCATCCTGGTATAGCTTCTGCTTGAAACTAAGAACTCTATCGTTAAACTAATGTGTCACGCCCCCCGTTGTTCTGGGGGCGTTGGCTTGGGCATGTGACTTACGACTAAATAACTAAGATGTAAAATGTAAATAATATAGGAGACTGTTGGCATAATGTCTAAGAGATTTGGCAATCGGCTTGGGGTCTCCGGCTGAGGTCCTGGATGCCGTGCCTCTCTGGGCCTTCGTACGGCCGGGATAGGATAGTGCGCACAAGCCCCGATTTGATTGGTGATTGGTCGTCCTGTCGCCGGTCGTCCTGCAGCCAATGCGCTGCCTCCGAAAAGGACTCGTCGTTGGGAGGAGGGGGTTGTCGTCCTCTCGGGTTCCGGGGGTTGTAGACGATGGCAGCCCGGCAATGCAGTTGGCAGCACTTTCTTTGCCCACTCGCACACACTCACAAACTCTGCCTTTGGCCCGCCAACAGGCGTATACTTGATATATTACGTATACCACCCGATGCGCATGTGAGCGGGGCAAAGAAGCCTTCTTGATTACAAGTACAAGTGTGGATGTGTGTGAGGGTCCGCTTGAAACGTTGCCAAAAGAAATGCATTGCAGGGCTGCTGTTGTTTTTCCCCCTTTCCCGGGGATTCCCCCTGTTGGTCGGGCTTCGTCGTCGCCGTGCATCGCCATTGGTTGGTCAGACCTTCGGCGGTTGCAGCGGAAAATCGGCTCGACTTTCGGGGTCTCCTCCTCAATTGGCCAACGAGGCTTCCTTTGGGCCTTCAGCTGCTGCAATAAGGGAGAGACAGAGGACTCACATTAGTGTTGGCTGCCAAAATAAGGCTACATAAACATTTTTTAGATGGAAGGGGACTTAGATTTAATCTGGAAACCTTTTTGGGCATTTACCAATGCGGTAGATAAGTTGAACTTGCCAAGAAGGGGTCTTATTTTTAATATTATTTTAAAATAATGTCTTACGGTCAGCTCTTTAGCTTTACATAAAAATACGAGATAACTAAAACTAGGATAAGAAATGGCTAAAAAAAAATAAAGTCAACAAATTGAACAAATTGAGCAAATAAAAGGTTTACAAATTAAACAATTAAACAAATAGGATTTGACCAAATTCTTATTCAATTCGATTTATTTTAAATCCTCCTCAGGCCTTCATTAATGAAGAGATATTCTATCACAACTCATGCTGGGCTTTCCCAAACTTTATTCATCCCGCTCATCTATTCTTATCTAGAATTTTTATAGACCTGGGCCACTGTGCCACGGTGGTGGTGTTGAGCAGTGGAATGGGTAATGGGCCTCTGCCAAGATGGTAGCTTGCCAAAATCTTGCCTAGAATTTTTCTCACGCTCGCTTCCAAAAAAAAAAAATAACGAAAAGTGTAGGAAAAATGATGGGAAAGAAAGAAAGCATCTGAAAGACGGGCGGGATGGCAATGAACTTTATTGCGTAATGCGGAATCTTGGCAAGCGGCTCGATGATTCTGCGCGGGGAATCCCCCACGCCGATGCTGTCATGTAATTAAAGCGCCACCTGCCGGCCGATGCGTAAACAAATGAAGCCGACATAATTTATGATCATGGAGTTTTGCCAATAAGTTTCCAAGACGCGCGCCAGACACGCCGTCTGCTGCGGAGATCGTTTGGCGGAATGAGCCACTATCCTCGGCACCCTCATTATTTTGTTCCCCTGGGCCAAATGACTTCGGGAGAGTTCTCCCATTGAGTTAGGTCAGGAACTGTGTTATTGAACAGCTGCCAATTGCGGCGAGCCCCAAATAATATTTATTCCAGACAATTTCCCCCATCCTGCCTCTAATTTCACACGCACGTGTTAAATTTCGTGAGTTATGGCCAAGGGAAGTGGTCCAGAATTATCCCAGAAAGAGTCCAAACGATGCTCAGCGACAACACTTGCTTTTAATTGCCTGCAACACACAGCTGCTTAATCAATTTATGAGCCTAGTGCGACAATCATTGGCAAATTGTGATTTATAACCTCTGCTGTTAATTTTGCCAAAATTTCCCATCTTTCTTCCCCATCCATTATTCATTCCTTGGACATGGAAGAAAAATCTTAAAGTGTCATATGAGTGATGACTTTGATGAGGTCTTATGTACTTTGAGAAAACAAGGAAATTCTGAAAAGAAAACAAGTCTAAGTATCTAAGTATATAAGACAAAATATTGTCTTGTTTAATTCCTTGTATAGAAAAACTAATGAAAGGTTAATCGACGATAGACACAAATAGATAGCCTTAAACATAATATTTTAGAATTAATTTTTCTCAAATATAAAACAAATTGTACACTTTTATTTATAAGCTTATTTAAAAATCGAAAAACACTTTATGGTAACCTATTATTTTGCCAGTACTTTCCGATTATTCTTATGACAGCTTTATGATATATTCGTCCGATTTGAATCTTAAAAAAAATTATTTTATTTCAGAGTATAAACAAAATGATGAGAAACTAGACAAATTTTAATGATATCATCTCTCATGATCTTATTTAGTCAGGCCAATCCAATTAAACCTTTACTACATAAATTACATTTAAATTCTTGAAACGCCCAAAAGTCTGACCAGAATAATGCTCATATTATTCTGGGAAATCTACAAAAATTACTATACTCTTTAATGTTAAATTCAACGCCCCTTGAGAAAAATCTTTATTATAGAAAGCAGACGGAACGAATTAATAAAGAAAATTTCTATGTGGATTATGGGACCATATAATGTATATGCACTATAGATGGCAAAAAGTGCAAATTTCTTTGACGTTTTAAACAAATTTCGCTGTCTTATATTTTTCTTATTTCAGTTCGTTGTTGTTGTTGATTCGTATTTATTCTTGCTGTTTTTCAATGCTTTTCAGAGGGAGAAAATGGCTTTTATTTATTTTTTCTAGAAGCCGAAATTCGGAAATTCGGCATTTTGGTTGCTTAAAAGTTTCTTTTCTTATTTTTTGCCTCGTTTTGCCGTGTTGAATTTTTCATTTACCTTGCTATTTTCGGACACACTTGACGGGCGGGCCGCCGAAGATCGAAGCCCGAAGGCGAAAGGCGCAGAAAAGCGATAAAAACGTCAAGACCGAAAGAGAAAAGCCCGAAAGAAAATTGCGCAGAATTGTCGCCTGCCCTTATGTACCCAAAAAAAAAATACATGTGTATATGGGGCTGTACTATATACCACATATAAATAGTATTCAGACGCTGGCTCTCTATGTGTTCTTGGATCTTTGAGTTGCGATGACGCTCAATTGACGCGGGCAAAGACGCGTTGAAAGCGTCGCCGCTGCTTCTATTTTCGTGGACACAACTAATACTTTCGCACGGGCTGAGATATAGATTCTGATTCGGCCACGGATACAGATACAGATACAAATGCATCTGGTTGTATATTTCGTTTTAATCTATTTCAGTTGCTTCATCGAAAATGTATTTTATGTGTTGTTCGTTCTCTCGTTTTTTTTTGGGGTTCCATCTGTCTGTGTTTTTGCCTCTGTCTTTAGGGCGACGGCACAAATTGTAATTAGTGTTAGTTTTTCTTAGCTTTAATTAGAATTTTCTTAATTTGCACGTCGGCGTGTGTGTTTTATGGTAAACAAATGAACCTTGAGATGCAGTTAGCCTGCAGTTTATTTATCGAATGTGCAGTCTTTTAATTGGGTTAAACTGGCGGTGCGGAAGGAAGGCTGTTGTGCAATCATCTTTATTCTTACAAGTACTACCCTTTTTCTCTTACATCATTTGAAATTATTTTGATCTCTACTTGAATGCATACTGGTTACGTGTTACACATACAAAAATCTTAGCCATTTAACCAAAGAAACTTAAAGGATCAACACAATAATTCAATTTCATTAATGTTAAAATAGTAGTTAAGCTCATAAAAAATGTATCTTAATATTTTGGATTTTATGTATAGCTGTTTATAAAACTCATCATCCACGAAGAGCATATTTCAACTGAAAAAACCCCAATTGTTTTGCATTTTGTGAGATTTTCCAAAAACAGGAACCACAATTCGCTTTGTATCTTTTGTCTACGAAAAAAGCTTCACATGCTTTGATTATTTTTAAAAACTGCAGTAAAAACAAAAATTTAAAACGAGAGCAGCTACTTATAAAGAAGCGTTGTCATCGCTCTAAAATCTGATGAAAACTGAAAGTCAATCAAAAGAGTAGGAAAAAGAAAAACCAAACACCCGAAAATGCGAAAAGATAAATAGAAAATCGTAATCGGAAAATTGGCAGGCTGCAAATATTAACTGGCTGCCAAAAACCAAATAAAAAAAAAGCTTTTAAAAAATTTGCTTGAATATTGGCCAATAAATTTTACAAGACGTTGACATTTGGCCAACGACAAACGGCCTTGCCGAAGGCCAATCAAACGTCATTATTTTGTTTTATTCGTGTGTGTGTGTGTGTGTCGGTGGGTGATAAACACAATCATAATGATAATTGGACACCTGTTGGCAACTGCTGGCTGGTGTCTGGCCAAGAATTCTTTGGCCAATTCAACAACAATCGGTGACGTACCAAAAAGAACTGAAGAACTGGGCAGCTCGTCAAAAATGTGCGTCAGCAATTAAAATCATAATGAGAGTGCCAAGTTAGAGGCGCCACCCCGGCGAAGGAAGAGCGTTGCCAACGCCCCAAATCGACGCCCCAATCCACGCGCCAGCCACGCGATTCGCATTCCACAGGATGCGTTGCCAACGATGATGCCAAAAATCTTGGCAGCACCCGGCCAAGAAGCCAAGAAGCCGTCGACTGCTGGCTGCGTTTGTTTATGTTTATGTTCGTGGCGTTTTGGGTTCCAGGGAGTGGGGAAAAGGCCCACAGGAAAGAGCGGAAACGGATGGATAAAAAGGGGAAAAAGAGTTGGAAATCCAGCGACCGAGAATCTGGAATACTCTAACAATTTGGGGGAAAAATAAAATATTAAATGGCTAAAATAAAATAAATAAAGCAAGTAATAAGAAGTGATAGCTAAAATCGAGAAAATAGTTTTCCATCTTCTCATAAAATTATCTGTTTCCTTTAAGCAAAAAAAATCATTTTTAATATAATAAATATTACAAATATGATATTAAGATTAAGATGATTAAAAGATTAGTAGAAGATTATTAGATGATATTTAGAAGATTATTAAAAGATTATTAGAAGATCATTAGAAGATTATTAGAAGGATATTAGAAGGATATTAGAAGATTATTGGAAGATTACTAGAAGATTATTAGAAGATTATTGTATACCAAAACAAAGACATGACTTTTAGACGAGCTTTCTGAGCAAATAATTAAGCTTTCTAAATAGAATCACCTAAATCATAGAAAACACGCCTTGTAAGATGGAAAATTTGTTAAGTGTCGGCCACTGCAGCGGCAGAAAAATCACCACCGCAGACTTGTAGGCGCTGCCAATTGCAGACTGCGACAATGCGGCGTATACGTAATGAAGAAGGAGTCGCCTCCCCGAACCGCGCTCACATAACGTATACGCAGTGCAGGACAAAGTTGCGGGCCAAATGCATAACAAATAAATAACAAAGGCCTGACCGTCATTATAAAAAAAGGAAGAAGTTGCAAAAAAATACGAGCGGACAGTTCAAAGGATGGCGGGTCGCACTAATAAGTTTTAAGAAAAATGAAAATGAAAAATCGTTTGTGCATTTTTATAAGTGCAAAAATATGCAAATAGAGTAAATCATTACTGGACTGGACCAAAGGCAGACAAAGTTCTTCCTTGGTGATTTTTTTTTCAGCTTTTTTCCGCTGCTGATGACTGCAGAAGGAGCAGAAGGAAACGCTGGCCAAAATCATAATTTGGCGATTTATTTGTTTGTTTGTTTTATTTGCTTGCCCCCGTCTAGGCCATTGAGAATTATGGTTTGTCTGATGCCGACACACAAAGCCGAGGAGCAGCTGGGGGTGGAATAAATGTTCAACTTAAACATCCCCGTCGATATGCATTTAAAGTAAAGTCCCTTTGACCATTTCTCACTGGCAATTCAATTAGTTTTAATTGCTCGACTTGGCGGACGTTTAAAACTGCGACCCTTCGACACTCGGCCATCAATAAAATCAATGCAGGTTATAAATCTACAAGCCTTTCGCTGCACAAAATCGGAATTTGAATGCCGATTCGAATGGCTGGCGGAAACAGAGATAAAGGACCCTTTGTTGGACATATGCAGGCAGTCAAGAGGAAAGGACACAAAGCCTTGGACTTGGCTTGGCTTGGCTTAGTTGCCAATTTCCTGGCGCGAGAAAAAAAATAAAGAAGAGAATTATTTGCCAGGATGTCCGAAACATTGTTGGTGTCAACAAATTCCTTTTCAACGGCTTCGCTAAAAAAATGTTCGACCATTGCCAGCGCAAAGAGAAGAAGAAAAAATCCCAAGCGAAGACAAAATTAATGTGGAGACATTAGGGAATGTCCTGAATGCTCCCTGAAGTGTCCTGCTCTAAGTCCTTGGCAATTAAATTTCGTGTTAATTTTTTGGCTCCCCTGCTTTTTCCTTGCCCCCTGCTTTCTGGCCAATTAACTACTTACTACGAGAGCGGTGGGTAGATTTTTAATTGTTTTAATGGATCGTAAATCTCTTTGAACAACTTTCTGATTGCTGCCGCTTGCTGTGTTGTTCTTCTCCACTGCAGACGCTCATAAATTTGGGCATTCAAAATTTCGAAAATCCAACATAAAACTAGGCACTTTTATGGCTCCAATCGAGGGCATAGTACAATACTTATTTGGCCAAAATTTAATTGCACAAAGTACAATGTTCTCTGGCGTGTTTTTTGTTTCCAGTTCAGTCATAAAAGAATAAATCTGTCTATGAGATTAATTTCTGATATATGAATTTCGTTTCATCTTGCGTGGTTTTCGGATCGGAATGGATGGGTTTTTGGTCTGGCAAAAAAGTGGGGAGTGTGGACTGGGGAAATCTCCTTCTAATCCAGACAACTCATCCTTGTCGGCTGTTCATTGAACCATGAGCACAGTCAGCGACACAGGAATCGAAGGAGGCGAATCTCCAGTTGCGGGAGGGCTCTTTAACATTTTTGGCCAAGGCCTATAAATTTAGCTTGGGGACCCCGAATGAAAATGTTGGATGGTCCTTCACCGGGCACGCCCTCCTGCGGCGCATTTAGCATTCCCGTTGTCATTTCTGTGTTGCATTTGGGTTTATTTATGTGGCGCCAGCCGGTTCCCAGCAACTGATTTGGGGGTTAAGGGGCTTCACTCCTTTAAAGCGCGATTATCGCCATGTGTCAAGAACTCATAAAGATTTTTGGGTGCGATTAAAGGATATTTACTTTGTAATGTGCAATTATTGACTGAAAGTTTACCGTTTCTTGAAATCTTTGTTGGATTGCGTTTTATTTTGGCTAAATTTATTTATTAAAAATTAAAATATACGTTTTCTAAATTTGTATTTAAAACTATTCTGGCAATTATAAAAACACATGTTTTAATTTATTGTTACTAGTTATTTTTGTAAGAAATCTGCACTTTACATTTCCTGAATATAATAATAATAATACAAATCTTTAAAAAGAAATCATAATATTTTATAGGATTTTTTGGATAACTTGAATCTTTAATTAATCTTTAATCTCTTTTAATCCGCTATTTAACGTTAAAAGCACCTAATATCGTAAATATGAAAGAAAATTAAACTGCAGTCCTCTACTCACCATTTTCCAGCACTTTTCCGCGCTCAGATGTTTTCCACTCCTTACTCGTCCTTCGACAATTCTGCTTCCTTCCTCTTCAGCTGTGCCTTACATCTTATGCTTTCACCAAGCCGAAAACTTCCCGCGCTGATTTGAAGTTAAATATAATCGTTTTGAAAGTGCTCATTATAAACACATATCGTTGCGTTATAAAACTTTTGACGTTGGATTATAGACGTATTGTATTGCACTATTTTTTATGCTTGGGACTATTTCATAGTTGTAAGTGTTTTTAGGTCTATATAAACGTCATACTTGTGGGGGTTATATAATAATTGTTCAAATTATTGCTTGTTGAGTAGTTTATGGTCATATCGTATGCGATTATGGTTCATATGGGTATAAAGCACTATTTTAACTATTTGAAAATAGTTATAGGTTGGGTATTATAATTTTTTTTGGTTTTTTTTTCATAGTTTTTTATTTTTTACTACTGCTAATATTTTGTAATTATAACATTATAGAGTCAAAAGTTGAGACTCGGTTTTTTTTGTCATTGGAAGTTGCGTTTTTATTATTCTTTCGAGTTCGAAATATTTCTCTTTTATAGTTGAATTTTTTCTGGGGAGCTGATGTTGGGGTTCCCCTTTAGGATCTTAGTCCATTGAGTAGTATTTAGTTTATTTTACATGGTTATATATTCCGTTGGAGATTCCGAGGTTTTGGGCGATGCTTATCCTTTGGAGCTCCGCTGGCGTTTGCCTGGCTGCGTTTGACATGCGGCTGTGGCCAGGACTAGGACGAGGACGAGTCCTTTCATTAAGCCTGGCCAGATGAAACAATCAGCTCCTGCCAAATAGCAGTTGTTCTTGCTGCTTGGGTCCGAGCCAGAGTTGCCACCGCCTCCTCCTCCCATCACTTTTGGCACGTTGGTCAGTTTGGTTCACGAAAGGCACACACTGTTACACACTCACTTTTGCACCACAGAGCAACTGGTTGTTGGTCGCCTGTTGTTGTTGGCAGTTGCGAAGCAATACTCCACATTTTTTTAATTGTTTATTTATTTATTGTTCTTCTTATTTGCTGTATAATCGAGACGGACGTGGGAGTATCCTGTTTTCGGGCAGCGTCAGGTGTTTTTTTCATACTGCCCAGGCCCCACTGTGGTCCATCTCGGTGACCGCCAAGCACTGTGTGCCTTTGTGACTACTGTGTGCGCCAAACACTGAGGGTGAGCTGTCAATTGCCCTGATCTTGGCCCTGATGTTTGAGTTGGCTAATCAAACGCGGACCGTGGCCAAAAAAGTGCGCTGCGTTTCCTCCTCCTCCTCGCCGCTCCATCCGCTCCTCCCCTTCCTTTTTGGCCACATCCTGCGTCACCTGTTTTTGTTGTTGGCCGGCCACTCTTCTTGGCTGGCTACGCGTCAAATTGAGACCCAAACTCCGCTCAATTGGCAGCCGTGTAGTGGATCCCGGACCCGGACCCGGTTCGCTTTCGGGCCAGGTCCGGTGTTGGCCGCCCTGCCAGCCTTTTGTTGGCTCGCCACACCAGACGCTACCAGTTTGTTGGCCAACTGACTGACGACTGGCCGTGCGGCCTGCCAAAAAGCGAGCCAGAGGCCCTCGAACGATTGCAACGTTCAGAATTCAGAACTCAGAAAACAGAAAGCAGAATACACGTTCCGGCGTTCTCTTTGTCGCAGCAGTCGTGTCTGCTTTTTGTGTCGTCATCGCATCGCCATCGTCGTCGGGGGCTCTCCTTGCAGTCGCTCTCGTCCCCCTCGTGCACTGAGAAAAAAATTAGACAGAGGAAAATATGTAATAAAAATATGTAATAAAATCGTTCCTATCAGTTACTAAAGAAAATAGGCGTAAGCTCAAACTAACTATATAAATTGTGAATTTATTACCTAGATTGGATTTTTTTTAACTTTTCCCTAATACGCGAATTCTTTAGCTTCAGCTTTAATATAGTCCCCCACTATTCTATGATTTCCTGTAAAGAACTTGTAATAAAAAATATCACAAATAATTTTTTTAAATCACTGCCATATCCAATCTAATATTCCATGTCAAATAATTAAAAGTAAAATTTATTTCAACGATATTTTCAAACAACATCCCCCTTTTAAATTCCAAAGAGAATTTTATTTTACCATAATCCTGTTAAAATTTTTAAAATCAAATCGTTTTGGAACTTATTAAAAATTTTTAAAAATATTTCTTCAAGTGTTAAAGGGCTCCGCCCCCCTTGCATTGGCACAGGCCACGACTGTCGCTGCTCTACCGCCCTCCCCCATGACCCCCGACCTCCGCCCAACTGGCGGAGCTCCAAGCGAACGATCCCCCCTCCCCCTCGGGTAAAATCGTAGGACTTCGTGAGCTCCTCGGCAAGTGTTCGTCGCTGCGACAGAGCTCGTTTGGCTCTGCCGACTTCTCTGCGGACTTCTGCGCTCTTAGTAAACTTTTTTGAGTAATTTAAAATATTTTTGAGATCAAAATATTCTAATATTCCAGTGTTCCGGTGTTAGGCACGAAAAACAACACAATTAGATGATTTATGACTAGCACGTGGTTTTTGGCGGGGCATTTGATAATTGTCTATTATCATAGAGGAAGCGAGATATATGATGGTATTTATAAGAAGTTAGTGTCTTTTTTTTTTTAATTATGCTGTGCTCTTTTGGATCATATATTTTAAGAAAATAAATAGAAATTGATTTTATATATAACTAGAAATGCAAATAAAACAGTACCCAAAAAAATTATATATTTTGGTTGAAATAGTTGGAAAAAATATCCTTAAATTTATTCATGAGAATAGCATAGTGCGGATACAAAACAATTTGTTCCCATTAAATCGCCAAAACAATATCTTTTGGCTCCGAAATCTTGAATCTAGGAATCAATCGTTTGAAATGACTAATCAAGCTGTTATTTTACCAAATTGTTTTTGTGCAAAACATCAAAATTGAGCTAGGTAATCTGCAGAGCAACAATCAATTTTTCCACCCCAATTATGAATGCAGATGCAATTCGTAGCGGAGCAAGCAGATATGGCAGAGATATATAGATACGTACATGGCTGCTTTTCGACAAAGACATAAACGCTGTCATAAAATTAGAATTTAAATGAGGCACTAAAAAAAGTGCAACAATTGCAAGGGAAGAAAGGAAAACTCTCGAGGACTGAAGGGCCGCAAGGAAAGGCCCTTCGAGAACTGCTCGAGCTAAATGAATGCAAATGGTCAACAGGTTTTAGCACATGCAAGGACACATCTTCGCAGGGCATCGATGCCAATCAGAATAAGTGGACTTAGGGGTGTCTCCGGTCTCCAGTCCCCCGGGATCCGTGGAAAACCAGCCATACGCTCTCATCCTGAGTGGATACTTTGTCTGAGTTATGAAACGAGTGGCGCCAGTGTAAAAATTTTATGCAAGCGAAAAGCAAAAATCTCGATGTAAAATTTTAACCAGTGCTAATAAATTTCTAATAAATGCATGTTAAATAAAGGCCACAATGTTGTAACGGCACTGGAAGAAATTCAATTTGCATTAAAAATTACGAAATATAAATAAAATAATTTGTTTTATACTTTTAAAACATTAAGCAAAAGGAAGAATATGAATTTTAAGCAACGGGTAATTCAAAGTTTTTGAGTTAAAATTGCAAAAATCCCTAAACAATTCTCGCAGTGTATTTCTAGGGGCCCAACACTCGTGTGTGTTAATTGAGCACCGATTACGCGTCCATTAATATGGCCACCAAGCGAACGAAGGACGAAGTTCCAAGGATGGGAGTCAGTTAACCACCGGCAGAAAAAAGTGTGACAACAATGCGAGCCACACGTTGACCGCAGCAGCACGTGCTGCCAGAGGCCAAAACAAGTTCTCTCCTCCGCATTCCCCATTCCTCAGTCCTTAAACCAGAGCCCCACCTGCCCTCCATCTAATGCCAAACCATCCCCATCAGAATCGAGGGAACTGCTGTTGCTGTCGCCCTGTTTCCGCTACCAACTAAACGTTTATTTATTGCCCAAACAGCGCCAAAGGACAACAACGCCAGCCCCGATCCCCAAACCACTTTACCACCAATTCCTGCACCACTTCAGCGAGACAAAGGCCAAACCAAAGATAAACATACGAGTTCAAGCTAGGGTGGATACCATATTTTGTAGAAGCTTTGAAAATATAGTTAATATTCAACTAAAATTTAATTCTAACATATCAATTACTGTCCATAAGAAATAAATAAACATTTTCCAAAACAAAGTTTTGGTACTTATTTTCAAAGAATTTTTATCATTGAAATAAATAGGTATTATTTAACATTATCATGTATAATTTAAATTGTTAAATTGTATAATATCTTTATCTGTAAAAATGTGATTTTTTGTTTTTCTATATAAGTAGATGGATACAATCATAATTATATAAGTATAGAAATTATTATTTTATTACCTTATAGATAGCGTTTGGTTTTGTTTCACTAATTCTTATAGCTCTTATATTTATAAGGTTATCTGTTGGCTAAATGGGCAATAATATATTAAAGTTCATATGAAAAAGTTTAATACAGTTATAGTTCAAGATCCACCCTAGTGCAAGCATTTACCCACACTCACTGAGCATCTCTTCACTGTTGCCAACAGTTCTTCTAACTGGGCAGTAAAAGCCCATTGAAAACGGTGCAGGGGAATCAGGCAAAAGGCTGATGGCAAAAAGCGAGAGGACTCCACACATCTTGATTTTTGCAAAACAAAACATTTTCGAGCACTTGCTCACCGAGACGGCGATGGCTATAACTGTATTTGGTTATGTTAGTCACGTGGCCTCCACTCGGTTTTTGCCAAATTGCTGGACACCAGAGGAGGATGGATGAATATTCGAATGGAAAGGGTTCACTTGCCTTGACTTGAAAAACCGCAGTATTTTTTTTAGTGGTAACCGAAGGACTTTGTAAGTGAATGGACAAAGGGAACTTACAACGGTTTACTATTCAATAGGAAAACTTAGATTCTATTATGAAACATATATGTATAAATCAGTCATTTTAATTTTAATAAATTTATTTTATTAAGAAATTAAATTTATTTAATATTTGATTTGCTCGAATTTATACTCTTAAAGATTTTAATCCTTCACCCTGGATTGAACATTCCAAACATTTTCAGACTTGGCCTAATATGTTAGTCTGCTAGCCTTATCTTTCACTCCTTTTTGTAAGCTCTTTAAACCCCGAAAATCGTTTGGGTTTTTCTTCTTTTTTCTACTACCAACACAGGGATTTCTAATCGTTTTCCTGGAAATTACCTTCCATCCGTTTTTCGGTTTTTGCTCAAAAGGCGTTGAGTTGATAATTCCTAAGCCCGCACAAACTGCCGAGCGGAGACAATGAAGAGTCACCCACATTATCGAAATGTTTTCAGGTCATTAAGTTTGTCCACAGACAGGGACACAGGGGCAGAACATCCCGAACTGAGCAGCCCAAGGAAGGTGTAAGTTGAGCGAATAGAAAAACAATTGAAAATTGAAGTGGCAATTAAAGTATGTACGTTTTTGGGGGAACACTTTTTGGCCGATCTGGGACGGCAATTTAATGCACATATGCCGAGATTTATGTGTTTTGCACGAAGGGCAAGACAAAAGCGACATTTCGCTTTAGACAATATTTTTCTTTGGAACGGAGAAAAAGCTCGCTGAGTATGGGGATGCCATAAAGAAGGAATCATCTCGTTCCACTCGTGGAACTCCCAGTGCTGGCATTTAAATGTACGAAATTGTTTTTGCCGCTCGCTGGCATCCTCTGACAGGATGCGAAAACGTTTGAATATTCCTTCCTCCTTTCTCAGCCCCCCGATAACATTGTATCCTTTTTCCAGACCCTTCCCCATGTACAGATATTTATTTTGTTTTGTCGCTGTCGGCGATTTTTTGCCTGGCCGCGTATTTGGCATCGCGATAGCGCCAGGAATTGTCTGCCCAGCACCAGAAAATGCAGTTCAAATATCGGCCATGGAGTCGAAAGAACCCAACAGTCGAACCCACAATCCCCCCTCTTGGAGAACCTAGCCCCTGCTTAGAGGAACACCATTCGCATATTAATTTCATTTGCCTTGTTGACTCTCTGTCGGTCAGCCGACTCGTCTGCATTCAAAATGCGTCTTTATGCAGTGCAGAAAGGCAGTGGAAAATCACAGAAATACGCGAAAGCATTCGTCATTTGCATTCAGGGGCTTTTCTTTGATTTTCCATCGGGGTCTCTGATACGGATAAGTTGTGGATACTTTACGAACTGCTTCTGCGAAACCAGGGCAAAATCGCGGACTTGTCGCTGTGAAAGTTTCACCGTTGTCAATGCCGTGATTTGTGCCCCACCTGGCAAGCGGCAGTAAAGTCACCGTGATTGATGCAAATCCTGGTCGCATAATTAGGAAATTTGTATTAGAGGGTCCAATGTAACAATTAGAACTAGCTCTTATAGTTTCCGAGATCACAGAGTTCACACGTACGGACGGACGGAGGGATGGATAGACGGACGGACAGACGAACGGACAGACGAACGGACAGACGAACGGACAGACGAACGGACAGACGGACAGACGAACGGACAGACGGACAGACGGACGGACGGACATATGTACGGACGGACGGACAGACGGACGGACGGACGGACAGACGGACGGACAGACCGTTGGACAGACGGACATGAGTAACGGGTATTAAAATATATGAAAAGTAAAAAAATATTTCAAATTATTGTTTAGTTTTAATAAATTATATATATGATCTAGGGTAGACATTCTTAGATTTTTTAAATCGCTATTATGAAATCTTGCATGTCTTTTCCTACACTTGTGACAGCATGTGCTCCCATTTAATCGCACCTTGTTAAGCCAAAAAGAACTTAAAGTACATGCAACCGAACCGCACTTTCTCGTACAACTTAATAATGGCAAAAGACTACGCCGACATATTCCCAACAGGTGTAGACGCCACATCCAATTGCAAAGCTATTTTCGGTCATGGGAACGATGACACCGCCTGTCCCCCTCCTCAGACTTGTCTATAAATATATGTGGAGAGGCAACAAAATGCAGCTGCAGAACTCCAACTCCGCAGATCAACTTTAACCCACAAGAATCGGGAATATAACCGCAATATTGCGACACAAAACACTTGAACCACCCACTTTATGTGTTTGAGTTATTTTACGAGTTTTATTGGCTTTTATTGGCAACGAGATTTGAATTTTTCAAAACGACACTTGCTGGCTGGCTGGTTGGTCTGGTTGTCTCCTTTTTGTGGCTTAATCGTTAGTCATTTTTTATGGCCCGTATTTCGCCTGCAGGTGCCGTCCATCCGGACATGTGGACCGAGGACCGTGGACCCACATCCTGGACATAACTTAACCACTGATTGCACTTTTATGGCCAAAAGTTGCTCCTTCGGAACAACAAGCCAACATTTTTTGCGATAACCACAAACTGCTAATTAACTGTTGACTATATAAAAGCGTTTAATCCTTTAGCCTTAAATGGCAGAGCATCAAAAAAAGCCGAAAGAAAAATGCAAATTCGTAGAAATGCCATTCAAAGTGTGCCGCATAATGGCAGGCGACAGACAACTTGCTAATTTTCATGCACCATTTAAGGGGCGAATTCTTTCGATGGCATAGAAGGGAAATCCCTCCTCCATCCCGCCTGTCACGAATTCACTTGACAACTCTTTTTTTGCCACGATGCGACAGGCCAAGCCTCCTTTGGAGCTACTTAAAATTCAGTGCCTGACATAAACATCCTTGAGCATCCTGCTAGTCAACAGTCGGCAGTCAACAGTGCCAGCATTGCGCTTTAACGATATGTCAGAGATTAGGCAGCGTTACAAATGAATGCCAAGACAATTAATTGGGGGAATTAGTGAGAGAAGTGGGGGGAGATTAAGAGTGCAGAACGGGGATTATCAATGTTTGTATAGTTAGAATAAGTATAAAATATTAAATAAAATAAATTTTTGAAAATTTTAATTAAATATAAAATATTATTTTAAACCTGTTTAAACAACGTCAGACTTTAAAAGTGATATATAGTGTAGTACAAATTGTAACTATTTATTTCTAGTACCCACGTACTTTAAAAAAGGTGTAAATCAGTATACTCGGCGGTATTGCACTTTTGAGAGTGCGATAATGCCTGCAGGCAAAGGGTCTCGCTGCATTTTCTCATTATTTGGTATTATATTTAGTAATCATGGAACTTCGTTCTGGAACGGCAAAGAAGAACTACAACAAACACTTAATATAACAGTAATAAATTCTAGACCATAAAAATGCCCTTAGCTTTACTCTATATTATTCCATTAACCATTATTCCCATGGCTTCCCACTCTCGCCTCCCAAGTAAATGCAATAATAACCACAATAAAAATCTGTAAAAATGAGCATTAAACGAGCTGGGTTCAGAGTCATATGAATAAAAATAGAATAACCGCCAGCGGCAAACGCGAAACAAAGCAAACAATAATTTCCCTCATATATAAAGAAGGATTCGCGGAGTGGGCGAAGGACTCTCAGTGTTTTGGGCCAAGTCAAAACGGATGTACAAATTGCAAGGCATAATTCAAATTGTTTGACTTTTTGACAATGACTGCGCCAGTTTGGCCCAAACTCCCACTCCCTGAAAATCTCCTCGGATAGCCTCTTATCTTGGCATATGTGCCATGAACTGAAAACTGGCGCCATTCGCCTGCAATATTTTGGTAACGCTGGGCCATATATCTTTAAGCCCTCTCGCCTGCAGTCTCTGCAAATTTAAGGTTCCCCTTCTCTATGGCCACAGTGCGTATGAGTCACATTAATTAGCAAAACTGCCAGAAAGTGTGCTTAAAAAGCAATTAAATGTGATTAGCATAAGTTCCTCGAACACACCATATATATTTTCTAAAAATTGTTAAATACTTTTTGGCTTCTGTGTGCGCACAAAAATCGCTAAATACTTTCAGGCGGCTGCCATTTGGGTTCGAATAAGTTCTGGCGGTTTTCTGGCCTGGCCTCAAAACCATTCGACTTAATTAGTTGGCCGACGCCAAAAGTCGACGCCCCCTCGACATGACTTTTTCTTTTTGGACCGAAAAACTATGAATTTATTTGACACTTGAATAAATGCGGTTTTTGCGGCAGCCAAATACGAGGAAAAATGGTAGGAAATATATATTTTTCAAAACGGATTTGCTAGCAGCCAAAAGGCTCATCCCCTTTCGCCGGTTGTCGACACACATGGTTGATATATAACCCATGTCGTGCTCTTGTTCCGCAGTTCGATTCACAGCGTTTCCTGATTTCCTTACCCCATGTAAGGGGATATCCAGGGTATGGGGATTCCCCCTGAATCCTGGGGGGCGTGTGTGTACTTAGCGTTTTGTAAAATGCCATTTTTGTGCCCTCTCTAATTTATGAATGCCTCTTCAAGGCGGTAATTGTGATATGCGAGTGTGGTGCTAAAGTATAGAGTGCATTTTTGGCGAACAAAGGACAAGGACTAAAACCAAGGGGCAATGATGTCATCTGCGGCTGGAGTGGCGGATTAGAAGGTGACTGACTCCAAAGATGTCTGATGGTGAAATACATTTTTCATAAACTTAAATGGGCTTAAATTTGTCCAACCAAAAAGATTTATGGATAAAGAGAATTAAACTCAAAAAATAAATATATTTATTTTTGAAATATATGTAAACTCAATGTTCTAAGAATTTCTAAAAATGTTATTTATATTTATTAGAAATGATAATAATTTATTAATAATATTGTTAACTAAGAAAATCCTAATCTCTCCTAATGAGACTATAAATCAGTCGGCTTTAAATTTAAGTATAATATTTTCCTCATATTCATTTCGTTAGTCCATTAGCGACTTTCACTTGTTCTATTTAGCCAAGCTGATCTTTGAGCCCAAAATCGCGACCTTGCCCACAAATGCCCAGTGTAATGCACCCAAATAAATGGATGTGCGTTTTTTAATTTGACCATTTACAGGCCAACAGAGAGTCAAACCATTAGCCAAACCATAACGGATCGCACGTATTATGATACAAATTTTAATCTTTTGCCGCATTTTTAACGGCAAGTCGAACACCTTGTGATAGCTCGGACTTCTATTAATTCACGGCATTTAAATTCATCGCCCTGTCCGGCGAAAAGTGTGCAATTTGCTCCGTGACCACAGTCCGTTCGAGGGAGTCGACCGAATCGCACACCAGTACTCTCTGCTCGACAAGTCGATTAGATTTTCAGAAATAAATCGGCAGAATGTCGTGTGCCTTATCAGCGTTTCTAGCATTTATTGGCTTCTATGCCCTGGCCTCTTATCTCTACGAGCAGCTAAGAACGCCGTACAAATTGCTTAAACTAAGGTATTTCAGCGATACCAGACCCACTCTCAAGGAGCGTTACGGAGATTGGGCTGCTGTCACGGGAGCCAGCGATGGCATCGGCAAGGAATATGCCAAGGAATTGGCCCGACAGAACATCAATGTGGTCCTGATCGCCAGAAGTGAGGAGAAACTCCAGGCGGTGGCCAAGGAAATTGGTAAGTCAAGAGGTAGGGAGATTAGGAAATGTTCTGAGATTACAGAATAACGGTTATCAACGCGGTTGAATGACTATTAAATTTTTTTTAGATTTACAAAATGAATTTACCTAACATTAGGTATTATAAAACGTATTGTCCATATATTACAGCGCTTACCTTATCACTAAAATATAAGAGAATAATCATGTAATCACATTCAATTAGACGAACGATGAAGTTGTCATAGATTGTGGTATTTAATGTTTTTTACTTTATGGACTGTGATTGCTCTCAATAGTGGCTTAATTATAACAATTTTGGAAAGCACGCAAAGCACTTGTCGTATTTATGATTTGAAGCCATGCGATGGATTTTAAGCAGAAAGACTTCAAATTATTTTTCTTTTAGAACTTGGAACAAATACTCAATATTAATATATATCTTACCTACATTATATTTCAGCAGAAGGCGGTTCTGGTGTGCAGACTAAAATAGTGATTGCTGATTTTACCAAGGGGTCGCAGGTCTATGAGCACATAGAAAAGGAAACAGCCAATGTACCCATTTCTATACTTGGTAAGTCATTATTTATATTCTTTATAATTCAACAATCTTATAGATTAACCTATAAATTCACAGTAAACAACGTTGGTTCCGGCACGCCGTCATCCATACTGAAATGGAGCCAGGAGGCGACCCAGAATATAATCGACACCAATGTGGTGGCCGTTTCCCAGTTGTCCAGGATCTTCTTCCAGCGCATGAAGGCCGCGAAGATCCGGGGAGCCATTGTGAACGTTAGTTCCGGAACGGAACTGCAGCCCCTGCCCTATGGAGCCTACTATGCCGCCACGAAGGCTTACACCCGCAGCTTCACGTTGGCCCTATATCACGAGGCCAAGCCATTCGGAATCCATGTGCAGCTGCTGTCCCCCAATTTCGTGGTCACCAAGATCAATTCGTACTCCAGGCAGATCATGAAGGGAGGTCTCTTCATCCCATCGGCATCGACTTATGCCAAGAGTGCGGTGGATCAGCTGCGGGATGGAGTGGACGAGACTCCGGGTTACCTGTGGCACCATGTCCAAAACGCAGTGGCCACCGCTTTCACCTGGCGAGTTCGAACTTATACCGCCTTTAAACTTTTCAGAAAAATATCTGATAAACCTAAGAAGTAGTTAAGAAATATGGAAATGCAGCTTAAAGATTCAAAAATATATTTTTTGACATTTTTTGAAATGTTATTTTGTCAAGAATCATAGCACACTTTTTAGCGGGTCTGCATTGGGTTCGTGGCTTTGCTAAAAACAGTTACAAGTTCAAATGTTTACCAAAAATTGTTTATAGATTATTCTTAAGCTTTTAGCATTAAAACTGATAGAATGACAACACCATTTACATTTATAACTTTTAGGGAAAGCTCTGTGACTTCCGCGATAAAATTCTCCCGCCATGTTTGTGGGAGATATCAACATCTCTGTTGTTTGTGTGATTGCAATTCAATATGGTTCTCTTCATTCATTAATGTTTACTTAATGGCTAAATACATTAGCTACATTTTACCTCTAATATTCGTTTTTGAAAAGTGTTTTTATACCCTTGCAGAGGGTATTATGATTTCAGTCAGAAGTTTGCAACGCAGTGAAGGAGACGTTTCCGACCCCATAAAGTATATATATTCTTGATCAGCATCACTAGACGAGTCGATCTAGCCATGTCCGTCTGTCCGTCCGTCTGTCCGTCTGTCCGTCTGTCTGTTTCTACGCAAACTAGTCTCTCAGTTTTTAAGCTATCGGGATGAAACTTTCCCAAAAGTCTTCTTTCTATTGCAGGTAGTATATAAGTCGGAACCGACCGGATCGGACAACTATATCCTATAGCTCCCATAGGAAGGATCGGAAAAAAAACGTTAAAAAAATTCTAGCTTCGGTGTTTTTTGAAGTATTACCTTCTAATCTTGGGAATATTAGTTTTTAATTAATTATGAATTTCGAAAAAAATTTTAATAAAATCGGACGACTATATCATATAGCTGCCATAGGATCGATCGGAAAATTAATGGGAATATAATAGGAAATAAATTATTGCTCCGTTGGTTTTTATTGTATTCACTTCTACTCTGGGATATGACTCTTTTTAAATATTTCCGAATTTCGATTTTAATTTTATCAAAATCGAACTACTATATCATATAGCTGCCATAGGAACGATCGGATCGGAAATAAGAGAAATAATAGGAAATTTAATATTTTTGCGATTTGTAAATTAATAGGAATGATCTGCAAGGGTATATAAGCTTCGGCTGGCCGAAGCTAGCTTCCTTTCTTGTTATATCTAAAAGAGAAAATAGTGTTTAAAATGTTAGAACTGACTGAAGCTCTTATATTCTCTTAATTAATTTAAATTTTAATTAATAAATTAAATGATTGCCAGCCGCAAGGGTGCCATTGTCAACCTGGGATCTTGTGACATAAAATAATTTACTTTATTAAGAAAATGGTTTTGGCTAACCCTTTTGTGTTTACTTTTAAAAATATGTCATCAAGGTTTCGTTTGGATGGTCGGTTTTGCAGAGAATTCCCTTTATGTTTTTCCCTTAATACAAGCAAATATTAACGTGAAAACAGCTAAAACGACACCACATCTTACATTTAGAACTTTTCGTGGAAAGCTTTTCGACTTCCTCGATGAACTTTTCCCGCCATGTTCCTCAGTCTGGAATAAATATTCAGTTGGACAGGCGGTGGGCGACAGCCCGTTACACATAAAGTATTGATTTTATTTATAGCGTTTTGGAAACTTCAATAGTTTTGTTCGTAGGCATGTAAGTTTATGGTTGAAATTATTAAAAACAAGAGAGAACGCTATAGTCGGGTGCCCCGACAATCAGATACCCGTTACTCAGGTAAAGGGAGTGCGAGGGAGATGGAGATAGAAACTTTGAACAAGCATAACTTTTTAACGAATGGTCCGATTTGAAAAATTTCTTCTACATTTCGATAGGTATTGATAAACACAATAAAACTGCATTTTTACTTTTCCGAAATATTGAAATTTTTAAAATCGTAAATAAGCGATTGTGGGCGTTAGAGGGGGCGTGGCACCCTTTTGAAACAAACTTGCGCTGCGTAGGAACTCCTAGAATCTGCATGCAAAACGCCAATGTTCTAGCTTTTATAGTTTCCGAGATCTCAGCGTTCATACAGACAGACAGACGGACAGACAGACGGACAGACAGACGGACAGACGGACATGGCTAGATCGACTCGGCTAGTGATCCTGATCAAGAATATATATACTTTATGGGGTCGGAAACGCTTCCTTCTAGCTGTTACATACTTTTGCACGAATACAATATACCCTTTTACTCTACGAGTAACGGGTATAAAAAGTTTGATATTCTCGGTATGTGGAACGATGCTTTTGATAAATAAACTAGCTGTCGAATAACGTTTTTTGGGGTACTAACCAAAAACAAGTGAGCAACAAGTGGAAAATTGTAGCGATGACCAGAATGACCTTTTCATTTACTTAGGTTTTGATTTTAATCGTAACAATCAATCAAGTCGTAAAATAAAAACACCAGACGGAAGAAAGGCTTATCACCATGCGTAATAATGGTGGGATATATTCACACCTCAGTAGTTTGTCGGTCATTTCCGATTGCCATTAGCCTCTATGACTCTCTTCACTCAGTAATGTATACTTAATGGCTAAACTTTTGCTCAAATTACCGATGATTTTAATTTTTAAGTTTTTAAACCGAAAAGAGAAAAATAGTGTTTATAATAGTAAGACTGACTGAAGTTCTTATTGTGCCACTAAAAAGTACTGATAC
This sequence comes from Drosophila lutescens, assembly GCA_037075285.1. Lineage (NCBI taxonomy): Eukaryota > Metazoa > Arthropoda > Insecta > Diptera > Drosophilidae > Drosophila > Drosophila lutescens. The sequence goes on from JBAMCF010000352.1 coordinate 1,228,074, forward strand.
GTTTGTTTCGCTTGTTTGTTCGGAAATGCATTTTTGCTTTGCTGATAAGCACAACTTATGGCAAGGAAATTGTAAAAGCTAATGAGGCAAAACTGTATTAAAAACAAAAGAGAACGTTATAGTCGGGTGCCCCGACTATCAGATACCCGTTACTCAGGTAAAGGGAGTGCGAGGGAGATGGAGATAGAAACTTTAATCACGCATAACTTTTTAACGAATGGTCCGATTTGAAAATCGTATATAAGCGATTGTGGGGGCGTTAGAGGGGGCGTGGCACCTTCTTGAAACAAACTTGCGCTGCGTAGGAACTCCAAGAATCTTCATGCCAAATACCAATCTTCTAGCTTTTATAGTTTCCGAGATCTCAGCGTTCATACGGACAGACAGACGGACAGACGGACAGACGGACATGGCTATAACGACTCGGCTAGTGACCCTGATCAAGAATATATATACTTTATAGGGTCGGAAACGCTTCCTTCTAGCTGTTACATACTTTTGCACGAATACAATATACCCTTTTACTCTACGAGTAACGGGTATAAATATTAAAACAAAGTAGAGTACTATATAAACTGTACCCAGTAAATAAAATATTGGGAAACTACAATCAATTACATAAAATTTTATTAATGTTTAAAGTTCAAACTTTTTTAAACATTTGTTTCCCCCAAAAAAGATTTTTCCAGTATTAAACAAATAATAAATTATTATATTATAATAATATAATATTCTGTAATATATAAAATTTTTTAATTATACAAATCACGAAACCTTTCAGTGAGGTGCCATAAAATAATACAGCAATTATTTTGTCGAAAACTGTATCACTCCCAGAGCATTTAGCGACATGAAAATGACGGGGTAAGGGAATATCTGTACAAGTAATCTGTCTCAGATGACAGGGGTCATTGCATGACAAAAGACAATTTGACGCATCTTTCGCTTAATTGTTTGCAATTAGTTATACACCGCTAGTACGCTGATTTGGCACTTAGGAAATATGTAAACCTGCGGGTGAAAACTCCAAGAGTTCCAAGGGATGGGGTCATTTCTTCCGCGGCAATTAAATGTCAAATAATTCACCCAGACCCAGACACCACGTAGTTTTTCAACATCTTTAGGCCGCAGTAAAAGGCAACAAAATTAAATTTACACTTTTATGAAATAATGAACCGACAAAAGCTGAGTAAAACCGCGGAAAAGAGCCCCAACTGCAGTGGCCTTTCCGCTTTAAGTCGCTGTTTTTGTATTTTTTTTACAACAGTTGCTGGTTGAAGACCAGATCCGAAACTGAAAATCCGAAAACCGAGAGCCCGAAAAAACCGAAGCCGCGGTTCCAAGTGTTCAGATTCAGTGCGTGATCGGCGCTCAGACCTGCAACTTGTTGCTCCGGGAAAAAAGGCAGACAGACAGCTCGATAGTGCGAAAGTCGGGCGATTATAAATCGGTACCATAGTAATTCTCAACGAAACAATAAATAATCAGCACGGGCGTGTACTGATAAGCATAAGTTCCACAACCTTTTCTATTCGCTCTTATCACCGACCGAAAGTCGGCTTATTGGACTGACTATATAAACAGAAACTCTCTTAACCATGCAGCCAGTTCTGGAAGTGAGCATCTACACTCTGCTCAGGATGGCGTTTATTTGGCAGCTGATCTCCGCGGCCATCTATATAGTGGGTTCGCTCACTATAGCCGCATTCCTGTACGATAACCTAAGGTCCTTGATCAGCATCATCAAGGCTGTCCTGGAACCCTTCTTCCAGCCGCAATTGCCAAAGACTTTGGTGGAGAAATTCGGACAGTGGGCAGGTGAGTGCTTCGATTGTAAAATCAAACCCATTATACCCCTGAATTTCGCACATACAGCTCGTATGTTTTCCATGTTATTCAATCAGATATTTGCATACTTTAACCCCAAGGGTCTGTCAATATTTGAGGTTTGCGTTTTTGGTTGCTTCACTGTCACAAATGCAAATTGTTTACCTTATTTCTGGGGGGAGTGTTTTGCTATATGGAGAAACACTCAGCACCTCTTAGAATTGGCAACCATTAGCTTATAACTGAATACATCTCATTATAACTGAATATTATAAAAAATAGCAGATAATTCAATAAATGCCTGTAATAACATAATACTATACGTTTTAATAAGAATATTGTGAGCTTCATTCTAAAAATCTTAATCGATTTATTTATAATTGTAGTATTGTTAACACTAAGTAGATTACAATGTTTATGGTCGAATAAATCTTTGAGCATAGCATGATATCATCGAACTCTTGTTAGAACGTTTGATGGAAAAGGTTACAAAATCCATTTATGATAAGATAAGCAATCAGTAAACACTATGAATTTCCATTATAATTTATATGGCTCGGAAGAATGGGCCTAGAATTTATATTAAGCATGTTCTTTTATATCGCAAGCTTTAATATTAACATTTTCTTTTATTTAATTAATTATAATTCTTTTAACATTAGAAACTATTTGATTTAGCAGAGCAATAAGAACAATTCATCATAGCTAGTGGAATTTGAGGAGCAATACAAATTTTCATGACTATAATACATATAATATATATTGCAAAAAGTAAATTTTTGACAAAAAAAATAACAAATCAATCAATCATTCTTATTTGTACTTTAAATTTATGTTGTCAGCATGAGTAGAGAAAATATGTTTTATCACTAGGAACTTTTTAATATCCCCGCCTAATAGAAAAGTATTTCCCAGAACTTTAAAAACCACTAGAAAATCTAAGAAATAAAATCATTTTAAAAATTAAATTTAAATAAGTAAAACGGAATACAATTTCTGAAAAATATTTTGCTTATTTATTTGAATATCAGTACACTAATGTAAAATAATGAGCAAAAAACAATTATTGAATTATTTAAACAACTTGATTTGTTTATATTTTCGTTTATGGACAAAGTCATTCAACTCGTAAACCGGCTTGCGATTTTCACGTTTACTTCGCATTCGACGTTGTTTTTGCTTTATTATTTAATTATTTCGCTTTCATTGACTCAAATCTCGTGCTGCTCTTCGTGGTCTAACGGCTGTGAATTTTACCATCTACTACTCATCTAGTTTATTGCTTAATTAATGGGTGACCTTCAAGGGTGGGCAGTGATCGACTTCTGCATAGTTTTCCTAATTGAATTATGGACTCTTCCGAACGGTTTTGATTACTCACCAATCGAAGTGCAAAATCTCGGCATTCGTAATTATCGGGCTGCACGCAAGCGCAACAATCGAGTGGTGTTGCCGTTGTACTCCTAAATGTTGCTGTTGCCGGTGTTGATATTGCTGCTGTATTTGTGTTTTCACGTTTCCGTTGCACAAATATTTGGCAACCAATAACCAGCTGCCAGTGGCAACAACATTGCTACAATTGCCACGCTAGCCGGTTTGCTTCTGGGTGCCAGTGCTTCTTTGCGGCCAAATCCATATCCATTCATGATATTTGCTGAGGTTTCGGCAACCGACCACCGACAACTGGCGATGTGATTAAAACGGACCCAGTCGAATGCAGTGGGTTAATTAGCGGGCCAATGCTAGGTTCGAAAAGGTCTTTCAGTTGCTAAAACTATATGTCAACGAAGGAAAGTGACGAAATTGGTCTTGAAGTTATAAATTACCTTAAATCTTATACTTAAATGTTTTCAGGAAAAACAAATATTTTTTATTATACATAAAATACGTTTCTTTTTTTTAATATTAATATTAATAGATTCTGGAAAATATAAACAAAATTTTTAATATACAAAATAGTGGTCACTTAAAAGATCATATATATAAATTGAAGATGAAAATGTATGATGTTGTATGTTGTTATATTCACTGTTGTAAGAATGTGGTTTCCGCTCCTTTTGGCAACCTTCGCCTGTACTGTACTCATCAACTTTTCATTCGATTCCTTTCACTTTAGTGGTGACTGGTGCCACCGATGGCATTGGAAAGGAATATGCCAGGGAACTCGCTCGTCAGGGCCTCAACTTGGTACTCATCTCGCGGACGAAGGAGAAGCTGATTGCCGTCACCAATGAGATTGGTAAGCATTGTTTATTTACCAACAAATGCACAGTGTGTACTTATTCATTTTCGGAATGCATTTTCAGAGAGCCAGTATAAAGTGAAGACCAAGTGGATTGCTGTGGATTTTGCCAAGGGACGCGAGATATACGATCAAATTGAAAAGGAACTGGCGGGAATTGACGTTGGCATTTTGGGTGAGTAATGAATAATCAGATAAAAAAATTAATATTAATACTAAAATTTATTTTAAAGTTTATTAAATCTTAAAAATAATAGCGTTCGATTTTTTTGACCAATTGAAACATAAATGTAGCTCCTGAACAAAAAGTTTTTAAAAATGAAAATAAAACAAGAGAGAACGCTATAGTCGGGTTGGTGTCCCGACTATCTAATACCCGTCACTCAGCTAAAGGGAGTGCGAACGCTGTACTCGGGTTGGTGTCCCGACTATCTATTGGGGCTAAAGGGAGTGCGAGGGAGATAGATATATAAACAATTTTGATTGCGTATAACTTTTTAATGAATGGTCTGATTTGAAAAATTTCTTCTACATTTCGATAGGTATTGATAAACACAATAAAACTGCATTTTTACTTTTCCGAAATATTGAAATTTTTAAAATCGTATATAAGCGATTGTGGGCGTTAGAGGGGGCGTGGCACCTCTTTGAAACAAACTTGCGCTGCGTAGGAACTCCTAGAATCTGTATGCAAAATGCCAATCTTCTAGCTTTTATAGTTTCCGAGATCTCAGCGTTCATACGGACAGACGGACAGACAGACAGACGGACAGACGGACAGACGGACATGGCTAGATCGACTCGGCTAGTGATCCTGATCAAGAATATATATACTTTATGGGGTCGGAAACGCTTCCTTCTAGCTGTTACATACTTTTGCACGAATACAATATACCCTTTTACTCTACGAGTAACGGGTATAAATATATAGATTTACAACATATTCGTGAAAAAGAAATATTTTAAGACATATTACCTAATTATTTGCTAATCGCAGTCATTACTCCAGATTTTTACTAACCGATATTTACTGTACAAATTCATATTGTACATTCATCATTGTCAACAGCAAACGGCAATCAACAGTAGCCGCTTTTTACCTACTTTGTATTTTTTTGTAACTCTTTCTTGTGCGACTGTCAATGTCAAACAATAATAATAATTGCGTGCAATTATAATGGCTCTGGTTTTTGGTCTATTGGCGAGGCGAAGAGTGGCTTAGGCGATGTTCAAGTACGTAGGCGATGCGCTGTTGTTGTTGGGGTTTTATTTTTATTCGGCCAAGCAGACTCATAAACGCTTCAGCAATTTACATTTCCACAGCCTTGCAAACGCCTCAAGGCGTTTTTAATAAACTTTTTGGCCGATAAGAGTTGACATTGATCTTGGCCAGCGGAATTTAAGTGCCTCTGTAGCTTTGATATGAGCTGGCTTTAAAAATATTTTGCCATTATAAGCAATACATCATTCATCAAATACTTTTTAGAGCGGTAAATTGTAATAGTACAAAGTTTATTTTTATTTAAAAAATAATTTCAAAAATTTCTAGTTTTATTTGATTGCAAAAATAATGAAAACCTTTAAAATTCTTTTAGTCAACAATGTGGGCATGATGTACGAGCACCCCGAGTCGCTGGACCTGGTGCCGGAGGATCTGCTGTGGGACCTGCTCACCGTCAACATGGGATCGGTTACCATGCTCACCCGCAAGATCCTGCCCCAGATGATTGGTCGCCGCAAGGGAGCCATTGTAAACCTGGGATCCTCCTCGGAACTGCAGCCCCTGCCCAACATGACCGTCTATGCGGCCAGCAAGAAGTTCGTCACCTACTTTTCCAAAGGACTGGAGGCGGAGCTGGCCGAGCACAATATCCATGTGCAGCTGGTGATGCCCAACTTTGTGGTGACCAAAATGAATGCCTACGCCGATCGGGTGATGGCGGGAGGTCTGTTCTTCCCCAACGCCTACACATTTGCCCGCTCCGCCGTCTTTACACTGGGAAAAACGAGCGAGACGAACGGCTTCTGGACTCATGGCATTCAGGTAAGTAACAGTCTAACTCGAGATATTATATTACAATTTTTTAAAACGGTTATTCTACCTTTATTGTTCAGTTTTGAGTGCTCTTAAGTTTATTACTCATACGTAGTGTTGCCACTGAACAAATTTATTTTTTGCTGGAAGAATTACAAACCAATTTTTCCTTTTTTAATATTTAAATTAGTGCTCTTAAATTACTATTCTTCAAAAAATAAAATCAACTTCATTAAAAAACAGAAATTTTTAAAAAAATTTAAATAGACTTACAGGAAATGTTAAAATAAATGTAATATTCTTATCTCCTAATTACAGTACGCCTTCATGAAGTTGGCTCCCCTGCCGATACGCACATTTATGGGACATCAGCTCTTCAAGCGACTGAGAATCGAGGCCCTCGAGCAAAAGCAAAAGAAACTGAAGCTTTTATAACATGTTACGCTAGGTTAGGAGTCATGTAAATATTTGGTTCTTAGTCTTAAGGCTTAAACTATTAACTAGAAAAACAAATTTGTATACAAAGCCATGAAAAAATAAAAATATAAAACAAAAGATAAAGGCACGACCAACCGAAAAAACCGGCTGGCAAAATCAATTGCCAAAATGCACTAAACTCTGCCGGATTGCATAACCGTTGCAATTTGGCTAAGGGGGTGTGAAGGGTGAAGGGGGCTTTGGTCGGTTTTAGCCATGAAACCGGTTGGCCAGCGCGCGAAACTGCTGACCGACAAAATGGCCAACTGCAGTTGGAAGCCGTCGGAAGACCAACGATGACGATGTCTCCGCTTCATTGCCTACTGCATTTTTCGCTTGTTTTGAGCATTGTATATTTTTATGATTTTCGTTTGTTTGGTTTATTATCTCTTTAAAAGCCTCGTTCTGCCTACCGCATGCAAATGAAGTTCGAGTACTTCAATGATTTCTCGAGGAACTGCCCATAATTACAAACAAGTGACTTGCACCTTTATGATGTCAGAATTACTAATTACTCTTATCAATTCCAAAAATACATTTCTGAAATATTTTTAAGCTTGCTCATGAAAAAGTAAAAGCAACCGGTAATAAATTTTTATAACCGATTCGTTATCTGTTTCACCCTAAAAGTATGCACCTTAAATATACTATCATTGTGTTAATCAAACTCACATCGGTATTTGAAAATTAATGGTTGACCGAATGATTCAAAACAATTATATTAATTTAATAATTCAAAAAATATTTAATTCGCTTAGATAAAATCTTTAATATTTAATAATAATTATATTAACTTAATAATTTAAATAATTTTTAAATCGCTTGAATAATATTTTTAAATACCCCACATAATTACCCAAAATATTTGAATAAAATAAATAACACCAATCCTTAGTTTTGTTTTTGTTTTTATTCCTGCAGTTTGTTGTTGTTTTGCTTTGCGGTTGTTATTCACAAGTGATTTAAGAAAAGTCGAGTAAAATGCAGTTATACATTATGTATGTCTTAACAAATACGAATGCGAAATAATTGTGTTATTTAACAATGAATTAACCAATTCTGGGTGGTTCACATTGATTGCTGCTGTTGTTCTCAATTTGCATATACTGTACATCATGGTCTATGAGTTGCAAACTAAGTAGATTCCATTGCCAAACGAAAATAGTAAAAAGATCACGAAATAAAATTTATGATTAGAGCAGATGACGCCAAGGCCGGCAGCAAAGTATTCCGAATGGATCGATCTTGCAGAAAGAAATGTGGCGGAGGTCTGCGAAAAAACAAACGGAGAAATGTTGAGGGAATTATCGTATTGAAGCGCATCCCAGGGGATCGTGATTAATGGTTCTTACCACTTAGCAGGGGGCTGTTCATCGATCAGCAAAATGCTCATCATGATCATCGCCGAGCCTCCGAATCCGACAGCTGGTGGCTTTGACGTCATCTGAAAGTATGCAAAAGATAAGTACAAATTTACAAAAATTTTAATTTAAAAAACGATCTATCTATGGATTGAAAAAAAAAATAATTTCCCATCTGACGTAAAGTCTCCGCAATTGATAATATATTGTTTGTTCAAGTGGCCACATCGGGGTAAACAACAGCTAGCATTGCTTTGTTTGTTTCACAGAACATAAGCTTCTTTAAGATTTATTTTTGGTTTTTCAGAATAACTCACGGAGGGATTTCGAAAGCAGATTTGTCTTTCTCAAAAATAGCACCGTATACTCGAAAATACTTGTTCAAGTTTATTTATCAAAGTGCTAAAAAAGTGTTCGAAAACATTTAATAAAAATTAATTATAATTTCCACCTTAGCCAATCATAAATTCTGGCCATAAAAAACTGTCTCTTTGAACATTTTTATGCTTTTGCACTGGGTTGGATATTTTTGGGCGAAAAATCGAAAATGAAAGAAACGTTGAATCACAAAGTTGCGACATTCGGAAAATGCTCTGTGAAAATGATTTTGAATGCTACCCATTGAAGGGGGTCTGTGACGACAGGAAGGTGTTTAGTGGGCCATGTCGAAATCTTGTCGTTAAAAAATAGAAACGGAAATTCTATTTATTATCGAGCTGGCCAAAGCGGCTGCCAAAAAATTTAGTCAAGGTTTTTTTTCTGGGCGGTGTGAGAATATTTGGATAATTTGTTTGATGGGTGTGTGACTGATAATTGATTTAATTGGAGGACCGATTACTCACCTGACTTAGGTTACTAGTAGAAATCCATTAAATGCTAAACATCTTAAACGCGTAGGGTCCTAAAAGCCCGACCGGACCACAAGATGATGGCATGGCCGGCGGCTTGGAATTGAAATTCAACATGTAAGCTATCCTTGATGGGTGAATGGGGTGGATGGTGGTGGTCTGGTGACTGGGGATGGGCCTAGAAGGCGGCTTCGTAGAAGGCGTAGAGCAGGAACAGCAGGAAGGCCAGGATGAGGAAGGTGGTGAACAAACTTTTGGCCTCATTCATTTTGATTGGGTTCTGCCTGCTGGCTTCTGGCGGCTGCTATATTGATTGAAAGGGATATTAGGTAAGCGATTGATCGATTGTTCGGTAGATCACACACTTTTAGATAGGTGACTTGGTTGTCTTGGAGAGATTTCCAACCGTTCGTAGCTAAAGACGCGCAATAACTGAATTTCCCGATCTGAATTCCACTTCTCCACAAAAAGTTGGCCAGCGCTTGGAATTATTGCTATTGCCTAGGCGCACGCACGCACCCACATAGATCTGGATCCGATTATATAGGGGATATATAAAAAATTCACATATATATATAGCCGGCTATTTGCCTGTATGCGTGTCCAGTTGTTGCTCATATTTTTTGACGCGGCACAAATATTTTCTAGATTTTCATATAAATATGTATATACATTCAGCTTGGTCTGTATATTTGCGATATATATATATTCGAATTCCATGCGATTCTGTGTTCTTTGAACATTTTTCATTTGCTGGACTGCACCTAGACAAATTGCTTTTTTCCGACTGGACCTTGTCATTTGAAAAATGTTTTATTTATTTATTTCTCGGTCTTTGGCTTGGGGAAGATGTTTTCATTTCCAGTTGTTTGTTTGTTTAACATATTTATTTACTTTCAACCGAATTATGTGTAGATGTACCCAATTTGTTGGGCTAAAACGTTTCCAAATATTGAAGGAATATCGTAAAATCGGGTACATCACGTAGCCCCCATTGAGTTTATGGCACATTTTGGACTTAATGAGCATTTCAAGGTTTGTGATTGATGTGTATTTATCTCGAATAAAATCAATGGGAAAATGGGATAATTGGTGTTTTATAAACGTTCTAATTAAGGCCACAAAATGGAAACAATATGTAAACTTAGGAGAGGTTGTACGGTTTGGGTTTACCTTTAACATTTGACTATTTCATTACCCACAATTATTATTTATATGATGATAATACTTTTTTGGAAAAACAAAAAAAAGTTTAATTTATTTACACTTTTAATATTTTCGCATTCTTTAGCTTCGAAGGTTGGATATTCTTTTGTTATCGACTTTAATTACATATTATCTTACCTTTTATCCTGCTCCAAGGACCTTCTTCTCGCCGCTATCATTTTACAAGACGGCATAGATGAGGTAAAGGAAGAAAAGCAGGATGGCCAGGATGCCGAAGGTGGTGAACAGGTTACGGGCTTCACTCATGTTGATTGAATTTGCTGCAAAACGAAAAGACTGTATTAGTTTGGAAAAGAGCCAGACTAAAATTATTCTTTAAACATATGTATATACACGAAGTATTTTTTTATTTGGCGCGTGAGAAGTTTAATTTGATAGAAACATAAAAAAGGCGGCAATAAATTTCCGCAAAGAACACATAAGATTTTGTTATAAAATAAGCTAATCAAATAAAATCCAAACGTATAGGTAAAGATTTTTAAATAAAGTCGACAGATATCAAAGCCAAATGGAAAATATTAAATATTTTTCGGTTTTGTCTACGCCTGGTTATATCTATTTGATGGTTCTGCTTCTCTTTGTATTTCTGATAGAGCAATCAAAGAACCATATGTCTATATAGATTGAAATAATTCCAGTTTTATAGATTGGAACGGTTCCAAAAACCAAAAATTTCATAAAACACGAGTGAGGAAATATTTACGAACACGGCACACTTGAATTCGATTTCTTAAAATCCGAAATCCGAAATTTAAATCATTTGTCTGGGATCTTTGGGTCACTTCACTGGTCGCCTGCTTTACCTTTGGGTTTTTTGTCCGCTAGGGGAAGACACAATTTCGTGCTATTAACTGCTGAAAGCCTTTGGCTCAACTAAAATCGTTGGCCCGTCCACGAATTGGGATATAGATGAAATACTTAGCGATCTGCAGGCAGCCATTCATATAGATATAGATTCGTGTGCGTGTATATGTGCTTTTTGATATATGAACATATAGCGAAATATTTTGTCCCATTGGCCAAAGTGAGACGCCACTACCAGGGCAGAAAGTGCAGACTTTTTGGAAAGTCGCGTAGAAATAACATCGAAAATAAATAAAATAAATTTGCGGCGCACATTTTGACAGTTTTCAAGCAGCCGTTGGCCGGATCTGAAGACAAACCACCAACAAAAACAATACGCTCATTAAAAATACGCCTTCACGCATCTAGTATATAATTTGTTCCATTTCTCGAAACATTTGCCTTCAAATTATTGACAGCGTTTTGGAATTTCCGCAAGTGCAAAGGAACTGAGAAACATGAGTTCAAAATTTTGGCATGGGATCTAAAAGGTTTTTGTTTAACAGAAAATAGCAAGGGATGTTTAAATTATTAATGTTTATCTGTAACCTTGATATCTTGGAATTGTATTTATCTTGAACGAAGTAAACCTACACTACCTTCATTACCATTGTATTCTCTGCATCGCATTTCCTAATCAAACACACGCTATATCATCTGTTGACATATAAATACCACCCAAAATTTTCATAAACAACTGTCACACATCTCGGGTCCTTGACTTTTCTAAAAAAAACATACACTTTCCCTAAGCTGACACTTGTCATTAAGTCAATTTGAAAATGCAATGCGCAAATGGCGCAAAAACAAAATAGCTCGACACAAAATCTATATAAATAATGACCGAGATAATTATGAAAAGTCGATGAAATTTCATCTAGATGTACCAAAAAATTGATAAAATTCTAAAGTTTTTGTCAAAAAACGTTCTATGTTAAAAAGGAATTATTTTGAAATATAAAAATAAACCTAATGGAATAGTATTTGGCTTTTCTGTTTGAGGCAATGCAGCTGTGACCACATTGCGTATGCGTAATATTTCTTAGATTTAGTTAAGCTTGTTTGGATTTATGATGTTTGAAAGCTTTTTATTCTATTCATTTGCAGGAATTTTTGCAATTCTAAGTATTGGGTATATATATTCTATGCACACTCATTTAGATTCCCCTGGCGATAGTCTGTGGATACATACGCACATAAGTATGAATATAAATATTTATGATCTTAAAATTCTACATCACGAGCATCTTTTTGGAACCATATTTATAAACAAATGCACCCATTAATGCATAAACAAATATCACTCTGAGTCGAGTTCATCAATAGGCGATGTACGGCAAAGCGGAATAGCAAAGATCTTTAAGGTCAAGGCGAGCTCTATAAAGAGAGCAAAGAGAACTGGGGAACTTTGATAGAATCGAGAAAATATAGCTCAATCCACAGCTTCCGCGGCTTATCAACTCATTAGAGAGTAGGTCCGAGCAAATTTTTGCGCAGTTTTCGTGGAACAAAACAAACGAGCGGACCACAATAAAAATATATAATTAAATGCGCTGGAAGCTTCAGTTTACTTTGCTCGCTATTGTAGTACAAATAGTGAGGTCTCAAAATGGTCACGATGCGGAAGTGGAAACGGATTCGGATTCGGAGGTGGAATCGGCCCAGTTCTTCACCCATCTGTACAAAAAGAATCTACAACAAATGGTGAAGATCAAGAATGACTCATTGGATCCGTGTGAGGATTTCTATGCGCATGCTTGCGAAAACTTTGATCGAACATTGAAGGAAAATCCAGATGAATTCCTGCCACCTTACCTGTACAACAAGCAGGATAGATTGAACTTCTTTACGGCTCAGGTTGGGAATTTTAAAACCATCCCGGGAATGTTGATCTCCCAACTTTATGCGGAATGTCGAGAGAGGGGAGAGAGTAATGTTTTTGGGGTAACTGCTGAGCCAACTACCCATTGGCAGCGTCTGCTGGAGGAGATTCCCTTCCTGGCCAGACATGGCGAGGTGCTCTCTTCCTGGCCCTTTCTGCGTCATCAATGGGAGCGAAGGCAGCTCAACGGGCAGCTTAATTGGATTGCTCTCTCGGCCCAACTGGCAGCCCATGGTTTACCCACCCTAATTCGTATCTACTTTGCCCTGGATACGATTTACGTTAGTCCCATGGAGGATCTACCCTGTCCCAGCGTGGAGGACTTCAAGTCGAGCCTATCTGATGTTTTAGAGGGTCGTCATCATCGCGTGCCCTACATAATAGCACATGAGATGCGGGTTCTGTGTCGCGGAATGCGAGGAGAACTACCGCTGGTGAGGAGTTTGACCAAGAATGGCAGGACCACCACTAACAGACCCAGTCAAGAACAGCTCCTTCTCGACGAAAACACCATGGACTACTTTCAGCACTTTTTTGCCGCCCTAAACTTTTCCCAGGAGCAGCTGGAGAGAGCACGAAAGTTTTCCCTAAATGTGGAGAAGATCACCCAGGCCTGGGAAGTTTTGAGACACACAGAACCCCGAATAGTCTACAACTATGTGATGTGGCAGGCCATAGAGCAGCTCCGATATGCGGATTGCTATCGAGTATCCGAGGAATTCGAGAGGCTGCTGCATTCGGAGTACTGGCAATGGCATGTCTTGAGTTCCCAGCTGAGCAAGGAAGTTGCTTTGGCTTCCTATCAACTGCACACCACTCGCTTCCAGAAGCTAAGAAGATCCAGTCTATCCCAAAGAGATTGGTATGGTCATCTGTGGCCAGCTTCGGTGGAGAAGAAAGAGCTTCAGGTGGCACGCATCCTGCAGGTTCATGCCCAAAACTATCTAAATATCACGGAACTCAACGAAATCTACGGAGATTTGGGCTTTGCTAATGGCTCCTTTCACGGAAATCTCCTACTCCTCCGACGGGCTCAACTACGGCATAGTTTCATATCGCCCTACTTGGACGAGGAGGATGTCAATCAGCCAGCCTATTTCCTGAGGCACTTTCTCCATTTCGTGCTGCTCTCGCTGCATCGACCGACTTATCACTACTATGCCACCCAGGGCTTGGAACTTTGGCGGCAATCCGGACTTCTTTTGGACACCGATGGTCGCTATACCGCTATGGATTGCCTCGAAAAACAATCTTTCCAGCACTACGATGCAGAATCGGCTCCAATTTATAGACAGCTTGGTTCGGAGGAGGTCGCCGAGATCTTTCATTTCTATCGTTCATCCCAGGCGTCCATCAGGGACTATCACTTTTGGCTACAGGGCGAAAGATTCGCCTTTGCCGAGACCTTTGTGCTGGAGTTCTTCGGTTTGGATCCTCAAAAGGTGCTCTTCTATGCGGTGGCCCAACAATTGTGTAATCGCCAAACGGAGATCTTTGCGGCCCAACTGAATAGGGGATATATGAATATGCCCGAGTTCCAGGAGGCCTTCAAGTGTGGAGCTCATAAGCCCATGAATCCCCCGTCCAGATGCATGATCAATATGTGTGAATAAGTTTTTTAAAATAGGAAATATTTAAAAGTGTATACTTAAACCCTTAAAAACTTTGGTAGATTTAAATTCTGTGTTATCTTGGTAGAAGAATATATGTTTTACAAATCAAAAATGGAATATAATCACTATAGTTACTGTGCTATACGAAAATAACTATATCATCATAATTCTTGACAAAAAAAAGTAGACCTTCTCCAACGCTTAGAGATTTTATAGTTTTTACATATAAAGATTAGCTATTAATAATTTAATAGATTGGACAATATTGCCAATCCAAAGCACACATGTCGCTCGTTTAAAATGTCTGTCCATCTAACCATTTATTCGCATTTTGTTTGACATTCCATAGAACATATTGGCACAAATATACGGATGATACTATATATACAGTTTGGTTGCGAGTGGATTTCGAGATGAGAAATCGTGGGCGATCTAGACACACGTACCGGTAATAAATTGAAAAAGCATCAAAAACAATTCCAGAGAACTCTTCTCGCAGAAAAGCAAATACTTGGGGTATTAAAGTGTTTGTTATCCGCACGTATAACCACATTATGACCATATTGAATGCTCCACTTCATGAAGATATAGGATGTGTACATTTTCCTTTCTTCGTTATATGAAATTACAGATCCCATTCAAGTTTGTTTTCATTGACCCGGGTCGGGAATTATCTCAAGTTATCTATGTGGGTCTTTAGAACGAGAGTGAGTCAATAATGGTACCAGATTCTTCGCAAGACCCGATTCCTATAAATGCAAAAGAGCTGCGAGCATTCGCCTTTGTACGTGAGCCAAGATCGCTTGCGATAACAACAAAAAGTTTTCATTCAGTAAACGTTGTTAATTGAAACCTCAATCACGTAGGTAAGTGTATATATAGGTCTATGAGTGCACATTGTTGAGTGAGTGAGTGTTGTGTGAATGCATTTATGAGTTTATTCCCCGAAAATTATAAACAAATCATAAAGATTTTTGAATTCTTATAGAGTTCTTGTGTTTTGAACATGCATTTAGATCGTTATACTTATAAAGTAAACAAAGTAAATTTTGTACATTTCTATCTAATTTATAAAGACTTCCTGGAATAGTTCAGACTCTTTTTGTCGCTTAAATTCTCATTTCGGTTTCACTTTTCCAACTGAAACTCTCACTTTATAGCGACACTCAAAAAGTACTCACTCATTTGCATATCTCATTACAATTTGGCCAAAATCGAATTGACTTGACCAGCCGGCTCTTAGTTTCTCCAACGTTTTCAGCTCGAACGGAGCTTCATGAAACTGGCAAAGAAATTGTTTTTCAATAATTTGTTTGCAGGTGGATCCAGTTAATGAAAAAATGCACTTGCCGTGTGTCATTGGTTGGCTGCTTCTAGGTGGGTAAATCTAATCATTTTGCAAGACGGATTATTCATTTCTCGGATTATTTCCAGCAAGTTTTAGCCGGGAAGCTCTGGGAAGGGGATTTCAAAACCTAAAACCTATTCAAGTTCATGAGGATGGGAGCACCACTGAGAGTTCTACTAATCCCACACCCTCCCCCACACCAACACCCTCGAATAGGGACATCACCATTGGACCCTGCAAATGGGCCATCGGTCGAAGCTGTCCCGATCCGGATGTCAAGTATTACATCTACACACGCCACAATCCGATGGATAGACAGTGCCTCCACATAGACGAGTCCCTGGAGAAGTCCAATCTGACTGACTCCTACTTCAATCCTCGATATCCCACGAAGATCATCATCCATGGCTACAACTCGGATATGTTTCTGCATCCACTGCAACAAATGAGAGAGGGTGAGATATGAACGTGTTAAAAGGGTTAAACGGATTGAATATTAAACCTATATAGGATTGAAAATAATATATATTAAATGCAATATCATTTTTTCTAGAATACCTGGCCAAGGCTGACTATAATATCATCTATATTGACTGGAGTGTCCTGTCGCCAGGACCCTGCTACATTAGTGCCGTTCATAACACCAAACATGCTGGCACCTGCGCGGCCCAGTTGGTAGAGAGATTGGTGGAGACGGGAAACACGGACATCCATGTGATAGGCTTCTCGCTGGGAGCTCAGGTGCCCAACTACATAGCGCGGAATCTGAGTTCGTTCATGCTGCCAAGGATTACGGGCTTGGATCCTGCGATGCCTCTGTTCATCACCTCCGGCAATGCGGACAAACTGGATCCAAGTGATGCCAGCTATGTGGATGTGATACACACGAATGCTTTGGTTCAGGGCAAAATGGAGAGATGTGGTCATGCGGATTTTTATATGAACGGGGGGATAATGCAACCTGGTTGTAATGGACAGAAAATTAGTGAGTCGGTTGATTGCTATTTGATGAGGTGTGTTTATTTAATTTCTTACTTTCTAGATTCCTTTGCCTGCAGCCATCAGCGGGCTCCTGCGTACTTTCTGGAATCCATTCGCTCACCCAAGGGTTTTTGGGGATGGGCCTGCAGTGGTTACATATCCTATCTTCTGGGTATGTGTCCTCCCACGAACTTCCTGCTGGAGGCTGGGGACAATATAAGACCAACTACCAGGGGAATGTTCATGATAGACACCAATGATAGTTCACCCTTTGCTCTGGGCAAGTGGACGGACTTGCCCACCTTGGGAGCAAAGCAACCACATTGGCGAGCTCCGCCTCAGAAGCTGAAGGCGCCTCCGAATCAGGGTGTGGATCCGCTCCTGCATCACATCGACCAGTTTGGTAAATTGGCTGCCAACTTTAACAACCTGCAGATGTCTCCCAGTGGGCAGGATCCCTACGAGCACTGGACGAGCTTCAGTCCCGAGCAGAAGGAGAACGATGACGACAATGACTCCGTGGAGGAACAGGACCTGGTGGAATTTACCGAGCCAGATGATCGTCAGTTTAGCACACAGGCTCCAATACTAAGCTGGTGGGATTACAGAAGGAATCTCACATATGGTTTCATGGAGAATAACATATTTGCTGTGCCAACAGTGGATTAGCCCTAATCGATGCTTTGAGCTATTGAAAACCCTTCCTTGCCCCATTCCTTACTAATACTTAAGCATCACTTAGCTGATATTGATATTCCCAATTACAATATCTATAAAGAAATGTTTACAGCCTCGTTTTCGTTTTAAAATCTATGGGTTTTTACAATTATTATTAAGTGCATTAGTTTTGTGCGATTTATTAGGTTTTAGTCAAAAAGGAGAAGTGTCATGCAGAACATAAACCAAGGTAATGCGGGAAGGTTTAATACAATCATTATGGTTGAAGAATCAGACAATACAATTCTTATAAGCCCTGTGCTGAATGCTTTTGCTTTAAAAATCGGACCATTTTTGGACAAAATTTCCATTATACACATCATTTTTTGTTGGATATTTCAATTAGGTATTTCAGTTCAATACAATTCAGTTTTAATCTGTTCTATTACATAAATTAATATTCGTTGAGTGTGAGCACCGATCTTGATCAATCGATGATTAAAAATTAGATTCAAATTTGAAACCACAGTAAAACTGTATTTCAAGCATCATATAATTAAACAATTCCGAATACAATAGCAGTTTTGTATATTTTGTAAATTGTAATAAATTTGTTGCCATAATAATTAGAAATGGACTTGTAGAATGTGGACAGCCGGGTCGGGATGTGAGTGTATAGTTTGTTTGTCCTAGGCTCTATGTTCTGGTATTGAAATCCGTTGAGAAGATCTGGGGTGGGTACATACAATGACCTTTTTGGTATACATCCGTGTATAAAAGGTCCTTCGCCATTCAATTAATCCGACCCGACTGCTGTGTTTGCTGTATGGCTGACTAATTCGTCCGCCAGCTGCTATCCTCCGTCCTGACTACTGAGCTTACAAGTAAAATGCTAATCCGTTATCCGTAATGTTAATGAAGAACCGCCCTAGACCTTCTTTTTGACGACTCGCCTAGCTCTGGTCGGCGTAGCAGCCACCGGTGAATCGGGCTTGGCTGGTGGGAGTACTTCGGCGGCGGGCGCTTCTTTGACTGCCGCTTTGGTTGGCGGTTTGACTGGCTCTTTTACTGGTTCGGGTTTCTCTGCTTCCTTTTCTGTGACATCCTCAGGCTCCGCCTTGATATCCACATCCATTTGTGGGTGCTCTGAGTCGCTAGTCGCCGACATGGGGGATGGAGGAGCACGCTCTTGGTCGGGATCGTCGTCCTCCTGTTCGTGTGACGTGTTATTTGTGCTGGCCTCCTCCTCTTCTACCACAGAAAGGTGATAAAGCTTCATCTCCTCCTCGGAAATGGGAACTGGAGCATTCGAGAGCGGATCACGCCCATTAAGTGACTTGGGGAATGCAATCACATCGCGTATTGACCGCGCGCGGCATAAGATGGCAATCAGGCGATCCAAGCCCAGTGCAATGCCACCATGTGGCGGACAGCCTGACTCCAATGCGCTCAGTAAGTGCGACAAGTGATCATGTGGAATCTTCAGAATCTGTTCCAGTATAAAGTGCTGCATGTCACGATCGTGAATCCGAATGGAACCGCCTCCGACTTCCTGTCCGTTTAACACCAAATCGTAGGCCTGAGAGCGAATGCTCTCCATGTTCTCGCAGCTCGTGGCAAAGTTATCCAGATCATCACTGTGTGGCAGGGTAAACGGATGGTGAACACTCTCTAACTGGTTGGTCTCACGATTCCGCTCGAACAACGGGAAGTCGATCACCCACAGGAAGCGGAAGTCATTCGGCTTCTTCACCTTGGCGTTCTCCACCAAAAACTCGTGATAGTCCAGTCGGATGCGACCCAACATGGCGCGCTGTAAGCATAAAAATACGATATAAGAAAAAAACAAAAAATTAATCCAAGAGTTATAGTTGCTTACAGTTTCCACTTTCGGTCCAATGCCCAGGAAGAGCAGATCGTTCTCCTCAAGATCAAACTTCTCGGCGATCTCGGTAGCCACCTCCTCGCCCAGCAGCTTGCCGAGCTTGTCCTGCACATCCTTCGTTGGACCGAATTTACGCACGAACAACGTGCCCTTGAACTCTTTGCCCAGACTTTCGTAATGCTTCCTGGCAGCTCCATTCCAAAAGGCTTCACTCGCCCGTACTACGATGGCATATGCGCCGAGATCTTCAAACTTTTCTTTGAAATCCCCGCTTTTTTCAATGATGTCCGAGACATTGTTTAACAGGAAGCCAAACCGAGTATCCGGTTTGTCGATACCGTACTTTTCGAGTGCCTCCTCATAAGTAATGCGACGGAATGGTGTTTGCAGCCGGGGAAAGTCTTTGGGCCACGAATATCGGAGAGTCTCCTCAATCAGTTGCATGATGTCATCCCTGCTGGTGAAGGACAGTTCAATATCCAATTGGGTGAACTCCGGCTGGCGATCTGGACGCGTCGATTCATCCCTGTAGCAACGAGCCACTTGGAAGTATCTGTCTATACCTCCGGACATCAACATCTGCTTGAATTGCTGCGGACTCTGTACGAGCGAGTAAAAGTGTCCCGCTTTTCGAGTGGGTACCACAAACTCTTGGGCACCTCCGGGTGTCCTTCTGAAGAGGGTCGGTGTCTCCACCTCGACGAAACCCAAATAGTTTATTAGATACTCGCGCATTTTCATAATAACAGCCGATCGGAGGCGAAGATTATGCTGCATATCATTGAAACGCAGATCCAGATACCGATGAGTGAGCCTCAAGCGTTCGCCAGCTCGATTAAACTTCCGAATCTCAAATGGAAGATTTTTCTTTGCCGGGTTTAGCACAACCACCCTATCTGCTTCCACCTCAACATGTCCAGTTTGCATTTTGGGGTTTATGGTTGCCGCTGGTCGAGGTATTACTGTACCTTCAACACGCACAATCGATTCAATAGGCACGCCCGTTTCTACATATTCCTCCAGACCTTCCGTTCTGGGTAACAAGAGTACCTGAGTTTGTCCATAAGCATCTCGAAGTATGAAGAACTTGTTCATCCGCTGGAACTCTAGCCAGCCGCATATAACTACTTTTTCGTTGATTTCATTGGAGCTCAGTTCACCGCAGTTGTGTGTGCGATCAGCAAACTTGTTGGTATCCGCCACCTTGACTCGTTGCTCGGCAATTATGGCGCTATTAGCAGTAGGAGCCGCGTCCGCTCCATCTTCCTTGGACTCTCCATTGTTGCTGCTGAGACTGGCCGAGGCTTCGGCGGCAGCCTCTTCAGCCTCCAGATCATCGATGGAGAGCTTCTGCTGCTTTTCTTTGGCCTTGATGGGTCCGTCGTAGGGATCGTCTGGGTTCAGGATCTTTACGCTTGTCACACTGACCTCAACCTCACCGGTATCGTATTTCTAAAGGAAATTTTAGTTAGTTTGTTTTTAGTTATAAAGGAAAGTACTTTATTTATGCTTACCAAATTAACATTGGCCTTGGGTCGGCCCAAAACCTTGCCCACTATCTGAATAACAGTCTGCTCTGGAGTCGACAGGAATGTGTCGCTAAGCTGAAACAGAATACACACGTTAGCAAATATAATCACAGAAAATAGTTGATAAGGGAATTTCTTTACTCACCGACTGATCCTCGATCATGAGTTGCGTTTGGCCATAGCCATCCTTGAGCTGCAGAAATTTGTTGTTCTTGGTAGAGGGAATCCAACCCACCAGGGTCACCGTCTTGCCCACATCGTCGCGCCTCAGATCGTTGCAGGTGAGATCGCGGTTCTCAAAGTACTTTAATATATTCTCGTTCTCTGTGAATGAAATACGAGTAAAACTACAACATATAACAACATCTTATTGACTTTCCCACTCACTGGCTATCTTGTACTCTGTGCTGGTTATCCCAAGATTGCTCTGCTGCTGCACCATGGTGCTGTATGTGCGCTTGTCGCCAGCTCGCTTGGTTCCGCTGGTCGGGAAGTGAATATTGAGGATGTCCTGCACCTCCACTTCGATCTCGCCCGTCGGCATCGTCTGATTGCACGAATTGTGGGGCCGACGCATCACCAGACCCACAATGGTCAGGGTGGTGTTTTCGGGCATGTTGTTCATGCGACGCGCCACCCGCGGATGCTTGTCCTCCAGAACCACCAGCTGGCAGGCTCCGCCGTTACGATCGCGCAGCTCCGCGAAGCGATTCACACGCTTCTTGATCAGCCTGCCGGACAGCTCGACAAATAATCCGCAGTGGTGATTGCGCAACTCGCCGCAACTCTGGCGCATCGGCTGCGGGGGCTGCGAGTTCATGTTGAAGTTGCTGGCCATGGCACTCATAAGCTGCATCAGATCGTTGCCGGAAATGTTGGGACCACCCACTGGAATTAAGAGAATAATGTTTAATAAATGGGAACTTATAATTTAAATACCACTAAAAATATATTTGGAAAGCTATTTATCAAAGAAAATATTTGAATTACTTTACTTTTATTTAAATAGTTTTTCTCTCTTTACTAAATTTACACATCAAGAAGATTATTTTTTATTTATTCTACAAAACTTTAATTTATAATATGAGAAAAAACACTTAATTTAAATTACATAAAGCTCCATATGGTTATAAAATATAAAATATCCTAGTTTAGCTCTTTGATATCAGAACCAAATATGAGGACATTATAAGATGTGTCATCTGGGGATCTACTTACTGTTGAAAGGATTCGGGCCGGGACCGGGTCCGAAGTTGTCATTGAAGCCTGGTCCTCCGCCGCCGCCACCGCGGTAGTTGTCGAAGTCATTGAAGCCACCGCCATCTCCTCCGTAGCCGCCGCCGCCGCCACCTCGTCCTCCGAATCTGCCGCCGCCGCCGCCACCACCGCGATATCTGCCGCTCATGATCTGCAAATCGAAATGGGGGCTTGAGCATGGACAGTTCTCATGGTAAAGATGTGAATCACGAGCACTTACGTGACCACAATCAGCCGGTTCTTGCGCTGAGACCAACGAATCCGGGGTGCTCCGATGCCGAATGTGCTTTTCCGTCAATAAGCCGCCACTGGATGCGCTGTGCACGAGTTGCTGCTGCAGTTGGAGGCGCTTATGACTTCGCCAGAGGGTCCTGGAAATTAGTAACATTTTTGGGGGTTTTTTGTTTAGTAATTGCTCCCCAACTATTGCCTCATGCAACGGGCGATATATGTAGGAAAGGAAAAATTTTCAGACCCCAGCACGAGCTGAACACACACAGGCGCACACTAATCAGACAGCGGCACACACATATACATACACACTGTCCAAAAATGCGAATGTGTATGCGCGTATGTGCCGGGCGTCGCGAAAAAGCCGACGTAAAAATGGGCGAATAATTAAGAGCTGTACCGTAATAACTGGATCGACTGTGGGGCCACAATTACGCCGTATTCGTGCAGCCAAAAGTTACTCAAAAATCACTTATATCAGGCCCACAAATGGACTGCAATTTTCCCCGAATTTTACGAAAAAAAATTGTCACTGTTTTGGCTTGGCTGGTAGAGGTGGAGAAACATCGATGGAAAGGAAACATCGATGCATCGATGTTTTAAAATTTGTAAGAAACATCGATGTTTTTTGGCGACAATCGATGTTTTTGTCACATTACCAATTTCAAAGAAAAAGGCGGAAAGTGTGTTTTAAATTTAAGTTTACTGTATTAACATGTTTTTAGATATTCAACTGGTGGCACATTCAATATGCTGATCAGAAGAAGAAGTATTTCAGTTGCGACTGATTTATTAAAAAACTAAATTTTTTTAAAACATCGATGATTTATCGATCTAATTATTAATTAAAACCGTTCCTTTTGAGTTTAAAATTTGTTTTATTTACATGACACTTAAATTCATTAACAAATGCAATTAATAACAATATATTAGTGTTCATCAGTACTACATGCATGTGCAAAAGTCATACAAAATAAGCTTTGTATTGTGGCAATCACAAGTTTCCTTCTTAACTTGCATTCTGGCTTATAAATTACAAAAAGTACACGGACCCGGTCAGTGCAGATGTATTCTATTCCAAATAAGAGGTTTATGGAATCTAACTGCTGTAGTCGGTGCCGTTGAGTGAGGTTTTAAAGTGCTGAACCACATAGTCGTGATAGTAGCACATTATGCACAGAGGTTGGCCGAGAATTATGGAGGCCCACACGATTATGTTGCCCATTCGGGGACCCAGCTTTTTCTCAATCGACTTGGATATGGCCGAGAGGGGAATCTGGCCCATCATGCCCATGAAGGCCCAGATCTTGTAGGTTTGCAGGGGCACAGAAACCTGTAGACACAAAAAATAATGAATAATGCTTGTAAAAACTCAAAGTATCAGCCATCTTACCAAGTATTCGTGGAAGAAGGCACTGAACAGGAAGACAATAGTGGAGGCCTGTCTTGAGGAGTAGCCCATTTGGACCACTGGGATGTAAAGATGACGGACACACCACCTGTGGACTGGCATGTTCCAGGTCCGCCAGAAGGTATCAATATTATTGGCATTCCACCAATCACAGTAAAAGTTTCGATCCGCAAAGTTCAGGAGCTCTCCCACCGCATTTAGGAAGGAGTGGAACATGAGGTAGAAAAAGCACAGCCAGCAGAGGTGATTGGGTAACTATGTAATAGGGAAAAAGGTTAAAAAATGTATAATATTTATTAAGTCCAACTCTACTAACCGCCAGTTTAAGGAGTCGCTCGGTGGCCAAGGCCACATCCATGTTGGAGAACGGAATGAGGGAGTTTCGAACCGAGGGAATAATCCATTGCTGGAACAAAGCCATCACCACATTCACTCCAATCACCACCTCCAACAAACGCTTGAGCAAAAAGCGTTTGCGCACGCGCGAAGTTCGCGGGAAATTCAACTCGTAACAGAGCGTGGGAGCACAGAGGAAGTAGAGCAGATCCCTATAGGTGAGATTGTCCGGGTATTGCACTAACTTGGAAACGTCTTCATCTTCTTCACCGCCATCCAACACCCCGTTTCCTGGAAAACCAATAAAAAAAAAATAATTAAATAATGAATAGGGTTTGGAAATCTTAACTTACTCAGTTCCGCCAAAGTAATGCTGGGTCGACGTTCTCGGGGATTCTTTTGGTAGTAAGTCTGGCGGCACCACATATTAGTCTGCACGTAGGACCAGAGCTTCAGGAACAACACAGAGTAAAAGAAGCAAACGGTTGAGGCTCCCACTATAAGAATTTAGACTTAGAAACCATTTTTATTAATCTTGTTTTTTCCTTACTCAAACTGAAAGCGTGACCTTTAAGGTGAATAGTGACCACAGGCAGGCAAACCAGCACCACAATGTTTACAATCTGGATGAAGATGCCCAAGCCCTCGGCAATGATTTCCTGAAAAATTGATATTAAAAATGTGCATTTCAATTTAACAACTATCGATAACCTGTAACGGAAATCGCTCCCACCACCAGACTATCGATAGCCACAGTCCGCTCAAGTCCCACCTCCAGATCCGCGAGCATTGTGTGCGAAAAGCCATTGCGATTTCATTTCATGTTGAAAAGTGCGGAGGAAAAACCCCCCAGTGAAATTATCTAAAGCGAACCAGTCCCCCGAAAAGAAAGCAGACTCGAAATGGAAGTGACAGAGGCGAATTTGCAGCTGCTGGCCGGTTATTTGCAGCAGACGCTGAGCGCCGATCCAAATGTCCGCCGGCCGGGTGAGTGTGTCTGTGGGAATGCGTGTGCACACAGAGGGCACGCACACAGCTGCACATGCGTGCTGGAGTGCCGTTGTGTTCGTGCGCGGGAAAGAATTTCGGGGACGCTTGGGAAAAATACGGGTTTTAAAACCCTATGGAGGACCCTACAAGTTTAGCATACCCCTGCAAGATTGTGAAATGAATACTATCTACCCAGAATTGAGCCAAGACGGCTGATCTTGATAAGACTGTTTCCAAGCAGAGCTCTAAAGCACGTCCCTTTTTTCTAGAGTTCTATAAAAATCGAAAGTCTTTATCGCTATACAGAAATGTTTACCCCACACGTGCTAAGCTTCCTTTTTAAGGAGAGTTCTAGGTATCAGATTTTCTAACAGACACTAATTTTTCCTATTGTCCACTTCTCAGCCGAAAAACTCTTGGAGTCCACGGAACTGCAGCAGAATTACCCGATTCTACTGCTCAACCTGATAGACAAAGCCCAAATGGACATGACCACGCGGGTGGCGGGCGCCATTGCCTTCAAGAACTATGTGAAGCGGAATTGGGCGGCCCACCTGGACAGCGATGGACCGGATCGCATCCACGAAAGTGATAGGAACACAATAAAGACCCTGATCGTGACACTAATGCTCCACTCGCCGGTGGCGCTGCAAAAACAACTGAGCGACGCCGTCAGTATCATTGGAAAGCATGATTTTCCGAAAAAATGGCCGCAGCTCATCGACGAGATGGTGGAGAGATTCGCCTCAGGCGATTTCAATGTCATCAACGGCGTTTTGCAAACCGCTCACTCGCTCTTCAAGCGCTATCGCTTTGAGTTCAAGTCACAGGCTCTGTGGGAGGAGATCAAATTTGTGCTGGATCGCATGGCTAAGCCGTTGACCGATCTGCTCCAGGCCACCATGCAGCTGACCAAGGTGCACGAGAACAATGCCGAGGCTCTGAAGGTCATCTACGGCTCCCTGGTGCTGGTGAACAAGGTGTTCTTCTCGTTGAACTCCCAGGATTTGCCAGAGTTCTTCGAGGACAACATGAACACTTGGATGGGGGCGTTTATTCAGCAACTGGCCGCGGATGTGCCATCGCTGCGCACTGGCGATGATGAGGATGCGGGGGTTTTGGAACATCTGCGCACACAGGTCTGCGAGAATATTTGCCTGTATGCCAAGAAGTACGACGAGGAGTTCAAGCCCTTTATGGAACAATTCGTGACTGCAGTCTGGGAATTGCTGGTCAAGACCAGCCTGCAAACCAAGTACGATGCGGTGAGTCTTCAAAGATAATTAATTTTTTCAAGAAGTTCATACAAACGGATATTTTATTTCGTCCACAGTTGGTTTCCCATGCCCTACAATTTCTCTCCGTGGTGGCTGAACGTCAGCACTATCAGAGCATTTTCGAGAACCCAGAGATTCTGGCACAGATCTGCGATAAAGTTGTTATTCCCAATCTGGACATTCGCCCCTCAGATGAGGAAATTTTCGAGGACAGCCCAGAGGAGTATATTCGCCGAGACATTGAAGGCTCTGACATTGATACTCGGCGTCGGGCGGCCTGCGATCTGGTGAAGACTCTATCCATTAACTTTGAACAAAAGATCTTTGGCATTTTTGGCCAGTATCTGGAGATATTGTTGACCAAGTACAAAGAGAATCCGGCCGCCAATTGGAGGTCAAAGGATACGGCTATTTATCTGGTCACATCATGGGCGTCTCGTGGTGGAACTCAAAAGCATGGCATAACACAGACTTCGGAGTTAGTTCCCCTGCCGGAATTTTGTGCTCAGCAAATTATTCCAGAACTGGAGAGACCCAACAGTAAGTGAACACTATCTATCTATCCATCAATCTAATAAATGCTTTTTTGCAGTCAACGAAATACCCGTTCTTAAGGCAGCTGCCATTAAGTATGTAATGGTATTCCGCAGCATTTTGGGTCCCCAGGTTCTGGCCAACTGTCTGCCGCAGCTCATCAGACATCTTCCCGCCGAAAGCCCAGTGGTACATAGCTATGCTGCCTGTTCCGTAGAGAAGATCCTCACCATGCGAGATGCTAGCAATGCGGTGGTTTTTGGACCTCAAGTGCTTGGACCACACGCAACACAACTCATCAGCGGATTGTTTGCGACCCTCTCGCTGCCAGGATCAGGCGAGAACGAGTATGTTATGAAAGGTGAGTTTGGACGCGACTTCTACAACTTATTTTCTGTTAACAAAGCTCTTTAATTTTCATTTTAGCTATTATGCGAAGTTTTGCTGTTCTGCAATCGGCTTCAATGCCCTTTATGGGCGTGGCTCTTCCGCGGCTCACCGAGATTCTCACCCAGGTGGCAAAGAATCCGTCGCGTCCGCACTTTAATCACTATCTCTTCGAAACACTGGCTCTGTCTATCAAGTAAGTAATATGAGTTCACTTCTTATGGAACTGTTTTTAATAGTATTTCTCTGCAGGATTGTATGTCAGGCCGATGCCTCTGCTGTAAGCTCCTTTGAGGAGGCTTTGTTCCCTGTTTTCCAAGGCATTTTGCAGCAAGATATTGTCGAATTTATGCCCTACGTCTTCCAGATGCTTTCTGTGCTGTTGGAAGTGCGGGAGGGCTCTGGTTCCATACCAGAACCATATTGGGCTTTATTCCCATGCTTGTTGTCTCCAGCTCTTTGGGACCGGACGGGCAATGTCACACCCTTGATTCGGCTCATCTCTGCGTTCATTAAGCAGGGCTCAGCTCAAATTCAAGCCTTGGGTAAATTGGTAAGTAAACTATTGGAGAGGTCCCAGAAATAATTTTACTCATTTCAATTTCATCTATTTCATTACAGAGTGGAATTCTCGGAATTTTCCAGAAAATGATTGCCTCCAAGGCCAACGATCATGAAGGCTTCTATTTGCTGCAGAACCTCCTTTCGTACTACCCAGCCGCGGAAATCCAGCCAAACCTGCGTCAGGTCTTTGGCCTACTCTTCCAGCGATTGTCTCTCTCGAAGACGCCCAAGTATATAAGCGGGATTATCGTCTTCTTCAGCTTCTATGTAATCAAGTACAGTGGCGGTCAGCTGGCCCAGTTGATAGATGAGATACAGCCCGGCATGTTTGGAATGCTGCTGGATCGCGTGTTCATCACCGAAATGGGAAAGGTTCTCAAGGAGCAGGAACGCAAAATGGTGGCTGTGGGTGCCACGAAGCTGCTTACCGAGACGCCGGAAATGTTACAGCCACAGTACGGGGCTTTCTGGCCACGTCTGCTACATTCCCTAATCGATCTTTTCGAGCGGCCACCTGAGAAATTAAAGGGTCTCGAAATCGGAGAGTCTGCAGGAGTTGCCGAGGATCCCGATGCGGGCTATCAAGTGGCCTTTGCCCAACTCACACATGCGCAGCCCAACCAGCAGGATCAGCTGGCCGAGATAACAGATGCCCGCCAGTTTCTGGCCACCTCGCTCTCCAAGCTCGCGCAGTCGAGGGCAGGAGAATTGCCAGCTCTGCTGTCACCCCTGGAACCGGAGTACAAGCAAGTGCTGCAGAAATATTGTGATCAGGCAGGTGTACGCATTGCCTAAAGGAATCGAATGACTGGGGCTCATTTATCGCAATCAAACCTCGCCATACATTCGCAACTCTTATCTATATAGACGCACTCGATCACTCATTGCATGCCCGGTTTATTGTCATTGAAATATTGTATCTATTGTATGTAAATGTAAGTTTTGTAAACAATAAATAGTTATGTTTTTAAAACTTGCTATGTTATCATTTGTAAAACTTTACACTTTGCTATCAAAGGAACAAATCGTGTTGTGTCAAACATTTAAAAATGTCCTCATATTTTCGAAAAATTACTGTTCTTTTAGTAAAACCTGGATATTTTTAAATTTATCATATAAATAGTATAAACCATGTTGAAGTTAATTATGTGTTTAAAGTCGCGATCAAACAAATTAGGCGTTAGATGCTATCAAAGTGAGTACTTACCATGGCAAGGCCCTTTTCCACAGCCAAACAGAGGGAAATGTGAACCAAAGAGTCTGCAAAACGTTCAATGGTTAGGAATGAGGAGTGTCTAATATTTAGGATCTAGATACTTACAAATGCTGAGGATCAGGGCATTGTGACCCTCGCCTTCATTGTGACCGCTTATGAAAAAGATCCAGTCCAGGGGATTAATGCGAATGCCATATCTAGAAAGTAATAGAAAAAGGTTATAATGGCTTCGTATTTTCGTTTTCCGTTATATTTACTTAAGCAGGTTCTCTAGACCCAAGCGCAGGCCACCAATGCAAAGCAGTAGAAAACCCCAGTTTACAAGGCCTGTGAAATTTGTGAATCCAGAGCTCCAAGAAAACAGCGAGTCTCTCGGTCGATGGATCGGTCGGCCAGGCTGGGCCCTTCGCTGCTTCTCCTCTTTATTCGAAATTTCCTCAGCACGCGTCACACTTTGTGTCAGAACCTTCTAAAAGGCTGGCCTAGGGAGTAAATGACTCTTGCCATCAAATATTTGATAGCTAATGTCGTCCGGGTCGTGAGTTCAATCCCCATGCCGGTAGACACATATATTTTTTTTTTTTTTTGTTATTTCTGCGTTTTTTTTTATTTTAAATAATTTTATTATGGTATAATCAGCCCATTCCGTTTTTGTTATTCTGCGTTTTTTTTTATTTTAAATAATTTTATTATGGTATAATCAGCCCAATTCCATTTAATGTTTAAAATCCAATTGATTGTAAGCATTACAATTTAAATCTTATACGTGGTTTGGACATTGCTGAATGTGGGGCTTGTTTGGCTCAGCCGGTTAGTGCGCGCGTGCACGAACACAAGTGTCGGGGGTTCGAGTGACGGAGAAGGCGACTTCGGTCGAACAAAAAGTTTGTTTTATTTAGAACAGTTGATTATTCACATAATTATGAAACAATTAACATATACTGTATAGCATAGCCCTTAAAATAATGTGTGTAAGTAAGAAAGGAAGTTCTCCGGATTGAGAATTTTTTTCTCAATTCCATCATTTTTCAGTACTCAATTTGAGAAATGGCAATACTTATTTTTAAAATACTATCCAAGTAATTTCCAAAAATGAGTACAGTTTGTACTCATTTTGAGGAAAAATGTACTAAATAAATAGAAAATGTACTTAATTTGAGTAAAAAAAATGTTGACAAATTTGTACTGATAGTTAGTATTTTGCACTCAAAGTTAGTATTTGTGTTCATGAAAAATTATAGAGTACAAAAATACTCAATTTAAGTAAAAATTACTTAAATATTTAATAACATTACTCACAGGAACCTTCTAAAAGGCTGGCCTAGGGAGTAAATGACTCTTGCCATCAAATATTTGATAGCTAATGTCGTCCGGGTCGTGAGTTCAATCCCCATGCCGGTAGACACATATATTTTTTTGTTTTTGTTATTCTGCGTTTTTTTTTATTTTAAATAATTTTATTATGGTATAATCAGCCCAATTCCATTTAATGTTTAAAATCCAATTGATTGTAAGCATTACAATTTAAATCTTATACGTGGTTTGGACATTGCTGAATGTGGGGCTTGTTTGGCTCAGCCGGTTAGTGCGCGCGTGCACGAACACAAGTGTCGGGGGTTCGAGTGACGGAGAAGGCGACTTCGATCGAACAAAAAGTTTGTTTTATTTAGAACAGTTGATTATTCACATAATTATGAAACATTAAACATATACTGTATAGAGCATAGCCATTAAAATAATGTGTGTAAGTAAGAAAGGAAGAGTTCTCCGGATTGAGAATTTTTTTCTCAATTCCATAATTTTTCAGTACTCAATTTGAGAAATGGCAATACTCATATTTAAAATACTATCCAAGTAATTTCCAAAAATGAGTACAGTTTGTACTCTGCGTTTTTTTTTAATAATTATATTATGGTATAATCAGCCCAATTCCATTTAATGTTTAAAATCCAATTGATTGTAAGCATTACAATTTAAGTCTTATACGTGCTTTGGACATTGCTGAATGTGGGGCTTGTTTGGCTCAGCCGGTTAGTGCGCGCGTGCACGAACACAAGTGTCGGGGGTTCGAGTGACGGAGAAGGCGACTTCGATCGAACAAAAAGTTTGTTTTATTTAGAACAGTTGATTATTCACATAATTATGAAACAATTAACATATACTGTATAGCATAGCCCTTAAAATAATGTGTGTAAGTAAGAAAGGAAGTTCTCCGGATTGAGAATTTTTTTCTCAATTCCATAATTTTTCAGTACTCAATTTGAGAAATGGCAATACTCATATTTAAAATACTATCCAAGTAATTTCCAAAAATGAGTACAGTTTGTACTCTGCGTTTTTTTTTAATAATTATATTATGGTATAATCAGCCCAATTCCATTTAATGTTTAAAATCCAATTGATTGTAAGCATTACAATTTAAGTCTTATACGTGCTTTGGACATTGCTGAATGTGGGGCTTGTTTGGCTCAGCCGGTTAGTGCGCGCGTGCACGAACACAAGTGTCGGGGGTTCGAGTGACGGAGAAGGCGACTTCGATCGAACAAAAAGTTTGTTTTATTTAGAACAGTTGATTATTCACATAATTATGAAACAATTAACATATACTGTATAGCATAGCCCTTAAAATAATGTGTGTAAGTAGCAGAGTTGTGACTAATTAACTACTTTTGTAATGCAGTAGTCATTTCATTAGAAATAAAAAAAAGTAATGCTACTGAAAACAAATTTCATTAGATTGTCAAAAAAGTAATGCTACTGAAAAATATTTCATTGGCATTAGATTAGCTTTCAATGCTACTGAAAATATATTTCATTCCGTTTAATGTTTAAAATCGAATTGATTGTAAGCATTACAATTTAAGTCTTATACGTGCTTTGGACATTGCTGAATGTGGAGCTTGTTTGGCTCAGCTGGTTAGTGCGCGCGTGCACGAACACAAGTGTCGGGGGTTCGAGTGACGGAGAAGGCGACTTCGATCGAACAAAAAGTTTGTTTTATTTAGA
This sequence comes from Drosophila lutescens, assembly GCA_037075285.1. Lineage (NCBI taxonomy): Eukaryota > Metazoa > Arthropoda > Insecta > Diptera > Drosophilidae > Drosophila > Drosophila lutescens. Next base: position 1,260,038 of record JBAMCF010000352.1, read on the forward strand.
ACAGTTGATTATTCACATAATTATGAAACAATTAACATATACTGTATAGCATAGTCCTTAAAACGTGTAATGCAGAATGGGCTGTCCGTCCTCCGTTTATTAAATAAAAATGTTTAATTTTTAAACATTTATAATGTCCTAAACTATTCTTTGGCGAAAACACAGATTCGATTGGTTAAACGGTTTAGCGTCCATAATTTTTGAAAAGAAAATTGACCTTTTTCCAATTGGAAGCGATTGGGCCCACTTGGGGAGCCCCAATACATCTTAGCAAATCAGTTTAAAGTTATTAGAGTGTAATAAAAATGCATGTTAATATTGTTAATCAATGGATTTGGCTGTGCGTTGATTCCCAGTTTTCTTACTGATAGCTTTATATATAGAGATTAAAGTCCCCAAAAACAGTGCTACTTAAAAATATAATTCCAAAAAGTAATGATAGTTAAAAAATTTTAATTACCATTGTTTTTGGAAAAACCTACTTTGTTGTCCATTAAAGCTATCACTTTTCAAGAAAAAGATCTCAAGAAGACGCTAGTTCGTATTCCTAGCCTATCATTAGTTGATTTTTTGGGATTGACTAATTAAGAATGTTAATCAATAGAACCGCGAGTTCTTGAGAAGAGGAGGAACATTTGCTCCCCAGGTCAGGATGACCCCACCTAGGATGAAAAATAGTTGAAGCGCGAATTCTTCAGAAGAGGAGGACCCTTTGGTCCTTGGCGCAGAAAACGCATGTCGACTCGCTGACACCGCGAATTCTTTAGAAGAGGAGAATCCTTTGCTCCTTAGATCATCACTTTTATAACTGCTTTAAATATCAAATTACGAGAAACGTTAGAACATGTTATTTAATTTTAAAATATTTTATTAGCTCCTAAGATAAGTAACTCTTGGAAATAGGCATTTTTATTTGTGGAAATTTAACAATTTTATAACGGTGACAATACTACATTGTCTCAGGATACGGTTTGATGGCGTCATCTTATCCAGAAATCGCCAGGGTGTAGACGCTTTAGCCTTTTTCTGGTGGATGGTTTCGCCAAGGATGCAGCAAATTGGTTGGTGTGTGCCAGTAGCGTCTCGAGTGCATGTTGATTGGCTCTCTTACTGAGGGGATGTGTAGGTCGCTGGCTAGGAACACTTCTCTGAGAAACAACGGTGAATTTTTAAAAAATGTTGTTTGCTTTTAAAATGACTAATTTTTCAAAATGACCATCTAATAAATTTTGTCTCTTCTTGCCATTGACCATTCCTGCATAGCTGAAGAGGCGCTCTACTGGGGCAGAGGAAGGCAACGGGGTATTGTATTTCATAAAAGTGGCTCTAATGGTTGGGTATTTGTTTAAGCTTTCAATCTCTTCATCCCGGTCTATTAAATATCTGTCAAGTTCTTCGCTTACCGGGGATTCTTGAAATATTAGATCTGTTAAAGAAATACAAATTATAAATCTGTGCAAATTTATAAATAGTATATAAGTATTTATAAGATTAACGGTAGTTGTGCCTTTTCTAGAGCGCTACCACAACCAGCTTCGACGGCACTAACCATGGTGCTAGATCTTAATTGAAAAAAAAAAAAAAGTAAAATCCATCTAGTTTATTTAATATACTTACGAGCAGTTTGATGATGAAGAAGACATCGATCCAATATCCTTAGTTAGGATAAACGACAACTGTGCGTTCTCTGAATCACTACCAGTACCATCTTCGACGGCACTAACCATAAGGCTAGTTCTTAATTGGTAACCAAAAAAAATGTTTAAAATTCATGTAGTTTGGTTAATATACATACGAGCAGTTTGATGATGAAGAGTTCGATCCAATATCCTCAGTTAGGATAAACGACATTTGTGCGTTCTCTGAATCACTACCACAACCATCTTCGACAGCACTAACCATAGTTTTAAAGTCCATTTAAAGTCTATGTAGTTTATTAAATGTACATACTTACGAGCAGTTTGATGATAAAGACATCGATATATCACCAACAACGTCAGATAAATAATAGGTAAATTCACTTTCATTATCCATTTCGCACTTTAATAACTTTAACTTTAAAAAAATTTGAGAGACAGTGTATAACAGTAAATGTGTCTAAAAAATCCATTCCAACCAAAGACCTTCTAATTTGCGACCAAATTTGGACGCCAAACAAGGATGATTTGGTTAGAAGAGATTTTTGGGACACATCTGATAGCTACGTTAGCAAGTTTAGAAAACGTAGATGTGAACTGGTTGACCGACACTTTTTTAATGAAACAGGCACGGTGAAAGTTATACACATGTTCATGACCGTACAAGCAAAGGCTATTTCTCTTTTGAATTCAATTCAATTTTCTCTACATTTTTAAATCTCCTTATCCCAAGAAGAGTCATCGATAAAATCGTAGTTAAATAATCTTAAATAGCTTAGTGCAGAAATATATGATTTATGTATTTTAATTCCTCCGAAATCAAGAAGTAACGGATTCTTCGAACATTGAGACAAAGTTCTGAAGAATTCGCGGTATAAATATTTTTTATACTTGGTGTCAGCAAATCGACGAGCTTTCCCTGACCTGTGGAGCAAATATTCCTCCTCTTCTAAAGAATTCGCGGTTTCATTGTTTTCTCTGACCTGGGAAGCAAATGTTCCTCCTATTTTAAAGAATTCGCGGTTTTATTGTTTTTACCTTCTTGAGTCGTTATTACATGGTCAATCTCAGAAAAGCTACCAATTATTAGCCAGGGATAATAAAAGTTATAGCTTTAGTGGAGAAAAGAGAACATTTATTACAAAACAATGGTAATTAAAAATTTTTAACTATCATTACTTTTTGGAATTACATTTCTAAGTAGCATTGTTTTTGGGGAATTTAATGAAATATATTTTCAGTAGCATTGAAAGCTTCCAATGCCAATGAAATGTGTTTTCAGTAGCATTGAAAGCTTCCAATGCCAATGAAATATTTTTCAGTAGCATTACTTTTTTGACAATCTAATGAAATTTGTTTTCAGTAGCATTACTTTTTTCAATGCCAATGAAAAGTGTTTTCAGTAGCATTACTTTTTTCATGATATTTCAAAAACAATGCTAATGCTTATAGACACAACTCTGATAGAGCATAGCCCTTAAAATAATGTGTGTAAGTAAGAAAGGAAGTTCTCCGGATTGAGAATTTTTTTCTCAATTCCATCATTTTTCAGTACTCAATTTGAGAAATGGCAATACTTATTTTTAAAATACTATCCAAGTAATTTCCAAAAATGAGTACAGTTTGTACTCATTTTGAGGAAAAATGTACTAAATAAATAGAAAATGTACTTAATTTGAGTAAAAAAAATGTTGACAAATTTGTACTGATAGTTAGTATTTTGTACTCAAAGTTAGTATTTGTGTTCATGAAAAATTAAAGAGTACAAAAATACTCAATTTAAGTACAAATTACTTAAATATTTAATAACATTACTCACAGGAACCTTCTAAAAGGCTGGCCTAGGGAGTAAATGACTCTTGCCATCAAATATTTGATAGCTAATGTCGTCCGGGTCGTGAGTTCAATCCCCATGCCGGTAGACACATATATTTTTTTGTTTTTGTTATTCTGCGTTTTTTTTTATTTTAAATAATTTTATTATGGTATAATCAGCCCAATTCCATTTAATGTTTAAAATCCAATTGATTGTAAGCATTACAATTTAAATCTTATACGTGGTTTGGACATTGCTGAATGTGGGGCTTGTTTGGCTCAGCCGGTTAGTGCGCGCGTGCACGAACACAAGTGTCGGGGGTTCGAGTGACGGAGAAGGCGACTTCGGTCGAACAAAAAGTTTGTTTTATTTAGAACAGTTGATTATTCACATAATTATGAAACATTTAACATATACTGTATAGAGCATAGCCCTTAAAATAATGTGTGTAAGTAAGAAAGGAAGTTCTCCGGATTGAGAATTTTTTTCTCAATTCCATCATTTTTCAGTACTCAATTTGAGAAATGGCAATACTTATTTTTAAAATACTATCCAAGTAATTTCCAAAAATGAGTACAGTTTGTACTCATTTTGAGGAAAAATGTACTAAATAAATAGAAAATGTACTTAATTTGAGTAAAAAAAATGTTGACAAATTTGTACTGATAGTTAGTATTTTGTACTCAAAGTTAGTATTTGTGTTCATGAAAAATTAAAGAGTACAAAAATACTCAATTTAAGTACAAATTACTTAAATATTTAATAACATTACTCACAGGAACCTTCTAAAAGGCTGGCCTAGGGAGTAAATGACTCTTGCCATCAAATATTTGATAGCTAATGTCGTCCGGGTCGTGAGTTCAATCCCCATGCCGGTAGACACATATATTTTTTTGTTTTTGTTATTCTGCGTTTTTTTTTATTTTAAATAATTTTATTATGGTATAATCAGCCCAATTCCATTTTTTGTTATTCTGCGTTTTTTTTTATTTTAAATAATTTTATTATGGTATAATCAGCCCAATTCCATTTAATGTTTAAAATCCAATTGATTGTAAGCATTACAATTTAAATCTTATGCGTGGTTTGGACATTGCTGAATGTGGGGCTTGTTTGGCTCAGCCGGTTAGTGCGCGCGTGCACGAACACAAGTGTCGGGGGTTCGAGTGACGGAGAAAAGGCGACTTCGGTCGAACAAAAAGTTTGTTTTATTTAGAACAGTTGATTATTCACATAATTATGAAACATTTAACATATACTGTATAGAGCATAGCCCTTAAAATAATGTGTGTAAGTAAGAAAGGAAGTTCTCCGGATTGAGAATTTTTTTCTCAATTCCATCATTTTTCAGTACTCAATTTGAAAATAAATAAATAGAAAATGTACTTAATTTGAGTAAAAAAAATGTTGACAAATTTGTACTGATAGTTAGTATTTTGTACTCAAAGTTAGTATTTGTGTTCATGAAAAATTATAGAGTACAAAAATACTCAATTTAAGTACAAATTACTTAAATATTTAATAACATTACTCACAGGAACCTTCTAAAAGGCTGGCCTAGGGAGTAAATGACTCTTGCCATCAAATATTTGATAGCTAATGTCGTCCGGGTCGTGAGTTCAATCCCCATGCCGGTAGACACATATATTTTTTTGTTTTTGTTATTCTGCGTTTTTTTTTATTTTAAATAATTTTATTATGGTATAATCAGCCCAATTCCATTTAATGTTTAAAATCCAATTGATTGTAAGCATTACAATTTAAATCTTATACGTGGTTTGGACATTGCTGAATGTGGGGCTTGTTTGGCTCAGCCGGTTAGTGCGCGCGTGCACGAACACAAGTGTCGGGGGTTCGAGTGACGGAGAAGGCGACTTCGGTCGAACAAAAAGTTTGTTTTATTTAGAACAGTTGATTATTCACATAATTATGAAACATTTAACATACACTGTATAGAGCATAGCCCTTAAAATAATGTGTGTAAGTAAGAAAGGAAGTTCTCCGGATTGAGAATTTTTTCTCAATTCCATCATTTTTCAGTACTCAATTTGAGAAATGGCAATACTTATTTTTAAAATACTATCCAAGTAATTTCCAAAAATGAGTACAGTTTGTACTCATTTTGAGGAAAAATGTACTAAATAAATAGAAAATGTACTTAATTTGAGTAAAAAAATGTTGACAAATTTGTACTGATAGTTAGTATTTTGTACTCAAAGTTAGTATTTGTGTTCATGAAAAATTAAAGAGTACAAAAATACTCAATTTAAGTGTCGGGGGTTCGAGTGACGGAGAAGGCGACTTCGGTCGAACAAAAAGTTTGTTTTATTTAGAACAGTTGATTATTCACATAATTATGAAACATTTAACATATACTGTATAGAGCATAGCCCTTAAAATAATGTGTGTAAGTAAGAAAGGAAGTTCTCCGGATTGAGAATTTTTTTCTCAATTCCATCATTTTTCAGTACTCAATTTGAGAAATGGCAATACTTATTTTTAAAATACTATCCAAGTAATTTCCAAAAATGAGTACAGTTTGTACTCATTTTGAGGAAAAATGTACTAAATAAATAGAAAATGTACTTAATTTGAGTAAAAAAAATGTTGACAAATTTGTACTGATAGTTAGTATTTTGTACTCAAAGTTAGTATTTGTGTTCATGAAAAATTAAAGAGTACAAAAATACTCAATTTAAGTACAAATTACTTAAATATTTAATAACATTACTCACAGGAACCTTCTAAAAGGCTGGCCTAGGGAGTAAATGACTCTTGCCATCAAATATTTGATAGCTAATGTCGTCCGGGTCGTGAGTTCAATCCCCATGCCGGTAGACACATATATTTTTTTGTTTTTGTTATTCTGCGTTTTTTTTTATTTTAAATAATTTTATTATGGTATAATCAGCCCAATTCCATTTAATGTTTAAAATCCAATTGATTGTAAGCATTACAATTTAAATCTTATACGTGGTTTGGACATTGCTGAATGTGGGGCTTGTTTGGCTCAGCCGGTTAGTGCGCGCGTGCACGAACACAAGTGTCGGGGGTTCGAGTGACGGAGAAGGCGACTTCGGTCGAACAAAAAGTTTGTTTTATTTAGAACAGTTGATTATTCACATAATTATGAAACATTTAACATACACTGTATAGAGCATAGCCCTTAAAATAATGTGTGTAAGTAAGAAAGGAAGTTCTCCGGATTGAGAATTTTTTTCTCAATTCCATCATTTTTCAGTACTCAATTTGAGAAATGGCAATACTTATTTTTAAAATACTATCCAAGTAATTTCCAAAAATGAGTACAGTTTGTACTCATTTTGAGGAAAAATGTACTAAATAAATAGAAAATGTACTTAATTTGAGTAAAAAAAATGTTGACAAATTTGTACTGATAGTTAGTATTTTGTACTCAAAGTTAGTATTTGTGTTCATGAAAAATTAAAGAGTACAAAAATACTCAATTTAAGTGTCGGGGGTTCGAGTGACGGAGAAGGCGACTTCGGTCGAACAAAAAGTTTGTTTTATTTAGAACAGTTGATTATTCACATAATTATGAAACAATTAACATATACTGTATAGCATAGCCCTTAAAATAATGTGTGTAAGTAAGAAAGGAAGTTCTCCGGATTGAGAATTTTTTTCTCAATTCCATCATTTTTCAGTACTCAATTTGAGAAATGGCAATACTTATTTTTAAAATACCATCCAAGTAATTTCCAAAAATGAGTACAGTTTGTACTCATTTTGAGGAAAAATGTACTAAATAAATAGAAAATGTACTTAATTTGAGTAAAAACAAGAAAGGAAGCTAGCTTCGGCAAGCCGAAGCTTATATACCCTTGCAGATCATTCTATTAATTTACAAATCGCAAAAATGTTAAATTTCCTATTATTTCACATTAATTTTTCGATCGTTTCTATGGCAGCTAAATGATATAGTAGTTCGATCTTTTTAAAATTAAAATCGAAATTCGGAAATATTTAAAAATAGTCATATCCCAGAGTAGAAGAGAATGTAATAAAAATCAACAAAGATATAATTTTTTTCCTATTAATTTCCATATAATTTTTCGACCGTTCCTATGGCAGCTATATGATATAGTCGTCCGATTTTGATAAAAATTTATTCGAAATTCAGAATTAGATACAAAATGGTATTTCCAAAAGTAGGAGGTGATATGTTCAAAAACACCCAAGATATAATTTTTTTTACATTTTTTTCCCGACTATTTCTATGGGAGCTATATGATATAGTTGTCCGATCCGGCTCGTTCCGACTTATATACTACCTGCAATAGATATAAGACTTTTGGGAAAGTTTTAGCCCGATAGCTTTAAAACTGAGAGACTAGTTTGCGTAGAAACAGACGGACAGACGGACCGACGGACAGACGGACAGACGGACAGACGGACAGACGGACAGACGGACATGGCTAGATCGGCTCGTCTAGTGATGCTGATCAAGAATATATATACTTTATGGGGTCGGAAACGTCTCCTTCACTGCGTTGCAAACTTCTGACTGAAATCATAATACCCTCTGCAAGGGTATAACAAGAAAGGAAGCTAGCTTCGGCAAGCCGAAGCTTATATACCCTTGCAGATCATTCTATTAATTTACAAATCGCAAAAATGTTAAATTTCCCATTATTTCACATACATTTTTCGATCGTTTCTATGGCAGCTAAATGATATAGTAGTTCGATCTTGTTAAAATTAAAATCGAAATTCGGAAATATTTAAAAATAGTCATATCCCAGAGTAGAAGAGAATGTAATAAAAATCAACAAAGATATAATTTTTTTCCTATTAATTTCCATTTAATTTTTCGACCGTTCCTATGGCAGCTATATGATATAGTGATCCGATTTTTTAAATATTTAATTCGAAATTAAGAAATATATAAAAACTAATATTCCCAAAATTAGAAGGTAATACTTCAAAAAACACCGAAGCTAGAATTTTTTTAACGTTTTTTTTCCGATCCTTCCTATGGGAGCTATAGGATATAGTTGTCCGATCCGGCTCGTTCCGACTTATATACTACCTGCAATAGATATAAGACTTTTGGGAAAGTTTTAGCCCGATAGCTTTAAAACTGAGAGACTAGTTTGCGTAGAAACAGACGGACAGACGGACAGACGGACGGACAGACGGACAGACGGACAGACGGACAGACGGACATGGCTAAATCGACTCGTCTAGTGATGCTGATCAAGAATATATATACTTTATGGGGTCGGAAACGTCTCCTTCACTGCGTTGCAAACTTCTGACTGAAATCATAATACCCTCTGCAAGGGTATA